>CM068717.1:21022171-22465691 GCA_035079005.1 Fraxinus americana
AAGACCACATTCGTTCCTACCCATCTACAAAGCTCGGAATACTTTGTTAATCTTGAACCCCAAGGATGAGAATGTTCTTAGGATCGAGAGCCTACTAGACAACGTAGAATCAATCGCCCTATAAATCGTGACAACAAACCTCCGAGTAGATTTGAACCTAGGTTTTATTCCCACATGTCACCATTGTGGCACATTGGGACACACAAGACCCAGTGTCGTAAACTTTCGCGACTAGAAGTAAAAGTCGGGATTTTCTAAAGGAGCAAGATTCACTTCCTCGCCAATCGAGGTTAGCCATTTAATTTGAGATGATGACTCACACTAGCTAGAATCACTTCTACTACTAATAAGGTTTGTGTTAAGAAGAATGACATGAAATGTATTGAGATTGATTATTCTCTTAAAGGTAAGAGCATCCATGTACCTCTTTGATTAGGTACTTAGGTCATGTACGTGCACGTCATTGATTCCTTTCGATCTTGCATCCATCTCACTTATTCTTTGTATTTCTTGTTTTTGATTTTTGTTTTGTGCTTTTACTTTTTTAAAATGTATTTTTTTATTTATTTAAAAAAATATTATTTTATATTTCCGTGCTACTAGACATTTAATGGTGCTCTTAAATATTGCATTTGTGATCCAGTATGCATTCATCAGTCTATATTTGTATTTCCATTACTTGGTTAGGTTTAATGTGCTGAGTATTTAGTGCATTTGTCTCTTCATGTACTCATCTTGCACTTGCAGTACTTTAATCGTGATCTTGTGAGTGAATACGGAGGATTTGCATGTGTGAAATTTGGGATGGTCGACATTTGTTGAGTAAGATGACCTTGAACATGAATTGATCTTCATTTAGATGACCTAAGTGCATATATATAGTCCCCCTATAATAATAATAATAATAATAATAATAATAATAATAATAATAATAATAATAATAATAATAACCGTGATGATGATGATGATGATGATCATAATAATAATAATAATAACAAAAAATTTGCTTGGTTAATCTTATACTCTTGTTGGAAGCCTATTGGACTCCGAGTAATTAAGCCTGATGGGTTTCTCATTACCTGAGTGCTTCTATGGTATCTTGACTTGGGTTAACCGGCATGAAAGCTCGTTACTTGGGTCGGTTTAGTCACTTAATGGACGAGTAGTCTGTACATAATATGCAATATTTGAGAAAAATGACATAAACAATTATATGCTTACATTCAGGGAGAAAAGAAAAATATACACGTACTTGAGCTCATTTTGCTAAGGTTCTAATCATCTTATGGGTTTGACTTTCATTCGAAAAGGAAAATACTTATTTGTGACAAATAAATGTTCGCATGTCCTTTCTCACAAATTTAAGGTTTGGAGTCGTGTTTACGAGAAACTAGTGGCACTTCACACACGTGGGAAATTTTCTACTCCATTTGAACTTGATTGAGTACGTGAGAAATGTTTATTGATAATGCATTACTTGTGAACACATGTGCATTTTTTGAGTTCATCCCAAGTATGTAGGAGCCTTGATTTTTTTTAAAAAAAATTGTTAATTTCGATGAGTTTTCAAAAATTCGATTACTATTTGTGTCACAACTTTTTCGAAGCCAACTTATCTCCTCTAACAGCGTTCACTCAAGCGAAAAAGCGAGAGAGTTATCTCGCTCAAGTTTATCGCTCGCCTCTCGCTCGAGCGATAGCCCGCATTTTTGAATTATAATGTTCTTCAGGAATTTCCTCATTCTTCACTATCACTTCTCTGCTCCAATCTTCACACCCATACAAAATTCCTGCCTCCAATATTGAATTGAGCTTATAATATTCATTATTTGGTTGATTATCCCACTTTTCCTCCATTTTTTCTCATAATCTAAAGGTAATTTTTGAAAACCGTAGATTTATTTTTTATTTTTTTCATTTTTTCTTGCATTTTGTCTTTTGGACTAATTTTATGAAGTTTCATCTTGCATTTCGCCATTTTCGAGTGCATTTTCTTTATTTCTACATAGTTTGGCAGAATGTGGCATTTATTTTTTCATATTGTTTTGTTGATTGAGGCTTAGCATTTGTTAGAGTTTCCTTGGGTTAGGTATAGTTGTGGGTTTGTCTTGTGTTGGTTGTGGTAGGTTTTTGGTTGGACACGTGGTTGGGCATTATTGGCTTGATCACTCGCGCCACATTTTCGATATACTTTTTCGTTTTTGGTTATGTTTCATGTCTCCTAGGGCAGAAATCATTCACACGCCTTGATCACATTAGGTTTGTTGGTTTAGTTGTGTTGATGTCGTTTATATTGCGAGTTGGTGTTGACACCGTCGAGGGTGACGTTACGTTACCGTTGCGTGCCGTCACGGCACACGTCATGTCATCGCATCTCACATGTCACGTCATCATGTCTCGGAGAGTCGGGGGCATGCCAGTCACGTATGTCCGGCGTCATTGCATCATGTCACCTCCATCTAGGCATCACAGTACATCCTTGTGTGCATTCATCTAAAAGGTGCGTTGCACATATGTCTTATTTGCCTAATTTTGCGTGCATTCATTACATCTCATGCATATTTTGATTTTTTTTGTTCGGCCAATATATTGACAAGTTGGTTTTACACACATTTCGGATGCAAAACCTAAGAGGGCTCGCAACTTCTTTGCTCCGATTTGCACCACAGTAATTCTCCACATCATAAAGTAGGTCTAGGTTTATCTCTGCCCGATTGCCCAAGATACTTTTTAGGTCACAATTTTCTTTCGAGACCTATTTTATTTATTAATGTAGCAGTCATTATGCCCCGACCTATCACCCGACCTCACTACTATTTTCACTTTTCGGGGGGAGCCATTGTTGGTTGAGTTGACGCCTCCTTCTAGCCTTCTAGTTCAAGAATTTTACGCTAACATTCATGACGTTAGCAGATCGACCTTTAGGGTTTTTCCTCAGGATAGGGCGGTTAAGATCACACGTGATGTCATATCGAGTCTAGTGAATATTCCTACGGTCATTCATCCTTTGTTTCCTTATCTTTCTATTGATACACTTCCAGTGGACTCTCTTATCCATTCTACGGTGTTTAATACATCGTTGGATGGTGGTCTAGGTGCAATGCGTACTGGATCTTTACCTACTGAACGACAAATTCTGTTGTGCATTGTGTATACGAATATGTGGCCAGTGTCACATACTTTTTCATTACCTATGGAGAGGGCTCGATTTTTGTGTACTTTGTTGCACAAAATAAGCATAGTTTGTTCATAAATTTGTCTCTATAACGGATCTTCGTAAATTTGTAAAAATATATTAGCATTTACCAAAATAAGCATAGTTTGTTCACAAATAGGAGTTTATCTTTGCTAATTTCAACATCTTTCCTTGCAATGTGTATTTCCCAAAATAGAAAATAATATAGTGAAGTAACTTTTGAGATTAAAAAAAAAAACTACATAAATAAGTGCGATTAATGTGCGACTTGAAAGCATGTGCAAAGGGCATAACCTTTTATGTGTTTCAAACTCATTTTTGGAAGTCAAATGTGTATGGATAAAATGTTGATTTATACACAATTAAATTTGTCTGCCTACTTTATCCAACGTTTAATCCCATAGTAAATAATGTTCAATAAAATGGATTTCCACCAGTCCGGCCTTCCAGATACCTGTTCGCTGAATCATGTTAGACTGCATTATCATTATTAAAAGATTCAATTTCTTCATCTTCAATTCTCTCAGGCACGTTGCTATATCTCTTACAGCTAAATTTCCTTTTTGCATGCGTTTACATTTCGTCACAAAATGCTGCAGATTCTCTCTCCCCGTAATTTTTCTGGTCGAACATAATAACATCAAATTTAAATTCCTGCGTTGAACTTAAATATCAGAATATCATTTTCCTCTCTAGAAAATTATTTTCCACAAATGCTTTTCCAGCCCTGTTTGAGAACATGTTTAAGCCCATCCGGCCCGTCAATCCTACATCCTAAATAATCCCACTTGGATCTTCTTCAGTCACAGTTTCAGCCACTTCTCTCTCACATTTTCAGCAAAACTTCTTTGGGAAAAACTGCATATTAATTTACTAAAGTTATGTTTGGGGTTATATCGAATACATATGCCATCTGAAATAAGATATGAGATACATATCCAAAAGGAAAGACTATCCTGCAACCAATAAATGATTAATTGAATGAACAAGCATCACCATCGAATTCACCCTACAAATATCAGCCATCTTTGTTATATAGGGTTCTTTAGGTTATGTTCAACTTACACAAAGAGAGTTTCGCAATTGATGTAGTCCTACCCATGATTTGCAAAACCCTTTTGAGGCCCAAACAAAAGTAATGAGGCACAAGTTTTTCAAGAGAATTAAAGAGGCTTATGCCTCATAAGCCTCTATTGATGAAGGCCCTAAGATTCTTTGAGAAGGGGCGCTCCTCCCCTATTTCATTTAGGTTTTGGAGTTTAAAAATCTACTATTTTGTTTGCTAAAAAGTTCTCTTAAAATTTGAACACTAACTATTTTAACGATAAAACCAGTCATTTAAGTAAGAATGAAATAAGGATTGCAAAAAAAGAACAAAGCGAAACACAAACTTGATATGCAACAGCTAACTGATTGAGCCGACTTTGAGGAACCAAGTCACGCGGCAACAGGTACTCGCATCAACTGTGTCCATCTATACTCAGTCCTATAATGGATCTTCGTAAGTCTGTATAAATATGTTAGTGTTTACCAAAATAAGCGTAGTTTGATCATAAATAGGAGTTTATCTTTGTTTGTTTTGACATACTTTTTTAGAACGCGTATTTGCATGAAAATTACGTAGTAAAGTAACTTCTAATAATGATAAAATGCAAAAAAAAAAAAAAAAAAAACTACATAAATTAGTACGATTAATGTGCGACTTGAAAGCATGTGCATAATGCATAACCATTTTATATTTCTAATTCATTTTTGGAAGTCCAATGTGTATGGAAAAAATGTTAACTTATACAATTAAATTAGTCTGGTTATTATAACAAACTTTTAATCCCATTATAACGAACATTCAACAAAATGGATTTTCCACTGGTCAGGCCTCTTATTCATGGTTGGAAGTCTTGAAGACATACTGTCCCCCAGAATCCCCAGAATCATGTTAGATTGCTTTAGCATCGGAAGATTCTATTTCTTCATCTTCAATTCTTTCAAGCACGTTGCCCTTTCTCTTACAACTAAATTTACTTTTTGTAAGGCTTACATTTCATCACAAAATGCGATGCTTCTCTCTCACAGTAATTCTTCTGGTCAAACATAATTACATCAAATTCTGAATTTCGTTGTTGCACTTAAATATCAGAATATCGTTTTCCTTTAGAAAATTATTTTACAAAAGGCTTTTCAAGCCCTCTTTTGAGAACATGTTTATCCCCATCTCGACATCAATCCTACATCCCAAATAATCCCACTTGGATCCATTAAGAGAGTCACAGTTTCAGCCCAACTTCTCTCCTCACATTTTCACACTCAAATATCAGCCATCTTTTCCTTATATGTGGTTGTTAGATTATGTTCAACTACACGCAGAGTTTTACAATTGATTTAGTTCAACCCCATGATTTAAGAAACTCTTTTTTGAGGTGCAAGTGTTGAAAGGGTATTAAGAGGCTTATGCTGCTATTGATTGAGGCATGAGCCTTCATAATACAACCCTCAGATTCTTTGAGGAGGGCGCTCCTCTATTTCACGTTTAGGGTTTGGAGTTTAAAAATCTACTATTTTGTGTGCTAAAGGTTCACTGAAAAGTTGAATACTACTATTTTAACAACGATAATATCAGTCATTTAAATACGAATAAAAAAAGTATTGTGAAAATAACACAGCAAAACACAAACATGATATGCAAAATCTAACTTACGATTGAGCTGGACTCTGAGAAGCAACAGGTACTCATGGACTGTGTCCATTTCTACTCTGTCTCCATAGCAGATCTTCGTAAGTCTGTATAAATATGTTAATGTTTACCAAAATAAGCATAGATTTTTCTTAAATAGGGTTTATCTTAAAGCTTGTTTTAACATGTTTTTCTTTAAAACATGTATTTGCATCAGGCCAAATTTTTGTACTGAAGTAAATTCTACAATGCATTAAATTGAAACCAAAAAAAAACTACATAAATAAGTGAGATTAACGTGCGTCTTGAAAGCTTTCGGTGCATGATGCATAACCTTTTATGTGTTTCTAAATCATTTTTGGAAGTCCAATGTGTACATGGATACAATGTTAATTTATACTCAATGAAATTAATCTGGTTACTTTATCAAACTTTTTAATCCCATTATAACGAATGTTCCATTAAAAATGGATATCCACCAGTCCGGCCTTTGTCCATGGCTGGAAGTCTTGAAGACATACCTGTCCCCATAATCATTTTAGAATGATTTATTGTCAGAGAGAAGATTCAATTTACTGTATCATCAATTCTTTCAGAAGGGGTCGTTGCTCTTTCTTTTTACAAAGCTAAATTCCCTTTTTGTATGCTTACATTTAAACACAAAATGGGAAGCTTCTCTCTCACAGTAATTCTTCTTGTAGAACATATAAACAAAAAATTTGAATTCCCATTTCACTTAAATATCAGAAAATCATTTTCCTCTAGAAAATTATCTTCGAAAAAGGCTTTCCAGCCCCTGTTCATAACGTATTTATACCCATCTGACATCAATCCTACATCCCAAATAATCCCACTTGGATCTTTCAGAGTCATAGTTTCAGCCAGCTTCTCTCTCACATATTCAGCAAAACTTCTTTGGGAAAACCAGCATATGAATTTATTAAATCTATGGTTGGGGTTATATCGAAGGCATATATGGTCTAAAATAACGTATGAGATTTATATCCAAAAGAAAAGACTATGCTACGACAAATAAATGATTAATTGAATGAACAAGCATCACCATCGAATTCACACTCAAATATCAGCCATGTTTCTTATATGGTGTCTTTAGAATATGTTCAACTACACACAGAGTTTCCTAATTGATATAGTTCAACCCATAACTAATTAAACCCTTTTGAGGTGCCAACAAAAAGTTGCGAGGAACGTGTTTTGAAGAGAATTAAGAGGGTTACGCCTCTATTGTTTGAGGAGTGAACCTCGTAGTAGAGCTCTCAGATTCTTTGAGGAGAGTCCTCTATTTCGTTTAGGTTTTGGAGTTTAAAAATCTACTATTTTGTTTGTTAAAAGCTCACTAAAAAGTTGAATGCTATTATTTTAACAATAAAAGCAGTCATTTGAATAAGTATAAAGTAGCCGATTGAGCTAACTCCGAGAACCAAGTGACGGCAACAGGTACTAATCGACTGTGTCCATCTATACTCCGTCTCTATAACGAATCTACGTAAGTCTGTATAAATATATTAGCGTTTAAAAAAATAAGCATAGATTGTTCATAAATAGGATTTTATCTTTGCTTGTTTTAACATGCTTTCTTTGGAACGTATATTTGCATGAAGTTTACGTAGTGAAGTAAATTCTGTGAATGATAAAATGGGGAAAAAAAACCTACATAAATAAGTGAGATTAACGTGCGACTTTAAAGCACGTGCATAGTGCATTGTTAATGTATAATGTGTTTTTATTTAAAGAGTCAATACAATTTGTTAAACAAGTGAGAGATAAATATGTAAGTTGTAGTTTGTTTTGGTGTTTTTATAAATAGCAAACATATTCCCTAAAACGTTTGTACGAAAAAAAGGCAATTGTGAAAGAAATGTTGTGAAGTAAGAATATTCCAGTTGCTTCTCATTTCTCTGTTTTTTTCTAAGTTTTATATAACTTGAAATTAGTTTCACTAATCTTTCTCTGAAGTCCACTAGTTTCATATGAGTGAAACTTGAGCAGTGTAAATTATTCCCTTGTTACGTATGTGTGAAATCAGTGCAATTTTCTAAAAACTATAATCTCAGCCAACATGCATAACCTTTTATGTGCTTCTAATTCATTTCTGGAAGTCCAATGTGTATGGATAGAATGTTAATTTCTACACAATTAAATTAGTATGGTTGCTTTATTGAACTTTTAATCCCGTTATAACGTATGTTCAATAAAATGGAATTCCACCAGTCCGGCCTTTTGTTGATGGATGGAAGTCTTGAAGACATACCTGTTCCCAGATCATGCTAGACTACTTTATCATCAGAAGATTTAATTTATTCATCTTCAACTCTCTCCTAAGCGTAAATTACCATTTTGTATGCTTACATTTCATCACAAAATGTGAAGCTTCTCTCTCACAGTAATTTTTCTGATCGAATGAATTCCCTGTTGCACTTAAATATCAGAATATCGTTCTCCTATAGAAATTTATTTTCAACAAAGGCTCTCTGGGAACATGTTTATGGCCATCTGACATCAATCCTACATCCCAAATAATCCCACTTCGACCTTTCAGGGTCACAGTTTTAGCCAACTTCTCTCTCACTTTTTCGGCCAAACTTTATTGGGAAAACCTGCATGTTAATTTATTAAAGTTATGCTTGGGGTTGTATCAAACACATATATGGTCTGAAATAACATATGAGATACATATCCCAAAGGGAAGGACTATGCTACAACAAATAAATTATTAATTGAACGAACAAGAATCATGATCGAATTCACACTCCTTTAGAATATGTTCAACTACACACAGAGTTCTGCAGTTGATGTAGTCCAACCCATGATTTATAAGACCCATTTGAGGCACTAACAAAAAGTAATGAGGCACGAGTTTTGAAGGGAATTAAGAGGCTTACACTTCTATTGATTCAGGCATAAGCCTCAATGTTCAACCCTCCCATTCTTTTGGAAGGTCGCTCTTCTATTTCATTTAGGTTTAGGAGTTTAAAAATCTACCATATTGTTTGTTAAAAGTTCACTGAAAGGTTGAATACTATTATTCTAATGATAAAATCAGTCATTTAAATAAGAATACAATTAGAATAGAAAAAAGTACAAAACAAAACACAAAACACCATACGCAAATGCTAACCGATTGAGTTGACTCCGAGAACCAAGTGACGGCTACAGGTACTCTTCGACTTTGTACATTTACACTGTCTCTATAACGGATCTTTGTAAGTCTGTATAAATATATTTGTGTACCAAAATTAGCATAGATTGTTCATAAAAATGAGTTTATCTTTGCTTGTTTTAAAATGTTTTCTTTAGAACGTGTATTTGCATGAAAATTGTGTAGTGTGGTAACTTTTGAGAATGATAAAATGCAAAAATAAACTACATAAATAAGTGCGATTAATGTGCTACTTGAAAGCAAGCGTATAGTGCATAACCTTTTATGTGTTTCAAATTAATTTTTTGAAGTCTATTATGTAAGGATAAAATGTTAATTTGTACACAATTAAATTAGTCTTGTTACTTTGTAAGACTTTTAATCCCATTATAACAAATTTTAAATAAAACTGATTTCCACTGATCCTATTGCTAGAATGATGTGCCCTCTGTTAGAAAATGATTCTAAATAAGTCCTCCAGTGACACAATTTTGTATTGGCTCTTGTAGGAAGTCTCTATAGGCTTATAATTGGATAGTAATTATCATCATCGTCGGAAGATTCAATTTCTTCATCTTCGATTCCCTTTTTTTATGTTAAAATCTTTCACAAAATGTGAAGCTTCTCTCTCGCGGTAATTTTTCTGGTCGGATTTTTTATTTTTATTTTTTATGGAAGGAGGGCGATACCTCCGAAATTTTATTAATATATCCTCACTTGTGGCGGAGGAATACTGTCGGATATAATAACATCAAATTTGAATTCCTTGTTGCAACAAATATCAGAATATCGTTTTCCTCTAGAAAATTAATTTCGAAAAAGGCTTTCCAGGCCTGTTTAAGAAATGTTCATCCCCATCTGACACTAATCCTACATCCCAAATAATATCACTTGGATCTTTCAGAGTCACGGTTTCAGCCAACTTCTCTCTCACATTTTCAGCAAAACTTCTTTGGGAAAACCTGCATATTAATTTATTCAAGTTATGTTTGCTTTATATCGAATACGTATATGGTCAGAAATAATATATGAAATACATATCCAAAGGAAAGACTATGCTACAACAAATAAATGAATTAACTGAATAAACAAGCATCACGATCGAATTCACACTCAAATATCAGCCATCTTTCTTGTATGTGGTCTTTAGAATATGTTCAACTACACACAAAGTTTCGCAATTGATGTAGTCTAACCCATGATTTACAAAACCATTTTCAGGCACTAACAAAAAGTAACGAGGCGCAAATTTTGAAGAGAGTTAAGAGGTTTACACCTCTATTGATTGAGGCATAAGCCTTATAGTACGACCCTCAGATTCTTTAAAGGGGGCGCTCCTCTATTTTATTTGGGTTTTGGAGTTTAAAGATCCACTATTTCGTTTGTTAAAAGTTTCATCAAAAGTTGAATACAATAATTTTAATGATAAACTCAGTCAATTAAATCAGAATACGATAAGGATTGCAAAAAGAACAAAGCAAAACACAAAACACGATATGCAAAAACCTAGCCCATTGAGCTGACTCCGAGAACCAAGTGACAGCAACAGCAACAGGTACTCATCAACTGTATCCACTTATACTCTATCTCTATAATAGATCTCCATAAGCCTGAATAAATATATTTGTGTTTACCAAAATAAGCATAGATTGTTCATAAATATGAATTTATCCTTTCTTGTTTTAACATATTGTTTTGAGACCATAAATTTGCATGAAAATTATGTGGTGAAGTAACTTCTGAGAACGATTAAAAAAAAGAACTACATAAATTAATGCAATTAAGGTGCTACTTGAAAGCATGTGCATGGTGCAGAATCTTTTATGTTTCAAATTCATTTTTGAAAGTCCAATGTGTATGGATAGAATGTTAATTTATACACAATTAAAATAGTCCGATTATTTTATCAAACTTTTAATCCCATTATAATGAATATTCAATAAAATGGATTTCCACCAGTCAGGCTTTTCTTCATGGCTGGAAGTCTTGAAGACATACAGTCCCCGGATTCATGTTAGATTGTTTTATCATCAGAAGATTCAATTTCTTCATCTTCAATTCTTTCGGGCACGTTGCTCTTTCTCTTGCAGCTAAATTCCCTTTTTGTGTGCTTACATTTCGTCACAAAATATAGAGCTTCTCTCTCACAGTAATTTTTCTAGTCGAACGCAATAACATCAAATTTGAATTCCCTGTTGCAAATATCAGGATATCGTTTTCCTCTTGAAAATTATTTTTGATGAAGGCTTTCCAGCCCTCTATGAGAACATGTTTATCCGCATCTGACATCAATCCTACATCCCAAATAATCCCACTTGGATCGTTAAGAGTCACAGTTTCATCCAACTTCTCTCTCAAATTTTCAGCAAAATTTCTTTGGGAAAACCTGAATATTAATCTATTACAGTTATGTTTGGGGTTATATCGAATACATATTTGGTTATGAGACACATATGAAAAAGGAAAGACTGTGCTACAACAAATAAATGAATAATTGAATGAACAAGCATCACCATCGAATTCACACTCAAATAACAGCCATCTTTCTATTATGAGGTCTCTAGAATGTGTTCAACTACCCACAGAGTTTCGCAATTGATGTAGTCCAACCCATGATTTATAAAACCCTTTTGAGGCACAAGTTTTGAAGGGAATTAAGAGGCTTCTGCCTCATACTACAACCCTCGGATTCTTTGAGGATGGCGCTCCTCTATTTCGTTTAGGTTTTGGAGTTTAAAAAATCTACTATTTTGTTTGTTAAAAGTTCACTGAAAAGTTGAATACTATTATTTTAACGATTAAAGCAGTCATTTAAATAAGAATTAAATGAGGATTGCAAAAAAAAAAAAAGAAGCAAAACACAAACACGATATGCAAAAGCTAACCGATTGAGATGACTCCAGAAACAAAGTGATGGCAACAGGTACTCATCGACTGTGTCCATTTCTACTCCGTGTCCATAACTGATCTTCGTAAGTGTGTATAAATATATTAGCGTTTACCATAATAAGGCATAGATTGTTCATTAATAGGAGTTTATCTTTGCTTGTTTTAACATGTTTTCTTTAGAACCTGTATTTGCATGCAAATTATTTATTGAAGTAAATTCTGAAAATGAAAAAAAAAAAAAACTCCATAAATAAGTGAGATTAACATGCGACTTGAAACCACGTGAAGTGCTTAACCTTTTATGTGTTACTAATTCATTTTTGGAAGTCCAATTTGTATGGATACGATGTTAATTTATACACATATAAATTAATCCAGTTACTTTATCAAACTTTCAATCCCATTATAGTGAATGTTCAATAAAATGGATTTCAACCAGTCTGGCCTTTGTTGATGGCTGGAAGTCTTGAATACATACCTGTAAAGTCCTGAAATTTTTTCATAAAATAGAATTTAATTATTCTAAACGCCATAATTTATATTTTGGAAAATTGGGGGACTACAGTGATACATATATTAATTTTATTTTATTTGGGCCAAAGATTTAGATTTTGATAGAGCGATGATAAGTATATCAATATTGGGCTCGTTGAATAGCTCATATTTAATCATGTATATTAGGCTCAAGAAAAGTTAATTCGGATAAGTTAGATTCAAAATGTTGTAGTTTAAAGAAGTTGTCATTAATTAGAAATTTATTTAAGTTTGTTTATTGATTTCCAAATGATTGACTGGATCGTGTGTATTTTGTTATATAAATATAAACCTATCTTTTATTTGATTTGAAATTATATTTCAATTAAAAGTACACTAAATGTTATTACTTGATTTGAAATTGCATGTCTCACCTTAAATAGAAAACTTTTTGCTTACCTAATTCTTATCCAATTTCTTATTGTTCACATCTCCCACTTCTAAACACTAACAAACTTTATTAGGCTAGGTCATAAAGTTGTATATATATATAGGTATCGATTGGAGGCAGTAAACACATAGAAATATTTTTTATACATACACGAGAGATGGAAGTTTTGGGAATCAAGAAGACAATTTCATATATTTAATATTATTATCGAGCATACTTGTACATACATTTATTCAACGCAGTGATTTGAGAAAATATTTGAAACTTGTAATCACGATTTTCAAAGGTTTAAGGTAGGATTTCGAGGTGCAAGTGGTTATCCCGTATTTCTTCATGTTGATAAATATTATGTTAACAAAAGTTATAATATGATATGAATTGGCCACCCAGTATCAAATATATGATGTATTATGAGTTCTTAGGTTTCTAAAGATATGATATGATGGTATGATATGATATTTTGATGCATGATTTAATACTTTTATTCAGGATTGCACAATTACTCGTATCGTACTGAATATCCCCATGTACTTACCATTTTCCCTACCTCTCATGGGTTAGAATGGGTTGTTGATTGGCAGGCGATGAGGTGCAGTCATTATGCTTGGATTCATTGGACTTCATAAATTAAATATAGATTTTAGTTTCAGCATTTACATTGGTTTTATTATTATGTGGATTTTTTTATTTAGGGTTTGGAACATATTTTATTTGGTTATATTTTTCGATATATTTTATTTAATATTGGTGGAACCAAAATTTCATGTTGTGGTGTTTGATATGTTTATTTAATTACGAAATCAATAAGATATGGTGTAGGCATCTTTTTTTTTAAAATAAAATTAAGGAATATGAAATTATTCTAAACTACCGTACATAATTTTATATTTATTGCATGCTTTGTTTGTTAAAGATTAAATGATACTTTTCGTAACGACTTGAATATATAAAATTTGGTTCGTTACAGTACCGCCCCATAATCATTTTAGAATGCTTTGTCGTCGGAAGATTCAATTTCTGTATCATCAATTCGTTCAGGCATGTTTCTCTTTCTTTTACAGCTAAATTCTCTTTTTGTATGCTTACATTTCGTCACAAAAATGGGAAGCTTCTCTCTCACTGTAATCCTTGTGGTCGAACATAGTAACAAAAATTTTAATTCCATTTCACAAAAATATCAGAATTTTTTTTTCGACAAAGGCTGTGCAGCCTAGTTCCAAAACATATAGTGGTGAGTATACCTACCTGTCACGTGGGTGACCCGGGTTTGATCGGGGGATTTTCCAAAATAGCCGGGTCAAATGATCCATTTGGGTTTTTCGTGTAAAAGTCAATTTTGCCCTTAATGAAATGTTTTTTTTATTGTAAATTAAGTCCTCATACTTTATATTTTTTAGAAACTAGTTTTATTCCTATTTTTATTCGTCATCACTAGATGTTTCTTCTAAATCTTATTTTTCTTCAAATATTTCTTCATTCACTTCTATTTTTTCAATATTAACTTCTTCACATTCATCTCTAATTTGTTCAAAGTCCGTAATTAATATCCTAACTTTCTTTTTTGGACATTCAGTGCTTATATGTCCTTCTTCATTACAATTCCAACATTTACATCGTTTTTTTATCTAATGGTTTTTTATTATAAGGTTTATATTTTCTTCTAAAATATTTTCTTTTTGGTTTAAAATATTTCTTTTTAAACTTATTATATTTTTTGGGTCTTATTTTTCTTTTTTTTTTATAATCATAACATCCCCAATTTCCTGGTACTTCAGTATCTCTACAACAAATCATATCTTGTATAAATCCTGATTGTTTATAAATCATTTGATTACTACACATAGTACTTATTTCATTTTTTATAGTTCTTATAATAAATCCTAATGTATAACATTCTTCATTTCTTCCTAATTGTTTTTCTTTAATCTTATTTTGAAAATAATTATTCCATGGTGGTGGTAATTTCCTAATAAAAACTTCTTTATAATAATTATTATCAGCTCCACTTCCAAACATCATATAATAGTATTTACTATATTCACAACAATATTCGTTAAGGTAACACATATTACAAATTTGTAAATGTTCCATTCTGTTTTTAGCATCTTCTATTTCTTCTAATCTAGCTTTAGTACTTTCATTTACCCAGTCTTCTCCAGTAAATTCTCTATAAATTCTTGTAGCGACTCTATTTATTCCTTCTATTATACTAATTCCAAATCCTGCTTCAATACTATCTTTCCAAATACCTTTTGTTGTTTCTTCTAATCCTCTATACCAATTAGATACATTTCCTTTAAATGTTGCTAATAAATATTCAGTTCTATTTTTATTATCGGTATTACTGCGATTATAATTAAAGTGTGCTATCATATTAGTACTCCATTCATTTATAGCTCTTCTAACATCTAATTCACAATCTAAATTTAAATATGATCCTGCAATTTTCATTGGGTTTGATTCTCTTAATACTGGTTTAAATTGGTCTCTATACATTCTTTCTTTGGTAGTTTTAAAATCTACTTTTGTATTAACATATCTTCTAGGGTCTATTTCTGCTTCATATCTAGCCGTGCTAGTTTCTCCATATTCTTTTTGTTTAATTGCTCGTGGTCCTCCTGTTTTTCCGACCATATGATTTTTAGTTATTTCTTCACAAATTTTTAAGTCTTCTAAGTCAAATATTAAATTTTCCATTTCTTCGTTCATTGTTCTTCTATGATTAATTTTCCTTCTTCTTTTTCTATAAGATTTTCTTCTTACTTTCTAAGATCAATCAATAATCTTTCTATATCTTCTTTTAATCCTCCATTAAGTTTTATTAATTCTTCGTATTTTTCAATTTTCTTTCTAACTTCTTTAAGTTCTTTGGCATAATCTGGTTTAAATGGTTTTTCTTTATTTAGATTTTCTATTATTCTATTTAAAAGATTTTCTATTCTTAAAAAGTTATTTTGTAGTTTTTCTTTTGCTTCTTCGTAGTCTATTTCAATTCTAGTTATCTTTTCATCAATTGCTTTTATATTTTTCTCAATTAAATTAATTTTATCATTCATACTCATACTTTAGGTTTTTTATAAGATGGTTTTTCAATTTCAAATTCTAATTTATTTAATAGAATATCAAGTTTATAATTAATAATATCTATCTTTTCTTCTAAAATTGTTATTTTATTAATACTATTTTTCTATGCAATTTTTGATATTTGATTTTGAATTTCTTCAAGTTTAGCTTCATCAAGTATTTTTAAATTATTAATTTGTTCTTTTATTTTATTAAATTGTTTAGACATATTTTTGCTTAAAACTTCTAATCTTTCTTTCGCTATTTCATCTTTTGGATCTATATTATTTATCTCGTCTATAGCTTCTATATCTTTAGATTTTAATTGTCCTAATTGTTGCCATAAAAATGCATTAGTCCAGTTTGTAGTCATATTTAACAATTCATCAGTATTTCCCCATGAGCTTAAAGGTTGAAACATAGTTGTATTCCATTTTTTAGTTTGATAGCTTCCTATTGGTAATCTAATATTTTCTATTTCTTGTTTATCAAATCTTATTTTTGTTGGTAAACTCATATTAGTCTGGTAAGTTTAAGAAATTAATTATTATATTATTTATTATTTGTCTTATTTCTCTTCTAAATTGTTCTTCTCTTCTCAATTCTCTTGTAATTTCATTCCTTAATAATTCTCTTTTAATTTTATTCCAATTAAAAATTTCTTTTTCTATTTCTCTACAATTATTATCAGTTATTATTTGTTCTTCTAAAATTTTTATTTTATTATCACAAAACTTTCTAGTTATTCCAGGCATATTCTTATTCTATATCGTCAAAATTAAGATCAAAATCATATAATTCAGAAATTTCATTATAACTTACATGCTGTTCTATAGTTTCAAAAGTTCTTTCACTATTTTCACTATCTAACCAGAAAAATATAATCATTTTTATTATTTCTTTAGGCAATCTTTCTTTTAATCCAAATGATACAATTGTAAGACATTTTTCATAATATCTACTATCTCTTTTTATGAAATTTATTCCTCTAGTATAATTGTCATAAGTTTCTGGAATTTCTATCATGTGACTATAATCAATACTATTAGTATATCTAAAAGGTACAGTTCTATAATAAAACTCGTAACTTTCCATGATAAAAGTTCTTCAAAGTAAACAATCTTATAAAAATTCTTATATAATAATTTTCATGCAAAATTTTCAGACAATAAATTTTCTTGTAGCTTAAAATAAGGGCCTTACCACGCTTCGCCAAATAGCAAGAATGTTATATGTTCCTGGTCACCTTCGTCACAAGAGTTGGCCAAAGTCCGACAACATCACAGCAAAATGGACACAGGCACTCAAAACTCTCAAGCAGACTCACTGTGTAGAACAACACTCAAAGCGTAATAAAAGATTTATTTCAAACTCAAAGATTTTATTGATATGAAGATAGCCTGAAAGCTATTATACAAAGATTTTTACAGAGATTGATACTCCGAAGAGTGGTTTCAACTCTCTAAAGAGAATGATTACAAAGATCATTGTTGAAGGTTTTAGATGGTAGTTCAGGATTAGATTTCAGATGGCTAATTTTCGATGATCCTTTCTAATGAGAAGAGTCTCAATTTATAGAAAGGCTCGCACTTCACCGAGAAGCTTCTGGCCAATCAGATTTTTACAACACAAAAGTAAAAAGTACAATAATTTTAAAAGTGGTTGAAAATATTTAAAGTGCTTGTTGGTTGTCTTTATTCCAGTGTCGGCAATTTCTTTTGATTCCAGCTTGACAGCTGTCTTCTTATCTTCAAGTTCACATGGTGTCACAACACGTTTTTCTTGATCGTCCTTCACTTGTGGACGTGTCCCATGAGTCGGCGAGCTTCTTTAATGCATTCTTCACTTCCAGGATAATTGATCGTTCATAATTCCACAGATTTTTTCTTCAAGAATTTTTGATTCTTTATCTCCTCTACAGATAAGGATCCAATTATTGCTCATACCATAGACCATGTATCTTTCTCCAAAAAAGAACTGCATTGTTGAGCATACTGATTTTATTTCGAGAGCTCGTCTGTAAATCATCCATTTTCTATTAATAGTGGGTAATTCTTTAAAAATCTGAATCTCCTTAAGTGGATTTCCATTATTTTTCCGAATTGTGATGAGATGATGTTCTCCATACCACTCTGGTTCTTTATATTCAGGACTAATTGTGTAAAATCTCAGTTCAATCGGTTGTTTATCTCTGAATTTTTTAACACAATTAACAAATTTTTTGTCAAACTGTTCAATTTCTTTTAGATCTATCCTGGGAAGAGTCGATCTAAAAATCCAAATGCTGCCAATTTTCGAACAATATTAGGATCTGCTCCTTGAATTGCACTGATCCTTGGAATTCACTGATAACAGTAGGCTGTTCCAATTGGCCTTTTGATAAGGATGTTTGAGTACTGGACTCGGTGGCTCCTTTTCCACTTGTAAATTTTTCCAACAATTTGTCAATATTGACGGGTAATTGTTGTTGACCTTTTGTTATGACCTTTTCCTCTTGCAAGGTAAGAGGGTCATTTCTCTTAAATTTCGAATCTCCACTTGAAGTGGATGTATTAATTTCCCGAAATGGGATATGACTCGCCTTTTGGCTGTATTCACCTTTTTCCAAAGGAGGGTACTCCTGGCTGCAACTTACAAAAAAGTCTAAACATTCTGTCAATTTTTCAGCTATTTTTTCTTTATTATCATTTAGTTTATCAATCTTTTTTCCACTTTCAACAACTTTGTTTGATAAATCGCACAAAGTTTGTCTGATGTCAAGATGATCCTCTTGAATAGCAAGATAATCTGCATTAAAATCTGTTAGAAGATCTTGCAATTCTTTTGTAAATGCTTCAACCTTGTCCAAAATCATGATTCCTGCTCAAGAAATCAGCAAATAAGTTATCTTTTCCTTTAATATATTCAAATTTAAAATTATAAAAAGATAATAGCACTTGCCATCTATGTAATCTTCTATGTTGAGGTGAATTTGGTAATTTATTATTTACTAGTCCGTTAAGTTGAGTATTATCAGTTTGAACAATAAATTCCTTAGGTAGTAAGAACATTTTGAATTTGTTTATTCCTTTAACAAGCGCCCATTAATTCTTTTTCATTGGTTGAATAATTTACTTCAGCATTATTAAATGTTCCACTAGTATATCTGCAAATTTCATTTAAATCAGTTTTTAATAAAGCACTCCAATATAAATCAGAAACATTGGTTTGAACTATTAATTTATCTTTTTCATCAGGAAGTCTAAGTTTAGGTAAATTTTTACAATTTTCTTTTAAATTTTTAACACAAAGAGTATGCTCTTCATTCCAACCTAATTTATTTGATTTTCTTAATAGTTTCTGGAGTTTATTTCTTTTTTCTGCAAGTTTTTCTATGAATCCTTCAGCATAATTAAGACAACCTAAAAACTTTTGAATTTGTTGCTTATTTTCTAATTTATCAGGAAATAAAATTATCTTCTCAGAAATATGAGGTTGTACTTTTATTCCTTCACTATTTATTATCATTCCTAAAAATTCAATTTCATGTTTTGCTACTTCTGCTTTTTTCTGACTAAGTATTATACCTTCTTTTGAGCAAAGTGTAGCAAAAATTCTAAGATGTTTAAGATGATCTTCATATGTTTCTGAACAAACAAGTATATCATCAACATAAACAATAAGAAAATTATAGGTTTTAAAAACTTCATCCATTCTTCTTTGATAAATTTGTGGTGCATTTTTTAATCCAAATGGCATAACTATCCATTCATAATGTCCTTGAGGGGTACTAAATGCTGTTAATGGCATACTATTTTCTTCTAGTTTTATTTACCAAAATCCAGATTTACAATCAAATTTTGAATAATATTTTTTGTTTTTGGCAATATTTATTAATACTTCTTTATTTGGTAGATAATATCCATCAAATTTAGTGTTTTTATTAAGTTCTTTATAGTTTACTACCATCCTAGGTTTTCCTCTTTTTATTTCTGAATGGTTTCTAACCATAAAAGCTGGGCTACTATGATGGCTATTACTTTTCCTTATAAGTTTTTGATGAAGAAGTTCTTGAATTTGTACTTGAAATTCTTCTTGATTATAGAGTATAGGTTTGACTCTAATAATGATTGTTGGTTCTAATAGTTCTATTTTAGCTGTTGTTTTTTATTTTTCCCATTTTTCAAGTGGGTTTTCATAATAATTTTTAGCTAAAAGATCTTTTATTTGATCAAGAGTAATTATTTTGATTGAATAATTGAGTAATTTTGGTATAAATTCTATTTTTTCACCACGCTGAGCTGGCTGAACTCTAAATGGTTTAAATTCTCTAGCAATTTTTAGTAAATGTCCACATGGTGTTTTTAATTGAATAGTATAAATATTTTGACTATATTGACTAAACTATTGTAGAAAGTCATTTCCAAGAATAATATCACAATCATTAATATTATATTGGTAAACATTTCTTATGGTTACTATTTTAGATCCTATTATAACTTCTATATTTTCATTTTTATATTTTAAAGATTCTCTTACTCCAGTTATTCCTTATAGAGTTAATTGTTGTTTATTTTCTATCCACTTTGGTAATAAAAATTCTTTAAAGACAGTTATCTCAGCTCATGTATCAATTAGAGCACAAGTAGTTATTTTTTATTCAAATACAGTTATTTGTATATATACACTTATTGAGAATTTTATTTCTCTACTCATTTTTCTTTAGGGCAATATGTAGTTATTCCTTGATGTATAATACGAATTCCTTCTTTGTCTATTTTATAATTATCAAGACTATTTAAAAATGAATTTCCTAATAATATTGGATGTTCATCAAAATTCATGTTATTATCAATATAACATTCTATACTTAATAATAAATTTCCTAATTTAATTTGTACTTGTCCTATGATATCACAAGAGTTTATTTTTCCTTCAAAATCTCTGTAACTATAAGGTTCAACTTTTTTCTTTTTAATTCCTTCATCAATAAGAGAGCAAATATGATTCTGACTTGCTCCAGTATCAATAAGTATTTTAATTTCATTTATCCATTTACTTCCATTAAAGAACTTTCATTTGATTCCATAGACACTATTATTTTTATTTGGTATTATTTTTGAAATACTATGTCTTACTGTATTATTTTCAATAATTATTTTATTTTCTTTATATGTTATTTGTTTTGGTATTATAGGTTGATCAATACTTATAGCATCATCATGTCCTGTCTCAAAATTTTCTATTTCTTCTATGTCTTGTTTTCTGGGTAAGATTGCTTCTCCTATATCCCTAAATTCTTCGTCAATTTCTATAAAAGGCTTTTCTTTATATATATTTCCATAATTACTATTTGTATAATAATACAATCCTTGATATAATATAGTAAAAACTTTATTATCGTCTTTTAATATTTTATTGGTCATCTTAAAATGTAGACTAAGACAATCATCTAAATTTTTATCATTTATATGTATGCAATATCTTGGATAACAGGTAAATTTTAATTTTTTATAGGCTAAACTTCCTTTGACTATTCCTAAATTTCCATTTTCTGCAGTTATACATCTTTCATCTTGTAGATTAAGTATTATAGGACTATTAATTCCTTCTTTAAAACATGATTTTATTATTATTTGTATTCCAACAAGGTAAACATAAGATATTTTATCTCGTTTTTCTTGTTTTAATTTTCCTAGGAATTCATTAATATTTCTTTTTGTTATAAGATTTAGTTTTATTTTTCCTTGTGTATGTTTAATATCTATGGTTTTTTCTATTTCATGATATTCATTAATGACTAACTTTTTTCTTCTAAAGGCTGATCCTAAAATATTAAATAATTTATTTTCTCCTGGTGGTTTTAGACTTAATTCTGCTCTATTAATTTTTCTAAATTTTTCCCAATCAAATTTTCCTTTTAAGGCATATCCCTCTACTCCTTCGTATACTTCAGTTTCTAAATTTTCTGAATTTTCAATTTTCATGATTCTTAGGTATCTAATTCTTCAATTCTCCTAACTTCATTATTAAGAACTTTTTGTATTCTTTTTAAAGTTTTCATTTCTATAAGAATAGGCATTTTAACAAGATATCCTATATCTTCGTCTAAAACTTCATCAAAATCTATTAAAAGAAAAGTAATTTTCTTTTCAAATTTTTTCTTTATTTTAAGACTATCCGAGTCTTTTATTTTTTCAATCAAGTTTCTTGATTTATTAACAAGATGTTGAATATAACTATCAGTATCTAAATATTCAGTAGAATTGTTAACGTACCATCCTATGCAAATTTCTTTATTATCTTCCATTCTCTAATGTCTCTAATTCCTCAAGATATAGGGCTCTGATACCATTTTTATGTGACCTAAAATGCAAAAATACAATTAATTCAAAAATAAAATTATTAATTAAATTTTGATTCAAAAATAAAATTATTAATTAAATTTTTTGGCTCAAGATAGGTGGAAAGAGTTGATGGTGAAGAAAAGTTAATTTTTTATTGCAAAGGGCAAACAATTTTGTCGAATCCAAAATTAGATTTAAAGTTTAAGGACTAAAATGACTTGTTTTAAAACTTTTTATTTTAAGGGTATTTTAGGTAGTTTTAAGGTTGAATAGTAAAAAGGGGTATTTTGGAAAGGGTATGGTTGAATTTAGGGTATTTTCAATAATTTCCGGTTTGATCCCCGGCAACGGCGAATGACTTTTTGCAAAATGATATTTACCCGGATATGCTACCTGGACTTGGCCCACAGGTTTCAAGGCCCATTAAAAGTAATCTTCTAATTAAACCAAGAACAACAAATAATTTTTTTTAACAAATCCAGCAAACAAGGAAAAAGAAAATAGAAAAAGATTTAGATCCAAACTGAAAAGCCAAACTACTGAAAAAAAATCACCATTAGTAGGTAAAAAAAACATGTGTTTTAAGAACTTGGAATATCTATTATTTCCTCACTCGCAAAATTAAGAACAAGTCTATCAAAACTGAAAAACTTGATGCAACTAAACGAATTTTCATTCTAGTGTCTTACCCACTCGTTGATTTCGTACCATACTACCTACAACAAAGGTTTTTGTTACAAGGTCTTATCATTCATTTCATTGTAAACAAAACACCAATCTTAAATACTTTTCAGCTGAAAAATTTTCAACATTACACTCGGTATAATAAGCTCTTGATAAAAATAAATAAAAATAAAAAAGTGCTTCTCAAAATTTTGTTATCTCTCCCTCTTTAGACACATGCAAATAGCAACCCTTGTGAAATGTGAAATTCATATGTATATATCATCAAAATTATATTATTGTTGTTGTCGTCGTAACTTACAGAAGATCAATGTAAGGACTAAGGAAAGATCATGGAAAGATCCAAAAGCCAGATACATAAACATTTATGCAAGCTAAGTATGACTTGAAGTAATCTATATTTGCACCGAGGGCGGAGTTCTTGATGGGGGGTGGGGGTGACCGGGTGAGGGTCAACGGGAGAATACGATGATTATCTCACCATTTAGAATGTCAATTTACCTACTAAAATACCACAGTCACAATCCGAGATCCCAAAATTACAATGAGTGTCTACTAGCACCCATGATTTTCATGGCACAAGAATAAATTCTCCCTTCATAAATATAATTTCATTTGTGTTGAAAGATGAACAAGTCTCCCATAAGTCGTTGAAATGATGACTGTCCTCACAAGAACTCGGTTCTTGGATCAAGAATTCAGGACATTCAACAAACTATTTTATGTGGTTCGATCTTAAATTATATACATCACTAGCTCCTAGTTGACAAACACAGATTGTACATACTTTGTGAAGCATTGTGGCTAAGACTTCTCTTGCATTTTTTAGCTATTTATCCATGAGCCGATTCGACTGTATTGTGACAATAAACCAGCATGTAATATTGCCGACAAACCAACTCAACATGATCGACAAGTGTAGGTTGTTTCCTGGTTGAGCCAAGTCAATGGCGTCAATAAATTATCCGACAATTGTTTTAATCAGCGCTCAGATTTCTTGGGTATCAAAACTCAACAAATCTCCATCTTAATACCCAATTAATCTACAAGCAAACAAATCATAAAGTTTATACTTGCATAATCAAGATAACTAATAAAATTGGAATCGGAGACCTTATCTTGTGTTTTAGACTTGAAACACATACCATATTTGCTCCATGTACTTACCAGGACTAAGGTCAAAAAACACCCAAGTAAAAGCAGATAATAACAATTACAATCAAGAGCAAATAAAAATATGACAAATAAATAACATAGGATAACACACAGATCTTTTCAAAAATTACGTTCACACAGAACATAGATTAACCCCAAGTTAATCAAACACACAACCAACACATGTAATAAATGTATAAATAACACCAAGAAAAGATCTCACCACACTTATCATATCCCATTCCGTGTTGCTCACATATCAAGAGCACATATCTCTTCTCATCGTTAACCATGCTCACTAGACTGATCATTCTACTCATGTCCAACTAGTAAATCACAATAGATCCTAAGTCCACGGGATAATCTTCTATCACCACATCGCTTCTCCTAATCTAAGTGGACAATAGGTCTCCACCTAACAGAAGTGATAGGTGTTTCTCCCTCACACTCCATCTATATAGGGTCTTTTACAAATAAAATATTCCAACATTTAATCACATCTCCACTCATGATTCAAAATTCGCACTCCACATCCCCGTGCATCGCCAATGCACCTTCAGACATCTATACTCCACATTATCAATAGACATCCTCACTGCTAATGCATCACAAACCCACTATGACAAATCAACACCTTTGACGACCACAATTCAAAATGTGTTGTTATTTTACCAAAAAATACACAAACACAAAATGTAACTAAAAACAACCACAAGGAATGTACAAACACAATTCATATAGAATAGTCAAAAACTCTTTCCTAAAGTCACATGCAATTGTAATGAAAAAATTATGTGGCAACAAATTTACAAAACATTCCAGGCAAATTATGTGGCAAAAATTATTATGGTTACCTCTTCACGGTAACCAAAATCCTAATGTCACCACACACGATGACTTCTAACACGAAACATAAATTATTACCCTACACGATGACCATAACTGTAATAATAAAATAGAATGAATGCAATATTGAGCGGACCACGTTTGAATGTCCGTAAATATCGAGAGATGCGAATTTACCATTTAGGACTGCCATTATTCATCCTAAAGCTTCCACCAACCGCGGTAACACAGAACGACACTCGGCACTTGGACATTGAAGGGTAAAATTGTTCATATTTCACCGTATTGCCATCGGCCGCAACACACCTATGCCTGCTGGGCACGTCAGTGGTGTCCGTTTATCCACCTCATCTGTGGCTTGACCGGAAATCCGATTTGTAGGTCTACACAAATTTTTCAATTTCGATTCTGGCCACTTCCAGTTGGTTTTTCACAGATTTCTCAACACCAATAGCTTTTATACCATTTGTTATTAAAATCTAAAAGAAATCTTCGACTTGGGCTCAGAAAAACCAATCAAACGAACACCATAATAAATCAAGGCTAGACCCAAACTTCCTTCCCTTTTGTTTGCTCTCTTTACCCTCTCTGATTGCTCTCTATTTAGTACCCACAAAGGACACAAGGTGGTGACTACAATGGAGAAGAAAGGATGAACAACAATGGTGAAAATCTCTCCCAATTCCCCCAAACCCGACTGGCCCTTTCTCTCACTCTTCCTTCTGTTGTAGCACACACACCGTAGAAAGCGGTTGTATAATGAACATATACAAGCCAAAGATTAAGTCACTTTTGGGCCAATCTCTCACTCTAAGTGGGCCTCCAACAAATGGACAAAAGTGAAGGATAAATGGGCTAACTAATATCACCATTCAACTAACTAAATCCAACTCAAAAACTTGGACCATTCACAAGTGTAGGTTGTTTCCGGGTCGAGCCAAGTTAACGGTGTCGATAAATTATCCGACAACTGTTTTAGATCATTGCCCAGATTTACTGGGTATCAAAACCCAACATGCGAGATACGAATAAGGGATGCAAGGGGCGCTGAAAGACGTAGTTTTTCCCTGTTCCCAATCCTCCATCTCAACCCGTTTCTAAACAATTCACGGCACAAATGAAAATCCACAAATAAATGAGCTATCTACACTCAGCGTGAAAGTTCTTTTGGGATAATATTTTTCAAAAAATTCTAGCCGCAAGGAAGTCAAGGGCTTTAATTGTGTGCCAGCTTTGTCTTGCAATGTGAACCAAATCTGTTTATGTTTACACATTCACATGATAGCTAATTTAATTTATCTGCCCACTTTTTTTTCCCCACATAAAGGAGGACATTAGTTTCCTTCAGTTATTGCATTGACCTTTTGGGATCTGGAGAATGTTCATTGTGTAATATGGATATAGATTGGGCTACAATCTTTATTACATTTTCTTTCCCACTATATAGAATATCCTTCCTGCACCAAAGTATTTATGCCATTACTTCTCTTTTTAAAGCTTCAAAGATTTCTTTTTTGCTCTGTCCTATCACCGAGGAAGCGTCAAATATTAACTATGCAATTGGATCGCTCCAACCAGAAGGACAGAACGAATTGTTGAAAATCTGCATGCATATTTTCGCTAAAGTTGATAGCCGATTCAGAAATATTTATTTTCTGTCCATTTTATTTATTTTTCCTGAAAAACTTCCATTTCATTTATTTATTTTTATAATTCCCCCATCAAGGGTCATGATGCGCCTTGACTCTAATTTTGAAGTTCTGTATTTATTCTATGGTGGATGACGAGTTGGTGGTGAGGGTGATGGCGTACATGCTTAGGATTTTCAAATGATTTAAGTTTGAAGTAAAAAAATTAATATAACTTTCTCAACACCATCTCTCCTGGCTTGGGGTTGGACTGGTAGGATTTATTATCTTCTAAAACATTATAGTTGTGTGTTCTTTTTTCATAAAGAAAAAAAAAAAACACTTTAGAAATTCTGGTTTTAGTTTGCTTAGTTACTAAAACATAATCCCTCACCAAGGCCCTTTTTCTTTGTTTTTTTTAAAAAAATGTTTTTTCTTATTATGGTCTCGAGGACATATACTTCTATGTATATGATATGGGAAAAGGCTTGGTGGTCGAAATTTTAAATGATTCGGTTTGCATCACATGTCAATGCACATTAAATCAAGTAATATGTAAAGCACAGTCTATTTGGAGATTTTGGCACTATCATCGTCGTGGTAGACCGTCTATTGAAATATGCCACTTTCATCGAAGCACCCAAGTATATATCAGCGGAAGAGACAGCTCAACTCTTCTTCAAACATATTGTCAAATACTGGGGACTACCTAAGGATATCGTCAGTGATCGGGATCCTCGATTTACTGGCATATTTTGGACCGAGTTGTTCAAACTCATTGGTTCAAATTTGAGCATGAGTTCTAGTTTCCACCACAATCTGACGGACAGATGGAGCGCTTCAATTCTATGCTGGAAGAATATTTTCGGCATTTTATCTCTACTTCGTAGAAAAATTGGATGAAACGTTTGGATGCGGCTCAGATGTGTTTCAATGCCTAGAAGAGCTCTTTCACTAATAAAAGTCCTTTTGAGATTGCTACTGGTCAGCAACCGTTACTCCCTCATACCGTGGATATCAATCAGAGTACCAAGTCCCCTCAAGCAAAAAGTTTCTCTCAATAGTGGAAATGAAACATTGAAATTGCTCGGAATTATCTTGAGAAAGCTCAGAAACGGTACAAGAAGTCTGCAGATCAAAAGCGCTGTTTCCTTGAATTTAATGTTGGAGATCTAGTGATGGTTAAACTCCCTGACAGAAGCGTTTATAAACCAACAAGAGGGAAAGATTCAATATTGGTGCCAAAATATATTGGACCATTACCCATCGTGGAGAGGATTGGCAGAGTCACATACAGAGTCGCACTCCCTTCATAGTGCAAAATTCACAAGGCCCTTCATGTTGGCGTACTCAAGCCATACTTTGTCGACAAGGAGGATGCATCCAAAAATGAACCGAAGAGACCTGTGTTTGAACTGAAAAGAGCTGGGAAAAAGGTTGCTGAAGAGATTATTTACCATGGAACTACTCGAGCTTCCAGGAAACATTATCAAGAGTATTTGGTGAAATGGAGTGGATGCAGCAGCTAGGAGAATACTTGGAAAAGTGAAAAAGACCTTAGAGCCTTCAAACCATTAATTGAAGCATATCATTCATCACTGGCTCCGAGGACGTTGCCAAAACAAGTGGGGGAAAATTTCAAGGACTGTAACTTCAACTAAGCCCCTTGACCCGCACATTGTAAATATTTTATTTCAATCGTAAAATAGTTTGAAATTAGAAAATTTTAATATGATTCTAGAGACTTTAAACGTCTACTCCCGTCAGTTGAGTTTTTGTTGCTAAGTCTATTATAGGGGGTATTAGTCTTTCAAACAATCTTTCAAGCTTTCTAGTGTTCGTCCCTACACTAGCCATTGTAATTTCATGCTTTCGTCTATTGTAATTTCTAGCTTTCAAGCAATCAATGATCAAGTTATGTTCAACGCATTTCCATTTTATGTTGCAAGATTTCTTTAAATTGTAATCAAATTGTCTTTCATCCCAAAATAACCGAGAGAAGGCGGAAGGTAGTCTAACAGAGCATACTACTGCCGCACAGTATCCTTTTCTGTGTCAAGAAGAAAGGTACCTCATGAAAGTTGTGGTGGAAGATAGCCTTCCCATTAAGTTTCCAAGTGATGGGCATATTGTTCCATAGTATGACTTAAATATAAGCTAAGATATAAGAAGAGGTCCATCTAGAAGTAATTTTGACTTCATTGTATTGGGTTTTCAAAGAGGTCATATGGCATGAATATTGTTTGCATATGCTGCAAAAAGAAGGTAACTATTGCTAAGGATAATCATTGTGTGGATATCCCTAGTTACTGGATTTTCCTTAGTTACTGGATCTTGGGATTTCTTTTCTTTACAAATTCAGAATTAATGCAGTTTGTAGCTGAATCACTCGTCATTTCCACGTTCCAGTCATGATATTTACAGTGTGATCTGTTATGCTCTCTCGAGGCAATTTTCTTTTCAAAATTTTCATGATAACAATAATAAAATAACGACAGTTGGAAATAGGGAACATGACCTGGTTGCTGACGACCTAGGTCGTGCGGTGTATCCGGTAAGTAGCTGATAGATTGGGGTATATTTTATTATATTCTTGGTAATTATGGACATGAGTAAGGAAGATATATGTGAGAAGTTTGTTAATTACTTTATTCAAATGTAACGTAGGTCTTCTACATTGGATGACACATGACATTGAGAGAATTAATTAATTGTCACGCGGTAAAAATCTTCTCTCATAACATCCGTGAAACCCTCACCAGTCATAAAGTCTAATAACTTAACAAGATGATCTTGTCGCTCATGATTGGTGGAAATATACAAAAATGGGATCCAAGGTGACGTAGCGGAAGATTATAGGAAAGATGAACAACCTCATAATGATGAGATAAAACTCACGAAAATTTTTATTCAATTCAATAATCCGCCTCAGAGGGCTTACATTGCTTTAAATAGTAGAACCCTAGAAAATTCGAAAAATAAATAATAAAAATTAAAAAAAATGATATTTTTCCATAAATGGAAAAATTTGAGATCTTGACTTAAATGGAAACTCCTAATATTCAGAATCGTCCTCCAACAAACGGAATCCAAATCCGAATTTTATTGAATGAGATATTACTAAAATAAAAATTATCATAAACAGCAAAAAGGCTTAATCGAGAGCCTAAATGACGAAATCTGTCCGAAATCCGACGTACATCATGGCCGAAGGCGATGAGTTGTGATCCTTGGCCCGTTTCCAATCAAATTAGACTATCAATTCGCCAAAAGCAGACAAATCCAAAGTTATCATGAAATCATTATTTTGCCCCGCGATCCCATATCATCATAAATTCTAACTCCTTACGCACTTCATCATTCTCCCCAGAGTGAGAAAAATTCGTCCTCGAATTCGACGGGGAATAAGCCTCATCATCATCAGAATTATCACCACGAAATGGCACCAAATGCTTGACATTAAACACGTCGGATGTGCGAATATGACTTGGCAGCTTTAAACGATAAGAATTTGGATTAATCTTCTCAATGACCTCCAATGGACCAATCTTCTTGGCAGTAAGCTTGTTGTATTCATGAGCAGGGATACGTTCTTTTGTCAACACCACCTAAACAAAGTCACCTACTTCAAATTCAACATGTCGACGTTTAAGATCCAAAAGTAAGAAGCAGCAACAAGCTGCAATGTTCTGTCACGACCCACGTGGCCCTCATTTTGCAATTCTTGAAAAATTTTCAACCTCAAACTGCCATCTGGAATACATAACTGGTTGCCATGAAAAAGGAAACCATCAACCCATGCAAACTCCAACCGCACACCTTCCTGCAACTTCCGAATAACATTGGAGAAATATGGATCAGTAGTGTATATGTCACAAAGACCATCTAAATCGGGAACCTCCACTCGCATTTCTGTCAGGAGAGTTTGGCGCCTACTCAATGCATCTTCCACCTTGTTAAGGGCACCTACTTTGTGCTTAATCACAAAAGTAAACTGCTGCAAGTAAGCAATCCAAGAGATATGTCTAGCAGATACCTTATCTTGAGTACCAAGGTGCGTGAGGGCATCATGATCACTATACAAAATGAACTCCTTCTGGAACAGATAGTGATACCAATGTCGAACTGCCTGGACTATTGTATATAACTCCATATCGTAAGTACTGTACCGAGACTTCAGACCAGAAAGCTTCTCAATGAAGTATGCAACGGGGCGATTGTTTTGACTCAGCACACCACCAATACCCACCTTCGAAGCATCACAATACAGCTCAAATGGCTGGGTAAAGTCAGGCAACACCAAAACTGGAGCAGTAGTCAACTTCTACTTAATCAACTAAAGAGATGCCTATGCCTCGGGAGTCCACTAAAACTTTCCATCCTTCATACAATCTGTAATAGGTGCCATGATACTGCTAAAATGTGGTATAAACCTACGATAAAATGAAGCAAGGTCATGGAAGTTGCGCACTTCTGTAACAGTTTTAAGTTGTGGCCACTGGGTCATTACCTCTACCTTAGATGTGTCAACTGCTAACCCCTCATTCGACACCACATAACCCAGGAATACAACAAGATCAGTCAAAAACGAACACTTTTTCACTACAGCATAAAAGTGATCCCTGCGATGAACTGAAAGAACTTCTCGAAGGTGCTGGACATGATCATCATCGTTAGCACTATAAATCAGAATATCATCAAAGTAGACGACAACAAATTTACTGATGAATGGACGAAGAGCCTAATTCATGACCCGCATAAATGTATTAGGTAACATTTGAAAGGTCGAAAGGCATGACTAACAACTCGTACAACCCTTCTCTCGTCTTAAATGCTGTCTTCCACTCACCTCTAGGTCTGATCCGAATCTGATGGTACCCACTCTTCAAGTCAAGCTTGCTGAACACGCAAGCACCAGTAAGCTGCTCTAACAGATCATCCAGGCGAGGAATAGGAAAATGTTAACGCACTGTAATCTTATTGATCGCCCTACTATCCACGTACATGCGCCACGTCCCATACTTCTTCGGCGTAAGGAGAGTAGGAACAACACAAGGACTAAGACTCTCCCTGATGTGCCCTTTTTCCAGAAGCTCCTCCACTTGTCTGCGCAACTCTTCATATTTAGTGGGGTTCATCCTGTAATGCGCCCGGCTAGGCACAGAAGCATCAAGCACCAAGTCAATCTGATGTTGAATATCCCGCAGTAGTGGCAACCCATCTGGAAGCTCTCATGGAAAGACCTCGTGAAACTCCTTGAGTAATGGCTGAACCCTGCAAGGGACCTCCTGCTCGCTGTCAACTGACTTTCCCACCAGCACATATACAACCCAGACTCCTCATCTCTGTTTTAAACTTCACTCTGGTCAGTAAATTGACGCTGTCCCCAACTGTTTTTACTAAACCCTTATCCGGTAGTAACACAATCTTCTTACCCCCAAACAAAAAGTTGTACGTGTTGGTATACCCATCATGCAGCGAATGGTGGTCAAACTGCCACGGTCTTTCTAACAGTAAGTGGCACACATCCATCTCTACTACATCACATAATACCTGATCTTTGTAGGTAGGCCCAATGGAGAAACTGATTCGAGCACGCTGAGACACCTCTACATCGTTACCCCTCTTCAGCCAAGTTAATTTATACGGTTTGGGATGTTTTTCAGTCTACAAAACCAGCTTCTTAACGACCTCTTCAGCCACCACATTTTCGTAACTACCAAAATCAATAACAAATCTACAGATCTTTTCCACAACAGTACACATCGACTGAAAGATATTATTACGCAGCCAACCGGTGTTATTCTCTAGGGGAGTCAGAAAGCTCCGCCTCACCACCAACATTTGACCCACATCACCAACTACAAATTCTTCCTCCTCTGCGACTTCCTCGGTATCTTCATTGTCAAATACAGGTGGACCTTCATAATCTTCATACCTTTCATCAACAAAGAGTCATCTGTGCGGATTCTTGGGACATTCAGATTGTCTATGACCTATACCACCGCTTGCAAAACAATGAACATCAACATTCCATTCGCAAAATAAATGTTCATCCAATTTGTGTTTATGCAGTAGGCACTTTATTTCTGCTACTGGGCTTTGTACTATAATTTCAGGTAGTTGTACCCCACTTCTTATTGTAATTGCTTACACATGTCCCTTTGGATTAGTTTCTATATTGCTAGGTAGGGCTCCCTGTAGTCTTTCTGAGATAGTGCGGACAACTGACATATTTCAGTTTCCAACCCCTTTATGGCTGTTGAATGATTTCGTAAGGTTGTTTCGATCTTTGCCATGTACTGGTCGGTCTTCTGTATAAATTTACCCGAGATATCTTCTAGAGACAATTTTTTCTCTTGCTGTTGAAAACCAGGGGGAAGCTGCTGTTGACTATTTTGGTTGTTGCTCCAGGATAAGTTAGAGTGATTACTCCAACCTGTGTTGTATGTATTGAAAAATGAATTTTTTTTTTTGGCATTAATAATTTTGTGCATAGTTAACTTCGTCCATCTCTTGAGATGACAAATGGCACTCTCCACTATTGTGAGCTCCACCGCATATACCACAAAAACAAATATTTTGTTTGCACTACTTTTGCTAAATCTCTCATAGTCAAGTGATCTAAAACCTTTTTCTCTAAAGCTGACATCTGTGCTGATAATGTCGAGAAGGCATCCACCTCATGTAGACCTGTGTACTTCTTATGTGTGGATCTTTCGAAAGGCCATAAGGCAGTGATGGCTGCATCGTCTCATATAACTCCTCAACTTCATTGGGTGACTTTACTGTGAGAGATCTATTTGAAGCTGCATCCACCAATATATGGCATGATGGATTTAAGCCAATGTAGAAGTACTGAACTTGCAAGTTTTTCTTAATACCGTGGTTAGAACACTTCCTGATCAAGTCCTTGAACCTTTCCTATGTTTCGTTAAAACTCTCTAATTCATTCTACTGAAAAGTGGATATCTCGTGTCTTATTTTAATTACTTTTGACAGTGAAAAGTATTTTTTGACGGATTTTTGTACGAGATCATTCCAGGTCCTAATGATTTCAGCGGGTAGGGCATCCAACTATTCTCTTGCTCCATCTCTGAGTGTATGTGGGAAAAGTCTCAACTTGATTGGTTCATCAGATATTCCATGAAAATTGTAATTTTGGTATATGTCCAAAAAGCGTGGGATGTGATTGTGTGGATTCTCATGAGGTTTCCTATAAAATGATACTCAATTCTTGAGCAATAAAATGATGTATGTCCTCAATTGAAAGTTTGGTTGCCCAAATGGAGCATAAACGATGCTTGACTGATTTGGTACAACAAGTGGTGTGATGAATTGTCAAAGTGGCACTTCTCTGTTTTGTTCTGCCATGATGTTCTCTCGTTTTGGCCTAATTATATGGTTGAAAGTGTGTTCAATTTCTGGATCAAAGGGTACTAAATTACCTACTCTCGAATTTTGCATGCAAGGATACTAGCAACAAAAATGAAAACAAGAACACAAAACCCTAAACTAAAAAAAAATCTAAATCAAAACTAGAATTAATTAAAAATTTAAAGCAAATAAATTAGTCTCCGTCAACGGCACTAAAAACTTGTTCCTAAAATTTCGCAAGTGTACGGATTGTGAAAAGTAATAAAGTAGATTTATCAAGTTTGAATATCGTCCCACAGAGATTATCATCTACTATAAATTTTTAAACTAACCTAACTTCAATTTAAATTAAAATAGTAACTAATGATCATATCAAATTTTGTTTTCTAAGCGTAATTCTAATAAATAAAATAACAAACTACTAAATAAAATAACAAACACAAATTAAAACTGTAGATAATATTATGTGATTGGATAATTAGGATTTTCGATCTCATTTAGGTTATTTATCATACATTTAATTCCAATTCATTCAACCATATTTTCTTACGTGCTAATGATCGAATTAACTTGATGTATTTAGTGATCTCTCTCAAGTAACACTAATCCTATTCATATGTTCGAACTTATTATATCTCTACATAAATTTAAACACATATGAACGCATTTATCTACAGGAATTCAACGAAGATGGCATAGCTTATAATTATCTCTCGATCTCTTATAACTTCTATGTTAATTATTGTACGAGCTAGAATTATACATCACCTCTCGGTATCAGTATAAAATAACAAACTACTAAATAAAATGAATTTTTACCATTCCGAACGTTGTTGGCGGCTCAAAGTCTTCAAGACATACCTATCCCAAAAATCATGCTAATTGCTTTTTCGTCGGAAGATTCAATTCCTTCGTCTTCACTTCTTTCAGGAATGTTGCACTTTCCCTTACAGCTAAATTCCATGTTTGTATCCTTAAGTTTCATGAAAAAACGTGAAGCTTCATTTTTCTGGTCGAACATAATAACATTAAATTTGAATTCCCCGTTGCACGCAAATATCAGAATATCGTTTTCCTCAGGAAAGTATTTTCGACAAAGGCTTTCTAGGCCTGTTTGAGTACATAATTATCCCCATCTGACATCAATCCTACATTCCAAATAATCCCACTTGGATCTTTCAGAGTCACAGTTTGAGGCAACTTCTCTCTCATATTTTCCACAACACGTCTTTGGGAAAACTTGCGTGTGAATCTATTAATGTTATTTTGGGGTTATATCGAATACATATTTGGTCTGAAATAACGTATGAGACATGTATCCAAAATGAAAGACCCACCCACAACAAAAAATGAATAATTGAACGAACAAGAATCGCTATCGAATTCACACTCAAATATCAGCCATTTCTTATATTGGGACTTTAGAACACGTTAAACGTCCTACAGAGTTTCGCAATTGGTATAGTCCAACCCATAATTTAAAAAACCCTTTTGAAGCCCTAAGAAAAAGTAATGAGGCACAAGTACGGAAAGAATTAAGAGTCTTACGCATTTATTGATTGACGCGTACGCGTCATAGTACAATCCTCATATTCTTTGAGGAGTGCGCTCCTCTTTTTCGTTTAGGTTTTGTTGTTTAAAAATCTACTGTTTTGTTTGTTAAAACTTCACTTAAAAGTTAAATACTATTACTTTTGAGGATAAAAATCTACAATTTAAACTACAACAAAATAAGAACTGTAAAAAGAACAAAGTAAAACACAAAATGCGAAATGCAAAAGCTGGCCGATTGATCTGACTCCAAGAACCAAGTGATGGCATTAGGAACTAGTCGATTGTGTCACTCGGTCTCTATAACGGTCTTCGTATGTCCGTATATCTATATTAGCATTTTCCAAAATAAGCATAGATTGTTCATATATAGGAGTTTGTCCTTGCTCGTTTTAACATATTTTCCTTTGAACATATGTTTGCATGAAAATTATGTAGTGAAGGAACTTCTGAGAATGATGAAATGAAAAAAAAAAAAATTCATAAATAAGTGCGATTAGCGTGCGACTTGTAAGCATGTGCATGGTGCATGACCTCTGATATGTTTCAAATTCATTTTCTGAAGTCCAATGTGCGTGGCCAATGTTAATTTACACACAATTAAATCGGTCTACTTATTTTATCAAACTTTGAATCCCGTTATAACGAATGTAAAATAAAATGAATTTTTACCATTCCGGCCATTGTTGGCGGCTCAAAGTCTTCAAGACATACCTGTCCAAAAATCATGCGAATTGCTTTTTCGTCGGAAGATTCAATTCCTTCGTCTTCACTTCTTTCAGGAACGTTGCACTTTCTCTTATAGCTAAATTCCCTGTTTGTATCCTTAAGTTTCGTGACAAAACGTGAAGCTTCATTTTTCTGGTCGAACATAATAACATTAAATTTGAATTCCCTATTGCAGTCAAATATCAGAATATCATTTTCCTCAAGAAAAGTATTTTCGACAAAGGCTTTCTAGGCCTGTTTGAGTACATAATTATCCCCATCTGACATCAATCCTACATTACAAATAATCCCACTTGGATCTCTCAGAGTCACAGTTTCAGGCAACTTCTCTCTCACATTTTCCACAACACACATCTTTGGGAAAACTTGCGTGTTAATCTATTAATGGTATTTTGGGGTTATATCGAATACATATTTGGTCTGAAATAACGTATGAGACATGTATCCAAAATGAAAGACCCTCCTACAACAAAAAAATGAATAATTGAACGAACAAGAATTGCGATCGAATTCACACTCAAATATCAGCCATTTCTTATATGGGGACTTTAGAATATGTTAAACGTCCTACAGAATGTCGCAATTGGTATAGTACAACCCATAATTTAAAAAACCCTTTTGAGGCCCTAAGAAAAAGTAATGAGGCACAAGTACGGAAAGAATTAAGAGTCTTACGCATTTATTGATTGAGGCGTACGCGTCATAGTACAATCCTCATATTCTTTGAGGAGTGCGCTCCTCTTTTTCGTTTAGGTTTTGATGTTTAAAAATCTACTATTTTGTTTGTTAAAAGTTCACTTAAAAGTTAAATACTATTACTTTTGAGGATAAAAATCAACTATTTAAACTACAATAAAATAAGAACTATAAAAAGAACAAAGTAAAAAACAAAATGCGATATGCAAAAGCTGGCCGATTGATCTGACTCCAAGAACCAAGTGATGGCATCTGGAACTGGTCGACAGTGTCACTCGGTCTCTATAACGGTCTTCGTAAGTCCGTATAATTATATTAGCAATTTCCAAAATAAGCATAGATTGTTCATAAATAGTAGTTTTCGTTGCTCGTTTTAATATATTTTCCTTTGAACATATGTTTGCATGAAAATTATGTAGTGAAGGAACTTCTGAGAATGATGAAATGAAAAAAAAAATTCATAAATAAGTGCGATTAGCGTGCGACTTGTAAGCATGTGCATGGTGCATGACCTTTGATATGTTTCTAATTCGTTTTCGGAAGTCCAATGTGCGTGGCCAATGTTAATTTAAACACAATTAAATTAGTCTACTTATTTTATCAAATTTGAATCCCATTATAACGAATGTAAAATAAAATGAATTTTTACCATTCCGGCCGTCGTTGGCGGCTCAAAGTCTTCAAGACATACCTGTCCCAAAAATCATGCTAATTGCTTTTTCGTCGGAAGATTCAATTCCTTCATCTTCACTTCTTTCAGGAACGTTGTGCTTTCTCTTACAGCCAAATTCCATGTTTGTATCCTTAAGTTTCGTGACAAAACGTGAAGCTTCATTTTTCTGGTCGAACATAATAACATTAAATTTGAATTCCCTGTTTCACTCAAATATCAGAATATCGTTTTCCTCAAGAAAAGTATTTTCGACAAAGGCTTTCTAGGCCTGTTTGAGTACATAATTATCCCCATCTGACATCAATCCCACATTCCAAATAATCCCACTTGGATCTTTCAGAGTCACAGTTTCAGGCAACTTCTCTCTCACATTTTCCACAACACGTCTTTGGGAAAACTTGCGTGTTAATCTATTAATGTTATTTTGGGGTTATCTCGAATACATATTTGGTCTGAAATAACGTATGAGACATGTATCCAAAATGAAAGACCCTCCTACGACAAACAAATGAATAATTGAACGAACAAGAATCGCTATCGAATTCACACTCAAATATCAGCCATTTCTTATATGGGGTCTTTAGAATATGTTAAACGTCCTACAGAGTTTCGCAATTGGTATAGTCCAACCAATAATTTAAAAAACCCTTTTGGGGCCCTAAGAAAAAGTAATGAGGCACGGGTACGGAAATAATTAAGAGTCCTACGCATTTATTGATTGAGGCGTACGCGTCATGGTACAATCCTCAGATTCTTTGAGGAGTGCGCTCCTCTTTTTCGTTTAGGTTTTGATATTTAAAAATCTACTATTTTGTTTGTTAAAAGTTCACTTAAAAGTTAAATACTATTACTTTTGAGGATAAAAATCAACTATTTAAACTACAATAAAATAAGAACTGTAAAAAGAACAAAGCAAAACAGAAAATGCGATATGCAAAAGCTGGCCGATTGATCTGACACCAAGAACCAAGTGATGGCATCAGGAACTGGTCGACTGTATCACTCGGTCTCTATAACGGTCTTCGTAATTCCATATAATTATATTAGCAATTGCCAAAATAAGCATAGATTGTTCATAAATGGGAGTTTGTCGTTGCTCGTTTTGACATGTTTTCCTTTGAACATGTGTTTGCATGGAAATTATGTAGTAGAGAAAATTCTGAGAATGATGAAATGAAAAAAAAATTTCATAAATAAGTGCGATTAGCGTGCGACTTGTAAGCATGTGCATGGTCTTTGACCTTTGATATGTTTCTAATTCATTTGCCGAACTCCAATGTGCGTGGCCAATGTTAATTTTTTCACAATTAAATTGGTCTACTTCTTTTATCAAACTTTGAATCTGATTATAACGAATGTAAAATAAAATGAATTTTTACCATTCTGGCCGTTGTCGGCGGCTCAAAATCTTCAGGACATACCTGTCCCAAAAATCATGCTAATTGATTTTTCGTCGGAAGATTCAATTCCTTCATCTTCACTTCTTTCCGGAACGCTGCACTTTCTCTTACAGCTAAATTCCTTGTATGTATCCTTAAGTTTCGTGACAAAACGTGAAGCTTCATTTTTCTGGTCTAACGTAATAACATTAAATTTGAATTCCCTGTTGCACTCAAATATTAGAATATCATTTTCCTCAAGAAAAGTGTTTTCGACAAAGGCTTTCCAGCCCTGTTTGAGTACATAATTATCCCCATCTGACATCAATCCTACATTCCAAATAATCCCACTTGGATCTTTCAGAGTCACAGTTTCAGCCAACTTCTCTCTCACATTTTCAGCAACACTTCTTTGGGAAAACCTGGGTGTTAATCTATGAATGTTATTTTGGGTTATATCGAATACATAATTGGTCTGAAATAACATATGAGATATGTATCCAAAATGAAAGACCCTGCTACAACAAACAATGAATAGTTGAACGAACAAGAATCGCTATCGAATTCACACTGAAATATCAGCCATTTTTTATATGGGGTCTTTAGAATATGTTAAACGTCCTACAGACTTCCCCAATTGGTATAGTCCAACCCATAATTTATAAAACCCTTTTGTGGCCCTAAGAAAAAGTAATGAGGCCCAAGTACGGAAAGAATTAAGAGTCTTACGCATTTATTGAGTGAGGCGTACGCGTTATAGTACAATCCTCAGATTCTTTGAGGAGTGCGCTCCTCTTTTTCGTTTAGGTTTTGATATTTAAAAATCTACTATTTTGTTTGTTAAAAGTTCACTTAAAAGTTAAATACTATTACTTTTGAGGATAAAAATCAACTATTTAAACTACAATAAAATAAGAACTGTAAAAAGAACAAAGCAAAACAGAAAATGCGATATGCAAAAGCTGGCCGATTGATCTGACACCAAGAACCAAGTGATGGCATCAGGAACTGGTCGACTGTATCACTCGGTCTCTATAACGGTCTTCGTAATTCCATATAATTATATTAGCAATTGCCAAAATAAGCATAGATTGTTCATAAATGGGAGTTTGTCGTTGCTCGTTTTGACATGTTTTCCTTTGAACATGTGTTTGCATGGAAATTATGTAGTAGAGAAAATTCTGAGAATGATGAAATGAAAAAAAAATTTCATAAATAAGTGCGATTAGCGTGCGACTTGTAAGCATGTGCATGGTCTTTGACCTTTGATATGTTTCTAATTCATTTGCCGAACTCCAATGTGCGTGGCCAATGTTAATTTTTTCACAATTAAATTGGTCTACTTCTTTTATCAAACTTTGAATCTGATTATAACGAATGTAAAATAAAATGAATTTTTACCATTCTGGCCGTTGTCGGCGGCTCAAAATCTTCAGGACATACCTGTCCCAAAAATCATGCTAATTGATTTTTCGTCGGAAGATTCAATTCCTTCATCTTCACTTCTTTCCGGAACGCTGCACTTTCTCTTACAGCTAAATTCCTTGTATGTATCCTTAAGTTTCGTGACAAAACGTGAAGCTTCATTTTTCTGGTCTAACGTAATAACATTAAATTTGAATTCCCTGTTGCACTCAAATATCTGAATATCGTTTTCCTCAAGAAAAGTATTTTCGACAAAGGCTTTCCGGCCCTGTTTGAGTACATAATTATCCCCATTTGACATCAATCCTACATTCCAAATAATCCCACTTGGATCTTTCAAAGTCACAGTTTCAGGCAACTTCTCTCTCACATTTTCCACAACACGTCTTTGGTAAAACTTGTGTGTTAATCTATTAATGTTATTTTGGGGTTATATCGAATACATATTGGGCCTAAAATAACTTATGAGACATGTATCCAAAATGAAAGACCCTCCTACAACAAACAAATGAATAATTGAACCAACAAGAATCGCTATTGAATTCACACTCAAATATCAACTATTTCTTATATGGGGTCTTTAGAATATGTTAAACGTCCTACAGAGTTTCGAAATTGGTATAGTCCAACCCATAATTTTAAAAACCCTTTTGAGGCCCTAAGAAAAAGTAATGAGGCACAAGCACGAAAAGAATTAAGAGTCTTACGCATTTATTGATTGAGGCGTACGCGTCATAGTACAATCCTCAGATTGTTTGAGGTGTGCGCTCTTCTTTTTCGTTTAGGTTTTGATGTTTAAAAATCTACTATTTTGTTTGTTAAAACTTCACTTAAAAGTTAAATACTATTACTTTTGAGGATAAAAATCTACTATTTAAACTACAATAAAATAAGAACTGTAAAAAGAACAAAGCAAAACACAAAATGCGATATGCGAAAGCTGGCCGATTGATCTGACTCCAAGAACCAAGTGATGGCATCAGGAACTGGTCGACTGTGTCACTCGGTCTCTATAACGGTCTTCGTAAGTCCGTACAATTATATTAGCAATTTCCAAAATAAGCATAGATTGTTCATAAATATGAGTTTCTCGTTGCTCGTTTTGACATATTTTCCTTTGAACATATGTTTGCATGAAAATTATGTAGTGAAGGAACTTCTGAGAATGATGAAATAAAAAAAAATTTCATAAATAAGTGCGATTAGCGTGCGACTTGTAAGCATGTGCATGGTGCATGACCTTTAATGTGTTTCTAATTCATTTTCCGAAGTCCAATGTGCGTGGCCAATGTTAATTTATACACAATTAAATTTGTCTACTTATTTTATCAAACTTTGAATCCCATTATAACTAATGTGTAACAAAACGAATTTTTACCATTCCGGCCGTTGTTGGTGGCTCAAAGTCTTCAAGACATACCTGTCCCAAAAATCATGCTAACTGCTTTTTCGTCGGAAGATTCAATTCCTTCGTCTTCACTTCTTTCAGGAACGTTGCACTTTCTCTTACAGCTAAATTCCCTGTTTGTATCCTTAAGTTTCGACAAAAGGTGAAGCTTCATTTTTCTGGTCGAACAAAATAACATTAAATTTGAATTCCCCGTTGCACTCAAATATCAGAATATCATTTTCCTCAAGAAAAGTATTTTCGACAAAGGCTTTCCAGCCCTGTTTGAGTACATAATTATCCCCATCTGACATCAATCCTACATTCCAAATAATCCCACTTGGATCTTTCAGAGTCACAGTTTCAGGCAACTTCTCTCTCACATTTTCCACAACACGACTTTGGGAAAACTTGCGTGTTAATCTATTAATGTTATTTTAGGTTATATCAAATGCATATTTGGTCTGAAATAACATATGAGACATGTATCCAAAATGAAAGGCCCTCCTACGACAAACAAATGAATCATTGAACGAACAAGAATCGCTATCGAATTCACACTCAAATATCGCAATTGGTATAGTCCAACACATAATTTTAAAAACCCTTTGGAGGCCCTACGAAAAAGTAATGAGGCACAAGTACGGAAATAATTAAGAGTCTTACGCATTTATTGATTGAGGCGTACGCATCATAGTACAATCCTCAGATTCTTTGAGGAGTGCGCTCCTCTTTTTCGTTTAGGTTTTGATGTTTAAAAATCTACTATTTTGTTTGTTAAAAGTTCACTTAAAAGTTAAATACTATTACTTTTGAGGATAAAAATCAACTATTTAAACTACAATAAAATAAGAACTTTAAGAAGAACAAAGCAAAACACAAAATGCGATATACAAGAGCTGGCCGATTGATCTGACACCAAGAACCAAGTGATGGCATCAGGAACTGGTCGACTGTGTCACTCGGTCTCTATAACGGTCTTCGTAAGTCCGTATAATTATATTAGCAATTTCCAAAATAAGCATAGATTGTTCATAAATAGGAGTTTGTCGTTGCTCGTTTTGACATATTTTCCTTTGAACATATGTTTGCATGAAAATTATGTTGTGAAGGAACTTCTGAGAATGATGAAATATAAAAAAAAATTTCATAAATAAGTGCGATTAGTGTGCGACTTGTAAGCATGTGCATGGTGCATGACCTTTGATATGTTTCTAATTCATTTGCCGAAGTCCAATGTGTGTGGCCAGTGTTAATTTATTCACAATTAAATTGGTCTACTTATTTTATCAAACTTTGAATCCCATTATAACGAATGTAAAATAAAATGAATTTTTACCATTCCGGCCGTTGTAGGTGGCTCAAAGTCTTCAAGACATACCTGTCCCAAAAATCTTGCTAACTGCTTTTTCGTCGGAAGTTTCAATTCCTTCGTCTTCACTTCTTTCACGAACATTGCACTTTCTCGTACAGCTAAATTCCCTGTTTGTATCCTTAAGTTTCGTGACAAAACGTGAAGCTTCATTCTTCTGGTCGAACATAATAACATTAAATTTGAATTCCCCGTTGCATTCAAATATCAAAATATCATTGTCCTCAAGAAATATATTTTCGACAAAGGCTTTCCAGCCCTGTTTCAATACATAATTATCCCCATCTGACATCAATCCCACTTGGATCTTTTCGAGTCACAGTTTCAGCCAACTTCTCTCTCACATTTTCGGCAACACTTCTTTGGGAAAACCTGCGTGTTAATCTATTAATGTTATTTTGGGGTTATATCGAATACATATTTGGTCTGAAATAACATATGAGATGTGTATCCAAAAGGAAAGACCCCGCTACAACAAATAAATGAATAATTGAACGAACAAGAATCACTATCGAATTCACACTCGAATATCAGCCATTTCTTATATGGGGTCTTTAGAATATGTTAAACATCCTACAGAGTTTTGCAATTGGTGTAGTCCAACCCATAATTTATAAAACCCTTTTGAGGCCCTAAGAAAAAATAACGAGGCACAAGTATTAAGCATTTATTGATTGAGGAGTGTGCTCCTCTTTTTCGTTTAGGTTTTGACGTTTAAAAATCTACTATTTTGTTTGTTAAAAGTTCACTTAAATGTTAAATACTATTACTTTTGAGGTTAAAAATCTACTATTTAAACTACAATAAAATAAGAACTGTAAAAAGAACAAAGCAAAACACAAAATGCGATATGCAAAAGCTGACCGATTGATCTGACTCCAAGAACCAAGTGATGGCAACAGGAACTCGTCGACTGTGTCACTCGGTCTCTATAACGATCTTAGTAAGTCCGTATAATTATATTAGCATTTTGCAAAATAAGCATAGATTGTTCGTATATAGCTGTTTTTCATTGCTTGTTTTAACATATTTTCTCTGAACATAAGTTTGCATGAAAATTATGTAGTGAAGGAACTTCTGAGAATGATGAAATGAAAAAAAAAATTCATAAATAAGTGCGATTAGCGTGCGACTTGTAAGCATGTGCATGGTGCATGACCTTTGATATGTTTCTAATTCATTTTCTGAAGTCCAATGTGCGTGGCCAATGTTAATTTATACACAATTAAATTGGTCTACTTATTTTATCAAACTTTGAATCCCATTATAACGAATGTAAAATAAAATGAATTTTTACCATTCCGGCCGTTGTTGGTGGCTCAAAGTCTTCAAGACATACCTGTCCCAAAAATCATGCTAACTGCTTTTTCGTCGGAAGATTCAATTCCTTCGTCTTCACTTCTTTCAGGAACGTTGCACTTTCTCTTACAGCTAAATTCCCTGTTTGTATCCTTAAGTTTCGTGACAAAACGTGAAGCTTCATTTTTCTGGTCGAACATAATAACATTAAATTTGAATTCCCCGTTGCATTCAAATATCAAAATATCATTTTCCTCAAGAAATATATTTTCGACAAAGGCTTTCCAGCCCTGTTTCAGTACATAATTATCCCCATCTGACATCAATCCCACTTGGATCTTTTCGAGTCACAGTTTCAGCCAACTTCTCTCTCACATTTTCGACAACACTTTTTTTGGAACACCTATGTGTTAATCTATTAATGTTATTTTGGGGTTATATCGAATACATATTTGGTCTGAAATAACATATGAGATGTGTATCCAAAAGGAAAGACCCCGCTACAACAAATAAATGAATAATTGAACGAACAAGAATCACTATCGAATTCACACTCGAATATCAGCCATTTCTTATATGGGGTCTTTAGAATATGTTAAACATCCTACAGAGTTTTGCAATTGGTGTAGTCCAACCCATAATTTATAAAACCCTTTTGAGGCCCTAAGAAAAAATAACGAGGCACAAGTATTAAGCATTTATTGATTGAGGAGTGTGCTCCTCTTTTTCGTTTACATTTTAACGTTTAAAAATCTACTATTTTGTTTGTTAAAAGTTCACCTAAATGTTAAATACTATTACTTTTGAGGATAAAAATCTACTATTTAAACTACAATAAAATAAGAACTGTAAAAAGAACAAAGCAAAACACAAAATGCGATATGCAAAAGCTGACCGATTGATCTGACTCCAGGAACGAAGTGATGGCAACAGGAACTCGTCGACTATGTCACTCGGTCTCTATAACGATCTTAGTAAGTCCGTATAATTATATTAGCATTTTCCAACATGAGCATAGATTTTTCATATATAGCAGTTTTTCGTTTCTAGTTTTAACATATTTTCTTTGAACATAAGTTTGCATGAAAATTATGTAGTGAAGGAACTTCTGAGAATGATGAAATGAAAAAAAAAAATTCATAAATAAGTGCGATTAGCGTGCGACTTGTAAGCATGTGCATGGTGCATGACCTTTGATATGTTTCTAATTCATTTTCTGAAGTCCAATGTGCGTGGCCAATCTTAATTTAAACACAGTTAAATTGGTCTACTTATTTTATCAAACTTTGAATCCCATTATAACGAATGTAAAATAAAATGAATTTTTACCATTCCGGCCGTCGTTGGCGGCTCAAAGTCTTCAAGACATACCTGTCCCAAAAATCATGCTAATTGCTTTTTCGTCGGAAGATTCAATTCCTTCGTCTTCACTTCTTTCAGGAACATTGCACTTTCTCTTAAGCCAAATTCCCTGTTTGTATCCTTAAGTTTCGTGACAAAACGTGCAGCTTCATTTTTCTGGTCGAACATAATAACATTAAATTTGAATTCCCTGTTGCACTCAAATATCAGAATATCGTTTTCCTCAAGAAAAGTATTTTTGACAAAGGCTTTCTAGCCCTGTTTCAGTACATAATTATCCCCATCTGACATCAATCCTACATTCCAAATAATCCCACTTGGATCTCTCAGAGTCACAGTTTCAGGCAACTTCTCTCTCACATTTTCCACAACACGTCTTTGGGAAAACTTGCGTGTTAATCTATTAATGTTATTTTGGGGTTATATCGAATACATATTTGGTCTGAAATAACGTATGAGACATGTATCCAAATTGAAAGACCCTCCTACAACAAAAAAATGAATAATTGAACGAACAAGAATTGCTATCGAATTCACACTCAAATATCAGCCATTTCTTATATGGGGACTTTAGAATATGTTAAACGTCCTACAGAGTTTCGCAATTGGTATAGTCCAACCCATAATTTAAAAAACCCTTTTGAGGCCCTAAGAAAAAGTAATGAGGCACAAGTACGGAAAGAATTAAGAGTCTTACGCATTTATTGATTGAGGCGTACGCGTCATAGTACAATCCTCAGATTCTTTGAGGAGTGCGCTCCTCTTTTTCGTTTAGGTTTTGATGTTTAAAAATCTACTATTTTGTTTGTTAAAACTTCACTTAAAAGTTAAATACTATTACTTTTGAGGATAAAAATCTACTATTTAAACTACAATAAAATAAGAACTGTAAAAAGAACAAAGTAAAACACAAAATGCGATATGCAAAAGCTGGCCGATTGATCTGACTCCAAGAAGCAAGTGATGGCATCAGGAACTAGTCGATTGTGTCACTCGGTCTCTATAACGGTCTTCGTATGTCCGTATAATTATATTAGCAATTTCCAAAATAAGCATAGATTGTTCATAAATAGGAGTTTGTCGTTGCTCGTTTTAACATATTTTCCTTTGAACATATGTTTGCATGAAAATTATGTAGTGAAGGAACTTCTGAGAATGATGAAATGAAAAAAAAAATTCATAAATAAGTGCGATTAGCGTGCGACTTGTAAGCATGTGCATGGTGCATGACCTTTGATATGTTTCTAATTCATTTTCTGAAGTCCAATGTGCGTGGCCAATGTTAATTTACACACAATTAAATTGGTCTACTTATTTTATCAAACTTTGAATCCCATTATAACGAATGTAAAATAAAATGAATTTTTACCATTCCGGCCGTTGTTGGCGGCTCAAAGTCTTCAAGACATACCTGTCCCAAAAATCATGCTAATTGCTTTTTCGTCGGAAGATTCAATTCCTTCATCTTCACTTCTTTCAGGAACGTTGCTCTTTCTCTTACAGCTAAATTCCGTGTTTGTATCCTCAAGTTTCGTGACAAAACGTGAAGCTTCATTTTTCTGGTCGAACATAATAACATTAAATTTGAATTCCCTGTTGCACTCAAATATCAGAATATCATTGTCCTCAAGAAAAGTATTTTCGACAAAGGATTTCCAGCCCTGTTTGAGTACATAATTATCCCCATCGGACATCAACCCTACATTCCAAATAATCCCCTTTAGATCTTTCAGAGTCACAGTTTCAGCCAACTTCTCTCTCACATTTTCAGCAACACTTCTTTGGGAAAACCTGCGTGTTAATCTATTAATGTTATTTTCGGGTTATATCGAATACGTATTTGGTCTGAAATAACATATGAGATATGTATCCAAAATGAAAGACCCTGCTACAACAAACAAAAGAATAATTGAACGAACAAGAATCGCTATTGAATTCACACTGAAATATCAACCATTTCTTATATGGGGTCTTTAGAATATGTTAAACGTCCTACAGAGATTCTCAATTGGTATAGTCCAACAAATAAAACCCTTTTGAGGCCCTAAGAAGAAGTGATGAGGCACAAGTACGGAAAGAATTAAGAGTCTTACGCATTTATTGATTGAGGCGTACGCGTCATAGTACAATCCTCTGATTCTTTGAGGAGTGCGCTCCTATTTTTCGTTTAGGTTTTGATGTTTAAAAATCTACTATTTTGTTTGTTAAAAGTGCACTTAAAAGTTAAATACTATTACTTTTGAGGATAAAAATTGTCATTTAATAAGAATAAAGTAAGAACTGTAAAAAGGACAAAGCAAAACACAAAATGCGATGTGCGAAAGCTGACCGGTTGATCTGACTCCAAGAACCAAGTGATGGCATCAGGAACTGGTCGACTGTGTCACTCGGTCTCTATAACGGTCTTCGTAAGTCCGCATAATTATATTAGCATTTTCCAAAATAAGCATAGATTGTTCATAAATAGGAGTTTTTCGTTGCTCGTTTTAACATATTTTCCTTTGAACATATGTTTGCATGAAAATTATGTAGTAAAAGAACTTCTGAGAATGATGAAATGAAAAAAAAAAATTCATAAATAAGTGCGATTAGCGTGCGACTTGTAAGCATGTGCATGACCTTTAATGTGTTTCTAATTCATTTTCCGAAGTCCAATGTGCGTGGCCAATGTTAATTTACACACAATTAAATCGGTCTACTTATTTTATCAAACTTTGAATCCCGTTATAACGAATGTAAAATAAAATGAATTTTTACCATTCCGGCCATTGTTGGCGGCTCAAAGTCTTCAAGACATACCTGTCCAAAAATCATGCGAATTGCTTTTTCGTCGGAAGATTCAATTCCTTCATCTTCACTTCTTTCAGGAACGTTGCACTTTCTCTTACAGCTAAATTCCCTGTTTGTATCCTTAAGTTTCGTGACAAAACGTGAAGCTTCATTTTTCTGGTCGAACACAATAACATTAAATTTGAATTCCCTGTTTCACTCAAATATCAGAATATCGTTTTCCTCAAGAAAAGTATTTTCGACAAAGGCTTTCTAGTCCAGTTTGAGTACATAATTATCCCTATCTGACATCAGTCCCACATTCCAAATAATCCCACTTGGATCTTTCAGAGTCACAGTTTCAGGCAACTTCTCTCTCACATTTTCCACAACACGTCTTTGGGAAAACTTGCGTGTGAATCTATTAATGTTATTTTGGGGTTATATCGAATACATATTTGGTCTGAAATAACGTATGAGACATGTATCCAAAATGAAAGACCCACCCACAACAAAAAATGAATAATTGAACGAACAAGAATCGCTATCGAATTCACACTCAAATATCAGCCATTTCTTATATTGGGACTTTAGAACACGTTAAACGTCCTACAGAGTTTCGCAATTGGTATAGTCCAACCCATAATTTAAAAAACCCTTTTGAAGCCCTAAGAAAAAGTAATGAGGCACAAGTACGGAAAGAATTAAGAGTCTTACGCATTTATTGATTGAGGCGTACTCGCCATAGTACAATCCTCAGATTCTTTGAGGAGTGCGCTCCTCTTTTTCGTTTAGGCTTTGATGTTTAAAAATCTACTATTTTGTTTGTTAAAAGTGCACTTAAAAGTTAAATAATTTTACTTTTGAGGATAAAAATAGTCATTTAAATAAGAATAAAATAAGAACTGTAAAAAGAACAAAGCAAAACACAAAATGCGATATACAAAAGCTGACCGATTGATCTGAGCCAAGAACCAAGTGATGGCAACAGGAACTCGTCGACAGTGTCACTCTGTCTCTATAACGGTCTTCGTAAGTCCGTATAATTATATTAGCATTTTCCAAAATAAGCATAGATTGTTCATAAATAGGAGTTCGTCGTTGCTCGTTTTAACATATTTTCTTTTGAACATATGTTTGTATGAAAATTATGTAGTAAAGGAACTTCTAAGAATGATGAAATGAAAAAAAAAATTCATAAATAAATGCGATTAGCGTGCTACTTGTAAGCATGTGCATGGTCTTGACCTTTGATATGTTTCTAATTCATTTGCCGAAGTCCAATGTGCGTGGCCAATGTTCATTTATTCACAATTAAATTGGTCTACTTATTTTATCGAACTTTGAATCCCATTATAACGAATGTAAAATAAAAAGAATTTTTACCATTCCGGCCGTTGTTGGTGGCTCAAAGTCTTCAATACATACCTGTCCCAAAAATCATGCTAACTGTTTTTTCGTCGCAAGATTCAATTCCTTCATCGTCATTTCTTTCAGGAACGTTGCTCTTTCTCTTACAGCTAAATTCCCTGTTAGTATCCTTAAGTTTCGTGACAAAACGTGAAGCTTCTCTCTCACGATAATTTTTCTGGTCGAACATAATAACATTAAATTTGAATTCCCTATTGCACTCAAATATCAGAATATCATTTTCCTCAAGAAAAGTATTTTCGACAAAGGCTTTCCAGGCCTGTTCGAGTACATAATTATCCCCATCTAACATCAATGCTACATTCCAAATAATCCCACTCAGATCTTTCAGAGTCAAAGTTTCAGCCAACTTCTCTCTCACATTTTCCACAACACGTCTTTGGTAAAACTTGTGTGTTAATCTATCAATGTTATTTTGGGGTTATATCGAATACATATTAGGCCTGAAATAACTTATGAGACATGTATCCAAAATGAAAGACCCTCCTACCACAAACAAATGAATAATTGAACCAACAAGAATCGCTATTGAATTCACACTCAAATATCAACTATTTCTTATATGGGGTCTTTAGAATATGTTAAACGTCCTACAGAGTTTCGAAATTGGTATAGTCCAACCCATAATTTTAAAAACCCTTTTGAGGCCCTAAGAAAAAGTAATGAGGCACAAGCACGAAAAGAATTAAGAGTCTTACGCATTTATTGATTGAGGCGTACGCGTCATAGTACAATCCTCAGATTGTTTGAGGTGTGCGCTCTTCTTTTTCGTTTAGGTTTTGATGTTTAAAAATCTACTATTTTGTTTGTTAAAAGTTCACTTAAAAGTTAAATACTATTACTTTTGAGGATAAAAATCTACTATTTAAACTACAATAAAATAAGAACTGTAAAAAGAACAAAGCAAAACACAAAATGCGATATGCAAAAGCTGACCGATTGATCTGACTCCAAGAACCAAGTGATGGCAACAGGAACTCGTCGACTGTGTCACTCGGTCTCTATAACGGTCTTAGTAAGTCCGTATAATTATATTAGCATTTTCCAAAATAAGCATAGATTGTTCATAAATAGGAGTTTGTCGTTGCTCGTTTTAACATATTTTCTTTTGAACATATGTTTGCATGAAAATTATGTAGTGAAGGAACTTCTGAGAATGATGAAATGAAAAAAAAAATTCATAAATAAGTGCGATTAGCGTGCGACTTGTAAGCATGTGCATGGTGCATGACCTTTGATATGTTTCTAATTCATTTTCTAAAGTCCAATGTGCGTGGCCAATGTTAATTTACACACAATTAAATTGGCCTACTTATTTTATCAAACTTTGAATCCCATTATAACGAATGTAAAATAAAATGAATTTTTACCATTCCGGCCGTTGTAGGTGGCTCAAAGTCTTCAAGACAAACTTGTCCCAAAAATTATGCTAATTGCTTTTTCGTCGGAAGATTCAATTCCTTCGTCTTCACTTCTTTCAGGAACGTTGCACTTTCTCTTACAGCTAAATTCCCTGTTTGTATCCTTAAGTTTCGTGTGAAAACGTGAAGCTTCATTTTTCTGGTCGAACATAATAACATTAAATTTGAATTCCCCGTTGCACTCAAATATCAGAATATCATTTTCCTCAAGAAAAGTATTTTCGACAAAGGCTTTCCAGCCCTGTTCGAGTACATAATTATCCCCATCTGACATCAATCCTACATTCCAAATAATCCCACTTGGATCTTTCAGAGTCACAGTTTCAGCCAACTTCTCTCTCACATTTTCAGCAACACTTCTTTGGGAAAACCTGCCTGTTAATCTATTAATGTTATTTTGGGGTTATATCGAATACATATTTGGTCTGAAATAACATATGAGATATGTATCCAAAAGGAAAGACCCTGCTACAACAAACAAATGAATAATTGAACGAACAAGAATCGCTATCGAATTCACACTCAAATATCAGCCATTTCTTATATGGGGTCTTTAGAATATGTTAAACGTCCTACAGAGTTTCGCAATTGGTATAGTCCAACCCATAATTTATAAAACCCTTTTGAGGCCCTAAGAAAAAGTAATGAGGCACAAGTACGGAAAGAATTAAGAGTCTTACGCATTTATTGATTGAGGCGTACGCGTCATAGTACAATCCTCAGATTCTTTGAGGAGTGCGCTCCTCTTTTTCGTTTAGGTTTTGATGTTTAAAAATCTACTATTTTGTTTGTTAAAAGTGCACTTAAAAGTTAAATACTATTACTTTTGAGGATAAAAATAGTCATTTAAATAAGAATAAAATAAGAACTGTAAAAAGAACAAAGCAAAACACAAAATGCGATGTGCAAAAGCTGACCGATTGATCTGACTCCAAGAACCAAGTGATGGCAACAGGAACTCGTCGACTGTGTCACTCGGTCTCTATAACGGTCTTCGTAAGTCCGTATAATTATATTAGCATTTTCCAAAATAAGCATAGATTGTTCATAAATAGGAGTTTGTCGTTGCTCGTTTTAACATATTTTCTTTTGAACATATGTTTGCATGAAAATTATGTAGTGAAGTAACTTCTGAGAATGATGAAATGAAAAAAAAATTCATAAATAAGTGCGATTAGCGTGCGACTTGTAAGCATGTGCATGGTGCATAACCTTTAATGTGTTTCTAATTCATTTTCCGAAGTCCAATGTGCGTGGCCAATGTTAATTTATACACAATTAAATTGCTCTACTTATTTTATCAAACTTTGAATCCCATTATAACGAATGTAAAATAAAATGAATTTTTACCATTCCGGCCGTTGTAGGTGGCTCAAAGTCTTCAAGACAAACTTGTCCCAAAAATTATGCTAATTGCTTTTTCGTCGGAAGATTCAATTCCTTCGTCTTCACTTCTTTCAGGAACGTTGCACTTTCTCTTACAGCTAAATTCCCTGTTTGTATCCTTAAGTTTCGTGTGAAAACGTGAAGCTTCATTTTTCTGGTCGAACATAATAACATTAAATTTGAATTCCCCGTTGCATTCAAATATCAAAATATCATTTTCCTCAAGAAATATATTTTCGACAAAGGCTTTCCAGCCCTGTTTCAGTACATAATTATCCCCATCTGACATCAATCCCACTTGGATCTTTTCGAGTCACAGTTTCAGCCAACTTCTCTCTCACATTTTCGGCAACACTTCTTTGGGAAAACCTGCGTGTTAATCTATTAATGTTATTTTGGGGTTATATCGAATACATATTTGGTCTGAAATAACATATGAGATGTGTATCCAAAAGGAAAGACCCTGCTACAACAAATAAATGAATAATTGAACGAACAAGAATCACTATCGAATTCACACTCAAATATCAGCCATTTCTTATATGGGGTCTTTAGAATATGTTAAACATCCTACAGAGTTTTGCAATTGGTGTAGTCCAACCCATAATTTATAAAACCCTTTTGAGGCCCTAAGAAAAAATAACGAGGCACAAGTACGGAAAGAATTAAGAGTCTTACGCATTTATTGATTGAGGAGTGTGCTCCTCTTTTTCGTTTAGGTTTTGATGTTTAAAATCTACTATTTTGTTTGTTAAAAGTACACTTAAATGTTAAATACTATTACTTTTGAGGATAAAAATCTACTATTTAAACTACAATAAAATAAAAACTGTAAAAAGAACAAAGCAAAACACAAAATGCGATATGCAAAAGCTGACCGATTGATCTGACTCCAAGAACCAAGTGATGGCAACAGGAACTCGTCGACTGTGTCACTCGGTCTCTATAACGGTCTTAATAAGTCCGTATATCTATATTAGCATTTTCCAAAATAAGCATAGATTGTTCATATATAGGAGTTTGTCCTTGCTCGTTTTAACATATTTGCTTTGAACATAAGTTTGCATGAAAATTATGTAGTGAAGGAACTTCTGAGAATGATGAAATGAAAAAAAAAAATTCATAAATAAGTACGATTAGCGTGCGCCTTGTAAGCATGTGCATGGTGCATGACCTTTGATATGTTTCTAATTCATTTTCCGAAGTCCAATGTGTGTGGCCAGTGTAAATTTATTCACAATTAAATTGGTCTACTTATTTTATCAAACTTTGAATCCCATTATAACGAATGTAAAATAAAATGAATTTTTACCATTCCGGCCGTTGTAGGTGGCTCAAAGTCTTCAAGACAAACTTGTCCCAAAAATTATGCTAATTGCTTTTTCGTCGGAAGATTCAATTCCTTCGTCTTCACTTCTTTCAGGAACGTTGCACTTTCTCTTACAGCTAAATTCCCTATTTGTATCCTTAAGTTTCGTGTCAAAACGTGAAGCTTCATTTTTCCGGTCGAACATAATAACATTAAATTTGAATTCCCCGTTGCATTCAAATATCAAAATATCATTGTCCTCAAGAAATATATTTTCGACAAAGGCTTTCCAGCCCTGTTTCAATACATAATTATCCCCATCTGACATCAATCCCACTTGGATCTTTTCGAGTCACAGTTTCAGCCAACTTCTCTCTCACATTTTCGACAACACTTCTTTTGGAAAACCTGCCTGTTAATCTATTAATGTTATTTTGGGGTTATATCGAATACATAATTGGTCTGAAATAACATATGAGATATGTATCCAAAAGGAAAGACCCTGCTACAACAAACAAATGAATAATTGAACGAACAAGAATCACTATTGAATTCACACTCAAATATCAGCCATTTCTTATATGGGGTCTTTAGATTATGTTAAACGTCCTACAGAGTTTTGCAATTGGTATAGTCCAACCCATACTTTATAAAACCCTTCCCTAAGAAAAAGTAACGAGGCACAAGTACGGAAAGAATTAAGAGTCTTACGCATTTATTGATTGAGGAGTGTGCTCCTCTTTTTCGTTTAGGTTTTGATGTTTAAAATCTACTATTTTGTTTGTTAAAAGTACACTTAAATGTTAAATACTATTACTTTTGAGGATAAAAATCTACTATTTAAACTACAATAAAATAAGAACTGTAAAAAGAACAAAGCAAAACACAAAATGCGATATGCAAAAGCTGACCGATTGATCTGACTCCAAGAACGAAGTGATGGCAACAGGAACTCGTCGACTGTGTCACTCGGTCTCTATAACGATCTTAGTAAGTCCGTATAATTATATTAGCATTTTCCAACATGAGCATAGATTGTTCATATATAGCAGTTTTTCGTTGCTAGTTTTAACATATTTTCTTTGAACATAAGTTTGCATGAAAATTATGTAGTGAAGGAACTTCTGAGAATGATGAAATGAAAAAAAAAATTCATAAATAAGTGCGATTAGCGTGCGACTTGTAAGCATGTGCATGGTGCATGACCTTTGATATGTTTCTAATTCATTTTCTAAAGTCCAATGTGCGTGGCCAATGTTAATTTACACACAATTAAATTGGCCTACTTATTTTATCAAACTTTGAATCCCATTATAACGAATGTAAAATAAAATGAATTTTTACCATTCCGGCCGTTGTTGGCGGCTCAAAGTCTTCAAGACATACCTGTCCCAAAAATCATGCTAATTGCTTTTTCGTCGGAAGATTCAATTCCTTCGTCTTCACTTCTTTCAGGAACGTTGCACTTTCTCTTACAGCTAAATTCCCTGTTTGTATCCTTAAGCTTCGTGACAAAACGTGAAGCTTCATTTTTCTGGTCGAACATAATAACATTAAATTTGAATTCCCCGTTGCACTCAAATATCAAAATATCGTTTTCCTCAAGAAAAGTATTTTCGACAAAGGCTTTCCAGCCTTGTTTGAGTACATAATTATCCCCATCTGACATCAATCCTACATTCCAAATAATCCCACTTGGATCTTTCAGAGTCACAGTTTCAGGCAACTTCTCTCTCACATTTTCCACAACACGACTTTGGGAAAACTTGCGTGTTAATCTATTAATGTTATTTTGGGGTTATATCAAATACATATTTGGTCTGAAATAACGTATGAGACATGTATCCAAAATGAAAGGCCCTCCTACGACAAACAAATGAATAATAGAACGAACAAGAATCGCTATCGAATTCACACTCAAATATCAGCCATTTCTTATATGGGGTCTTTAGAATATGTTAAACGTCCTACAGAGTTTCGCAATTGGTATAGTCCAACCCATAATTTAAAAAACCCTTTTGAGGCCCTAAGAAAAAGTAATGAGGCACAAGTATGGAAATAATTATGAGTCTTACTCATTTATTGATTGAGGCGTACTTGTCATAGTACAATCCTTAGATTCTTTGTGGAGTGCACTCCTCTTTTTCGTTTAGGTTTTGATGTTTAAAAATCTACTATTTTGTTTGTTGAAATTTCACTTAAAAGTTAAATACTATTACTTTTGAGGATAAAAATCTACTATTTAAACTACAATAAAATAAGAACTGCAAAAAGAACAAAGCAAAACACAAAATGCGATATGCAAAAGCTGGCCGATTGATCTGACACCAAGAACCAAGTGATGGCATCAGGAACTGGTCGACTGTATCACTCGGTCTCTATAACGGTCTTCGTAAGTCCATATAATTATATTAGCAATTGCCAAAATAAGCATAGATTGTTCATAAATAGGAGTTTGTCGTTGCTCGTTTTAACATTTTTTCTTTTGAACATATGTTTGCATGAAAATTAAGTAGTGAAGGAACTTTTGAGAATGATGAAATGAAAAACAAAATTCATAAATAAGTGCGAATAGCGTGCGACGTGTATGCATATGCATGGTGCATTTCCTTTAATGTGTTTCTAATTCATTTTCCGAAGTCCAATGTGCGTGGCCAATGTTAATTTATACACAATTAAATTGGTCTACTTATATTATCAAACTTTGAATCCCATTATAGCGAATGTAAAATAAAATGAATTTTTACCATTCCGGCCGTTGTTGGTGGCTCACCACAATGAGAATCTTGTATTGCGATCCAAGAACGGAATTTCATACTTCATGGCTGCCATCAATAGCAAAAACCTTGAATAAATCACAACCAATAGCTCTGATACCACTTGTTGGGAAATAAAATGGATCGAGGTAACATATATGAAACGATATGAAATGTATAATCGCAAACAAACAATAAGATAAAATGTAAATAATTAATTGGCAGAGGAACGTATTATTTTATTCAATTGACTAATATGGAGAAAACAAATACAATAACTGTGCCTACACAATTATTCTATATTTCAATAATATAAAACTTCTAAAAAGAGTCTAGTATTTATAGGGGTACATGACAAAACATATAAACACCACAAAGAAGGAAACAAGATCAAAAGTCAGTTGGAATAAAGGATAAAATATTTTCCCAATAAAAACATGTGGAAAGAAGAAAAAATATTTTCTTAAAAGTCCAACCTAATTTGGTTCAAAAAACCAACAATCTCCATATTGACACAAATTTTGATGTAATGAATGAAGCTCCAAAATTTCTTTGCCTAGAAAAATAAATCTGATTGCAACGAAAAATTCGAACTCTTCAACACAAAAATATTCCTCATCTTCCTCGATATCCAACACGGATACATGAACCTAAACACCAAGTTCTCCAAAATTAACAAAGAATTAGAAATTATCAAATAGTGTATGAAATAACGAGATTCGAACCCAACTACACCTAGAGAGGGGTGAATAGGTGATTATATGGAATTAAAACTTAATAATTAATTAGCAATAAGTTACTATTAATTATCTCTAGATGGTTAATCAAACAGTTCAATTTTTTTTATATTGAAATACCGCAGTTATATGAAAGCAATAAACAAATACAAGTAATGATCTCGAAGAAGCCCCAACTGGCTAAAAACTTTGGGCACTTTGCTAGCCAACAATCCACTATAAGCGAATTAGAACTTACAGTTCACCAGACTCGACTACTCTAGTACTTTCTAACCTCCTGACTACAATTCCCATAACTATCCTGGATTTTACGTTCCTGCACCAACTTCCAACTGTAGTTTTCAAAGCACTACTGGATTGAGTGCTCCTACAACAACTCTCAACTTTATGAATTCGTCTATCTCCTGTGGATCAACGAAGAACTCTGCATTCTTCAACAACTGGAACTCCAGTCACCTTCCCTTGATCTTTAGCACTCCAAACGATGTGTAAGAAATAGCAATTTGGAATTTGGATTAAGTGGTTTTGGTGTTTTCAACGCCTAGAACAAATCACACTTTGAAGGTTGAAAGCTTATAGATGAATTGGAACAAGATGATAATAAGAAATATGAGTTATTTTCAATGATCAACCTTCTGAAAACCGTTTAGAGGTGTTTGGTATTTATAATTTAGGTTTTGGGGTTGAATGGGTCGGACAAAAAACCTTAAAAACTCTAATTAAATTTTGTTGGGAAACCTGTCGCTCGAGCGAAAGCTGGTGACATGCGAGCGACGGATTGTCACCTGACCGAAGTCCTGGCGACATGCTACCGACAATGTTACTGTTTCAGCTGCTCAACCCAAGTCATGGCGACAGTCTAGCGAAATTGCGACGCCGTTTTTCCTTCTTTTCCAATCTCGAACCCTAGACCTAATACAACTCAATTTCTACTATTTGTAACTTACTCCTCGACTTTTACAACATATTAAATATAGTCCATTTTGTTCACATACTTACCAATTACATCAAAAACCTAACAGTGTTGAAGCACACGCTGCAGCAGAATCAACTCCCAATGCTTTCATTGAAGGCCCCAACTAGTCTCAGTACCTTCAAAAATGTTAAAAGCATGTGCAACCGGATCAGAATACATGTAACTATTCTCAATGGGTCTATCCCTAGCAATTGAAAATGGTGGCAAAGCGGAATTAGCCATATCCTCCAAACTCGACTTAGTAGTATTCTACAATATGGACCCCAAACCAATTCCCAAATGTACAATATCAAACTAAATCTCCACCATGTGCTGAATTTTATCACAAATTCTATCAAACTTTGCAAGATGTATAACAAAGACCTTTTTCGCCCCTCCAATATAACACGAACACCCTTTCAAACCCTTAATACCCACTTCCTCTAGAGTACCCTTTCGAATCAAGAGTACGCAACGATCGTGTCTCTAAACGAAGTAAACAAAGCGGGAAGCGAACACAAAAGGATTAACACAACAGTTCTTCATCATACTTTACTTCTAAAATCTCCAAATTAGAGATTATCTCCTTGAACACAGCCAGATGATCTTTCAAAGATCTGCATTATGCCATGCAATGAGAATATAATATCTGCTTCAGATGTAATTTGCTTGTTAGACTTTTAGTGATGCACAATTGTTCCAACTTCAACCACAACGTATCTGCCATTTTCTCCTTCAAAATGTCCTAAGAATATTTTTAGAGATATGAAGATGGATCTGTGAAAGTGTTTTCCAATCTTTCCATTGTTTCTTCTACGTCATCCAAGTTGCAAGCATTTTGTCAAATCCCAACAATTCATCTACGTGAGTACAACTCACATATTCATTTACCACAATGAAAATCCTGTATTGCGATCCAAGAGCGAAATTTCATACTTCATGATTGCCATTAATAACAAAAGCCTTGAACAAATCACCACAAATAGCTCTAATACCACTTGTTAGGAAATAAAATGGATTGAGGTAACTTATAGACACGATATGAAGTATATCGTTGCAAACAAGCAACAATATAAAAGGAAATGAATTAATCAGCAGAGGAACGAAGTATTTTATTCAATTGACTAATATGGAGAAAACAAATACAATAACTATGCGTACACAATTATTCTATATTTGAGTAATATAAAACTTGGAAAAAGAGTATAATATTTATAGGGGTGCATTCCAAACCCTACACATACCACAAAGACGAAAACAAGATAAAAAAATCACACGAAATAAAGGAAACAATATTTTTCGAATAAAAACACGTGGAAAGAAGGAAAAAATATTTTCTGGAAAATCCCACATAATTTGGGTCAAAAAAACCCAACAGAAAGATGGCTGATATTGAGTGTGAATTCGATCGTGATGCTTGTTCATTCAATTAATCATTAATTTGTTGTTGCATAGTCTTTCCATTTGGATATGTATCTCATATGTTATTTCAGACCATATATATATTTGATATAACCCCAAACATAACTTTAATAAATTAATATGCAGGTTTTCTCAAAGAAGTTTTGCCGAAAAAATAATTTTCTGGAGGAAAATGATATTTTGATATTTAAGTGCAACAGGGAATTCAAATTTCATGTTATTATGTTTGACCAGAAAAAATACTATGGGAGAGAACGTCACATTTTGTGACGAAATGTAAGCATACAAAAAGGGAATTAGCTGTAAGAGAGAGAGAGAGAGAGAGAGAGAGAGAGAGAGAGCAACTTGCCTAAAAGAATTGAAGATGAAGAAATTGAATCTTCTGACGACAATGATTATTACCATCCAATAAAAGCCTATTGAGACTACCTGCGAGTGCTAATGCAAAAGCTCAAAGGTGAAACAATGTTTAGTTCCATATCTCACTGAAGAGACTTATTTATAATCATTTTCTTGCAGAGGGCACATCAATCGTTCTAGAAAAAAGGACTGCTGGAAGTTCACTTTATCCAACATTTGTTATAGTGCGATTAAAAGTTTGATGAAGTAACCAGACAAATTTAATCGTGTATATGTTAACATTTTATGTATACATATTGGACTTCCAGAAATGAATTAGAAACATATAAAAGTTACACATTATGCACATGCTTTTAAGTCGCACGTTAATCACACTTATTTATGTAGTTTTTTTTTTTTTTTTGCATTTTATAATTCTCAAAAGTTACTCCACTACATAATTTTGGTGCAAATATATGTTGTAGCGACCGAGAAAAAAAAAGAAAAATCCTGTGTAGCGTTTTAAAAGAAATTTTCTTTTATAAATCGAAAAATAATTTAGATTATATTATTTCGTCACTACAATACTTCCTAAAATTCAAATTAAATTTTTGGTCACGATAGTAAAGTTTCGCGCACTTGTTTTTTTTTTAAAAAATTTGTATGGTATCGCATTTCTTTTAAACAACAAATTTTTATTTTGATTTGATTACGTTATTTGTCCCAACACACTTATTATTAATTGTTTCCTATGTTAAGTGCTTAAATTTTAAAAAATAAATACGCCAATTATATTGTACCAAATAATCCCAAATGCAATCTCACTATTTTGAATTCTTTTCACTCACGGTTTTCCTACACTAAGGCACCCCATACCATCCACTTGCCATGACCTCCTCACTCACATTATCCTTAATAACCCCCATTTAATCAACTCCCAACTGCCACCCATTTGCAATTTAAAACCATAACCTCCTACAACCCCCAAAAGCCATGATTTCCGTCCCAAAGTTTTATACCTATACACAAAATTATTACATAGACCAAAGGCACTTTGAATCTAAAAAATTTCGAAAGAGAGGCTAAGAATACGCACCATTTTATTACAAATTGGACACAAAAGGGTATTCAAACTCCAAGCATTTATGGTAGGGTGGTTTCAGTGAAGTCAAAATTATTGGTTTTCGATTTGAATTAAACGTGCTATTGTGTTGCTCACGAGAGAATGGAAACACCATTTGGTGGTTCAAATAAGAGATGAAGAGATGCTTTTGTAAGCGTGTTAGGTTTTTGAGGTAATTGACAACTCTGTGAATAAAAGGGACTAAGGTTAATATAGTGTAAAAGTCAAAGAGTAGGTTGCAAATACTAGAAGGAAAAATGGTGCTGTGATTTAGCTAGACTGTCATCATGACTTGGATCGAGCGTCAGAAATAGTAACATTGTCGCTAGCCTATTGCCAGGTCTTCGCTTGAGCGACAAACTGTTGATCGCCTATCACCTAGCTTTCGTTCGAGCGACAGGGTTATCCGGAGAATTTTTAATTCATTTTTAAGGCTTTTTATCTGGCCCATTCATTCCAAAACCTAAACTATAAATACCAAATGCCTCTGAACGTAAATTCCAAGGTTGATCATTGTGAAAACACATTCTCTTCATATTTGTGCTGTGATTTGTTCTTGGAGGTGAAAACATCAAATCCACAATCCGAATACCAAACTACTACTTTCTACACATTTGTCAAAGTTTTGAAGATCAAGGGAAGGTGAATGAAGTTTTAGTTGTTGAAGAACGTGGAGTTCTTCATTGATCACAGGAGATATACGAATTTACAAAGTCGGTAGTTACTTTAGGAGTGTGCAATCCAAGAGGACTTTGAAAAATGCAGCTGGGAGTTGGTATAGGAGCACGAATTCCAGGAGAAGTGTCGAAATTGCAGTCAGGAGGTCAAAAAGTACTAGTGGTAGTCGAGTCCGACGGACTGTAAGTTCTAATTCTTTTATAGTGGATTATTGACCGGCAAAGTGCCCAGAGTTTTTACCCAGTTTGGGTTTATCCGTGATCATTTCTTATGTTTGTTTATTACTTTCATATAACTGCAGTATTTCAACATAAGAAAAATTGGACTGTTTGATTAACCATCTAGAGATAATTTATTGTGACTTGTTGCTAATTAATTATTAAGTTTCAATCTCACATAATCAACTATTCACCACTTTCTTGGTGTAGTTTGGGTCGAACCTTGTTATTTCAATTGGTATCAGAGCCTTATTTCGATTTCTGACCCTTAATTAAGTCTAGATGAGTCAGTCCTTGTCTGTGGCTCCATTTTTCGACGGAAGCAACTATGCTTATTGAAAAGTTCGAATGAGAGCTTTTCTTAAAGCATTGGATGAGCGTGTTTGGATGAGTGTTCAAACTGGGTGGACTGTACCTTCAACCACTGTTGCTGGTGTAGCTACACCCTCCGATATTTTACTCTAGACTAAAGATGACTTAGATGAGTGTAACTAGAACAGTAAGGGCCTTCATGCCCTATTCATGGCCGTGTTTGCTGAATTGTTTAGGAGAGTATCAATGTGTGAAACTGCTGAAGATGTTTGGGATATACTAGAAACCACACACGAAGGAACTAAAGTTGTTAAAAACTCTAAACTACAGATATTGACCTCTAGGGTTGAAGAAATTAGAATGAAGGACGATGAATCTTTTGATGAATTCTATGCGAAGCTTAATGATATAGTCAATTCGAGTTTCAGCCTAGGTGAGAAGATCCCCGTGTCTAAAATTGTTAGAAAATTCCTTAGATCTCTACCTGAAAAGTTTAAACCTAAAGTCACCGTGATTGAAGAAAGTAAGGACTTAGATGTTATTAAGATAGAAGAACTCGTAGGATCTCTTCAAACCTATGAACTAACCATATCTCAACCGAAAAAGGTTAGATTCATAGCCATGAACACTATTAGGGAATAAGAGAGTGAGTCAACTGATGATGAGACTCTTAGGGATGATGAAATAGCTTATTTCGTTAAAAAATTCCAGAAGGTGACGAGGAATAGGAGAAAACCTCAAGAACTGAAAAATATTGTCCCTAGTAAATTCTCGAACGATAAGCATGGCAAGAATAACCTTAGGACTTTTAATAAGAAAACACAGTCAATTAGATGTCATGAGTGCCGGGGTTATGGTCACCATAGAAATGAATGCATAACTTGAAGAAGAACTTGAATAAAGGAAGGCACAAGGCATAAGCAGTGACCTTGAATGATGATGAATTAGTTTCTAGTGTTTAGAGTGATACCTCTTGTGGTGAGGACAACCAAAATTTTATGGCCTTCACATCTATAGCTAAGATTAAATATGATTAAGGAAAGTGAAAAGGTTGAGAGTGAAGAACGTAATGAGAAATCTGAGGATGATTCTGAGGACAAAACTGATATTCATGAGTCTTATCGAGAGTTATTTGAGGAGAGTCTTAAAATCAAAAAAGTCAATAAAGTTGTACTGAAAAAGGTTAATAAGCATGAAAGAGAGCTAAAGAAAAACTCATAGTTGACTTTCAGGACTCTACCAAAAATATATGTGAGTTGAAGCTTATTAATGAAAACTTAGAAGACAAAGTTAAATCCTTAACAAGTGATCTTGAAAAATCTAACACACAACTTCATTCCTTTATGAGTGGCACGTAGAAACTCGATATTCTGTTAGGGATGAACAAGCATGCTGGAAATAGGCATGGTCTGGATTACAATAAAAAATGGTAATATCACTACTAGTACATCCAAGACCACATTCGTTCCAGCCATCTACAAAGCTCGGAATACTGTTAATCTTGAACCCAAGGATGAGAATGTCTTAGGATCGAGGCCTACTAGACAACGTAGAATCAATCGCCCTATAAATCGACAACAACCTCCGAGTAGATTTGAACCTAGGTTTATTCCCACATGTCACTATTGTGGCACATTGGGACACACAAGACCCAGGTGTCGTAAACTCGCGACTAGAAGTAAAAGTCAGGATTTCTCGAGCAAGATTCACTTCCTCGCCAATCAGGTTAGCCATTTAATTGAGATGATGACTCAGCTAGCTAGAATCACTTCTACTACTAAGAAGGTTTGGGTTAAGAAAAGTGACCAGAAATGTATTGAGATTGATTATGCTCTTAAAGGTAAGAGCATCCATGAATCTCCTTGATTAGATACTTAGGTCATGTACGTGTACGTCATTGATTCCTTTCAGTCTTGCATCCATCTCACTTATTTGTATTTTGTTTTGATTTTGTTTTGTGCTTTTACTTTTTAAAATGTATTTTTTTATTTATTTAAAAAATATTATTTTATATTTCCGTGCTACTAGACATTTAATGGTGCTCTTAAATATTGCATTTGTGATCTAGTATGCATTCATCTGATCTATATTTGTATTTCCATTACTTGGTTAGGTTTAATGTGGAGTATTGAGTATTTGTCTCTTCATGTACCATCTGCACAGCACACACTGTGATCTTGTGAGTGAATCTGGACTGCATGTGTGAAATTTGGGATGGCTGACATTTGTTGGTAAGATGACCTTGAACATGAATTGATCTTCATTTAGATGACCTAAGTGAATATATAGTCCCCCTATAATAATAATAATAATAATAATAATAATAATAATAATAATAATAATAATAATAATAATAATGATGATGATGATGATGATGATCATAATAATAATAATAATAACAAAAATTGCTTGGTTAATCTTATACTCTTGTTGGAAGCCTATTGGACTCGAGTAATTAAGCCTGATGGGTTTCTCATTACCTAGTGCCTATGGTATACTGACTTGGGTTAACCGGCATAAAGCTCGTTACTTGGGTCAGTTTAGTCACTTAATGGACGAGAGTCTGTACATAATATGCAATATTTGAGAAAAATGACATAAACAATTATATGCTTACATTCAGGGGGAGAAAAGAAAAATATACACGTACTTGAGCTCATTTTAAGGTTCTAATCATCTTATGGGTTTGACTTTCATTCGAAAAGGAAAATACTTATTTGACAGTAATGTTCGCATGTCCTTTCTCACAAATTTAAGGTTTGGAGTCATGTTTACGAGAAACTAGTGGCACTTCACACACGTGGGAAATTTTACTCCATTTGAACTTGATTGAGTACGTGAGAAATGTTTATTGATAATGCATTACTTGTGAACACATGCATTTTTGAGTTCATCCGTATGTAGGAGCCTTGATTTTTTTAAAAAAAAAATTGTTAATTTCGATATTTTCAAAAATTCAGTACTATTTGTGTCACAACTTTTTCGCCAGCTTATCTCTGAGCGTCACTCAAGCGAAAAAACAGAGGTTATCTCGCTCGTTTATCGCTCGCCTCTCGCTCGAGCGATAGCCCGCATTTTTGAATTATAATGTTCTTCAGAATTTCCTCATTTCACTATCACTTCTCTGCTCCAATCTTCACACCCATACAAAATTCCTGCCTCCAATATTGAATTGAGCTTATAATATTCATTATTTGGTTGATTATCCCACTTTTCCTCCATTTTTCTCATAATCTAAAGGTAATTTTTGAAAATCGTAGATTTATTTTTTATTTTTTTCATTTTTTCTTGCATTTTGTCTTTTGGACTAATTTTATGAAGTTTCATCTTGCATTTCGCCATTTGAGTGCATTTTCTTTATTTCTACATAGTTTGGCAAGAATGTGGCATTTATTTTTTCATATTGTTTTGTTGATTGAGGCTTAGCATTTGTTAGAGTTTGGGTTAGGTATAGTTGTGGGTTTGTCTTGTGTTGGTTGTGGTAGGTTTTTGGTTGGACACGTGGTTGGGCTTATTGGCTTGATCACTCGCGCCACATTTTCGATATACTTTTTCGTTTTTGGTTATGTTTCATGTCTCTAGGGCAGAAATCATTCACACGCCTTGATCACATTAGGTTTGTTGGTTTAGTTGTGTTGATGTCGTTTATATTGCAGTTGGTGTTGACACCGCGAGGTGACGTTACGTTACCGTTGCGTGCCGTCACGGCACACGTCATGTCATCGCATCTCACATGTCACGTCATCATGTCTCACAGTCAGGGCATCCCGTCACGATGTCCGGCGTCATTGCATCATGTCACCTCCATCTAGGCATCACGACATCCTTGTGTGCATTCATCTAAAGGTGCGTTGCATATGTCTTATTTGCCTCATTTTGCGTGCATTCATACATCTCATGCATATTTTGATTTTTTTTGTTTGGCCAATATATTGACAAGTTGGTTTTACACATTTCAGATGCAGCCTAAGAGGGCTCGCACTGCTGCTCCGACACCTGGTACCTCCACATCATAAAGTAGGTCTAGGTTTATCTCTGCGATTGCCCAAGATACTTTTAGGTCACAATTTTCTTTGAGACCTATTTTATTTGAGCGCGAGGTCATTATGTCTGACCTATCACCCGACCTCACTGCTATTTTCACTTTTCGGGGGGAGCCATTGTTGGTTGAGTTGACGCCTCCTTCTAGCCTTCTAGTTCAAGAATTTTACGCTAACATTCATGACGTTAGCAGATCGACCTTTAGGGTTTTTCTTCAGGATAGGGCGGTTAAGATCACACGTGATGTCATATCGAGTCTAGTGAATATTCCTACGGTCATTCATCCTTTGTTTCCTTATCTTTCTATTGATACACTTCCAGTGGACTCTCTTATCCATTCTACGGTGTTTAATACATCGTTGGATGGTGGTCTAGGTGCAATGCGTACTGGATCTTTACCTACTGATCGACAAATTCTGTTGTGCATTGTGTATACGAATATGTGGCCAGTGTCACATACTTTTTCATTACCTATGGAGAGGGCTCGATTTTTGTATACTTTGTTGCACAAAATAAGCATAGTTTGTTCATAAATTTGTCTCTATAACGGATCTTCGTAAATTTGTAAAAATATATTAGCATTTACCAAAATAAGCATAGTTTGTTCATAAATAGGAGTTTATCTTTGCTAATTTCAACATCTTTCCTTGCAATGTGTATTTCAATGAAAATAATATAGTGAAGTAACTTTTGAGATTAAAAAAAAAAACTACATAAATAAGTGCGATTAATGTGCGACTTGAAAGCATGTGCAAAGGGCATAACCTTTTATGTGTTTCAAACTCATTTTTGGAAGTCAAATGTGTATGGATAAAATGTTGATTTATACACAATTAAATTTGTCTGCCTACTTTATCCAACGTTTAATCCCATAGTAAATAATGTTCAATAAAATGGATTTCCACCAGTCCGGCCTTCCAGATACCTGTTCGCTGAATCATGTTAGACTGCATTATCATTAAAAGATTCAATTTCTTCATCTTCAATTCTCTCAGGCACGTTGCTATATCTCTTACAGCTAAATTTCCTTTTTGCATGCGTTTACATTTCGTCACAAAATGTGAAGATTCTCTCTCCCCGTAATTTTTCTGGTCGAACATAATAACATCAAATTTAAATTCCGCGTTGAACTTAAATATCAGAATATCATTTTCCTCTAGAAAATTATTTTCCACAAATGCTTTCCAGCCCTGTTTGAGAACATGTTTAAGCCCATCCGACGTCAATCCTACATCCTAAATAATCCCACTTGGATCTTTCAGTCACAGTTTCAGCCACTTCTCTCTCACATTTTCAGCAAAACTTCTTTGGGAAAAACTGCATATTAATTTACTAAAGTTATGTTTGGGGTTATATCGAATACATATGCCATCTGAAATAAGATATGAGATACATATCCAAAAGGAAAGACTATCCTGCAACCAATAAATGATTAATTGAATGAACAAGCATCACCATCGAATTCACCCTCAAATATCAGCCATCTTTGTTATATAGGGTTCTTTAGGTTATGTTCAACTACACAAAGAGTTTCGCAATTGATGTAGTCCTACCCATGATTTGCAAAACCCTTTTGAGGCCCAAACAAAAGTAATGAGGCACAAGTTTTCAAGAGAATTAAGAGGCTTATGCCTCATAAGCCTCTATTGATGAGGCCCTAAGATTCTTTGAGAAGGGCGCTCCTCTATTTCATTTAGGTTTTGGAGTTTAAAAATCTACTATTTTGTTTGCTAAAAGTTCACTTAAAATTTGAACACTAATATTTTAACGATAAAACCAGTCATTTAAGTAAGAATGAAATAAGGATTGCAAAAAGAACAAAGCGAAACACAAACTTGATATGCAACAGCTAACTGATTGAGCCGACTTTGAGAACCAAGTCACGGCAACAGGTACTCGTCGACTGTGTCCATCTATACTCAGTCCTATAATGGATCTTCGTAAGTCTGTATAAATATGTTAGTGTTTACCAAAATAAGCGTAGTTTGATCATAAATAGGAGTTTATCTTTGTTTGTTTTGACACACTTTTTTAGAACGCGTATTTGCATGAAAATTACGTAGTAAAGTAACTTCTAATAATGATAAAATGCAAAAAAAAAAAAAAAACTACATAAATTAGTACGATTAATGTGCGACTTGAAAGCATGTGCATAATGCATAACCTTTTATATTTCTAATTCATTTTTGGAAGTCCAATGTGTATGGAAAAAATGTTAACTTATACAATTAAATTAGTCTGGTTATTATAACAAACTTTTAATCCCATTATAACGAACATTCAACAAAATGGATTTCCACTGGTCAGGCCTTTATTCATGGTTGGAAGTCTTGAAGACATACTGTCCCCAGAATCCCCAGAATCATGTTAGATTGCTTCAGCATCGGAAGATTCTATTTCTTCATCTTCAATTCTTTCAAGCACGTTGCCCTTTCTCTTACAACTAAATTTACTTTTTGTAAGGCTTACATTTCATCACAAAATGCGATGCTTCTCTCTCACAGTAATTCTTCTGGTCAAACATAATTACATCAAATTTGAATTCGTTGTTGCACTTAAATATCAGAATATCGTTTTCCTTTAGAAAATTATTTTACAAAGGCTTTCAAGCCCTCTTTGAGAACATGTTTATCCCCATCTGACATCAATCCTACATCCCAAATAATCCCACTTGGATCATTAAGAGTCACAGTTTCAGCCAACTTCTCTCTCACATTTTCACACTCAAATATCAGCCATCTTTCTTATATGTGGTTGTTAGATTATGTTCAACTACACGCAGAGTTTCACAATTGATTTAGTTCAACCCATGATTTAAGAAACTCTTTTTGAGGTGCAAGTGTTGAAGGGTATTAAGAGGCTTATGCTGCTATTGATTGAGGCATGAGCCTTCATAATACAACCCTCAGATTCTTTGAGGAGGGCGCTCCTCTATTTCGTTTAGGGTTTGGAGTTTAAAAATCTACTATTTTGTGTGCTAAAGGTTCACTGAAAAGTTGAATACTACTATTTTAACGATAATATCAGTCATTTAAATACGAATAAAAAAAGTATTGTGAAAATAACACAGCAAAACACAAACATGATATGCAAAATCTAACCGATTGAGCTGACTCTGAGAAGCAACAGGTACTCATGGACTGTGTCCATTTCTACTCTGTCTCCATAGCAGATCTTCGTAAGTCTGTATAAATATGTTAATGTTTACCAAAATAAGCATAGATTTTTCTTAAATAGGGTTTATCTTTGCTTGTTTTAACATGTTTTCTTTAAAACATGTATTTGCATAAAATTTTTGTACTGAAGTAAATTCTACAATGATAAATTGAAACCAAAAAAAAAAACTACATAAATAAGTGAGATTAACGTGCGTCTTGAAAGCACGTGCATGATGCATAACCTTTTATGTGTTTCTAAATCATTTTTGGAAGTCCAATGTGTATGGATACAATGTTAATTTATACTCAATGAAATTAATCTGGTTACTTTATCAAACTTTTAATCCCATTATAACGAATGTTCATTAAAATGGATATCCACCAGTCCGGCCTTTGTCCATGGCTGGAAGTCTTGAAGACATACCTGTCCCCATAATCATTTTAGAATGATTTATTGTCAGAAGATTCAATTTCTGTATCATCAATTCTTTCAGGGTCGTTGCTCTTTCTTTTACAGCTAAATTCCCTTTTTGTATGCTTACATTTAAACACAAAATGGGAAGCTTCTCTCTCACAGTAATTCTTCTTGTAGAACATATAAACAAAAAATTTGAATTCCCATTTCACTTAAATATCAGAAAATCATTTTCCTCTAGAAAATTATCTTCGAAAAAGGCTTTCCAGCCCCTGTTCATAACGTATTTATACCCATCTGACATCAATCCTACATCCCAAATAATCCCACTTGGATCTTTCAGAGTCATAGTTTCAGCCAGCTTCTCTCTCACATATCCAGCAAAACTTCTTTGGGAAAACCAGCATATGAATTTATTAAATCTATGGTTGGGGTTATATCGAAGGCATATATGGTCTAAAATAACATATGAGATTTATATCCAAAAGAAAAGACTATGCTACGACAAATAAATGATTAATTGAATGAACAAGCATCACCATCGAATTCACTCTCAAATATCAGCCATGTTTCTTATATGGTGTCTTTAGAATATGTTCAACTACACACAGAGTTTCCTAATTGATATAGTTCAACCCATAACTAATAAAACCCTTTTGAGGTGCCAACAAAAAGTTGCGAGGAACATGTTTTGAAGAGAATTAAGAGGGTTACGCCTCTATCGTTTGAGGAGTGAACCTCGTAGTAGAGCTCTCAGATTCTTTGAGGAGAGTCCTCTATTTTGTTTAGGTTTTGGAGTTTAAAAATCTACTATTTTGTTTGTTAAAAGCTCACTAAAAAGTTGAATGCTATTATTTTAACAATAAAAGCAGTCATTTGAATAAGTATAAAGTAGCCGATTGAGCTAACTCCGAGAACCAAGTGACGGCAACAGGTACTAATCGACTGTGTCCATCTATACTCCGTCTCTATAACGAATCTACGTAAGTCTGTATAAATATATTAGCGTTTAAAAAAATAAGCATAGATTGTTCATAAATAGGATTTTATCTTTGCTTGTTTTAACATGCTTTCTTTGGAACGTATATTTGCATGAAGTTTACGTAGTGAAGTAAATTCTGTGAATGATAAAATGGGGAAAAAAAACCTACATAAATAAGTGAGATTAACGTGCGACTTTAAAGCACGTGCATAGTGCATTGTTAATGTATGATGTGTTTTTATTTAAAGAGTCAATACAATTTGTTAAACAAGTGAGAGATAAATATGTAAGTTGTAGTTTGTTTTGGTGTTTTTATAAATAGCAAACATATTCCCTAAAACGTTTGTACGAAAAAAGGCAATTGTGAAAGAAATGTTGTGAAGTAAGAATATTCCAGTTGCTTCTCATTTCTCTGTTTTTTTCTAAGTTTTATATAACTTGAAATTAGTTTCACTAATCTTTCTCTGAAGTCCACTAGTTTCATATGAGTGAAACTTGAGCAGTGTAAATTATTCCCTTGTTACGTATGTGTGAAATCAGTGCAATTTTCTAAAAACTATAATCTCAGCCAACATGCATAACCTTTTATGTGCTTCTAATTCATTTCTGGAAGTCCAATGTGTATGGATAGAATGTTAATTTCTACACAATTAAATTAGTATGGTTGCTTTATTGAACTTTTAATCCCGTTATAACGTATGTTCAATAAAATGGAATTCCACCAGTCCGGCCTTTTGTTGATGGATGGAAGTCTTGAAGACATACCTGTTCCCAGATCATGCTAGACTACTTTATCATCAGAAGATTTAATTTATTCATCTTCAACTCTCTCCTAAGCGTAAATTACCATTTTGTATGCTTACATTTCATCACAAAATGTGAAGCTTCTCTCTCACAGTAATTTTTCTGATCGAATGAATTCCCTGTTGCACTTAAATATCAGAATATCGTTTTCCTATAGAAAATTATTTTCAACAAAGGCTCTCTGGGAACATGTTTATGGCCATCTGACATCAACCCTACATCCCAAATAATCCCACTTCGACCTTTCAGGGTCACAGTTTTAGCCAACTTCTCTCTCACTTTTTCGGCCAAACTTTATTGGGAAAACCTGCATGTTAATTTATTAAAGTTATGCTTGGGGTTGTATCAAACACATATATGGTCTGAAATAACATATGAGATACATACCCCAAAGGGAAGGACTATGCTACAACAAATAAATTATTAATTGAACGAACAAGAATCATGATCGAATTCACACTCCTTTAGAATATGTTCAACTACACACAGAGTTCTGCAGTTGATGTAGTCCAACCCATGATTTATAAGACCCATTTGAGGCACTAACAAAAAGTAATGAGGCACGAGTTTTGAAGAGAATTAAGAGGCTTACACCTCTATTGATTCAGGCGTAAGCCTCAATGTTCAACCCTCACATTCTTTTGGGAGGTCGCTCTTCTATTTCATTTAGGTTTAGGAGTTTAAAAATCTACCATATTGTTTGTTAAAAGTTCACTGAAAGGTTGAATACTATTATTCTAATGATAAAATCAGTCATTTAAATAAGAATACAATTAGAATAGAAAAAAGTACAAAACAAAACACAAAACACCATACGCAAATGCTAACCGATTGAGTTGACTCCGAGAACCAAGTGACGGCTACAGGTACTCTTCGACTTTGTACATTTACACTGTCTCTATAACGGATCTTTGTAAGTCTGTATAAATATATTTGCGTACCAAAATTAGCATAGATTGTTCATAAAAATGAGTTTATCTTTGCTTGTTTTAAAATGTTTTCTTTAGAACGTGTATTTGCATGAAAATTGTGTAGTGTAGTAACTTTTGAGAATGATAAAATGCGAAAAAAAACTACATAAATTAGTGCGATTAATGTGCTACTTGAAAGCATGCGTATAGTGCATAACCTTTTATGTGTTTCAAATTAATTTTTTGAAGTCTATTATGTAAGGATAAAATGTTAATTTGTACACAATTAAATTAGTCTTGTTACTTTGTAACTTTTAATCCCATTATAACAAATTTTAAATAAAACTGATTTCCACTGATCCTATTGCTAGAATGATGTGCCTTCTGTTAGAAAATGATTCTAAATAAGTCCTCCAGTGACACAATTTTGTATTGGCTCTTGTAGGAAGTCTCTATAGGCTTATAATTGGATAGTAATTATCATCATCGTCGGAAGATTCAATTTCTTCATCTTCGATTCCCTTTTTCTATGTTAAAATCTTTCACAAAATGTGAAGCTTCTCTCTCGCGGTAATTTTTCTGGTCGGATTTTTTATTTTTATTTTTTATGGAAGGAGGGCGATACCTCCGAGATTTTATTAATATATCCTCACTTGTGGCGGAGGAATACTGTCGGATATAATAACATCAAATTTGAATTCCCTGTTGCAACAAATATCAGAATATCGTTTTCCTCTAGAAAATTAATTTCGAAAAAGGCTTTCCAGGCCTGTTTAAGAAATATTCATCCCCATCTGACACTAATCCTACATCCCAAATAATCCCACTTGGATCTTTCAGAGTAACAGTTTCAGCCAACTCCTCTCTCACATTTTCGGCAAAACTTCTTTGGGAAAACCTGCATATTAATTTATTAAAGTTATGTTTGGGGTTATATCGAATACATGTGGTCTGAAATAACCTATGAGATACATATCCAAAAGGAAACAATATGCTACAACAAATAAATGATTAATTCACTGAACATGCATCATGATCGACTTCGGACTCAAATATTGGCCAACTTTCTTATATGGGGTCTATAGAATACGTTCAACTACACACAAAGTGTCACAATTGAAGCACTCCAACCCACGATTTAAAAAACCCTTTTGAGGCACTAACAAAAAGTAAAGAGGTACAAGTTTTAAAGAGAATTAAGAGGCTTACACCTCAATTGATTGAAGAGTAAGGCTCATAGAACAACCCTAAGATTCTATGAGGAGGGCGCTCCTCTATTTCGTTTAGGGTTCAGAGTTTAAAAATCTACTATTTGGTTTGTTAAAAGTTCACTGAAAAGTTGAATGCTATTATTTTTACGATTAAAGCAGTCATTTAAATAAGAATAAAATAAAGATTGAAAAAAGAACAAAGCAAAACACAAACACAGTATGCAAAAGCTAACCGATTGAGCTGACTCCGAGAACCAAGTGACGGCAAAGGTACTCATCGACTGTGTCCATTTTTACTCCGTCCCTATAACGGATCTTCATAAGTCTCTATAAATATATTAGCTTTTACCAAAATAAGCATAGTTTGTTCATAAATATGAGTTTATCCTTTCTTGTTTTAACATATTGTTTTTAGACCATAAATTTGCATGAAAATTATGTGGTGAAGTAACTTCTGAGAACGATTAAAAAAAAAGAACTACATAAATTAATGCAATTAAGGTGCTACTTGAAAGCATGTGCATGGTGCAGAATCTTTTATGTTTCAAATTCATTTTTGAAAGTCCAATGTGTATGGATAGAATGTTAATTTATACACAATTAAAATAGTCCGATTATTTTATCAAACTTTTAATCCCATTATAATGAATATTCAATAAAATAGATTTCCACCAGTCAGGCTTTTCTTCATGGCTGGAAGTCTTGAAGACATACAGTCCCCAGAATCATGTTAGATTGCTTTATCATCAGAAGATTCAATTTCTTCATCTTCAATTCTTTCGGGCACGTTGCTCTTTCTCTTGCAGCTAAATTCCCTTTTTGTGTGCTTACATTTCGTCACAAAATATAGAGCTTCTCTCTCACAGTAATTTTTCTAGTCGAACGCAATAACATCAAATTTGAATTCCCTGTTGCAAATATCAGGATATCGTTTTCCTCTTGAAAATTATTTTTGATGAAGGCTTTCCAGCCCTCTATGAGAATATGCTTATCCGCATCTGACATCAATCCTACATCCCAAATAATCCCACTTGGATCGTTAAGAGTCACAGTTTCATCCAACTTCTCTCTCAAATTTTCAGCAAAATTTCTTTGGGAAAACCTGAATATTAATCTATTACAGTTATGTTTGGGGTTATATCGAATACATATTTGGTTATGAGACACATATGAAAAAGGAAAGACTGTGCTACAACAAATAAATGAATAATTGAATGAACAAGCATCACCATCGAATTCACACTCAAATAACAGCCATCTTTCTATTATGAGGTCTCTAGAATGTGTTCAACTACCCACAGAGTTTCGCAATTGATGTAGTCCAACCCATGATTTATAAAACCCTTTTGAGGCACAAGTTTTGAAGGGAATTAAGAGGCTTCTGCCTCATACTACAACCCTCGGATTCTTTGAGGATGGCGCTCCTCTATTTCGTTTAGGTTTTGGAGTTTAAAAAATCTACTATTTTGTTTGTTAAAAGTTCACTGAAAAGTTGAATACTATTATTTTAACGATTAAAGCAGTCATTTCAATAAGAATTAAATGAGGATTGCAAAAAAAAAAAAGAAGCAAAACACAAACACGATATGCAAAAGCTAACCAATTGAGATGACTCCAGAAACAAAGTGATGGCAACAGGTACTCATCGACTGTGTCCATTTCTACTCCGTGTCCATAACTGATCTTCGTAAGTGTGTATAAATATATTAGCGTTTACCATAATAAGCATAGATTGTTCATTAATAGGAGTTTATCTTTGCTTGTTTTAACATGTTTTCTTTAGAACCTGTATTTGCATGCAAATTATTTATTGAAGTAAATTCTGAAAATGAAAAAAAAAAAAAAACTCCATAAATAAGTGAGATTAACATGCGACTTGAAACCACGTGAAGTGCTTAACCTTTTATGTGTTACTAATTCATTTTTGGAAGTCCAATTTGTATGGATACGATGTTAATTTATACACATAAATTAATCCGGTTACTTTATCAAACTTTCAATCCCATTATAGTGAATGTTCAATAAAATGGATTTCAACCAGTCTGGCCTTTGTTGATGGCTGGAAGTCTTGAATACATACCTGTAAAGTCCTGAAATTTTTTCATAAAATAGAATTTAATTATTCTAAACGCCATAATTTATATTTTGGAAAATTGGGGGACTACAGTGATACATATATTAATTTTATTTTATTTGGGCCAAAGATTTAGATTTTGATAGAGCGATGATAAGTATATCAATATTGGGCTCGTTGAATAGCTCATATTTAATCATGAATATTAGGCTCAAGAAAAGTTAATTCGGATAAGTTAGATTCAAAATGTTGTAGTTTAAAGAAGTTGTCATTAATTAGAAATTTATTTAAGTTTGTTTATTGATTTCCAAATGATTGACTGGATCGTGTGTATTTTGTTATATAAATATAAACCTATCTTTTATTTGATTTGAAATTATATTTCAATTAAAAGTACACTAAATGTTATTACTTGATTTGAAATTGCATGTCTCACCTTAAATAGAAAACTTTTTGCTTACCTAATTCTTATCCAATTTCTTATTGTTCACATCTCCCACTTCTAAACACTAACAAACTTTATTAGGCTAGGTCATAAAGTTGTATATATATATAGGTGTCGATTGGAGGCAGTAAACACATAGAAATATTTTTTATACATACACGAGAGATGGAAGTTTTGGGAATCAAGAAGACAATTTCATATATTTAATATTATTATCGAGCATACTTGTACATACATTTATTCAACGCAGTGATTTGAGAAAAGATTTGAAACTTGTAATCACGATTTTCAAAGGTTTAAGGTAGGATTTCGAGGTGCAAGTGGTTATCCCGTATTTCTTCATGTTGATAAATATTATGTTAACGAAAGTTATAATATGATATGAATTGGCCACCCAGTATCAAATATATGATTTATTATGAGTTCTTAGGTTTCAAAGATATGATATGATGGTATGATATGATATTTTGATGCATGATTTAATACTTTTATTCAGGATTGCACAATTACTCGTATCGTACTGAATATCCCCATGTACTTACCATTTTCCCTACCTCTCATAGGTTAGAATGGGTTGTTGGTTGGCAGGCGATGAGGTGCAGTCATTATGCTTGGATTCATTGGACTTAATAAATTAAATATAGATTTTAGTTTCAGCATTTACATTGGTTTTATTATTATGTGGATTTTTTTATTTAGGGTTTGGAACATATTTTATTTGGTTATATTTTTCGATATATTTTATTTAATATTGGTGGAACCAAAATTTCATGTTGTGGTGTTTGATATGTTTATTTAATTACGAAATCAATAAGATATGGTGTAGGCATCTTTTTTTTTAAAATAAAATTAAGGAATATGAAATTATTCTAAACTACCGTACATAATTTTATATTTATTGCATGCTTTGTTTGTTAAAGATTAAATGATACTTTTCGTAACGACTTGAATATATAAAATTTGGGTCGTTACAGTACCGCCCCATAATCATTTTAGAATGCTTTGTCGTCGGAAGATTCAATTTCTGTATCATCAATTCGTTCAGGCATGTTTCTCTTTCTTTTACAGCTAAATTCTCTTTTTGTATGCTTACATTTCGTCACAAAAATGGGAAGCTTCTCTCTCACTGTAATCCTTGTGGTCGAACATAGTAACAAAAATTTTAATTCCATTTCACAAAAATATCAGAATTTTTTTTTCGACAAAGGCTGTGCAGCCTAGTTCCAAAACATATAGTGGTGAGTATACCTACCTGTCACGTGGGTGACCCGGGTTTGATCGGGGGATTTTCCAAAATAGCCGGGTCAAATGACCCATTTGGGTTTTTCGTGTAAAAGTCAATTTTGCCCTTAATGAAATGTTTTTTTTATTGTAAATTAAGTCCTCATACTTTATATTTTTTAGAAACTAGTTTTATTCCTATTTTTATTCGTCATCACTAGATGTTTCTTCTAAATCTGATTTTTCTTCAAATATTTCTTCATTCACTTCTATTTCTTCAATATTAACTTCTTCACATTCATCTCTAATTTGTTCAAAGTCCGTAATTAATATCCCAACTTTCTTTTTTGAACATTCAGTGCTTATATGTCCTTCTTCATTACAATTCCAACATTTACATCGTTTTTTATCTAATGGTTTTTTATTATAATGTTTATATTTTCTTCTAAAATATTTTCTTTTTGGTTTAAAATATTTCTTTTTAAACTTATTATATTTTTTATATTTTTTGGATCTTATTTTTCTTTTTCTTTTATAATCATAACATCCCCAATTTCCTGGTACTTCGGTATCTCTACAACAAATCATATCTTGTATAAATCCTGATTGTTTATAAATCATTTGATTACTACACATAGTACTTATTTCATCTTTTATAGTTCTTATAATAAATCCTAATGTATAACCTTCTTCATTTCTTCCTAATTGTTTTTCTTTAATCTTATTTTGAAAATAATTATTCCATGGTGGTGGTAATTTCCTAATAAAAACTTCTTTATAATAATTATTATCAGCTCCACTTCCAAACATCATATAATAATATTTACTATATTCACAATAATATTCGTTAAGGTAACACATATTACAAATTTGTAAATGTTCCATTCTATTTTTAGCATCTTCTATTTCTTCTAATCTAGCTTTAGTACTTTCATTTACCCAGTCTTCTCCAGCAAATTCTCTATAAATTCTTGTAGCGACTCTATTAATTCCTTCTATTATACTAATGCCAAATCCTGCTTCAATACTATCTTTCCAAATACCTTTTGTTGTTTCTTCTAATCCTCTATACCAATTAAATACATTTCCTTTAAATGTTGCTAATAAATATTCAGTTCTATTTTTATTATCGGTATTACTGCGATTATAATTAAAGTGTGCTATCATATTAGTACTCCATTCATTTATAGCTCTTCTAACATCTAATTCACAATTTAAATTTAAATATGATACTGCAATTTTCATTGGGTTTGATTCTCTTAATATTGGTTTAAATTGGTCTATATACATTCTTTCTTTGGTAGTTTTAAAATCTACTTTTGTATTAACATATCTTCTAGGGTCTATTTCTACTTCATATCTAGCCGTGCTAGTTTCTCCATATTCTTTTTGTTTAACTGCTCGTGGTCCTCCTGTTTTTCCGACCATATGATTTTTAGTTATTTCTTCACAAATTTTTAAGTCTTCTAAGTCAAATATTAAATTTTCCATTTCTTCGTTCATTTTTCTTCTATGATTAATTTTCCTTCTTCTTTTTTATAAGATTTTCTTCTTGCTTTCTAAGATCAATCAATAATCTTTCTATATCTTCTTTTAATCCTCCATTAAGTTTTATTAATTCTTCGTATTTTTCAATTTTCTTTCTAACTTCTTTAAGTTCTTTGGCATAATCTGGTTTAAATGGTTTTTCTTTATTTAGATTTTCTATTATTCTATTTAAAAGATTTTCTATTCTTAAAAAGTTATTTTGTAGTTTTTCTTTTTCTTCTTCGTAGTCTATTTCAATTCTAGTTATCTTTTCATCAATTGCTTTTATATTTTTCTCAATTAAATTAATTTTATCATTCATACTCATACTTTAGGTTTTTTATAAGATGGTTTTTCAATTTCAAATCCTAATTTATTTAATAGAATATCAAGTTTATAATTAATAATATCTATCTTTTCTTCTAAAATTGTTATTTTATTAATACTATTTTTCTGTGCAATTTTTGATATTTGATTTTGAATTTCTTCAAGTTTAGCTTCATCAAGTATTTTTAAATTATTAATTTGTTCTTTTATTTTATTAAATTGTTTAGACATATTTTTGTTTAAAACTTCTAATCTTTCTTTCGCTATTTCATCTTTTGGATCTATATTATTTATCTCGTCTATAGCTTCTATATCTTTAGATTTTAATTGTCATAATTGTTGCCATAAAAATGCATTAGTCCAGTTTGTAGTCATATTTAACAATTCATCAGTATTTCCCCATGAGCTTAAAGGTTGAAACAGAGTTGTATTCCATTTTTTAGTTTGATAGCTTCCTATTGGTAATCTAATATTTTCTATTTCTTGTTTATCAAATCTTATTTTTGTTGGTAAACTCATATTAATCTGGTAAGTTTAAGGAATTAATTATTATATTATTTATTATTTGTCTTATTTCTCTTCTAAATTGTTCTTCTCTTCTCAATTCTCTTGCAATTTCATTCCTTAATAATTCTCTTTTAATTTTATTCCAATTAGAAATTTCTTTTTCTATTTCTCTACGATTATTATCAGTTATTATTGTTCTTCTAAAATTTTTATTTTATTATCACAAAACTTTCTAGTTATTCCAGGCATATTCTTATTCTATATCGTCAAAACTAAGATCAAAATCATATAATTCAGAAACTTCATTATAACTTACATGCTGTTCTATAGTTTCAAAAGTTCTTTCACTATTTTCACTATCTAACCAGAAAAATATAATCATTTTTATTATTTCTTTAGGCAATCTTTCTTTTAATCCAAATGATACAATTGTAAGACATTTTTCATAATATCTACTATCTCTTTTTATGAAATTTATTCCTCTAGTATAATTGTCATAAGTTTCTGGAATTTCTATCATGTGACTATAATCAATACTATTAGTATATCTAAAAGGTACAGTTCTATAATAAAACTCGTAACTTTCCATGATAAAAGTTCTTCAAAGTAAACAATCTTATAAAAATTCTAATATAATAATTTTCATGCAAAATTTTCAGACAATAAATTTTCTTGTAGCTTAAAATAAGGGCCTTACCACGCTTCGCCAAATAGCAAGAATGTTATATGTTCCTGGTCACCTTCGTCACAAGAGTTGGCCAAAGTCCGACAGCATCACAGCAAAATGGACACAAAGGCACTCAAAACTCTCAAACAGACTCACTGTGTAGAACAACACTCAAAGCGTAATAAAAGATTTATTTCAAACTCAAAGATTTTATTGATCTGAAGATAGCCTGAAAGCTATTATACAAAGATTTTTACAGAGATTGATACTCCGAAGAGTGGTTTCTACTCTCTAAAGAGAATGATTACAAAGATCATTGTTGAAGGTTTTAGATGGTAGTTCAGGATGAGATTTCAGATGGCTAATTTTCGATGATCCTTTCTAATGAGAAGAGTCTCAATTTATAGAAAGGCTCGCACTTCACCGAGAAGCTTCTGGCCAATCAGATTTTTACAACACAAAAGTAAAAAGTACAATAATTTTAAAAGTGGTTGAAAATATTTAAAGTGCTTGTTGGTTGTCTTTATTCCAGTGTCGGCAATTTCTTTTGATTCCAGCTTGACAGTTGTCTTCTTATCTTCAAGTTCACATGGTGCTGTCAGTCACGTTTTTCTTGATTGTCCTTCACTTGTGGACGTGTCCCATGAGTCGGCAGGCTTCTTTAATGCATTCTTCACTTCCAGAGAATTGATCGTTCATAATTCCACAGATTTTTTCTTCAAGAATTTTTGATTCTTTATCTCCTCTACAGATAAGGATCCAATTATTGCTCATACCATAGACCATGTATCTTTCTCCAAAAAAGAACTGCATTGTTGAGCAGACTGATTTTATTCCGAGAGCTCGTCTGTAAATCATCCATTTTCTATTAATAGTGGGTAATTGTTTAAAAATCTGAATCTCCTTAAGTGGATTTCCATTATTTTTCCGAATTGTGATGAGATGATGTTCTCCATACCACTCTGGTTCTTTATATTCAGGACTAATTGTGTAAAAACTCAGTTCAATCGGTTGTTTATCGCTGAATTTTTTAACACAATTAACAAATTCTTTGTCAAACTGTTCAATTTCTTTTAGATCTATCCCTGGGAAGAGTCGATCTAAAAATCCAAATGCTTCCAATTTTCGAACAATATTAGGATCTGCTCCTTAAACTGCACTGATCCTTGGATAAATCGCCGTTGGAAGGGCTGTCAAATATAGAGAACTTCCTTCTTTGAAATTATATACCCATTCAGAAAATTCATAATACTCCTTCTCCATAGAATGTAGATTAGTTCGAACATGATGAGTTGTGATTATTCCCTTTGGTGATTTGAGGTCACCAATCGGTACTTTTTTATTTTCTTGGAATTCAGTGATAACAGTAGGCTGTTCCAATGGGCCTTTTGATAAGGATGTTTGAGTACTGGACTCGGTGGCTCCTTTTCCACTTGTAAATTTTTTCAACAATTTGTCAATACTGACGGGTAATTGTTGTGGACCTTTTGTTATGACATTTTCCTCTTGCAAGGTAAGAGGGTCATTTCTCTTAAATTTCGAATCTCCACTTGAAGTGGATGTATTAATTTCCCGAAATGGGATATGACTCGCCTTTTGGCTGTATTCACATTTTTCCAAAGGAGGGTACTCACGTGCACAACTTACAAAAAAGTCTAAACATTCTGTCAATTTTTCAGCTATTTTTTCTTTATTATCATTTAGTTTATCAATCTTTTTTCCACTTTCAACAACTTTGTTTGATAAATCGCACAAAGTTTGTCTGATGTCAAGATGATCCTCTTGAATAGCAAGATAATCTGCATTAAAATCTGTTAGAAGATCTTGCAATTCTTTTGTAAATGCTTCAACCTTGTCCAAAATCATGATTCCTGCTCAAGAAATTAGCAAATAAGTTATCTTTTTCTTTAATATATTCAAATTTAAAATTATAAAAAGATAATAGCACTTGCCATCTATGTAATCTTCTATGTTGAGGTGAATTTGGTAATTTATTATTTACTAGTCCGTTAAGTTGAGTATTATCAGTTTGAACAATAAATTCCTTAGGTAGTAAGAACATTTTGAATTTATTTATTCCTTTAACAAGCGCGATAATTCTTTTTCATTGGTTGAATAATTTACTTCAGCATTATTAAATGTTCCACTAGTATATCTGCAAATTTCATTTAAATCAGTTTTTAATAAAGCACTCCAATATAAATCAGAAGCATCGGTTTGAACTATTAATTTATCTTTTTCATCAGGAAGTCTAAGTTTAGGTAAATTTTTACAATTTTCTTTTAAATTTTTAACACAAAGAGTATGTTCTTCATTCCAACCTAATTTATTTGATTTTCTTAATAGTTTCTGGAGTTTATTTCTTTTTTCTGCAAGTTTTTCTATGAATCCTTCAGCATAATTAAGACAACCTAAAAACTTTTGAATTTGTTGCTTATTTTCTAATTTATCAGGAAATAAAATTATCTTCTCAGAAATATGAGGTTGTAATTTTATTCCTTCACTATTTATTATCATTCCTAAAAATTCAATTTCATGTTTTGCTACTTCTGCTTTTTTCTGACTAAGTATTATACCTTCTTTTGAGCAAAGTGTAGCAAAAATTCTAAGATGTTTAAGATGATTTTCATATGTTTCTGAACAAACAAGTATATCATCAACATAAACAATAAGAAAATTATAAGTTTTAAAAATTTCATCCATTCTTCTTTGATAAATTTGTGGTGCATTTTTTAATTCAAATGGCATAACTATCCATTCATAATGTCCTTGAGGGGTACTAAATGCTGTTAATGGTATACTATTTTCTTCTAGTTTTATTTGCCAAAATCCAGATTTACAATCAAATTTTGAATAATATTTTTTGTTTTTGGCAATATTTATTAATACTTCTTTATTTGGTAGATAATATCCATCAAATTTAGTGTTTTTATTAAGTTCTTTATAGTTTACTACCATCCTAGGTTTTCCTCTTTTTATCTCTGAATGGTTTCTAACCATCAAAGCTGGGCTACTATGAGGGCTATTACTTTTCCTTATAAGTTTTTGATGAAGAAGTTCTTGAATTTGTACTTGAAATTCTTCTTTATCTTCTTGATTATAGAGCATATGTTTGACTCTAATAATGATTGTTGGTTCTAATAGTTCTATTTTAGCTGTTGTTTTTTATTTTTCCCATTTTTCAAGTGGGTTTTCATAATAATTTTTAGCTAAAAGATCTTTTATTTGATCAAGAGTAATTGTTTTGATTGAATAATTGAGTAATTTTGGTATAAATTCTATTTTTTCACCACGCTGAGCTGGCTGAACTCTAAATGGTTTAAATTCTCTAGCAATTTTTAGTAAATGTCCACATGGTGTTTTTAATTGAATAGTATAAATATTTTGACTATATTGACTAAACTGTTGTAGAAAGTCATTTCCAAAAATAATATCACAATCATTAATATTATATTGGTAAACATTTCTTATGGTTACTATTTTAGATACTATTATAACTTCTATATTTTCATTTTTATATTTTAAAGATTCTCTTACTCCAGTTATTCCTTGTAGAGTTAATTGTTGTTTATTTTCTATCCACTTTGGTAATAAAAATTCATTAAAGACAGTTATCTCAGCTCATGTATCAATTAGAGCACAAGTAGTTATTTTTGATTCAAATACAGTTATTTGTATATATACACTTATTGGGAATTTTATTTCTCTACTCATTTTTCTTTAGGGCAATATGTAGTTATTCCCTGATGTATAATAAGAATTCCTTCTTTGTCTATTTTATAATTATCAAGACTATTTAAAAATGAATTTCCTAATAATATTGAATGTTCATCAAAATTCATGTTATTATCAATATAACATTCTATACTTAATAATAAATTTCCTAATTTAATTTGTATTTGTCCTATGATATCACAAGAGTTTATTTTTCCTTCAAAATCTCTGTAACTATAAGGTTCAACTTTTTTCTTTTTAATTCCTTCATCAATAAGAGAGCAAATATGATTCTGACTTGCTCCAGTATCAATAAGTATTTTAATTTCATTTATCCATTTACTTCCATTAAAGAACTTTCCTTTGATTTCATAGACACTATTATTTTTATTTTGTATTATTTTTGAAATACTATGTCTTACTGTATTATTTTCAATAATTATTTTATTTTCTTTATATGTTATTTGTTTTGGTATTATAGGTTGATCAATACTTATAGCATCATCATGTCCTATCTCAAAATTTTCTATTTCTTCCATGTCTTGTTCTCTGGGTAAGATTGCTTCTCCTATATCCCTAAATTCTTCGTCAATTTCTATAAAAGGCTTTTCTTTATATATATTTCCATAATTACTATTTGTATAACAATACAATCCTTGATATAATATAGTAAAAACTTTATTATCGTCTTTTAATATTTTATTGGTCATCTTAAAATGTAGACTAAGACAATCATCTAAATTTTTATCATTTATATGTACGCAATATCTTGGATAACAGGTAAATTTTAATTTTTTATAGGTTAAATTTCCTTTGACTATTCCTAAATTTCCATTTTCTGCAGTTATACATCTTTCATCTTGTAGATTAAGTATTATAGGACTATTAATTCCTTCTTTAAAACATGATTTTATTATTATTTGTATTCCAGCAAGGTAAACATAAGATATTTTATCTCGTTTTTCTTGTTTTAATTTTCTTAGGAATTCATTAATATTTCTTTTTGTTATAAGATTTAGTTTTATTTTTCCTTGTGTATGTTTAATATCTATGGCTTTTTCTATTTCATGATATTCATTAATGACTAACTTCTTTCTTCTAAAGGCTGATCCTAAAATATTAAATAATTTATTTTCTCCTGGTGGTTTTAGACTTAATTCTGCTCTATTAATTTTTCTAAATTTTTCCCAATCAAATTTTCCTTTTAAGGCATATCCCTCTACTCCTTCGTATACTTCAGTTTCTAAATTTTCTGAATTTTCAATTTCCATGATTCTTAGGTATCTAATTCTTCAATTCTCCTAACTTCATTATAAGAACTCTTTGTATTCTTTTTAAAGTTTTCATTTCTATAAGAATAGGCATTTTAACAAGATATCCTATATCTTCGTCTAAAACTTCATCAAAATCTATTAAAAGAAAAGTAATTTTCTTTTCAAATTTTTTCTTTATTTTAAGACTATCCGAGTCTTTTATTTTTTCAATCAAGTTTCTTGATTTATTAACAAGATGTTGAATATAACTATCAGTATCTAAATATTCAGTAGAATTGTTAACGTACCATCCTAATGATTTATTAACAAATTTCTTTATTATCTTCCATTCTCTAATGTCTCTAATTCCTCAAGATATGGGGCTCTGATACCATTTTTATGTGACCTAAAATGCAAAAATACAATTAATTCAAAAATAAAATTATTAATTAAATTTTTTGGCTCAAGATAGGTGGAAAGAGTTGATGGTGAAGAAAAGTTAATTTTTTATTGCAAGGGGCAAACAATTTTGTCGAATCCAAAATTAGATTTAAAGTTTAGGGACTAAAATGACTTGTTTTAAAACTTTTTATTTTAAGGGTATTTCAGGTAGTTTTAAGGTTGAATAGTAAAAAGGGGTATTTTGGAAAGGATATGGTTGAATTTAGGGTATTTTCAATAATTTCCCGGTTTGATCCCCGGCAACGGCGAATGACTTTTTGCAAAATGATATTTACCCGGATATGCTACCTGGACTTGGCCCACAAGTTTCAAGGCCCATTAAAAGTAATCTTCTAATTAAACCAAGAACAACAAATAATTTTTTTTAACAAATCCAGCAAACAAGGAAAAAGAAAATAGAAAAAGATTTAGATCCAAACTGAAAAGCCAAACTACTGAAAAAAAATCACCATTAGTAGGTAAAAAAAACATGTGTTTTAAGAACTTGGAATATCTATTATTTCCTCACTCGCAAAATTAAGAACAAGTCTATCAAAACTGAAAAACTTGATGCAACTAAACGAATTTTCATTCTAGTGTCTTACCCACTCGTTGATTTCGTACCATACTACCTACAACAAATGTTTTTGTTACAAGGTCTTATCATTCATTTCATTGTAAACAAAACACCAATCTTAAATACTTTTCAGCTGAAAAATTTTCAACATTACACTCGGTATAATAAGCTCTTGATAAAAATAAAAAAGTGCTTCTCAAAATTTTGTTATCTCTCCCTCTTTAGACACATGCAAATAGCAACCCTTGTGAAATGTGAAATTCATATGTATATATCATCAAAATTATATTATTGTTGTTGTCGTCGTAACTTACAGAAGATCAATGTAAGGACTAAGGAAAGATCATGGAAAGATCCAAAAGCCAGATACATAACCATTTATGCAAGCTAAGTATGACTTGAAGTAATCTATATTTGCACCGAGGGCAGAGTTCTTGATGGGGGGTGGGGGTGACCGGGTGAGGGTCAACGGGAGAATACGATGATTATCTCACCATTTAGAAAGTCAATTTACCTACTAAAATACCAGTCACTATCCGAGATCCCAAAATTACAATGAGTGTCTACTAGCACCCATGATTTTCATGGCACAAGAATAAATTCTCCCTTCATAAATATAATTTCATTTGTGTTGAAAGATGAACAAGTCTCCCATAAGTCGTTGAAATGATGACTGTCCTCACAAGAACTCGGTTCTTGGATCAAGAATTCAGGACATTCAACAAACTATTTTATATGGTTCGATCTTAAATTATATACATCCGGTTCACTAGCTCCTAGTTGACAAACACAGATTGTACATACTTTGTGAAGCATTGTGGTTAAGACTTCTCTTGCATTTTTTAGCTATTTATCCATGAGCCGATTCGACTGTATTGTGACAATAAACCAGCATGTAATATTGCCGACAAACCAACTCAACATGATCGACAAGTGTAGGTTGTTTCCTGGTTGAGCCAAGTCAATGGCGTCAATAAATTATCTGACAATTGTTTTAATCAGCGCTCAGATTTCTTGGGTATCAAAACTCAACAAATCTCCATCTTAATACCCAATTAATCTACAAGCAAACAAATCATAAAGTTTATACTTGCATAATCAAGATAACTAATAAAATTGGAATCGGAGACATTATCTTGTGTTTTAGACTTGAAACACATACCATACCTGTTCCATGTATTTACCAGGGCTAAGGTCAAAAAACACCCAAGTAAAAGCAGATAATAACAGTTACAATCAAGAGCAAATAAAAATATGACAAATAAATAACATAGGATAACACACAGATCTTTTCAAAAATCACGTTCGCACAGAACATAGATTAACCCCAAGTTAATCAAACACACAACCAACACATGTAATAAATGTATAAATAACACCAAGAAAAGATCTCACCACACTTATCATATCCCATTCCGTGTTGCTCACATATCAAGAGCACATATCTCTTCTCATCGTTAACCATGCTCACTAGACTGATCATTCTACTCATGTCCAACTAGTAAATCACAATAGATCCTAAGTCCACGGGATAATCTTCTATCACCACATCGCTTCTCCTAATCTAAGTGGATAATAGGTCTCCACCTAATAGAAGTGATAGGAGTTTCTTCCTTACACTCCATCTATACAGGGTCTTTTACAAATAAAATATTCCAACATTTAATCACATCTTCACTCATGATTCAAAATTCACACTCCACATCCCCGTGCATCGCCAATGCACCTTCAGACATCTATACTCCACATTATCAATAAACATCCTCACTGCTAATGCATCACAAACCCACTATGACAAATCAACACCTTTGACGACCACAATTCAAAATGTGTTGTTATTTTACCAAAAAATACACAAACACAAAATGTAACTAACAACAACCACAAGGAATGTACAAACACAATTCATATAGAATAGTCAAAAACTCTTTCCTAAAGTCACATGCAATTGTAATGAAAAAATTATGTGGCAACAAATTTACAAAACATTCCAGGCAAATTATGTGGCAAAAATTATTATGGTTACCTCTTCACGGTAACCACAATCCTAATGTCACCACACACGATGACTTCTAACACGAAACATAAATTATTACCCTACACGATGACCATAACTGTAATAATAAAATAGAATGAATGCAATATTGAGCGGAGCACGTTTGAATGTCCGTAAATATCGAGAGATGCGAATTTACCATTTAGGACTGCCATTATTCATCCTAAAGCTTCCACCAACCGCGGTAACACAGAACGACACTCGTCACTTGGACATTGAAGGGTAAAATTGTTCATATTTCACCGTATTGCCATCGGCCGCAACACACCTATGCCTGCTGGGCACGTCAGTGGTGTCCGTTTATCCACCTCATCTGTGGCTTGACCGGAAATCCGATTTGTAGGTCTACACAAATTTTTCAATTTCGATTCTGGCCACTTCCAGTTGGTTTTTCACAGATTTCTCAACACCAATAGCTTTTATACCATTTGTTATTAAAATCTAAAAGAAATCTTCGACTTGGGCTCAGAAAAACCAATCAAACGAACACCATAATAAATCAAGGCTAGACCCAAACTTCCTTCCCTTTTGTTTGCTCTCTTTACCCTCTCTGATTGCTCTCTATTTAGTACCCACAAAGGACACAAGGTGGTGACTACAATGGAGAAGAAAGGATGAACAACAATGGTGAAAATCTCTCCCAATTCCCCCAAACCCGACTGGCCCTTTCTCTCACTCTTCCTTCTGTTGTAGCACACACGCCGTAGAAAGCGGTTGTAAAATGAACATATACAAGCCAAAGATTAGGTCACTTTTGGGCCAATCTCTCACTCTAAGTGGGCCTCCAACAAATGGACAAAAGTGAAGGATAAATGGGCTAACTAATATCACCATTCAACTAACTAAATCCAACTCAAAAACTTGGACCATTCACAAGTGTAGGTTGTTTCCGGGTCGAGCCAAGTTAACGGTGTCGATAAATTATCCGACAACTGTTTTAGATCATTGCCCAGATTTACTGGGTATCAAAACCCAACATGCGAGATACGAATAAGGGATGCAAGGGGAGCTGAAAGACGTAATTTTTCCCTGTTCCCAATCCTCCATCTCAACCCGTTTCTAAACAATTCACGGCACAAATGAAAATCCACAAATAAATGAGCTATCTACACTCAGCGTGAAAGTTCTTTTGGGATAATATTTTTCAAAAGATTCTAGCCACAAGGAAGTCAAGGGCTTTAATTGTGTGCCAGCTTTGTCTTGCAATGAGAACAAAAATCTGTTTATGTTTACACATTCACATGATAGCTAATTTAATTTATCTGCCCACTTTTTTTTCCCCACATAAAGGAGGACATTAGTTTCCTTCAGTTATTGCATTGACCTTTTGGGATCTGGAGAATGTTCATTGTGTAATATGGATATAGATTGGGCTACAATCTTTATTACATTTTCTTTCCCACTATATAGAATATCCTTCCTGCACCAAAGTATTTATGCCATTACTTCTCTTTTTAAAGCTTCAAAGATTTCTTTTTTGCTCTGTCCTATCACCGAGGAAGCGTCAAATATTAACTATGCAATTGGATCGCTCCAACCAGAAGGACAGAACGAATTGTTGAAAATCTGCATGCATATTTTCGCTAAAGTTGATAGCCGATTCAGAAATATTTATTTTCTGTCCATTTTATTTATTTTTCCTGAAAAACTTCCATTTCATTTATTTATTTTTATAATTCCCCCATCAAGGGTCATGATGCGCCTTGACTCTAATTTTGAAGTTCTGTATTTATTCTATGGTGGATGACGAGTTGGTGGTGAGGGTGATGGCGTACATGCTTAGGATTTTCAAATGATTTAAGTTTGAAGTAAAAAAATTAATATAACTTTCTCAACATCATCTCTCCTGGCTTGGGGTTGGACTGGTAGGATTTATTATCTTCTAAAACATTATAGTTGTGTGTTCTTTTTTCATAAAAAAAAAAAAAAACACTTTAGAAATTCTGGTTTTAGTTTGCTTAGTTACTAAAACATAATCCCTCACCAAGGCCCTTTTTCTTTGTTTTTTTTTTAAAAAATGTTTTTTCTTATTATGGTCTCGAGGACATATACTTCTATGTATATGATATGGGAAAAGGCTTGGTGGTCGAAATTTTAAATGATTCGGTTTGCATCACATGTCAATGCACATTAAATCAAGTAATATGTAAAGCACAGTCTATTTGGAGATTTTGGCACTATCATCGTCGTGGTAGACCGTCTATTGAAATATGCCACTTTCATCGAAGCACCCAAGTATATATCAGCGGAAGAGACAGCTCAACTCTTCTTCAAACATATTGTCAAATACTGGGGGACTACCTAAGGATATCGTCAGTGATCGGGATCCTCGATTTACTGGCATATTTTGGACTGAGTTGTTCAAACTCATTGGTTCAAATTTGAGCATGAGTTCTAGTTTCCACCACAATCTGACGGACAGATGGAGCGCTTCAATTCTATGCTGGAAGAATATTTTCGGCATTTTATCTCTACTTCGTAGAAAAATTGGATGAAACGTTTGAATGCGGCTCAAATGTGTTTCAATGCCTAGAAGAGCTCTTCCACTAATAAAAGTCCTTTTGAGATTGCTACTGGCTAGCAACCGTTACTCCCTCATACCGTGGATATCAATCAGAGTACCAAGTCCCCTCAAGCAAAAAGTTTCTCTCAATAGTGGAAACGAAACATTGAAATTGCTCGGAGTTATCTTGAGAAAGCTCAGAAACGGTACAAGAAGTCTGCAGATCAAAAGCGCTGTTTCCTTGAATTTAATGTTGGAGATCTAGTGATGGTTAAACTCCCTGACAGAAGCGTTTATAAACCAACAAGAGGGAAAGATTCAATATTGGTGCCAAAATATATTGGACCATTACCCATCGTGGAGAGGATTGGCAGAGTCACATACAGAGTCGCGCTCCCTTCATAGTGCAAAATTCACAAGGCCCTTCATGTTGGCGTACTCAAGCCATACTTTGTCGACAAGGAGGATGCATCCAGAAATGAACCGAAGAGACCTGTGTTTGAACTGAAAAGAGCTGGGAAAAAGGTTGCTGAAGAGATTATTTACCATGGAACTACTCGAGCTTCCAGGAAACATTATCAAGAGTATTTGGTCAAATGGAGTGGATGCAGCAGCGAGGAGAATACTTGGAAAAGTGAAAAAGACCTTAGAGCCTTCAAACCATTAATTGAAGCATATCATTCATCACTGGCTCCGAGGACTTTGCCAAAATAAGTGGGGGAGAATGTCAAGGACTGTAACTTCAACTAAGCCCCTTGACCCGCACATTGTAAATATTTTATTTCAATTGTAAAATAGTTTGAAATTAGAAAATTTTAATATGATTCTAGAGACTTTAAACGTCTACTCCCGTCAATTGAGTTTTTGTTGCTAAGTCTATTATAGGGGGTATTAGTCTTTCAAACAATCTTTCAAGCTTTCTAGTGTTTGTCCCTGCACTAGCCATTGTAATTTCATGCTTTCGTCTATTGTAATTTCTAGCTTTCAAGCAATCAATGATCAAGTTATGTTCAACGCATTTCCATTTTATGTTGCAAGATTTCTTTAAATTGCAATCAAATTGTCTTTCGTCCCAAAATAACCGAGAGAAGGCGGAAGGTAGTCTAACAGAGCATACTACTGCCGCACGGTATCCTTTTCTGTGTCAAGAAGAAAGGTACCTCATGAAAGTTGTGGTGGAAGATAGCCTTCCCATTAAGTTTCCAAGTGATGGGCATATTGTTCCATCGTATGACTTAAATATAAGCTAAGATATAAGAAGAGGTCCATCTAGAAGTAATTTTGACTTCATTGTATTGGGTTTTCAAAGAGGTCATATGGCATGAATATTGTTTGCATATGCTGCAAAAAGAAGGTAACTATTGCTAAGGATAATCATTGTGTGGATATCCCTAGTTACTGGATTTTCCTTAGGTACTGGATCTTGGGATTTCTTTTCTTTACAAATTCAGAATTAATGCAGTTTGTAGCTGAATCACTCGTCATTTCCACGTTCCAGTCATGATATTTACAGTGTGATCTATTATGCTCTCTCCAGGCAATTTTCTTTTCAAAATTTTCATGATAACAATAATAAAATAACGACAGTTGGAAATAGGGAACATGACACAGTTGCCTTGACGACCTAGGTCGTGCGGTGTATCCGGTAAGTAGCTGATAGATTGGGGTATATTTTATTATATTCTTGGTAATTATGGACATGAGTAAGGAAGATTTATGTGAGAAGTTTGTTAATTACTTTATTCAAATGTAACGTAGGTCTTCTACATTGGATGACACATGACATTGAGAGAATTAATTAATTGTCACGCGGTAAAAATCTTCTCTCATAACATCCGTGAAACCCTCACCAGTCATAAAGTCTAATAACTTAACAAGATGATCTTGTCGCTCATGATTGGTGGAAATATACAAAAATGGGATCCAAGGTGACGTAGCGGAAGATTATAGGAAAGATGAACAACCTCATAATGATGAGATAAAACTCACGAAAATTCTTATTCAATTCAATAATCCGCCTCAGAGGGCTTACATTGCTTTAAATAGTAGAACCCTAGTAAAATTCGAAAAATAAATAATAAAAATTAACAAAAATGATATTTTTCCATAAATGGAAAAATTCGAGATCTTGACTTAAATGGAAACTCCTAATATTCAGAATCGTCCTCCAACAAATGGAATCCAAATCCAAATTTTATTGAATGAGATATTACTAAAATAAAAATTATCATAAACGGCAAAAACGCTTAATCGAGAGCCTAAACGACGAAATCTGTCCGAAATCCGACGTACGTCATGGCCGAAGGTGTGATCCTTGGCCCGTTTCCAATCAAATTAGACTATCAATTCGCCAAAAGCAGACAAATCCGAAGTTATCATGAAATCATTATTTTGCCCCGCGATCCCATATCATCATAAATTCTAACTCCTTACGCACTTCATCATTCTCCCCAGAGTGAGAAAAATTCGTCCTCGAATTCGACGGGGAATAAGCCTCATCATCATCAGAATTATCACCACGAAATGGCACCAAATGCTTGACATTAAACACGTCGGATGTGCAAATATGACTTGGCAGCTTTAAACGATAAGCATTTGGATTAATCTTCTCAATGACCTCCAATGGACCAATCTTCTTGGCAGTAAGCTTGTTGTATTCATGAGCAGGGATACGTTCTTTTGTCAACACCACCTAAACAAAGTCACCTACTTCAAATTCAACATGTCGACGTTTAAGATCCAAAAGTAAGAAGCAGCAACAAGCTGCAATGTTCTGTCACGACCCACGTGGCCCTCATTTTGCAATTCTTAAACAATTTTCAACCTCAAACTGCCATCTGGAATACATAACTGGTTGCCATGAAAAAGGAAACCATCAACCCATGCAAACTCCAACCGCACACCTTCCTGCAACTTCCGAATAACATGGGAGAAATATGGATCAGTAGTGTATATGTCACAAAGACCATCTAAATCGGGAACCTCCACTCGCATTTCTGTCAGGAGAGTTTGGCGCCTACTCAATGCATCTTCCACCTTGTTAAGGGCACCTACTTTGTGCTTAATCACAAAAGTAAACTGCTGCAAGTAAGCAATCCAAGAGACATGTCTAGCAGATACCTTATCTTGAGTACCAAGGTGCGTGAGGGCATCATGATCACTATACAAAATGAACTCCTTCTGGAACAGATAGTGATACCAATGTCGAACTGCCTGGACTATTGTATATAACTCCATATCATAAGTATTGTACCGAGACTTCAGACCAGAAAGCTTCTCAATGAAGTATGCAACGGGGCGGTTGTTTTGACTCAACACACCACCAATACCCACCTTCAAAGCATCACAATACAGCTCAAATGGCTAGGTAAAGTCAGGCAACACCAAAACTGGAGCAGTAGTCAACTTCTACTTAATCAACTGAAGAGATGCCTATGCCTCGAGAGTCCACTGAAACTTTTCATCCTTCATACAATCTGTAATAGGTACCATGATACTGCTAAAATGTGGTATAAACCTGCGATAAAATGAAGCAAGGCCGTGGAAGTTGCGCACTTCTGTAACAGTTTTAAGTTGTGGCCACTGGGTTATTACCTCTACCTTAGATGTGTCAACTGCTAACCCTCATTCGACACCACATAACCCAGGAGTACAACAAGATCAGTCAAGAACGAACACTTTTTCACTACAGCATAAAAGTGATCCCTGCGATGAACTGAAAGAACTTCTCGAAGGTGCTGGACATGATCATCATCGTTAGCACTATAAATCAGAATATCATCAAAGTAGACGACAACAAATTTACCGATGAATGCACGAAGAGCCTAATTCATGACCCGCATAAATGTATTAGGTAACATTTGAAAGGTTGAAAGGCATGATTAACAACTCGTACAACCCTTCTCTCGTCTTAAATGTTGTCTTCCACTCACCTCTAGGTCTGATCCGAATCTGATGGTACCCACTCTTCAAGTCAAGCTTGCTGAACACGCAAGCACCAGTAAGCTGCTCTAACAGATCATCCAGGCGAGGAATAGGAAAACGGTAACGCACCGTAATCTTATTGATCGCCCTACTGTAGCGACAGAGAACTTTTGAATAATATAAAATTAATTCTCGAAAAACGTGTCGCTCGACTTTAACCCTGATTTTTAAGAAATAGCACGTTCGTCTAGCCGTTATAAATGAATTTAAATTATTTCGAATCGAATCGAATATTGAATAATTATTTTTATTTCAATTCGGATTTATTTTATTTAAATCCAATTATTATTAAATTCAAGTCCAATTATATAAACCCAATTTTTTTAGGCCCAATTATATAAGTCCAAACCTGAATTTAATTATTTTAGCCCAATTAGAAACCCTACAGCCCAAATCCAAAGGCCCAACAATCAGGCCCAATATACCACCTTGAAATTTGTGCCCTAAATTCCCACTATTTTATTCATCACAATTCCCTCCATTTCCACATTTCACGCAGCCAAACAAAATTGGTAAGAATCTCACTTCTCTCCCTCACACTCTCAGCTCCATTTCACTTGGGTCACCATTGATACTAGAACAACCATTTCTAGCATCAACAGAAAATCACCAAACTCACCACCCCGCTTTTTCCCCACCCAACCAACCGCATCCCAGTGAAAACCTTTCCATTCCAAAGCAGTAACACTCAACACCAAGCCGCAACCATCAACACCACCATTTCCTCACCAAACCGAGACCAACCACACGGCAATGACCACCATCCGGTCACCATTTCTAACTCCGGTGAAACCCAAGCCGCAAACACCCAAATGACCACTGCCCAAACTCCACGAAGCTGCCCAACACAACACCATCAAGTTCGAACCACCTCAACACCACTAAACAACCCACAGCAGAAACCCAACACCGTTCCATCACCCAACACCACCACCAACAGCAATCCCGGCAGCTCAACCACCGCAGCTGCAGCCCCGAAACCCAACAGCAACTCCACAACCAAGACCCCAAACTCACTGCCCAAAACCGAACCACCAAGCCAACCACCAAACTAGCTCCAAACCGAGACCAACCACCCCAACCCGCCAAGCACCACCTCAGACCAACGCACAACTCCAACCATCGCACACACCCAGCTCAACTCAGTGCCATAGAAGTTAACCCACTACTTCACCCAAAATCGACACCAACCCGCCCTAATTCCGACCCAAGCCCTTATCAATCAACCACAAAACCAAGAGAATAACCCAATCCACGAACTTACCTCTCTCGTAGAACACCTCGCCACCAACGTCGCCTCGCCGGCGGCGAAATCGGAGAAAGGGGCGAAGCCCCTTCCCTGTCGCTCGATCTCTCTCTCTGTAATGAGAGAGAGAGAGAAATGAGTTAATTTGGTTTTTTTTATTTGATTTGTTTTGATTTTGATTTTAATTTTATTTTGGTCTTGTTTTGGTTTTAGTTTAGTTAGATTAGTTTAGGTATATATTAATTTCAATTGATAAATTTTAGCCCTCAAGTTTTAAGTTATATTATTTTAGTCCATAGGTTTTAAATGCTTTGATTTTAACTTTTAACTTTGTTAATTTCAGTTTAAAGGTTTTCAAGTTAGCCCCTAGTTTATATAAGTTATTATTTCAGTCATTTAAGTTTTATATTCAGCTTTATTTTATTTACAGTCTAGTCCTTAAACTTATATAAGTTATTTAATTCAAATTTTTAGTTTTATTTTCAGCTTTATTATATTTACAGATTAGTCCCTAAACTATTAAACATTATTATTTTAGTTTTTAACTTTTAATTCCAGCTTATTTATAATTACAGCTTAGTCCCTAACTTTTAAAACTACTATTTTAGCCCTTAAACTTTTATTTTCAGATTTAATAAACTTCCAATTTAGCCCTAAACTTTATTTTATCATTTAAGTCATTTATTTCAATTTCAATAATTTTCAATTAAGCGCTTAAACTTAATTTCAACACTTTAAAACTTTAAAGTTCGAAATACTAATTCAAACTTATTTTCTATTTTTGGCTAGACGATACGTACGAGCAATTAGGAGCTTGAAGTTATTTTCCCGCTCACTTTTCACGCAACTCGAAACAATTGAGGTAGACTCGCCACCATTAATTAGTTTAAATTATAATTGCATGCTTTATGTGAATTACGTGATTTATATGCTTTATGCATAGGATGAGAATGTGTCATATGCGATATATGATATTGTTATGCTTGTCATAACTTATATGCTTAATTGCATGAGAAAGAAAGAAAGAAAGAAAGAATCTCTTATGAGATAAGAAAGAATGTTATGCATAACTTATGTGCTTCATCCGCACAAGAAAGAAAGACTACCCACAACCCATGTTTTTAAAGAGCCTATGATTTCAAGAAAATGAACCAAAGATGATATCACATTGTATATTGCATGAGTGTGTTTTCAATTATTTTGTAAATTAATTATCGGCGATGAGTCTCATCGAGTATTTCTTCGAAATACTCATTCTGCTATTTTAACAATATTTGCAGACTTCGGAGGCGAACGTGATTGATCCGGCAGTGGTGGCAAAATAAAATTTGATTATCGAAATTATTAAATTTTCGAATTTATGTATTGAAACATTGTTAACGTGTTTTTCGTTTCCGCTATTCCAAAACATGATATTTAGATTTTGAACAATTATTCAATGTATTTTAATTGCCGACGTAGTTTTCAATTGCAAATGTGATTTTAAAATTAGGTCATTTCCGCAAAATTGATTGACAAAATTAGGGCAAAAGACGATGACGTGGCAATCCGGGTTAACAGAACTCGGGGCGCTACAGCTTGGTATCAGAGCCGGTCTGCGTTTCTGTAGACTGGCAAAATTTTCAAAAAAAAATAAAATTTTTCAAGAGACGTTCTAAATTGTTTAATTATCATTAATGAAAGTTGCCACTGCTACCATTCAATCCGTCGACTCCGAAGGTAAAGAAATTATTGAAGTTTACTGTTATGTTATTTCGGATACTGTTTTACGATTTACGAGACTTAGAAGAAAGAGAAAGAAGTGTATCCGAATTAGAAAGAAAGAAAAGAAAGACGAGTTTGAGCATAATTGGAAATAATTTTCTAAGTTTTTACGTCCTCGTAAATTTTAACTAAGAAGAGATGAATAACCCCACTTAATTGGACTTTGCATAAATGGTTTAGGACATGGCACACATCCTTAGAAATGCACCCAGTGATGTAGAACAAGCTGCTAGAGACTACGACCGCTTCAGGCCTAGACTTGATTGGACAATTGCCCAACACATAGAGCAGTTGAATGTCGTACGGGAACGGGCCATACAGCATGGCTACGTGACCTGTAATCGCCAGTCGATTCATCACCTACTCTCGACTTTCCGAAGCGACTATGCGGAAGTAGCTCGTAGCATATACATGGATGCTCTCACGTCACCTAACGTGGATATGGATTATGACGCATTCTGCTTGAGATTTGTGGCATATTGGCCCATGTATTTTGAGCACCGCTTTGGGGTTGTACCTGAAGGGGAGCCAGAGCCAATGCCTGAGCCTGAACAGGTGCAAGAAGATGAGTTAGCACCCGAGGGCAATCCCGAGGAGGAACCAGAAGAGGAAGAAGATCCCGAGGAAGACCCAGAAGAGGAAGAAGATCCCGAGGAAGACCCAGAAGAAGAAGAAGATCCCGAAGAAGACCCTGAAGAAGAAGAACCAGAGGAAGACGCTGATCCAGCGTTGGGAGAATTCTCGGACGCCGAATCATGCGTGACCGAAGGAGAATAGATGATAGGAGTTAGAGTAGGATTAACATTTTGTCTTAATCAAATGTTGGCATACACGCCATCCGATGTACCTACTTGAAAAGAAGTTGAATTATGAATGAAATGAAATTTGAAACTTAATTTCCGAGATATCCTTACTGTTCGCGTTGTTAGTACTCCTAGTCAACTATTACAAACTGTCTTTAAATTTATGAAGGTTATGGCACCACCGAACCAAGCTGATGTTATCAGAGAACTACTCAAAGCTGTGCAGGAGATGAGACAGATTCCGCAGCCAGTAAACCCCAACCCTATTGTACCAATGATCGAACAATTCAGAAGGTACAGCCCGCCTACGTTTGATGGCGGAAATGGGCCACTGGCAGTGGAAGAATGGCTCCAGGCCATTGAAAAAATTTTTAAGCACATAGCCTGCCCGGAATTCAAGAAAGTGGGATGTGCCGAGTTCATGTTGATTGGAAGAGCTGGTTTTTGGTGGGAATCTGCATCCCGCACGAGAAGCGAGGAACAACAGGCAGCCCTAACTTGGGATGATTTCAAGAAAGAGATCAGGGACAAGTTTTTCCCACAAGCTCTTCGAGATCACAAGGAGGCCGAATTTCTACGACTAGTGCAAGGAGATATGGATATAGTCGAGTATGAAAGGAGGTTTGAAGAGCTATCACGTTATGCTCCACATCTGGTGGAGACGGAGTTCAAAAAGGCCCGCAGATTTGAGAGAGGTCTACGCTCCGATGTCCGACAAATCGTCAGTTCACATGAGCTGCCAACCTACCGGGAAGTAGTAAAAAAGGCTCAAGCAGTAGCCTATGCCGGTGGGAGGACGGTAAGCCAGGGACCTCAGTATGAGCAGAGAAACCTGGGCAAGAGAAAGTGGCAAGGTCCGAGCCGCAACCAGAACCAGAACAGAAACCAGCCGTTCGTCAAGAGGCCCAATCCAGGGCCAACAGGGAGACCGATGCCCAATGTCATTTCTCCCTGCCCTAAGTGCCAGAGGATGCACAAGGGAGAATGCCTGTTTGGGAAGGGAGTCTGCTATAAGTGTGGCGGTCGAGGTCCCTTTGCAACGGATCGTCGTGCTCGGCCCGCCCGGGGTTCCAATCGAGAAGATGAACCCGAGGCCGAACCGGAAGGGGACAGCGGGGGTATTCGCTATGGATGCGACCCGGGACTCCGACGTGATTGCAGGTATACTAGTTATCCTAGTACCCTTGTACATGTCTTAATTGCTTTCCATACCGTATTTTCCTTCCCATATTGAGCATGATAATATGATATCAGGTATACTATCTATTTCTGGGATACCTGTATATGTTCTGATAGACTCGGGAGCCACACATTCATTTATATCAGATGCATGCTTAGAAAGACTGAACCTAATAGGCATAGAGACTGGTAGTACCCTTGAAGTTAGTTTGCCGTCAGGAGAAACTATCGATACTAATAAGATAGTCAAGGCAGTACAAATAGATTTTGACGATCAAGTTTTGGAGGCAGACCTGAATATTATCCGAATGAAAGATTTCGATATTATTCTAGGAATGGATTGGCTCAGCACCAACCGTGCCACAATTATGTGCCACGAGAAGGAGGTTATTTTTCGTAAAGATGGTAAAGAAGTATTCAGATTTTATGGGACGAGGATTAAGGCACTTCCTCGCCTGATTTCGGCTTTACAAGCGGAGAAGCTATTAACCAAGGATAGTTGTCATGGCTATTTGGTTAGTCTTCAAGATAAACCCGTAGATGAGATTACTCTGGATTCAGTGCCAGTAGTATGTGAATATGGTGACGTTTTTCCAGACGATCTACCCGGCACTCCGCCGGATAGGCAAGTGGAATTCTCCATCGATTTGGTACCAGGAGCTGCCCCTGTTTCTAAAGCTCCGTACCGCATGGCACCAAAAGAGTTGCAAGAATTGAAGGTGCAATTAGAGGAATTGCTAGAGAAGGGTTTTATCAGGCCAAGTGTATCCCCGTGGGGAGCACCTGTGCTGTTTGTAAAGAAGAAGGACGAAAGCATGAGGATGTGTATCGACTATCGAGAACTTAACAAGTTGACGATAAGGAATAAGTATCCCCTACCCAGAATCGAAGACTTATTCGATCAGTTGAAAGGTACTGCAATCTTCTCGAAGATTGATTTGAGATCTGGGTACCATCAGCTAAAGGTTTCGCCAGCTGACGTACCAAAGACAGCGTTCAGGACACGATATGGACATTATGAGTTCACAGTGATGCCGTTCGGTCTTACGAACGCACCTGCAATATTTATGGATTTGATGAACCGAGTTTTCCATCAGTATCTTGATAAATTCGTTATTGTTTTTATCGATGATATACTGATCTACTCCAAGAATTCCGCACAACATGAAGAACACTTGAGGATTGTGTTGGAAACGCTGAGAGCAGAAAAGTTGTACGCCAAGTTCAAGAAATGTGAATTTTGGCTTGAAAGAGTAGGTTTCTTAGGTCATATTGTTACAGCTAAAGGAATCGAGGTTGATCCTTCTAAGGTCGAAACTGTAACGAATTGGCCAACACCTGCAAATGTTGGAGATGTGAGAAGCTTTCTTGGATTAGCTGGATATTATCGGCGATTCATAGAAGGTTTTTCTAAAATAGCAGGTTCTATGACTCAGTTGACCAGGATGGGAGTTAAATTTCAGTGGACAGAACAATGTGAACAAAGCTTCCAGAAACTTAAGGACAGACTCGTTTCAGCACCAGTGCTGATGATACCAGATGGATCTGAAGGTTTCGTTATTTACAGCGATGCATCCAAACATGGTTTAGGTTGTGTTTTGATGCAAAATGGCAAAGTGATAGCATATGCTTCAAGACAGTTGAAGCCACATGAGAAGAATTACCCGACACATGATTTAGACCTCGCAGCTGTTGTGCACGCTCTTAAGATTTGGAGACACTATCTGTACGGGAGTAAATGTGAGATTTACACCGATCACAAGAGTCTTAAGTATTTCTTCACTCAGAAGGAATTGAACATACGACAACGTCGATGGCTAGAGCTGGTAAAGGACTATGACTGCACCATTCTTTACCACCCGGGTAAAGCAAATAAGGTTGCCGACGCTTTGAGCAGAAAGGACGCCGGACAGTTATCAGCTTTGGGAACGACGCAAGATCAGTTAATTCGAGATTTGAGGAATCTAAGAATCGAAGTGCGAACCCCATCAGTCCAAGGATCTTCTAGATTAGCAAATCTGAGCGTTAAACCAGACTTGAGAGGTCGGATTATAACAGCTCAAACTGGAGATAAATTCTTGGAAAAGATCAGATCCGAAGTTGGAACTGGCAAGAGAATAGGTTTCGAGATTGCCTCTGATAAGGCACTTATATTCAGAGGACGTCTCTGTGTACCGAAGGATGAACATATCCAGAATGAGATTTTGACAGAAGCTCATTCAGCACCTTATGCGTGCCACCCAGGAGGGACAAAGATGTATCGTGATTTGCGTAATACCTTTTGGTGGAGAAACATGAAGGGTTGTATTGCAAAGTTTGTCTCTCGATGCATGACGTGTCAGCAAGTTAAGGCTGAACACCAGAGACCGTCAGGATTGTTAAATCCCTTGGATATACCAGAATGGAAATGGGAGAAAATTTCCATGGATTTCGTAACAGGGTTACCGAAATCAATGAAAGGACATGACGCTATTTGGGTTATCGTAGATCGACTTACGAAGTCAGCTCATTTCCTACCAATCAGAATGACTCTCAATGTGGATCAGTTATCCCAGTTGTATGTTAGAGAGATTGTTCAACTTCATGGAGTACCAGCTTCCGTTGTATCAGATAGAGACCCGAGATTTACATCAAGATTCTGGAAGAGTTTACAAGTAGCGATGGGTACTAAATTAAATTTTAGTACTGCTTACCATCCCCAGACCGATGGACAGTCTGAACGCACTATTCAGACACTAGAAGATATGCTTAGAGCTTGCGTACTAGATTTGAGTGGTAATTGGGAGACTCACCTCCCATTAGTGGAATTTGCCTACAATAATAGTTTTCAGGCTACTATTGGAATGGCACCATATGAGGCACTTTATGGACGACGATGTCGATCACCAGTCTATTGGGATGAAGTAGGCGAGAGAAGAATTTTAGGTCCAGAATTGATTGAAAAGACAGTTGAGGCTATTGATAAGATCAGACTACGGATCAAAGCCGCTCAAGATAGACAGAAAAGCTATGCCGATCAAAGGAGAAAAGACTTAGAATTTGAAATTGGAGAGAAAGTATTTTTGAAAGTAGCTCCTATGAAGGGAACTATTCGCTTCGGCAAGAGAGGGAAGTTAAGACCTCGTTTTATCGGACCCTTCGAGATATTAGAGAAAGTGGGTAACGTGGCTTATCGTTTGGCGTTGCCGCCCGAGCTATCGGCCGTACACAACGTTTTTCAAGTTTCCCTATTGAGAAAGTATATCCACGATCCAAGTCACGTGGTAAATTTTCAGACTATTTCGATTCAGAGGAATCTGTCCTATGAGGAGACACCTATGTGCATAATAGAAAGAAAAGTCCATGTCTTAAGAAACAAAGAGATTCCTTTAGTCAAAGTCCAATGGGGTAGACAGGATAGCGATGAAGCTACCTGGGAGAAAGAGGAAGAGATTCTGGCTAAGTATCCAGATATTTTAGATCAAGTAAGTTTAAATTTCGAGCACGAAATTATTTTAAGGAGGTAAGGTTGTAGCGACCGAGAACTTTTGAATAATATAAAATTAATTCTCGAAAAACGTGTCGCTCGACTTTAACCCTAATTTTTAAGAAATAGCACGTTCGTCTAGCCGTTATAAATGAATTTAAATTATTTCGAATCGAATCGAATATTGAATAATTATTTTTATTTCAATTCGGATTTATTTTATTTAAATCCAATTATTATTAAATTCAAGTCCAATTATATAAACCCAATTTTTTTAGGCCCAATTATATAAGTCCAAACCTGAATTTAATTATTTTAGCCCAATTAGAAACCCTACAGCCCAAATCCAAAGGCCCAACAATCAGGCCCAATATACCACCTTGAAATTTGTGCCCTAAATTCCCACTATTTTATTCATCACAATTCCCTCCATTTCCACATTTCACGCAGCCAAACAAAATTGGTAAGAATCTCACTTCTCTCCCTCACACTCTCAGCTCCATTTCACTTGGGTCACCATTGATACTAGAACAACAATTTCTAGCATCAACAGAAAATCACCAAACTCACCACCCAGTTTTTCCCCCAGCCAACCAACTGCATCCCAGCTGAAAACCATTCCATTCCAGCAGAACACTCAACACCAAGCTGCAACCATCAACACCACCATTTCCTCACCAAACCGAGACCAACCACACAGCAATGACCACCATCCAGTCACCATTTCTAACTCCAGCAGAAACCCAAGCTGCAAACACCCAAATGACCACTGCCCAAACTCCACGAAGCTGCCCAACACAACACCATCAAGTTCGAACCACCTCAACACCACTAAACAACCCACAGCAGAAACCCAACACCGTTCCATCACCCAACACCACCACCAACAGCAATCCCGGCAGCTCAACCACCGCAGCTGCAGCCCCGAAACCCAACAGCAACTCCACAACCAAGACCCCAAACTCACTGCCCAAAACCGAACCACCAAGCCAACCACCAAACTAGCTCCAAACCGAGACCAACCACCCCAACCCGCCAAGCACCACCTCAGACCAACGCACAACTCCAACCATCGCACACACCCAGCTCAACTCAGTGCCATAGAAGTTAACCCACTACTTCACCCAAAATCGACACCAACCCGCCCTAATTCCGACCCAAGCCCTTATCAATCAACCACAAAACCAAGAGAATAACCCAATCCACGAACTTACCTCTCTCGCCACCAACGTCGCCTCGCCACCAACGTCGCCTCGCCGGCGGCGAAATCGGAGGAAGGGGCGAAGCCCCTTCCCTGTCGCTCGATCTCTCTCTCTGTAATGAGAGAGAGAGAAATGAGTTAATTTGGTTTTTTTTTTTATTTGATTTGTTTTGATTTTGATTTTAATTTTATTTTGATTTTGTTTTGGTTTTAGTTTAGTTAGATTAGTTTAGGTATATATAAATTTCAATTGATAAATTTTAGCCCTCAAGTTTTAAGTTATATTATTTTAGTCCCTAGGTTTTAAATGCTTTGATTTTAACTTTTAACTTTGTTAATTTCAGTTTAAAGGTTTTCAAGTTAGCCCCTAGTTTATATAAATTATTATTTCAGTCATTTAAGTTTTATATTCAGCATTATTTTATTTACAGTCTAGTCCTTAAACTTATATAAGTTATTTAATTCAGCCTTTAGTTTTATTTTCAGCTTTATTATATTTACAGATTAGTCCCTAAACTATTAAACATTATTATTTTAGTTTTTAACTTTTAATTCCAGCTTATTTATAATTACAGCTTAGTCCCTAACTTTTAAAACTACTATTTTAGCCCTTAAACTTTTATTTTCAGATTTAATAAACTCCCAATTTAGCCCTAAACTTTATTTTATCATTTAAGTCATTTATTTCAATTTCAATAATTTTCAATTAAGCGCTTAAACTTAATTTCAACACTTTAAAACTTTAAAGTTCGAAATACTAATTCAAACTTATTTTCTATTTTTGGCTAGACGATACGTACGAGCAATTAGGAGCTTGAAGTTATTTTCCCGCTCACTTTTCACGCAACTCGAAACAATTGAGGTAGACTCGCCACCATTAATTAGTTTAAATTATAATTGCATGCTTTATGTGAATTACGTGATTTATATGCTTTATGCATAGGATGAGAATGTGTCATATGCGATATATGATATTGTTATGCTTGTCATAACTTATATGCTTAATTGCATGAGAAAGAAAGAAAGAAAGAAAGAATCTCTTATGAGATAAGAAAGAATGTTATGCATAACTTATGTGCTTCATCCGCACAAGAAAGAAAGACTACCCACAGCCCATGTTTTTAAAGAGCCTATGATTTCAAGAAAATGAACCAAAGATGATATCACATTGTATATTGCATGAGTGTGTTTTCAATTATTCTGTAAATTAATTATCGGCGATGAGTCTACTGAGTATTTCTTCGAAATACTCATTCTGCTATTTTAACAATATTTGCAGACTTCGGAGGCGAACGTGATTGATCCGGCAGTGGTGGCAAAATAAAATTTGATTATCGAAATTATTAAATTTTCGAATTTATGTATTGAAACATTGTTAACGTGTTTTTCGTTTCCGCTATTCCAAAACATGATATTTAGATTTTGAACAATTATTCAATGTATTTTAATTGCCGACGTAGTTTTCAATTGCAAATGTGATTTTAAAATTAGGTCATTTCCGCAAAATTGATTGACAAAATTAGGGCAAAAGACGATGACGTGGCAATCCGGGTTAACAGAACTCGGGGCGCTACACCTACTATCCACGCACATGCGCCACGTCCCATACTTCTTCGGCGTAAGGAGAGCAGGAACAACACAAGGACTAAGACTCTCCCTGATGTGCCCTTTTGCCAGAAGCTCCTCCACTTGTCTGCGCAACTCTTCATATTTTGTGGGGTTCGTCCTGTAATGCGCCCGGCTAGGCACAGAAGCATCAAGCACCAAGTCAATCTGATGTTGAATATCCCGTAGTAGTGGCAACTCATCTGGAAGCTCTCATGGAAAGACCTCGTGAAACTCCTTGAGTAATGGCTGAACCCTGCAAGGGACCTCCTGCTCGCTGTCAACTGACTTTCCCACCAGCACATATACAACCCAGACTCCTCATCTCTGTTTTAAACTTCACTCTGGTCAGTAAATTGACACTGTCCCCAACTGTTTTTACTAAACCCTTATCCGGTAGTAACACAATCTTCTTACCCCCAAACAAAAAGTTGTACGTGTTGGTATACCCATCATGCAGCGAATGGTGGTCAAACTGCCACGGTCTTTCTAACAGCAAGTGGCACACATCCATCTCTACTACATCACATAATACCTGATCTTTGTAGGTAGGCCCAATGGAGAAACTGATTCGAGCACGCTGAGACACCTCTACATCGTTACCCCTCTTCAGCCAAGTTAATTTATACGGTTTGGGATGTTTTTCAGTCTACAAAACCAGCTTCTTAACGACCTCTTCAGCCACCACATTTTCGTAACTACCAAAATCAATAACAAATCTACAGATCTTTTCCCCAACAGTACACATCGACTGAAAGATATTATTACGCAGCCAACCGGTGTTATTCTCTAGGGGAGTCAGAAAGCTCCGCCTCACCACCAACATTTGACCCACATCACCAACTACAAAATCTTCCTCCTCTGCGACTTCCTCGGTATCTTCATTGTCAAATACAGGTGGACCTTCATAATCTTCATACCTTTCATCAACAAAGAGTCATCTGCGCGGATTCTTGGGACATTCAGATTGTCTATGACCTATACCACCGCTTTCAAAGCAACGAACATCAATATTCCATTCGCAAAATAAATGTTCGTCCAATTTGTGTTTATGCAGTAGGCACTTTATTTATTTCTGCTACTGGGCTTTGTACTATAATTTCAGGTAGTTGTACCCCACTTCTTATTGTAATTGCTTACACATGTCCCTTTGGATTAATTTCTATATTGCTAGGTAGGGCTCTCTGTAGTCTTTCTGAGATAGTGCGGACAACTGACATATTTCAGTTTCCAACCCCTTTATGGCTATTGAATGATTTCGTAAGGTTGTTTCGATCTTTGCCATGTACTGGTCGGTCTTCTGTATAAATTTACCCGAGATATCTTCTAGAGACAATTTTTTCTCTTGCTGTTGAAAACCAGGGGGAAGCTATTGTTGACTATTTTGGTTGTTGGTCCAGGATAAGTTAGGGTGATTACTCCAACCTGTGTTGTATGTATTGAAAAATGAATTGTTTTTTTGGCATTAATAATTTTGTGCATAGTTAACTTCGTCCATCTCTTGAGATGACAAATGGCACTCTCCACTATTGTGAGCTCCACCGCATATACCACAAAACAAATATTTTGTTTGCACTACTTTTGCTAAATCTCTCTTAGTCAAGTGATCTAAAACCTTTTTCTCTAAAGCTGACATCTGTGCTGATAATGTCGAGAAGGCATCCACCTCATGTAGACCTGTGTACTTCTTATGTGTGGATCTTTCGAAAGGCCATAAGGCAGTGTTGGCTGCATCGTCTCATATAACTCCTCAACTTCATTGGGTGACTTTAATGTGAGAGATCTATTTGAAGCTGCATCCACCAATATATGGCATGATGGGTTTAAGCCAGTGTAGAAGTACTGAACTTGCAAGTTTTTCTTAATACCGTGGTTAGAACACTTCCTGATCAAGTCCTTGAACCTTTCCTATGTTTCGTTAAAACCCTCTAATTCATTCTACTGAAAAGTGGATATCTCGTGTCTTATTTTAATTACTTTTGACAGTGAAAAGTATTTTTTGACAGATTTTTGTACGAGATCATTCCAGGTCCTAATGATTTCAGCGGGTAGGGCATCCAACTATTCTCTTGCTCCATCTCTGAGTGTATGTGGGAAAAGTCTCAACTTGATTGGTTCATCAGATACTCCATGAAAATTGTAATTTTGGTATATGTCCAAAAAGCGTAGGATGTGATTGTGTGGATTCTCATGAGGTTTCCTATAAAATGATACTCAATTCTTGAGCAATAAAATGACGTATGTCCTCAATTGAAAGTTTGGTTGCCCAAATGGAGGATAAACGATGCTTGACTGATTTGGTACAACAAGTGGTGTGATGAATTGTTAAAGTGGCACTTCTCTGTTTTGTTCTGCCATGATGTTCTCTCGTTTTGGCCTAATTATATGGTTGAAAGTGTGTTCAATTTCTGGATCAAAGGGTACTAAATTACCTACTCTCCAATTTTGCATGCAAGGATACTAGCAACAAAAATGAAAACAAGAACACAAAACCCTAAACTAAAAAAAAAATCTAAATCAAAACTAGAATTAATTAAAAATTTAAAGCAAATAAATTAGTCTCCGTCAACGGCACTAAAAACTTGTTCCTAAAATTTCGCAAGTGTACGGATTGTGAAAAGTAATAAAGTAGATTTATCAAGTTTGAATATCGTCCCACAGAGATTATCATCTACTATAAATTTTTAAACTAACCTAACTTCAATTTAAATTAAAATAGTAACTAATGATCATATCAAATTTTGTTTTCTAAGCGTAATTCTAATAAATAAAATAACAAACTACTAAATAAAATAACAAACACAAATTAAAACTGTAGATAATATTATGTGATTGGATAATTAGGATTTTCGATTTCATTTAGGTTATTTATCATACATTTAATTCCAATTTATTCAACCATATTTTCTTACGTGCTAATGATCGAATTAACTTGATGTATTTAGTGATCTCTCTCAAGTAACACTAATCCTATTCATATGTTCGAACTTATTATATCTCTACATAAATTCACACACATATGAACGCATTTATCTACAGGAATTCAACGAAGATGGCATAGCTTATAATTATCTCTCGATCTCTTATAACTTCTATGTTAATTATTGTACGAGCTAGAATTATACATCACCTCTCGGTATCAGTATTATCCCTAAATCAATTAATAGTTGTACAAACAAATAATAGCATTAAACACACAATAATTAATTAACAAGTATTAAAATAGCATGAAAATCTTGAAATTAAACATATAATAAAAACATTAAGCTACATCATCCATCCTAACATAAACGTATTTAGCCACTCGTAACATTGAAATTAAACACGCAAAAGTGGAAATACATCACCAAAAATTGACGGAACGTGAATAATATCCAAATTACGTGTTGCCGGCCAATTTCCTTCACTTTCTATCCCTCAATTATGTCGCCCAATGCGTGTTGTGTATATATATTTTAGGACAATGCTACATAGCCAGGGTTAAAAACAGGCTCAAAAACAGAATACTCACATAAGTTTTTAATAATATAAAATTGTCTTTAGTTAAATTACTATTTTGCCCTTAATGAAATATTTTGCAAGATAAGTCCTATATCTTTTAGTTACTAAATAATTGGGAATTATTATCTTATACGATTTTCTTTTAGTTTTCATATCTGTTCCAAGTATTCCCTATATTTAATTAATTTTTCATAAGCTCTAGGTTGATCTTTCTTAGTTATATATCCAAAAACAATTCCTTCTGAAACTTCTTCTTTTATATTTTCGAATTTAGTTATAACATCTTCAACTCTTTTTATTTCTTTACTAGTTTCTACAGAGTTAAACTTTATATTATGTCTACAGGCATAATCTATATCAAAATATATTTCTTTAAGTTTTTCTTAACCAACAGGAATTATATCTTCAGATTTTTCAACAATACTTAATAAGAATGAAATATCTTTCTTATCTAAATATAATTTAAGACAATCATCATTAGATGTGGATGCTTGTGAAGTGTTCATGAAGATCAAAATATAAATATAAAAGCATGTAAATAACTTACAGTAATCAATGGAAATAAACAGGTTTTCCCTCCAGCATGTTCTTATAGTAGCTTTGCATGTATTTGATCACTCTTCATGAACTTTAAAATGTTTTAAATCATTTGGGTCCACAACTGCTTCCGTAAAAGGCTTTTCAATTAAGGTTGCATTTCTCACTCTAGAGAACTAGCCGTGTTACCACAGACGCTATCTCACAGTATTCAGAGTCTCTATTTTCACCTCTATTCAAACTCTTTTCAGAACAAGTTCTTACTTAGAACAAGATTTTAAAAGATAACTCACACACAAGGTGCTACAATTTTTGTTAGAAAACTGCCCTTTTCCCCTAAAACATTCATCAAATACGGGTACTTTGGCATGGCTAACATCCATTCAAAAACAATATTTTGAAAATCTTTTAAAATCTCTATTTGTACTGCCGAGGAATCATGAGAAATTTAACGAAATCCTTTCATAGAAACTTTGTTAAACCATAAAAAACTTCATCTTGATATTCATAAGATTGAAATAATACATGCTTGCTTACTATATTTACATACCTTTGTGGTACTCACCTTATGAAGTTTAGAACTTCATAAGTGATTACCTTATTACAAGTTTTCCTATCTTCAAAACTAGCTAATTTCTTTTCTGAATACAAGTGGTGTATACAGATATGATATTTCTTATAGAAAATTCGGGATTAGAGAGAGATGCCAGGGATTCCAGGGATGCCTCTAGTCTTTGGACCTCCTCTCCTTATATAGAGGATTTTTCTTCAAGTGATAAGGAACCTTATCTTCATAGCTGTCTTCCTTTATTTCTTGTCTGCCATCTTCTTTGTTTGGTAGCAAAATGTCCACCTTTTGAGTTGGTGAGTAGGTGAAGAGTTATTATCATACCCACTTTTCTTATCTTCTACAGCAACTTTGTGTTATTTTCTTCAATAGCTGGTAGAAAGTCATTATCTCAACCACTATCTTTTGTCTTTGAGTGACCACAGTTTTTCTTTAATAAAGAGACTTTATTAAAGTAGTGATAAAGGGTCACTGTTCTTGCTCAATTATTTTTCCATTCTTGACTCAAAGAATTCTGCAGGGAATTCTTCATCATCGAGTGACACTTGGCTCATATCTTCTACTATACAGTGTTCACAATGATGATCACTGTAATCCCAAAGTAATTTGCATAGTTCTTTTTCCATTTTTTCTGATCCACAAACTTGGTTGGAGATTATTTTAGATAATAAATGGTCGAGATAACATATATCTTCCTCTTTTGTCTCTTTTCTGGCATTAGAGTAAATTATATGTTCTTCAGATAGGTAAACCCATATCTTTTCCTTCTCAGTAATTATCTGAGTTAGATGTTCAAATATTTCTTTATATCCTTTGGCTCTTCTATATGGCATCATGTTAATAATATCTTGATAACCATTTTTAACAACCTTTTGATTGGTTGGTAAAAAATGTTGGTTTGTGAGCCCTAACTTGATAACATGAAATGCTGGCTGCATATATTGAAGATCTGGATCCCATTCCATTGTTGCCGAGTAAAATTTGATGTATATATTTGTAGTTTTGACAACTTCAGTATATCTTTTTACTGCCTTCTTGACGTCAGCTGGAAGTTGAGTTATCTCCTTGAGATCTTTGCTAGTAGGGATGGCAAAAAAAACCGCCCCGCCCCGCCCCGACGGTGCCCCGCCCCGAATGGGGCGAAAAAAACCGCCCCGACGGGGTTGGCGGGGCGGGGCGGGGCGGGGCGGGGTGCCCCGTCGCGGGGCGGGGCACGGGGCGGGGTGGGGATGCCCCGCCCCGAACCCGGCCCGTGAAAGATTTAAAAAAAAAAATAAATATATATGTGGATTTTTTAAGGAAAAAAAAATTAAACGGGGCGGTTTAACGGGGCAAGCCCCCGCCCCGTTTAAGGCGGGGCGGGGCACGGGGCGGGGTGGGGTGATGGCGTGGCAGGGCGGGGCGGGGCGGGGGTGCCCCGCCCCGAACCCGCCCCGTTGCCATCCCTATTTGCTAGGATATATACAGAGTATATTTCCTAGTTCAAAAAAAATTTTTACCCAGTTGGCTGGTGCTTCTGGATAAAAGTTTATCTTATTGTATCTTCCATAGTGGAGAGTCTTCATCCACTTTCCAACTTCTAAATACCAATCAGATAAAATATTGAAAACAACAATAAAGAAAATAATTTCTTCATAGTTATCCTTTTTGGATATTTTTGTCATGTGACATATCTTGACAATTTCTTTTGGATCAATCTTTTCAATATTTAGCTCAGGTAAAATATGGCTCTGTGAAGAGCTACATTTGCCATTCTTGATATCTTGAATATCTTCTTTACCAGTAATAGGTTCGAATTTTCCCTGTGAAGGGGTTCCTATTACCTTCTTTTCTTTCCCTTTATCCTCGAGTAGAGCGCTAGTATTCACAAGTCCCTGTGAAAGGATACTAGACTTGGTACAAGTTTCTTGGTCTGGGGTATTACAATCACCCCCCGTTAGACTCGCGACGTCCTCGTCGCACTTGATCCATCTGAGGATCTGTTGCCAGGCGTTGGGATTCTAGAGGTGGCTCCTACGAGTTCAAGAGGTGGCTCCCGTCCTATGGCGTAGCACTTTGTCCCGCATAGCACTTAGTTCCCGATTTCCGATCGGCAAATGTTCAATATCAAATTTGAAGTAAGAAAACCAAATTTGAATTAACGATAATATGGCCGTTAGATCGACAACGATCGATGGATCAACATTATTTTTTAAAAATACTTTAACTTGAGTATTATCAGTTCTAATCAAGAACTTTTTTGGTAGTAGATAATCTCTTAAATTTTCTTGTCCGGGGTATTACATCAGACTCGCTTCACAAAGAATGAGTTCTTTTCTATTCATCTCATACCTTGTTTCAATCTCTTTGAATGTTCCTGTTGTATACCCTGCAAGTGTTTCGGGACAAGAACAATTCTTTTCACATTTATATTCTTTATGATTCTTTTTAACCTTTAATACTGCACCTCAGTAATTATCTGAAGCATCTATTTCAAGGATAAAGAAATCTTCTTCTTGTGGAATTACAAGTTTGGGCAAAACTCTTAATTCATCTTTTACTTTTCTTATATTTTCGCAATCTTGTTCATCCCAAGTCCACATTACATTCTTTCTTAATTTTGGGAGAAAATAATTTTTTAATTTGGCACAATTTTCAATAAATCTTTCAGCATAATTTAATATACCAAGGAAGCTTTGTAACTATTTTTTATCTTTGATTTCTTCAGGAAATTCTTGAAATTTTTCACCAATATGAGATTGTAGTTGCAATTCTCCTTCTTTAATAAATAATCCTAAAAATTCTATTTCTGTTTTGGCTATTTCTGCTTTCTTTTGAGAAAGTGTAATACCATGCTTTTTCATAATATAACAAAATTTCTCAAGATATTCAATATGTTCATCTATATTATTTGAATGAACTAGTAAATCATCAACATAAGCAATACAGAAATGAGTAATTGGTTTGATTACCTCATCCATTCTTCTTTGAAATATCTGTGGTGCATTTTTCAATCCAAATGACATTACATTCCATTCATATTGTCTTAAAGGACTGGGAGTACTAAATGCAGTTAATGGTTTACTATCTTCTGTAAGCATGATTTGCCAAAAACCTGACTTACAATCAAACTTTGAAAATATTTTCTTGTTTTGTACTTGTTTAATAAGGGTGTCCTTATTAGGCAAGTAATATCCATCAAATTTAGTAACTTCATTTAACTTCTTATAATTTATTACCATTCTGGCTTTTCCTCTTTTTATCTCGCTATGTTTTCTTACCATAAAGGCTGGACTACTATGTGAGCTTTTACTAGGCTTAATCAATTTGGCTTCTAGTAATTCTTTTATCTGATTCTTAAATTCTTTTTGATCATCAACACTATATTTCATTGGTTTGACTCTAACAATAGTATCTGGATTGATTAATTCTATTTTTGCCTTTACTTTGTCTGTATTCCATTTTTCTAATGGATTTTCAGAATATGTTTCAGAAATTTCTTTTTTCAATTTTTCTAACTTATTTTCTGTTGTCATTTTCAAGACTGTAATTGGTTTAGTTTTTTCTGTATTCCAACATCCACCACGCTGGGTTGAGGAACTCTGATGGTTAATTTTGCTATGTGCTATACTAACAGCTTTAGTTACTTTAGGTGTAAATATCTTATGTGCACAAGGGGTTGTGAACATATATCTATCTACATATTGAGTAAATGGTGCATATTTTAGTAGGAAATTTTGTCCTAATAAAATATCACATCCAATTGTAGATGACATGTATATTGTATCAATAAACACTTCTCTAAAGGATATTAGAAAAGGTACTTGTGTAGCATATTTGCTATATATTACTTTATTTCCTCTTGCTGTTGTAGCAGTAACTACCTTTTATGAATCATATTTCCAGTATTTATTTGGTAGTACATTTGGTAAACACAAACTTATTGTACTTCCTGTATCTAAATAAGCATGAAATTTAATTCTACAGTTTCCTTTTATATTGAGTATAACTTCAATATATGGGCTCATGGGATTAGTATTAACTATTCTTTCCATGATAACAATGTTTTCATATTTTCATCTATTCTTGATATGATAATTGGATTTTCATCAATTGTTATTTTTAGATATCCTTGACAAATTTTGTAGGGACTAAATTTTTCAAGAAAGTTCATTCCTAATAATATAGGTGAACGTTTGATTCCATATGATTCATCTTTATATAGAATTATCTTTTTATTATGTTCTTTCTGATCTTCTCCTACAAATATAAGAGGGAATTTAACATATTTCTTTATTTCAAGATTATTTCCCAAATAATCTTTAAATATATATGGTTCTGTTAACTCAAAATCTAGTAAATGACTAACAAATTTAGCGTTTACATGACTTTGTTCTGCTCCAGTATCTATAAGGACAAGAAGATTTTTCTTATATCCTTCTTGATTAACGTATCTTGTTTTGATATAGTATTGTGAATTTGTTGGTTCAGCAATACTAAGTTTTTTAACTTGGCTTATCTTAAGATCTTGTCTAGGGGAAAATCTTGCAATAAGATTATTTCCTTCTAGACTAACACTATTTCTTCTTATCAATTTTCCTTCAGAATTGATTTCTCTTGCTTGTTTGTGAAAATCAAGCATTATTTGTTGAGGTATTGTCACTTCATGTTCATGGTATTTTCTAGGGGGTATATATTGAGCTAATTCCTCAAAATCTTTGTGTATGATAATGTTATCAGTTATTTTTCTTAAATTGTTATGATGGCTAGTACTAAAAGCAAAAATTGATTTTATGCTTATACTAATAGCCTTACTTTTCCTTAACATTTTCAAGTTTCCAATTCTATAATATAGATTGAAACTTTGATCAATATTTTCATCAATAAGTGAAAACGCAAAATTTGGTTTTACTGTAAATATTATATTTTGATAGACTAGATTTCCTACAATAGTTCCTAATAGAGCATCTACAGGATCTTGTAAGATTCTATTGTCCATGCAATATATTTCTATTGGTATATTCATACCTTCCCTAAAGAATCCTTTAACCATGATTTGGATTCCTCCTATCTCAATACATTTAAGTTTGCTCCTTACATTTTCTGGAATTTTGGATAATTTTTGTCTTACCCATTCTTTTGTTATTATAGGAATTCTATCTTTTCCCATAGTATCTTCTATATTAATAGATATTTCTTTGTAATTCATACTTACAATTGTTTTATTTACTCTTGGTAGTATTCCTAAGAATCCTTGGTGGAATACATCTTTTTCTTGTAAATCTAATATTTTCTTTGTTATTCCTTTGTATTTTCTAGTATCAAATGTAATTTCTTGATTTATACCTTCTATTGAGTCTTCAACTTCCTCAGTTGTTTCTACCTCTATTTCTTATATTTCCTGATTCATATATACTATCTCTTCAGAGTCTTCTTCTGAAGATAATGAATCTAATTCATAAATACTACTACATTCACTACTTAATTCTTCAAAATTTTCAATTGGTTCTATATCACTGTCATTTTGGAATTCTTTATAAATTCTAAGTCTTTATATTTTGTTTATCTTTCTTCTTAGGACATTAGGGAGCTATGTGTCCTTCTTCATTACAGATAAAGCATCTGCATCTCTTTATATATTTAGGTTTGGGCTTCTTAGTCCAATCTCTTTTCTTAAAATATTTTTTATGAGGTTTAAAAAATCTTTTATTAAATTTCTTATAATTTTTAAACTTTCTTTTATATTTCTTATATGGCTTGTACTTCCTTTTATAGCAACCAAATTGTTCAATTTGCCCAATATCTTTGTAGCAACATAGAGAATTTCTTCTCATCTTATATGCTTTCTTATTTTCTAAAACTTCTCTACACCATATACTTATCATTCTTTTCGTAAATTCAATTCTACATCCTAAACTATCTTTATTCACTCCATCCTCTTCTCCAAGAGGTAATAATTTTTCATATTCTTTTAATAATTTCATTCCCCATGGAAATGGTAATTTTGTAAAATAAGATCTTAATATAGGTTTGTTTTCTTGATAATTTCCTTGATTTAATATATAATATATTTCTTCAAACTTACATGTGTATCTTTCTAGTTCACACATATCACATATTTTTAGATTCTCCATTGCTATCATTCCTTCATTATATTCTTCTTGTTTTCTAGTTTCTTCATCTATTGTAAATCTATTTCCTAAGAATTCTGTTCTCAGGGCTCTTTCTAATCTTCTTAATATTTCTTGGATACTTTGTTCATTCAAAGCATTCCTGTTATCTATTATCTCAATTGGATTTTCTCCATATTTTATACTTCTTTTTATATTTTCTGGTAGTTTTCTCCACCAGTCTGATACAATTCCTCTAAAAGTATGTTCTATAAATCCAAAGGCTGTATATGTTTCCCATTTATTAAATTGTATAGCTAAATCTGTACTTTTTATCCATGTTTCTATAGCTTTATTTTTATCTACACAATCTAAATCTAACCATATTCCGGTTGTATGGATTGGTTCATTATAAGATTTCATTGGGTTTATTTCTTTAATAGACTATTTTCTTATATTTCCAGTGTATCTTTTCTGTGTTTTTCTATATTGGTTAATATCCTCTTTATTAGGTATTGGTGTACCATAAGGATAATTTTCATATTCTTCATCACTGCTAAATTCTGTCTTTATATTTCGACTAGATGATGGATTAGTATTCATTTTTGTATTTTCCAATTTTTCAGTTAACTCTTCTAACTGTTTTTTATATTCTTCATATTCTTCTCCACTAGATTCTAAGAATTTTTGTTCTAATTCTTCTACTTCTGTTATCATATATTGTTATATCTCATGATTTTTTCCTTTATCTTTTTCTTTTATTCTAAAATCTTGAGGTGGATTAATTATAATCCTATCTTTTCCTTCAAGTTTTTTATCTAATAAGGCATTTCCTATTTGTAAATTATATTCTAAATTTTCTAATCTTTTGTGGATGTCTTCAAAACATTCATTTGTACTATTTTTAGGTAGATAAGGATAGCTAGGTCTTTTGTGTTTTTCAATCTTTTTCAAAAATTCTTCAATTATATTTTCTTCATCAACTATATTCATCATGACTTTTGGTTCGAAATATTTATATTCGTAATATTCTTCAGGCTTATACATTTCTGTACAATAAAATTCTACTTCTTCTTTTTCAAATTCTATCATTATCTTTTGATATAAATATTCATCTCTTATACATCTTAGTATCAATTTATCTAATATTTGTTTTCTTATTTTTCTAGGTAACTTTTTGGTTACAATTAATGTTAATATTTTTAATCTCCTGGGAACATGATCTATAAACATATAACTTAAACCATCTTTTTCTCTTAGTATATAGTACCAATTATTTTCAATTATTTCAATTTCCATGATCTAACAAGGCTCTGATACCAGTTTTAACGGAGTGCGCAGTGTCAGCGGAATTAATTTTGCACTCATAAATTTTTTAGGGTCTAATTTGAAGTTTTTATATACTTGTAGATGTTATGGATACAATTTATATATAAGGGGTATTTTAGGAATTTTGCTTATCTTTTTTTCTTTCTGGATTGAATAGTTCTGGTTGAGTAGATTTATCCTATATTTTAATCAAAGTCAGCCCAACTTTCTCTGCTCAAACTGCCGCCTTCGGCCTTCCTGTACGTGAATATATAATAATAAATTGTTGCACCTTTTCTCCACTTTCTCCTCATGTGTGTTGTGTGTATATATACTCCCTCCGTCCCATATATATAGGCTGGGTTTCCTTTTTTTCTTGTCCCAAATATATGGGCTTGTTTCTTAATTGGGAATGTTATGTTTTGTTATTTTACTAATATACCCTTATTTAATTTGCCTAGTTACTAATTCCAACAATAATTTACTTCTAATTATTGAAAATTAAATAGGGATAAACTTGGAAAGTTCTTGATAAAAATTGCTTTTCCAATAACATTAAATAAGATTTCTTAATCTGTGTGAAAAATGAAACAAGCCTATATATATGGGACGGAGGTAGTAATAAATATTGCAGCATTTTTTGTTTCAACAGAAGCTGCCCTCCTTTTATTCCAAATGGCTGCCGGCGTGTCCTCCAATTTCAGCCTCAATTTTCTGTATATCTCTAATAATATTTTTTTCCCTCGGCCACTGCGTGAATATGGGTATATATAACAACTCACAACCTTTTTTTTTTTTTTTTATTCTTTTCAACCAAAGAGTCAAAGGCCATTGAAATGTCAAATTAAAGACCAATTAATTTAATGCTTCCTTCCAAGTCCTCATACTATGAATTTTTCCATTTTTTCGCTATTTTACATTATTTTCTTCAATTCTTCATTAAACATAAAGTTTTACCTAAAAATATATATATATAACATAAATTAGGTAGAATTTAATTCAAAAGACAATAAAATATCATGATTTAGCGCCTCAAATAAATATAAAAACTACACTTATCAACAACTCTTCTGTCAAGAGAGCTTCATCTCTCTCTTTTTCACTCTCTAAAAACATACTCAGTTCTAATCTATTTAAGCTTACTTACTTTCGTCACTTCTCAAAAAGGTAAAATGATGTTTGAATCTTATTTTTTGAACTTTTTTATGCTTATGCTTGATTGAGGTTTGACTTTGGTTTTTTCTTATTATTTTTTTGGGTTTTTCGAGTACATATCGTACATGTAGGCATCTAACTGTGTCATTGAGTTAAAATGTATATTTTATGAGATCCAGATTTTATGGATTTTGAAAATTGAATTTATTTCGGGAAATGAATTGAAGTTTTATTAGCTTCAGTTTTTCTTTAGTTGTTTTTATTTTTATTTTTTTTGTTTACAAATAAAATTGAGGGAAAGAGATTTGAGTTTCATTTAAATTGATTTGCACGGATCCAAAAATGAAAAATTATTGCTCATTAAAGTAAAAAGTAAAATCCTAAATTTTCTGGAGAGCCTCTCTCTTAACCCTAGGAGGGGAAAAAGGGAAAATTTAAAGATATGCTTGCTTCCAAAAGGGTAAAATTATGTGATTTTGGCTATGTTGCTTAAATATACCATGATCCCTTTTAAGGTCCATTTATTTTCTCTTGTCAGGGTAATGTTAAGGCCCCTTATCAAGATCTAATTATTTTATTACTATTTTTTAAAAGAGTTCCAATTTTTTAATTTTTTCTTATCAAACTACATTTATTTATTTTATAATTCCCTCATCAAGGGACAGATGCACCTTAACTCTAAGTTCGAAGTTCTGTATTTATTGGGGATGATTTGGTGGTGAGCGAGATGGTGTTCATGCTTAAGATTTTCAAATGAAAAGTTTGAAGAAAAAAATTAATATAACTTTCTCAACATCCTCTCTCCTAACTTGGGTTTGGAGTGGGAATGATAGGATTTATTTTCTTCTAAAACATTATAGTTGTGCATTCTCCCTCTCTCTTAAAAAAAGGATTATTTAGAAGTACTAGTTTTAGTTTGCTTAGTTACTAAAAACATATCCCAGACTAAGGTCCTTTTTTTTGTTTTTAAAAATTTATTTTTCTTATCATAGTCACGAGCCACCCTGACTCTAAGATATATGTGCTGCTATGTTAAATATATGGGAAAATGCTGGGTGGTGAGAGAGATCGTGTCCAAGTGTCGAAATTTTAAATTATTAGGTTTCACATGTCAATGCACATTAGATCGAGTAATATGTAAATCACAGTCTATTTGTTTCCTGTTTTACTATTTTTTACAATAGACGAATTATGGCTCACAATCATTGCGGTGCATGTTGTGGAACAACACAATTAATAGGAAAATGTACTTATGGTATTGATAAGATGCTTGAGGCACAAAGATTAAAGAGCATCAAGAAGGGGAGAGGAGATGATTATGGTGAAAGGCCTAGTTATACTTGGCTGCCAAATTGAACAAGCTGACAAAGCCAAAGTCATACCTTTGAATTGTTACATGAATTCTCATGAGTGGAAAATGCATAATATCATTAATATATTTATGCTCATTCTAAATTTGTAGATTATTACTAATTGAATTAAGGCTCAGTACTCCTATCGAGTTGTACTAACCTCTATGCAGACACATGGACCTTGGTTCTTCATCCTAAAACTGAAAGGATTGGTTATTCATTACTGAAAATGAAAGTACAAGTTTGATGTTTTAATGTGGCTAGTTTAATCAGTATTTACTCGCTTTATCATCATAAGACTAGAACCTTTGTTCTTCATCCTGAAACTGAAAGGATTGGTTATTTGAGTGGCTGAATCATATTCAGCTGTCTTTAATGTTCTCATTATTCTTACAAAGTATTTTCGATGTTCACCTTTCGAGATAAACGTGTATGTAGAAGTGAAACAATTTCGTTAGTTTTGATAGCATATTTGCATTTATAGTAAAGGAAATTGATGGATCTTAGGAGGAAATTGCTAATCTTGTGTTTGGATCATCATATTCAAACTATTTCAGTGCATATGGGATTTTTATCTGAATTTCTCAGAGCTTTGGTTTAGGGTTCTCAAAATGTACCAAGTAATGTACTTAATTCTAGATATTAAAAGGGGAAATTAATTTCTTACCTTTTTGTCCAAGGAAAATAGTGTACGTTTGCAGAAATATTGTTATCAATAATAACTTATTGGGGTTGAGAAGGGTCTAAAAGTAATTTGGTTACAAAACTACTTTTGATAGAGAATAGAAGAAAATGTTGTTCTTTTGTGAAGGTCTCTTTCAGAACAAAGTAACCCGAAGAAAGATGGCCCAAGAATTCTTCAAAAGACCAGCAGATTTATTAATTTCTGAGGGAAGATTTTGTTTCGATACATCTCATCAAGTGTTTCATTTGGAAAACATAATGAGAAATGGAAGTGTGTATAATGAGATTTGTGGAAGAATCCCATTTGTCGGTTTGGGCGGTATAGGAAATTTAACTTCCTTACATTGCTTCTAAGGTATGGATCACACAAACTTAAATGGTTTTCTACATGCAGATTCTATTATTATTATTTTTAAATAGAACTACTTGTTTTCTTTGGCATGAGTAATTTCCTAGGAATTTTTATGAATTCATAAATTCATGGCTCTAACTACCTCCTTAAATCTGCAGGACCAAGAGGGTACATGGACGCTCCAAGAACTGATGCAGGAGGGTCCGAGTCAGACGAAACTGAGTTGTCAGATAACTCGTTGATGGCGCTAACGTACCATGAGTTGGCGGATCGACGTAAGAATGGAAAGTAATCGACGACATTTCCTAATTGGGGTCAATTTTGAACACGTTTTGGTATTTTGGCCATAACTTTGGCTACGGTTGTCAGAATCACGCCCGTGACCCCAATTCGGAAAGCTCGTTTCGGCGCGCACGTCGTGGGCACCCAGCTATGCTCGGTGTGCATCGGATTCGAGGTCAAATTCAGCTGTTTTCCCTTCCGAATCGTCAATTTAAGTTATTTTTTGCTATTTATGGTAATATTTCGGTTTCCCTTTTGACATAGAATAATTGCTCAATTTGAGCCGAATTTTGGTGATATTGTTTCTTTTATTAAGTATTTTATTTTGGTATGAATATCAGGATTTTGCTATTTTTGGCAAAATTCCGATTATTATTATTTTCTGGCTATTTAACCCGGCTTGTGGGTTATTTTCATTCAGTTGTTGAATAATAAAGAATTTTCTCGTTTTTTCTTTGTGTTTCTCTTGCGTTCTTCTCTGTTTTTGTCAATTGAACCCCGCCTACAGAATAATCACTATTCTGCCCGGCGTCAAGAACTCATCCAGTATGACTCCTTTTCCTATTTTGTTTTGATTATTTTAAATTCTTTTGCCTTTGTCCGTCAGCAACGAGTTTTGTTCTATAAAAAAATTGGATATTCCATCATTGTGTGTGACCTGTGCCTGGCACTTTTCTGTGTACAATATTTTTCATGATGGTTACTCTGGCTCGGGTTTCATATTGGTGCTTACTAATTATTTTATCTAAAAAAATTGGATTGTTATCATTAAGGCATACGCATAGAGATAAACAAATCAAATTTCCCATCAAAGATCTAGATATGTGGATATATCAGTTCTTGTCATATCTATCACTTATCCTGTCCACACTTGAATCCTCTAACGAATTGGTATGGTGTTCTAGGTGCGAATTGAATTAATTGATATTTGATTTAAGCTAATGGCTAGGAATCATTGTCGTGTTACATAGTTGATGTTTGATTTAATCTAACAAAGTCATATTAGTTCAGAAATTATTTTTGGTGATGAAGTACTATTAGTGGACATCTCTGAAGGGAAATGAAGCATTCAATGGGAATTCAGTGGTTATAAGTTTATGAAATCTAAATCCATAATCAAATCAAAACCCTGAAAGCCTAGATTTTCTTCTTCCTATAAGGATCCATGTTCAGCCTTTCAGTTCTAATTCTAAATCAATTAAGCGGCACTCAAGTATTCAATTAGCCTTTGCACATTTTACGAATGCCAGCCGCAAGTTGGGAATTTTCCACCGTGCAGCAGAGGTTTCAAGATAGGTATGAAGCAGGTGACCCAAAGGTTGTCTCCTTGGAGAACCCTAAAAAAAATTCGACAGCCAAAATCATGTTAAATAATCATAGCCACAACTTAAAATTTAGCCAAAAAAGATGCATACTCCAATCTTCTTGCCAAGTGCACGAATAAATTATATGAGTTGATGTCTTAGTGCTTACCATGACTAAAATGTTCTTAAAGTCGATTACTAATGACAGATTAGTTGGCTGAAGGCTCGTTAGATAGGTATAGGTGAAAATCTGTTTCTTAGTACATTCGAATATGTTTTGTTTCTTTCAGTCTTTTTCTTCTCTTCTTGCTTGGTTGTCATCAATTGAATGTTATTAGATCTCCTCCACCTGTTGAGTTTCCATGGGTGTGCATTTGTGTGCGTGCGCGTCTGTCCGTATACGTGGCTATCCAACTTTATGTTTATCCTTTACTGTTTAAAATGCTATTAGTAATGCCGTTATTACTGTTTTTGAAGTTTCCGGTGGTCAACCCTTTCATCTTGTGTGCAAAGAAGTCTCGAGGAAAATGGACACTCCCAAGAGAGCGTGTTCCAGTCCTAAGGATCAGTAAGAAGAATCAAAATCTCTGCTTGAAATGCACGTTGATAAGTATAGTTTCTACACTTATTCGAGATCCTAAATGATGATATTTTACTGTTCTTTGAATAAAATACTACCTAATTTTCGTTATATTTCATTTTGTAGGTAAAACTCAATGTTTGATGAAGAATTGGAGAAAAGAATGGAAAGATAGCGGGAAATGGCTCCATTGTATCAAATACAAAGTTCGGGGACTGAAATGTAAATATTCAAAAGTTACATCGAACCTCTCGATGAAGATTTGAGAGTTTTAGACATCAATTGGATGAGGAAAGAAGCCAAAGGGATAGTCCAAGTATTATCACATATCAACTTCCAGCCGAAAAAAGTTATGCTTCGCATTTTTAGACTCACGTTGAAACTCAGTTTTGGCATAGAAATATTTCGAATTGGAAAAATGATATTTCTGTAAGAATTGTAGCCCTTCGAGTTAGCATTCTAATGCACTCTAAATCACCTCAATTTGGATATCGGGAGAGAAAGTTATGATAACAATACTGAGAGCTATCAACTGCCAAAAATCAGCCCTAAGGCGTGCGCCTTCGCCTTCAGGCACGGCGCACGCTTCACTTCAAATTGGCCTTGACTGAGGCCTACCTAAAGCCTAAGGCATGCGCCCTAGTTTTTACTTGGTACGTTCCTCAAGCCAGTACAAGAAAAAAGGGTTTGATTCCTTATCTTGTTTTGGGAGTTTCTAGAGTTGATATAAAAGGTATTTTTCGGGTTTTTGAGGGGAGAGCCGTATTTTGAAGAGAAAAAGGAGAGACCTCCATTGAACCTAAATTTCATCATATTCTACATATTTTGGAGGTGAAAAAAAGTCTATACATCAATTCAAGGTGAATCATACAAGGATTTTGAATATTTAAAGTCCGGTTTCAAGATTTGAGCCAAGAACATGGATTTCTCCTACTTCTTCCATCTCTTATTTTCGGGGTGATATTTTATAATTATTCTTGTGTAATTTAATTTTAAGAATGTTAGGCTAAGTTTTTCATTGTATTGGATGAATGATGAACCCTATTATTTGTTTATTTTAATTCAAGACAATTAGTTTAGTATATCTTGACTTTTCTTGATTGTTTTTGCATTCCCATTGAACTATTTGATTGCTTGATCACCAATTAGATAGTAAGTTACTTGTTGTAGCAAAGGAATACTCACAATAAATCTAGAACGCGGCATAATCAACATATGGACAATAGGTATTATGAATAATATCTATGGCATGTACAATCATGTGTGATAAATTCTGTGATTCAATACATGTTTTTCATATGAATTCGGACTAGGAATATGATCGGGTCGTGTTGAACATAGGATTAATATATCTTGGAAAAAAATATTGAATAATAGTGGATTATCAATTGTCGTGAATGCATGAATTTACTAGATTATGAATTAAGAATTGAACTAAATGGCAATAGGGATTTACGATTCCAATACAAACATTTACATATTAAATAAACACTTTATTTGTTTTGTTAGTTTAGGATTAATATAGATTACATATTAACAATCTCATTTGATATTACCACACTTCGAATTTAATAGTGGCTATTGAACTACAAATTAGACCTTATTCCTCGTGGGAACGTTACTCTTAACTCACAATCTTATTACTTGTACAACGATCTCGTACGCTTGTAAGTTTCACATGAACACACGTCTTAATATGTTCGCGGGACTCTTGTTGCTTTTCTTGCCACATTGAATGTGTCCCCCTAAGCGGGAAGGTGGGAGTTGTTAATCTTGGACAGTTGATGCAGTTGGATGGAGGCTATTGATGTGCTTCCTGTGGCAAGTTTTCTAGCGTAATTTGGTAAGCTCCTCTTCTAACATGTTGTTTTCTAATGCTTGAACCCCACCTCTCTTCTTTAGCCAGATCCTTGAAATAGGCTTCAACAAAATATTGTAGAGCATAATTTTATTTTTTGAACTTGAGGAGGATGATGGCGACCAGTTTAAAAAATTGGAGGAAAATGACTCGAATATTAACGTTTTAAGTGCAATAATGAAGGCCGAGTATCCTTTTAAGTACAATTGTGGGGGTCTTGCACTCGTAGATAATTACATTTGAAGTGCAATCACCAAGTAACTCCTTTGGAGACGAGTTTCCAAGGATCATCATCATTAAACTGGGGGTGGGGTGAGGTCAGCTTTTGGTAGTCACCATCTGGATGTGCATGCATGTCTTGAAATGCATTTATCTCGTAGTAGACACTTACAATTGAAAGGTTATGTGCGTCTTTGTTCAACAATTGTTAAGGTGGAAGATGGCCTTGCCATTAAGTTTCCAAGTGATAGACACATTTTTCCATACTATGACTTAAATTCAAGCTAAGATATAAGAAGAGGTCCATCTAGAAGTAATTTTTAACTTCATTGTATTGGGTTTTCAACAAGTTCATATGGCATGACTATCGTTTGCAGATGCTGTAAAAAGCAGGTAACTATTGCTAAGGATAATCATTGTGTAGATATCCATAGTTACATGATTTTCTTAGTTACTGGCTCTCGGAAGGGATTTCCAAATTTCAAGAACTCGGTCAAATTATCACAAAAGCTAAGTGATATACAGAATCTCTGTTCTCTTGCTATTGAGAAAGCTGATAGATGGCTAGCCTCAAATTATAGCACAAGCCTACATAGCATCGGTAATGCTTTTCTGAGATTTTACATTTCATTATCCTGAAATATGAAATTTTGTGGTCGTATGAATAAACATTGTTTGCATCGTTGCAGCAAATCCTCAAATGGAGAATTAGACGATGGAGGAAGATCTGGTGCCTAGCAAGAGTGCAAGACTGCAACAGTGATGAAGACAAAATAATAACTCGATTTAATTTCGAGTTTGTTCGTTTTTGACGAATTGCTAGTCTAATTTGAGTGGAAACGGGCCAATGATCACAACTCAGGGCCTTTGGCCCTGAAACACGTCAAATTTTGGGCAAATTCCATCGTTTAGACCCTCAATTATGCGTTTTTGCCGTTTATGGTAATTTTTGTTTTGGCAATATCTTAGTCAAATAAACTCAGATTTGATTTCCGTTTGTTGGGGGACGATCCTGATGATTAGGAGAATCAAGATCCGTGATTATCTCAATTTTTTCCATTTTTGGAAAAAATAATATTTTTTATTATTATGTAATTTCTTTCCGAATTTTATTAGGGTTTCGCTATTTAAACGTTGTAAACCTTTTGAGGCAGCTCAGTTTTGAATGAAATAAAGTTTTTCTTGAATTTCTCTTGATTGAAATTCTTTTTGTGAGATTTTTGTCTTTCCTATAAGCTTCCCCTGCATCAAACAGACATTGAACCCAAATCCTCATTCAAGATTTGAGACCTAGGGTAGTTCTCAAGGCTAGCATGGGTTACGAACAAATCTGTGGTGGAGATATTAGAAAATGTTCCGGGGACCCTAAATTTCTTAAGCCAGATCCTATACTTGAAGACAGGTTGTCATCCATTCCTAGGGTGATTGACTTGAATGTTTCTTTAGTTCCCTATCTGAATGAAGAGTTTACGCCTCCTATTGAGTCATCTAGAAACAACTGGAACAGTTCAAAATCATAAAAGGACCAGTTGTTGACTCCCAGTAGAAGCTTGCTCGAAGAGTACACATAACACCAAATTGAAGATGCAAGATTTTGGTGGCTATAAGAACAATGCATCACCATATGGCTGGAAGGTTGGGTGAGAATTCTGAATACCGTCTTAAAATCACTAGTTCACTGGAGTGCAAGGGCCATATTAAGAAGGAATTCAGAAAGAAGTTTCTAACGTGGTTCAGCCGGAGATCAACTGAGAAGGAAAGTGAAGTAGTCCATTCATTTGTAAAGATTCTAATGGACGATTAGTTGGTTGATTCTTTTTTCTGAAATCATTAGTGTCCAGTTAATGAATGACTTGACTTTTTGGCATTCACTGATCCAATTTACAACATGGCTTAGCATTTCTTCCTAATTGAATTAGTCCTTAAAAAACCCCTAATTGGTTTTGATAAAAATTCAATTTTTAGTAGATTTTGATAAAAATTGATGAAACGAAAGGTTGAAAGTTTATTAAAGTTGTGGATCTCATGAAATTTATGGTTGAAAATGAGTTTAGACAAAAATGAGTTTTGAGAAATGGGGGACCAAACATGGGCTTATATTTTTCCAAATTGGGATATCTTTTCTTTGCAAATTCAGAATTAATGCAGTTTGTTAATATGATATTTACAGTGTGATTTGTTATGCTCTCTCCAGGAAATTTTATTTTCAAAACTTTTCATGATAATAATTACATAAAACAACGACGGCCGGAAATAGGAAACGAGACCCGGTCGCCGATGACCTAGGTCGTGCTGTGTAGCCAGCAAGTAGCTAATAGATTGGGGTATAGTTGATGGTAGTCTTGGTAATAATCGTCCTGATTAAGGAAGATGCATGTGACAAGTTTGCTAATTATCTTATTCAATTGTAGCACATAATATTTATATGGATTACTTTGTATCAGCCGCTCGAACTAGAATACCATCCATTTTGCATATTAACACATCATACTGCTCGACCACTAACATCAATGTAGTTATAGTTACTACTATTCATAAAATGATAGTTTGTTATGAGTTAAGGTGGAATGGTGTTTCATTAATAAAATAATGGAGAAGAAGCTGCTCCTACGCCTGTGGCGAACATTAATGTTAGTGTATTTCGACTACCTTGTTTACTTTTTGTATCAATGTAATACCAAGGTAAAAAGGGGGACTTCCTGGAAGCCCGTTTGCCTTTCAGGTATGTTTTGCCAGTCTTTCAGTTGAACTTTTTCAAGGGAAGTTGAAAGCATTTCTTCTTCGTTCCCAACCTCAAATGCAATCATTTTCTGAATAATTCACAGCATAAATGATAACCCGCCATAGATGTGAACTATCTCCTCTAAACTCACAGTGCATGAAAGTCCTTGAATAACATCTATCACAAAGAATTGTTGACTCGGGGGCTCTAAATGATATTACCTCCTAATTGCGTTGACAGGTGAAACCCATCCAGACCAGGCACCTTAAACTGGCTCTTACTAAATAGTGCATCCATGATATCAGATTTTGTAAAAGTCTTTGCGAAACAACTTTTCTATTATCGGACAAAGCTGGTACCTAAGAATATGTGAACATGTCTGAAAAGTAACCAAATATCACTTGTGCAATGTCAAAGAGTAAAAGTTACTAGTTCGGCCCTAAAATCACCTAGAGGGTGTGAATAGGTGAATAATACGAAGTTAAAAATTATTGTCGACCAACAAGTCACAATAATTAATTAATTTAGATCCAGTTCACGTGAATAACGACCCCATATTGAATTTCCGGCTTGTATGAAATTAATAATGTAAACAACGCAAAGAATTGATGACGGAGAAAGCTCTTAATTGGGTAAAAAACTTCGGGACCATGCCAGTATTTTTCACTATAGTCAATAAGAACTTATAGTATGATTCGGCATAGAAAACTCACTAGACTCACTGATCTAATTTCTGCAATCTACAAGACCCAGTGGAACGTGCTTCACTCACACCTACTCCCGATCTTATGAATTGCATATCTCCTATGGATCACCCAGAACACCTTGTTCTTGTACTCTTTCTGTGCTTCTGGTCCAACCTCCTTCAAACTTCAACAATCTCTGAAAACTATTGAAAAAGTACCTTCCCGATTATATCTAGGAAGTATATATTTTGGATTATTTGACTTTGATGTTTTTCCCAACTTGATGGTTAATCTCAATGTTTTGATGTATTCTTGGATTTTGGATTGATGTTATGAGAATGCAAAACAATGGTCAATCACTACCAAAAATATAATGGGTATTGGTTATTTATAATAAGTAGTATTTAGGTATTATAGGATAAATAAAACTTTTGAAAATCGTGAAATAGATCACGTATACTACCGTCGCTTAAGCGCCAGTCTAGAAACAGCAGAGCGAGAGGTGTGTCACTCGAGCGATACGCGGGCAACAATGATTCTGTTTTTTCCGCTTGAGCATTAGCTAGGCGACATGATAGCGTAAATGTGACGACTCTTTCTCCTTGTTCCATACTCGAACCCAAAGACTCCTAATTTATCTATGCAACCCTCCAAAAAACTCCTTGACTTTTACAATTCTTTTATAACAATCCTATTCTTTTATAATAATCATTTTGCCCAAAGAACTCTAAGTACAACATAAATCCTAACAAAGAGTATATCCCTCCACGCACTTGCACTCTCCACTAAGCTGAATATTTTATTTCTCACCTTAAACATGCTGCCTCTTTATGAAAGTAAGATGTTTTTTAACTACAAGCTATAACCAAACAGCCCTTACACATTGTGCCGAGTACATTTTATCCATTTCATATAATTTCTCAGGTTTGCCTCTTTCATCCTCTGTGTAACCATTGAGTTTACCTTTTAGTTACTAATAGAACAATAAGATGAAATTGCTTGTGGAACAGAGAAAATATTAACTTTTTTTAAACTTAAAACAATGTTCTTATCTAAGTTCAAATTCAGAAAAGAATGAAAAGGTTTTAAATCTAGCAAGAAAAAAATGTATAAAATGAAAATATTTAATAATGCTAATTTTATGTATTGTCTAAAATTGTAATGTTCAAAATTGTATGACGTCTTTATATATTTCTAATAAATTAAGGGCTTCTATGTAGTTTAAAATTGTCTTAATTATGAGATAATTTTTTTACATGAGAAATATTCTACTACTCCAAGAGTAGGAACTTAGTACTCATAGTCACTATTTAAGTGTTTATCAATCACAGCTTGTCCTCAATTATTTAATATGCATTTTAAGTAAATAGTGGTATGGAGCACTAATTTTTTATTTTATTATTTTTTTTCCCCTTTTCGAACAAACCTTTGAATTAGGGTTGTAAGCAAAAATCGTCAAACTGGAAAATCGAACCGAAACCGCAATTTCGAAACCGGCGGTTTGGTACCACGTGGACCCGTCAACGAAATGATTTTGAACCAAACCAAACCAAACCGGTCAAAAATGGTTTGGTTTTAGGTTTGAGAATTTTAATTACGGTTTAAAACCAAACCGAACCGGCGAAAAAATATATAAAATAAAAAATTGAATTTTTTTGAAAATTTATTCAAAATTCCAATTTTGTAAATTCAATAATTTTGTCATTTTGTTGGTATTTTTGTCAATTTCTAATTTCCTATTAGTTATTACGATTTACGACCCGCCCAAATCCCAACTCGACCCGCTATCCTAATTTAAAAAAAACGAACTCAAACTCTCACAAACACAACCCTAATTCCTAACATTCCATTTTGCTTTCTCTCGCTCCTGAATTTTCCTCAAATAGTTGGTAGTCTACGGTCAGAATTTTCAGTTGCCGTGACGGTCGCCGGTAGTCTACGATCATTCACAACTGATAGCCTTCAATTTTATTGCAAGACTGCGTGATTTTTTGTGACCTGTGGGTTAGTTATGTGATTTTTTATTTTTTTTTTGTGATTTTAGTTACATAGCTGCATGTTCTTGATTCTTGAACTTGGAAACCGTCTAAGTTATTACTAAACGTAGTTTGTCATCTCGATTCTTGAAAATCTCCAAATTCGTGATTTTTTGTGACCTGTGGATTATTTTTATTTTTGAAGTTCTGTGATTTTATTTACATAGCTGCGTGGTCTTGATTCTTGAACATGAAAACCGTCTAAGATCTGGAATTATATGACTGTGATTTTAGTTTATTGTGATTTTACGTTGATTTTGTTGGTATTTAAATTTATAGTAGATATAATTAGTTTATTTTAATTTTATTGCCAGTAAGATATAAATATATATTGAATTAATGACAAAGAAGTATACACTAGACAGGAAAAAAAATATACGCGAAACCGGCGGTTTAAAATAGGACCAAACCGTTAGCTTTAGGTTTGAGTTTTTTTTAAACCGGTCAAAACGGTTTGGTTTATGTTTGAGTTTTTCTCAAACCAGTTGAAACGGTTTGGTTTGAAAATTTGTCAAAAATCGGTAAAACTGGATCGCTTACACCCCTACTTTGAACAACATTACCCCGAAGCAAAAATAAAGTCATTTAAGCCAAATACAAATATTTTGTAAGAAGAATTGTACGAATTGTACCCATTGTCCTCAATACAAACCCTTTGTCCTCAAGAGAGTCTCACATCTCTCTTTTTCTCTCTTAAAACATACTCAACTCGAATCTATTTAGTACAAAAGACAGATAACTACTTGTTAGGTAAATTGTTGTCAAACGACCTTCCGGCGATGATGTAAGTTCATTGTTTATTCAGTCGACATCGACCTGATGACTGAATTAGTATATCGACACCACAATTGTTTAAACCAATTCTATAAACTATTTGGGACATTTGAAGTAGCCTAATTTAGTTAGTGCTACTCATGGCCCGACCCATTACCTTTGGATGGCTTTTTAGTTGACAGCCCATTTATGTGCTACCTATTAGGCCCTATTAGCTTTACCCTAAAGCTCACCTAAAACCCTTATATATGCTGCCCATTACTGTTGCTAAACCGTGTGTGTGAAATTAGGTTTATTGTTCTCCCTTTGGTTGAGAGAAAATGGCTGCTTCCGCTCCTATCTTCTGGCTTCGTGCTTTCTGGTTCAGTGCTTTGTTTTAATCTCTTTTCTTATCCTTTGTAGCTGATCTTGAGGCTACAATAAAACTTCACTCTTTGCCCTTTTTGGTCAATTCAAGAGCAACCGGGTTTTGGGTATATTAGTTCATTGTTTTGGGATTAAACTTTGTGGTGTTGATTATATATTTGTCGATACTGAGCCTGGTTCTTTGGTGATTGAAGACTCTTCTCCAACATTTGGTATCAGAGCCGTGTTTTGGTGTGGATTCCGGTGAGAGGTCGACCAATAACCTACAGATTTACAGTTTTGGAAACCGCATGGTTTTTCTTCCCAATTTTTTGAACCTGTAACTCTTTATTCCAACTAAAGCAGTAGTCGGTTGAAGAATCTAGTACCACAGGAGGCTTCTGCAGGTGGAGGCGTACCTCGGTCCACCTCGCGTAGTGGTGGAGCTCATCGACGGCGACGACGCTTGTAACTTTGACAGTAGAGCTCCCGACTTGGTCTATGGAAGTTTTTTCCAAGCTGTTGTATCCTAACACTATTTCTAACGTGTTTGTGGTGTTACTTTTCTGTTTCAGGTGATACAATGAAATCTGGAAGATTTTACGCTTACGCATTCGAGATTCAATTTTGCTTTCAATCGGTTGCTGCAGGCTTTAGGGAGAATAGTGGTGGCCCTAAAGTGTTAAAATTATATTCCTCGAAATTTATGGACTTACATAGGTCCACTCTGGTAAATTAGCTAATCCTATTTAATTTCAACACTAGCGCGTCATCGTGTGGGGTTACCGTGAGGGGGTAACCATTGCTTGTGCTAGAAATTAGAAATTACTTGCTCTTAGTTGCTACGTGATTAAAATTGTTTATTTGATAAACTTCAGCATATTATCTTTTGTGATATATCATGAGTGAAATTGTTTAGTTGACATATCTCTTGTTGCACTGCTAAGTTATTAGAATATCTAGACCTTACCCGTTTGAACATTCCCTTGATCTAAGATCGTGAATCTTACGAAACCCTCGGAATCTAAAACGTTGTATATTTGGGAACCTAGGTCTACTTTGTGTGGCTTAATGTGATCTTGTATTTTTGATTGATTATTAAAAATGACAACGCACAATTTTGATTTGGAAACTTTTAACAGAAAATGTGACTTTTCAATTGGGCAACAAAAAATGAGAGGTATCAAAGTTCAACAAAAAGTTTCAAAAGCCATTGATAGCAACTTTCTCGTTGATTTTTCAAAATAACAAAAAGAAGAAGCTGATGAGCCTGCTTATACCTCAATTATTTTACACTTCGCTGACGCATTTTTGAAAAAAATGGTTAAACTGAAAACCACTAAAGAACTTTGGAAAAAATTGGAAGACTTGTATTTGCTCAAATCTACTCCAAACAAGCTTTACTTATTTGAGTATTTTTTTTAGTTTCAAGATGGATTCTTCAAGATATCTTGATGACAATTTAGACTTGTTTAATAAACTTGTTTAAGATATTGTTAACTATGAAGAGTCAGTGTCTGAAATATATAAGGCTATTATTTTGCTGAATTTTATACCTGATACTTATAAGGAAGTACAAAAATGCTATTAAGTATGGTAGAGACACTTTGACTCTCGAAATTGTCATTGACTCTCTTAGAAGTAAGGAGATGAAGATTAGAGCTAAAAAACATGATAGGAAAATCGGTGAGATTCACTTGATGAGGGGTAGATCTCAATTTAGGCAAAATAGTCATGATGGTTACCAAAGTAGTGGCAAGTCAAGTAGTAATTGAGGTAGAAAGAAGAACAAGGGTAGGCCTAGATCCAAATCTAGGACCAAGGTTAAGAAATGCTATGGTTTTGGGAACACGAGGCATTTTATAAAGGATTGTTATAAAGAGAAAAATAAGCAAAAGGGTAAAGATAGAGATGAGGTAAATGTATTTTCTTCTATCTATGATAGTGGTGACTTTGAGATCTATATGATTACAAGTCCTATTGTTTATCCTACTGAATTGAATTTAACTGCAATTCTCATTTGCATGAATGGATACCTGATTCTGGTGCATCTTTTCACGTGACATCACAAAAAGACTGGTTTAAAAATTTGCATGAATCAAATGATGGACATGTTGTGTTGTGTGAAAATTCTGCTTATAATGTCGTTAGCATTGGTGATATTACTTTAAAGATTGATACTAGCTTTGTGTATACTTTAAAAGATGTTAGGTATATCCTTGAATTGTTTACAAATTTAATTTCCGTAGGAAGGCTTGAGAAAGTTGATTTCACTGGTAAAATTGGAAATGGAGTTTTAAAATTGATTAAGGGTGCACTTGTCTCTATTAAGGAAATTATAGAAAAATGATATTTATATAACTACTGGAGAGGTGATGAGAGGTTTAAATTCCTCTATGTCTTCCGCTAAGGCTGATCACACACAAAAATGGCACAATGAACTTGCACCTGTGGATATTAAGGGGATTAAACTTCTTAATGAAAAAGGTGCATTTGGAAATGACTGTATGTCTGATTTATCCTTCTGTGACCATTGTGTGCTTGGTAAACATCATAGAACTCTTTTCTTCACGAGTTTTGATAAAACTAAAGGCATGCTTGAATATGTGCATTCAAACTTATGAGGTCCATCTAGCAGTCCCACATCGGGTGGAAATATGTATTTATTATCTATTATTGATGACTACACTAGAAAAGTGTGGGTTTATCTTTTAAATGATAAATTCGACACTTTTCATAGTTTTAATAATTGGAAAAGACAACTTGAAAACCAATCTGGTAAGAAGAACAAGTTTTTGAGAACTAATAATGGCCTAGAGTTTTGTAACACTGAATTTGATAATTTTTGCAAAGAAAATGGAATAACAAGACATAAAACTGTTATTTACACTCTCCAACAAAATAGGGTAGCGGAAAGGATAAACAGAACCATCCTTGATAAAGTGCGTTGCATGATGTTAAGTTCTGGAGTCCACAAAGTCTTTTTGGGGCGAAGCTGTTATGACTGCTTGTTATCTGATTAATTTGACTCCATCTACTGCATTGAATAGTGATACTCTGCATGAAAAATGGTCTGGTAAACTAATTGATTATTCTATGCTTAGAACTTTTGGATGTACTGCATTTTCTTGTCAGAGTGAGGGAAAGTTTGAACCTAGAGCTAGAAAATATGTTTTTCAAGGTTACCTTAAGGGTGTTAAGGGGTACAGGTTGTGGGATAGGAGCCAAAAGGGGGTTAAGATCATTGTGAGTAGAGATGTTACATTCAATGAGAGCGAAATGCCATCCCTTAAAACTGAATCTGAACCTATGAGTGAAAAAAAACCAGGTGAAGAGAGAAATCTGTTGAAGGTGGAGTTAGGGAATCTTAGAACATCCATCCCTATTACACAAAGTAAGGTGGAGACTCAGGAACAAAAACCTTACATGGACAATAGAGAGGAAGTAGTAATAGAAGAACACCCCGAAGAAGAGAATCATTTAGCAGATTGTAACTTAGCTAGGGATAGAGAGAGGAGACAGTCTTGAAAACCCATAAGATTTGGTTATGAATCTGAGCTAGCTTTTGCTCATGCGAGCTATAAGAAGTTACTTGATAGGGAGCCAAAGACCTTTGAGGAGGCGATCAAAAGTGAACAATCTGAAAAGTGGTTTAAGGCAATGAAAGATGAGATAAGTTCTTTAGAAAAGAATCAAAATTAAGAGCTAGTACCTAAACCTAATAATATATCTATTATTGACTGTAAGTGGGTATTTAATATTAAAGTTTAAGGCTAGGTTAGTGGCCAAGGGGTACACTCAGAAGGAGGGGGTTGATTACAACAAGATTTTTTCACATGTTGTTAAGTACACTACTATTAGAGTCATACTTGCATTGGTTTCACATTTTGACTGGGACTTGAACAACTTGATGTATAAACTACTTTTTTACATGATGAACTTGATGAGTAAATCTTTATGAATCAACCAAGAGGTTTTAAAAAAAATTAAAATCTGATCATGTGTACTTCTTGAAACGATCTTTATATGGTCTAAAACAATCACCTAGACAATGGTATAAAAGATTTGATTCTTTTGTACTATCTATAGGGTTTCAATGGAGTAAGTTTGATCATTACCTTTACTTTCAACATAATGATGCTAATAATGACTACGTGTTTTTATTGCTATATGTGGATGATATGTTCTTAGTTGGTTCATCACTCAACAGGTTGCCTACAAAGGCTTTGGATGAACTAACACCCTATAAAGGTTGGTATGGAGTTAAACCAAATGTATCTCATTTGAAGGTGTTTGGAAGTGTATGCTACATTCATATACCAGATGTAAAAAGGGACAAGCTGAGTCAAAAGACAGAAGCAAGTATATTGGTTGGCTACTGTGACAATGCAAAAGGATATATAATCTATAATCTTGAAACTAAGAAAATAGTTTCTAGTAGAGATGTCAAGGTTGATGAAAACTCTTCATGGAATTGGGAGTCGAGTTCTGTGAATAAAATTGAGGTTCCAAGACTGACTCTATAGGATGTAGATGCTGATATTAATGATGAAGAAGCTGAAGTTGAGGTTGAACCTGATGATGGATCAGATTTAGAGAATGAAGTGATCAGAACTAAATCACTTGAAGATATCTACGCTACCTGCAATACAGTGGTTCTGGAGCCTTCAACTTCCACTGAAGTAGCTGATTCCCAAGCTTGGTTAGATGCAATGAAGGAGGAGCTTAAGATAATTGAAAAGAATGGAACTTGGATGCTGGTTGATAGACCAAAAAATAAGAATATCATTGGAGTAAAATGGGTGTATAGGACCAAAATGAATGCTGATGGTTCTGTTAACAAGTTCAAGGCTAGGCTAGTTGTAAAAGGCTATGCTCAGCAATATGAAGTCAATTTTAGTGATACATTTGCTCCAGTGGCTAGGTTTGAGACAATAAGGTTGCCATTTGCCATTGCTGCTCAATTAGAATGGAGGATATACCAATTAGATGTGAAGTCTACCTTCCTGAATGGGCACTTGAATGAGGAAATTTTCATTAAGCAACCTGAAGGTTTTATCATAGATGGAAATGAGGATAAGGTGTACCTATTAAGGAAAGTCTTATATGGTTTAAAGCAGGTTGCAAAGAACTTGGTAAGGCAGAATAGATAAATACTCAAGCAACCTTCGTTTCAACAAAAGTATCAATGAACAAATACTTTACATCAAACAAGTGGAGAAGGATTTGATCATTATTTCTCTATATGTTGATGACCTCCTAATCACAGGCAGTAATGTAGCTTTAATTGAATTGGTGAAGGATGAAATAAAGAAGGTATTTGAAATGACAGATTTGGATGAAATGAAGTACTTTCTTGTAATGGAGATTGATCAATCAAAGGATGGATTTTTTGTTTGTCAAAAGAGATATGCTAAAGAGGTGTTAAAGAAGTTTAATATGGAGAATTGCAAATCAGTTAACACTCATTTAGTTCATAACTTAAAATTGTTGAAAGAGGATGGAACAATGAAGATTGATGAGAAGGTTTATAGAAGTTTAATTGGTTGTTTGCTCTACCTAACTGCCACCAGACTAGACTTGATGTTTGCTGTGAATATGTTGTCAAGATTCAGGCAAAAACCTAGTAAAATTCACTTCCAAGCTGCCAAAAGGGTGTTGAGATACATGACAGGAACAGAGGAGTTTGGGATCAGTTTTAAGAAGTCAAAAACGTTGCTGTTAATTGGTTTCACTGATAGTGATTGGGCCGGATCTGTTGATGACATGAAGAGCACTTCAGGCTATGTTTTCTATGCTAGTTCAAGCCTTGTTTACTGGAATTCAATCAAGCAAAAAATGGTGGTACAATCAACTGCTGAAGCTGAATATGTAGCAGCAACTGAAGCAACAAATCAAGCCATCTGGTTGAGAAAAATGATGAAGGATCTGAGGCATCGACAACCTGAAGCAACAACCATTCTTTGTGACAATCAATCTGCTGTAGCTATAGTGAAAAATCCAGTGTTCCGTGGAAGGACTAAATACATAAAGATCAAGTAGCACTTCATTAGGGAAGCTCAAGAAAGGAAGGAGGTGGAATTGAAGCATTGCAGTTCTGAGGAACAAGTGGCTGATATTTTCACCCAAGCTTTGCCTAAGGAAAGATTTGAAACATTAGGAGAATGTCTTGGTGTTTCCAACAAAAGTCTCAAGGAGGAGTGATGAACCTTTTGACACTTTTGTTGTCACACCTAAGGAATGTTTTTTGCTTTGACTTATCCTATGCATTTTGCACTCAATTATAGTCTATATTATAAAGTGTAACTTAAGTAAGTATGGACCTGCTACTAGTTGAAATCTGTCAAGGTAATGTTGAGTTGTAGTAGGTAGAATAGTTGGTGGAAAAACACCTTTAAAATGTACAAAAAGGATGGCTATACATCCAGCCGTTAAACTTCATTTTTGAATCAATGAAATCTCTATTTTTCCTCCTCTTTGTGTGTATATTTTCATCAGACGTGCAAAGCATGTGCATGGTGCATTAACTTTCGTTTTAAGAATCTGCTATGACAAAATATGCTAACTTTTTGGAACAATCAACCCGGAGAAATCTGTATTCCTCTAGGTAGTGCAGAACTCTCAAACCATTTGGACATTTTGCTTTACTTAATTTTTGTGGCTGATCCATCTTGCTTTACTTATTTTTTGTTGCTATCCACCTTGCTCCCCATGTTAATAAATTGCAATTAAGAATTTATACCGGAAACAAAAGTTGGACCGCCAATTCAATAAGGTGCTCTTCATCCTCGCGGGCCTTGTCTGAAGTTTTAGTGATGCATTTTAACTTCTTAAAGTATAAGAATAAGTGATCCCGTAATGAATTTCCTTGTTATACCCCTCTTTGCAATTATTGCTATTTGACAATAAGCGAAATAAATATGATGGTACTTTATGCTAATGGAGGAGATAATCTTCTAACCATGAAGGAAATAGTAAGACTCCTTTTTCCATCAATGATCCAAAAGAGAAAAATGCCTACTGATTTTTCCTGATATACAATTTCTTTTCAATATATAGAAACTTATGTCGTAAGTGCACAAGTAATTATTGTGGTTGTACGGTTCCCTCGGTTTAAAGGCTTTAAATTAAAGTAAGCATTGATTTCCATATTTATCTTGTCACTGGAGACAAACAAAAAACATTTTTTTCTTAATAGCGATTTTATTTTCTCTGTCTCTCATTTTGCATATGTACAGAATGATCACTTGCTTCCATTTGCTCATAAGAGAGACAATGAAATCTGATAAGCAAGTAATTTAGGAATTCCTGGACTTGCTTTTTTCCCAAAAAATCTCCAAATGAAAGAAAACTTCCATAGTTGTTGAATTGACCCTGCCATATTAGCCAAATATTTGTACTATCTGAAGAAAATGCTAAGTACTCTATAAATTAGTGTAAGACTGACTTCATTGGTGCTTAATTTAATAGGAATCTGTACTCTTTCATAAAGATAAGTAGTTATATCTAGTAACAAATTTGTTATATGTTACATTTTTTATATTGCAAGTGTACGATATCTTAACAAGTAGCATAGTGGACCCTTGAGTCCGGATATGGTTCCCACGAAGACTATGTGTTAGGACTTAATCTAATTTTTCTAACTCCTATTTGACAACAGCAAGTAAATAATCATGATGATTGTGAATATTTTTCCTAACTTTTAACTAAGTAAAATATAAAATGATTGCAAACAATAGATAATTGAAAATTCAAATATGTGATGAATATTAGGGCATAACAATTCCATCTATTGATCACGGTTCACGAAAATATTTGTTCGTTTTAAAATATAGCAAGTGTACGGTTCATAACAAGTAATAAAGTGGAATTTGAGAATTCTGGATATCGTTCCCACATGGATTAAATTAATTTGATCAAGTACCAAGACCTTAACTGAATGTATGGAATTCGAGATGATTTTAAATATTTGTAACTAAACTAGAATTATGTACGCAATTTAACTAATTTCTACCGACTAAATGTAATTAAATGTTAGAATGCAAATTGAATGTTTCTTATGAATAACAAATGAGTACTAGGATCACGAATCCCCATGCAATGTTCACTTTTAAATTTGGTTCTACAATCGACAACATGTTTGATAATTTGAAGAATCAATGATCCTAACTTATCCAACAATCTCTCTCGAAAATTATTGGACCTATTCATGTAAACCACCTGACTATATCTCTATGACAAACGTAAATTCACAAGAATGCATGTAGTTTTATGATCACTTTAGATTCACACAAAGCATAGGAGTATATCTCTATCCCCTATCGGACCCTACGATGGTTAATATCGTGTCAAATATATTCCACTTCTCTCGAATGCATGAAATAGATGACTACACTCACACGGTCACATGCATAATAACTGTGGAGACAATAAGTGAATAAAAATCATTCAAATCTCAAAACATGTCTTAATTGTCAAATATTGCAAAACTAGAGTCCAAAGTTTACATAGCAAGGTTCATCGATCTCCTAGCACAAAAATAACTAACCTAACATGGAGAAAAGAATAAAATAAAGAAATAATATTAGAGAAGACATCACCAAATAACAATTACGCTTGAAAAATCGAAAATCTTGATGTTGTCCTTTGAAATCCTTGTCTCCCGAGCTTCTTCAAGATATATTCTAGGGTTCTTCTATCTCATATGACATCTCTCTCTCGTTCTAGATGTTTTTTGGCTTTTATGCTTGACCTAGATTTGTTTCCTAACGTGGTTGAACAAGAAAAGGAAACCAAAACATTCAGGCCTAGAAAGCAACCATGCGGCCGCATGGTACCATTCCATGCGACCGCGTGGAACTTCAAAATGCCCTCTTTTTATTCCCTGTTCACACTTGTGCGATCGCATGGAAGTTTGTACCATGTGTCCACATGGTAGATCAAAAACTTCCATGTGTGTCTTTTTTTAAGTCCTCGAACGTCGTCTTCCCTTGTTCTGGCATCTTTTGATCATTCTTTTCCTCCAATCATCCCATGCATCCCTCGAATAATGATTAAGCTCGTGTCTGTCCTTGAGTTATCTTCTGGTTATTTGAAATTTGATTCCTGAACTTTTGTTTCCTTCTTTTTTGGTCCTTTTTCGCCAATTTCTCTTACATTCCACCAAGTCCATCAATATGGTGCTACAAAACGAAATTAGACAGATTTAAGCCATATTCAAATGTTTTTTTCAACAATTAGTAATGATATGTGGCCAAATAAGTGTTGGTAAACACACTTATCAATCACTTTTATTCTTAATTCAAGATTCATAACCTAATGTAGTGTTCGATCTAATTTTTCTATTGTATTCAATTTACCTCTTTTGAGTTTTCATTAAACTTATTTAACAAATTAAATTTCATATCTCTATGTGAAATAAATTTTAGTTAAACGAAACACTGGTTCTAAGAATTCATATTATGACCGCAATAAATAGTATAGATATCTCTACACGTTATACTAATTTACCGAATTTTACTATATGGTCTAAATCTCAAACTCACCTCTCGATTCGTAAGAGACTCACATAATCACCAAATTATTGATCAGGTAATTTAATGCATTAAACTCATAATAAAATCAACACATAAATAAAAAAATCACAAGTCGACCACATTTTTTTCCCTAATATAAAAATTAGTTATTCATATTGTAAAAATAAAAATACGTAAAAGAGGAAAGATATCACCAAAAATTGACGAAACGTGAAATTTTCTTGTATTTGCAGTCTCATTTCATTTTCTTTTATTTTTTCTTTCTTTTCTTTTTTTCTCTTTCTTCTTCTCTGCGCTGTTTTCTTTTTCTCTCTTTTCTCTTTCTCTTTCTCTTTCTCTTTTCTTTTTCTCTTATTTCTTCTTTTCCTCTTATCGTTTTCCATTCAGCGTTCCTTTCTTCCTCTACGCCTCCGTCCTCTCTTTCTGTGTATCCATCTATGTCTTTCTATATATATGTGTGTGTGTGTGTGTGTGTGTGTGTGTTTAAACATATATAGGTTTAATTTAGGTCTCTAATTAAAATTTCAAATGCAAGTCTATTGAGGCACATTTAACTCGAACTCATTTAATGTAATATTTCTCTCCAAGGTTTCATCTTTGAATTTTTGCCATTTTTCACCACTTTTGCATTCTTTTATCCAATTCTTCATTAAATATAAAATTTTACCTACAAAACACAATATAACATAAATTAGTTAGAATTTAATCCAAAATATAATAAAATATCATGATTTAGGGTCATGAATAAGTGTATAAACTACACTTATCACACTCTCAAACTTGAATCTTTGTTTGTCCTCAAACAAAATTAAAACATAACAAACACACAAACAAGCAATGCTAATTACCTAATTGGTGGCCAGTCAATCAAGTAAAGCAACAAGATTTAGCTAGTTAACCTGGCTTTTTATCTCGGAATTGAAATCATAACAACAAATATATACACATCTTCAAAATCACAATACAAAAATTAAAAACCATTTTTCCGATGTAAAATCGACATGTGTGTGTGAAGAATTAAGCATAGCATTATGAATTCATAAGTTGTTTCAATTCCTGACCCTCAATGGTCAAATATGTTATTTCATCACTCGTAAGATTCACACACCCCAAACTTATTCTTTTCATTCTTTTCCAGTGTGTGAACTAATATTGGATTTTTTTTTACTATCCTCACCTCTCTAGTTTGGCAAAATTTCACTAATTGCAGTTCAACATTTCAATAAACAAGGATTCTCCATTAAGTTTGATTGTTTCAATCTCTAGGACTTAACTAGGCTAACAATCTCTTATCAAAAGTCGAATTTTCTTAAACAAGTGTTTGGAATTTAATCAAGGCATTTGGTGCGTCTTTTGTTTCATGCACCTACTTTTTCTGATTTTTTTTTATATCAGTACTTTTTTTTCTTTATTTGAAACATTCCCTCTCTTAAGCTTTCTAGATGACCCATATAACAAACATTCAGTCGATGACTCCCAAATCAGATAACCATAGGGCACTAGGTTTTAAAAACTCTTGCAGACTTAATTGCTGGAGTCATAAAGGTTATAAGGAGAAATTTTCTAATAAAATATTTTTTTTATGCCTTGATTAGTGCAATGTCCCTCATTTAACAAAAATTCAAGTAAAATGACCTCTAACTTGAGATTTTGACCCCAATCGTATCCTATTAACCTTAGACAATCCACACGAGATTTTTTATTTCACACATGGAATCCCTATTTATCACAACATCTGCCTACAACAATGAAATCCCCCCAAACTATTCTAAATTTTGTCCAAGAATGTAAAATTTAGTGATTTTTGGATTTAACATCTATGATCCACTATTTCAACCTATTCAATTAAGAAATCAACTCATTCCTACATAATGTTTAACTTAATTCATGATCTCAATATATATCAAATTTCACATGGAAAAATAAAACTTAATCTAAGCATGCAACTTATTCACCATTCATAAATCAATTAATAATTCAATATTCTCGGCATCGCCAGCCAGGCCAACCAACTCACACAAGCACACAAAAGAATTTTTTTATTATTTTTTATTTTTTACCGAAGCAATAAAAGCACAAAAAAACACATAAAAAATGAAAACTGGTGTTTTTCACCTCCAAACTTAAACTAGACATTGTTCTCAATATCTTTAATCCTAAATCTGCATATAAAGGGATGGGGAATAAAGTGAATAAAAGACTCCCCTGACTTATAATTCAACGACTAGCTTTCCCGTTGCTCCCATTGGCTCTTTGGTCAATATTGGTTTAAATGTTCCACGACGTTATAATCCTGAAAAATCAAATAAACCATTAAGATTAAATAATTAGAAAATATGTTACTTAACTCTAACATCTAATAAATCAACTAACATATCGAAGATATAAGGGAAAACGGGTATTGATGATGAGTCACAACTAAACTTAAAATAAAGGAAACTATTCTAAAACTCAAAAACAAAATAAATAAAAATGAAAAAAAGCTTGGATTGCCTCCCAAGAAGAGCTTCTTTAACATCATTAGCTTGACTTTATGTCATGTTTGATCATGGTGGCTCGAACCAAATTATGCCATCATTGCACTTTGTGCAATTTTCATTTATCTACCATTTTTTTGCTCTCCATATTTTGATATTTCCATTTTCATCTCTACCAAGAAGTCAACCGAAATTTGATTTTCTATTCTGACAGTTTCGTTGATCATGTGGCTCTTCTACATCAATTCTACAACACTTATTATTGTTGGAAGATTTCTCAAGTGGGGTATAAATATTAAATTTCTATTACTTGTCCTCCACCCTCAATATCAGATCACCCTTCTCCATGTCAATTAGAGTTCGACCCGTTGCTAAGAATATCCGACCCAATATAATTGGAATGTCTCGATCTTCTAGTATGTCCAGCACAATGAAATCCACTGAAAATATTAAATTTCCTGATTTTATGAGCACATCCTCAACTTTGCCACGTGACTTTGAAATTGTCGTGTCAGCTAGTTGTACCTTTATTGATGTTGATTTGAATTCACCAAATCCCAATTTCCTATAAACAGAATTGATATTAGATTTATACTAGCACCTGTGTCACAAAATCCATTAATAACACAAGAATTTCCAATTGAAATAGGCAAAGTAAAACTCCTTGGATCTTTCAACTTGTGAGGCAATTTGTTTTGCACTCTTGCATTACTTGCCTCCATCAATACCACAATTTCGAACTCCGGAAGCTTTCTTTTCTTATCAACATCTCTTTCAAAAATCTTGTATAGCTTAGAATTTGTAATATCACATCAATCAACAGAATATTGATCTAGAGTTTCTTAAGAACATCAAGAAAATTTTCAAATTTTGTGACTTATTTGTTCTTCTTGAGCCTTCGAGAAAAAGGAATGGGAGGCACGTAAGCCTTAATTGGACTTTGTGCATTAGCAGTGGATGCTTCTGTACTTTCTTCATTCTCAATTGAGGCGGGTGCTAAATTTTCCTCCATTATAGCTTCATCAACATCTTCCTGGTCCTCTTTTCTTTCTAGTCGTTTCGTAATAATCTCTGGTAATTACCCCACTCCTTGTAGTTATAGAATGAATATTTTATTCCATCCACTTCTTTCAAAGTCTTTGGGGGAATGGAAGTGGAAGTACATATACTTTAACTTCTATAGGAGCCCTGGTGGATTGTTCTTCACTACTCTTATTGTCATCACTTGCTCTTTAGGATTTGTCATTGTATTGTTTGGCAATGATCCATGTGGATGTTCTGCGAGTTGTTGACCTATCTAACCAATCTGTGTCTCCAACTTCTTGATAGATGCTTGCTGATTTTAAAAATTAGTATCAATTTATTGGAATACTGTCCGTTTTCTGCACATATTGATGAAATATTTCCCTCAAAATTGGTTTGTTCTCCTACTGGGCATTATTTAAACAATTCCCTTACTGATTATCTGACTATTTGAAATTCGGGTGTTGTCTCCATCCTGGGTTATATGTTTGCGAATATGGGTTAAAATTGCGGGAGCCATTCTGAATAAAGTTGATTTGTTCTTCGGGAAAGCCTATAGACATACAGTTTTCTATCATGTCATATCATATCATATCATAAGCATGAAATTCATCAACATGAAGAAATAAAATTAAACGGGACAAGCCACTTGCACCTCGTAATCCTACCTTGTTAAACTTGCTTTAATTTTGGAAGACAAGACAAAATCATGTTCCCTTACTTTCTTTCTACTCTGCCTCGGTTGTTTGCCTCTCTCTCTCTCTCTCTTTTTTTTTTTGTGTAGAAAATTTATAATAGAACCATATAAGAGTATTGAAATTCGTGTGGAGGTTGACATAACTTAGCACACGTCTCTATCCATGATTCCTTGTGAAAAGAAATATCTCAACCAACCACTTAGTGGGACACTTGGCAAGTTAGGAATTTTTCACCAAAATATGAGGATAACCATTTGACTCATTCTACAACAATTCTACCTTCCCATCACGGGGCTTCTTTTAACTCTCTCTCTTTCTCTACTTTATTTTTTATTATTATATTTTCTTTCCTATCCATTCCCAAAACCAAGGCCAACAAATAATATTAAAACAAATCTACACTTCTCCATTTTAGCTACACGTGACACCCCTTAAATGCATTAAATAATTACATCAAAATGCAATACAAAACAAAGTCTTTCGACCTCGATAATTTGGACTCCGTTAATCTAAATTAACTTTTTCTCGAGTCTAAAATGCATAATTAATTACAATCTATCTAACGAGCCTAATATTCATATGCTTATTATGCTTGGTCAAAAATCTAAATATGTGGCCCAAATAAAAAAATGAAAATGCTAGATATCATTCTAGTCCCTAACTTTTCAAAACATTAAGCTATAGCATACAAAATTAAATTCTATTCTATGAAAATTTTCGGGGCATTACACTCGGTGTACCACTCTTTCTGATGAAAACATTGAATGTGTAGTGGCAATTAACTCAAATAAATCCAAAGTTTGTTGTACTGATTTTCCTATGATCGATCCACCCGTAGAGGAATCCACCTGAGATTTTGACAGTGGTGAGAGTCCGGTGTAGAATTATTGCACTTGATTACCTATTGTGATTCCATGATTTGGACACTTTCGCATCAACTCTTTGAATTTATTCCATGCATCGTGATAGCTCTCTCCATCTTTCAGTTGGAAAGTTTGAATTTTCAATCTGATTTTAGCTAATTTCGCCGGTGGGAAGAATTTGTTACAGAATTTTCTGGTCAGTTCTTCACATGTAGTAATGCTTCCATGAGGTTCGGTGTCTAATCACTCAAGTGCAACATCTCTTAGTGTATATAAAAAAATCGCAACTTAATAGCGTCATCCTTAACCCCGAAGCATGGAAGTTCCGACAATTTCTGAGAAATCTAGATATATGTGTATTCGAATTTTTATTAGGTAGCCTGTAGAATTGGATAGTGTTGCTCATTAAATTGATCCACTCTACCCTTATCTGAAAATTATTTACCTCGAAATCTGGATACACAATACTGAAACGCGCAAGAGCGGCTAGGGTGGGCAAAACCCAACCGAACCCGCCAAATCCACCCAAACCGAACCAACCCGACCAGGTTAGGTCGATTTTTTTGTTATCTTTACACGGGTTGGGTGGGTTGGTTGTGTACGCTGTTTGGGTCGAGTCAGGTTATGGGTTAACTCATGAAAACTTAATAAACCCGCCCAACCCAACCCAACCCGCCACTTTTAAAAAAAAAGAAATAAAATGCCAATAAAAGTAAAAGAAACCGAAAAGTATGAATAGATAGTGTAACTGTAATTACCTTGGTGTATTTTAGAGGATGCGTTTATTTTTCTTCCCATAAGAAATGTGGTATAAGTTTTTCATGTTATGTTAAATGCGCTTTGTTCTTTGTATGCTCGGCTAATGAGGATTGAATAAGATAATAGATAATTTTATTTATTTACTTACTATTTAATCTTGTCTATAAAAATTTAGTTTAATAGAAAATTGGATGACTTTAATTTTTGTTGACAAGTCATCCCAAACTGACCAACCCAACCCAACCCAACCCGACCGATACTTGATTGGATTGGGTTGGGTTGGGTTTCAACATTTACACGGGTTGGGTTGGATTTGGGTTGAGGAAAAAACCGACTTAACCCAACCCATGCCCACCCCTAGGCGCAGCTATGGGCGTCAAAAACATTAAAACATGCAAGTCTTCTTCATTTATTTCCCCTCGCTCCTGCTGCTGATCCGATGGCGCCGCTACTCTTGTGGCCACTTGTCCAATTGGCTGAATAGGAATAAGAATATTTTGATCGTCAACCATTTGATGTTGCTAGTTTTGTTTGTGTTTCTTGCGTCTTCGTCTGAAAGTACGTTCTACTTCCGAGTCCAACGGTTCAAAATCATCGCTTTGTGTACGGACCATACAACGAACTCTTTTTTTTTTTAATAAAAAAAAGTAAAATCAAATGACAATTAAAAATAAAATAAACTAAAACTAAAAGTAAATAGTCCCCAGCAGTGGCGCCAAAAACTTGATGCGTTTTTTATATCACAAGTGCACGATATCGTAACAAGCGATATAGTGGATCATTGAGTCCGGATATCGTTCCCACGATGACTATACTTCACGACTTAATCTAATTTTTTTAACTCCTATTAGACAAAAGCGAGTAAATAATTATGATGATTGTGATTATTTTTCCTAACTACTTTTAACTAATTGAAAATATAAAATGATTGCAAATAATGGATAATTGAAAATTCAAATATGTGATGAACATTAGGGCATAACAATTTCATCTAGTGATCACTTTTATTCTTAATTCAACATTCATAACATAGTGTATTGTTCGATCGAATTCTTCTATTGTATTCAATTTACCCCCCTCGAGTTCTCATTGAGCCTATTTAACTAATTAAATTTCATATCTCTATGCGAATCAATTTTAGTTGAACGAAACATTGGTTCTAAGAATTCATATTATGACCGCAATAATTAGTATATGTATCTCTACACGTTATACTAATTTACTAAATTTTACTATATGGTCTAAATCTCAAACTTGTCTCTCGATTCGTAAGAGACTCACATAATTATCAAATTATTGATCAGATAATTTAATGCATTAAACTCATAATAAAACCAACACATAAATAAATAAATCACAGAAATCTTGAATAAAAAAAATAAAGGATCACAAGTCGATTACATTGTTTTTCCTAATATAAAAATTAGTTATTCATATTGTAAAAATAAAAACACCCAAAAGTGGAAAGATATCACCAAAAATTGACGAAACGTAACAAATTTTTATTTTTGCAGTCTCATTTCCTTTTCTTTTCTTTCTCTCTCTTTTCTTTCTTTCTCTCTCATCTCTTTCTCTTTTCTTTTTCTTCTTCTCTTCTTTCTTCTCTTTGTTTTCCCTTCAGCATTCCTTTCTTCCTCTGCGCCTCTGTCCTCTCTTTCTGTGTATCTGTCTGTGTCTTTCTATATAATATATAAGTGTGTGTAGGTTTAATATGGGCCTCCAATTAAAATTTTCAATACAACTCTATTGAGACTCTTTTAACTCGAACTCATTTAATGTAATATTTCTCTCCAAGGTTTCATCTTTGAATTTTTCCCATTTTTTGCCACTTTTACATTCTTTTATCCAATTCTTCATTAAACATAAAGTTTTACATACAAAACACAATATAACATAAATTAGGTAGGATTTAATCCAATAGACAATAAAATGTCATGATTTAAGGCCACGAATAATTATATAAAGGGATAATTGCAGCAGCGGTCCCAAACCTTTCAGATTTTTGCGCACTTTATCCTAACTTTTGATTTGCACCAGCCACAGTCCCAAACCTTTAAAAAACTCGCACCTACAGTCCAAATGGATGATTTCCGTTAAGTTGACCATTAGTCAACTAAAAAAAGTAGATGTTGACCAATTTTGACCTAATTAAAAAGGGTAAAGTAGTAACTTTGTCATTTATCCCATAAAATAATTAAAATAAAAATGAAGAAAGACTCTGTTCAATCTTCTTCTTCAACCCACCCCTCCCCCCCCCCACCCCACAAATTATCCACCTCACGCCACCACACTCCGACAGTCTCTACACCTTTCACCACCATAGTCTACAACTTTCACCACCCCAACAAATCTCGTCGTCGATCAAGCACACGATTACAGACATCTTTCCTAAACGCCAGATACTGCCATCTTCCCTAAACCAGTCGCGCCGCCGGACCTACCTCTAGCCCCGACAACATCAAAACCATCTCCTGCACCACCACCAAATCACACACATCTCTACTGTACTTCAATCGCGCCACCACCAATTCCGTGTTTGGCCCATCTTCTCCAGTCTCTTAAATTAACCACAACCTTCCGTTGGATACCTTGTTACTATTACCATCCACACGCATTGGGCACTCCTCCTTTCCCTACACCACCATCTCCATTAGGGCCAAGATTTCCTCTACCATTTATACACAATCAAACCAGATTTCCTTCTCCCATTTATACCCACTGGATTCGACGAATTGTACGGGTAGTTCTCCATCACTGCATCCATTTATACACAATCAAATCAGATTTCCTTCTCCCATTTATACCCACTGGATTCGACGAATTGTACGGGTAGTTCTCCATCACTGCACGTTAGCTATGAGCAGAAAATTTTAGGAATGAATGATTACTCCACTTGAGACTGAACTCTGAGAAGAAGAATGGAATAATGGGGGTGGGGGTTCATTAATTTGCTCAAATTTGGGTTCTATTTTTCAATTTGGGCAGGAGCAAAACGTTTTGGTTTTTTTCAGGAGGTGTTTTGATGGTGGGGTGGGGAAGAAGAAGATTCAACAGTTTCTTTCTTCATTTTTTTTATTGTTTTTTAATTATTTTAAGGAATAAATGAAAAAGTTACTACTTTACCCTTTTTAATTAGGTCAAAATTGGTCAACATCTACTTTTTTTAGTTGACTAACGGTCAACTTAACGGAAATCATCCATTTGGACTGTAGGTATGAGTTTTTTAAAGATTTGGGACTGTGGCTGGTACAAATCAAAGATTAGGGTAAAGTGCGCAAAAATCTGAAAGGTTTGGGACCGCAGCTGCAATTATCCCTTATATAAACTACACTTATCATTATATAGTAAAATGCAAAACAGATATGTCAGTTAAGATAAAAAAAAATTATAGATTGAATCACCACTAGAGGAGTATTTATCTTTTGAGCTTCGTATCATCCAAAGTTCATCCTTGCTGAGAACATATTATCAGATGATCAGTGCAGATTATCCAATGTTACTTGCAATAGCTTGTGAGATTTTCATTATGGAGCTCACACTTCAAGCAATCGTCGAACTCTGCAGCATTGTGATGTTGTCAAGACAATAAGGGATGAAGAGCTTCTGAATTTCCTTGCTGACATTGTCCCTTTTGATAGGGACCAGGTTTGGCCTTTTCTAATTATATTATATCCAATTTGCAATGCTAATAGCCAAGCCCATAAATTTTGAAAGACCCTTTCCCACTTTTAGGCTCTATGTATGAATATGAACACTTAAAATTCCACTGTTTCCCTGTGTAAAGGGAAGTGAAACGTGGTGTGCAGGTATAGGTTTCAAATCATACACCTTTTCAACATCATCAACCAGGGACAGACCCAGTATTGAAGTTCAACCCGAGCGGACGTTGACTGATCAACGTCGACAATCAGCGATAGTAAAAGCGAGATCGTTTATTAATATTTAATTAAATAATATTAAAATTATTCAATATATGATACAATCTTATATGCCCTTTGAATGTTAAAAAGCAGAAATGAAAAAGAATATTGTGGCTAAACAGTTGGAAGGTTTCTATTTGAACACGAAGATATCCAAATGAAAATAGCCCAATCAAGTTGTAACAATTGAATTATCCTCAATCACCGTCACCTCCAATCTGGATTAATATTCTCATTTTTTATCTAATCCATCTTAGAATATTTATGTAATTGTACATAGCTTTCATCTCCAAAATGTGAACCCATTTGCAGAGCTGTATATATATATATATATATATATATATATATATATATATATATATATATATATATATATATATATATATATATACTTGTTGTAATTTTTAGTTGAATTGAATGAAATTAATTTCATAATATCTTTCCCGCCTTTTCTTGTTGTTCTCTCATTTATCAATTCACAATTCTTTTCATCTTTACATGGTATCAGAGCAAGTAATTGATACTTCCATGCGATGAATGATAATTCTAGTGTTGCAGTGAACATTCAAAATCAGTGCGAACAAGATAACTCGTCTGGTGATTCTTCAGTTGGAGATATTGCTGGAGAAGATGCAAATTCTCTCTTTACTCGATTGGTTGCTGATCCTACGAGTCCATATTATCTTCACTATGGCAATAATACAGGAATGCAAATCATTTATGTTGTTCTTTCAGATGAGAACTATTCGACTTGGAGTAGAGCTGTTACTATGGCGCTCAGTGTTAAGAACAATCAAGGTTTCATTGATGGAACTATTGGAAAACCGGATAAGGATGATCCTATATTCAGTATTTAGAGGAGGTGCAATCATGTTATATCCTCATGGATTATTAACTCAATTCCAAAAGAGCTTTATCCAAGTGTAGTGCATAAGGATTCTGCTAGAGAAATTTGGATTGAGCTGTGAGACAGATATAATCAAGGTAATTTCACACGGATCTATGAATTGAAAAAGCAGATTGCTTCAATTTCACAGGAGAATGGTTCGGTCCGTTCATATTTCAACAAGTTTAAAGGCCTTTGGGAGGAACTCGACAATTATAGACCAGAAGTTAATAGCACTTGCCACAAACATGAGGATGAAGTCATGCAGTTTCTGATGGGACTTGATGATCAGTTTTCTGCTGTTAGAAGTCAAGTAAACGTTCGAATTAAAAAAAATGATATTTCTAAAAGAATCATTGGAGACGCTTTATTGAGTTTTAAAGAAGTTGATAGAGCCATGGAAGTCACGTTTCATATATGATGATTTTGGTGAGTTAAGTTTTGTTGTGTTACAATTTTTTTTAACATTTGTAACTTATCCGTGAAATTTTTGTGCGAACATTAGGAATGAAGGGAACAAAATATGCGGATGATGAATAGAGTGCAACATTTCAAAGATGAGTGACCATTGATAAGCATTTTGAAGTTTGATGAGTGAACTATGACAAAATGTAAGTTGGATGAGTAATGAAACAATGTTTTCGTTGAGTTGTCATTTTTTTAACGGCCGTCGCCTTCCACGTGTGTTTTCTGTCTGCCATGTCAGCTTCGATGGTAACGAAATTTTGTGAGTGTTGGATGTAGTGCAACGGCAGAAAGTTCAGTGACCATTAAGAAGCAATTTGAAATTCAGTGAGTAAGTTGTGACCATGTTAAAGTTCAGTGACCATTTAAACATTTTACTCGAAAGAAAGACAACACAAAGAAAAGAATTTCAAAACAAAGGAACTATATTAATACAGCAATATCGCATTGATAGGTTTTACAAACGGACCTCAACAATTAGATCCTGACACAATTAATCCTAGTCATTTAGATGCAAACCAATCCTAACCATTGAATATAAAAAGGCCCCCCAAAATTTCAAATACACGGCTCACATAGCATGTATATCATGCGCACTAAGTACAGATCACGCACCTTGAAACACACAACAGTTTCCCTGATACACGTAAAGGCAGTTGCAATTGTGAAGCATCCTTTCATCTTGAGAAATGTTATGTAACCCCACTGGGATTACCACCCCAGTTTAGATGGCTCTAAATGATAGGATAAATGAAAGGTTAAATTAAATGACTTATTTAATTTCACCTATCATTTAATATCACATTAACGCCACCTAGACTGGAGCTGTAACCCCAGTGGGACTACATAGCATTACTCTTTCATCTTACCACACGTCAACCACCATATGTGAGTAGGATAACTTTGGAAACCATAACGTTTAAAACCCTATTATACTTTACAAGTTTGCCACTTAACATTAATAATTAAGCTTGAACTTCGGGACTATTATAAATATTTGTACATGTCTACAAAGAGATATGCAAAATATTCCACTCTTTCTTCGCTCAATGTCATTAAAACAGTCCATTAACCTCATCTTGATAAAAAAAAAATTACTTTAATCTCACGTACTGGTGCGAACTCACGTAACAATTGAAGCTACGAAACCAACAAAAGATTGATTTAATCTCGAGAAAATCAAGAATCAATGTTTAAACTTGATGCCAAAAATATTGAACCAAATAACCAATAGCCGACAATATGTTGACCCCGTGATTACAAGACTCAAAAAATCTCACTCGGTTTGTTTTCTTATTTTTGAAATGGTATGTAGGGTAAATTTTATATATGAATTTTTCTATCTATATATATATAGTTAATTCACCCCACCTCCACCACCCCTACCGTTCCAGTGACTACTCAGATTCCGACGACCGTTTCGGCGACTACTTCGATTCCGACGATTATTCTGGTGACCGTTCCGGCGACTTCTCCACACGTGACATGTTAATATTGATTTTTGGTCACAACATTTTTATAGGTCACACGGTCACAGACTACCAAAATAGTTGGTCACAGATTTTTTCACTGTTACAGATTATATAATTTTTAGGTTACAGATAAAAAAATTTATAGTTCACAAATTATTTCGAGGTCACAAATTAAAAATTTTATACGTCACAGATTATTTCAAGGTCACAGTTCAAAAATTTTATAGGTCACAATTTGTTTATCGGTCACAGATCAAAAACTTTGCAGGTCACGGATTATTTCGAGGTCACAAATTAATAATTTTATAGGTCACATATTATTTTATTGGTCACAGATAAAAAAATTATAGGCCACAGTTATCTAACAATCACATATTTTCAAGTTTAATGGTCACAGATTAATTTTTAGTCACGAATGGTCTAATTTTAAGGTCACGGGTAGTCCATTATATGGTCACATTTGGTCACGAATCACACCAATTCAAACAACTGATGCCCGCACCACAGCGCCACCATAACAAAAAAAAAAAAACACCGCCTCAACTGCCTGCAAGCCACCACCACCTCAAACCGAAAAATCCCATCTTATTCAACTCCCGAGCACCAACACAATAGTCACGACAACCACCATCACCATCACTATTACCACCACCAAACCTCGCAAACCCACAGTAGTCACCCAAACACCAACCAAATCATCACCCAAAAATTAAAGTCGCCTAGCACAAATAAAATCATCCCCACCACCACAATCAGATCGCAACCTACCACCACAATCAGATCGCCTACCACCAACAAAAATTACAGATCACCTGTAACACTGCCTTGGCATCAAACGTGCGGGATAAGGGTACAGCGGCTGGTGGCGGCTCGATCTCATCTGCCTCGGCATCAATCTCGTCCTCCATCTCGACCGGCTCGACATCTACAGTGCTCGCATCTAGGGACGATGATGGAGACTCCGATGGCTCAAACACCTCCAAAACCGATGTCAAAGATGGTGGCAGCGCAGTGGAAGAGAAGCCTCTTCCACGCCGCCGAGAAACAGGTAGGGAGGTGAGGGAGTTGTGCTTGAACGGAGAGAATTAGGGATTTAAGGTTAGGTGAGGTGGGGTGGGGGTGTATAAATTAATTTTTATAATATGATTATTAATATTAAATTAAATATAAAAAACTTGTATCTATATATAAAATATCTGATTTTTGAAAAAATAAACCTCATATCTGATTTTAGAATTTAAGTTTTGAAAAGTAGGGTTTGGTGTAATTTCTTCTTGTTTAAGCGCCACAAAAAATAATCTTGATAAGTTCAGAATTAATTGGATGAAGAATAATAAGAAAATAATAATACCTTTCAATTAATCTCTCAATAATTGTCTATTTTACAATGAAAATAATAACCCTATTTAATTGGAATCCCTAAAACCGTAGTAAAAACAGAATTAAACTCTAAAAATAACAAAAAATACCACAAAAGAGATTTTTAACTAAAATAGAATATTGAGCGAAATTTGAAAAATTACGTCCCAATTTTGAACTATGCAGCCGCATAGGTTTATTTCATGCAGTCGCATAGACCAGTAGCATGTCCTCACTTTGGTCATGGTTTGGATGTATGCGGCCGCATGCATAGGTGTGCTATGCGGTCGCATAGCTTTGCCCTTCAACTCACTCGTCTGTTACTTGCACCAAGTTGATCTGTTTCTTCCAAGACCAACATGAAACTTTACTTGTTGTGATCGATGTTTCGTCCACCGTAACTTGTGCAAGCAATTTCATAGCTTCCTTGACCCGCTTCGCTCACGACTTAGTCATAAGCTCTTCTTCAACGATAATGGGTCATTGTCCAGACTTGCCCTCATATTGTAATTCACATTACATACGACAATAAATTATCAAGGTTTGTACCATCAAAATAATATCAAAAAAATTAAAAAAAAATTTTTGGTTCACCCAGCATAGAAATTGAACAGATGTCCTGAACCTAACATAAATTAGTAGACTCGAACTTCGGGAACTATTTGTGATCAATAAAAATATATAGCGATCAGTAGCAAGAATATTGAGCGACACCGTGATATTGTGTTGAGCTCATCCTACACGAACCTATGTTGCTACCAACGAGAACCTTTCAAAGTTAATAACTATCCGATCATATACAAAGCTAGAACATGTCCGCAAGCATGGTAATGCGAAATCTCATATTTGACCTCAAACAATCAACAAGAACACGAAGTGCACGAAGGTAAAATTATTAATTAAATGAATATATTTTTATTTAAATCCACCAGATATTACACATCAGTAAATATTGTTATTGAAGCACACATGAATAAGAATGTAAAACATGTTAAACATGACTTCGTAACGTGTCATTAACAGAAAGGCTTAATTACTCTCATAGCTTTATCAAAAATCTACCAATAGACAGTTGAAAACAAAGAGGGACATGAAAAATTGAATATTCTTTTTTCAAATAATCATTTCGCTCGTTGCTCTCCTTAAAGTCAAAATTCAATGAGTTTGGGAGGAAAAATTCTGATTAGAGAAAAGCTAATTGTATTGGGGGGGTTGACAACCCCCCTGACATACATGGAAAAATAATAATGATAATTGATGGTCAACGAACAAAAGGATAATTATTAGGGGTAGACATAGTTCAATTTGCTTCTAATTTCAAGATAATCGAACTATGAACCAATAATTTTTTTGATAATGGAATCAAATAACTTTTTCTAAGATACGGAACGAAACTGAACCAAACTATTCGATTCTGGTTTGATTTGGTTCTACTTTCACTTCTTAGATTTTTAGATTTGCAATCATATTCATAAGTTAATAATATATGCCTAAATTTATATAAAAAAAATTCAACCATTCAGCAAGTCAAATTATCGATCATCAAGATCACAAAAGTCCAAACTAACCAACAAAATATAGTCATAATTTAAATACGCAAATCAGTTTTCATTTCCATACAAAAAATTGTTTAATAAGTAATATTAATGATTCACTAAATTAATTGCAGCAGTTTTGACGGTACACCTCCACAATAAAGAATGAATTATACAAAACTTTTATAGTCCACTTTCACAAACAACCATTAACTATTTAATACTCAATGAATGTTTATTAAATTTTCCTTTATTTGTGAAGAACGCAAATAATAATCAAACAATTAAGATAAAAAAAAATAGTTTAAATGCTTTTTAAGTGATTGACCAATTTCATTTTCAGATTTTGAAAGAGTTTCCTCTACTCACGTGATTAAATGCGATGCCAACTTGATGCGGCATTGTATAAATTGAAAGGGAGTGAATGAGTAAGAATAATAATATTCATCCCCACTGGGGTTGAGCCACGGTTTATGTGGCAATTACATGACATCAAATGATAGACTCAATTAAATGAGTAATATGACTTTATATTTAAATGAATTTATCATTTAGTGTCATGTAATTGTTACATAGATTGGGGTTCAACCCCATTGAGAATAAATAGCATTACTCAATAAGTAATAAATCAAATGAATACAAAATTAAGGTGTACATAATTAATGAGCTATCTCTATTGACCCAGAACTAATTAATGGGATGCATTCAATTAATAGGTAATCTCTAATGAATACAAAATTAAGGCCTCCGCTAATTAATATTTATAAAAAATATAATAAAATATTAAGTTTGGTTCTGATTTTAGTTCTCGGTTTTAGAACAAGAACCGAACCATAACCATAACCAAATGGTTCTTAGTTCAAAGAACCAAAACCCTAAAAAAATTTATTAGAATTGAATTGTATTGCTCGATTTAGTTTGGTTTGGTGTGATCTGATCTGAACATTTTGTCAACCCCTAATAATTATAGTGTGGGAATGGAGAATGTTTTGAGGGAACAATACATAAATGAGGTATTTACTTTCACTCATTTCAAAAATACAGAAACAAGTTTCAAATTTCAAAAATCAGGTTTCTTTACATTTTTATTTATGAAATAATAATTATTAAATCAATTTATTATTAATATTTAATTCTAATATAATATAATTAACTCACCCCCACCCCCACCTCCACCACCACCACCCCTACAGCTCCGATGATTATTCCGATTACCTTTCCGATCACCACTCTACTCCGGCGATCGTTCCGACGACTGCTCTGATTCCGATGATCGTTCCGCCGCCACTTCATTCCGACGACTTCTCCGATTCCGGCAATTGTTCCAACTCCGGTGAAATTTTTTAGATCACAATTCAAAATTTTCATATGCCACAATTTGTTTATCAGCCACAACTTAAAAAATTAAAAATCACAATTTGTTCATCGATCACAGGTCACAAAATTTATATTGTGACCACCGAATTTTATGTTCACAGATTATTTCTCCACCACGAATTAAAATTTTTATAGGTTACAGATTGAAAAATAAATAAAATTTTTTGTTGGTCACAACTCTGTTACAGTAAGTCACAGTCACAATTTCTAGATCATAGACACCCACCAACCCTCAACTTATCTCATCCCCACCCCCAACCGCCGCCACAACCTCCCCCCACAACCACAGCCATTGCACACAACCAACAACAAAATCGCCGTCACCAAGTCATCTACAGGCCCGCAACAGCACTACCGTCCCCACCTCCTCAATAACAACACCACTACCACCTGCAAAATCCATCCACAACCCCATCCCAAATCACTGCACGACCACCGTAGCCGCACGAGTACAGCCTCCAACACCACCTCAACAACACCACCACTACCACCTGTAAAAACCATCCCAAATCACTACCGCGGGCGTTAGCTCATATCGCAGCTTCGTGGCACCACAAACCGCCACCACAATGTAAACACAACTAAAAAAATGGAATAATACCAAACCCACAGCCACACCAACAATGGCTAAGAATCGTACTTAAGATTGCAGTAGTGTTCAACGGCGGTACGGATCCCGACAATGACGCGCAGCCCACCACCGTCCCATACCGGATCACCACCGTACAAAATAACCCAACCACTACAGCACAAAAATAACTCAATCACCAACGCCGCGATTAAGATCTGGCGGCGAATGAAGCGGCTGGGATGGCCATTTCTTTTGGGGGAAGGGGGAGAGAGAGAGAGAGTGAGGGGTGGAGGCGGCGATGGGAATGGGAATGGCCTGGAGGGAGAATAGGGGAAAAGAGGAGGAGAAGGGAGCCGCCTAAGTAACAGCCATTGCACAACAGCGTCGGCCGGTGTTGGAGCCCAGACTAGTGGTGGCCAATGAGCCGAGTGGCTCGTCGGCTCGCCCGCTCGGCTCGTACTGTTCACGCCCACGAGCCGCTCGGGCTCGTAAAAAAACGAGCCCGAGCACGAGCCGAACGGGCTCATAGGCTAGACGAACCGAGCCCGCTCGGCTCGTCACTGTTCACGAGCCGCTCGTGAGACGAGCCCACGAGCCTGGCTCGTGGGCTCGTCTAAACGAGCAGCCAGGCTCGTCTTAGACGAGCCTGCCTGGGCTCGTCTAAGACGAGCCCACGAGCCGCATGTAATAAAAAAAAAAAAAAATATATATATATATATATAATGTGACCAAACGGTCGATTCGATGATCGTTGTCACCCCATTTCTAGCCATTATATATATATATATATATATATATATATATATATATATATATATATATATATATATATATATAATGGCTAGAAATGGGGTGACCAGTAACGGTCACATCGAATCGTGACTGTCTGTCACCAAGTGACCAAACGGTCACTGATTCAGTGACCGTTTGGTCACTTATTTCAAAAAAAAATTTTTTTTTTTTTCTACTTTTCTCCAATTCTTCTCCTATAAATACCCAACCCATTACAACATTTTTTTCCCACCAAACTTTCATTCTATACTCTCTACTCTACTCTACAATTTACAATTTACAAATCATTATCAACAATTCTATAATTCTCTTCTACATTTTTTTACATTATTATCTTCATTTTACAACTCATTTTATACATTAGCCAGTAGTACATAATCGTCATTTCTACATTTCTACATTCTATTTCAAAAATTCACAAATGGATCCACGAGCATTTGTTGAAAACTTGTTCGGTATGGAAGGTGAAACACCTGCCCAAAATCAATTTGGGAATGAATTTGCCGGTCTCAACCAACTACCAATTCCAGAAGACATTGACGATTTCGACGTTCGTGAAGCCGATCCGATTGATTTGGATGACGTTGATGTTGATCCTAGTGTTCCTATTGATTTGGAACAAGATGAAAAACCTGCACTAAATATTCCCAATGCAAGAGGGAAGAGAAAGGGGAAGAAGCAGGCAAAATGTTAGGACCATTTCAAATTGGTTAACACTGGTCGTGTGATCGATGGACTTCCAGAAACGAAAGCAGTATGTAAATACTGTCAACAACGACTGGCATGGCAAAAAGGCATTGGAACCACTCACCTCAACCGTCATTACAAAACATGTGCGGCCAAACATGGGCTTCTTGAACGTGGACAAACGCAACTACAGTTTGGTACTAGCAGAGACGGTGCTACTACTTCACCAATTTCTACGTGGATGTATTCGGAGGAGGAAGCACGAAAGGGAATGGTGAAGTTCGTTGCCGCGGCGGAGCTGCCACTAGCAATAGTGGACAACGAACATTTCGTAAACTACGTCAAACAATATCTTCAACCAAGGTACGTTGGGGTAAGTCGAAATACTCTTCGTTCTAATACAATTGAATATTTTCTTAATGCAAAGTGATTATTGATTGGGGATTTAGAAAAATACGGGGGTGTCATATCTTTAACTTCGGATTTATGGGAAGGGATTAATAAGAGAGGTTATATAGTCAATCGCACACTATATAGACCCACTTTGGGTTATGCATAAAAAAATTATTGCTTTTAAAATAGTTGAGTATCCTCATAATGCTAATACTATATTTAATGCAATTATGTTAATAATTAAAGAATATAAATGCGAGAGTAAAATTCGTTCTTTTACTTTTGACAATGCTTCTGTAAATAAAGTAATTATCGATAAATTGCATAGAGTACTTCAACCCGATTTTGATGGTTATTTATTCCATATTCGATGTGTGTGCCATATTTTTAATTTAATTGTACAAGACGGTTTAAAACATGTGAAGGACGAAATTAGTCGAATTAGGAATGCACTTACGTATATCACGATTACACCTAGTAGAAAACAAGCATTTGAAGAATTTTGTGAACAAGCTGGGAACTCTAATACAAAAACTTTTATTACTGACGTAGGTCATAGGTGGAATTCAACTTACTTATTATTAAAATCATGTGAAGGTTTTGAACCGTTTATCACTGAATTTTATAACAATAGGCATATTAGAGACGACGACGATGATATCTTAAATGAATCCGATTGGAATACAGTTTTTAAAATTAAGAAATTTTTGGAAAGTTTTTATACGTCTACGAATATATTGTCTGGTGTTTATTATCCAACTAGTTGCATGGTTCTTGAACGTCTTTATATAACTGTTTGGGCTTTTAATAGATATCGAAATGACCCTGATTTTCATGCTGTTATATATGCTATGGAATTAAAATTTAGAAAATATTGGGAAGAATTACCTATGTTATGTCCTTTAGCATGCGTCATGGACCCCCGATATAATTTATCGGATACTAAATTTATAATTGACCAAATTTCAAATGCTTTAACTTTTAATATGCCTATTACTTATAGGAATTTGGAACAAACGTTAACTGAAATGTATGAATTATATGCTTCAAGAATAGGTACACAAGTTACTCGTGTACCTACTCCTCCTCCCACTAATATAAATGATGACGACGCTGAAGTAATTAATTTATTAGAAAACATAGACTCAATTAGATATGATTCAACTGCATATGCATATGGTTCCTCTAGTAGTAGTAGTATGTGTTCCACTGCATGTACTCAAACTTCGAGTAGCAGTCCAAATGCGTTGCCATCTGAATTAATTGATTACTTTCGTTATACTATGTCTAGTAACAAATCGCTTAAGAAAAGTTCGAAGATGTAATCGAATTCCGGCGAAATAATGAACGTCGATGGCCAATTGTTTCGCAATTGCAAAAGATCTACTAACACCTCCGTTAGCACCGTAGCTTCGGAGTCTCGCTTAGTGCAGGGAAGAGGGTTCTCTCTGAAATTCGAAGTCGACTAAAAGAAGATATTTTGGAAGCGTTAATGTGCGTGAAGGATTGGGAAGACGCTAATTATCGAATTCAACATAAATATGCCGAAATTGCATGTAATCAAGTAAGTGATATTTAATTTCAATACATTCATTACAAAATTTTATTTTCATACATTTATAATTTTTTTAAAAAAATTGTATACGTAAAAAGTTTTTCGTGTACAATTTTAACTCCGCTTACACGAAATTGAAGTAGCCGATCCCAAGCCCGGATAAAGGAGGAGGGTTTATCTTTTTTTTAAAAATAAATGTATATTTACTATTTTAAAAATTATAAATGTTTTGACGAACCCCGATAAATGTTTTGAAAAATATATATTTAAAAAAAATAGAAAAATAGACTTGTAGTACTAGTAGCGTTATTTATTTATTAAAAAAAAAATGGGCGAGCCGAGCTTAAGCTCGGCTCGCCGAGCCGCTCGCCTCGGGCGCGAGCCGAGCTCGCCCAAACGGCAACGAGCCGAGCTCGAGCTCGGCTCGTTGCCGACGAGCCACGAGCTCGGCTCGTGCGAACACGAGCCGAGCTCGTTCGTCAATGGGCCGAGCCGGCTCAGCTCGGCCCATTGCCACCACTAGCCCAGACAGAAGAGACGAGAGGGAGAGTGAAGACGAGTGAGGGAGAAGAAGGGAAGAAGCGGCGGCGTTGATTATAGAGACGGGAGAAGAAATGGGTTGAGAGGAGAGGAGATGTGTTCAATTGATTCAGGGTTTGGTTGGGGATAGATAGGGTAGGGGAGTATATATAAATTAATTTATTGTAAATAGAAATAAAAATAAAAAATATTTTTTAATTAATAATTAAAACCTGAATTTTGCAATATGAAACTTGAATCGGAATTTATGAAAATTGTAATTTAAAAGTAGGATTGGGTGTAATTTCTTCGTGTTTTGATCCTTCCACAAACGAATATGGGCTGGAATCTGATTTTTCAATTAAGCCCAAACTCCGATCGAGTCCGAGTCCCGATCGAGTTTAGTGATGGTTTGAAGGATTGAACTGAGTGGTTCAGTAATTCTCTCTGCCGTTATTTTCAACGAGTGGCGCTCGATTCGCCACCTCCAAATCGTACACACAAATAGAAATCTCAGCTAGAAATATCCCAAATGCAATAAAATTTAAATCCAGGCAAATAGATATTTTTTTATTTGCTAAAAATAGGAGAATATTAAAAAGGAGAAAAATTTCTCCATGAAAGCTCTTCAAGCATCCACTTCTTACAGCGTCGGATTTGGCATTTCACCCGCCGCTCCTCTGCTGCGGCCTTCTCGGCATCGCCATGTGATTTTAGCGCAAGGTAATTTTCTTATATTTTATCGAATTTTGAGGATTCTGTTTAGAAATTCATTAATTTTTTTTATTTATTATTTGCGTTGAATATGTAGTGGAGCCTTCGGAGAAATCAGTGGAAATAATGAGGAAGTTCTCGGAGCAGTATGCTCGGAGATCGGGCACGTACTTCTGTGTAGATAAAGGGGTTACTTCAGTTGTTATCAAGGTGTGTGTGTGTGTGTGTGTGTGTGTGTATTTCATTCTTATTAGTCTAAAAGTTAGAAGGAATTAGATGATTGGTGAATTACTAGCAATTAAGCAATCAAGGAAGTGTGAACTCAGGAATTGCAGTTTAAATTTGGCGTTCCAAAATAATATCAAGTTTGCTGCTGGTATTAGTGCTATGCTTTCTAGCAAGAAAGCATTCTCAAGAATACTTCGTTAAAATCAAATTAATCTCCTCTTAATAAAAGCAAGCAGCGAGCTAAATGAGATGGTGAGACGTATGCTAGCGCTCTAGTTCTGCACTCTCTCCATTCAAATCATCATGCAATCTTTCTGGATAACTTCTAAAGTCATGAAGATTGTGCTATTTGTTTGGAAAATGATCATTAATAAAGCATTTCATGACTTGATTCACCAGCTGCAAACAAGAACAGGCACGTTCTCTATGGAAGATGACAAATCAAACCTGTGAGGGTACTTGTTCATAAGCATATTCAGCTGTTATGCTAGGTTTAGGAGAAAGAATCAGCTCGGTTCTTGATTTTATTTTGTAGAGGCTTTTTATTCCCAATTTAAGAATACACTGATTCCAAATTCTACTACAATGATGTTTTGAAGTAGATTTTATCATTAAGGATGATCCCAACTGTTTTGCTGAATACCATCCTTTTGGAGTGAGAATTTGCAAAATTTTAACAGTCAATGACTACGAAATGGCTGCCATAAGCTGGAGTTAAAGTTTTCCAAAAAACTGTCACTATTGAAAACAAGAGAAAAGCAGCCTTGGCAACCTATTTTGAGCCGCTGCTCCCTCACAGCACATGCTTTACCAAACCATATAAACTGTTGAAACTGAAAAGGATTTCAAAAGGATGAGTGCCCAAGTATTAGGTCTGTTTGCAATTCCCAATCAATGATTGATTGATTGTCTATTTCTAGTTGGTCGGGTGGGTAATTATAGCTTTTCTTGCCTACTATACTATAAACATTTTACAGTTTTTTTGATGGATGGAGATTACTTTAATCTCAACCGTAGTTGGCCTAACGAATATCATGTTTGGCAAAGCTTACATTATATTTTAAGCTGGTCAAACCTATTATCCTTATATTTTGTAAACTTCATAATTTATCATCCACTAATTATATTGCCTCTAAGATTTTGTGATCAGTATTTCCATTAACATTTGTAAGGGGAAACTTTATATATAGCTCCTCATGCTTCTTGCATCAGCATCTTTGCTGTGTTGTGACGAACTCCATACTTATAAATTTTTCTCATATTTGATTCGCTGTTTGGTAAATCTGCTTGTGCTAGTATTAAGTGTTTTCTATGAATCAAATTATTGGTTATAAAGACACTATTGGAATATGTACAGGGATTGGCAGATCACAAGGATACATTGGGTGCACCACTCTGCCCATGCACGTAAATTCCTGGAATTTAGTTATGAATAAATTCCTTTTTATTGTTTTCTTTTCCTATATTCCCAAATGTCAACCATGGCTTTTGTAACATTAGATGTTCTTTTATTTTGTTTAGGCACTACGATGATAAACCCGCTGAGGTACAGCAGGGCTTTTGGAACTGCCCTTGTGTTCCTATGAGAGAAAGGTAAAGGTTGATGCTGTTTGTTATTTTTCTCTCCCTGCAGTTATCATTTTCTTCTTTGATCATATGGGTTCAGCAGCCTGCTTTTCATTCTTGTACTTGGGCATCTTTGTCGTTACAGCGAAGAATGAAACTTTAGGATTTACTTGTACTAATACGGTTTAATATAGTTGATAATAATAGAATTTCCCAGTATAAATAGCATTCAAAACCTTGGAATCCTGGATAGTTTTGATCTTTTGAACATGGCACCCCGTAACTCTTTGTGATTTGCATAGAATTGACACAAGATCCTTGGGCCTGTGAGAAGAGAGAACTTGGAGTCTCAAGTACTTTCTTAAAAAGTAACCTTGTGTAGATACCAGGATTAAGGTTTGGTCTTGATTCCATTTCATTCCAAAGATGAAAAGTGAACAAGGGCACTGATGGAATCCTATTAAACAAAGAAAGTCACCAGAGAAGAAACTCAAAACCAAACTATGCTCTGTATCAGCTAAGTTGACGAGATACTAAGAAAGTGAACTTTACAATCCTGTTGATATTTCCAAAAGTGATAAAGACATAGTGAATAATGGATCTTTCATGTATAATCGTGCAACCTCTCAAACGTTTACTATCAACTCCAGACTAAATTTCTATAGAATAATTTGTTGCTAGGATTTTGATCCATATAGATATAGAATTTGACTTATTTATGGATCATTGTAATGAAAATGATTCGTGTAGTTTATAACAAATACAATTCAAGTAGTTGACCCCAGAGTAATTACTGAGTATTAATTACTCTGTTGTTGTTGGCTCGAACGAGGTACAATTAGGACTTGTTGGTCAAAATACTAGTTATTTCTTAATCAAAATTTGGTATGCTATGTACTTTTTCTATTATTTCTGAGGCTCACTAAGCATTTTGGAAGTCTTATGAATGTGAAGTCTGATATTTTTCATGGATTTCAGTTGGGGATGTTGAAATCCACTCTAGACTAAATTTGCAGCTCTCATTCATTGTATGTTTCATTTTGTGTTGGCTCGCATGTCTTCTCTTGCCTACCTTACTCTTTTTATATTTAACCTCTACCCCTGGATGTGACTTGAACAAAGGTCTATTGCCTGGTAATGCTTCGGACTTACCACCTGAACTAGGCTTTGGTCACCTCTTGGCCTACGCTTGTGGTCTGTTGTCATGTAAATTTCTTTATTTTTTTTAATGCTATTATGAATCTAAATTAATTTGCGCTTACCACTTTGGTCGAATTGATCCTGATTTACTTTTTCACACAGCCTTTTTTCCTTCTCAATGCGTCACATTTTAATTTTTCTATGCATGCAATTCATATAGTTCAATTATGTTTCATATCCTGATTGCATTATTTCCTGGCAGGAAGGAATGCCACTGCATGCTTTTTCTAACCCCTGATAATGATTTTGCTGGCCAGGAACAGGTAATTAACTGATCACTTTCTCATTTCACTTTGAAATCTGAGCTTTGATTTATTCTGCGAATAGACATTGGAGTACAAGAAGGCTTGTTACTTGAAGTTTATATTGGCACAACATAATTAAAGATGTGATGTTGCTTGTCCATTAAAAGTTGTTCCTGTCGCCCTCGAGACTAGAAATAATTCATCTAGAAAAGTCTTTCGGAATTTTCTCACAGTTCCTTCTGCTTTGCAGGCCATTACGTTGGAAGAGATAAAAGAGACAACAGTAAATATGTGATGCCCTAAATCTTGTATCAGTTTGAATAATGACCTGTGTAATATAGATTTTTGTGGTTGTCTCGAGCTGTTAATATTCCTTGTGGTTTTGGGTGAATATAAAGAAGTCGAGTTCTTGGCATTGTTAATCCTGCTGAATGTTTTTTTGTTTAACAGCTAGTCACGCCATTCAGATTTGGTCCAATTCATTATTAATGCATTTGTCTGTGGTCTTCTTTGTTATTTTGGGTTTTCGCCCGAAGTGAGTTCCCAAGGTACAAGAATATCGTGCTTTCTTGCCGATGGATTTTGTTTAAAGATGTGACGACGCTTAGATATACCACGATAAATTCAAGGATTGGAGCTCTGATACCATGATAAATTCAAGGAAAGAAGGCAGGAAATGAAGCTGGAATAAACTGGAATTTATTGGAACAAAAAACAGAGAAGAACAGAACTGGATAAACCTGATGCAAATGCACAGGGAAGAAGTAGAAATTCATTCCATACTTGCTTAAGGAAAATACATTGTAAACTAGCCTATTTATAGAGAACATTAGCTAACCAATTACTAACAAACTAACAAGATAACAAACTAAAGAACAATCTAGAAGAATCTGGAATAAGAGGGAGCTGAACACGTGAACAGGTTTGCTGCTGTTTCATTGAACTGGAGAGATGGTGAACATGAACTGGGCTGCTGGTTTGTTGATGTGCTGGAGGCTTGGTTATATTCCAAGAGGCTTATTATCGGCAGATTGTGTAAATTATTATCGTCAGATATGTCCCTTTTAGTTGAAGTGCTGAACTTTTAATATCGTATGATCTTCCATTCTTCTCTCATCTCACGACCATTGCTCCCGAACTCATTTTCAAGCAAGGACTCGAGTAGTGTTCATTTAAGCTATGAAATTTCATTGCTGTGTTGTGGTTTGATTTACCGATTTCGTGCTTATATTTTTCATTAATCTTTTACATATGGAAACTGGCAAATTTAGTTGATGCCATACAAGGATCGGGCATCGTCTATGGATAAAACTATAACTTTAGTAATTGCAGACATAAGAGAAATTTCTTAAAACTAACTTCCAATAAGAGACTCGTGTTATTCCCTTTCTTTAGTGCTAAAATTATGTATTTAGCGTATTTGAGTAACATTTGACCATAGAAATAAGCAAGAATGCATATGTGATATGTGACATGTTTGATGAGGAAGAATAGATCTCGGTGAACAATATTGAAAAAGCACTATCGTACCAAACACGTCTATAATCTTCGTTCAAGGACACTTGGACTTCCCACCACGGGTAGTCATTTCTGTGTAGCATTCGCCACATTTTTCTTTGTTTCCATGTTGTCCTGGAGGAACGCATTTGCATCGGTCACGACAAGTCATGCACGCTCTCATGCATAATCTCTTTCGAGAATGCAACTTGCACCTTTCTACGCATAGAGGACTGCACTCTGCAAAGACAATAAGCAAGCACGATACAAAATTTCTTCCAAATTTTGAATCTTCAAGCACTAGTTACTAGTAAGACATTACCTAGTTTAGTTTTTGGTGCAGGTGTGGTAGGCGGCGGAGGCAGAAGCACCCTGAATGGTGTAGGTGGGACTTGAGAGTGTGGCCTTTATTGGTGGAGGTGGCGGTAGCACCTTTGACTGGTGGAGGAGGAGGTGACGCCTTGACTTGTGGAGAAGGAGATGCTGTACCGTAACTTGGACTTACTACATCCTATGTACATCACAAGAATTTCATGAGCTTTGTTCCGGTAGACATATTTAACCATGTTTGAGTTCCATTCTTGAAAACTCATTTTCGTCCAAAATCATTTTTAACCACATATTCCTCTAATAAAATAATTTTGCATGTAAATTCAAAGTTTTTTTACTACTTTTTAATCTCATTTTCCCCAACGTATAACATTTTACAAAATTTATTCTCAAAAAATAGTGCTCAAACAGAGGCTTAGAATGTTGGGTTCGTAGGTATATTAAGTCCCAATATTTTAATTTTTCTCAAACTCATTTTCGAGTTTTAATTACATATTTTATGTGACCCACGGCTATCAACTTTTCCATCACTTGTTTAATCAACTTTTATCGAAATATACTAAAAATCTAATTTTTAACAAAATCAAAAAAGGAGCAAAGTATTAAAAGTTTGTATTAAGTTGTTCCAAGAATGTATAAAAGATCTTTTTGGCCATTCGTGTGAGACACATGCAGACAGAGGGACATGAAAAAACCCTTGTACATTTTTTTCTCTATTACAGTGAAAACAAATATTGGACCGGGATTTTTTTGTGTGTATTTGATTTGTGTCTGTCTTCTTTAAAAACATTGTAGTTTAGTTAGGAAGACGTAGAAATTACTTTGTGCAAGTGATTTGCAAGAGAACTTGCCTCATCGAGTATTTCCTCGTTCCATTGAGACGAAACCTAGAAAATCAAAAGATAGATTGCGTAATGCAGGGGCGGAACCAGGATTATTGTCCGGGGGGGCGAGATTTCGTAAAAAATAATTTTAAACAATATAAAGATAATATCCAAAATTGAATCTTTCTGATAAAGCAAAAGGAAGAGATAGAGAAAAGAAATGTAGGACAATCCATTATAAATCCTTAGGAAAATCAATCTGATTATAAAAATTGAAGGAAAAGAGGTCTATAATTTGGAACATGCAAACGAGACAAAATTCAAAGGAAGATACATCTCAGACAGACACAATTATGACATAAAGGGAGATTTATAATATTAAGATTTGGGGGTCCATCTTAAAAGGTCAACCTTATTAAGAGGAATAGCCCAAGATCTTTATTAATTGGTCCGTGTCAACATCTTTATTCGATGTGGGATTATATCCCTTAACATATAAATGTTAACAAATAAAAGAACAGAAACCTAATCGCCCATGGAAAAATAAAAGGCTTCAAATTAAACCAGGACACAAATTGGATTAAAGGCTATTTTACTTGGAGAATTTGAAGGACAAGTACCTCTCTACCATGAACATCTGCAGCTAACTCATCCTTGTCATGGAATATGGCATCGTCAAAAGATTCAGTCTTCGGGTTTTGAAGTGCCTATTAATTTAAAAGTGAGGGGAGGTGGGTAAGTTCAACAGAATTAATAATTACAAGCATAATTGAGCTTTGTGTCGGTGAACATATCAATAAATCAGCCAATTAATAGCTATTTTAACAGCTGATATATACTCAAAATTTCAAACTAAGTGAATACATGGGCAAATGAAAGACAACAAATTTATTGATTTAGTCATTTAGATACACACAAGCTGACAAGCATGAGTTATCAGCAAATGTGCTTAAAAGCTAGTGAGGAATGAGCATGAACAGTTTGAATAAAGGCTTACCTGCAAGGAGAAGGCAAGGAGCACATCAAATACGATACAATGCTAAGATATGTCTAGGTTACCGTCGATAATAACGACAAATAGACATTAAATGTCAACTAATTGTTCGATTTAAATTCATGAAAGCATAAATTCATCAGTGTATTTATACAAAACCAAACCAAACCGCCCCGGACCTGCGTAAAACTTAAACTGAAAACCAAATACATAAAAGGAGAAAAAGTTGCACCTTTCGTTTGTTCTGTAATGTTGAGTGAGTGAACGCCAGAGAGGAAAAATGCTAGTCGGGGAGGGGAGAACCGGAGAAGAGAGCCTTGAACTGGGGGAAATCGCCAGCCGTGGGGAGAATTGGGGGAAACGACTAACAAGCTAAGGATTGGTAAAACTGGGCCACAGAAGAATACATAAATCAGCCTTTTTCTTTTACACATTTCAAAACTACCAAAACTTGTTTTAAATTTCAAAAATCAGGTTTCTTTATAATTTTAATTATGAAATAATAATTATTAAATTAATTTATTATTAATATTTAATTCTACTGTAAAATAATTAACCCACTCCCACCCCCAACTTCGGGGGTATTCCAGAGACCGTTCCGGTCACCACTCTTCTCTAGCGACCGTCTTGACGACTTTTCCGACGACTGATCCGATTCCGACGAATATGTTTAAGTCACAGATCTATACAATTTGGTCACAATTCAAAATTTTTTAGGTCACAATTCAAAATTTTCATAGGTCACAATTTGTTTATCGGTCACAACTTAAAAATTTTAAAGTCACAATTTTTTTATCGGTCACAAATCACAAAATTTGTAAGTCACAATACTCATTTACGGTCACAAACATCCCATTAATTAACATATATTATATTTTAGGTCACAATTTAGCAAATTGTTGGTCACAATTTAATAATTTTTAGGTCACAAAGTATTTATTGGTCACAATTTATCTAATTCATTGGTCACAAACTAACCAAATTATTGGTCACAAACAACCTAATCATTTGTAACCACCCCCAAATCATTTGTGACCACGACTTCGCCACTTCCCCCATCAGCGGCTCCACCACTGTTGCCGCCTCAGTAACCAAACAACACCAAATGGACCACTGACGCCACTACCAACAGATCGCAGCCTCAACCGCACCCAACCGCAGCCCCAACTGCACCTAACCACACCACCACCACCATCGTCGACCGCCACAAGTACCAACACTATCTATATTAACAAAATCACCGCCAACAACCGCCACCACCATCGCCAACAACCGCTGCCACAAACTCACCTCTACCGCCAGATACACCATCGCCAACAACCACACAAAACACTGCACCATCACCGCACACAAACAACTGGTCACCGCACACAACCACTGGATCCGCCAAAAACCGCCGCCGAATCCACCATTAAAAAAAAAAAAAAATTTGCACGCACCGCACACAAATCGACGTCCCAACCGCACAGATCCACCATAACAAAAAAAAAAAAGAAGCAACGGACAGATCTGCTCCTATGTGCAACGACGATTGGCAGTGAGGGAGAGAAGATAGAGAATCGACTGGAGGGGGAGAAACGTGGTGGCAGCTGGAGGAGAAGAGCAGCGAAGGCGGCAAGAGGAGATGAGCCTGAGAGGAGAGAAAACCGACTGGAGGAGAAAAAGTGAATTTTAGGTTTAATTAGGGTTATTTTAATTGTAATGAAAATAATATAATTAATATTTAATTAAAAAGAAAAACCTGATTTTGGAAAAGTTAAATCAGTGACCTGATTTGTGAAATTGGTATCTTAAATACCAGTCTGGGTGTAATTTCCTCAAAGGGAAAAGGAAGAGGGCTTGGGCTTCTTTCAAAATTTTAAAAGTCTTGGGCTTGAGTTGGGTGGGCTTTTTTTTAAGCAAAAAATTAAGGGCCCAGTGGGCTGCCCCCACTGGGCCCTTCATAGGTCCGCCCCTGGCGTAATGGCACAGTCCAAAATAAGATCTCATGTCTTGTGGAGCATAAATATAAACATTAACACACTTTATGATGGCTAAAATTCGTCATACCATCCATGATGTATGGAGATTATTGATTATCATAAAAAAATACGATTTTCCATGTAACTTTATATTTTCAAAAAAATAAAAATTCTTCTACGACAAATTAATAAGATTGTAGCTATTCACGAGTATACAAAACGACTACTTTCTTAGCTATCACAAAATAACACTCATAGTAAAGCAAAACGATGAAAGAGAGAGGCATTGGGCGTACCCGTGTGGACACCAGAAGAAAAGATGCCAAGAGAAAGAGAAGAGCTTTCGAAGACATTTCTAGCAGCAAGCAAAGGAATCAAGATGCCAAAACTACTCAGTAATGATTCAGATGAACGAGTCTTGTACATATAGCACACAAAGTCACGTTTCGCTAAACTTAAAATATATACTTACTAGTAAAGTAAATAAGTGGTTTTTCAATTGATAAAAGCTGGATATAAATTATATGCCAGCTTCGTTGGATGTGTAAGACACGAGTTATGGGTTTTTCCTGCTGAATCAAGTTGCCGACATGCCACAGGCATTGTGTGTTAAACTAAAGTATATATTTCTTCATATTGTGTGTAAAAACTAATTTATCAAGCAGCACATGACTCGTCTTTGAAAATTGTAACCAGCCTTCTAAGTCAAGTCAATTTCGCTCCAAATTAACTGTTACAATACTTTAAAGAAACTCTAAAAGTAATTCTCAAATAAGAAACTCTTTTATAAATTAATTTCTAAACACAAATTCAGATAGTTTTTTTCATGAATCTTTTCTACAGAAAGCAAAAATAACAGCAAGTGTTATGCCAAACGAACCCTTAAATGCTTGGATTTTGATGTCTAGGTGGTACATAAATTTAAGACATATTCTAATTAAAAAAAATTGAATTTTTCCTTTTGTTTCTCAAAACTAATCAAATTGGGAGTTCAACACTATGGGAAAAATTATGCATCTACACCGGCAGACGCGGTTGGGCTTGAGTTTTTTTTTATTTTAAATGTTTTGTCTCAATTTGCAACATCATCGAAGGAAGTCAAATGTATCAAAATAGGTTGTTCAAACTAGTATTTCGATAAAATGTTAATTTTAAAAATTATGTGATGATCGTATGCTAGTCGAATTCATAAATTACCTACGTGATCTCGAAGCTCGTTTCAAGAACTACATTGTAGACATATCAAATAATTCAAATGAATATCGAAAATAGTGACGCAAGTCTTCAAAAGAAAAATCTAACTCATTTTTTCTTTGAAAAATTTCAATTATTTTACTAACATTTATTATTTTAGCCCGACAAAGTCTCAATATAATTTATCTCATTTTATTAGAAAATTTTACATGGAATATGGCGTCAAAATTTTCATATCGTTACAAGGTTGGAATGTAAGTTTTGCTCCTTTCAAGTTGTAGTGGTATAATGACTTTTGAAGGAGCAACTTGATTTTATATAGTAGCAAGGACTAAACTATCGATCGACTTCAACATTGTGATTGGCAGACTGGCAATAACTTTTCTACAAGTTTGATTGTGCTCCTAACTCAAAATGTCTACGTTCCTCACTGTGCATCTACTATCAAATTTTAAATGCTTCTAATGATAATTGGACAGTATTAAGCGCCTGTTTGACGTCCTTTCTTTTTTGTATTTCCAATTTTTTGTACAGTAGATGTAGGGTCATTGCTCAATTAATTTTTTCATTATGACTCCATTTCATGGAATATTTTATATCTATTTTGCTTGTGTTCCAAAGTACTCCAAAAAGCATTTGTTATTATCAAACAATTACAGTTGGTTATTTGGTAAATTGAGAGTGTTTAATTAAGGGCAAAAATGAAATTTTGAATTTCAATGTTGGTTCTAAATCAAAAGAATTGATTGCTTGTCAAAAGTCCTTGCAATTTTAAATTACTATATTAATGTTTGAGAAATTAAAACGCATTAAAATGGGAATTTTAAGGTTGTCAAACAGGGACTAAAGAAGAACAAAACTTATGCTCATCATTAGGCTCTTGATGTTGGAGCTATTGTATTGTACAAATTTGTACTGCATGCCCAAACATAACCTTCCTGACCATATAGGTAGACCTATCATTTCTAAGTTTTTGGAGAGGTCCAATTCTCACAAACATACTCCTCAAACAAGATATCTATAGTGATGCACACATCGATACATTCTGCCTAGTACGTTGCATGATTTACGGCTATTATCTTGTATGATTGATGTTCTTTACGATCTACGCATTTCTCGCGTGCATGTATGGACGTACATCTCGGGTGCGAAAGTTTTTGCCTACCTACTGTTTAAATTTCATTTGGCTACCAATTTATAAATTGAATTAAAGTCAAATACTAATTTCAATCATATATTCATAATTATTACTTATTTATTATCTATATATTTCGTAAAATCTATTAACATTTCTCCTTACAAATAATTTATAAATATTTGATTTTAAACGCAAAATAATAGAGAAATCAACACAAGTATTTAACGTGATTCGACGATTTGGTTACGTCCACAAAAAGCGAAACGAAATTTTTTATTCAGTATGAATAATACGGTTACATCATCAGTATTTATATTAACCATATCTCAAGCCGTACAAGACTTTCGGGCCCGTACAAGAAAAAAATACACATGTACCGTACCACAAGAACGTTGCCCCCGCACCCCTACCCTATTTAGCGTTCCATAGCAAACAAACAGTGAATTAAACCCACAAGGTGACATCAGCCATTTTAATCCAGGAAACTTGTGTTCCCACTATATATGAGCCACATACAACAATCTCCACATTGGCGAATGTTCACCATTTAGGAGAAAAACACTGAAGCAAACATAATTTGGGAAAACCACTCAATTTGGGACCAATAGGTTGGGACACATCCTCTCTAACACCTAGAGATGTTAATCAAGTTCAAGTAATACTTGAACCTATCCATTGTGATTGGATTTGTCAACATGTCTGCTGCATTCTCTAAGGTATGCATCTACTCTAGCAATATTTCTCCTAAAATAACCAACTCCCTTATCTTATGAAATCTCACATCAATGAGCTTGATTCTTGCATGATAAATCTAATTCTTTGCTAAAAAGATGGTGCTCTGACTATCACAATACAGCTTCATTTCTTAATACTTGATCCCAAGCTCCTTAGCAAGCCCTCTAAGCCACAATAATTCCTTGGCTGCTGCAGACGCTGCCATGTATTCTATTTCAGTTGTAGATAATGCTACAAGTGACTACACCATTGATCTCCAACATATATGCCTACCTACAAGTGTGAAAACATAACATGTATGGGACCTTTGCCATCAAAGTCGCCTACATAATATGCATCTACGTATCCTTAAATTGAAACATCATCATGCTGTCTCTCAAACATTATACCACACTCCATTGTAACTCTCAATACCTGAAAATTCACTTTACAGCCCTCCAATGTTGTCTGCCAGGATTAGCCATGTACTTGTTCACCACACTGACTACATGTGCTAAATCTAGCCCGATACATACCATTGCATATATCAAAGATCCTGCTAGCATAAGGCACATTTGCCAATGTTATTAGACAATTTGAAGTGATTTGCCAATATGTACCCATTAGTTTTGCATTGGACATGCTAAACCTCTCCAACATTTTCTTCAAATAATTTTTTTGAGACACCTATAATTTTTTTGAGATACCATTGCAGTGGAGACTGCTCCATGAAAATCTGCTCCTCCAAATCACCATGAAGGAAAGTGGTCTTCACATCCAGCGGCTTTAACTCCAAATCAAAACTGGCTACCATTGTCAAGACAATCCTAATGAAAGTACGTCTTACGATTGGAGAGAAGCTCTCATCATAATCTACCGCTTTCTTCAATTCTGGTACATGCCTAATATTTTCCAAAGTCCTCACCACACCATCGAATATTTTAAATTTTATGGACCACATTCTAATGATCTTACATGATGCATCATTACCTATCAGAATAGATCTAAAATTACCTGAATGATATGAATCAAACAAATCCCGTTGAGAACACATGTGATATAAACAGGCTAAATCAAGTACCCAAGAGTCATGTAATCTGTCAAAATTACCTGCAGAGATTGGTAGTATGTCTCCATCTTTAGAATCTGAGTCTCCTTCTGCAACACTAGCCGATTTTGAGGATTCATCACCTTTCATTTCATCACTCTACTTCTTATTCGGACAATCTTTTTTAAAGTGACACATCTGATGGCATTTGAAGCACTTGGTGTTTTTCTTATTTTGATTTCTGGATTTCAATCTTGTATTCCCTTTGTAATAACCACTTTTATCATTCTTTCATTCACGATCCTTGTAACCCTTCACTATCAACCCTTCACCCTGAAAACTTTCATCAGTACGCAGTTTTCGCTGATTGTAGGCTAAAAGGGTTGATGTGATTTTGTCCAATTTGAGAGTCTATTTACCCCCACCTCAATGTAGTTACCAGGTGGTCGTACGAGGAAGGAAGATAGTACAACAATATCATTTCCTTAACTTCATCATCAAACTTGATTTCAATTCGTAAAAAATTGCTGATAATTTGATTAAACATATTTGTGTGTTAAATCATGTCTGTACTTTCCATCATTTTGAACTCGTACAGTTACTACTTCAGATGTAGCTTGTTCGTGAGAAAGTTCGACATATAACGACTCTCCAATTTCAACCAAACCTCTGCCGGATACTCAATGTCCATGTCGTCATACATGATCTCGTCCACCAAACACAGCCCAATTGTACCCGTTGCTAGCTACTCAAGTTTTTTCCAATCGATATCTGACACACCTTCTAACTTCTTCCCAGATAGATCATTCAACATCCCTTGCTGCGCCAGCAACTTTACCCTTCTCTTCTATAATTAGAAATTCCTAGTTCCATCGAACTTCATCACATCAAAATTTGCAATCGAAGAACTCGTCATCTAGACCGGGAGCTCTAATACTAGATGTTGGATTTTAAACACAAAATAATAGATAAGTGAAATAAAAAAATCAACACAAGAATTTAACGTGGTTCGACTATATGCTTACGTCCACAAGGAGTGAAGCATAGATTTTATTCAGTATGAATAACATGATTACATCATCAGTATTTATACTAACCTTAGCCTAAGCCCAACAAGACTTTATGGCTCATACAAGAAAAAATACAAATGTACTATACTAGGAACAACCTATTCAGCATCCCTAGCAAGCAAACAATAAATTAAACCCATAAAGCTGAAGTCATCGCTCCACTCTGTTCTGTTTGGTGCGTTTTGCTTCTGCATCGGTCATTTTGATTAGTAAACTTGTGTTTCACTCTATATGAGCCACACATTCAACAATAAATTTACCAAAAAGTGGGATTTCTAGCATTTGAGAGATTTAGATTTGTCCTGGCACTCTAAACTCTTGCAACTTGCAAGGGATGTAAAAGATATAAACACTAGAACTAAGATTCCTCTTTCAAATTCATTTGATGTCACACAACATTGGAAATTAGTCAATGGTAGTCAGATAATTTAAGTACAATAATATAATAAAGTGTTTTGATATGCATAACCTCGGTGTACATCCCCCTCACAATAAGGGGTCCACGATTTTTTTATTGGGCGAGGACTCCCCTACTGTGAGGGCTTGTCAATCCTCATGTACAAATAGCAAAACCTTATAATAAACACACAAATGAAGTATTAACCATTTCGATTAGATCTCAAGTTATTTTTGTCCTTGTCTACTTGACTTCTTGTATCATCTAAAATTTATTTAATCCTTTCAAAAAAAAAAAAAATTTATACTCGAAGAATATTGAGCTCATATTTGAGTCATATTCTCTGAAAACTCATTTTTTCTCACATTTATTTTCAATAACACATTTTTTCAATAAAATAATTTTAAACGTAAATCCAAAATCCTTTTCTACTTTCACACATTCTCCAAAAACATTACTACTATAAACAGCGGCGGAGCCAGGATTTTTTTTTGGGTGGGCAAAATTTATATGATAAATGTGTGGCTCCCCTTTGCAACCATGCTAAATACACTAACAACTAATAATGAACAAATATATATACACATACATAAAATCTTTCATATATTTATTGACATTACATAACGCATAATTGGGAGAGAGGGGTAAAAGAAATATATTATTTTAGTGTTATTGATAGAACTGGAGTTCGACTCCTGAATGAGCAGTTGAGCATGATATGAATAAGGAAAAAGGCATATACTCTAGACGCATTCCTGTGTGAGGCCACCCTATCAACCGTCGAGCTTTCACCACCAACCTCTGAACTCATATCCTGTTCATCCAAATTATTGTCATTTGTGCTCGAAACTGCCCTAAACAAGAGCGAAAGAGAGTCAACGTTTGGTAATTAAACACTTAGATTAGACCTCAAAGACTCAACCAAATTGAGCTTGCAATTGGGTGTAAGGCTAGCAAAACCCTTCACTAGAGAATACACACGGTCGAAAATTTGTTGCTCTTAGATGTAAAATAACTCTTTATCCAACAAATCGAAGGAAACCCTTGATTTTCAAAAAGACCTAGAAACCAAGAAAAGATTCATCTCCAGCATATTAGCAATCATATTCAGTATTATGCGCCTTTGAGATTCCCAATTCCACGAATTTATCAAATGTTTCTTTAACTACTTGCTACAGCCCAGATTCGTTTCTAGCGAATTCAGATTTTTGGGATTGGTAAGTGGACCACCCTTGCCGAGTGTGGCTCCACCCCTAACTATAAAATCTACTTTTTCAAACAATGGGCCTCAAACAGAGCTTAAATATGATGATGTTCAAGACAGAAGCAAAAAAGCATCTAGTATTTGAACAATATGACTAAGGATAATATTTCCATGGAAAACAAAATGGAAATCATATGAAATTAAAATGAGAAGATTGTCGATTCAATGATAGTTAGACAATATTCTGAGTTGAAAATTGAGCAATAGAATTATTGAAAGTGCTGGACCTTTTCTTGTTTTCTCCATTTTTCTGAAGCTCAAAATATTTTTCGGCATGACTTGCAACTTGGGTTTAGGTCCTTGTACGAACATCATATATTGATATACTCTTCCAATTTCCATTGCCATATTTTTCCTAGCCCACTAAAAATAACCTATTGTACATGTAGGTAACAAAGTCAAACTATTACATCTAAACACGTGTCTCAATCAAACTATAATGTTTTGTCCTATTGGATATTCCCATAATACAATTTGAATACATCAACGCATCATCCATTCTTAACAAATAAAAAAATATCAAAAGGTTTAATGTGTCGATGTGTCAAAAAATACATTAGCATCTTCACATTTGTTAAGAAGTGATAAATGTGTCGATGTGTCAAAATGTATTGATGGACAACTAGAGGGACATCGACGATAAATGTCAACTCATTGAAAGAAAGTAAGTTTTGAGAATAGCATAATAAGAATGTTAAAAATAAAATTGGAAATGCTATTAGAAGATTCTCACTATCGTAATCGTCCTACGTAATACACATGTGGTGGTCAGTGATTTGATGCATTAATGTGGTAGTTTTTTTACATCAAATCATTAACTGCAACATGTATAACACATAGAGCGCCTACAGGAATGAACGACTGCAAATAGCATTATTTATTTTAAAATCGACTATTGCACCCAACTTCCCATAAATTATCATAAGATTAAAATTTCAAAGTCTAGTCAAAAGACAGTCCGACAAATTAACATGAATCCAAATAATTATATACACAGAAAACAAAATAATCAATCGTCATCAGGATACTCTTTTCTGCACCTTCTTCTGGAATTCACCAAACACTTGGCTTCTTCAGATTCCACCCCCACCACCGGTGTATCGTCTGTATATATTGGCGGCGGAATTAACCTGTCCTCAATTAACGCCAAATCATGCAACAAATCATCGCAGTGTTTAATACAATTTTCCCATCAATTTATCTAATCTGAATTGGTCAAAAATTATTCAAATGAATTTGTAATTCGTTCAATATGTTTAATACAATTTTCCCATTAATTTTACGAATAAATGCTCATTTTCTTTCGTCTTGGTGTGAAAATAATAGTCGAATGTTTCAACAAAATCAGCCAAGAGAATAATTATTTCTTGAAAACAAATGGAAACAAGCTTTACTAACAACAATAATCACTGAATACACCAACAAATTCGTACACATATTCTAAAACGACATTATTAAATAGAACAGAAATGAGAAATGGATCCTATAAATTAATTCAGGGGCAGTTAACCATTTCTCCATGGATCATGACCCGACCCCAATTGGTGCATTTCTTGGATCCGACGGGTACACATTTGTCCTTGGCACAGCAGGCAGTACATACTTTCATGCATGGCCTTTTGGGGCTCACTGGTTTGCAGTACTCTTCACACATGGCCACACAACCTGCAGGAGAGCAAAAAAGGGGTCAAGAATGTCATCGACTTGATATGTACACAATTTTTATAACAATCATGTCATACGTACATCACCCTTTACGTTTTCTTTTACACTTGGCCATGTGACAACACATCATTGGACAATTTAAATTTTACATAGTTTTTTCACCCCAATCAAGTCAAGGAAAGAGTGTACAAGTGGCATTTTTCTTTTTATAAATGCTTTGACAAACTTAACTTTTTTAACTTATGCCTTAACACGCCCTCACTTGCAGGTTAGATTCATTTTTCAATCAAATGCTTGAAATATCTACAATTTTCACGATGGGTATCTTGCACGCGGTGACACCACCAGAGGCGCCATGCTTGCCCCCAAGCCCATTAAATTTTTAAGGCAGAAAAAAATGGGAATTTTGAAAATAAAAAATAAAAATAAAAATTAATTATTGTATGGAACTCAAGATCCGAACCGAACCGTTCTATAATTAAATTTGGATCCGACGATTCCACTTACTAAATACCCGAAACTTCGGGTTCGGTTCGATTCAGTTCTAAGAAGGAGAACTGAATCGAATTAGACCATGTCCACCCCTAATTTCGATAACAAGTATGATAAAGTGATCATAGCGGGGCAGACAATAATATTTACAACCACAGCATTGCACCAAGGAAGAAACCCTGAAGGGAGATACAACCAGATAATGGACAAAGATTGCCTATATACACATAATTCGCAGAGTATGACCACATGTGTGATGAATTATTACTCGTGCAAGCTTCCAGAGCCTAAAACACACTGAATAGTAAATCTACCATTTTTTTCGACTTCTTTTTATTTAGGGAAATCTGCACCACAGTCCCCAAACTATATATCTTTTTGCATTCCGGATCTACGTTCATTTTATTTTGGCATTTGAGATCCCCAATCTTTCATTTTTTGGTGCAAGTAGGTTCGAATAGATGGAAAACGTTTGTTTTAATTTAGATGTCACATTACTTGCACATGGCCTCTTGTTTAAGGGTATTGTGGTTCATTGTCATATTTTTCACAAAAATAACTAAAAAAGGGAAGAAGATAAAATAAGGAAGTGTTGAAGATACATTTGTCTTATCCAACAGTTTAAACTTTTAGACTAGTGGTTTAACATGTTATCATAGATTCAACTATTTCCTCCACTCATTTATATGAATTTTTAGGCTTTAATGGGGAAAAAATAATCTTGCCTACATATGAGAGGATGTCTTAAATATAATATTTAAATGATATACATTTCACCTTATCTACAACTAGAACTTTTAGATAAAGTGATTTAACAGAAAAAAAAGAAAAATAACCAAAAAGGAGAAATAAAACAATAAAATCTACCTCCAAATTCTACCGCCCAGAAATGCAAACATTGCCGCTGCTACCCCCTAAATTCCTGTAGCCACTGCCTTCCTGTACCATCACCCCCAACCGTTGACTTATCATAATCCTTGTCGTCTCTGCATCCCAAACCCCTCTAAAATGCTGGCCAAAATCAATTTTTGGTCTTTTTCTTAAAGTTTCAATCTTGATTATACATACTTGTGATTATGTTTAGATATGCAACTATTTGTGGAGTAAGATAAGGAATAGCAAGTGGCCACTGACAAATAGGTGCAGTTGATTTTTCAATTAATGAAGTGATTTGATCTGAAAATAGATTGCAGAATTTCTATCGCGTTTTCCAGGATTCAGATGTACAAGTCTGGTACATATAGCACACAAAGTCATGTTTGGCTAAACTTAAAATATTTAACTTACTAGTAAAGTAAATAAGTGGTTTTTCAATTGATAAAAGCCGGATATAAATTATATGCCAGCTTCATTGGATGTGTAAGACACGAGTTATGGGTTTTTTCTGCTGAATCAAGTTGCCCACATGCCACAGGCATTGTCTGTTAAAACTAATGTGTCATATTGTGTGTAAAAACTAATTTATTAAGCAGCACATGACTCGTCTTTGAAAATTGTAACTGCCTTCTAAATCAAGTCAATTTCACTCCAAATTAGCTGTTACAAAAGCTTTTTAAACTCAAAAGCTACTTTTGAATCCATTTGACTAATTTTTTTTTAAAAAGACTTCATCTAATTAGAATGACTTTTAGAGGAATATTATTCAATGTGACTTTCTCTAAAATCATTTCTGAAATAAGAAACTCTTATATAAATTAATTTCTAAACAAAAATTAAAATTGTTTCCTCATGAAGCTTTTCTGCAGAAAGCAAAAGTAAGAGTATATGTTATACTAAACGAACCCTTAAATGCTTGGATTTTGTTGTCTAGCTAGTACATAAATTTAAGACATATTCTAATAATAAAAATTTTGAATTTTTGCTTTTTTTTTTTTTTTTTTTTTTGTCAAAACTAAACAAATCAACACTCTATGGGAAAAATTTTGCATCTACACTAGTGGAGGCACGGTGGGGCTTGGTGGGTCACGTGATCCATCCACCAACTTCCAAAAAATTGAGTTTTTTTTTTTTTTTTTAATGCTTTTGTCTCAATTTGAAAGATCTTTACGGAATGTCAAACAAAGTCAAAATATTACATTCTTAAGATTATTTTGAATGAGCAACTCGATTTTATATAGCAGCAAGGACCGAACTATCTATCGACTTCAATATTGTGGTTGGCAAACTGGCAATAACTTTTTTGCATGTTTGATTACATTGTAGACATATCAAATAATCCAAACGAATATCGAAAAATAGTTATATATGCCTCAAACGCACTTCTTAAAAAGAAAAGCTTAACTCGTATTTTCTTTAAAAATTTTCAATTATTTTATTAACGTTTATTATTTTTGCAAAACATATTCTCAATATAATTTACATAATTTTAATAGAAAATATTGTATGGAATATGATGAATAACATTACTCATTTGATTGTGCTCCTAATTCAAAATGTCTGCATTTGTGTAAATGCTTGTGATGATAATTGGACACTCTCAAGCGCTTGTCCTCTCTTTTTTGTGTTTCTAATTTTTTGTTATGTAGATATGAATAACATTACTCATTTGATTGTGCTCCTAATTCAAAATGTCTGCATTTGTCGCTCTGCATCTACTATCAAATTTTAAATGCTTCTGATGATAATTGGACACTATCAAGCGCTGTTCTTTCTTTTTTGTGTTTCCAATTTTTTGTACAGTAGATGTAGGGTCATTACTCAATTAATGCTGTCATTATAACTCCATTTCATGGAATATTTTATATCTATTTTGCTTGTGTTCCAAAAGTACCCCAAAAAGCATTTGTTATTGTCAAACAATTACGATTGGTTGTTTCGTAAATTGAGAGTGTTTGATTAAAGGCAAAAATGAAAATTTCAATTTCGGTGGTTGGTTGAAAATCAAAAGAATTGATTGCTTGTCAAAAGTCCTCGCAATTTTAAATTAATATATTACTGTTTCGGAAATTAAAATGCATTAAAATAGGATTTTTAAGGTTGTCAAACAGGCGCCAAAAAAGAACAAAACTTATGTTCATCATTAAGCTCTTGACGTTGGAGCTATTGTATTGTAAAAATTTGTACTTCATGCCCAACATAACCTTCCTCATTATATGGGTAGACCTATCATTTCTAAGTTTTTGGATAGGTCCAATTCTGACAAACATACTCCTCAAGCAAGATACCTATAGTCATGTACACATCGATACATTGAACCTAGTATGTTGCATGATTTACGGCTATTATCTTGTATGATTGAGGTTATTTATGATCTACGCATATCTCGTGTACATGTATGGACATACATGTCTGGTGCCAAAGTTTTTGACTAACTACTGTTTAAATTTCATTTGGCTACGAATTTATAAATTGAATTAAAGTAAAATATTAATTTCAATCATATATTCATAATTATTGCTTATTTATTATCTATATATTCCGTAAAATCTACTAACATTTCTCCTCATAAATAATTTGCAAATGTTAGATTTTAAACATAAAATAATATAGAAGTGAAATAGAGAAATCAACACAAGTATTTAATGTGGTTCAGTGATGTGCCTACGTCCACAAGAAACGAAGTGAAGATTTTATTCAATATGAATAATAGGTTTATATCATCAATATTTGTATTAACCCTAACTCAAGCTCATACAAGATTTTAGGGCCCCTACAAGAAAAAAAAAAAAAAATACACGTGTCGTACCGTAGGAGCATTGCCCCTGCACCCCCAACCTATTCAATGTCCATGTCAATCAAACAGTGAATTAAACTCACAAGACCAATGTCGTCGCTCCTCTCCAACGTTGGTCATTTTGATCCAGTAAACTTATGTTTTACTCTATATGAACTACATATACAGCAATCTTCACCATGAAAATATGCTCCTCCAAATCACCATGATGGAAAGTGGTCTTTACAACCAACGCTCTAACTCCAAATCAAAACGGGCCACAATTGCCAAGACAATCTTGATGGAAGTGTGTCTGACGATTGGAGAGAAAATTTTATCATAATCTACTTCTTTCCTCTGTGAGTATTCCTTAGCTACTAACCGAATCTTGTATCTTCCCCCTTTCTTTTCTAACATTGCTTCTTTTTTTCCGTACATCCACTTACACCCTATCGGTTTCTTTCCCTTTGGATGTTCCAACAGATCCCAGGTATCATTTTTATGCAATGACTCAATTTCATCTATCATAGCCTCTATCCATTTACTTTTCTTCTGACTACCAATGACATTATAAAAAGTTATAGGATCGCTATTGCGGGTAATGAGTGCATAAGAAATTGAATCCTCAAATTCATACTTTCATCGATGGCCTGATAGTGCGACATGGTCTATTTGTGAGAATACTATAATATTGTTCCTCTTCTGAGGTAGAAATGTTCACTCCTTGAGCATTAATCTCCATGCCAACATTGTCTAGCTCTACTGCAGTACTAGCTCTTCTGCTCCGCTTGCATGAACTGGGCTTCTCTTCATCTAGAGGTGCTTTCAGCATGAATGCTTCATCAAAGATTGAATCCTTACCGATCACTATTTTATTTGCCTCTAGATCCCAGAACTTGTACCCTTTTACACCGTTCACATAGTCCAGAAAAATACACTTTCTTGATTTCAAATCAAGCTTGAATTTCTCTGATCGCTAGATACATGCACATAAGCCAAACACCCAAATACTCTCAATCCAGAATAATAAACTTCATTACCTATCCAAACTTCCTCTGCAACTTTCCCATCTAGCGCTGTTCGTGGTGATCCATTTATGATGTAACATGTTATGTTCACGACCTCTCCAAAAACTCTTCGGAAGCCATGCATTCAACTTCAAACATCTTGTTCATTCTATAATTGTTCTGTTCATCCTCTCCGTTGCACCATTCTGCTGTGGTGTCTTGCGAACTGTATAGTACCACTAAATACCATGTTCCACACAGAATGTCAGAAACTATGAATCTATGTACTATTTACTATTGTTTGTCCTGGATATTTATTTTTTCTTCTTCTCTGGTTATCTACTTCTACTTTTCATAATCTGAACTTTGCAAAGTCTTTAGACTTGTGATTCATGAAATATACACAAACTTTTCTAGAAAAGTCATCAATGAAAGTAATGAAATACTGAGATACACCTTTAAACAACTCTCTTACTGGTCCCCCAAACATCAGAATGTACATAATCAAAAATGTCATTTGTCTTGTGCTTTTCCGTCTTGAACTGTACTCTATACTATTTTCCAAGTATACAAAACTTACAAAAATCTAGCTTGCATGATTTTACTCCTTTTAACAAATTCCTCTTGTGAAGCTCAATCATACAACATTCTCCTATGTGCCCCAGTCGCATATGCCATAGGAGAGTGTCATCTAACTTAGATTCTGCTGTAGCAACTCCACCTACAATTGTATTCCCTAGTAGTTTATAGATATTTTCAGCCAATTTCTAACCCTTCATCATAATCATATCCCCTTTCTTCACTGTCAAGGCCCTACCTTCTGACTTATAAGAATAGCCACATGTGTCTAAAGTGCATAAGAAGATTATGTTCTTTCTCAATTCGGGTACACGCCTAACATTCTCCAAAGTCCTCACCACACCATCGAACATTTTAAATTTTCTGGACCCCATGTCAATGACCTTACATAATGCATCATTACACATCAGAACAGATCCAAAATTACCCGAACGATATGAATCAAACCAATCCCAGTAAGGACACATGTGATATAAACAGGCTGAATCAAATACCTAAGAGTCGTGTAATCTGTCAAAATTGCTTGCAGAGACTGATATCATGTCTCCATATCCAGAATTTGAGTTTTTCTTCTGCAACACTAAACGAGTTTGAGGACCCAACACTTTTCATTTCATCACTCTGCATCTTTTCGGACGATCCTTTTTTAAAATGATGGAACTTGTAGCACTTGATATTTTTCTTATTTTGATTTCTAGATTTTGATCTCATATTCCATTTGTAAGAAACACCCATGTCCTTCTTTTTCCCACAATCCTGGTAACCCTTCACAGTCAACCCTTCACCCTGTGAACTTTTGCCAGTATGAAGTTTTCGCTAGTTGTATGACAATAGGGGTTGTGTGACTTCCTCCAAGTCGAGAGTCCATGTACCTCCATCATTTTGAGCTCGTATAGATGTACTTCATATATTACTTGTTCGTGAGACATTCCACATATAACGTCTTTCTAATTTCAGCCAGACATCCACCAAAGACTCAGCATCCATGATGTGATACATGATCTCGTCCCCCAAACAAAGTCGAATTGTACCCACTGCTTGCGCCTCGATCTCTTCCCAAATAACATACCCTCTGACTTCTTCCTAGATAAGCCTTCACCATCCCTTGTTGAGCCAACAAATCCTTCACCCTTTGCTGCCATAATATAAAATTCCCAGTTCCGTCGAATTTCATTACATCGAATTTTGTAATCGAAGAATTTGTCATCTAGACCTGGAGATTTGATACCAGTTGTGTATTTTAAATGCAAAATAATAGAGAAATGAAATAAAGAAATTAACACAAATATTTAACATGGTTCGACGATTTGCCTACATCCACAAGGAATTAAGCAGAGATTTTTTTTTGCTGAGGCAGAGATTTTATTCAGTATGAATAATATGGTTATATCATCAGTATTTATAGTAATCCTAGCCCAAGCCCATAAGACTTTTGGGTCTATCAAGAAAAAAATACATATGTACCCAACCTAATCAGCATCCCTAGCAAACAAACAGTGAATTAAAACCACAAAGCCGATGTCATCGCTTCGCTATCCACTCCGGCATCGACCATTTTGATTCAGTACACTTGTGTTTCACTCTATATAAGGTACATATACAACAATAACTTTACCAAAAGTAGGATTTCTCGCGACTGAAGGATTTAGATTGGCCTCGGCACTCTAGACTCTTGCAACTTGCGAGGGATGTAAAAGATATAAACACTAGAACTAAGATTCCTCTTTCAAAGATAGTGATATAATTTAAGTATGACAATTTAATAAAGGATTTTGATATGTGTAACCCCAGTGTACATCCCCCTCACAATAAGGAATCCACGATTTTTTATTGGGCGTGGACCCCCTATTGTGAGGAGACTATCAACCCCAGTATACAAATAGCAAAATCTTACAATAAATACTCAAACGGAGTATTAACCATTTCAATTGGATCTAAAGGTATTATTGTTCTTGTCTACTTGACTTTTGCATCATCTAAAATTTCTTGAATCCTTTCAAAAAAAATCATACTTGAAGAATATTGAGCTCCTATTTGAATCAAATTCTCTGAAAACTCATTTTTTCTCAAATTTATTTTCAATTATACATTTTTTCAATAAAATAATTTTGAACATAAATCCAAAACCTTTTTTCTAATTTCGCACGTTTTCCAGAAATATTACTACTATAAACAGTGGCAGAGCCATGATATTTTTTTTTGGTGGGCAAAATTTTTAATACAAATGTATAGCTCCCCCCTACAACCATGCTAATTCCACTAACAGCTATTAACGAACAAATATATATACACATACATAAAATCTTTCATATATTTATTAACATTATAGAACGCATAATTGAGAGAGTGTGGTAAAAGAAATATATTGTTTTAGTGTTATTGATAGAACTGGAGCTCGACTCCTCGATGAGCAGTTGAGCACGATATGAATAAGGGGAAAGATAGATATTTTAAACGCATTCCTCCATGAGGCCACCCTATCAACTGTCAAGCTTTCACCACCTACATCTGAACTCATATCATGCTCATCCGAATCATTGCCCTTTTTGCTCGAAACTAGCCTAAACAAGAGCGAAAGAGAGTCAACGGCAATAAAACAGTTAGATTAGACCCAAACACTCCACCAAATTGAGCTTGAAATTGTGTGTAAAGCTAGCAAAACCCTTCACCAAAGAATACACGCAGTTGAACATTTCTTACTCTTAGATGCAAAATAACTCTTTATCCAACAAATCGAAGGAAATCCCTAATTTTCAAAAGACCTAAAAAGCAAGAAAAGATTCATCTCCAACATATTAGCAATCATATTCAGTATTCTGCTCTTCTGAGACTCCCAAATCCACAAATTTATTAGATGTTTCTTCAACTACTTGCTACAGCCTATATTCATTTCCAGCAAATCCAGATATTTTGGGGTGGACAATGGACTACCCTTGCCAAAGTCTGGCTTACTCCCTGACTATAAAATCTACTTTTTCAAAAAATAGGCCTCAAATATAGCTTGAATATTCATGATTTTCGAGAGAGAAGCAAAAAAAAACATCTATTATTTGAACAATATGACTAGGGATAACATTTACATGAAAAACAAAATGGAAACCATATGAAATTAAAATGAGAAGATTGTCAATTCAATGATAGTTAGACAGGATTCTGAGTTGAGAATTGAGCAATAGAATTATCGAAAATGCTAGACCTTTTCTTGTTTTCTCCCTTTTTTTGACTCTCAAAATATTTTTGGGTATGACTTGCAACTTGGGTTGAGGTCCTCTTCCAATCTACTTTGCCATATTTTTTAAAGCCCACTAAAAATAACCTATTTTACATGTAGGTAACAAAGTCAAACAATTACATCTAAACACGTGTCTCAATCAAACTATGATTTTTTGTCATGTTGGATGTCCCCATAATACAATTTTAACACATCAACACATCATATCTTATTCACAAATAAAAGACATCAAGGTGTAATGTGTCGATGTGTCAAAAAATACGTTAGCATCTTCACATTTGTTGAGAAGTGATAAATGTGTCGACGTGTCAAAATGCATTGATGGACAACTAGAGGGACATCGACGACAAATGTCAACTCATTAAAAGAACGTAAGATTTGAGAATAGCATAATAAGAATGTTAAAAATAAAATTGAAAATATTATTCGCGGTCACTCACTATCGTAATCGGCCTATATAACATACATGCGACGGTCAGTGATTTGAAACATTAATATATATTGCCTCACGCATCAAATCAATAACCGCAACATGTATGGCACGTAGGGCGCATACAGTAGTGAGCGACTGCAAATAGCATTATTTCTTTTAAAATCGACTATTGCACCCAACTTTCCATAAATTATCATAAGATTATAATTTCAAAGTCTAGTCAAAAGGCAGACCGATAAATTATCATGAATCCAAATAATTATATACACGATGAACAAAATAATCAATCAGCATCAGGATACATTACATGTGTTCCTCTTCACTCTAGGGTTTTGCTACTCTTTTTTGCACCTTCTTCCCCGGAATCCACCAAACACTCAGCTTCTTCAGATTCCACCGCCACTGCCTCTGCGGCTCAATAAACCCGTCCTCAATTGACGCTAAATCATCATAATGTTCTTCAATATCCTATGCCGATTTTCCCTCAAGTATTGCTGCAATTATAATTTTCTCCCATCTATTTGGAGTGCCGTCTAGAAATTGAACAAGATCAAACTCGAATCTCTTATTTTCTTCCCAACTCCACGAACAATTCGCCACAATTGCTTATTTTCCCTTCTTCCCACAAATTATATACAAGATTTCTTCAAGTAATCACCTTTTATATGCAAACATTTTCGGGTGAAATGACATATTTTGAGGTTACGGATTTGCTCCGATTGTTGACGTAGCGGAAGACCATAGGAAGGATGAGAAAACTCACGAGAAATTTTATTCAATTTACTAATATGCGGCCACAAATGACTTACAATACTTTAAATAGTAAAACCCTAGCATAATCCGGAAAATAAATAATAAAAATAACAATAACAATATTTTTCCATAAATGGAACAAGATAACAACTTAAATTGAAACTCCTAAAATTCAGGTTCGCCCTCCAATAAATGGAATCTGAATCCGAATTTTATTGAATGAGATATTGCCAAAATAAAAATTACCATAAACGGCAAAAACGCTTAATCGATGGATTAAACGATGGAATTTGCCCAAAATTCGACTTACATTAGGGCCAAAAGCTCTAAGTTGTGATCATCGGCTCATTTTTAATCGAATTAGACTAGCAATTCTCCCAAAACGGACAAACCCGAACTTATCATGAAATCATTATTTTGTCTTGCGATCCCACTTCATCATAAACTCATCATTCCCCCAGGGTGAGAAAAATTTGCCCTCGAATTCGATGGGGAAGAAGCCTCATCATCATCAGAATTATCACCATGAAATGGTACCAGATGCTTGACATTAAACACGTCGGATGTACGAATATGACTTGGCAGCTTCAAACGATAAGCATTTGGATTAATCTTCGCAATGACCTCCAATAGACCAACCTTTTTTACAGTAAGCTTGGTACCAGATGCTTGACATTAAACACGTCGGATGTACGAATATGACTTGGCAGCTTCAAACGATAAGCATTTGGATTAATCTTCGCAATGACCTCCAATGGACCAACCTTTTTTACAGTAAGCTTGTTGTATTCATGAGCAGGAATACTATCTTTTGTTAACACAACCCAAACAAAGTCACTACCTCAAATTCAACATGTCTCAAATTCAACATGTCGGCGCTTAAGATCTGCATCATGCTTATACTTAGTAATAGCAGCCTGCAATTGATCATGAGCCTGTGAGTGAACCTATTGCAATTGTTGAATGAAGTCCTTGGCCTTACCATGCATTTTAATAGTAGTAGAACTCAGGACCAAGTCAAAGGGACCGCGAGGATCAAGACCATACACCACCTGAAATAGACTAAAACCTGTACTCCAATTAACAACATGATTATGAACAAATTCTGTGTGACACAACTTCTGATCCCAAGACTTGATGTGACACCAACCAAGCAACGTAGTAAATCACCCAAGGAACAGTTAACAACCTCTGTCTGACCATCTGTCTGAGGAAGATATGCATTGCTGAGGTCCAATTTTGTATTGACAGAGCGCCATAAACTGCGCCAGAAGTGATTAAGGAAGCGAGTATCCTGATCAGACACAATAGATAGGCATACCATGCAATCGATAGACCTCACGAAAATACAGTAAGGCCATATTGACAACATATGTAGTTTTCTTGAAGAGGATGAAGTGAACAATCTTGGAAAACCGATCAACCACTACAAAGATATAGTCTAATCCACGTTGAGTCCTAGAAAGCCCCACAACGAAATCCATGCTAACGTCTGTCCAAGGCTAGGTTGGGATAGGTAGGGGCATATACAAGCCAACATTTGTCCCCTTGCCTTTGGCCAAATGACAAGTCCGACAATGCTCAACAAACTTGCCGACATCCTTGCGCAATGATAGCCAAAAGTAAGAAGCAGCAACAAGCTGCAATATTCTATCACGACCTACATGGCCCTCATTTTGCAATTTTTGAACAATCTTCAACCTCAAACTACCCTCTGAAATACATAATTGATTGCCATGAAAAAAAGGGCCAACTCAATGCATCTGCCACCTTGTTAAGGGCAACTGCTTTGTGCTTAATCACGAAAGTAAATTGCTGTAAGTAAGCAATCCACGAGGCATGTCAAGCAGATACCTTATCTTGAGTTCCAAGGTACTTGAGGGCATCATGATCAGTATATAAAATGAACTCCTTCTGGAACAAATAGTGTGCCAATGTCGAACTACCTGGACTATTGCATAAAACTCCACATCATAAGTATTGTACCGAGACTTCGGGCCAGAAATCTTCTCACTGAAATATGCAATGGGACGGTTGTTCTGAATCAACACACCACAATACCCGCCTTCAAAGCATCAAAATGCAGCTCAAACGGCTAGGTAAAGTCAGACAGCACCAAAATCGGAGTAGTAATCAACTTCTGCTTAATCAACTGAAGAGATGCCTCTGCCAAAGGAGTCCACTAAAACTTGCCATCCTTTATACAATCTGTAATTGGTGCCGTGATACTGCTTAAATGTGGTATAAACCTGTAATAAAATGAAGCAAGACCATGAAAACTACACACTTCTATAACAGTTTTAGGCTGTGGCCACTGGCTTATTGCCTATAATTTTGATGTGTCCACTATTAACCCCTCCTTCAACACCACATAACCCAAGAATACAACACGATCAGTCAAGAACGAACATCCACTTCAGCATAAAAGTGATCTCTACGAAGGAATGAAAGAACTGCTGGATATGATCATCATCGTTAACACTATAAACCAGAATATCACCAAACTAAACGACAACAAATTTACCAATGAATGGGCTGAGAGCTTGATTCATAACACGCATAAACGTACTAGGCGCATTGGAAAGGCCGAAAGGCATGACTAACCACTCGTACAATCCTTCCCTCATCTTAAATGTTGTCATCTACTCATCCCCAGGATTGATCCGAATCTTATGGTACCCATTCTTCAAATCAAGCTTCCTGAACATGCAAGCATCGGTAAGTTGGTCCAAAAAATCATCTAGGTGAAGAATAGGAAAACAGTAATGCACGTTAATCTTATTGATCGCCCTACTATCCACACAGATGCGCTAAGTCCCATCCTTCTTCGGCATAAGCAGAGCAGGAACAGCACAAGGACTAAGACTCTCCCTGATGTGCCCCTTCACCAGAAGCTCTTCCACTTGTCTGCGCAAATCCTCATGTTCAGTGGGGTTTATCCTATAATGCGCTCGGTTAAGAAAAGAAACATCAGACTCCAAGTCAATCTAATGCTGAATATCCTGCAGTGGTGGCAATCCATCTGGAAGCTCTTTTGGGAAGATCTCATTAAAACTCCTTTAGAAATAGTTGAACCTTGCGATGGACCTCCTACTCGCTGTCAACTGGTGTTCCCACTAATACATACACTACGCCAGATTCCTCTATCTCTGTTTCAAACTTCGCTCTGGTCAGTAAATTGGCTTTGTCCCCAACTGTTTTTACTGAACCCTTATCTGGTAGTAACGTAATCTTCTTTTCCCCAAATAGAAAGCTGTACGAGTTGGTATATCCATCATGCAGCAAATGTCCATCAAACTGCCACGGCCTCCCTAACAGCAAGTGGTATACATCCATCTCTACCACATCACATAAAACATGATCTTTATAGGTAGGTCCAATGGAGAAACTGACTCGAGCACGCTAAGACACTTCTACATCATTGCCCATCTTTATCCAAGCCAATTTATACGATTTGAGATGCTTCTCAGTTTGCAAACCCAAGTTCTTAATGGCCATCTCAGCCACCACATTCTCGTAACTGCCAGAATCAGTAACAAATCTACAGACCTTTCCCCCAACAGTACAAGTGGACTGGAAGATATTATTACGCAGCCAGTCGGTGTTATTCTCCAGGGGAGTCAGAAAGCTCTGCCTCACCACCAATGCTTAACCCACATCATGAATTACAAATTCTTCTTCCTTTGTGGCCTCTTCAGTGTCTTCATTGTCATAAACAGGCAGACTTTCATAACCTCCATAACCCTTATCAACAAAGAGTCCTCTGCGCAAATTCTTGGGACATTCAAACTGTGTATGGCGTGTACCTCCACATGTAAAACAACAAATACCACCTCCAGGACGTGCGGGCTGTTGAACAGGATTACTTCTAGGAAGGCCTAGCGATGTCAACGACTCGAGCAGAAAAAAAAGCTCGAGCCGAGCCCGAACTTTTTTGGACTGAGCTTTTTTTGACCCTAGTCGAGCCGAGCCGAGCCCGACCAAAAAAAATGAGGCTCAGCCCGAGCTTTTGGCCCGAGCCTTAGCGAGCCGAGCTGGTTCGGATTTTTTATTATTTTTTCTTAGCTACCTTTAAAAAAAAATTTTAAATAGGAGGCTCGCCCGTTCCACAGGCCGGCCCGGGCTCGAGCCAACTCCCCAAAGTGAGGCTCGACCCGAGCCTGGGCTCAGTTCTACCAACCCCGAGCTGGGCCCAGCTCAGTCCTTTTCGAGCCAAACCCGAGCCGTCCGAGCCTCCGAGCTTTTTTACCACCGTTAGGAGGGCCAGGTTGAGTAGGATTACCAGGATGTGTCATCTGCTGCTGTGGATTATTGGAAGAACTACCCTCAATGAAAAAAATGTACTTCTTTTGGACAGTTGTTTCTCTACCTGTATTGCCCTCTGACATGTCTCAGAAACTGTCACAGGATCAAACATAATCAGTGTATCCTGTATTTGGGGGGAAAGACCACCCACATATCGTGGCACCAACTGCTCATCCGTCTCCATCACCTCATTCATCGTAATTAACATGTAAAATTCTGTGGTATAGTCACTAACCATTTTCAAGCCTTGACGCAGATTCTGCAGTTGCTAGTACATGGTCCGAACGTAATTGTAGGGCAGAAACTGCTTCTTCAGTTTATCCCACGATGCAAACTTGGACTTCCCTAACCTAGATCTCGTCACTTTAGTCTACTGCCACCACGCCGCTGCTCATCCACGAAATCTCGTCGCAACGAGAGATACACATTTATCAGTAGGAACCTCCTTAAATTCCAAGATCTCCTCCACTGCAGTCACCCAATCCAAGAACTTATCTGAACTTAACCTACCATGAAACTTAGGAATATCAACCTTGAATCCTGATTCCCAATGCCTGTTTTCATCCGACCACCCCCATCCGTTAGACTGGTAGATCTATTAGATGCTAAGGTTGTGCAAACGGAGTCTCATCATCAGAATCCTCAATCGGTTGGGCCATAGGTGCATGTTATTGTGGCATGAGTGAAGCGATTTGCTATGTCAATAACTCCACTTCTTGACGTAGTTGTGCGATTTCATCACGTCTATATATTTCTTCTACCGGGGCTTCACGAGCTTCTGGACGTCTCCGGCAGTATGGTGGAGAAACGACTTCATCTCTATTACCAACTCACATAGCGGAAGATTATAGAAAAGATGAATAACCTCACAAAGATTAGAAAACTCACGAGAAATTTTGTTCAATTCAATAATATGCGGCCTCAAAGGGCTTGCATTGTTTTAAATAGTAAAATCCTAGCAAACTCCGAAATATAAATAATAAAAATAAAAAAATGAAAGTTAGAGCTAACTTAAATTGAAACTCCTAAAATTCAGGACCGTCCTCCAACCAATGGAATACGAATCCGAATTTTATTGAATAAGATATTATCAAAGTAAAAATTATCATAAACGGCAAAAACGCTTAATCGAGGGCCTAAACGACGTAATTTGCCCAAAAATCGACATACGTCAGGGCTGAGTTGTGATCATCGGTCCGTTTTCAATCGAATTAGACTAGCAATTCGTCAAAAAGGGACAAACTCGAAATTATCATGAAATTATTATTTTGCCTTGCAATCCAACTTCATCATAAACTCTAACTCCTTATGCACTTCATTAAATTTACTGACGCTAATTGCTACTAACCAAATTGAATTGTCGAACTATTTTGGAAAGTGATGTTAGGGGTCTCGATTCAATTTTAGGGGGTGTATTCAATTGTGATTTTTAAAAATTTTGATGGATTATTTTTTTAAGTGACAACTTCTATGTATTTCGTGGATTTCTTTAAAAATTTGTATGGAATTGGTGGAAGTATTTTGTAGACTTTTATAGACTTTTATTTTAAAACTTTTATAGATTTTTGTAGAATTCAACAACATTTGAAGACTTTCATTTGAAATACAATTTATGTGGATCTAATGCAATATTGTGAAATTATCACATACGAGATAGTAGTTCTCACAATTTTCCTTTTCTTTCCATTCTCCCCCATATAATAAAAAAAACATTTTAAAAAGAATAAAAAGACCGTAATTAAATAAATAATTATAAATATAAATATGAAAAATAAATTTAACATTCACTATTATTTATATAATACACCTTTAAAGAATAAATAAAAATATATTTATTTAAATTTAATTATAAATTAGTCTATATAAAATTTTATAATTTAATTAAAAATAGATATTTTTCAGAAAAATGAATGAAAAAAGAAAAAAAAAGAATACAATTTAATTCTTTCATAGAAAATAGAAATAAACAATAAGAAAGAGAAAAAGAAAATTAGAAATTAATATAATCGATAGAAACAAATCAATTTTAATCATAACTCTAATGAAGGAAAATGAAAAAGAAATATTGAAAAAAAACACATATTTATTTTACTTTATTTTATTTTTTATGAAAGTCTCCTAAAATCTTATGATTAATAAGAAACAAATTTTAAGATTTTATTTAGTACTTTCTACTTAAAAGTTAGTACCGTAGACTTTTATAAGAGTCTCTAAAAGTCATAAAAAATTGAATACCATAAGACTTATGGAGACTTCGAAAAAGTTATAATTGAATGCAACGTGACTTTTAAAGACTTTTTAAAAGTTTATAAAAGTTTCAATTGAATACACTAATACTTTTAGAGAGTTTCTAAAAGTCAATATTGAATACCCCTAAACATTTTAAATTCCAAAAAATTATTTAAAGTCTCAATTGAATACACCTCACAAGAGAACCTTCAATTTCAACCTCCAAATTACAAACTTGGAAAATGGGAAATTACAAACTTGGAAAGGCATTCAAGTTACAAGTTGGTGTTAACCAATTTCAATTTATTTCAATTTTATCATCTAACTTGTTTTTGTTTCGATTTAACCATTCTAATGTGGTTGTTTACTAAAGCTCTATTTGAACCCATCTTTTGTTAAAGTGAATTTTTTAATAGTGATTTTTTGAAAAATATATGGTTTAAAAGTAGGGGAAAAAACAAGAGCTAAAATTGATGGGATTCAACAATTTGTGATCTAACAAATATTTTTGGAAATGCAATTAATCTTGGAGTCTAAAAATTTCCAAAATCATGATATTTTTCTTTACATGTAGCATTTTTTTGGTTCAGTTTGTTTGGGAAAAAAAATTAATTCATTTTTAACCATATAATCTCTCAATAAAATAATTTTACACCTATATTTTTCTCTATTTTTTATCTTCAATTAATCTCTCCCAAACAAACACTTAAAAATTATTTTCGTAAAAATTGAACTTTATCGGCATATCCCCTAACCTGTCACCTAGTAGAGTCGTTGGTCCCCAATTTTGTTCATTTTAAGTGTTAAAAAGGTTCTTTAAAAAGGTGCCAAAAAGGATTTTTTTTTTACTTTTTTTTTTTTTTTTGAAAAGATACCCTCATTTTTAGAAATAAATAAAAATTTAAAAGAATATAGCATTATTTGGATTGTTGAATGAAGGAATTTATCTAATCTCAATTGGTCAAAAATGATTCAAATGAATTTGTAATTCGTTCAATATGTTTGATAAATTCTCCTTTTCTTTTCTCTTGGTGTGAAAATAATAGTCGTATATTTCAACAAAATCAGCCAAGAGAATAATTGTTACTTGAAAACAAATGGAAACAAGCTTTATTAACAAAAAATAATCACTGGATACACTAACAAAGTCGTACACATTATTTAAAACAACATTATAAAATAAAACAGAAATGAGAAATGGATCCAACAAATTAATTCAAGGGCAGTTAACCATTTCTCCATGGATCATGACCCGACCCCAATTGGTGCATTTCTTAGATCCGACGGGTACACATTTGTATTTGGCACAGCACGCAGTACATACTTTCATGCATGGCCTTTTGGGGCTCACTGGTTTGCAGTACTCTTCACACATGGCCACACAACCTGCAGAAGAGCAAAAAACGAGTCGAGAAGATCATCGACTTGATATGTACACAATTTTTATAACAATCATCCTTTACGTTTTCTTTTACACTCTACCACGTGACAACATATCATTGGACATTTTAAATTCTGCACAATTTTTCCACCCAATCATGTCAAGGAAATAGTGTACAATTGGCATTTTTCTTTTTATTAATGGACCTCTAACTACTCTGATACAGTATTGGTCGACCACCGCATCGTCTAAAAGCTTTGACAAACTTATTTTTTTAACTTATGCCTTAGCACACCCTCACTTACAGGTTATATTCATTTTTCAATCAAATGCCTAAAATATGCACAATTTTCACAAAGGGTACCTTGCACGCAGTGACACCACCAGAGGCGCCCATGCTTGCCCCCAAGCTCATTAAATTTTTAAGGCAAAAAAATAAAAATAAAAATGGGAAATTTTTTTCTTCTATGTATCAGCCCAAAAAAATAAAAATAAAAAAATTTGTTCTCCTTTACTCCGTCCCTGGATACCACTTTGAATAACTTCATTTAAATTTTAAAATCTTTAATTGTTAGGAAGAGACAAACGTAATAATTTAAACTTAATATTCAACATACCATGTATCGGAGCAACGGGAGCGATGGGAGCCTTTAATGGAGGATGAACAGGAGGTTTTGCTGGAGCATGGATCGGAGCTTTCTTGGGAGGAGGCACATGGTGGTGCTTTGTTGGTGCATGGGCCGGAGCATGAACCGGAGCCTTCTTTGGAGAAGGGACGGGTGCATGAGCCGGTTCTTTGGCATGAGAATGCTACAAACATTCCACGTAAGAATTATGTTACTAACAAGTTGCACAATATAAGAATTAAAGCTTCCATACGAGATTGCTCAACAATTTATTTTAGTGAAAGCAACATACCGTTCTTGCAACTAAGACCACGAATGCTAATAAAAAGAGTGCCGTTTTAACTGCCATTTTTGATAGCAGAAACGAATTATCACACGACGAAGAGGAAGAAAAGAACCAGATTTTGTGAGTAATTCTGTTTACCGGTAGCATATGCAATGCAAAATGGAGGTATATATAGGAAGAATAATGGGAAACAAAGGCACAAAAGGCTGGAACTAGTGGTGTTGGACCGTCCAGATATGCTACCCCAGATAAAAGCAGTATCAGTTTGAAGCTGCTATTTGAATTTCTATAATTAATTTGAGATTATTATTTTCTGGGCTCAAGAAAATTGTCCATTATTTTAATATAATTTATTCATTTAGGTGTCATTTGGGAATGAAAATAATATTAATTTATTTACCCAGATGAGGATAGTTGCACTAATCAATGCAAGATTTCATGGTTCTCCTTTTGACCACCACCACTTGTTCAAAATCTTTGAGTAAATCAAACTCCCGTGAGTAGCCAAAAAGTTTCACTTATTTTACTAATATGAAGCATTTTACCAACAGCAATATGTCCGTACAGAGATCGTCAACCTACGTCGGTAACTCAGATGAAATTACCAACAACAATATTATCGATCAAGACAACTCACCTTCGTTGGCGATTTCCGATGAAAATACCGCAGATGATATTGTTGATAATCACAAATAAAGATTGTCAGTCAACTCGATGTAATCTCATCACTAACAAAAAATATTTTTGTCAAAATACTTGTCGGTGATTTAGAAATCTTCAATAAATGTTGGTAATTCAAATGGAATTACCAACAACATGAATGCTAAAAGTCGTCGACGATGTTGGAAATGAATGACGATGCCCTGGTCACTGACAACAAATGAAAATTCATCGACATGGGCGGACCCAGGGGGTCCTGGGGGGCACGTGCCCCCCCAACTTTCAAATTTTTTTTTTTTTTTTGTAAAATCACGTTTGGTATCGATTAAAATTTTAATTTTAATCTAAATCAAAGTTAACAATTAATTTTAATAACATATTTCATGAAATCCATAACTGTTTAATTTTAATCAAAATTTACTAAAAATTTGATTTTAATCTCCACCAAATAGGGGAAAAATCAAAATAAATTTGAATTTTGAAATATACTATTTTTAAAAATTCTCCGACGATTGTATGTTAATCGAATCTACACATTGCTTATATCATTTCGAAATTTATTTCAAGAACTACATTATGGACATATCGAATAGTTCAAACATATATCGAAAATAGTTAAAAATACGTTAAACGTGAGTCTTTAAAAAGACGTCTAACTCTCATTTAAAAAAACTTAATTATTTCATTAACATTTATTATTTTTGCGATACAAATTTTTAAATGTAATTTTCATCATTTAATTAGGAAATTTTCAAAAAATTTCGAAATTTTATATTTGAAAAAGTCATATCCCATGTAAATTTTCGGATGTAAAATTACATGGGGTATGATTTTTTTGGGCGTAAATTTTCGTTGTAAAATTTCTCCCAACTTCTTTACAAGTTCGATTGTGCTCCCCCAATGTAAATGTTCTGCGTCCGCCCCTGTTCCTCGATATGGCTGACCAAAAAAACAAATTCTTTCTATTTTTTTCTTTTTTTAAGAATTATTTGCTGCAAACTTGCTGGTTTTTTTTTAAATAAAAAATAATAATAAAATTTAAAAAGTTAAACTGAAGATGAGTACCAAGAAAAGAAAATCAGAATAGACTTCATATACTAGCTTTCAAGATCATCATTTCTATGGGGAAGATGTATGTGCAACGTATGTTTCAACGCTACATGGGTTTTTCTTTATTAATATTTAGATGTGCTCCTAATTGATTCAAGTCTCCGACTTCTTGATTCCGATACATGAGGTAGATTATCAAATTGAACCACCTACAAATTCGCACGATATGCATTTTTTTCTATATTTGGATAGATATAGAAATCATTGTGGGATAAAATAATGGAGAATCAAAGAATATCAAACCAAACTGAAGGCCCGTGTTCACACGGTTTCCTTAAATCGAATTCGCCGCCTCACCGGGGTGCACGAGGTTTTGATCGGTGTTCGATTCCCAGGATACAATCGGTCGTCGGTTCCCGCTGCACTACGTTAACCGCCTACGAACTAGCTGTGTCTTTCTCTCGAAGAATTTAGCAAAGGAAGAAGAAAAAAATGGAAACTGGAAACGGAGGAAATGGGGGAAACAGAAATTTTTTTTTCCTTCTATTGTGTTTGCTACTTTTCCTTTTTGTTGTTTTTTTTTTTCACTGAGTGCTCCTCTATTTATACATATAGATGAGGAGCCAACCCATTAAAGCATTGAATGGAGAGGAGTTATAGCATTGAAGAAAATTAGCCGGTTAGAACTAAAGATTTATTTCCATGAACTGAATATTTATTTCCATGAAACTGATGAAAACGGATGACCTTTCCTTTACTTTTCATTCAATATTTCCAACAATCCCCCACATGAATGAAAATTTGGAAAACAAAGACCAAAAATCGAAAGAGAGAGTAAAGCGAATCAATCCTGCATAGGATAGGTAGCATCTAATTTTGAACCTTCCCTTATGAAAATCTATCGAGTATTACTAGCAAACCAGTGGATCTGATGCCTTGAACTGTTTCGCCATTTGTGTAAACCAAGACAATAGACTTCACACAGGACCATTCTAGACACAGCGTAGTTCTCAATGTTGTATTCATTTTGGCCATGAACACGTCACCTGGTTCTGCAAGTGTTTGTTCAAGGATGTAGCCTTCCAAATCCTTATAGAAGCGGCCTCACTTCACTCTCACATAGGTGACCTCTTAACTCAGATTTCCACAACAAAGCTTAAGGGTCATTAAAAGTATAGCTTAACCTGCATCTTCCAATCACTGTAAGCACCATATGAATGAGTAGAAGGAAACTTTCTCAGTGATTTACACAGATATACATGGTTTAGTTTTCCCTTTGAACCTAGATCCTGGGATCTCCATTCAGCTAGGTTGGGTTTCCACCATGATACCTATCAACGTCATAGGCTGCAAGCCCATTCCCCTCGATGCTTTTTCAACTAGCTCTCGAGTTAACCATTTGCTTAACGGATCCGCAATGTTATCCTTTGACTTCACGTAGTCTAGAGTGATAATACCTTGTGAGAGTAGTTGTCGAATGGTATTATGTCGTCTTCAAATATGTCGAGACTTACCATTATACATATTGCTCTGTGCCCTGTCAATTGCTAAATGATTATCGCAATAAACACAAATTGCAGGCACAGGCTTTGACCATCTTGGAATATCTTCAACAAACTGGCGAAGCCACTCTGCTTCTTCAGTTGCTTTGTCCAAAGCAATGAATTCTGATTCCATTGTAGATCTTGCGATGCAAGTTTGTTTGGACGATTTCCAAGAGACAGCTGCACCACCAAGAGTGAAGACATATCCACTAGTAGGTTTTGAATCTGACATATCAGATATCCAGTTCGCATCAGCATACCCTTCGATTACTGCAGGGTATCTAAAATAATGCAGTCCAAAATCACGAGTGTACCTCAAATAATGTAACACCCTGAAAATGGCTCTCCAGTGGATAGCACCTGGGTTACTCGTGTAGCGACTCAATCTGCTAACTGAGTATGCTATATCCAGTCTTGTACAAGTTATTAAATACATTAAACTCTCAATTATCCGAGAATATTCTAACTGTGATACACCATCACCAGTGTTCTTGGATAAGTGGAGACTCAAATCAACTGGAGTCCTGGCCACAGCCGTATCTGACTTGTTGAACTTGTCTAATATCTTATCAATGTAATGAGATTGAGATAACGCAAGTCCATTTGGTGTTCGAGTGATTTTTACTCCCAAAATGACATCTGCGAGACCCATGTCTTTCATGTTGAACTTTGAGTTTAACGTATTCTTAGTAGCTTTGATAATCTTATCAGAGCTGCCGACAATGAGCATGTCATCGACGTACAGACACAATATGACATATCCATCATTAGTGTCCTTCACATATATACACTTGTCGCACTCGTTGATTCGAAAACCACTAGAAATCATAGCATTATCAAACTTCTCATGTCATTGCTTCGGTGCTTGCTTTAAACCATAAAGCGATTTAACCAGTTTACAGACTTTCCTTTCTTGACCTGGAGCCAAAAACCCCTCTGGTTGCTCCATGTAGATTTCTTCATTCAAATCTCCATTTAGGAAAGCTGTTTTTACATCCATCTGATGTATTTCCAGATTTCACAAGGCTGCAATAGCAATTATCATCCGGATAGAAGTTATTCTCGACACAGGAGAATAAGTATCAAAGTAATCTAAGCCTTCTTTTTGCTTATAACCTTTGATTACTAGCCGAGCTTTATATTTATCAATGGAGCCATCCGCTTTCATCTTCTTCTTGAAGATCCACTTGTAGCCCAAAGGCTTACAGCCCGGTGGAAGATCTACTAATTCCCAGGTATGATTCTGTAGGATAGAATCGATTTCACTCTTGATGGCTTCTTTCCACAGATGACCATCTGGAGAAGATATAGCTTCTTTATAGCTTTGAGGATCATTCTCCATCAAATATGTGAGGAAATCAGGGCCAAACGTCTTAGAAGTTTTGGTTCTTTTGCTCCGTCTAGGCTCATCCTCATCTTCTTCAACTGGATCTTTGCTACTGCCGTAGCAGAAGATTCCATAGTCCATTTAACAGGAGTTAACTGTTTAGGAGATTTACAAGGAAATATATTCTCAAAGAATTGTGCATTCCTAGACTCCATAATCGTGTTCGGATGAATATCAGGTACATTCGAATAATGCACAAGGAACCTATATGCACTACTATTTTGTGCATAACCAATGAACACACAGTCAACTGTCTTAGGTCCAATCTTGACCTTCTTAGGAGGAGGCACCACAACTTTAGCAAGACACCCCCACATTCGTAAGTATTTATACGATGGTGTATGACCTGTCCAAAGTTCATACGGAGTCTTATCCATATTCTTTCTTAACACTTTATTCAAAATATAATTCGCAGAAAGAATAGCTTCTCCCCACATGTTCTGTGGTAATCCAGAACTAATCAACATAGCATTCATCATTTCTTTTAACGTTCGATTCTTACGCTCATCAATTCCGTTCGGCTGAGGTGAATAAGGTGCAGTAATTTGGTGAATTATTCCATGTTTAGCACAAAATTCACCAAATGGTGATTCATATTCACCACCACGATCACTTCGTAGCACCTTTATTTTCTTGCTAAGTTGATTTTCAACTTCATTCTTATAAAGAATGAATTTATCGATAGCTTCGTCTTTACTTTTCAGCAAGTACACATAACAATATCTCGTACTATCGTCGACAAAAGTAATAAAGTACTTATTGCCGCCTCTTGTTTGGACAAATTTCAAGTCACACACATCACTGTGGACTAGTCCCAAAGGCTCGGTACTTCTTTCAATACTATGAAACGAAGACCTCGTTAGCTTAGTCTCAACGTAGGTTTCACATTTATGATTTGAATCAATTTGAAACGTAGGCAAGTAGTTTAATTTGCTTAGTCTATGTAATGCATTGTAATTTACGTGACCTAATCTACTATGCCACAGATTAGGAGACTCGAGCAAGTAAACAGAAGGAGTTTTCTCATTATTCATAACAGTTGGGGTTACAGCAATTACATTCAACTAAAACAGGCCATCAGTCATATAGCCTTTCCCAACATAAACTCCTATTTTGGTAATCACCAGCTTATCCGCCTCAAAGACCATGCGGAAACCATTCTTGCTCAGAAGAGACCCAGAGACCAGATTCTTGCGAATTTCTGGCACGTACAGCACATTAGTCAGAGTAAGCTCTCTGCCTGAGGTCATCTTCAGGATCACCTTGCCTTTACCAAGCACTTCAAAAGTTGCAGAGTTTCCCATAAACAACTTTTCACCATTTGTAACTGGTGCAAAAGTAGTGAACATACTCCTCTTGGAGCAGACATGACAAGTGGCCCCAGTGTCTAGCCACCACTCCTTAGGGTTAGATCCCACCAGGTTAACCTCACTAACCACCGCCGTAAGGTTTAGGTCAGACATGTCATCTGCGAGATGATCTCGCTCATTTCCAACCATATTAGCCTGAGGGCGCTGCTTGTTATCCCTTCGAGGCTGACGGAAGTCTGCTGATCGATGCCCAACTTTGTCACAATTAAAGCACTTTCCATTGAACTGGAACTTAGGCTTCTTTCCTACCCCACCGGTAGACTTCAACTGAGACCCTTTCGTGGTCTGCTTTTTGTCTTTCCAATTCCCGTTGCCATGTTTGGCTTTAAAGGATTGACCTTTCTTAGTACCAGAACTTTGACCTGTTCCAATACATTAGCCTTCTCAGAGTAAGAATTCCCTGATTTACGTTCAGCCTTTTTGTTATCCTCCTCAATGCACAGCTTGATAATTAAATCCTCGAAAGACATCTCTTTCCTCTTATGCTGCAAATAGCTTTTGAAAGCCTTCCACTGAGGAGGTAGCTTATGAATAGCAGTAGCCACCTATAGAGATTCTGACATAGTTAGACCCTCAGCATGTATTTCTTGCAAGAGCACTTGATACTCCTGAACTTGGCTCACCACTGAACGTGAATCAACCATTTCGAAGTCCATACACCGACTGGCCAAGAATTTCTTAGACCCAGCATCCTCGGACTTGTACTTCTTTTCTAAGGACTCTCAAAGCTCCTTAGCAAACTTCTTTACCACATACACGTGATACAAAGAATTCTGTAGGCCATCCAAGACATAGTTGCGACACAAAAAATCAGCACTTTTCCATGCATCCCAGGCCGCACGCCTATGCATATCAGTGTCGTTTTCAGCCACGACAGGGGCATCCTCAGTGAGGAAACGTGCAAGGCCCAAAGTAGTAAGATAAAAAATCATCTTATTCTGCCATGTCTTAAAATCAGTTCCAGCAAATTTATCCGGTCGAATTACATGATTCACCGGAAATTGAGCCGGAAACGGTGGCAAAGGTACCGAGGCCGCAGCCCTAGGTACTGGCAAAGGTATTGTGCCAAATTGGATTGTCGAGGCCGCAGCCGTAGGCAAAGTGGGGTTCACTCCAACATGAGGAATTCCGCCACCAATTATCCCATCAACGGGAGAAAATCCAGTCAACGTCTCCATAGGGTTGACAACGGTCATCGCGGGATTTGGTACACCGGTACCAACAGTGTTGTTGTTCACATTGTCATTTCCATGTGACGCCATTGAATCTTAAAACAAGCAACAAAAAGCTTAGAACAATAGCGAGTTTGTAAATAGATTCAAAATCTATGTTATCAATTCGGAAAAAAATTTCGAAATTGAAAATGAGAGCAAATTATTTAGTTAAATTTCCAATAACTTTAAAAATTATTTAAACATGAATTAAAATCATTAACCAATGATTAAAATTAATCATTAGAAAAAATAAACCAATCATATACTAATGATGAAGCAATAATAACTAGCAATTAAAAAATTGTATGACAATGATAACCAAATGATTTAATCATATAATCATTACCTATAATTGTAAAATAATTAGGCAATCATAAGAAATCAAATAATTGTAAAATAACTATCCAATCATTACCAATTATTTCTAAACCATGCATAGCATGCAATACCATTCAAAGCTATGCAAAACTACCTTTGTTAAAAAAAATCACAACTGCACGTTTTTTTTTTCCTTCCAAAATCTTTATCAACTTGAAATCTAACTTAACGCATGTTATGTAAATAGTAACCAGAAATTAGAAAACAAATGAACTGAAGAAACACGAACTGGGGAAAAAAAAACTATAGAAACCGGGAAAAAAAATAATAATAAAGCAGAAACTGTTTTCCAGAAACAACAACTAGAAAGAGTTTGATCCACCAAACCGAGTTCGATTTAAGCTTGTGGGATAAAATAATGGAGAATCAAAGAATATCAAACCAAACCGAAGGCCCGTGTTCACACGGTTTCCTTAAATCGAATTCGTCGCCTCACCGGGGTGTACGAGGTTTTGATCGGTGTTCGATTCCCAGGATACAATCGGTCGTCGGTTCCCGCTGCACTACGTTAACCGCCTACGAATTAGCTGTGTCTTTCTCTCGAAGAATTTAGCAAAGGAAGAAGAAAAAAATGGAAACTGGAAACGGAGGAAATGGAGGAAACAGAAATTTTTTTTTCCTTCTATTGTGTTTGCTGCTTTTCCTTTTTGTTGTTTTTTTTTTTTCACTGAGTGCTCCTCTATTTATACATATAGATGAGGAGCCAACCCATTAAAGCATTGAATGAGAGGAGTTATAGCATTGAAGAAAATCAGCCGGTTAGAACTGAAGATTTATTTCCATGAACTGAATATTTATTTCCATGAAACTGATGAAAACGGATGACCTTTCCTTTACATTTCATTCAATATTTCCAACAATAATCAACATATGTCAGTAACTCACATGAAATTACCAACAACAATACCGTCAATCATGACGACTCACCTCCATTGGTTACTTCCGATGGAAATGCTGCAGATGATATTGTTGATAATCACCAACAAAGATTGACCATCAACAGGATGTAATCGTTATCACTAACGAAAAATATTTTTTTTTCTAAATTGTTACTTATAAGTAAGTAAATTTATTTTATTATAAGTTAATTTTTTAACTAAAATTTTATTCTCAATAGAATTTTATGGTAGAATTTAATATTTATATTTTAGTTACTTTATTTATTGTAAAAAAAAACTACGTTTATAAATTCATTTCACTAATTTATGTTTCTAATATTATTTTTATTACCTATATAATTAATTTTTATTTGTTAACAGAATTTCCATCTTTAAATTTAAGTTTAATGTTATAATTAGGGTGTGATCCAAATTTTATTTTGAAGATAATTGGAAATTCTAGTTAAGGTCGATATTAAGAGGAATTCTATTTGTTTGAATGCTTTTGGAATCTTATTCGAAGTCTATTTGGAAAATTCTAGTTGAAATTCTATTTGAAAGTCTAATTGAAAATTGAAATTTGTGTTTGGTTTGAAGAGATCAAGATATTGACCAAGGAGGCCTTTTTGGCGCAATTATGCTCTCCGATGCTCGACGGAGCTCGAATGCCCAAAACAGTGAAGATGGCGTCTACTGGCACCACCTAACGCTTTTATTATTTTGTATTCCTCTTGAAGGATTATTTTGAAATAATAATAAAAGATTTTGGGTTGTAAAAATCTCTTCCCTGTCTTGAATGATTTTGATATTATTTTCGGTATGTACTAGTTGCCGGTTGGGTTGTAATCCAGCCACGATAGTATGTTTAAGAAAGAGGTAATTTTTCGAAGGCTGGACGAAGAGGAGTTCAGATTTTTTGGGTAGAAGATTAAGGTACTTCCCCATGTCATCTCAACTTTGAAGGCACATATGATGTTGAGGAAGCATGATTGTCAAAGGTATCTTATCAGTCTTACTAGCACTTCATCTCGAGAGACGATATAAGATAATGTGCCAGTAATACGGCAGTGCGTCGACGTGTTTCTAGATGATTTACCCACCAGATAGATAAGTAGAATTCATGACCTGGAGCTACTCATGTATCCAAAGCTTCGTACCAAATGGCACCAAAGGAATTACAAGAGTTGAAAACGGAGTTAGAGGAACTTCTAGGCAAAAGGTTCATCAGACTGAGTGTATCTCCATGGAGAGTCCCAGTACTATTTGTAAAGAAGCAAGATGGTACTATCGGGTTGTGCGTCGACTACCGTGAACTGAATAAGTTGACGATCAAGAATAATTATCTCATTCATATGATTGAGAATTTGTTCGATCAATTGAAGGGTGCATCAATGTTCTCGAAAAAAATATTTGAGGTCAAGCTGCCATTAGCTGAAGATGAAGTCGACTGACATACCAAAGATTACATTTAGGACTCGATATGGGCATTATGAGTTTACAATGATGCCCTTTGGCCTGACAAATACCCCTGCGATATTTATGGACTAGATGAATAGATTATTCCATCACTATTTAGACATGTTTATTATTGTATATATTGACGATATATGGATATACTCGAAAGATTCTCAACAACACGAAGAACATGTGATGATAGTTTTAGAGAGACTACATGAAGAGAAATTGCATGCTAAATTTAAAAAATGCGAGTTTTGGCTAGATCGAGTGAGATTATTATGTCATACTGTAACAACACGAGGAATTAAGGTAGATCAATCCAAGGTTGAGGCTGTAACCAATTGGCCGAAACCTACAAATGTTGGAGAAGTGATGAGCTTTCTAGGTTTAACTAGCTATTACCAGCGGTTTATAGAAGGATTTTTCAGGATAGCGGATCTTAAGAAACTGTTGACTTGGAAAGGTACTATGGTCGTACGGTCAAAGAAACGCAATAGGAGTTTTCAAGAGTTAAAGGACATACTAGTATCAACACCGGTGTTGACTATCCCCACTAGTTCGGAAGGTTTTGTAATTACAGTAATATATCCAAACTTGATTTAGGATGTATTTTGATGCAACATAAGAAAGTGATAACTTATGCTTCGAGTCAATTGAAACAATATGAATAGAATTTCCCTACGTATGATCTTGAACTTGTAGCAATGATACATGCCTTGAGGATTTGGTGCCACTATCTATATGGGTGCAAATGTGAGATCTACACTGATGATACCAAACCCGAGATTGACGCCTGACCCGTTGCTGATAGGCTCCAGTACTTAATTGAGCTCGAGTATTATAAGGTCGGGCCCATATTGCCTGACCCATATGGCCCAACCTTACCCCATTATTTTCAGGATTAGGGTTATGAGGTCGGGCCTTTATATTTGTGCAACACTGTCCCCTAACTCACATGTCTTCATCCTCCTCGTCTCACATGCCCCTAGAACACTAGTCCAATTCAAACATAGACCAACTCTTCAATTACCTTAACCCAATTAAGAGAATCCTAGCACAATACAAATACCTCCCATAAAAGAATACTTATCCATCTAGGACTCAGCCACCGTCCTCTTTAAATATGCATCCCCTTCTCATTACTCAGGTACATGTTTTCGATAATATTCCAGCATATATTTTGTAATTCCTCTCTCTGACTTAAATATCGAAGGGGCGACGAGGACACACCTCAACGCCTTTGTTTCAGGTATCGAAGATCATAGCATGCAGAGTTCAACCATCCTGTCCAAGTCAATCCGGGTACGAATTTTGGTAGCATCATTGGCGCCGTCTGTGGGAAACGCTACCAAAATCCATGGTTAACACACGTTCAGGACAACTTCCAGCAAGCTCATCCGCTCCTAACCAACCCCCCGCAGGAGACCATCCTGGTCCCCAGGAGATATCATCAGGAGAACTACCTCACCCATCGACAAGTGGCTCCCAGAGCATTAGAGGAACCCGCTAACAAGTAGCCACGCTTACTCAACTGCTACATCAGAGAAACACACCCCCAATACCCTCCCCGCAGAATGGTCTCATGGCTGAGGATCGGGCTGCGGGCCCAACCCACGGTGACTTCAAAGTCTCGAACTCACAACATATCCCCATTGGTTCAAGACCAGTTACTATAGACTCGACTGATCTTGCACAAATCATCCAAGAAGGAATCACAGTCGGAATGCTCAGAAGTCTCAGCCAGCAACAGGATTCACCCCTAACATACCTTTCACCCCTGTAGTGTTATCATACCCCCTACTGGATCGATTTAAGTACCCTCGGGTGAAGGAGTATGATGGGACAACTGACCCTATCAACCATCTCAACATATACACAGATATCATGAACTTACAGGTTGCACCCGATGCTGTAATGTGCAAGGCCTTTCCTCAGACACTTACCAACGCAGACAGAGATTGGTTCTCCGCACTAGAACCCAACTCCATATCTTCCTTTTTGGACCTAGCAGACAAGTTCTCCGTGTTCTTTGCAAGTAGTAAGCGCATCAGGAAAACGGTCGCGTCACTCATGCAAATGCGTCGGGACCTAGCAAGACACTTCAAAATTTCATAGCAAAGTTTAATAAGGAGAGACTTATGATCCTCGATCTACACATCACAGCTGTAGTCTCTGCCCTAACGTATGTCGTAAGATGTGAAGCGTTCAAGATGTCACTGTCACAAACCCCTCCAAAGTCGATAACCGACCTACTTACCCGAGTTGAGAAAAACATCAATATGGAGGAGACCATGTTTCCAAAAAGGGATGCCCTACCATTGTAAAAGCCCGACCTTAAGAGGCCACATGAGTCCAACCCACACCCGGAACCCTCCGAAACAAGCCAAGGCAAGATCAACCTCCAACACCTTTCACTCGCTTGAACACAACGAGGTCTAATATTTTGATGGAAATCAAAGACCTGAAGGAGTTGAAGTGGCCTCCGAGACTACGGGCTCCACCAAAGACCCGGGACAAAAGCAAGTACTGTGACTTTCATAGAGATCATGGGCACACGACGGAAGGTTACTTCGCTCTGAAGTGGGAGATCGAACCTCTCATCAAGAGGGACTTCCTGGGCACATACGTCAGCCAAGACAAGCGCTAGCAGAACAACCAAAATAGGGGCAAAGCCCCTGACGATGGGGGCAATAGACAACCAACCGCAGGGACTATCAATATCATTGTCGGAGGAACGACCGAAGACTCCAATAGCGAGCGTAAGCAGTATGCCAGGCAATACCACTCAGTCTCAAGCCTAGATCTCAGTGATGTAGGAGACATTACCTTCGGGTCAAAAGACCGAAGGGCGTGTCTTTTCCTCATGATGATGCCTTGGTCATATCCGCGATCATTGCTAATTTTGAAGTAAGAAGGATTCTGGTGGACAATGGGAGCGCTGCTAACGTACTGTCACATGAGGCTTTCATTAGGATGGGTATATCAAGTGAGCAGCTAAAGCTGGTAAAAATCTCCCTTCAGGGGTTCGGAGGTGGTGTCGTCATTCCGGAGGTCATTGTTGGGTTACCTCTCACATTGGGATCAGAGGAAAATCAGGTCACGCATATCACAACATTTAAAGTGGTTCGTGCTCCTATGGCCTACAACGCCATACTTGGAAGGTTGTTGCTAAATAGAATCAAGGCGATTGTCTCAACTTTCCACTTGGCAATGAAGTTTCCAACTAGTAATGGGGTCGGAGTAGTCCGAGGGATCAAACAGTAGCCAGACAGTGCTATGTTACCAGCGTTCGCGAGATCAAGACTGACTCATGCAACTTTATGAGGTCGGACCAGACCTCGAGCATCATGGGAGGCTTGTCCCGGTGGAAAAGATGGATGAGGTCGAGCTTGTGCATGGAAGAAAAGTCACTATTGGTCGAGATCTTGATCCTATAACCAGGGCCCAGCTTGTTGGCTGTCTAGCCCGTAACATTGATGTATTCGCTTGGAACGTTAAAGATATGCCCGGGATATACCCCAAAGTTGTGGTACATAGACTTAACAAAAACCCAGGTGTAAAACAAGTTAAGCAGAGAAGGAGACAGTTTGCTCCGGAACGGTGGGAAGTCATACTAGAAGAAGTTTCCAAGGTCTTCAATGCGAAGTTCATTCGGGAAGTCCAATACCCTGACTGTCTTGCAAAAGTCGTTCTTGTTAAGAAAGCCAATGGAAAGTGGAGAATGTGCATTGACTTTACAGATTTGAACAAAGCATGTCCAAATGATAGTTATCCCCTGCCTCGAATAGATAGTCTTATGGACAACACCTCAGACCATAAATTATATAGTTTTCTGGATGCATTTTCTGGGTACCATCAAATTCTTATGTCAGAAGAGGACTAGGAGTAGACCTCGTTTATGGCAGATTTAGCCATTTACTGCTACAAGGTCATGCCCTTCGGGTTGAAGAATGCAGGAGCTACATATCAAAGGCTTGTCAACAAGGTCTTTGCTCACTTAATAGGGAAGAACATCGAGGCATATGTGGACGACATGGTAGTCAAGAGAAAGCAAGCGGATGGTCATCTTTCGGACCTTGAAGAGGTCTTCGCTACGCTACGAAAGTACAGAATGAAACTGAACCCCACGAAATGTACGTTTAAAGTGGCATCTGGCAACTTTTTGGGTTTCACGATCACGCATAGAAGAATAGAGGCCAACCCAAACAAGATCCAAGCTTTGATATCCATGGAAGCACTGGCATACAAGAAGGACATTCAAAAATCGACAGGTCGAGTGGCGGAGTTGAACAGGTTCGTTTCTCGAGCGTCTAACAGGTGTCTCCCTTTTTCAAAATCTTGAGGAGCAACCGGAACTTTGATTGGGACGAGGAATGCAATGTAGCCTTTCAAGAACTAAAGCAAACACTATCACCATCCCCAGTCCTCACCAAGCCAGAACCTGGTCATACGTTGCTATTGTACATAGCCGTTTTGGAGAATGCAGTAAGTGGAGTGTTGGTGAAGGAGGTGGGAAAGGTTCAGAGACCTATTTACTATGTTAGTAAAGTACTTCTTGACACAGAGATTGGGTATACATTGGCTGAACAACTTGCACAGGCGTTGGTCATAGATGCCAGGAAGCTACGTAGTCAATATTTCCAATCTCATCCAATCATTGTACTCACCAATCAACCACTTAGACATATACTTCAAAAGCCGAATGTCTCGGGAAGGCTACTGAAATAGGCAGTTGAGCTGGGCGAGTTTGATATAGAGTTTAAGCCACGTCCCGCTATCAAGGCGCAGGCCTTAGCAGACTTCATTGCAGAACTTACCCCTAGGTCTCGGGGCCGCTGGGCCGTAGCCCCAACCAAGACCTTGGAAATTTGGGAAATCTTCGTGGACGGATCATCAAATAGCTCGGGATCGGGCGCTGGGGTTATAGTCACCAACCCTAACAAGACCATCGAGATTCAATGTGTGTTCAGATTTGATTTTGGAGCCACCAACAATGAAGCGGAGTACAAGGCTGTCATCTAGCTCTAGAACTGGCGTACAACCTTCAAATCGAGCATATCAAAGTTTTGAGCGACTCACAGCTTGTGGTTGGACAAATCGATGCACTTTCGAGAGGAAAGACGAAAAAATGAGACTATATTGCCTAAAAGTGCATGACCTTCGAAGACGATTCAAGAGCTGTGAAATCATCAAAATTGCTAGAATCGACAATGCAAAAGCCGATGCTCTATCTAGACTTATGTTCATGGGGATAGATGGATTAGATAGAACAGTGCACATCAAAATGGTAATAAAGCCTAGCATAAATCATGGACATCGACCATGACCCTTCTTAGATGGATCCAATATTAGAATACTTAACTAGTGAGAACCTACCTCCAGAACCTCGGGAAGCCAGAAGCATCTGGACTAGAGCCTCAAGATATTGCATTATCGAAGGAGTCTTATTTCCCATAAGTTTTACTCTACCTTACCTAAGATGTCTAGAGCCCTCTGAGTCCCTCCAAGCTTTAGCAGAAGCTCACGAAGGTATATGCGGAAATCATCAAGGAGCTCGCGCTCTAACTTACAAAATCATCAGATACGGGTATTATTGGCCAAACACGAAGAAGGATGCGTCAAACTATGTAAAGAAGTGTGACAAGTGCCAGAGGTTTGGCAGCACGATAAACACTCCCCCTGAAGAACTAGCTCCCATCACTTATACTGTACCTTTTGAGCAATGGGGAGTGGACATCCTTGGGACCTTTCCTTTGGCAAAAGGTCAAGTAAAATTCATTACCGTAGCAGTAGAGTACTTCACTAAGTGGGTAGAAGCTGAGCCGCTGGCGAAAATTTCAGAACCAAAGCTTAGATCATTCATATGGAATTCTATGGTGTGCAGGTTCGGAATACCAAAGGTGCTAATAACGGACAACGGGAGGCAGTTTGATAATTTACAATTCAGAAACTTTTGTTCGAACCTCGGGATTGACCATCGCCTGACATCGGTCTCACACCCTCAGAGTAACGATCTTGCAGAAGTTATTAACTACTACAAGACCTCCGAACAAGGATTGGTGACACTAAAGGGAGTTGGCCCGAAGAGCTGCCCACCATACTTTGGACATACAGGACCTCTCATAAGACTGCAACTGGTGAGACTCCTTTCATGTTAGCTTTTGGCACGGAAGCCAGGATACTAGTTGAGGTCGGTCTCCCAACACACAGGATAATTGAACCCAACATTGAGGAACAAACTACCGAACACCTTAATCTGCTGGAGGAAGTACGAGAACAAGCCTCGCTGAGGGCCGCGAGTTCTCAAAGAAAAACGGTAAGGTATTTCAATACCAAGGTCAAGACAAAAAGGTTCAGAGTTGGTGATTTGGTCCTAAGGAGGGCGGCGGTTGCTGGACACCCCCCAGGGAAACTAGGACTAGTTTGGGAAGGGCCTTTTGAGGTTATACGAAAATTGAATGGTGAGGCATGCAGCTTGAAGGATACCTCCGGAAGATCACTCCCAAGGTCATGGAACGCTGAGAACTTAAAAGCTTATTACAAGTAATTGATTAAGTAACCAAATCCCCACGGCACAAAGGCTACCTCAGTTCGCACTTAGTTTTTGCCACGGGACGCTAACAAAAAGACTTATCTCAAGTAACCGGCTATGCAACCAAGTACCTAGGGTCTGGGGTATTTTCAATTCGCGATTAGTTCTCATTTCTATCTTTCATATCTTGTTCGGGTTTGAATAACCTTTAATAGTTTACCCTTTCAGTTATGGCCTATACACCGTGTAACGTTCGTTAATTTAATATACTCAAGTATTACGGGAAGTTTCAACGAGAACATCGACACAGGCATAACACTTGGCTCGAGCACGACCTGTGAAAACTAACAAATTTGTTCACTCCACCATCATACCCAGGTCGAGATCGATCCCAATACAGCCACATGACTCGTGCTCCTTGGCCAAAATTCAGTCAAGCAACACACTAGAGCATGAGGAAGCAACATGACTCGAGCCACTTAGCACAAAACACGCCAAGTAACACGCCTCGAGCTCATACAACCACATGACTCGAGCTACTTGGCCCAAATTCAGTCAAGTAACACACTCGAGCATGAGGCAGCAACATAACTCGAGCCACTTATCCCAAAACAAGCCAAGTAACACGTCTCGAGCCCATACAACCACATGACTTGAGCTACTTGGCCCAAATTCAGGCAAGTAACACGCTCGAGCATGAGGCAGGAACGTGACTCAAGCCACTTGGACCAAAACAAGCCAAGTAACACGCCTCGAGGCCATACAGCCCACTTGACTCAAGCTACTTAGCCAAAAACTAGCCAAGTAACACGCTCGAGCTTGATGCAGCAACATGACTCGAGCTACTTGGCCCAAAACAAGTCAAGTAATACGCCTCGAGCTCGTACATCCACATGACTCGTGCTACTTGGCCCAAATTCAGTCAAGTAACACGCTCGACCACGAGGCATCAACGTGACTCGAGCCACTTGGCCTAAAACTAGCCAAGTAACAGGCTTGAGAACGAGGTATCAACGTAACTCGAGCCACTTGGCCCAAAACAAGCCAAGTAACACGCCTCGAGCCCATACAGCCACATGACTCGAGCTACTTGGCCCAAATTCAGTCAAGAACAAGCTCGAGCATGAGGCAGCAACGTGACTCGAGCCACTTGGCCCAAAACAAGCCAAGTAACACACCTCGAGCTCATACAGCCACATGACTCGAGCTACTTAGCCCAAAACTAGTCAAGTAACACGCTCGAACATGAGGCAACATCAAGACTTGATAATAGTGCAATTATCACGTTATTCATCCACTAATAATTGCATTTTCATGATTTATTAGCACCTAAATGTTCTAAGTACACTCATATTTTGGTTTAGGTTGCAAATGGACGAATACGGTGGAAATGAGGAGAAACAAGTGAAAAAGGACCAAGATGGAGGGAAGTGAAAGTTCAGGGACTAAAGTGCAAATACTATCAACTTGTTTCCAACCTTGTGATGAAGATTCGAGAGTGTTAAAGGTCAATTGGATGAAAAAAAGAGTCAAAGGGATGAAAGACAGCCAAAACATTATCAAATATCAACTTTCAAGCTGAAAAGTTTCGCACCAATTTTTAGCCTCGTATTGGGACCAATTTTTGACATATAAAACGATCGAATTTGAAGATGGTCTTTGAATCAAAGTTGTAGTTGAGTTAGCTTTTCAACGCATCTTGAATCGCCTCAATTGGATATCGAAAGAGAAAGTTATGAAAAAAATACTGAAGAAGGTGCAGAATTCAGAACAGCGACACAGCGCCCAGGCGCTACAACCTAGTGCTCAGGCGCCATTTTACCCAAAATTTGACAGAATTCAAGCACCCAAGCGCTGCTCCCATGGCACTTAGGTGCCGCGCCATACAAGTAGGGTTTTGTTTAATGTTTGGGCCGCGAGAAGCCTAAAAAAGGACCCTAAAAACATTTCATTCATCATCATTCTTCATTCTACACCATTCTTTCATTTTTTTTTAGCTCAAGAAACCTATGAAGAACTAAACTAAAGGTGAAGCAAGGGAGGAACTCAATTGGATTCGGGGATTTCAATATCATTTATTCATGCTCTTTGGTATTTATTTTGCTAAACATTTCTAGATCTAGATTTTCATATTTATAAATTGATTTTGAAATTGATTTAACATGTATTAAGTTTTTCATAGAATCAATCTTGTTTTTTCTATCGAACAATTGAACTATGTGTTGAATCTTTATTTCATTAAATCTATTGGTGTGATTATTTACTTTCTTATGCTACATGTATATGAACGATTTATAATCTGATTTCAATAGATGATTGTGATAATTGTTAAGAAGATCTAGAATTTAGGATGTGTTTTTCATTGTTTAAATAATTTTAGGGTTTATGTTTTCCCGTATTTTGAATTAGATTTGAGTTAGATTTAACATTTATTCAAATTTTCATGGATTTAATCATGTTTCTTCCATTAAATAATTAAAATATTTGTTCAAGTTTGATTTTCAAATCATTTATTGGTGTGATTTAATTACTTCTATATGTTAGAGATATATAGTCGCTCTTTAAGTCTGATTTCAATAAATTGATGTATGATTATGTTTTGAGAAACATAAATTCTAGGATTACATGTGCAATTAAATTGGTTTGTATCGTTTAAATCATCCGATTAGAAAGTTAGGACAAAAACTTCTAATTGAGTAGAGAATGCATGAATTGTTGATGTTGATTGATCCAATCCAATTGAGGAAACCCCGAAACTTCACTATTTTACATATTATACTAAATTTCATCATTATTTCCGGTGACATTTACATTTGAATGCAATAAACAAATTCCCTTCATCAAATTCACGAGAACCCAAAGTTATTGAACCCCTTAAATCACTTTTCCATCTCCCTGTGTATACGACACCCCAAAAGCTATACTACAACACCGCATAACACTTTGGGCGTAATCAAGACTCAATCAACTTGGCCCAAAACAAGTCAAGTAACACGCCTCGAGCTACATCCACATGACTTGAGCTACTTGGCCCAAATTCAGTCAAGTAACACGCTCGAGCATGAGGCATCAACATGACTCGAGCCACTTGGCCCGAAACTAGCCAAGTAACACGCTCGAGCACGAGGCATCAATGTGACTCGAGCCACTTAGCTCCAAACAAGCCAAGTAACACACCTTGAGCTCATACAGCCACATGACTCGAGCTACTTGGCCCAAATTCAGTCAAGTAACACGCTCGAGCATGAGGCAAGAATGTGACTCGAGCCACTTGGCCCAAAACAAGCCAAGTGACATGCCTCGAGCCCATAGAACCACATGACTTGAGCTACTTGGCCCAAATTCAGTCAAGTAACACGCTCGAGCATGAGGCAGCAACGTGACTCGAGCCACTTGGCCCAAAACAAGCCAAGTAACTCGCCTCGAGCCCATACAGCCACATGACTCGAGCTACTTGGCCCAAAACTAGCCAAATAACACGCTCGAGCATGAGGCAACAACATGACTCGAGCTACTTGGCCCAAAACAAGTCAAGTAACACGCCTCGAGCTCGTACATCCACATGACTCGAGCTACTATGCCCAAATTCAGTCAAGAAACACGCTCGAGCACAAGGCATCAACGTGACTCAAGCCACTTGGCCTGAAACTAGCCAGTAACACGCTCGAGCATGAGGCAGCAACATGACTCGAGCCACTTGGCCCAAAACAAGCCAAGTAACACGCCTCGAGCCCATACAACCACATGACTTGAGCTACTTGGCCCAAAACAAGCCAAGTAACACGCCTCGAGCCCATACAACCACATGACTTGAGCTACTTGGCCAAAACTAGCCAAGTAACATGCTCGAGCATGAGGCAACATCATGACTAGAGCTATTTGGCCCAAATTCAGTCAAGTAATAAACTTGAGCATGAGGCAGAAACGTGATTCGAGCTACTTGGCCCAAAACTAGCCAAGTAACACGACTCGAACTCATCCCAAGTCACACGACTCAACGTAATTCTAAACGTGGCTCGAGCAAGCCTAAACTACACTTAGCTAGACAAATGATCAAGTTACTTCCTCGTCGAGCACAACCCAAGGCTTAAGTTTGTTCATTTCACACATAAGATCGACAACAATAGACAAAAATGCAAAAATATCGAGCTACTATTAATCAGAATGCCAAAGATCGGGCATTGTACATTACAATTTTCATCAAAAACAGAAAGAAAAAAAAAAGGAGAGAGCAGCAGCTAGAAGACCGATCATCCGTCTAATCCGGTCACTCGCGTCAGTCGGATCTCCCTGATCAGGGGTCTCAGCCTCCTCCCCCTCATCCTCGTCCTCGACCTCTGAACCCGATAACTCGAGCTCGTTTGCGAGCTCATTCACGGACTTCAGATCCTCGACCACTGGCTTTAGGTCTTCGGGAAGCTTAGACCTCAAAAAGGAACGAGCTAACCTCAGCCCATAGTGATAAGAGCCCGATCTATATTGTCCGAGCATGACGTCGAGCTCCTTAGGTTTTTTAAACTCAACAACAGCCTGGACTCGAGCCGAAGCCAGCTGATCCTCGAACCCTTTCTTGGCATGCATGAGCTCGAGCTTGGCTTCTTTCGACTCATCTTTAGCTGCCTCGATTGCTTCCCGAACCTTCCTCAACTCGATTCGAACTAGGTCTCGCTCAACTTCTAGCTCCCTTATATGCTTTTCCTTCTCCTCACTCTGAGCCTCAAGCTATGCCACCTTGCGGACGAGCTCAAACCTTTCAAAGCCAAACCCCTGGCCATGCTCAAAGCCTGAAAAGTTCGCATCAGTTCATCAGCTCAAGTTCTGAATAAAATCGCAAGTCAATAACTCGAGGTGAATGACGTACCTTCAACGAGATGAGCTCGAGTTCCCTTACCCCCTCGTTAGGATCAACCTCCTCCTGGAACTTGCTAACTAAGCTCGGGATCAATGGACACCGAGCGTATCATCCAACGTCGCCTGGGGAAGAGGAGCATCCTCCTCGACATTGACAATCTCGGCACACCTCGAGGAGTCGACGCCCAATCAGAGGGCAGAGATGAAGGCTGAGTGTGAGAGGTCGGGCTCTTCGACAATTGCCCGAGGTTTGTTGGTGCCTTTGGCTTCGCGCCCTTCGCCTTTATGTGAACGTTTGCCAGGAGTGCTGAAGGATTGAAAGACATCTCTAAACTTGCAAAATATTACAAAGGTATTAACTCGATCACATAGGTCGAAATGTATTAAGAACAAAGGTGTAGAGGATCATACCCTCGAGCCCTCTTACGTTGGCAAGGTCGAAGGTGTCATCCTCGAGGATGTAATAGATCTTATCTGCGAGGGGCTCGTGGTTCACTAACTGAGACCTATCTCTCTCTAAATCCTCGACGTACCCCTGGGTCTCGTTGAACCTAGCCTTATTCGGGACCTCCTACATCGGGTTAAAGGTATCGTCGGGGTTTTGGGGTTTCACAAAGAAGAATCTCCCTTTCCAACTCTGAGAAAGCTCGGGGTTTCAGGAGTTCTAAACCCCCTTTTGGTCGATAGGTAAGCGAAACAATTGTACCCAGGGGCAAATTTTAGGTCGAATACTGCCCTCAAGAGTTCGAGTCTTGGCTCGATCTCGAGGCATCTACACAAGATAAAGAAATAAACCAACAACCTCCAACTGTTCAGGACCAACTGGCCCGGGCACATCATACAAAAATGGAGGAAGTGAACAAAGAAGGGGTGGAGAGGCCATCTTAGCCCGACCTTGAGGGTGTCCCTAAAAAAAGCCATCTCTACGTCTCGAGCATCCACTACAGATTCACGAGGCCCGAGGGTCCTCACGTCACACACTTGCATAACCCCGAACTCTCTAGCAACCTTTATGACTACATGCTCCTTATATTTTGTCGCTTCCCTAGGGCAGGTCAAGTTAGTCTCCACTTCAGGGTGAGAGCTTACAGGGATCGCTACAGGGATAAGGGCCGCACCTATATCCTCGAGATTCCTAGTGGTCGAGCTCCTAGATGATTGGCTACTGCTACTGCTCGACCCCTCACTACTACTAGACATAATTCTACTCGAAAATAAATAAACTCAATGGCTCGAACACTTACCTCTCACGAGTGGTAACTCAAAAACTCCCTAAAGCCCCGACCTCGATCTGCTTTTACTGAGAATTGAGAGTGAAAAAGTGAAAATGAAAGGTGAAAATGAGGGTATTTATAGGAGTCAAGGGAAGGTCAAAGGTCTTACGAATCAGGACCGTATAATAGGTCACTGTCAACCATCCAAGATCGATCCTCAACTACGCATCACGTATTTGACACGTGGCAAACACAGCTGTCACGCACATGAGTCACCGGTCATTCTCGGGCCTTTTCACCTGGTTGCATCTCAACTCGCAAGTCGAGGGTATACCTTTGGCTGCGACCTCGATGCACGGAGGCCTGTGATGATACCAAACTCGAGATTGACCCTCGACCCGTCTCTGATAGGCTCCAGCACTCAATTGAGCTCGAGTATTATAAGGTCGGGCCCATATTGCATGACCCATATGGCCCGACCTTACCCCATTATTTTCAGGATTAGGGTTGTAAGGTCGGGCCTTTATATTTGTGCAACACTGTCCCCTAACTCACGTGTCCTCCCCTCATCTCACGTGCCCCCAGAACACTAGTCCAATTCAAACATGGACCAACTCTTCAGTTACCTTAACCCTATTAATAGAATCCTAGCACAATACAAATACCTCCCATAAAGGAATACTTGTCCATCTAGGACTCAGCCACCGTCCTCTTTAAATATGCATCCCCTCTTCATTACTCAGGTACGTGTTTTCGATAATATTCCAGCATATATTTTGTAATTCCTCTATCTGGCTTAAGCGTCGGAGGGGCGACGAGGACACACCTCAACGCCTTTGTTTCAGGTATCAAAGATCATAGCGTACGGAGTTCAATCATCATGTCCAAGTCAATCCAGGTACGAATTTTGGTAGCATCATACACTAACTACAAGAATCTCAAATACTTCTTTATATAGAAGGAGTTGAATAAAAGACAGCGATGGTGGTTAGAATTAGTGAAAGATTACGATTGCACTATCATGAACCATTCGGGTAAGGCTAATGTAGTCGCTGATGTACTGAGTAGAAAGAACGTGGGACAATTATCAGTACTTTGTACATGACATGATCATTTGATAAGTGATTTATAGAACCTGAGGATTGAAGTGTGAATGTCACTAGTAAGGACATCAGCAATGTTAGCTAGTTTTACTGTAGACTGACCCTCGAGACATAATAGTAAATGCTCAAAAACAAGACCCATTTTTGGAAAAGATCAGGGATGATGTAGAACTGAGAATGGAAATGGGACAAGATTTCAATGGATCTTATTGTGGGTTTTCCCAGATCAATGAGAGGTCATGATACAATCTAGGCAATCGTGGACCGACTTATAAAATTTGCTCATTTTCTATAGGTTCGGACAACCTATAGCTTATAATGGTTCGCACATATATGTCGGGGAGATTATGCAAAATTATGGTTTTTCAGGGTCTATCGTATCGGATAGAGACCCCGAGGTTTCTCGAAGTTTTGGATTGGCCTTCAGAAAGCTACGGGTACCTAGTTAACATTTAATACTGCATACCACCCTCAGACTAACGAACAATCAAAACGAACTATCCAAGTTCTTGAAGATATGTTTGAGAGCTTGTGTGCTAGATTTGGGTGGTGATTGGGAATATCATTTTTCGTTAGTTGAATTTGCATGTAACAATAACTTTCAAGTCACTATTGGCACAGTGCCGTATGAGGCATTGTACTGGGTGTACTGGGTTGAAGTTGGCGAAACGAGAGTTTTCGGACAAAAATTGTTTAAGAAAACTATAGAGATTGTATATAAAATTAGATCGAAAATTAAGACTGCCCAAATTAATTTTGGGCAGGAAATGGAGAAAGATATTTTGTGCTTTAATTGGGATATGGTATGTGATTGTGGGAGCAATTTGTGGATGATTGGGGTTCAAACTAATTATGTGGGATTTAATTAGATGATGGCGCAAGACCTGCGAGTTAATTGAGTGGGATTTGAAGAGTTAAGTGATTTGTTGTTTTTTAAATATACTTTTATATTGCAGTATGTATGAAAATAAAATAAAAAAATGTGTAGCGTAATTTTTGAACATTTAATTTCAAACATGTACCTAGTACAATTTCCTCTAAATTTAAATAGGTTGAGAAACCCAAACTTTGTTTTGGACCCAAAAACACGGCTGAGCCTAAATTTTTCGTATTTTTATCCACATCCTACTAGAATTTTGATTGAAATTGACATACATATACGCTAAACTAAACCTTAATTTCAATTAATTCGAGGTCAAATCATTTTGCCAATTCCATATCCTTTTAAAATACTTTTACTAGCACCGTAGCACGATATAATTACTGCATTCAATAAACCAATTCGAGAATCATGCCAACTTCCTCGACATCTCAAGTTGATTTGCATGCGCCCGAATTATATTACCGCTGGCCTAATAAGTTATAGATATAATTCATTTACACGATTTTGCTACACAATTACCATAATACCATTCTGATAACTTATCTACAATGTCAAACCTTTTTTGCACCAAACCAAAACATTTCCAAATTCATCTGATGACACCAGTTTTGAATTTTTTTCCAAAAAAACAAAATCCACAGGCCATTTAAGCAGCAATTCATTCAAGCTTTCGGGATGTCACATTCGACTTGAATTTCACCATCTGCATAACGATGATGTTCTGTAAGATTCTCATAGAAAATTTAACAAAGTGATGAAATATCAGAAAATCGAAAAGGCCATCGGGGATTACTCTTTAAATGTATCCCTAGATTTGCTTGGGCATCAGCTTCAGTATTTAAGTCCTGATACAAGGGAATGGCGTTTCAGATAAGAAAGAAGTTGACAGCTTAGAAGGAAATCGGGAATAAAAAAGAAAATTACACATGAATAACAACGTACAATATAAACACTTTCTATGTAAATAGTTATCGAACAAACAATAATGCTTAATTCAGAGAGAAGCAGAGAGAGATTCTATTTTGGAATCATGCAAAGAAAAGCCAACCTGAAGTGTTAATAAATGCATATCAAGAAAGAACAGTGAGTCAAATGCATGTACAAAAATCCAAAAATATTCTAGCATAAATATGATGTACGAAATAAGCACTAAAAATATAAGAATCCTAACCTTCTTTGCAATCTCTTCATATAACAATGAAGTGCAAGAATTAAGTAATAAATGGAGCGTTTTTGACATACTCTTTCAACGTGGCAGATCTGGAATGTTAGAAACTGATCCTTGAGTTCTTTAGCCACCTTGCACAACTCAGCCATGTTTTGAACTTTAGTTCTCCATAGACCCTGAACCTGTGTAATAGATAATTTTGGTAATAAGTATGATAAAGTGATCATAGCGGGGCAGGCAGTAATATTTACAAACACAGCATTACACCAAGGAAGAAACCCTCAAGGGAGACACGACCAGATAATGGATAAACATTGCCTATATACACATAATTTACAGAGCATGAGCACATGGGTGATGAATTATTACTCGTGCAAGCTTCCAGAGCCTAAAACACACTGAATAGTAAATCTACCAATGTTTTCTACTTTTTATTTAGGGAAATCTGCACCACAGTCCCCAAACTTACCACTTTTTGCATTTGGGATCCACATTCAATTTATTTTGGCATTGAGATCCCCAATCTTTCATTTTTTGGTGCAAGTAGGTCCGAATGGATGGAAAACGTTTGTTTTACTTTAGATGTCACATGACTTGCACATGGCCTCCTGTTTAAGGGTATTGTGGTCCATTGTCATATTTTTCAAAAAAAATAACTAAAAAGAGGAAGAAGATAAAATAAGGAAGTGTTGAAGATAATATTTAAACTATATACATCTGCCTTATCTAACAGTTCAAACTTTTAGACTAGTGGTTCAACCTATTATCATAGATTCAAGTGTTTCCACCACTCATTTATATGAATTGTGCACGTGTTAGGCTTTAATGGGGAAAAAATAATCTTGCCTACATATGAGGGAGCGTCTTGAATATAATATTTAAATGATATACATTTGACCTTATCTACAACTAAAACTTTTAGATGAAGTGACTTAAAAAGGAAAAAAAGGAAAAAAAACCAAAAAGGAGAAATAAAACAATAAAATCTACCTCCAAATTCTACCGCCCACAACTGCAAACATTTCAGCTGCCACTACCACCCCCTAAATTCCTATAACCACTGCCTTCCTGTACCATCACCGCCAACCATTGACTTATCATAATCCTTGTCGTCTCTGCATCCCAAAACCCTCTAAAATGCTGGCCAAAATCAATTTATGGTCTTTTTCTTAAAGTTTCAATCTTGAATATACATACTTGTGATTATGTTTAGATATGCAACTATTTGTGGAGCAAAATAAGGAGTAGCAAGTGGCCACCGACAAATAGGTGCACGTCTTTTTATTTTTCAATCAATGAAGTGATTAGATCAGAAAATAGATTGTAGAATTCGGGGTCTGATTTGATATTTACTATAGATTGTGGGTTTTTCCTAAAGATTCAAATTTTGGATGTCAGGGGGCTCTGCTTCAAACCAAATATGGTAATTTGGCTGACCTTTGTTTGAAATTGAAGCAAATTACTCACTTCCACTAATATATACATCCAAATCTCAAAATTGTTTGAGTATTCCGGCCTGTGAACAATCTTGTTCTGCCATAATGTGATAATCTTGATTTCTGTTATTGGTGCATGTGGGTTTTTGCTCTATCCATATTTTAAGCTTTTAGAGCATAATTCTGTTGAAATTGGAGGCATCTTGTAATCAAGGTGACGTGGAAAAGACAGGTAGTGGGGGCGCTGGGGGTGGTGCAGGCAGTGGCTGCGGCGACAGTGCACAGTGGATGAAGCAAGACACGTGTTTTCCTTTTCCTTTTCCTTTTCCTTTTCCTTTTCCTTTCCCTTTTATTTTTATATTTCTTTTTTCCTTTTGTTCTCTTTAATTGTTCTCAAAAAATATATGGAATCAATAGGATTGACTATAAAGTGATCGAGAACAAGGCATGTGATTCTTTAACAGAATTTAGGATGGATTCTATTCATCCAAAGATAGGGAGATTTCAATGCTAAAAAAATTTGAACCACGGAAAGGTATAGTTTGGGGACCGTGGGTGCAAATTTTCCTTTTATTTATTTATGTTTTTTGGGGAATATAGTATTTATCACTAGAGAGAATAATAGTGTGAAGATGAAACTAAACCTGCATGCAGACAAGTTTAGAGTCTCCTTGAATCCGTATATGTTTGAACCCCTTTTGCAGAGCATATTTCAACCCCAAAATGGCACCACGATATTCGGCAACATTGTTAGTGGCAGTACCCACGCCTTCACACAAACGAAACACCTACCAAAATGAAGCTCAAGGTCATGCATATGAGCATATTACAAATGTCAGAGTTGACACACAAGAAGTGCCATACCATGCTTCCATCCGCTGTTCGCAATACAGCCCCTGCACCAGCTGGTCCAGGATTTCCCTTTGAAGCGCCATCAAATTCAATAATACAGGAACTCTGTACATGTAGGGAACTGAAGTTATAAAGTATGCTCTGCACTATCATATATTAAAAACCAAGGAAACATATTTATTAAAAAATGAAGATAGATAAAGGAGAGAGAAACTTTGAACAGAAATTCCAAAATGGGACATTGAATTCAATGGTAAACATGTTAGCACTAGGACAGACTGTTGTATTAAGGGTCAGAATATCTTCTGCTTCTACTTTTTATAAAAGAGCTTTTTAAGGAAGTCGCATCGGGCCAACTTCCTCTAAAAGTACTTCTAATCAAATGAAAAACTTCTAGAAAATTATCCACACATACCCAAAAGTTTATTAGCCTCGAAAGCAACTTTTGTCTTTTCAAAAGCCATGACAAACATGCCTTAAAAAAAAAAATATATATATATATATATGATCTAATGAGCACCGGTGCTCATCTTATCCTAAGCACCGATGAGTTGGCACATTAATTCATTGGTGGATAAAGATTTTGTGAGTTCCAATCCACCAATGAATTAATGTGCCAACTCATTGGTGCTTAGGATAAGATGAGCACCGGTGCTCATTAGATCATTTCTGTATATATATATACACATATAGTCGGAAGCTAAGAAAATCTCTTTTCAATAGATAACCAAAGGATTACAAAAGTAGATAAGAAAACTCCAACGAACTACCTCCACTTAGAATGATATATCAGCAGCACAAAGATTAAAGCACCCAGTATGGTTCATAAATATCTAGAGATGTCAATGTGGCTCGTCAGCTCGGGCAGCCCCGAAACCGAGCCCCATTTTGGGGCATCAGCTTGAACTCGAGCCACACGAGCAATTTTCGACCCGTGACGAGTGATAAATGTAGTTTCTACACTTTTTCGAGATCCTAAATAATAATATTTTACTTTTCTTTGGATAAACTACTATATAACTTGTGTTGTATTACATTTTATAGGTAAAACTCGATATTTGATGAAAAACTGGAGAAAAGAATGCAAAAATAGTAAAAAAAGGCGAAATCCAAAAGTCGAGGACTAAATTGAAAAAATCCATAATTGAGACTGGCAACGAAATGAAGATTGAAGATACCAAGCATTTATTTTGATACAATTCGAAGATAAATGAAAAAGATTGCAAGAGAAAATAGCTGAAATGAAGCAAATCCAAAGTTCGGGGACTAAAGTGCAACTACTAAAAAGTTACATCGAACCTCACGATGAAGATTTGAGAGTGCAAAGGGTCAATTGGATGAAGAAAGAAGTCAAATGGATGAAATATAGTCAAAATATTATCACACATCAACTTCAGCTGAAAAAAATTGTGCTTCAAATTTTTAGCCTCGTAGTGAGACTCAATTTTGGCAAAACAATCTATTGAATTAGAAAAATGATATTTCTATAATAATTGTAGCCCTCCGAGTTAGCTTTCCAATGCACTTTGAATCACCTCAATCGGATACCGGAAGAGAAAGTTATGATAAAAATATTGAGAACTGTTCAGCTGCTGGAAGTTAGGCAAGGCGCGCCCCAACCAAAAATAGTGTGCCTGATGCATCCAAAACCAGTCAGGTGCAGGCCCTAGATATGCTTAGGCGCGCGTTTCAGTACAAAAAGGGAAAAAATTCGATTTTCCTTTTTTTTTTTTACAATTTAATGCGATCTTTTTGACAACCTTTAAATACCAAACTCAACCAGAACATGGGAGAGGCCATTCGACCTAAATTTTATCATATTCTACATATTTTGGCGGCGAAAAACAAGTCTATACATCAATTCAAGGCAAATCATACAAGAATTTTAAAGATTCATAGTCTGGTTTTAAGATTTGAGTCAAGAACGTGAATTTCTCCTACTTCCATCTTTCTTATTTCCGCGTGATGTTTTTCAAATTATTCTTATGTAATTTAATTATAAGAATGTTAGGCTAAGTTTTTCATTATATTGGATGAATGATGAACCATATTGTTTGTTTATTTTAATTCAAGACAATTAGTTTAGTATTTCTTGATTTTTCTTGATTGATTTTGCATTTCCATTAAACTATTTGATCGTTTGATCACCAATTAGATAGTAAGTTGCTTGTTGTAGTGTAGAAATATTCACAATAAATCTAAAACGCAGCAAAATCAGCACATGGGCAATATGTATTAGGAATAATATCTATGGCATTTGCAATCATGTATGATAAATCATGTGAATCATTGCATGTTTGTCATATGAATTTGGACTTGGAATAAGATCGGATCGTGATAAACATAGGTTTAATATATCTTAGAAAAGAATATTGAATAACAGTGGATTATCAATCGTCTTGAATGCAAGAATTTACTAGATTACGAATTAAGAATTAAATTAAATGGTAATAGGGGAATTCACAATTCCAATACATACATATATTAAATAAATACTTCATTTGTTTTGTTAATTTAAGATTAATATAGAAAACATGCAAACTATCTCTTTTGATATCATCACAATTCGAATTTAATAGTAACTATTGAACTACAAATTAGATCTTATTCTTTGTGGAAACGATACTCTTAACTCACAAATCTTATTATTTGTACAATGACCCCGTATGCTTGCAGGTTTTGTCCGAACAACGAGCCGAGCCCAGCTTTAAAAAAAATAAAAACATACAAAAATGCAGTCATAACTGCCTGCAACGCAATCAGCTGTCAAAGGCAGCACAGCTTCCTGGGGGTGTCAACCAACCAGCCGAGCCGCGAACCGAAACTCGGGCTTGGCTCGAGTAAAAATGGTTCAGGCTTTTTTTAGCCCGAGCCAAGCTCGGCCAAAAAATTTAGGCTTCTACCCGAGCTTTCGACTTAATTTTTTCTTCTGTTATTTCGTGACAAATCTAAATTATTTTTAAAGAATTTAAAAATTGTGCAATTTATACATATTATAAATTAAATAAAAGTTAAAACCCTCCTTTTTTTTGGAGTTTGGTACCGGCTACAATCATCGTAGGCGAAGTTAAAATTGTACACGAATAAAATATTTCGTATACAATTTTTCTTAAAACAAATAAATTTAAAAATTACGTATTTTTTTGAAATTAATCAATTTAAAAACTTACAATATCATATCTTTAGATCTGCAGCAACTCTTCGACCATTATACTATCAACTTATTCTTGAATACGTAATTCCACACATTCTCAGTCCTTCAAGCATATTAAAGCTTTCAATATATCTTCTTCTAATCTTGATCGTTCATCTTATTGAACTCGACGCCTAAACTAAATGCAGCCTCCAATACTACCGTAGACACCAAAGATGTTAGTAGATCGCGTGCAATTTTTGATACAATTGAATATTGGCTTTTTTTTACACCTCCTTCATGATAAAAGACTGAATTCCTGTAATTCTTTTGGTTGTAACAAACTACGAACGTCCACACATATATACCTAGCTAACTCAAAGGAAATTTTAAGATTTATATCAATGACATCTATTGCTCTGGATATTGATGAACTGGAACTAAATGATGGAACACTTGTATAGGTGTCTAAATAATTCCATATATCATCTGAATTTGTTAAAATATTTCTTAAAAAAGAACTTCGGGAAGTAGATTTGTCATGACCTCCTTTTTCAGCGTAATAGTTATACATTTCACATAACATAGATTTTGTATGCACATGTGATAATTCCACGTTCATGAAATTTGAAATACCCTTTATAATAATTTTTGTGCCAGTTAAATTAAATCAAAAGTCCACCGAAATTAATAAAAATAAAGAGGGCAACACTTCCCAATATTTACGAAATTTTAATCGAGCCGGCTCAGGTCGAGCGTAAATTTTTTGGCGGCTCAGGCCAAAAAAAGCTCGAACCATTTTTATTTGAACCAAGCCCAAACTTTGAGTTTCGGCTCGTTGACACCCCTATAATTATCGTGCACCAAAGCACCAAGAAAGGTAGGAAAGGCATGGGGGGTTGGGGGGGATGAACCAATAGAAGCCTAAGAAAGGCACTTCCAAGTTGGAGCTCGAACCAACTAAATTACTTTGCATGACCGATGAATTTAGGCTTGCAAGTTCAAAGTTTGAATCGGGAAAAAAATTCATAAAGGCTATAGTGACATCACAAAATAAAAATCATCACACGACAGAAACTTACACAATAAGAAGAAACTGGTGGAACTTGGAGGAAATCCAATTTGGCATGCTTTTGCTGAGGACTTATGGGAAATGAAGCTGATCCAACAACATCCTGCTGAAAGAGAGAGATGTTTAAGAAAAAGGAAGAAAAATCAATTATTGGAAGATAAGCACAAATATAGTAAAATTTGAATCCCAGTATCCAATACATTCCCAATAGCAATAAATGACAATTGCCTTATTTTGAATAAATATCCACAATGCTTGCAAAATATTGACAAATTACATGCTTCATATCCTAGCAAATCAAAAGACAAAAAAGATAGATATCGTACATATATAGCCCCTGTTTTGGCTCCATTAAAATTTAATGCATTTCTCTTTCCAATTTTCAACTGCACATTTTTTAATAAAATAATATTACACATAAACCAAAAACTTCTTATTTTTTTACCACACGTTCTCCCAAAAAAAAATACTATTACAAAATATATTTTCCCTAAAATTAAATTTTAATGGAGCCCAAATAGGGACGTAATATCAATTTTGGAAGACAGGGAGGGGACTCAGCCTTGAGTTTAAATAACAACTATTCTAGAGACCAACACATTGTTAACTGTAAATATTTGCTTGAAAACACAAAAAATCAAATAAGTTCATTCTAGAAAAAGTGTAATCCAAGATCTTCCCTTACAACTAGGCATACCAGGAAAAAATTGAATAAGAGAAGGTTAAGTAAAAGCGAAGTAAATCAGTTCTGCCTTCAAAACTTACACAAGACTTCTGGCTGCATGTAACATTTAATTTCACAAATTCTAACTAAAACATTTCCATTCAGCAATTACCTGTGGCCTCTTCTCTAAATGATTCTTGCCACCCGCCTTGTCTTTAGAAGAATTTGGATGCTGTAAAAGAAAAAAATCCTCAATAGTAGAAATTTCACAACAATATCTTGTGTCACGATGATAATTTTATGTGGGTACACATAATAAGCAAAATATTTTGACAACATAACAAAAAATTACACACACACACACATGTATGTAAAGTATTTATATAATTAAGATTATGTTCGAATCCAATATGAAACTGGGAATATAACAAAAAACTGCAAGAAATCAGCTGAAAATATTAATAGTTGTATATTATAAAATAACCATCATCATATCAAGAAGAAACAGTCAAAAGGCATCCACCCTTACTAAACAAAGCCTATAAGCCAGTAAAAAATGTTCAGGTTCATCACCAATTTTTCAAAGTGGAAATTATAATAATTATTAAAAGCAGAATTCAATATCCAGAAACTTTACATACTTAAAAGAGAAGAGTTATGAAATATCAAAACTAAATAATCCTCCATACAAAGTCAAGAATCTAACCCGAAAAGGGCAAGCGACAACTTTGCCAAAAAGATCGTCTTGAACAGCACTGGCATCAATAGAATAAATTGCATTTTTTAGTCCATGAGAGGAAAGGTATTGCTCAGCTTCTCTAGACAAACCATACCCCTTAAACACACTTACGGAAGGGTCATTTACCTGGAGGAAAAAACATATATAACAAATAAACATTTTTATACATATACTCTTTAAACTTTTGAACAGACTACTTCAATATAAATGCCACAATAGAATAATATTTCAGTTTTCCGTGCAGTATGGTTGAAAAGAATTCTAGATGATTCCAAATAAATCAACCCAAAATTTTCTAGTTCTAAGCTATCTAAAAGAACTGTCACAAGAATGATAAGGACGAAATGTTGAACAAATAGAGGAAAAGTGCGATGTACACACAAGTGCATGATTATGCACAAAGATAACCATATAGATAGACAGATAGACAGACAGACATACATACAGAGAGAGAGCACACAACCCCAATATGCATACTTCAAGGCACGTTGGAAATTGAAATATCAGAAAACACTGAAGTAAAAGATAAAAATAGCATAGAAAAGGACCCCGTTGATCTTTGTAACTTCATCCTAGAAGCAACAAATAAAAAAACCTTAGGAGCGCCAAGGGATGACTTCTTATATTTGTATCTCTTCTATCCCTTTCATAATTCTCTAGCAGTCAGAACATTTTTTAGTCTAAATTTTCAGATTAGCAAAATGAAAATGCAAGCATTTTTCTTTTCCAATTATTTTTCTTCCAAAATTTATATATCACGTGATGCATTAGAAGGCTAAAAGATAGAAGCCAAAAGGCTTCCATATAGCTAGATAGCAAAAGACAGATAAAATCTTTATCTTAATCTTTGTCATCCTTGTATTTCAATGCATTTCCATGTCATTAAAGGTTAAAAGGAGTCTAAATTGCTTCCTTTCAAATTTTTATTAACAGTGACGTTTTCTGTTGTGGATGAGTTGACTAGGAAAGACGTCTTAAAGGCAGTACATACAAGATTTAGATGTTTTAAGAATTTGACAAGCAACAAATTTGTGATCCGTTCACGATTCAACCTTAACACTCGACGGCTCCAATTGAAATATTCAATTGTCTAACAAGCATATTAAGATTCAGGAATTTCAGGCAATTATGAAATTCTTTTCAGACTTCTCTTGTTTATTTGATATTGCAAAAAAATAAAATAAAATAAAATAAACGGTAATCGTGAAACATATTTACATCACTTGTGAGCGGTACAAATTTAACATTGATAAGAATTTATCATCTATTAATGGTACATTATTAGCCAACATCTTCCACAAAATTTCCATGCATTTCAATGCCGTTGAATTTCTAATAAAAAGAGTCCAGAAAGAAAATTAATGAAGATAAAAAAAATAGACAAGCAACAACGCCCATTGAATGTTAAAAGGCATGTATTGTTGGAAAAAATTTAGTTAGTGGGTGACTTTGGCACGAATTTTGAGCGGGACACGTTTGACTATTTTGGAAGATGAAAGTTGATTTGTATTCTCCTCTGTGAGTACATCGAAATCATATACTTACTTGTCAAAAATGATGCTCGGGTGAATGAGAAATTGAAGCCTAAAGTATGCCATGTGAAAGGAATTTATGTTGATGGAAAAACTAAAAATTTAGTTTGTCCCACATAGGAAGTGAATGAAAACTAAAACCACTTTATAAAGGATTGCACTTTAGAATAGTGTAATCATGTGTAACATAGAGGCTCTCACCACGTGCGCGCGCAAGGGAGGTGCAAATCACGAACCAAAATAGGCATCGGACCTTGAACTTGTGTGCGAGCGCGACCTGCGTACACGAATGTCGGACCGGATTGACCAAAAATTGGCCCCTTAGAAGAGCCTACGTTTTGTTACATTTTATTTTATTTTTCCACTGACTTTTCATTTTTTGAAACAATTGAAACTCCTAAAACTCCTGTTGTAATTGCCATGAAGTAAGTGGGCAAGTTACGAGATTCAAAATCTATATATACCTTGATTTTTTCCAGTTTTCAGTACACAAATTCATCTGAGTATTCATCTGCATACAGTTTAAGTGTTGTCTCTGTTTTTGTTTCTGTTTGAATCTGGTGGTGATATTGTTCGGGCTATAACTCAGTTAGACAAAGTAAAATCTGTTGTGCTCAAATTCTACAGTTCCACCGTTATATCCTGGGAAGCAGACGCTCAAATTACACCTCAACCACGTACGGTGAGGGGGCGAATTTGTTTTAAGGAAACTGTGTGTAACACAGGCCCCGAGTTAAAAGTTCTTTTTTTGCTCCTTCTTGTTATTCGTTTTGCATATTAGTATTTTTACAGTTCTCGTTTAATTATTTGCTGAAATGTACAAATCGTTTATGAATATGTTATATTAATTAAATCTGTTACAATCAAATTTGTATGTAAAATGATATGAGGAAATATAGTGTTTAAACTTACTGCAAATACGGTATCTATTCTGCATATCCGGTACTCAATCCGATATTTTGTTTCATGCAGTTTTTGAAACAATTATCCAATAAACTTAAAACAGATTCTTTTTGATAAGTTGTTTCCATTTGGTTTATTGGAAACTAATATTTATTTCATTTTCAGAAATAGCAACCGATTCAACCAACATGGATATAACCCAAGCTGTGGGCTTTGCTATAGCTCAAGAGCCAAGTTCTGTTGTGGCTAAGATTGTGACTAGATTGCCAGTCATGTTGTGAGTCAAACAACTGGCCATATCGTTATTGTTCCGGTTAATCATGGTGAAAAATCGGAGAAATTCAGTGACTTGAATTTCAAAAGGTGGCAGCAGAAAATATTGTTTTATATGATCACCTTGAATCTTATAAGATTCTTGACTGAAAGTGCTCCAAAACTCAATGAGGGTGAGGGGGATGTTCAAGCGATCAGTGCACTTGATGCTTGGAACCATTCAAATTTTCTATGCCGAAACTATATTATGAACAGTTTAGCAGACACGCTATACAACGTGTATAGTACTACGAAAACTGCTAAGGGGTTGTGGGAGTCTTTGGACCGAAAATATAAAACTGAAGATGCCGGGGCTAAAAAGTTCATTATCGGCAGATTCTTAGATTGTAAGAGGGTGGACTCCAAAACTGTAATCAGTCTAAGTGCAAGAACTCCAAGAAATTCTTCACGAAATTCATGCCGAAAGGATGATATTGAGTGAAACTTTCCAAGTGGCTGCAATTATTGAAAAATTGCCCCCCGCATGGAAAGACTTCAAGAATTATCTGAAGCACAAACGAAAGGAAATGAACGTCGAAAAACCGATTGTTAGACTTCGAATTGAAGAAGACAACAAGAGTTTCGAGAAGAAGTTGTTCAATCCTGGTGTTGCTAAAGGTAATGTTGTGGAGCATGATCAAAGCAGTAAGACCTACAAAACTAAGCCTGGGTCATCCGGTGGCAAAGGGACCAAGCTAGGACCTAAAGGTGGAATTTCTAAAAAGAAGTTTCAAGGAAAATGCTTCAATTGTGACAAAGTGGGTCACAAATCTTCGGAATGCAGATTGCCAAAGAAGAAAGAAGAAGCAAATGTGGTTGACTACATTACACATGATCTGTCAAAGATGAATCTCGCAGCCGTCATTTCTGAAGTGAATATGGTGGGTTCAAACCCAAAAGAGTGGTAGATTGACACTGGAGCTACGAGGCATGTGTGTTCTGATAAAGAACTATTTACGGCTTTTGAAGCAATTGAGAATGGAGAGAAGTTGTTTATGGGAAATTCAGCAACTTCTGAAATCAAGGGACAAGGCAAGGTGATTCTGAAGATGACTTCGGGAAAAGAGCTGACTCTTAACAATGTGTTGAATGTGCCTAAAATCCGCAAGAACCTTGTGTCCGGGTCGCTTTTAAATAAGCATGATTTCCGTATTGTATTTGAATCAGACAAAGTCATTTTGTCAAAAGTGGAATGTTTGTCGGAAAAGGTTATGTTTCTGATGGTATGTTTAAACTCAATGTAATGGTTGTTAAGCCAAAAATGAATAAAGTAAACTCTTCTGCTTACTTGCTTGAGTCTTCCAATGTGTGGCATGATAGACTTGGACATGTTAACTATGATACTTTAAGTAGACTAATTAACTTGAATTGCATACCCGCGTGTCATATTGATTCCAAACATAAGTGCAAAACTTGTGTTGATTCAAAATTGACAAGATCATCATTTAAATCAATTGAACGAAATACAGAACCACTTGATTTAATTTACAGTGATATATGTGATTTAAAATTTGTACAAACAAGAGGTGGCAACAAGTATTTCATTACTTTTGTCGACGATAGCACAAAATACTGCTATGTGTACTTACTAAAAAGCAAGGATAAAGCGATAAAGAAATTTATTCTCTACAAGAGTGAAGTTGAAAATCAACTTAACAAGAAAATTAAGGTGTTGAGAAGTGATAGAGATGGTGAGTATGAAGCACCGTTTGCTGAATTCTGTGCACAACACGGAATCATAGATGAAACCACCACACCTTATTCACCGCAACAAAATGGTGTTGCTGAAAGGAAAAATCGCACCTTAAAAGAAATGATAAAAACAATGCTAATAAGTTCTGGGTTACCTCAAAACATGTGGAGGGAAGCTGTGTTGTCAGCAAATTACCTTTTAAATAAGGTGCCCCGAAAGACATTGGAAAATAGCCTTCATGAGTTGTGGAAAGGAAGAAAGTCTACCTCTAAATACTTACGAGTGTGGGGGTGTCTTGCTAAAGTGGTTGTCCCAACACTAAAGAAGGTGAAGATAGGCCCGAAAATTGTAGATTGTATCTTCATTGGATATGCACAAAACAGTAGTGCTTATCGGTTTCTTGTGTATGAATCTAAAATCTCAGATATACACAAAAACACGATAACGGAATCGAAAAATGCTTCGTTCTTTGAAAATGTATTTCCATACAGGTCCAAAAACGAATCAAGTTCTTCTAAACCTACATATGAGACTATGACTGAAAATAGTCAGGACCAAGAACTAGAAGAGGAGGTTGAGGTTGAACCAAGACGTAGCAAAAGTGAAATGATAGAAAATCTTATGGTCCAGATTTTCTGACCTATATGCTAGAAAGTGAACCTCAAAGCTATCAACAAGTCATGAACTCCTCAAAAGGACCTCAATGGAAAGAGACCATTAAATGTGAAATAGATTCCATTTTACAAAATCATAAATGGGAGCTAGTGAATCTTCCTCCAGGAAGTAAACCACTAGGCTACAGGTGGATTTTCTAACGGAAAATGAAAACAGATGGATCTATTAAAAAGTATAAGGCCAGATTAGTAATAAAAGGTTACAGACAACGAGAAGGCCATGATTACTTTGATACATATTCTCCAATAACAAGAATAATATCTATTAGGATGATACTTGCGATTGCTGCTCTGCAAAATCTTGAAGTACATCAAATGGATTTTAAGACTGCCTTCTTGAATGGAGATTTAGATGAAGAAATTTATATAGAACAACTCGAGGGGTTTTCATATCCAGGGCAAGAAAAGAAGGTCTGTAAATTGGTGAAATCATTATATGGCCTGAAACAAGCACCAAAACAATGGCACAAAAAATTTGACAGTGTCATGATGGAGAGTGGTTTTAAAATCAATGAGTGTAACAAATGTGTTTACGTTAAAGACATTGTAAATGGTTATGCCATTTTATGTCTTTACGTTGACGACATGCTTATTATTGGTAGTGACGATAAAGTAATTAAATCCACTAAAGATATGTTAAATTCAAGATTTGACATGAAGGATATGGGTTTAGCTGATGTTATATTTGGAATCAAAATTTCAAGAACATCAGATGGGCTTGTTCTAAGCCGTCACATTATGTTGATAAAATTCTAAAAAAGTTCAGTAATGATGATACTGAAATGGCTAGAATACCAATAGATACAAGTCAACATTTATCCAAAAACAAAGGTGAAAGTGTATCTCAAGTAGAATACTCGAGAGTTATTGGGAATTTGATGAGTTGTACAAGACTAGACATAGCCTACACAGTGAGTAAACTGAATAGATATACGAGTAATCCAGGAGCTAATCACTGGAAAGGAATAGTAAGAGTACTAAGGTACTTAAAATATACTCGTAGTTTTGGACTGCACTATAAAAGATATCCAACGGTTATTGAAAGATATAGTGATGCTAATTGAATATCTGATATAAAAGACTCAAAATCCACGAGTAGATTTGTGTTCACATTGGCAGGTGCAGCTATATCCTGGAAATCCTCTAAACAAACAGTGATAGCTAGATCCACTATGTAATCTGAGTTTATAGCTCTAGATAAAAGTGGTGAAGAGGTTGAGTGGTTGCGCAACTTCTTAGAGAATATTCCAAGATGATCAAAACATGTGCCAACAATTTACATATATTGTGATAGTCAATCAGCAATTGGAAGGGCCCAAGGTAACATGTACAATGGTAAGTCTAGACATATACGTCGTAGACACAAATCCATAAGGCAACTAATCTCAACTGGAGTTATCACTATTGACTATGTAAAGTCAAAGGATAAATTATTTGCTGAAATGTATAAATCGTTTATGAATCTGTTATATTAATTAAATCTGTTACGGTCAAATTTGTATGTAAAATGATATGAGGAAATATAGTGTTTAAAGTTACTGCAAATACGGTATTTATTCTACATATCCGGTACTCAATCCCAGATTCTATTTCGTGAAGTTTTTGAAACAATTATTCAACATGTATGTGTAATGGTCAAGTAAAAAAAAATGGTTTTTCGAAATCTTCACTCTTAGCAAGAGATTTACACACAAAATGCTGCCAGAATTTTCACTAAAAATGGGCTAAGCAAGATAGAGGTAAATTACAGAAGATCGAAGAACTGCTTGAAGATCACTTATGCTTTTATACACCCCAACATTGTTCCCTTTCCGCACAACATAAAAAGCGTCCTTCTCATCCGCCATTTTCGGTTACTCTTCAACTTCAATCCCCTGCACCAAATCAGACTAGAAATATGTAAAACTAATGACCCACCCAAGGAATACCTTGCTTAAATTATTCCCATTAAATGCATTACCAAATCGAAAACCCTAACGATTAGCAGAATTAACAATTAAATGAGATGCAGAATCAATAATTCACTCTTTTTTAAATTCAAAGAAAAATACAGTTCATAATAGGAAGAAAAAAGCAAAAAGGAGAAGGAAAATATCTGACCTTTTGAGCTTCGATTGCAGCTTCTTGACGTTGCCAAAAGGTCTTGATTTTGAAGTAAAATGTCTGGAGATTTGAAATGTAGGGATTTAAAATAAGCCCTTATTTGGTCTATGATTAAAAAATTAATAAAAGATTGAATCTCATAAAATTTGTATTTAAAATAATAATAATAAGTGGGATCAAACAAAAATTAAGCCCATGTATGATGGCCATTATGAAGAAAAATTGGAGAAAATGATGTTTTGAACAGTAATTTTTTAGAAAAAATGTAATTAAAATGTAAGGAAAAATTTTGAATTGATGTGCAAAATATCTTGTTCTGTGAATGTGTAATAAAAATGAGTATGAAAAATAAAGACTTCTGAAATAAAAAGGGTCAAACAGGGACTAACTAATATAAGTTTTACCTTCCATTTCAATGCGATACCGATGAACTAATAAATCTTCATAAGCGATGTTTCTAGCAATTTGAGAAATTTTAGAAAAATTATATGAAGGCATTTTTTAAAATAACTTAAAAAATTATAGAGTAAATAATCATCGACAAAACTACTATCAAAGATTTTTGTAAAAATAATATATTAACAATCACAGACATACATCTACTAGCGATTGTCGATAACAATGTTGGTGTCAACAACCATCAACGGGTAAAGCACAATGTCATTGATGAAATTTTATTATTTTTTATTGTGTTTATTTTTGTAAGTTATCGACGAATACGTTCAAATATCTCTTTTTTTTTTCATTATAATATTATCGGTGGATAAATTGTTTTTAACCCTTATTTTATTCCTAACAGAATTTTAGATTTTGTTCATTATTTAACATATATTTTTATGTTGGGCGGAATATTTGATTTTATTCATTTTAATCATTGTCCAAGATTTTGATAATAATTTGAACGAAGTTATCAACATAGTACTATTAGTGATCACAATGCACTTTCGTTAACAGTTAATGATGATAATGTAATCGGCAATATCAGCAATCATCGATGATGTCGTCAGCGTCATTGACAAAAAATTATTCTTACTACATTTTAATGAGCTATCGAATGTTAAATTCAAATATCCTTTATTCTTTCTTTAAAATATTTTCGACGAATGAAATGCATTTTTAATTTTTATTTTATTCTCAATTAAATTTTCGGTTAGTATCATTGTTTTTTTACTTTATATATTGATGGTTTTTTGTATTTATTAAACTATTTATACTTTTAACTGCTAGGGGATCGTGCTCTGCACAGTCTTCATTTGTAATTTTAGAAGTTATTTTTTTAATAGTTACCTCAAGTGTTGAGACATTTTCTAGTGATTTTAAGTAACCATATTATATAGGAGAGTGTTCTCCATACCAATATTTTTGACATGCAATTTTGACAAATAATCTGAATCCTTAAATTTATACTGATCTAACGGTCTCCATCAATTATATTAAAAGCCTTAAGAATTTATGTCCTCAAATCCAAAAATATCCTAATAAGGTATAAGAAGCGGGGTTTAAGGTGAAAGAAATAGAAGAAATCGCAATTCTTATCTCATTCCATTGAAGAAGCACTTAAGTGAAAATAAATAAATAAATAAAAAATTTTCTCATTCCTATTTTTCCACCGACAATTGTCCTCCCCGAGAAGAAAAGTTACATTGCCTATATTAATTTTGTTTGTATCATATATATAACGTATAACTGGAAACTGGATTGTTATATATAGGACTTGGTTGGTAACACTAAAAATTCAATTAAAATTGAAAATATAGTCGTTATTGGGTCCCACCCGTCTAATAAAAGTCAACAATAACGACTAGTTTTTCAATTTTAATCCGATTTTAATCTACCAAACATACTCATAGTTTTCTCTTGTTTTACTTCATCGAATGCCAAATGCCATTATTTTTTACTTATTTATTTGTATCACAACGTTTGTCTAATCTTCATTTGCTTTAAACTATACTACTCTTTTACACATAACCCTTGTTTGGGCTCCATTTTACTGATAATTTGATGTTGGAAAATTATTTAAAATGTACAACGAAATTTAAAAAATATTTCAATTCCCACCATGATTTCCTTATTGTTTAAAAAGAAACTATGATAAGAATTAAACATTTTTGTTAACTCTGTGAATAACAATTTTGATCTGTAATCCATAGCTGTCTGATTGTCCAATCCCTAATGAAATTCCATACAGGGACCAAGAACTAGAATTAGGATTTCTCTTTCGATAATAATTGTATGTTATGTTTTTTAACCCTAACAACTTATTAATTGAAGTTCAAATAGGCTGGCCCGTCACTTCTACTCAATCATGTCTAACATTTAATTAATCTAATTAATTATTTTTGATCCATAAATTAATTAATTTAGATCATTAATGAGCAAATCAATTAATTAATTGTCTAACATTTGTCAATTAATTAACTATTATATTTCATTATTCTAGTTCTCATTTTGTGTGTGACTCATTAGGTTTCCAACGACGATACCTAACGACATGAATTATTATTTTAATTCAATCAAAATCAACAAATTAAATTTCCTTTCAATTCATTAATTCACACATGTTGTCCTAGATTGACATTTAGTAATGTGTTAGAGCAATAAAATTGTTACATGGTATGACAAATCAAACTCGTTCGTTTATCGTGAAATTTTTACCCATTCGTCAATATGATTCGATCAATCACGAGATACAAAAGTGTGACGAATCCTCTATTCATCATTGACAACCTTCATAAAATTCCTGACATGCTTGAACAATACCGTATTAGTGACTCTTGGCTGTACAACATCCAACACCATCAAAGCATAATTGTCCATATATAAAGCACTATGATGATTTCAAGTCAAAAGTAGAGATGACAATTTTCCCCGCCCCTCCCCGTCCCGTCCCCGTGGGGCCCTGCCCCGAATGGGGTAAAAAAACTCGCCCCGAACGGGTTGGTGGGGCGGGGCGGGGCGGGGCGAGGTTCGCCGCCCCGTCGCTGGTTCGGTTCGGGGCGGGGCGGGGCTGGAAGGAGATGCCCCGCCCCGAACCCGCCCCGTGAAGAATTAAAAAAAAAAAATTATTTTGGACATTATTTGTTTTGGATATTTTTTTTTTTGTTTCAAGTGCTTGCTTTGAATATTGATATAGTTAGTTTGAATATTATTTGTTTTGGATTTTAAAATTTTGAATTTGTATTTTAAATAAAAATAAAAATAAAAATAAAAACAAATGGGGCAGGAAACGGGGCAAGTCCTCACCCCGTACCCGCCCCGCCCCGCCCCGCCCTGTCTAAGGTGGGGTGGGGCGCGGGGTGAGGAGGGGGAGTGGCGTGGTGGGGCGGGGTGGGGTGAGGGTGCCCCGTCCCGAACCCGTCCCATTGCCATCACTAGTCAAAAGATCAATTCAACTACCGAATGTTATAAATTAACCATTGTCACTGAAATATTTATCAATGTTGAATCTTACTAGTGGGTCTCCAACATTTTGTTCTTATATCAAAACTTTCACGTGTCCATTTTAAATGTTACTAAATTTTAGTGTGTAAGATCAACTACTCATTTCAAAAGTAAGAAATACCACAGTGATGGTCTATTCGTAATAACAATATTTTTATCTCGTTATTAATAATGATCACGGATAATTTAAGATTCAATCTTATGTAATTTGTTTCTCACAAACTTCTTGTGATTAACAAGTTACTGGATTTGAATCTAAGGATTCTAATAATTTAATTTATTAGAATAATAAATCAATCGATTAAATTATCTATCATAAATAAATGCATTAAACATATTAAAATTGCTTACAACCTAAATTGATTGGACTTAGGACATACACTTACATTTAGAAAAAAATGTGTTTTGGAATAGTAATTTTATGAAGAATGTCAAATTTTAACTCTATTGAAGATACCAATTCGATAACGTGCTTAATTTTAAGTACTTGGTGATCAGGGGCGGAGCCAGAAAATGATTTTGGGGTGAACTAAAATTTAAAAATTCTAAATAAACTCATGCTACAAGAGATCGAGTTTAGGAGACTACACTCATTACAATCCTGATAAACAGTATCTGATACTCAATGAAGTACGAGTCTATATTCTTACCCTAAAATGTTTCACTACATATTCGTACTTTTTTCTTGCGCAATACAAATCAACGCTCACCTTAGAAAATATAAACCGATAGAAGCATGATAAACATAAGTAAATGATATACATCCATCAATCAAAAGCGAAAAAAATACTCAAAATTTTTACTGCCATTTATTTCAAACAACTGAAAGTTTTGGCAAAAAAAAGGAAATCGAAAATACATTATTATATGTCACCATTCTCAAAATATTATCTGATGTGGACATCAATCTTTTATACCAACACATTCTACTATGAGCGAAGAATCCACCCAAAGTAAAAAAACGACAAGAAATTTCGAGGGTAAAAAATTTTGATTTCTTTCACGTCCATTTTTTATTTAACTTCTATAATATACATATGATCTTATTAATTATAAACAAATAAGTTCTTATAAATATTTTTTTTATTGTAAGATTAAAATATAAAGTAAATTATTTATTTTGATAGTAACATCAATATCATGGTCAAAATAAGTAAGTCTTATAAACATGAATAAGTTATATATGAAAATATTTTTAAAACTAAAAGATTTTAATTACTTTAAACTTTTATTAGAAAAATAAGCAATTTATTTTAACTCTAATCAAAACAATTTTATTTATTATAAAAGTTTATATATAATTATAAGTAAAATATGTCTTAAATAAAAATCTAATTTGGTAATAAAAATTTTCACATTTTGGACTTGTGTGGTGGAAATTTTCAGCAGTTTTTAAGCTAAAAAATGATCTTTTTTTCAACTGGTGGGTCCCACATGTAAGACAAAAAATCAACAATGGCTGTCTTATTTCCTTCAAACAGTTCAAAAAGTCATTTTTTTGTTTAAAAGGCGCTCCCAAACATGCTCTTTATTAATATCATGAAAGAATATTTGGATAATTGGGCTTGGACTTGGGCGGTGACTTAATATAAAGTTGGGCTAATATATATATTTGGGTCAATTTAACTATAAAATTTCTCTTTCTTTTACCATGTAGGTTGGGGTAGCCTAGCCTAGCCCAGCCCAGCCCACTGCTAGATCCGCCAGTTTTGGTTATGGTGATATAAAGCTTCTTTTTGTAGCTTCCAGAATCCTTTGAAGGTTCACGGTAATCTGCAAAATTATCATGGAAAACAAATGCATGATTTACTATAATCTTAAAACATTCCAAAAATAAATATGAATTATTCATATTTTATTTGAATTTGTGGCTGAAAAATTGACTCATAAACTTTGTATTTCTTCTAAACAATGAGCTATCGTATATATTGGTTCAAGATATGAGAAATAGTGAAATTAGAAAGTTCATTATGGTCGGGGAAGAAATGTGTGGAACCAAATTGTGCTACCCTCAATATTATTCTTGAGGAGGGCGATCGTCGATGGGAAAAAGGAATGACATTTAAATTGAAATTGAAAACCTAAGGCGATGATGTCATTTTTCATCTGCGATGACGCCTTAAGAATAGTAAAAAAATGGAAAACAATGGATAGGGGCTTTCCTCTTTTTATTATTTAGGGATATTATTCTTTTCATTTTTATCTAATTATCAACACAATTTTTTTGAACTAATATTTTTTTTTTTCATTTTTCATTACTCTATTTAACTACGAATATAGGATCAATAATTTAAATTTATTAAGATTTTTTAAGAATGCATGTTTAGGCAACCACTTGAGTTGCTTAGAGGTTGGGGTAGCTCGATTTTTAGCCACTGTTCGGAAATGGGTGGGTGATGAAGGTAGGGGTAGAGTAGTTGAAGAAGATACTTTTTATTCTTATTAATATTTTAATTTCTTTTTCTACCTTTTTTTGTGTGCCTTTTTTGTATTTTTTTTGTCTATTTAAAATAAGTTAGCCCTAAATGAACACATTCGTCTAACCATTAACAACGCACATCCATGTATATGAAGGCATGTAAAGAGTAAAACACGTTAAAACAATAATTTAAATTAAACTTAAACAAAAAAAGAAAAATAGTAATAAAGAAAAAAAATGAAAAACAAGTCATCCTTTACAAGTATCAGTTGTATTCTAGTTGAACCGTATCTAGCCAACCCTAACCCCATATCACATCCTTCTCCAACATGTTCACTTGGCACCAATGATAGTTTAATCATACATTTCTTTAGATCTACAATAATTATGACGTATCCATAATTTCTTTTTATTAATTTAAAGATTCAACAAACTACAATTTCTCCAAACAAACAGCGTTGCACTTTTGACTCAAATCTTGTTAATCAAGTTTCCATTTTTAGGGTCCCGTTTGATTTAGTTAAAATCAAATTTTTAGCCCCCGTTTGATTTCATTTAAAATCATCTTTTAAGTAAATTTTGATAAAAATTAATTAAATATGTGATTGAAAAGTATATAATAATTATGAATCCCATTAAATATATGGTTGAAAATGAATATAAAAAAATATTTTTTTTGAAAATAGGGGCCAAACGTGGACTTAGTAGATTTTGATCAAAGTTGTACAATTTATGATTGAAAATTGATAAAAATTGTGAATTTCATAAAACACATATTTTACAACCATTAAAATAAAACTATTTTTTTTTTCAAACTCCTTTTCAACCAATATTCTCACGATAAGCATGTTTGATGACCCTTATCTTGATAAAATAAAGTTTTGAATAGTGATTTTTTGAAAAATGTGTGGTCCGAAAGTAGGAAAAAATTTTAGGTTTACGTATAAATTATTTTATTGTGTAAGCCCCTATTACACAACCACTATTTTGAAAAAAAATAAAGTTTTGCATAGATTTTTAGGAGAACTAGTCAATGTTGAACGCGTTGTATGTTATTATGAAATAATTTATAAGTACTGTAAAAATAATATTTGAATATATGTGAATCTTAATTAATTTAGAATTACTACCCGTGAATATATACGTGACATTGAATATTAAATTATTTATTTAATTTTCAATTACTTAAAATAGGATGAATATATTGACATAAATAATGGAATATATTCTTGAACGTGAAATTCTATTTAACTTATAATTAGAATTAATAATACTGAAATGCATAAACAAAAATGAATATTAATTAAATGAAATGAATGTTAATCAATTAAAAATTAATAATAAAGGATTCATACCTTAATGAAAGCACGCAAGTGAAATAAATTTGTCAAATGTACATGTATATTGATGGTAACTAAATGGTTAAATAAATTAAATATGTATATTGAAAAACGAAAAGTGATGTATTATTGAAATAATTAAATTATAATATAACTAAAATCATCCAAAAAATGATTCTCACTTGAGGAGATATTTAATTCTAATTAAGTTAAATTGGATGTAAATTAACATACATGGACGTAAATAATGAAATGCATTTTTAAATGTGAAATTTTGTTTAACTAATAATTACTATTAATAACATTGAAATGCATACATGAACATTAATATTAATTAAATGAATGTGAATGTTAATGTTAATTAATTGAAAATTAATAATAGTAACTTATACATTAATGAAAGCACACATGTGAAATAAATATATTAAATGTACATGTAAATCGATAGTAATTAAATTGTTAAATAAATTCAATATATATTGAAAAATAATAAGTAAGGCATTATTGAAGTAATTGAATTATAGTAGAGTTAGAACTGTCTAAAAAATTATTCTCACTTGATATGATATTTAATATATTATAGATATGTGGTTAAAAAGTAAGAAATTTTTTTAGATTTACGTGCGAACATTTTAGTGAGAAAGTAAGATTAAAAATGAGTATGTATAAAAAAGTGTTTTCAAATAATAATTGTTAAACATGGACTAAATATGTGGTTAAAAATAAATATGGGAATTAAGAGCATCTCCAACCTTAGCACCATTTTGCACCAAAAAATTCGTGTAATCCCTCTCCAACTCAACACCATAATTTACATCATTTTGCACCAAAATGATTAATGTCCTTTTTGCCATTCTTTTTCATTTTGCACAAATTTTTTGTTAAAGAGTATTTGTATAATTTTTTTTTTTTTGTTAATACAACAAATTTTCATTCTTAATTAATTAATTAATTAATTAATTAATTATTATTATTATTATAGATTTCATAATTTCATTAATGAATTCAATATTTCATTAATTAAACGTAATTATTTATTTAGCAATTTATGTAGTAATAAAAGAAAGAAATAAATATTTTTGAGATAAATAATTTGTTAAGAAGAAAATAATGAAATAGTGTTCATTCGGTGTAATGTTATAAAAATATTCTACGCTTGAAATCACCAAAAGTGTAGAGTTCGTTAATATGTAGTAAAATAGATTTTGAGTCCAAATATGGCACTCACAAATATTGTACTAATTTAAATTCAAATTAACTTCGCCTTAACTTAAACAATGTAAACTTATGATTTTTCTATAATTCACTACAACAAAATGTACTTTTTACGGCGTGCGACCGCACGCCATATAAAGTCATGTCGTAAAAAGTGGTGTACCTTTTACGGTGTGCATAGGACGCCGTAAGGGGATGCCGTAAAAGTGTTATTTTTTACGGCGTGCAAAGGCACTCCGTAAAAAGTAAGGTACAACTGCACGCCGTAAAAGGTGGTCTGTGAACATTTTACGGCGTGCTACTGCATGCCGTAAAAGGTGGTCTATAAACATTTGACGGCGTGCCCCTGCACGCCGTAAATGGTAATTTAATTTTTTAAAATATGTTTTAGGCACGCCGTAAATGGTAATTTAATTTTTTAAAATATGTTTTATGTTTTCCTTACCAGCAAATCTATAATAATCACAAAACAAAACTAATCAATACGTATTCAAGTTTTCCCTATTGAATGATGCTTTAAGAACCTCAATTAATAACTAGCACAGGATAAAAGAATAAATAACCAAGGATTTTGTCAATACATGGAAGAACTTGATTAGTTCACAGGAGACAGAGGTTACCCAAGAATATAAGTGCCAACAGCCAGCAAAGACATCTGAGAGAAGGTAGGAATGTGTCTACATCACAGAAATAGAAAATTGATGGGTGATGATGCTCGCGAGCCTACTATTGCAGAAAAAGATTCAAAATTCTGAATGGTTGCTTAAATCAAGTGCGGACCCTCCAAAACAAAAAAACCAATAAAAAGGAGCCATATTATCCTTACCAAAATGTAACTTTTCTTCGCACAACTCAGGCATTCAATTCCTCCCGCATCCAATAGTATGAACATATGGAATGAAACTATACATCTACAATGTATTTGCTGCAAAGAAGAATTCATCATTCAAGACTTAAATGATATCAATGTTGTGAAGTAAAATGCGGAAGTCAAAATTTCCATGTCTAATCTCTAACAAATCCAAGATTTAAGTTTTCTGAATTACAAATATTAAAAGTTAGCTCACCTTTCCACAAGATCCGCAACAACTCCAACCAGAAGCCTTCAAGTGGAATTCTCGTAGAAATGCAAATGGAGATCCTTCATTTGTATTGTGCAACAATCCGGAACACCATTCACCAATTTTGATCTTCATTCTCTCTTCAAACAAAATATCTTCCATTCTAATCAACAGTGTGTCAGCAAAAGCTTTTAAGCTTGGCAACAAATCAGAAGACTCATCCTTGTACACTGAATTTAACCATGTTAACGCTTTCTCCTCTTGGCTTCTGGATAAATAAGATATTCCTAAGATATTTAAGAGCGTAAATACTCCAAATAAAAAGCAACAAATTACTTTCAACTATATTTAAGGTATGCCTTTAGCATAGTAGTTTCACTAGCAAATTACTTTCTAAATAAGAGCAAAATAAGTAAGTTAAAAGCTAAACCAAACATGCTAGAAACTATAGCGAAATAAAAAAAAATAGATCAAGAAAAAGAATATATTTTCAAGAATCAGGAACAGAGAATCAAGGGCAAGAATTCAAAAAATGAAAAGAAAAATCAAGAATTCGATTAAAAATTTTACAGATGAAAGTTGACCTTAGAAATAGTCTCCACTATGTCATCCATCTTCAAGATCTAGGACATGAACAGCCAAACAATCCCTTGGCTCAAATGAAGATAAATAAAGCTGCTTAGAAAATAGAAACCATAGCCGCCAAACTAAATCTTGGCATACACTTTCTGTAATTATGTTCTTCCTTTGGTTGTTAGCAAATCATTTTTGACATTTATTGAAAAGAAAAAGCCCAAATTTTGAAAAAATAGAGCATATGAACTATTTATTTGGTAGTCTTGTGGAATTCAAAAACTTTACTTGAATAATATAATTAAACATAACAAACCCCTAATTCACAAAAACAAGAAGCAAAGAACAAGAATAATAAGAACCTGAGCATCAAATATAAATTCAACATATAAAAAAATTGAAAAAGAAAAATCTAAGATAGAAATTAGAGAGGAACCTGAAAAAGAGAATTTGCCTGAGCCTCGCATGTTGCTGACTTGCTGGTATAAGAACGTATGGGTCATTTTATACTTTTCAGATAATTTCAGCTTTATTTTTAAACCCTCAAACTCATCAGAAATGCAACAATTATGATTTAACAAAAACATTGAAAATCACCTAGTACATACATTTTTTTATTAAAGATTATCATTTCCACAGTTCCACTACAGCTATTGACATAGCAGTAATTCTACTACTTAAACCATTTTTTTTTATAGAAGATCGGTTTGGGCAAGGGTGGGCTACAGCCCACCCCTATCTCCGCCCATGCTGCTAGCACCCCCATATTCCCATCTCAGAAACTTTCCCCCAAACAAGCTTAAACAATTTAGTTCATATCACATTCATATCAAGATTGCTAAACAATTTATTTCATTTTACATATACAGCGAATAATCTATTTAAAATCACAAAGCAATATCTTAAACAAGATTCGAAAAATGATATTTCAAATTATTAGAAAATGGAAAAATGAAAATTCAACTAAAATTTATGAAGAAACCCGAAAGATCTGAATCTCCAGAACAAATATTATCATACCACCTACCAGATCGATTTAAGTACCCTCGGGATGAAAAGTATGATGGGACGACTGACCCCGTCAACCATCTCAACATATACACAGTTATCATGAACTTACAAGTCGCATTCAATGCTGTAATGTGCAAGGCATTTCCTCAGACGCTCACCAATGCAGCCAAAGATTAGTTCTCCACATTGGAACCCAACTCCATATCTTCCTTTTCGGACCGACAGACAAGTTCTCCACGTTCTTTGCAAGTAATAAGCGCATCAGGAAGACAGTCGTGTCACTCATGCAGATGCGGTAAGGACCAGCGAGACACTTTGAAATTTCATGGGAAAGTTTAATAAGGAAAGGCTTATGATCCCCGATCTACACATCACAGCTGCAGTATTTTCATAAGGTGTGAAGCGTTTAAGATGTCTCTGTCAAAGACCCTTCCAAAGTTGATAACTGACCTACTGACCCGAGCCGAAAAATACATCAACATGGAGGAGACCATGTTTCCAAGAAGGGATGTCCTGCCATTGAAGAAGCCCGACTTAAAGAGGCCACATGAGTCCAACCAGCGCTCGGACACCTTCCGGAACAAACCAAGGCAAGACCCTCCTCCAACACCTTTCACTCGCTTGAACACAATGAGGTCTAACATTTTGATGGAAATCAAGGACCTGGAGGAAATCAAGTACTGTGACTTTCATAGAGATCATGGACACGCGATCGAAGGATGCTTCGCTCTGAAGCGTGAGATCGAGGCTCTCGTCAAGAGGGGTTTTCTAGACACATACTTCAGTCCAGACAAGCATCAACGGAATAACCAGAATACGGATAAGGCTCCTGAAGATGGGAGAGATAAGCAACCAACCGCAGGGACTATCAATATCATTGTTGGAGGAACGGCCTCAGGATGGGACTCCAGCAGCGGGCGCAAGCAGTATGCCAGGCAATATCACTCGATCTCAAGCTTGGATCTCGGTGATGTGGGAGATATCACCTTCGGGTTAAAGGACTTAGAGGGTGTGTTTTTTCCTCATGATGATGCCTTAGTCATATCGGTGATCATTGCTAATTTTGAGGTAAGGAGAATTCTGGTGGATAATGGAAGCGCAGCTAACGTACTGTTATATATGAGACTTTCGTTCGGATGGGTATATCAGTTGAATAGCTCAAGTCGATAAAAACTCCCCTTTAGGGTTTCAGAGGTGGTGTCATTATTCCGGAAGGCATTGTTGGGTTACCTCTCACCTTGGGATCAGAAGGAAATCAGGTCATGCATATCATGACATTTCAAGTAGTTCGTACTCCTATAGCCTACAATGCCATACTTGGAAAGCCCCTACTGAACAAAATCAAGGTGATTGTCTCAACTTTTCATCTGGCAGTGAAGTTTTCCCCTACTAATGGGGTCAGGGTAGTCCGAGGAAGCCAGACAGTGCTATATAACCAGCGTTCGTAAGATCAAGGCTGACGTCATGCACCTCTCTGAGGTCAAGCCTGACCTCGAACATCGTGGGAGGCTCACCCCGCTGGAAAAGATGTATGAGGTCGAGATCAAGCCTGGAAGAAAAGTCACTGTTGGTCGAGATCTTGACGCTACAACCACGGCCCAACTTGTTAGCTGCCTAGCCCGCAACATGGATGTGTTTGCTTGGAATGCCTGAAGATATGCCTGGAATAGACCCCGAAGTTACAGTGCACAGACTTAACATAACCCCAAGTGCGAAACTAGTAAAGTAGAGAAGGAGACAGTTTGCGCTTAAACGACGATAAGTTATATGAGAAGAAATTCCCAAGCTCATCAATGTGAAGTTCATTCGAGAAGTCCAGTATCCCGATTGGCTTGCCAATGTCGTTTTTGTAAAGAAATCCAATGGAAAGTGGAGAGTCTGCATTGACTTCTCGGATCTGAACAAAGCATACCCTAAGGATAGCTACCCTTTACCTCGAATTAATAGTCTTGTGGACAGCACTTCAGACCATAAATTATACAGTTTTCTGGATGTATTCTCGGGGTACCATCAAATTCTTATGTCAGAAGAGGACCAGGAGAAGACCTCATTTATGGAAGATTTAGCCATTTACTGTTACAAGGTTATGCCATTCGGGTTGAAGAATGCAGGAGCTACATATCAGAGGCTTATCAATAAGGTCTTTGCTCACTTGATAGGTAAGAACAACGAGGCATACGTGGATGACATGGTCGTCAAGAACAGGCAAGTGGACGGTCATATCTCGTACTTTGAAGAGGTCTTCGCTATGCTACAGAAATACAAGATGAAGCTAAAACCCTATGAAGTGTGCATTTGGAGTGGCCTCCGGCAAGTTTTTGGGGCTCATGATCACACACAGAGGAATAGAGGCCAACCCAGACAATATCCAAGCCATAATATCTATGGAAGCACCAACATGTAAGAAGGACATTCAGAAATTGGCAGGTTGAGTTGTAGCCTTGAATATATTTGTATCCCGAGCATCAGACAAGTGCCTCCATTTTTTCAAAATTCTAAGGGGTAACCGGAACTTCAATTGGAATGAGGAATATAATGTTGCCTTTCAAAAACTGAAGCAATTCTATTCGTAGGAACAAAGAGAAGCGGATTTATTCTATACTCGATAAGTACCAATACGCAATGGGTGGTTGATACCATTTTCTATCAGTAAATGTGTCCTTCCTTATTCCTCATTAAAAGGCCCTATTCATCAAAATTTTCCTTTATTTCTTCTTTCGTCTTTCTTTATGAATTTTTCTAATCTATGGATAAAATAAATACAATAAAACCAATATTATAAAGACAATAAAATAATGTTGTTACGTTTCCACATCAAAGTAAAATATAGTACTTAGTTCTTTTTTCTTTCAATTAATGTCTATTGGTGTTCCAAAAGTACCTTTCCGAAGTCCTGGAGAGGAAGATGCATCTTGGGTTGACGTATAGTGCGACTTGTCAGATATATTGGGTCATATGGGATTTCCCCATTCTCTTCCCCGATCAAGACATCCTCTGTTTCGCTCAAGAAAGATAAATTGAATCATCAAAAATTTGGAGCGTGAAGCGCAATTAGATCAATTGTTTGGGGGATTCACATTACTATTATAAATTAGACTAATTTATGGTTGGCTTGGTTGGACTAAAAAATGAAGTATCCAGGCTCCGTTTAGAAAAAACCCAATTAGTATGGTAATATATCTATGATTACTACTTGTATCATAAATGATTCCTGTTTGGTATTTGTAAAGAGATCCTATTTGTCAAGCGAGGGAATCTCAAACAAAATACTTGGTGAAAGGTATGAAATGAATTGAAAAAAAAAAAATCATAACAAAAAGAAATGGTAATGAGAAGATTTGTCCTATATGTGCAAATCAAAATCGGGTAGATCTTTACCGGAATTTGTCCATTTTTCGGGGTCTCAAAGGGCGTGGAAACACATAAGAAATCGTGAATGGAAATGGAAAAGAGATGTAACTCCAGTTCCTTCGGAATCGCTAGTCAATGCCACCAGTCCTCACCAAACTAGAACCAGGCGATACGTTGTTATTATACCTGGCCATTTCGGAGAACGCAGTAAGTGGAGTGTTGGTGAAGGAAGTGGGAAAGATCTAACAACCTATTTACTATGTAAGTAAAGTGCTTCTCGATGCAGAGACTCGGTACACATTGGCTGACCAGCTTGTATTTGCATTGGTTACGGCTGCCAGGAAGCTACGTGAATATTTTCAATCTCACCCAGTCGTTGTGCTCACCGATCAACCACTTAGACACATACTTCAGAAACCAGACATCTCGGGAAGACTACTGAAATGGGCGATTGAACTAGGCATGTTCGATATAGAGTTTAAATCACGACCCGCCATTAAGGCGTAAACCTTAGCTGACTTCATTACAGAATATACCCCCAGGTCTTGGGGGCCACAAGACACTGACCCGACCATGACCTTGGAAACTTGGGAAATTTTCGTAGATGGAGCATTGAACAGTTCGAGATCGGGTGCTGGGGTCATCATCACTAACCCTAACAAGGCTATCGAGATCCAATGCGCTTTTAGGTTTGAATTTGAAGCCACCAATAATGAAGCAGAGTATGAGGCTGTCATCTTAGCTCTAGAACTGGCGTACAACCTTGAACTCGAGCACATCAAAGTTTTTAGCAACTTACAAGTTGTGGTTGGCCAAATTAAGGGCACTTTTGAGAGAAAAGATGAAAAAGATTAGCCTATATAGTCTAAAGGTGCATGACATTAGGAGACGATTCAAGAGCTGTAAGATCATCAAGATCGCTAGAACTGATAATGTGAAAGTCGACGCGCTATCTAGACTTATGTTCATGGGGATAGATGGACTAGACCGAACAGTGCACATCAAGATGGTGATAAAACCTAGCATAAATCATAAGCCAAGCGTCATGGACATAGATCATGAGCCATCTTGGATAGATCCGATATTGGAATACTTAATTGTCAGGAGCCTACCATCGGACCCTCAGGAAGCAAGAAGCATCAAGACCAGAGCTTCAAGGTATTGTATTATTAGAAGTATCCTATTCCGCAGGATCTTTACTCTACCCTACCTCAAATTCCTCAAACCCTCTGAGTCCCTCCGAGCCTTAGCAGAAGTTCACGAAGGTATTTGTGGAAATCATCAAGGAGCTCGTGTGCTCACGTACAAGCTCATCCGATATGGATATTATTGGCCAAGCACGAAGAAGGATGCGTCGGACTATGTAAAGAAGTGTGACAAGTGCCAGAGGTTTGACAATACGATACACACTCCTCCTGAAGAACTAACTTCCATCCTTTATGCTACCCATTTTGAGCAATAGAGAGTGGACATCCTTGGACCCTTTCCCTTGGCAAAAGGTCAAGTGAAATTTGTTGCCATAGCGGTGGAGTATTTTATTAAGTGGGTAGAAGCTGAGCCCTTGGCAACAATTTCAGAACCAAAGCTCAGATCATTCGTATGGAAGTCCATTGTGTGTAGGTTCGGGATATCAAAGGTACTGATAATGGACAATAGGAGGCAATTTGATAATTCACACCTCAGAAACTTTTGTTCGAACCTCGGGATTGACCACCGCCTGACATCGGTCTCACACCCTCAGAGTAACGGTCTCGCAGAAGTAACTAACTAGATTATACTGCAAGACCTTCGAACAAGGATTGGTGAGGCTAAGAAGAGTTGGCCCGAAGAGCTGCCCGCCATACTTTAGACATACAGGACCTCTCATAAGATAGAAACTTGGGAGACTCCTTTCATGTTAGCTTTTGGAAAGGAAGCCATGATACCGGTTGAGGTCGGTCTCCCAACACATTGGATGATTGAGCCCAACGTTGAGGGACGAACTACCGAGCACCTTGATCTGCTAAAGGAAGTACTAGAACAAGCCTCGCTGAGGGCCGCGAGTTATCAAAGCAAAATAGCAAGGTATTTCAACACCAAGGTCAAGACAAAAAGGTTCAGAGTTGGTGATTTGGTCCTCAGGAGGGCGGCCGCCGTTGGACATCATCCAGGTAAGCTAGGACTGGCGTGGGAAGGACCTTTTGAGGTTATTCAAAAATTTAAAGGTAGGGCATACAACTTGAAGGATACCTCAGGAAGACCACTTCCAAGGCCATGGAACGCTGACAACTTAAAAAATTTATTACAAGTAACTGATTGAGCAACCAAGTACCTAGGGTCTGGGGTCTTTTTAGTTGGTGCTTAGTTTCTGCCATGGAGTGTTGACAACTTAAAAATTTATTACGAGTAGTTGGCTATGCAACCAAGTACCTAAGGTCTACGATATTTTTCAATTTGCGCTTAGTTTTGTTTTAGTCTTTCTGTCCTAGTTTGGGCTTGCATGCTCTCAAATAGTTTACTCCTTCAAATATGGGCCACATGCCATGTAACATTTGTTATTTTAATATACTCAAGTACATTACAGTCACAAGTCGTCCCATGAACATCGAAGTTGGCGCAAGACTACACTTGACTTCTGGCAACTCAAAATTATTCATGGTGCAACACATAGAGGTCGAAGTCGAGCTACGTGGCCAAAAATTATATATGACTCGAGCTACTTGGCCAAAAAGCAGCCAAGTAACACGCTAGAGGTCAAAAATTATACATAATTTAAGCTACTTGGCCAAAACGCAGCCAAGTAACACGCTCAAGCTCGTTACCGCCACATGACTCTAGCTACTTGGCCAAAAAGAAGCCAAGTAACATGTTCGAGCTCATTACCGCGACATGACTCGAGCTACTTGGCCAAAAAGTAGCCAGTAACATGCTCGAGCTCATTACCGCGACATGACTAGAGCTACTTGGCCAAAAAGCAGCCAAGTAACACGCTCAGGCTCATTACCGCGACATAACTCGAGCTACTTGGCCAGAAAGCAACCAAGTAACACGCTCAAGCTCATGAATTGAGCTACTAGGCCAAAAAGAAGCCAAGTAACACGTTCGAGCTCATTACAGCGACATGACTCGAGCTACTTGGCCAATAATCGGCCAAGCAACACTCCTCGAGCTCATAACGGCAACTCAAGTTCCTTGGTCATGTTCCACGCCTCGAAGTATCTACGACATCGAACTAGTTCTAATAAAAATTCACAACATCGATGATAATCAACAAAAATGTACTAACATAAGTAAAAAACATCGAACTTATATTCATAAAGGCCCAGATCAAGCAATGTACTTGTTACATTTTTCAAAAATAAGAAAAAATGACAATTCGGGGAGGGGGAGCCCTAATCTAGGTCAGCCAGGTTCGCAAGGCTGTCGTTGGTAGGAGTCCCGACCTCTTCAGCTGCCTCATCCTCGACCTCTGACTCTGAAAGCTCGAGCTCCCCGACAAGCCCGTTAACTGCCTTTAGATCCTCGACTCCTCAGGCAACTCCTCAAATAGGCTCGAGCCAGCCTCAGGCCATAGTGATACGACCCTAAACCGTACTGCCCAAAAGCATCCCGAACTCATCTGATTTCTTGAATTCATCGATGGCTTGAGCTCGGGCTCTAGACAGATCCTTTTCGAACTTTTTCTTAGCATGAATCAGGTCGAGTTTTACCTCATTGACCTCATCTTTAACTGCACTAATTTGGTCTCGAGCTTTCTTTATCTTGATGTGAACCAGATCATGCTTGACTTCGAGCTCCCTGATCTGCTTGTCCTTTTCCTCGTTTAGTGTCTCGAGCTCGGACACTTTGCTCGAGGCTCCAAGGCTCCTCATAGATAAACCCCGAGCCATGCTCAAGGCCTGAAAAGCAGAAAAAATATATAGGGGTCAAGTCGAGGTCGAAATAAGAACTCAAAACAAGAAAACATAGATCGAAGAGTGGCCATACCTTTAAGGTGATCAGCTCGAGTGCCCTCACCCCCTCACCTGGGTCAACCTCATCCCAATATTTATTCACTAAGCTCGGGATGAGGGGAGATCGAGTGTGCTCCTCCAAAGCCGAGTTCGGGAGAGGAGCCTGTCCTCGAGGTCAAGGATTTCTGGCGTAGGTCGATGAGTCAAGGTTCGAGCTAGGGGAGATGGTTACGTGGGAGCTGGGCTCCTCGATTTCTGCCCGAACCTACTATGGCTCTTGCTCAAGCCTCCTTTACGAGCCCGTTTCTTCCCCTTCGAAGGGACCGTCACCTTTGGTTTCGTGCCCTTGGCCTTATTATGAACATTAGCCAGAAGCTTTGACGGGTTGAAAGACATTTCCAAATCTGCAAGAAAATAAGCCAAGGCAATAGCCCAACCTTAGTTCGAGAAATGGTGGATTAAATAATGGGAGTTCAGGCACGTACCCTCGATTCCCCTCATGATGGCGAGGTCGAGGGTGTCGTCCTCGAGCAAATAATCGACTTTGGCTGCAAGGGGGTCGTGGTTCACTAGCCTCAACCTATCTCTCTCCAAAACCTCGAAATAGGCTTGACCCTCATTAAACCTATCTTTTTTGGGGATCTCCACATCGGGGTGAATGGTTGGTTGGGGTTCTGGGGCTTTACAAAAAAGAAATGCTCCTTCCAACCTCAGAAAGAGCTTGGTATGTCAGGGTCCTAAACCCCCCCATTCATCGATAGGTAAACGAAACAGTTGTACCCCGGGGAAAATTTTAAATAAAAAATCATTCTCAAAAGGTCGACCCCAGGCTCCACCTCGAGGCATCGACACAAAATAAAAACAATAGACTAAGAGCCTCCACCCGTTCAGGGCGAGCTAACCTGGGCATATTAGAAAGGAGGTCAAGAAGTCGATAAAGAATAGGTATAGGGGGCCGCCTAAGCCCGGCCTTGAGGGCATCCCTAAAAAAAGTCATCTCACCCTCTCGAGCATCTAACATCGCCTCGTTGGGCTCGGGGTCCTAATGTCACACATAGGCATAACCCCGAACTCTCTTGCGACCTTTATGACCACATGTTCCTTATGCTTGGTCACACCCCTATGATAGGTCAGGCTATTTTCGGGTTCGGGGCATGAGTCAATGGGTACTGCCATGGGATTAATAGACGTAACATATCTCTCGAGGGTCTTAGTGGTCGAACTTTCAAAGGATCGATTGCTACTACTACTCGGCCCCTCACTGCTACTACTCGACATTTTATACCACTTAAAATAAATAACTTAAGAGCTCGAACACTTACCTCTTAAAGTGGTCGTTCACAATACACTCTAGGCCCCGAATTTGAACTGCTTTCACTGAGACTTGAGAGTGAAAAAGTGAAAAATGAGGGTGAAAATGGGGGATTTATAGGGGTCAGAAGAAGGTCAAAGGTCTTTCAAATCCTGGCCATTGATCTACTCCACGTGTCAAGCATCAAACGTCGATATCGTTTTGTCTGATAGACATCCGACACATGTCGATGCAGCTGTCACGCACTCATGGCTCATAAGTTCGATCTCGTGCTACTGACATCAGTGCATCCTAGCTCGCATCTCAGATCTGGGACTTTCAGTTGCGACCTAGATGCATGGGGGCCTCTAAGACACACAATAATTATTGGGCTCGACCTCGAGCTATTGGACTCAACCTTGATCCAACTCAATTAGGCCCAGATTGTGGTCGGGCTTTGTCTTGAGTTCGAGCTATGGGGGTCGACCTTGGCCCTACTTAATTGGGTTATCTTAAGGTCGGGCCTTGTGTTGAGGTCAGGTGCAGTGTTGATTCGTCCATCTTCTTGCCGTTATCGCACGTTTCCTAAGGGTACTAATCTTAAGTAAATGTGATCCCCCAACTTATTGCAAATCCAATTGTAACCCAAACATCTATGACAAAGATATATTCCACCGTTGGTTGAGTCCTTTGACATTCCTCTTCTTTCAAATAACCTTTTCACCTTTCACTCTTTTACTTTTGCATCTCAAGCTTCCCAGATTTTGCTCCAAAATATTTTGGCTTTTTCTATTTTCTCTGAGAAAGGTCGTCGTCCAGGTATTCTTTTTCCAATTAGAATACCTCTTTTTTTACGTATATATTTTCTCCTCTTTTTGCTTATATGAGTTAGGACGAGTCTCGTGTACAGTCTTGGGGAAATCAATCGGAAGAAGCTGTACCATCCTCGTCCACCCCATCCTTCAGTCCTTCTTCTGCGAGTTCGGACTGTTAGGAAGTGTTTACCCCTGTCCCTATTGCTTCTTTTTATCCTCTACTATCCCTTCCCAACCCCACGTCAAACTCACCAAGGAGTATGGAATGGCGATGTAAGATGAGAGAGGAGAGAGCACAAGAAGAAAGTAGGAATATGGGGCAAATTCTTTCAGATCGGTAATAACGGCTGATTCTTTAGCTACGATTAGGGCTAAGTACAATGTCCCCCTTTCTGTAGAGTTAGTAATCCATTCTTCATCTGACGGGCTAATACTCTCCCAACGAATGCGTTGCACTTAAAACTGCTATTTTTCAGGTCGGTTTAAGGCTTCATTTTCCCAAGAATATTCTATCATTCTTCTTTTCTTGGGGAATAGCTCCTACCCAGCTGTGTCCAAATGGGTGAAGGACTTTAGTTGTGACCTTGATCCTATGGAAGCAGTTAGGTCACCCCGAACTACATGTATCCCAGTTTAATTCTCTATTTTCTTTTAAGGAAGATGGGAAAAGTACGGACGGGTGGTATACTAGTGTTAGGCCTAAAATAGGAGACATTCTAGTTTTGGATACCCCTTCATCGATCAAGGGGTGGAAAGAAGAATTTTTTTATGTTTTGGGGGATTGGGAGTTCCATCCTGACGAGGTGGATAAGGAGGCTATAGTTCCTACCATTTATCATTCTTTTTGTAAATGACAACTCATCATGTCTTCATACCTTTTATTGTTTTGTTAGAAGTCTGATTTTCCCTTGTTTCCTATTTTGCAGTTTACCGACCTTGACACCTGAGCTCAGCCATTCAGGAATGGGTTGACTCCATCCGAGCTCTTTCCAACAGAGAAAGGTCCTGCAAGTTCGTGATCTCAAATGACAATTTATTTCAAGCAGGGCTACTCCGAGCTTTGCCTCCAACCTCAAAGCCAAGCAGACCTGCTACTTCAACTCCCGTTCCTCCTTGTAAGTAAATTTAACATCTTCATCACTTCTATTTCTTTTTGGCCAAGCCTTAATAGAAGTGATAAAGATGCCTTTGCAAAAACGGCGTTCAGCAGAACTGCCTGCTACACCTACTTCTACTACCCTCCAAGCTCGTCCGTTCCTTTGGCGATTTTGATTGTTACTGCAGCATCCTCATCCAAATCTCAGGAAAAACGCCCCGATCTTCAGAGACCAGACATTGAAGGCTTGGTTGGGCACCGACCTGAGATATTCTTAGACTTCCTCCGAGCTCCTTCTCCTGCAAGGGAGTCAGTCGCTGCTTTTCCCTCGCCTTTCAGAGAGTCTGCTGTCCTTATGATAAGAAGTTGGACCGACAAGGAGTAGAACTTCCTAGCGGAGATACCCATAGGAGAAAGTGTTATGTCAGCTCAGCTTTACTATCACCGAGCTATTCTTTAGATGACTTCAGTGGCTGACAAGGTAAAATTTTTAAAAAGTTTTTTATAAGAGTTTTCTTATTTTATTTAAATGTTTTAACTTTAACTTTATGCTTTTTAGGTCAAGGTAGAGCTTGATTCAGTGCTAGAGTTCAAAGAGCGAGCTAATAAACTTTTTACCGAAGTCGAATCAGAGAGGGCGGTCTCAGCTACTGCTTCGTGGAACTTAATGCTAGCCTCACTGCAAAGCGCAAGCTAATGGATGATAACAAGACTCTACAGATATGGGGGAAAAGGCAAATGCCCGGGCTGAGAATGAGAAAAAATGAGCTGATGAAGTAGTAGCTCAGGTGATGGCTAATAAGAAGGAGGCCAAGCTGAAGGTCTCCAAGGCTGTAGATGAATGGAGAGCTTCTCCAGCTTTTGATGCCGTAGCTCATGAAACATATGTCTTGGTTATAGGTGAGATCATTAAATTTATAAACTAAAAGCAGTTGGATTGGAACACTAACTTTTTGGAGGAGGCTCAAAAGGAGTAGGAAAAGGAGGTGGAGTAGGTACTGAAGGCCGTTGAGGCCCAAAAGGCTCCAACTGAGAAGAATGTTACTTCTCCAGATCCCCCTACTTCATAGTTTCCTTTACGTACTTTTGTTAAGTTTTTAAAAAACTTTTTGTAATTTTTTTGCTTTATGAGTGAAAAAATTGGACTTCCCCTTTCTCTTTTAAACTTTCTTAGTTTCAGCAATCACCCAAAAGATAACTTTTGCAAACTAAACTCACTCAACCCAAGCGTTTCATAGTACTAAATACTTCTATGGTATGCGTGAGTTGCAGCACTTACAATCTTAGCTCAACCTGCTTCACGAGCAGGGTTTTGGTAATTCCTTTTAGAAATTGCACTAAGTGTTATAACACTTACAACCTTAGCTCGGCCTGCTTCATGAGCAGGGCTTTGGTAATTCCTTGTAGGAATTGCACTAAGTGTTGCAGCACTTACAACCTTAGCTCGGCCTGCTTCATGAGCAGGGCTTTGGTAATTCCTTGTAGGAATTGCACTAAGTGTTGCAACACTTACAACCTTAGCTCTGCCTGCTTTATAAGCAGGGCTTTGGTAATTCCTTGTTGGAATTGCACTAAGTGTTGCAGTACTTACAACTTTAGCTCGGCCTGCTTCATGAGTAGGGCTTTGGTAATTCATTGTAGGAATTGCACGAAGTGTTGCAGCACTTACAACCTTAGCTCGGCCGCTTCATGAGCAGCGCTTTGGTAATTCCTTTTACAAACAACGCCATCTAAGAAATGTACTTTCTTATTTATAAACAACCGCATATTACAACCATCTACTGATAATATTTCTTGAGGTGTTCTGCATTCCAGGGGTGCAACAAAGGTCTTCTTTCTATGCCTTCTAATTCATAGGCCCCTCTAACCAGTACTTTGTTTACTTTATAAGGACCTTCCCTGTTAGGTCCTAGAGATCCAGTGTTTAGCTCTCTTGTAGCCAAAAAGACATTTCTTAAGACAAGGTCGCCAACCTCAAATTTTCGGTTCTTCACCTTTTGATTGTAGTACATTGCATTGCGTTGCTTGTAGACTACATTTCTGATTTCAACTGCGTTCCTTTTTTCTTCTATCAAATTCAGTTTCCCTCGTAATACTTGTTCGTTTCTACCTTCATGATATGTTAAAGTTATGACTGAAGGGATTTCAACCTCAAGTGTGATGACAGCTTCCATCCCAAAGGCTAAGGAAAAACGAGTTTCTTCGATGCTATTTCTAGTAGTAGTGCGATAAGACCATAGCACGCTGGGGAGTTCCTTTACCCATCCTCCTTTAAGAGTATCAAGTTTCGCTTTCAGCGTATACTTGATGATCTTATTGATAGCTTCAACTTGACCATTAGCCTGAGGGTGATTTGGTGTAGAGAAATGCTTTTGTATCCCAAGCTCCTTACAAAAGTTTGCAAAGCGAATGTTGTTAAACTGTTTTTCATTATCTGTTATGATGGAATGAGGTATTCCAAATCTGCATACGATTGATTTCTATATGAATTTAGTAGTTTTGTGCTCGGTTATTTTGGCCAAATGTTCGGCTTCAACCTATTTGGTGAAATAATCGACTGCCACAATTGCAAACTTTGTGCCTTATTTTCCTGTAGGCATGGGACCAATTAAATCGACCCCCCATTTTGAGAAAGACCATAGCGCCATCACATAGTTCAGCTCTCCAGGTGGGAGATCGATGTTTGGAGCGAATCACTGGCACTTGTCGCACTTTTTAGTGAATTACAACGTATCTTTTTTCATGGTGGCCAAAAGTATACTTGGTGTATGATTTTATGAACTAATAACTGTCCTCCAGCATGATTCCCACATATGCCTCCATGCACTTTCTTCCATGGCACGTAGTGCTTCTTCTTCACTCAAGCATCTGAGCAGAGGCATAGAATATCCTCATTTATACAGGACGTCGTTGATTAAGGTGTACCTTGCTGACCTTATTCACAATTTTCTTGCCATGATGGGGTCCTCAGGGCATATGCCTGTTTGGAGATACAAAATGACCTCATCTATCCATGTTTGTTTGAGGTTGGTCACCATATGAACATTTCCAGATTCCTCAATGGTGGGGCAATGAACTCTTCCTATTGGTATGCTATCGAACCTATCAATTCCTTCACTTGTTGCCAACCGAGCTAGGGCGTCAGCATGTCCATTTTGAGTTCGTGGAACTCGTTCAACCTGGACATTCCTAAACTTCTGTAGCTCCTTTTTGACGAGCTGAAGATAATTGTTCATTCTTTCTTCCTTAGCTTGGTAAACTACGTTGACTTGATTTACTACTAACTGAGAGTCACTATATGTAATCAAGTAGTCAATCTTCATTTCATTCACCATTCTTAGGCCAGCTATGAGGGCCTCGTATTCAGCCTCGTTGTTAGAGCCATTGAAATCAAACGGCAGTGTTTCGTAAAAAAATTGTTGATTCGAACTTATCAACACGATCCCAGCTTCTGCTCGATCATCTATGGAGGATCCATCAACAAAAAGTTTCCAAGGCAGGTGATGAAACGATTCTTCTGTTGGATCCGAGCTGAACTCAGCAATGAAATCGGCAAGGCCTTGGGCTTTTATGGAGGTGCATGGCTTGTACTTTATGCCAAATTGACCGAGCTCAACCAACCATTTCACCATTCTCCAAAAAATATCTGGTTTCTGTAATACTTGCCTTAGTGGATAATTGGTTAAGATCTCAATGGGATGTTCCAAGAAGTATGGTCTTAGTTTTTGAGCTGCTATGATTACCGTATAAGCTATCTTTTCCAGCTGAGAATAACGAACTTCAGCATCGTGCAAAGTCTTGCTAGCGTAATAAACAGGGCGCTGCACTCCTTCTTCCTCCTTAGTTAGTACGGCGCTAACATCATGCTCAGAAACTGCCAGATAGAGCATCAATGTTTCTCCTATCTTTAGTTTTGACAGCATCGATGGTTGAGCCAAGTGCGACTTCAGCTGGTCAAAAGCGAGCTGGTACTCTGATGTCCATTCAAAATTTTTCCCACCTTCTAATATTTCAAAGAAAGGTCTGTATCTATCTGTTGATTTCTACATGAAACGGTTAAGAGCAGCTATTCGACCTGTTAAACTTTGAACTTCCTTGGGCCTAACTGGGGGACGTATTTCAACAATAGCACTTATTTTTTCTGGGTTGGCTTCAATTCCTCTGCGGTTTACCATGTATCCCAAAAATTTTCCCGAGCTTACGCTAAAGGCACATTTGTGGGGATTCAGCTTCATTCCGTGGGTTCTCAGAATTTTGAACATCTCGACGAAGTGTTGCTGATGATTTTGGGCATCCGTGCTTTTGACCAACATGTCGTCGACATATACTTCCATGATTTTACCAATTTTTTTGGCAAACATAGAATTAACGAAACGTTCGTAGGTTGCTCTAGCATTCTTGAGGCCAAACTGCATTACTTTGTAGCAATAGACACCTTCGTCAGTGACAAAGGATGTGTGCTCTTGATCAAGTTCGTACATGGGAATATAATTGTAGCCTGAATATGCATCCATAAAACTAAGCAGATCGTGTCCTATAGTAGCATCCATCATCTGATCTATTCTTGGCAAGGGAAAACTGTCATTGGGACATGCTTTATTTAGGTCGAAAAAGTCAATACACACTCTCTAATCCCCATTATTCTTCTTAACCAAAACAGGATTGGCAATCCACTTTGGATATTTTACTTCTCGGATGAATGCATTCCGGATGAGCTTCTGTACCTCCTTCTTTAGTGCCTCATACCATTTCGAATTTAAAGGTCTTCGTCGCTGCCGTTTAGGCCGTACCAAAGGATCAACCCCCAACTTATGGCACATGACTTTTGGGTTAATTCCTTTCATATTAGCGTGTTCCCAAGTAAAGACATCAATGTTCTCTTGGAAGAAGGTGATGGTCTAATCTCTTAGTGGAGACCACAGTTCATGACCTATTTTCAGTTATCTTTGTGGACTACCAGCACCGATCTTAATAACATCCAGTTCTTCCACGGGTTCTCTTTCCCCCCCCCCTTCTCGTATTTTTAATCGCGACTCCAATAAGCTCGGCAAGGGTTTTGTAGTGCACGTCATGCAGATCTCCGGGGGGGTAATCAATCCTTTTTCCCTTTGAATCAACCACCACCTGACACTGATTAGCAGTATCTTTATTCCCTTTGACCTGCCCTGTACCATGGGGCGTGGGAAATTTGATGGAGTAGTGATACACTGATACTATTGCCCTGAGGTCAAATAGTAAACGTTGTCCCATAATCGCATCATAAGGAGACTCTAGTTCAGAAACACAAATTTCGCATTCACTTTGACTTGGCGATGGGAATCTCTGACCTCAACAGGGAGTTTAATTACTCCTTTATCCTCAGAAAAGACACCGTTAAGTCCCATAATCATGTTTGGATATGGTTGCAGAAAACTAAGGGGAATTCCAACTCATTCCAGGGTGTCGGCATAAAGTATATCGAGGGAGCTCCCCGTATCCACAAGAACTTTGGGAACATTGACTCTGGACAAAAGCATAGGGATTACCAGAACTCCATGATAGGGATGCGAGTCTGGATTTCCTTCTTCAAACAAGAGCTGGTCATCAGTCGTCTTCTTGCGATGTTTTTCCGTAATACCGATCTCAGAGAGGTCGGCTATGATGGGTTTTTTGGACCTTATGACCTCGATATGCTAATAATGTTGATTTTTCAGCATTCGAACTTAAGGACTAGAGATGTCGACATTATAAGCTCTTGCTTCGACTTGATCTCCACGTATTACGCTTGGCCCATTCGAAGTTGGAAATTTTATGCAATAATGATACATTGAGGTAGATGCCTGCAGCTCATGCAGTATGGGCCTCCATAATATGGCATTATAATTCAAAGGGAGATCCACAATAATGAAATCGGCTAAAATTCTTCTTCGACAAGGAAATTCGTCAAGCTCTACACTGAGTACTATCTACCCCCGAGCCTCAATGAGATCTCCAGAGAATCCCTGTAGTCTTCTGGAATATGGTTGAAGGTACCGCTCTTGTATAGCCATCCGCTCTAGAGTTCGAGAGTATAGTACGTTTACCGAACTTCCATTGTCTACTAAAGTTCCATGTATTTGTACCCCAACTACATTCATGGCTATGACTAGCGCATCACTTTGATCTTGCAAGATTCTCCGTGAATCATTTTTCGAAAATCCTAACTGTTCTAGGTGCGGTGAGGTGACAACCTCTGACTCTGGACACATTACACTATAGTTTTGCCAAACACGGGCATTACGTGCCAACTACGCCTAGTTCTTCGTGAGCCTTTAAGGCATTGATTCCCATTCATCAATGTTCGGATCTCGGCATGAGGTTGTGGGTCGCGAGCTTGGGATCCTAGCCAAGCTTGTTGAGCTACCCCTTGCGGATTAGGCTGTTAGAACCCAGCCAGATTTGCTTCTCGGGGTTTAGCTACAAATTCCTGTAGGTGACCTCGTTGGATAAGTGACTCCACCTCTTCCTTTAAATTTCTGCAGATAACGACAGTAATTTCCTTGACTTTTCCCATTTACTTCTTTCCCTTGGAGTGGAGGTCGGCAAAAGGCTTTTTTTTTTCTCAGTCTGTAGAAAGACTTCTTCCAAGGTTGCGTTCAGGGGGTGATATTCACGAAATTTGTCGCAATACGGCCTAGAGCGACCTTGATCCCTTCCATCCCTTCTTTTTTCCCGACCTGAGTCCTTATCTGTTTGTTTTCCCTTAGTTCTTTGTGGGGATTGAGGACCCTACTTAGTATCCTCCTCCGCACTTATATATTTCTCAGCTCAGCCCAAGAGCTCATGGTATGTCTAAGGTCCATCTTCATGAACAGACCACCAAAATCTTGTTTTTGGCCTCAGCCCTGAAAGGACCACCATAAGTGTAGCGTCGTCTGAGATCTTCTCCACCTCCATAGATTGTTTGTTAAACATGTTCAAATAGCTCTGGGCGATTCGATTTTTCCTTGTTTGATGCTTACCAATCTCTCCTTTGGTGTAGTCCTCGCCTTTGATCCCATAAACTGGGCGAGAAACACCGTAGCGAGGTAATTCCAACTTTTATAGATCTTTGATGCAACCCTCTAAACCATCGCTGAGCTTTATTTCCTAAGGTTAAAGGGAAAGCATGGTACATGATGGCGTCTCCAGCTCCCTGCAGCTCCATCCAAGAGGCATATTTGTCCAAATGACTGAGAGGGTCTCCTTCCCCATCATACCCAGTCAGCTGTGGCATCTTCAGCTTTTTAGGCAGTGGTTTTGTTATGATGTCCTCACTAAAAGGTGAATGACGTTTTGTAAGATACTCTTATGTGTTTCCTTTGTTTTTAGCCTCCTGGTCAGTTATGCGTTTCTTGAGGGTACTCATCTCGGACTTCGGTCGTCCCACACGGTGGTTGTTATGGGGCTCGTCATGCTTACTTGTAGGTGTAAGAGAATGTTAGGAGCCCAATCTGTTGAACACGCTATTTGTTCTTTTGGTTGTTGGTTTTGTTGCCATAGGAGAACTTTTGACTCCTTCAGTTTGACTTTTGGAGGATTCCTGGCCTGAAATTTGTAGGGTTCTCTTAGTGGGAAGTCGTCTGGTTTTTTCTCGACGAGGAGATTCCACCTTGGTATCCTGTGGCAGATTTTGAGCTTGGTTTTGTTCCAACTTACTGACAACGTTTGCCAATTTCTCAATGGCTTCCTTCATTATCGCCATTTGAGGGTGGATAGTTTCATTTCGATCTCGTCTTTCAGGATTTCTTGGATCGCTGGTCTGTTCGGGACGGGTGTAGGATTGATTTTCAGATACTGAAAATTCCTCCATGATACTGTTTTAAGAATTTTGTGAAGAGATGGGGCTATTTTTAAAGTTAGGGCCCTCCTTCTAGCGCCAAACTTTTGACGTTGAAAAATGTATAGACAATATTCAAGCCAACTTAGGGAATAAACACGAAATTGATTGATCTTTTATCAATGGGTTACAAGATTGTTACACAATCATCCTATTCTTCCTATTACAAGAGATATTTTAAATATGAAGAGAATGAGGTGTGTTTTTTGTTTTCTCATCCCCTCCCCTTTTCCTTTTATTGTGGGGTAATGCATGCACAGTGTACCTCCTGTCATGTCAATCTGCAATACCAAGCTAAATAAGTACATACGTTGGCGTAATAGGATTGGTTGCCGAGTTCGACTTTGTCAGTTGATCATAAGTTACTGATGCAAATGGTCCCCAGCAATTAATGCATTACTTAGGAAGGGAAGCTAAGATTTCTGATTGGAGGATAATGTGGGTGCTGACCTAAGACCTTTCCATGTGTATCCTCTTGATGGGTAGCCCGTATATCCTGTTAGTGATTCTTAATCATTATTCATCATTTCACCTTGAAGGACTACACAAGCTTCTTGAGTAAGCTACTCAAGACCCGAACTGACCTTGTATATTCGAGCTCACATTATTATTCCCTTACTGGGTGCACCAATCCGAACTAAGTGACCTTCGAGATCAGTGTCAACAAACTTTATTTTCAATAACAAGAACTATATCAACCAACAATTCAGCATTCCATAGTTTGATTGTAGGAGTGAAACAAAATAAACATAATGGCCAACATATTGCTATTTTTAGTCAGACGATAGCATCCATTGTTCTAGCAATTAGGTTAAAAATCTATTACTTCAAAAAACAGTATACTTCTGAATTTTTAGTATTTGTCATTGCAGAGTGAAAGGACAAAACATTACACAAAACAAAATCATGAATAAAGTCACTATGCATACTCTGGTAAATCTAAACGCATAGCCATTGATGAAACGGAAATTCAAATAAGCAACAGGGTGCCAAAGGAGGTTCAATAATATTGTCAAACAAAACCATTGCTATATCGGTGAGTGATTCCGTGAGGGCATTTATCTAAAACAATCAAAATCAAGCAACAACTCACCGATACCTGATTAGAAAAAACTATGAGTTTAAACAAGCATCTGAGTACTCCCTCAAAGGAATTATACAAGAGAATATTATCCGTAACTAGCCTAAAACACGAGGTTTACAATCATCTAATCAGTATAACACTTTCAGATAATTATCCAATCCAACAGTGATCATCAATCAGCAAGCCAATTGCGTTTGCACTAGATAATTATCCAATCCAACAATGATCATCAATTAGCAAGCCAAGATCCAAACCACTGCCAGCCAAACAATGACAAAACACAGATCAAGGCCCACTAGGTTTCTCCATTTACCTTTATCTTGCTACTAAGGAAATCTAAGCAGGTAAATAATTTTACAACATGAATCTCAGGCAAGCAAGATCAACTACTCACTATAATATTAATTTCACAATCAATGCCGAGTTATTTCTTAAAAGAGTACATCAGCTTATACACATAATTTACCCGTATTTAATAAATTAATTAAACAACATTATTGTCATTTATTCCACTCATTTTTCTCCAACATTTATCTTATAAATGAATCAAGCACGAACACTCTTGTCAATCCAAGCACTTGATTGTTCAGTTGAAAGAATGACCCGTTGACCTTGTTATCATCGAGTTTAAACTACTATGGCAATGCAAGATTGGAACAGAATGAAAATGAGAAGAAAGACATCTTCTTGAACACCACCATTCACAGGACACTACCAATTCATAACTATAACTATTTAGGAGGCAATAATGGCATGTAGAAGAATATATCATATCAATCTGAGAACAAAACATGCATTTGTTTTCCTGTACAAGCACTTCGTATAAAACATGCCAAAATTACAAAGATAGAAATTAAGAAGAGACATAAAAAACTCAACAAAAGAATAGGAAGAACAGAAAAAAAAAGGTGAAATAAGCTAGATCCACAATAAATTGGATTAAAGAGAAAGTTACAGAAAGTAAGGCCATAAATTGGATTAAAGATTGATGAATAATGCAATATATAAAACGATGTCAGTGCTGATAATTAAATAATGAATCACACCTCAACAATAAAGCCAACCCACAATAATTTTCAAAAGAAAAGTGACACCCCACCTCGACTACACTCAGAATTAGTAGCCAGGAGCCAACTCAATCCATAAAAACTTTCACTCCACAACAAGATATTTGCATAAAATATACAACCACCACAAAGAAGAATCAATTCATAATTTAACATTCAAGCATATAGTCAATATTTAAATTTATACAAAAAGGGAAAGTGATAATCCTCACACAAACTTACACCTCAGTTTTGAATGTTGAGGCAATATTGGAAGACTTAAAGCTGTATTATAAATATTAAATATAAAATCCATACGGAAAGTCTTCGGATTAGCACCTACTCATGTTGACAATATAATTTAATTTTACTAAAACAACAAATAGAAATTATAAAAATCTTTCTACTTTTATTTTTCTTGAATTTCCAGATGATTATTCGTATACTTATATGAATACCGTGACTGATAATTTGAATAAGAGCAGAATGCCTGAGGAATCTAGAAGAAAAGGTTATTAAATTTAAGTAGATTTTAAGCTTAACAAAAAAAAAAACAAAAAGATTATCAAACAGTAATAACCAATTAAATCACATAATTATTCTTCAAGAAGCTAGAAACATCAAGAACACAGTGTTACCGAAACAGATCAAACGAACCCAGCAAAAATTCGAAGAAAAAACATGCCAATAAGGTAAAAAATACTCAAATACACCACTTTTTTTTTTCACATGGGCAGCTGAAGTTTGTCATTTTGGTTCTAAAATTTATCAAACATTGGCTTCTTCACTTCTATAAAATCGAAGAAAACAAAAGTATGGCAGAGAAGTTATGAAGAAGAAGAAGAAGAAGAAGAAGAAGAAGAAGTTATTAAAAAACAAGATATAGAATGGGTACTTGAGATCGGAAATGGAAAATCAGTGGAAGCTTTGTATTGAGGGTTTTCGAGATTAGGAGTGGAAAACCAGTGTGAGCCCTGTGTGACAGTAGACGGGAGAGAGGGAGGGAGAGAGAGAGAGAGAGAGAGAGAGAGAGAGGATAAGGCTATTTCCCGTGTTTCCTGAAAATAACCCTTAAGCCACTTCAAAATTCCCAAAACGTGATTTTGCATGTTTTCAATTTTCAGTGCAATTTTTTTTTTTTTTCATTTTCAAAAACGCGTTTTGAAAAATAGTAAAGATATCGCATTTTCACTGTTTTGAAAAATCGAAAACAGAAAACGGTAAAGAGAACAGATCCTAATTAATTCCAACACAACACAATTGTTGATGAATTATCGTACACAAATCTGAAATTAATTCTCTTGCTGCTGTCTTCCATATGCGTGTTCGTGTCTGCCTTTTTATTTCAATTTCCGCCTGCAGCTTCTTGTCTTGTCTCTGTTTTTTTTTTCTCACTTTCCCCCTACTTTTTAGTCCAATTCTCCCCTTTTACTCTAATCAGCCACCACAATTATTTTTGCCACAAAGGAGTCTAATTCAATTTTCCTTTTTGCCATACCTTTTGCCTTTGTTTTGGGAAAAGTTTCATATATAAAAGTTTAACTATGATCCATTTCAAAACTTTAAAATAAGGTTTAAAATTTCAAAAAATTAGATATTATTAAATTTTACTTATAAAATAACTAATTCAAAAATATTTTATTAATTAAATATATTAAGGTCACGAACCTATATAATTTGGTCACAAATTATTGAATTAATTAGTTACAAATTATTTTTGGGTCAAAAATAAAATTTTTTATATGTTATAAATTATTTTTCGGTCACTAATAAAAAAATTTGTAGGTCATAAATTATTTTCAGTCACAGATCAAAAATTTTATAAGTCACAAATTATTTTTCGATCATAGATAAAAAAATGTGGCAATTGCAAGAAATGTCCACTTTCTTCTAGCCACTTGCAAAAATGGTAACTTTCAAAAATCCTTACAAAAATGGCCATTTTGGTATATTTTAGACCAAAATACCCATGATCAACAATTTATGATTCCATTCAAGGACAATAAAATGGACATTTTTGCAAAAAAAAAAATGGGCTAATGAAATCTTGACACATAACCTGCTCCATTTATTGCAAATGACAAGATGTCAAATCACAATTAATGCTATTTTTTGCATTAACACAGAAATATCGAGAACGACATTTTCAAGTGCAGAGAAATGTCATGTTTGAAATGAAATGTCATTCTAGACATTTAATATGTCGAGAATGACGTTTTGCAATGTCGAGAACATTTAATATTGTGATTTGACGTGTGTACTATTGAAATATAAAATGAGATTCAAATGTCGAGAATGACATTTTAAATGTCGAGAATACGTAGAGATTCAAATGTCCTTTTTTTTCATTAAGGGCATAATAGACACTTTAGTATTAAATTTGAAAATTGGACACTTTTCAACTCACACCCTTAATTGTGGACATTTTTGAAAATACCCCTAAAAGAATTTATAAGTCACAATTTATTCATCGATCACAAAATCACAAATTTTACAAGTTACTTACTTATTCAAATGTTACAAATTATCAAATGAACTATTGGTCACGAGTAATTCCTAGGTTATAACTTAGTAAATTGCGAGTCACAATCACATTTTTCACGACACATTATTTATTGATCACAAATTAGCCAATTTATTGGTCACAATCAACAAATAATTGGTCAAAAATTATTTATTGATCACATATTAATCAATTTATTAATCACAATCAACCAAATAGTTGATCACCAACACTCTCGATCCCCAACATACCCCACTCCACCACAATCAACTATTCAGTACACCACCACCAACCTACCACTCTACAACTGCAATCCCCACAAAAAAAATCTCCAAATCTGTTGCCGGGCATTACTACTACAACATGTATCAACAAAAATCACTGTCATTCAGGATTAGTCGGGCAAAGTTCGGACACTTGAGTCATAAAAAAATAAAATTACCACCACAACTATATCCAACAAAATCACCACCACCATTAGATCCAATAAAGCCATCGCCACCACTAGATCCAATAAAGCCACCGCCACCACCCGGTCCAACAAAACCACCACCACCACCACCACCACCACTAGATCCAACAACGTCACAGTCAGATCCACCCTATTGGATCCATCGTCGATCCGATAAAACCCATGTCTACCGCTAGATCCACTACCATCTACACCAACAAAAATCATGGCCAAATCATTTAAACCACTGCCACCACCATTCACTACGTGCACTACCTCATGCAAGGCTGCTCCGACATCTTAGCTTTTGGCGGCGATGATGAGGTCAAGAGAATGATAGGTAGAGTGGAGAGAATGGATTGAGAATGAGGAATAAAATGAATATTAAGGTTTGAGGTGTGAGAATATAACTAATTGAATTTTATAATAATTATTATTTAATATTAAAATATTGTATATATATAAACTATAATTCAGATTTTTGACATGCAATCTGCGTCCATATAATTTTCATTTTTTTTCTAGAAAAGGGTCCAATTCCAATTGGACTTTCATCCCCCCCTTTTTTTCCATTTGTATTTGTATTGGATGACTTTGGAATGTTAATTACATTGATTCTTGCATTAAACAATGACTAGTACCAAGAATAGTTTAATTACATTGAATAATGCACGCATAATTTAGTTGTACTATTTGGTTTGAATTTTGATAATATGTACATCATTTTGTTCACAAGTAAACAGTAAAATATGAAATGATGCTTCGGTAAGAGTTCTACGGACTGCAAGAAAAATTTAGTCGACAAATTTCTATTTAATATGAAATGATGCTCCATGTAATGCAAGTTAGTCATTTTCTTCGTTCTCTCTCCGATTTGATCCTCCAACTTTTATTGAAGTGAGATTTAGTCCACAAATTTCTATTTAATAGCCAATTGACCATTCTTTCTTTTCTAATTTCTTTGAAACGGGTCCACACTAAAATATTAACCCAAGTTAAGTAAAATTTAATACATTGACGACAAAAAACTTATGGTCCAAATAAGTACACAAAATATACTTATCACGTAACTTTGGGTGTATGGGTTCGGAATGATTTTAATTTAGTGTAAAATAGTGCAAAACTTACTTCAAGTTTTAATGTAAGGTTGGAGATAGTTTAAATAATTTTGTTTTAAAGAAAGACAAGCACAGACTAATATATTCCGCACGTAAATCCAATTTTTTTCCACTTTTTATCCACATATACTTTAAAAAAAAATAATTTATTTCAAAACTTAGAGTTTGTTCGACAACCATTATTATAGAAAAAATGTTTTGAATAGTGATTTTTAGGAGAATGTGCTGTTAAAAAGTGAGGACAAATTTTGATATACGTGTAGAATATTTTATTGTACGAATATGTGGTTGAAAAGATCCTATAGCAAACCATAAAATAAATTAATGGTTATCAAACGAGCCTCATTTTTCTCAAAAACTCATTTTAATGGTCGTCAAACGAGAGCAAAATATGTGGTTGAAGATAAACCCCTGTTTGACAACCATTATTCGAAAATACTTTTTTCACTGTATACTTATTTTCGACCACACATTTATAGAATAAAATATTTTGCAGTAAATTCAATTTTTTTTCTTACTTTTTAAACACACATTTCCTAAAACAACTGTTCAAAATATTGTTTTTCCTAAAATAATGGTTATCAAACAGGGGCTAAGTTAAAAAAAATAAAAAGGAAAAAATTCACAACTCAAGCTTTATCTATCCCAAAATCAAAAATCAGGCCTCAAAATTTAGAATTACAAAAATCAGGTTTTTCATGAATTAATTAATTATATTAAATTAAATATTTAACTGTAATATAATATAATTAACCTACCTCCACCTCCACCCTACCTCACTTCCTTCTCCACCACCCCACACTACTCCGGCAACTACCTTGGCGACTGTTCTCCGGCCACACTTAATTCCGACAACTATTCCGGCTACCGTTTCGCGGCCGCTTAATCTAGTAACTGCTCCGATTTCGAGGTCAAATATATCTTATTAAGTAGTTAAAAATTTAATTTTCAATCACAACTTATTAAATTAATTGGTCACAGATCAAAAAAATTGAGTCATTCACAATTGACTTTATTTGTTACTGATAAAAAAAATTACAGGTCACAGATTTTTTTTATGGAGGTCACAGATTTTTAATTAGTCACAACTTAAAAAAATTATTCCATATTTGTTGGTCACTTGTTATATTTTCAGTCACATATTAATGGATTTTAAGGTCAGAGTCCCAATCTCAGTACACTATTAATACTTGGTCACAGGTCAAAGATCAACCAAATGGTTGGTCCTGACACTTTAACAAATTCGCCCGCAACAGTCCCCCAACAACAACAGATCTGTCGCCCGCAACAGCCAACCACCAACAATAGATCCGCCACCCACAACAGCAAACATCAACAGCCAACAACCAATCCGCCATCTACAGCAAACAACAATAGCCAATCCGCCACACCCAACACCCGGAGCGTCGCATAACAGACTACCAGTACCGGCTGTTCGTCTGAGTCTACGCATAACAGAAATTAGAAGAAAGAGTAAAGGAAAAGAAAAATATATTTTGCACATCATTGCATCAAGGCACATAGGGATGGAGAGAGAGAGGGAGAGGGAGGTGGAAGGGGGCAGCAACGTCGCTGTGACACTGCTGCGAGGGGGGGGGGGAAGGGGTTGAGCGACGCTGCTGAACGGCAGCAACGTCGCTTCGATCGCAGCAGCTTTACGGTGACGCTGTTGCGATCGCAGCAGAAGGAGGGGGGGAGGGGGGGGGGAGACGGCGTGGTGGGAGAAATGTGAGAGGAGAGAAATGAAAATGAAATGGATTAGGTTAGGGTTTTGGGTAGATTTAGGATTTTATATTTAGCCACCGTTTAGTGCACATTTTGAAGGTAAGAATGTATTTTTACTGTTGATGTGATTGAGAATATGTGGTTGAAAAAGAAGGAAAATTTATTGATGTGATATAAAATATTATTTTATTGAAAAATGTGTGATTGAAAATGAGTAGAAAAATGAAAATGAAAAAAATAACGTGAACCAAACATGGCCTTAAAATAAATTTGGTGGAGGTAGGTAGTAGGGTGGGTATATATGTTATTTTAATTTTATAATATCATTATTAATTAAAAATGATAAAACTTGATTTTTGATTAACAAAAGGTTAAACCTGATTTTCATAAACTTAAAAGTAAACAGCTGATTTTATGTAATTATCTCAAATAAAAATTGAGTTATTAAAAAAATGGGCCAAACAAGGACTAGGGGCCCGTTTGAGGTCTATTTTTAATGTAGAATGCATTTTGAAATAGTAAATTAATAGAGAATTTGTAATTATAAAATAAAGAAAATTTTTGAATATATGTCTGATATTATTTTATTGAAGATGTGTTGTTGAAAAAAAAGTGAGAAAAATAAATCTTGAAAATGACGGAATCCAGGGCTAGGTTTGAATCTTGATCTGGCTCACCTAAGATTATGACCAAGACGAGACCATGATGTTTGGGATTGAAGTTTACTTCGAGTGAAAAACTGACGGCATAAGCCCATTCATCTTCTCGAAACACGGACCCAGAAAATTAGTTGTAATAATGGGAAACCTGAAGCGGAAAAGAGGAAGAAAACCTAAAAATGCGGTGGCGGAAGCTAAAGCTGCCGCATCAGCCTCCACTTCTAATGCCGTGGTCGACGGAGCAGTGGCTACGATACCTACTGAAGCTACCCAGGACTCCCATACCCATCGCCGTGGCCGCGGACGCCCTAAGAAGCGTTGTAATCACCCCGCAGATGACAGAAGTGACATCGTCGCGTCGCCGGAGGGGCGAGCTCCTAGTCTACACGAGTACAACGGCGCTGGAGACTTAATTGCAGATAACGGGCACGTGATAGTGGAGGCTGCGGCGGCGCCTCCGCAGGTCAGGTGGGAGAGTGTGGCTGCAGCAGCAAAAGCAGCGTCGTCGATGGATTCTGTAGTGAAGGTGTTCTGTGTCCACACTGAACCAAATTTCTCACTTCCATGGCAGCGGAAGCGGCAGTACAGCTCCAGCAGCAGCGGGTTTATCATTGGTGGGAGGAGAATTTTCACAAATGCCCACTCCGTGGAGCATCACACACAAGTCAAGCTCAAAAAACGCGGTTCTGATACCAAATACCTGGCCACTGTCCTTGCCATTGGTACAGAATGTGATATCGGTACGAACTATACATCCCCTTTTCTTTATCCATCTAACTTATTTTCGAATGAATTGCTGAGCTTCGTTTGCATTTCAGCTTAAACACACCGTCTAGATTAATGGTCATGGCTAGTGAAAAAGTAACGTGAAATGGAGAATTTGTTAGTGCGCTTTTAGTTGGTAGTTGTACTACTTCTACTTTTAAAATTCTCTGTTCCAAAGTAGCATAAAAAGCAATACATGAAACAAGAAAGAATCTTAACTTTGTTCCCCAATTCCCTGAAGACAAACTGAGATTGACATGAATTTGGTAAAGAAAAATCTCAGTGATCAAAATGATAAAACTATGTAAATTGATTGACTAACAATGTCTTTAACCAATTTTTGACCTCTAATATTACTTTTATTTGCCTCTGTTGTTACATACTGATTCCTGTCTTTGAAATAGCTATGTTGACTGTGAGAGATGACGACTTCTGGGAAGGAGTATCACCTTTGGAGTTTGGAGATTTGCCTGCATTACAAGATGCCGTTACTGTTGTGGGGTATCCTATAGGCGGTGACACAATTTCCGTGACGAGTGGTGTGGTATCGCGCATGGAAATACTGTCTTATGTTCATGGCTCAACAGAGCTACTTGGGTTGCAGGTTGAATTCATTGATTTATGCATGTTGAATCTGTGTGGAGTATATTCTTATGGAAATTTTATATTAATGAATGTAGTAATTTTTCATTTGACTGTTCAGATAGATGCCGCAATCAATTCAGGAAATTCTGGTGGTCCTGCTTTTAACGATAAAGGAAAATGCGTGGGTATTGCATTTCAATCTCTGAAACATGAAGATGTGGAAAACATTGGTTATGTCATTCCTACTCCTGTGATTATGCATTTCATTCAGGACTATGAGAAAAATGGGGTGTATACAGGTAGGATAATTTAAATTGGTAATGCTGATATGTGTGTGTTAAATTTCATACATCCACGAGTTACAATATTGATTGCGTCTCTGAAATTCAGGGTTTCCAATCCTTGGGGTTAAGTGGCAAAAGATGGAGAATCTTGATTTGCGCACGTCCACAGGAATGTCCCCCGACCAAAAGGGTGTCCGCATTCGAAGAATTGAGCCTACAGCTCCAGAGTCTCATCTTCTAAGGCCATCTGATGTTCTCCTCAGCTTTGACGGGGTTGATATTGCTAATGATGGAACAGGTACCATTGATTTAATTGATTGATGTCTTTTTTTGATTACCATTGGCACCTTTTGCCACCTGACCCAACTATTGACTTCACCTCGGTTTAGCTGCTTGAATGTGTTTTGCTAGGTGGTGTCCCTGTTCATGACATCTCATCTTATGTAAATTATACAAGAGAGTTCCTAATTTGACTGATGTTTTAATGGTGACTGAATATATGTCTGTCTAGTTGAAATATTCTATTGGTGCTCATTTATTGTGTTGAAATAAACCTGAGGGGTTTGATTGAAGCATTGTTTAGACTCCTACAATTACTGTTATAACTACTGAAACATTTCTTTGTGCATTTGTTTCTGCCCAGATTTCACTGTAAATTGCTTGTGTATCGTGTTATAACTCTACAAAGTTATCATAGAAGTTCAGTCTTGAAAAGTTTGTGCATATTGAATCTGTTTGAAAATCACAATGCTAGATTGCTTAACAAACTGAATTTTAAGGTTATGTAATGGAAGAAGTTCCTAAATCAAAAGAATGGTAAATGATATTGTTAGTTGAATTCTTTTGTATATTAGGTTTAATGACATTTGCAATCAATTTCAGCATCTACTCATTTTCATCTATTTTGTGCCATGCTTGATTGTTGATCGGTCCATCTCTAGCTTTTTTCTGTAATTTCTGTTAGTTTGTCTGGACTTCAGCGTTTCTAATTCCATCTCATATAATTATCTTATATTGGTGTCTGGTACAAGGAGTAACATATTTATCCTTTGCTACTTTACAGTAGGCATTTTCTGAGAAGTTTCAACTAGTTGAAGCAATCTAATTTTCTTTAACTGATTTTGTTTTCAGTTCCATTTAGACACGGAGAGCGTATTAGTTTCAGTTATCTCATCTCTCAAAAGTACACTGGAGATTATGCTCTGGTCAGAGTCCTCCGTAATTCCAAAGTACTTGAGTTCAACAAAAAACTTGACACTCACAAACGCCTTATCCCAGCACATATTAATGGCAGACTACCTTCGTATTACATTGTTGGTGGATTCGTGTTCTCTGCTGTTTCTGTTCCATATTTACGTTCAGAGGTGTGTTATTGAGATCGTCACTATGTGTTCACTCTGTTATTGGTTTTCCCTGCTTAGGTGCATGTTTTTCTTATAAATAAATAAGCCATGGAATAAATAATATTTTTGTTGGTCAAAGTTGGTTTAAGTTACATATTGCTACGATACTATTATATATACCACTTATGTTCTTTTCTGAAAAGAAGTAACATATACGATGATGTTTTCAAAAAAATAAAATTAAAAAGTAAAGTAACTTTAAATTACTTTTGAGCTTAGACAGACGTGCTATCAGCTTCTGCAGTGTCTAAATTGGAAAAAAATCTTAGAAGTTCTATTGCCATGTTTGTGAAGGTTCTGTCTTCTCACTTTCTATTGCCTGTCTTATACAACTCCAGTATGGAAAAGATTATGAAATCGACACTCCAGTCAAATTGTTCGACAAACTTCTCCATGCAATGGCACAATCGGTAGATGAGCAGCTAGTTGTTGTTTCTCAGGTTTTTTCCCTCTCTTTTCGTAACTACCTCCATGACGTGTTCTGTGAAAAAATTCCAAATTTGAATTAATCATTACTCGACTCCTTGTTGAGATTGTATTAGGTGCTTGTTGCTGACATCAATGTTGGATATGAAGATATAGTCAACATACAGGTAGAATAATTTTGACACTATAGCTGACAATTTCAGCATTTGATACGAGTGATTTGTTGGTATTGTTAAATCTTTAACTGTTTATGTATATACAGGTCCATGCCTTCAATGGAATGCCTGTCAAGAATCTAAAGAGTTTGGCCAGCATGGTGGAAAGCTGTGAAGAAGAATTTTTGAAGTTTGATCTTGAATATGAGCAGGTTCATCTTCCCCTCAAACCCTAAAGGAAAAAAAATGAGAAAGAAAAAGAGAGAATGGTATTCTGGGCTTGATCAAATATGTCCTGGGCAATCCTAAGGTCAATTGACTACCCTGATCAAGCTAAAATTTTTTGGTTTGTTCTCACTGAATTTGTCTGTGCAATGTGTAGATTGTAGTCCTACAGACTCAGAAGGCAAAAGCTGCAACAAAAGATATTCTGGCCATGCATTGTATCCCTTCAGCCATGTCCGATGATCTGAAGACATGAAAGCCAGCTGCTAAAGGTTTGGAAGTTCTTATCCCACGGTAGTGTCTTCTAGTTCGCTTGCCACTTTCGCTCTCTAGTTTGTTATATATTTGAGTTTACTTACAAGTAGTGGCTCTTCAAAGTATGTACCTGTCTGAATCTTAAAATAGTAAAGACGCTCGGTGTCAAAATAATGCCATTATTTTTTTGTCCAAGGATCTCACTTGAGCCGAGATTAGTTCATCAAAGATCCACCAAGTGCTCCACATTTTTGTAGAATTTTCATCTCGCTACAGAGAATCTGGAAATTGCATTCTGAAATTCATTGGGAGGAGAATTTTGAGGCAAAGAAAGAAGATGGTAGCTTTTACCTTCTGATATTTGGATTTAGCTAAGCTATACATATATGTTACAAAGAGAGAATCACTCTCTGCTTACCAAGTCAATTATAAGCTATACATATCTGTTTACAGGAGAGAATTACTCTCTGCATACTAATCACCTCTCCTCTGTCCCGTCATTTTTGTAACTTTGCAACAAGGGATGTTTTTGGGTAGCCACAGATTCCAGATCACTGATTTCATCAACTTCGACCATAACCTCTTTTGTTTTGCCCCACATTACAGTATAGAATCCAATCGCTATTATTGTTGCACCGATGATGCTGCAAAATAGCACACGGAAAACAGAAAATGAGTTATTTTGTTTTTAGGTGTGTGGTAGGGGTATAGGTGTACCTTCCTAGATAAAGAGTATCGCCAAGGATGACGACTCCCATGGCAGCTGCAATGGCAATGGACAATGGCTTGAACATGGCCACATAGACAGGTCCCTTTAAGTGCAAGGCCCATGTATGAATAACATTGTTCAAGCCGGAGCCAAAAACCCCCTGTATATTTTTATTTCTTTTCAAACTTCATCTGGTGGGAATTAAGGAAAAAACAACTATTTTCATCACTTACAGAGCATAGAATAGAGGCCAACGAGATGTTGGGTCTTATTATCCATTTGCTAGAGTCTGGTTCTACAATGAGACCTACGAATGCAGCTAGGATGCTCACAAATAAATTGTAGAAGAACATCAATGTCAGTTCTGCCGGGTACTCTTTCATGATATGCGTCTATGAATAAAACACCAAGTCAAGTCCAAGTTTTATTTATCTTCCAAAAAATCAGTAGTAAAGGGAAATTTGCACGCTAGGTTACCAAACTTTCAAAAAGAGACCATAAAGGCTTGTTATCAAATTTCTTCCCTTTACATCTCCGAACTTCCATTTTTTGGTTCATAGTCATATTGGTCTCTACTCGACGGAAACTGTCAATTTTTGCATCAAATAGTCACTTGTCTTGCACAATGACTTATTTTGAGAGAGATCCAATATCGACCCTTTCTGCTCCAAACAAAAGGTGTCAATTTTTCCATCAAATAGTCACGTCTTGCACAATGACTTATTTTGAAAGAGAGCCAATATTGGCCAATTTTGCTCGAAACAAAAGATGTCACATCCAAGTATTTTATGCCATTTATTTTTATGGGAAAATATTGGTATGACAAAAAGAACTCTTTAGGTCGTATGAGGAAAAAGATTGGTGATTTTCATTCAATCGGGATTAACTTGCACCAAAAATAGAAGTTCGAGAATCTATGAGCTAGAAAAAGTTGGGCGGATACTAGTGTTTTATCTGTAAAAGTTTGAGACTAGTATTTGCAAATTTCCCAATAAAAGATTGTAAGAATTAGCTTTTGGTATCCACACCAAAAAAATGTACCACACTGGCACCAAAATATATTCAACGGTGAGAAATAGGCTGCCAATAATCCAGTTTGATCGTGATGAATGTAGAATTTGATGCTTGGTGTGTGTGGAACTGATACTTGGACCCTTGAAAAGAGTCACTACAAATGCACCTGATATTGAGATCAGGGTGCCAACCACTTTAGCCCGGCTACTTGTGCTCGACGGCTCTAGCTTTTCCATCCTACAAACGGGCCCACTTAATCAGTTTCAAGAAAAGTAGAAAACCCAATCAGGCACAGCTGTAGCTTTCTTTCCTTTCATTATTGGAAAGAAAATAGGGCCCCTACAAGACATGCTTTTCTATCCCTTTTGGGAATATGGCAGTGGGCTGGAAAGAATGAATCCTGCTTTGAGTACAAGAATTTTTCACAGAAAACATACAAGAATTTGAAATTAAGGGAAATGATTGTAAGATTGGAGGAGGAAAAATACACGTACACGGACATGATTGATGCATTTCAAAAATCTGGCAAAAATTCCTGTACTCAAGGAATTTTTCGGTAAGAATCTGGTGAGACAGACAAAGCAAATAATGCATTCATAGCGCGCCTGATAAGTTAGATTCAACTGTACTGAATACCGAGATCAGAAAGGGAGCCTCTATTTGAAAAATTCATCACATTCTTTAAAAAATCACTATTCAAAAATACATTCTCTCCCAAAAATAGGGTTCAAACAAGGGCTCAATTTGTAAAGTAAAATTTGCATCATACCAAAAAAAGGTTCGGTGGAAGATCCAATGCCAAATGCACATCTTAATTTGAAGTAACTAATTATGTGATTAGTACACAATAAGGTTGAGAAGGAATGATGACCTAGTTGCTATACAAAAGTAATTACGTGCTTCCCATAGATTGGGGACTCCAACTATAATTTATCGAACTCATTGCAAGATCCAAAGTCAACCTTTCCATTTATTGTAAATTTTAAGAGTTTTCAAGTCACAAGTTATGTGATTAACCGGCAAACTTTTCAGTCACAAACAAGGATAAGCTATCTAATAATTGGTCTAACTTGGATTATAATAACTCTTATTAATCCAATCTATTGTAACCAATTGCTGTCAAAACTGAATTAAATCAGCAGAAACTGATTCCGTTATGAGCAAAAATTCATTAATACAAGTCAAGAACTTATCGATTCACATCAGAATTCTGATTAAAAAAAATCCCAGTCCAACTCTTGATCTTTAAAAAATTAAACGAAAAAATATCATGGACAGAAGACATCAGAGAGCTGGAAGAGGGAAGAAAAGGACAAAGAAAAGCATTATGGGTGAAAGAAACCTGAAAATGATGGCAAGCACGAAAGTAAAAGCCGGCGTCAGGTTGCTGATGGCTGAAGCAAGCGTTGGTGATCCATAATTGATTCCAGTATAACCCATGATCTGAGATGTACACCTGCCTTACCACAAAATTCATGTAATTAGAATGCTTTAATTCAACAAATTTCTCGATTTCCAGTTACTGATTCAAGTGAATTAGGTGTGTAGATTGAGCAATTTACACTCCAAGCGGAAATATTATGATCATGATGGAGAAGTTCAATTCATTCACGATTCCTAGTTTATAAAAATTTCTCAGTTCTAATCACTAATTTAACTAAATTAAATGCGTAGGATTGAATAATTTACCCACCCTATGATTCCGAGCAGAAAAAAAAATTGATCATGATGGAGAAGTTCAAAAGAGGGAACTCATGAAATTCTCTGATTTCCAGTCATTAATTGAAAACAATTACATGCGTAGAGTTGAACAATCACTCACCCAATAACTCCGAGTAGAAAAGTTTTGATCATGATAGAGAAGTTCAACGGAGGAAGCACTCTCGATCTGCTTCCACGGAGAAACATCGCCGGAAGTAGAACAAGCGCCGCCACGGCATAGGCGTAAACGACGAAAACATGATGGCTCATCCCGTGGTTAGTGGCGAATTTGAACAGTGTGTTAAGGCCGACGTTGGAGCACTCCATCGCCACCAGGGCGGTGAACGGAAGCACATCTTTGTAACAGTATCGGTGCCCACCTCCTCTTGCCATCGATCTTCTCTTTGCTTACTTCCGATGATTTGGTTAATTGCGGGAGTTATATATTCTGTTTTGTACAGTTCCTAGAGTAGGACAACAGTTGAAGTTGACACCTCACAGCGTGTGTTTGGCTGAGCTTGAGAAAAGGTTCAAAAGTTACTTATTTGGAAGGTTAGTCATAAGTAAATTTTTAAGGTTACCAAACATGTTTTCGCGTGCTTATAATTTATAAATAGGCCTCTAAAATATTTTCTTAAAGTAAATAAAAACTCTCTTTCTTCGTTAATTGTAATATCTTTTGTGTAGATTCAATACTCTTTTCTTAATCTCTGTCACATTATTAGAATTAAACGGATATGTTCAATCAAGAACCATTAATCACCGAATCGACCATATCAATAGATGGGGTTTTTCTCACTTTTGACATAACGGACCCCTAGTAGGAGGTTCACATGAGCTCTTAGTTAAATGGTAGAGCACACCACTGATAATTGTATCGTTGTGTCTGGGTTGTGAGGGCTCTTAGCCACATGGGTAGTTCATATTTCAATGTGTTCATCAACATCTGATCCTAAGATATGGATCGTCCAAAATACATTAGCATGACGTACTCCTTTTGTTTGAACTGGGATTTGAAATCAAAACTTTCCTCAGTAGGATAGATGAAACGATTTGGGTGAGATTCAATGTAGATCCAATTTTCGATTTACTCGTGAGATATAGTATGTTCCAAAAGGAATAAGTCCCTTGTACATGATCTCTTCTTCATATAGATAGATATAGGATCTATGGGGCAATTGTGCACATAGCATAATTCTAAAAATAAAGTTGAATTTGGGGACGAATTATTTTGTGATTACAAGTTTCCACTTAGATAATACTTATGTAAGACAAAAGAATGATGGTGCATTAGCACTGTTGGTGGTGATTGATGACGAAGCAGACGGTGATATCAAGGGCTTGGTTCAATTATTGCTTAGGACATATCTTTTTTTAATGAGGTCGAATAAGGTACGTGAGACTTTGTGAGAAATCTTGTAGGGCCGAGATCTTATTAATCAAAACATGACGTCTCGATTCATTAAACTTTTTTTGAGATTACTTGTTAATTAAACATCATTATTAAACATAAATTTAATTGGTTTTATAAATTTTATTCACTTTGTAATCACCCATTTAATAAAATTCACCAACTTATATTCTCAATAAACTTTGTCAAACACAAATCTAAAGAAGACATCCTGTTGATTTTTTATACCACAAGTGTACGCATCATATCAAAGTGTTAGGTTTTTAGTTATGTTGCAATTTCTTTAGACAAAATGATTATTGTAAAAGAATATGATTGTTGTAAAAGTCAAGAAGTCTTTTGAAGGGTAGTATAGTACTTGAAGGAGTCCAAAATGTCCAAAAAGATCACATATGATTAAGGGAATGCAATTAGAAGTTTAAAAAAGTCAAAGAGCTGCACAAATTATGTTCCAAATTCTCAATCGCAACTTGTAACACATTTTTCAGATAGAAAACATTGAAATTTGGACATGACTAATTCTAGAAGAATTATTGCCATTTGAGTTTTCTTTTCAACGCATTTTGATTTAGCTCAATCGGATATCAGGAGAGAAAGTTATGATAAAAATATTGACGACTGCTCAGCTGCTGCTCGTCTGTCGCTAGCTTGGTGCTCTTTCAAAAACATGTTTTGATTCAAACACTTTGTTTTTCAATCCATTTTCATCACAAACACTTTTTCCTATATATATATATATATATATATATTCTATTTTATGAACGTCTAAAAGTTTGGTTGATCATTGTTTTACATCCTTATATCATTATTTCAAAATTCAAGAGCACATCCAAACATTGAGAGTAACCTTTTGATTCTTGAGATAAATCAACCACAAGTTTGCGAAAAACATCGGATTTCTTTTAATCCAAAACACCGACTTCCTAGATATCATTAGGAAGGTACTTTCTCAATGGCTTTCAGAGGTTGTTGAAAATTGAGAAATGTTGGACCAGAAGCGTAGGAAGAGTACAAGAACAAGACATTCTTGGTGTTCCGCATCGGGAACATGTGTGAGTGAAGCACATTCAATGGGTCTTAGAGATTACGGGAATTAGATTAGCGAGTTTAGTGAGTTTTCTAGGCTGGATTCTACTGTAAGTTCTTATGGCTAAGTACAATAGTGAAGTGGTGATAAAGTTAAGACCGGAGGGTTTGATTTCACTTCTCATCAAGTCAAAAGAAGAAGATACAAGGGAGTTATTCTTAAATTTCTTTTGATTATTTTTGTTGATTTTACGAAATTACAAAATCGAGACTATTGTATTTTTTATCATTTGATTTAGTGGATTGTATGACCGATGGCATGGGGTCCGTGGAAGCTTCCCTTTGAAATTTACTACATTACATGCGGCGTTCAAGTTTTAACCTTCTTGTCAATTTTCACATAGTTAAAATTATTAGAATACAGATTTAATCTACATGTTGCAGTCAGAACTACTAAAAACTAAGTATAGAATATTCTGACTGAACGAAGTCCGCTGTTTAAATAATATAATTAAAAAGGGATTTTTAAATTGTCTAGAATTTGCTCTTGGAATCAGAGCGAGATCACTTTAAAGTGTGATCCACGAAAAACCTAGTAATGGATGAAATACCATTTAGACCTCCTATCTTAGACGAGGACTAACTACACATTTATGGAAGATTAGGATGCATGTCTATGTCCAATCCTTAGATAAAATTTTTGGCATTCTATCATCTATGGATACAAAATACCCAATGTGACTGAAAATGAGAAAGAAAGATAGAAAAAAGGCTAAAGAGTGTGGAACTATAGAGTTTAGCAATGCTGGTTGGAATTCAAAAGTTTTAAATGCAATTAATCTCTTTCATGGATTCTAATAAATTTCGCTTGATTTCTACATGCAAGGTAGCCAAGTAAGCTTGGGATATACTACAAGTAACTCATGAATGACCTGTTATTGTGAAGTTTTCAAAATCTTAAATGCTCACCCTTGAATTTGAACAACTGACAATGAGAGTATGAACAATTTAAGTAACTCATCATACACTTCAGGAAGAAGTATTAAGAAAGCAAAATAGTAAAGAAAATTCTTAGATCACAATCTAATAGATTCTATTCCAAAGTAACTTTCATTGAAGAGGATAAAAACATTGAAAGTGTAAAGGTGGAAGAATTGGTAGGCTCCTTAATGACATATGAGTTGCATCTTCCTAGGAGAAAGAAAGAAAAAGGATTCAGAATTTCTTTCAAAGCCAAAGATATTGAGCAAGAATATGATGTAGAAAGTGAGTGATAAATATATATTGCCATGCTCACCAAATAATTTAAGAAATTTCTGAAGAGCAATAAAAAAAGGAAGAAGTTCAAAACATCAACCAAAACAGAGAAGAAGTTTTTTAACAACTCAAGCAAAATCCAATTTCATCTAAGGAGAGAAATCAAAATTGTATTCAATGCCATGAATGTGAAGGATTTGGACACATAGTTGTTGAACGTCTATACATACTAGAGAAGTCTCGATGTAAGAAGGCAATGAATATCACATGGAGCGAAGATGAGAATAAATAGTCAAATTCAGATGATGAGGACAAAACTGGCGATAACCAGGTAACCTAATTTACTATCAGCCTTCAGTCTGACTATAACTCCTTGAAATTGTTGCCTGCGGTACAAATTCACTGAATAGTCACAGTCGGACCAAGTCATGTATGTTCAGAATGCATGACACTGAAAAGGAATCTAAAGTCTGAAGAAGAGAAGAATGTTACACTTCTTACAATGATAGAGTTCATTAAAGAAGAAAGTGATGTGATTGCAACTGAAAAAGAAACTTTATCCAAAGTTCTGAAGGAAAAAGAAAATCAAGTTTTGGAGCTCCTTACTAAGCTATACCAAGGAGAGAGTTAAACAACTGACCAATGGATCTACCCTCCTAAGTGATTTTCTTAGCTATGGAAGAATCTCAAATATCAAAGAAAGCTTAGGCTATGAAGGGAAAGGAAAGAAGAAAGAATCAACTCCAGTTGAAGTTTGTCAAATAAGCTGGATATGATAAACCGCTAGGTTAGACATCTGAAGTTATAGTTAAAGTGCCTGACAAAATCGCTGACAGCAAGATTGCATCAATGTCTGACTTATACCTACAGGTTTGACTATTAATTCAGATCATGTCACCAGGTAAAACATCACTCTCAAAATCAGAACGGTAAGACACAACATACTGTAAGATACAATTTCTGTGGTCTGTATGGACATCATTCACTTTATTGTTTAACTCACAAGAAACATGTCAAAAAAAGAGTTAACCTGCTCACTGGCACTTTAAAAGCAAAATCGTAAGTTAGATTAAGACAAATTTGGGTAAGAAAAAGTGACCTTAGTTGTTATGTTGTTAATATAGCATATAAATCTATTGTACCCAACTCTTAGTATTTTGATAGTGGATGTTCTAAACACATGACCAGTAACCATTCTATGCTAACCAACTTTAAATGTCATGCAAGTAAACTAGTTATTTTTGGGGATCGTGCCCAAAGTACAATTGAGGATGTTGGTACTATTGTTATAGACGGATTACCTATTTTGAATGATGTTTTGTTTATTATTAACTTAAAAGCTAACTGATTAGTGTAGGTCAACTTTGATATACATTGACTGTATGAATTAAGTTAAGCATTGTGTAGGAATGAGTTGATTGCATAATTGGATATTTTGAAATAGTGGACCATAGATGCTAAACCCAAAATCACTATATTTAACATCCTTAGACCAAATTTAGAATAGTTTGGGGGGATTTCACTGTTATAGAAAATTTTTGAGATAAATGAGGATTCTATGTGTGAAATTAAAAATCCTGTGTCGATTGTCTAAGGTTAATATGATGAAATTAGACGAAATTCTTAAGTTAGGGTCGGTTTAATTGGATAGGTATTTAATGAGGGGCATTTCTCTAATCAATGCATTAAAAAACACATTTTATTTGAAAATTTCACTTCGTAGCTTTTATGACTCGAGTTATTAAACTTATAAGGGTGTTAAAACCTATTACCCTAAAGTCAATTGACTTGGGGTCATCGACCTAAAGTTTGTTACATGAGTCATTTATAAAGGTTAAGGGAGAGTGCTGCAAATGAAGAAAAAATGTGTTAGAAAAAAGAAAATTGAGAAAAAAAAGAATAGAATATAAAAAAAGTAGTTATATGAAACAGAAGACACATTAAATGTCTTGATTAAATCTCAAATACTTGTTTAAGCAAACTTGACTTTTGATAAGGGATTATTAGTCTAATTGAGTCTTGGAGATTGAAGTAATCAAAATAATTGGAGGATCCTTATTTATTGAAGTGTTGACTTGCAATTAGTGAAATCTATCTAAATTAGAGAGATAATATAAAATTCAACCTTATTTCATTCACTTCATAAAAAGAACTAGCAGGTTGATGGATCATTACCCTGATGATATAACAGTTCTCTATCTCGCGTGATGAAACGAAGAGAAAAGAAAGAAAGATAAAGTGAAATTTGTCAGCTACACACGTCGCTTTCATTTCCTCTTTTATATGTCACTCCCCGGTCAACGCGAATAGATTCCTTGCTTGTTGAAGCATGATCCTCCATGCTTCAATGTATGGCTTGTAACCATCGAGTCTAGGTTTGCTCCTCTTCCTTGACAGCTTGTCCAAAAGTTGGAAACTAATTGCAAACAATCCATAGATGAGACGAGCGACAACATGAAGATCGAAGATGCCAAGGATTTAATTGGATACAATTAGAAGATAAATGAACAAGATTACAAGAGAAAATGGCTGAAATAAAGCAAATCCAAAGTGTGGGGACTAAAGTACAAATACGCAAAAGTTGTGACAAAGCTCACGATTAAGTTTTGATAATGTTAGGTGTCAACTAGATGCAATAAGAAGTCAAAAATGAATAAAATATAATCAAATGATCTTTACAAATCAATTTCCAACATCATAAGGCATATTCTAGATTGTCAACCAGAGTTAGAGACGCATTTTTGGAATAGTAAACATTCGGATTGGAAAAATTCTACTTTTAGAATAATTGTATCCCTTTTGAATTATCTTTTCAATGTACTTTGAATCACTTCAATCGAATATTGAGAGAGAAAGTTATGACCAAAATACTGAATGCTGTGCCGCGTGGAAGACAACTTTCATTATTTGATTGAAACTCTTTTGGAAGGCAATTTTGACGTGAATTTTAACCTAATTTCATCCTAAAGAATATATGGGGGCAGCTATTGGAGGAGCTCTCTCTCACCTCTAAAAAATTAGATCCATATCATAAAATCATTCAAGAATGAGGCTAAACATCAAGATTAAGATTATTGAAGAATGTTAATCCCTTTACAAGATTCAAGTCAAGAAAGTGGATTTTTTCACTTCCTTCATTTTTTCTTCTTCCCGGGTGATTTTTTCCAATATTTCTTATATAATTTAATCATTAAAATGGTTGGCTAGTCTTTCTATTGTATTGGATGAATGATGAACCCTATTATATATTTGTTTTAAATTAAAACTAGTAATTTAGTTATTTCTTGATTTTTTTTTTATTGATTTTGCATATCCATTGCATTATTTAATTTTTTTGGCCACCAATTGAATAATTTGTTGCTTATTATAGTGTTGGAAAACCCACAATAAGTTTAGAACGAGGCAAAATTAACATATGTAGATATAATTAGGAATAATTTTTATCATATATGCAATCACATAGATAATCTACAATTCAACGCATTTTGGTCATATGATTTCGGACAAAGAGTATGATGAGGCCGTGATTAGAATATATTTAATTTGGCATGAAAAAGGGAATTAAATACAACTTTATCAATTGTTACAAAAACATAGAAATTGACTAGATTACGAACCAAAAATTGAAATGAATGGCAATAGGGAGATTCAAAATCCAATACAATCATTCACATATTTGACAAAATAATTTTTATTGTTTTCTTAGTTTAGAATTAGTATAGATAACGACAAAATCACCTCTTTAGTGTCACAAACATCGAATTTAGTAGTAAATAGTGAACTAGGATTAAACATTATTCTTCGTTGGACGATAATTCAGGACTCACTTTATTATTACTTGTTAACGATCCCGTACGTTTGCGGGTTTCAATCGAACACTGCTCCTAAATCCTCTGAGCAAAATGGTATCGTGGAAAGGAAGAATAGATGTTTGGAAAAGATGGCTAGGGTGATGTTGAGTAGTAAGAAACTTCTTGTTAAATTGTGGGCTGAAGTTGTAAACTCTGACGGCTACATTCTAAACCGTGTATCCTTGAGAACTGGTACCTCACAAATACCATATGAAACCTGAAAAGGTAGGAAACCAAATATCAAGTATTTCTACATATTTGGAAGCAAGTGTTATGTATTAAATGATAGAGAACATTTGGGAAAGTTTGATCCAAAGAGTGACGAGGGAGTGTTTATTGGGTACTCTGAAAATAGTTGTGCTTATAAAGTATATAACATGAGGACTCAAACTATTGTTGTATCCATAATGATACTAATGATTTATCCTAATATTCACAAGAAGCCGAGATTTAGAATTTGGGAGAACAAATTGAAGATACTAAAAATACTCATGAAAATTGTGCAGCGGATTTTGGAAATAACAATCAGACAAAACTTCTAGTACTCGAATCTTCTGATTCTGAAGCAGACACTGCAAATGATAACCCTAGAAAAGGATAATGAATCGTAGAATAAAAGGCAACCTCTTATTTGGATCCTGAAGGCACATCCACTGCACAATATGCTTTCTAATCATGGATATAGAATGATAATCTGACAGAGACTTGCCATAGAACTCGAGAATGTGTACTGTACCTTACATATTGAGCCAAAAAATATGACTGGGGAACTTGTTGATGAATCTTTGGTATTAGCAATGGAGGAAGAACTAGCTCAATTTGAGTGAAATAATGTATGGGAGTTAGTATCTCGGCTAACTAATACAGATGTGATTGGAATAAAATGGATTTCCAAAAGCAGATTAGATGAACATGGCAACATTGTTAGAAATAAGGCACGAGTTGTAGCACATGGTAATACCCAAGTTCAAGGAGTTGATTTTGATGAAACATTTGCACATGTGGCCAGGTTTGAATCTATCAGACTGCTATTATCTGTTGCGTGTCAGATGAGATTCAAACTTTATCAGATGGAAGTCAATTGTGCCTTTCTCAATGAAATCTTAAATGAAGAAGCTTTCGTTGAGCAACCAAAATGATTCATTGATCAATAACTTACTAACCATGTATTTAAACTTAAAAGGCATTATATAGACTGAAACACGCTCCCTAAGCTTGGTATGAAAGATTGACTATGTTCCTACTTGAGAAGGGAAATAAAAGAATAGGATCTGACAAAGCATTGTTCACTAGTCAGTTAAAATTCGAATTAATGTTGATGACATAGTGTTTGGATCTACATCCGAAATAAAATCCAAGGAGTTTGTTGCTCTTCTACAAAACGAGTTTGAAATGAGTATGGTTGCTGAGCTAAACTTTTTTTAGGTGTGGATGTTAAACAGGTTGACACTTGAATCTTCATCTCACATGCTAAATATGGGAAGAATCTGGTGAAGAAATTTGGTCTGAAAAACACCAAGGCAATTAAGATTCCCATGGCTACATCTCTAAAGATGTACATAGATTACCAGGGCAAGGACGTCAACCCCAACTTATACAGGAGCATGATAGATAGCTTGCTGTATCTGAATGTGAGCTATCCCGACATAGCTTTTAATGTTAGAGTCTGTGTAAGATATCAAGTCTAACCAAAAGAAACCCACTTGTCATTAGTTAAACGAATCATTAGATATGTTAATATCACCACCAGCTTTGGTTTATGATATACTAAAGATTCAAATTCTTGCAAGATATACATATACTACTTGGGTTGTAAACATAGATGGTAGGAAAAGCATATCAGGAATAATTTCTACACGAGTAATAATTTTATATCTTGGCTAAATAAGAAGCAAAACTCTATATTCTTTTCTACCGCAGAAGCTAAGTATATTGCTATTTGACGTATACAGCTACTCTGAATGAAGCATTGACTTTGGTATTGATCAGTACTCTATTACTATGTTCTGTGATAATATTAGTGCTATAAATATCTCTAAGAATCATTTTCAGAATTATAGGACTAAGCACATTGACATTAGACACCACTTTATTAGGGACTTAATTGAGAGTAATGTAATTCTCTTAAAATACATACATACAGAAGGACAACTAACTGATTTATTTACCAAGATTTTAGATACTATTAGATTTGAAAAATTGATGCATTTAAACTAATTTGAAGTACATTTTGCTTGTTTTGTTGTGTGTGCTTGTGTTTTACATTTCTTTATATATAAACAAAAATATATAAAATATAAAAGCAAAACAAATGGGGTTTTTCTTGCAAATATCACATGATATGATTTTCTATTGGTTTGTAGTTGTTGAGATGAAATGGACGTCTTCAATTAGTGTGATGACACATTATAACTTATGGTAAATTGTTGTTAGTAAGTACACCTCTGGGACATTATGACTACTTCAATTGTGACCATATACTAACTAGGTTGTCATCTTAAGGTGACAAGTACTTGAGTGTAGATCTATGGTCAATAACTATATCTCTGTGCATTGCAATATGATGTTTAACAAACAGATTCGTTGGAAGAGAAGGCTAGCATCAGGGGTGTGTAAAGCCATCCTTGATAATGAACATAGATCATGAGAAATGGGCTACTCCTATGATTGTGTGAAAGTTAAGTTCATAAATTCAAAATATTGTGCATTAAAAAGAAAAAAGTCGATACAATGAGCATTCAAAAGAAATTAAAAAAATATAATTTCATGCTTAAGTTTGGTACACACATATTTTTATATTAACAAAAAATATTTTATAATAGCAGGCTTGAAATACGCTTCGCATTTAGTCACTCCAAGTGTCAACTTTGGTTAGAACATGGTTTATGATTGATTAGTCCAGATGATCCTATCACACACCCACATCTTAATCTAAGAAATTAATTGAATTAATTTTGAGCAGGCATCCGAACGCAAAAGCTTCATGATTATCTTGATAATTTTAAACTGATTGTGAAAATTTGCCTAAAAATATTATTATTGATTCAACTTTTATAAATTTCCCTATTTTTTTATTGACACGTGTGGATTTTTTTAGCAAAATTTCAGATCTGTTGACCTATGTTGACTTTATCCTTAGTCTTTTGATCATAATAAACAAGTTAATTTTGGTTCTAACAATTGAATCTAAGTCATCAAAGCATTCAATGTAATATTGATCGATCAAGGGCAAAAAGATCACTATCAAGACTTTTACATTACAAATTGGACTCACAATGAAGGTAGAGATGAAATCGAGCATTCAAGTCAAAATCGTTTGAGACAAGAGATTCAAAAGTCAATCGCCAAAGGAAGATCTTAGATTAGACGTTTCTATGCATTTGTAAAGGTATAAATGCTTCAATCTTTAGCAATGAATAATTAATGCTCTACAACATATTCTTAAGGCACGAAAAGTCATTTTCATAAAAATGTTAGCATAAATATTTTTCAAATTTGAGAATTTAAAATTGATAATCTAAACTTATATCACATTTTATAATATCACTTACCTTGAAAAACAAGTTAAAAATGTCCTTGAAAAGTCTACATTATTCAAAACATTCACATCGGATCAAACAAAGCTAAAACTGACAAAACCTTAAAAATGCAGACATTTGGTTCAAGTAGTGAACGTCTGGTACATCCGGACGTCCAGTTCGTGTAATGGTCACTTTTTTGACCGTTCTGATTTTGGCACATAATGGCAAGTTTCGTACGTCCATACACGAAAGCGGACGTCCGGTTGCTTGTCCGGTTGTATAGATATTTTGTGCATTTAACTCTAAAAATACATTCACTATTTGCATTCATTGCAAGACTTTTTAAAAAATTGAAGTGAGATATTCTTGAGTAAAAATTATATTGATCTTACGTTTCATTTGTTATCAAATCATTTATTGAGAAAACATTTGATTGATTGAATCAAATTCTTTATTCATCTTCATTATCAAAGTTTTTTCCTTATTTGTAAGTCACTAGAAGCATAGCTTGGGATTTAGTCATAAGTCAATCAAATTTAATAAAAAGGCCCTGCTCGTGACGGAGAGTTTGGTAAAGAAAGACGTAAATTATTGCTTTGGATCGAACCTCCACAATTATATTGTTTGCACAATCTCTTCCCTTTTATTTATCACTTTATATTTCTGGATATTGCTTAATTGATTTATTCATTCATAACTTGTTTAAATTTGGATAAATTTTTCGAAAAAGTTTTGATAACCAATTCACCCTCTCTTGGTTAGTTATTTTTGGGCTATCAATTGGTATCAGAGCAAGGTGTTATTAATTTTTAAAGATTTCACAATCATAAAAGCACAAGCAGAACATGTCACTTTATAAGCTCTACACTTGTGTCATGGTGTAGTAAGAAACAAAATTTCGTTGCATTATCTACCATCGAAACCAAATACATCTCAGCTGTTAGTTGTTATGCACAAGATCTATGGATAAAACAAACCCTTAATGATTATCACTTGTTATTTGACCATATAACTATTATATATGATAACACGAGTGTTATAAACATCTCGTCTTGCATTCTCAAACGAAGCATATTGAGATTAGGCACCACTTTCTATGGGATTATGCACAAAAGGGAGATATTTTGTTAGAATTTGTAAAAATAGAAAATTAATTGGTCGATATTTTTACTAAAGCTCTAGCTTTTGATAGATTTACGCATATTCGAAGAGGTTTGGAAATTATAGATGAATTTGAAGTATGTGACTAATATGTTTATATGTTCAATTGTTGATCCATGTGAAATACTTGTTAATATAAAAGAAGAGGTCATGCGGACGTCCGGATAGGTGCAGGACATAATGGTGGACATCTGGATGCTTGCGTCTGGATTGGCAAAAAATTCCACTACTTGTAGTGGACATCTGGATGGATGTAGCAGACGTCCAGAAGGTTGCGGATTCAGATTTTAAAATGCAATTCAGAATCTTCTTCATTTTCTTCCATCTTTTCTCTAATTTCTCTCCCTAAATCCTCTCTAAATCTATCTTTCACTCCAAATCTTCAAATACTCTCTCAAAATAAAAAAAAAACCATCTCTCTCACACCTCAAATATCTCAAAATCCCCAAATTTCGCCCATCAAAACATAAAAAAACTCTCCCTCACTCGGAAGTCCAAACCTTGGGTCTAGTTTCTTCATCTTCAAAATCTACCACTAAAACCCCAAACTCACTCTATTTGGGTTTATACGAACCCTAGTTTTGAAAAATTGGTATCCATTTTGTTCAAATCAAACCTTTACCATGTCAAGTTAAAGGAGAATGTACACGTGAATGAAAAGAACCTCTAAGCAACCTCTTCCTTCCTCTAATGAAGAACCCAAGGTGTCGGAAAATCCATTTAAAAATTTGCCCGTTCTCATCGGTAAAAATGTTGATTTTGTTGATTTTACTATTGTAGCCCCTACATTTTATATTGAAGAATATTTCAAAAATATGGGTTGGATGTTGGTAGCCACTTTGGAAGAAAACGAATATCCTCGACTTATGAAAGAGTTTTTATAAAAACATGGTTGTTACTCCTAGGGCAGATGGGATTTCATGTTTACTTAAAAACACATTTACTGACATCACCAAAATTTTTATCCGAACTATCCTTAAGCTCGAGGAATATGAAAACCAATTTTTTCTAAACAATGCTCATTCTAGTCTTCAAGGATATAGTCCTACCGAGGCTTGATGTAGAATTACGGGGAATACCATTGAAAATATCACCAAGTTAAGTGCAAATCAACTTTATCTGCCTTGTAAAGTTTTACAAAATATCATTGTCCATGTTATTCTTCCATGAAAGGTCATTGGGACGAAGTCAATAATTTTGACCTCGTCATTCTTGATTCATTTTTAGTCAGGTATAAGTTAGACTTGGTCACATGAAACTTGTTCATTCTACAAGACACATCAAAGCCTTACCTTACGACATGCTTCTTACAAAAAAATTTGAACACTTTGATATACCTTTGCATGATGATTCTTGTTTCACTTTGTCCCGCTGACATCATCAATATCCAAACTCTAAAGGTATGAAAATTGTAAAATAGCACGATCAATGGGTGGCTCATACCAAGGGCTTTGATCCATATTTGGGTCCTTTGACTTTATCTTTCGAATAAGATGAGGATGAGCTTGGAGATGATCACGACGACGATGTGCCACATGTTTCGAGTCCTCTTCATGACATTCCGGGTTCAAACGCTCCTTTCCCTACCGACGGTTTCACTATTACCGAAGATCACTACAATCTCCTCAATGGGTGCATTGACTTACTTACCTCCTCCATTGACGGCAAGATGCACTCAATCTTCAACAAGAAGGACTATAATGCTCAACAAGAGGCTCTCTATGCACAACACATGGATTTCCAAGTTCAACAAAATGCCTTCTATACCCGCTTTGATGCACCTTTCGGACCATCGCTTCCTCTGTACTCTTAGACATGATTTACATTTTATATGTGTATTTTGGAACCATTTATGTTGTTCTAACTTTTCTACGTCTTTAACTTCGTGCACTCTTGTTTGTTATGTGCCTATGAATGCGATATCATCTATTTTAAATTGATTGGCATCATGTGTTAACTTGAGGCAGAATTCATATTTCCTATAGTTGTGTTTTGATCTAAAATGCTATATCTTTTTACTTATGCCAAGAGAGGAAAAATATATGAGATGATATGCTTGACAAGAATATAAGAGATAGATAATATATAAGATGATATGCTTGACGAGAATGTGATAAATACATATTATCAAAATGGTTGCTTTGATAGACATATACTATTTATGAAAAACTATTGGCTTGTAAAAAATAGGGGGAATATATGGATTACATGCAAAATTTAATATTTATATTCCTTTAAATCTTAATTTGTAATCATCTTGTTTGTTATAATAAAAAAGGGAAAAATGTTGACCTATGATTAATTTTATCCTTAATGTTTTGATCATAACAAACAAGTTAATTTTGGTTCTAACAACTGAATTTAATTCTTCAAAAAATTTGATGTAATAATGATCGATCAAGGACAAAAAGATCGCTATCAAGACTTTCACATTACAAATCGAACTCATAATGAAGGTAGAGATGAAAGTCAAGCATTCAAGTCACAATCATTCGAGACGAGTTTCAAATGTCAAATGCCAAAGGAAGATCTTCTACCAGACATTTCTATGCATTTGTAAAGGTATAAACGCTTCTGTCTTTAACAATAAATAATTAAAACACTACAACATATTCTTAATGCACAAAAAGTCGTTTTAATAAAAATGCTTGCATAAATATTTTTCAAATGTGAGAATTTCAAATTGATATTTTAAACTTAGATCACATTTTACAATATTACTTACTTTGAAAAATAAGTTGAAAATGTCCTTCAAAAGCCTACATTGTTCAAAATATTCTCATCAGATCAAACAAAGCCAAAACGGACAAAACTTATAAAATGCAGACGTTCGGCTCAAGTATTGAACGTCTGGTTCATCCGAATGTTTGGTTCCTGTAATGATTACTTTTTTGACTATTCTCATTTTTGGTACATAACGGTTAGTTTCATACGTCTGGACATGAAAGTGGACGTTCAGTTGGTTGTCCGGTTCCACAGACATTTTTGTTTATTGAACTTTATAAATACATTCACTTTTTACTTCATTGTAAGACTTTTTAAGAGTACTAAAGTGAGACATTCTTGAGCAAAAATTATATTGATCTTACATCTTATTTATTATCAAATCATTTATGAAAATATTTGATTGATTGAATCAAATTTTTTATTCATCTTCATCATCGAAGTTTTCTCATCTAACACTTGTTCTTTTATTTATTACCATTCATTGAAGTGTTAGCATCTTCATCCATTAGTACTTAATTTGTAAAACATTTGATTGATTGAATCAAATTTTTTATTCATCTTCATCATCAATGTTTTCTCATCTAACATTGACCTTTTATTTATTACTATTCATTGAAATGTTGGCATCTTTCTCTATTACTATTTAATTTGTTTATATCATTTATTCATAGAGAAACTTTAAATTGTGAAGTCACTTCTCTTCAAATTTGAGGGTCATATTGGGGTCACTAAAAAGCTCAATAGTTTGGGTCTCGTAAAGCTCAACATTGTATAAAGATCAATGTTCCATGTTTGTAAGTTATGGAAGAATTGAAAGGTTTTGGATTAGACCATAAGTCAATCAAATTTAGTGAAAAGGCATTGCCCGTGATAGATAGTTTGGTAACAGAGGACGTAGATCATTGCTTTAAATCGAACCTCCACAATTATATCATTTGTACAATTTCTTTCCTTTTATTTATTGATTTTGTATTTGTGCATATTGCTCAATTGATTTATTCATTCATAATTGCTTAAATTTGGATAAATTTCTCGAAAAAAATTTGATAACCAATTCACATCGTCTTAGTTAATTATTTTTAGGCTATCAAGATCAATAGTCTAAACTGGACGGTTGAATCTAACCTAAATAAAATAGACTGATTTTGATTTTCATATATTGAATATTAAATCTGCATGGTATATGAAAGGATTGAATCGCCTTAACATGTATTTAAAATGAGAAAAATTGATTTTCAATTTTGGGGAGCTAAAAAGGCAAACTTTGTCAAAGTGGGGGCAATTATGCAATAACTGCTTAAAATCAGTTTTGAGAAATAACTCCCTCATGCACATACTTATTTGTAGTTATCTATATGCAATTTCCATGAACTTGGAAATTTTCTCTTCTTTGATTCACGCACTTAGGGCACAATCATATATCCTTCCACAACTTTTCAAACCCCTTTCTGCACTTGATTTTTTTGCATTTTGAGCTCTATTATATAGACGACAATGGTAAGACTGGCAATAGAGAACCTTCTATAGCTGCCAGAAAACTAGTGCGTCGAAGTTCACGATGCGGGACAACTGTTGCTCTATTCCAAACACCATTTGAGCCCATCCAGTTAGACTTTGAGGAAGAAAGGGCTATCATACCATATGTACATCCTAAAGAAATCTCCGTGTCTGAATCTTTTGAGGAAAGTACTCCTCCCGTTCTACCATATCCAACTAGGCGACCTAACGACCCTACAATATATCCCAATCGCAAGGTAACCATTGTAGAGAAGAATAGTGAGGAATATGAGGGAAATGGGGTTGAGGAAGGTGGTACTGACAAGGAAATAGATAAATACCATGATTCTAGTGATAATGAGGAGCAACTAGAACAAACAGAAGGGAAGAAGGTCTGTCCTGGCCTGGATGATGAAGTTCAAACCACTGAAGTACGTGTTTGACACGATCGGTCCCAAAATTCCTTATTAGACTCAAGACATAACGTGCGCCAATGATAAGTGCCGGCTAGGCACTAGACCCATCACCAAGGTAACTGTAACTTATCTTTGATTGTATGGCTTCCTTTGATCAAATGAAATTTTTCGAAAATTTTGACAGTCTCCTTTAAAAAATGGAACTATTCTCAATCCTGTAACCATAAAATTTTTTCCAAACACCAATATACTAACATCATAATATCAATCACTCATCCAACCAAAAATATTTATATCACTATGCATCATAACTACTTCTAAAAAAGATAATAGTGATGCAGTTTAATTTACAATATTCCATCATGATCATTGGTACATTTAAGTACAAAAATCCCCAAATACGATGCAAATGTTTCGCTTGATGATTACACAGTTTTAAGTGAAAGAACCTACAATTGGTGGTGGTAGTGGCTGCAAAACTATCAATATAACCTTCACCACTGCTCAGTCAACTACCTCCTATAAGAAAAATGTAAGAAAATATATGAAATGATAATCCCAGTGAGTGGAGGGTTTAAAAAATGGTTATAGTGTCCTTTATGTATGTATATACCTTTATATAAAAATGAAACTGATATTTCACTTATCTTGATGTACTCATTATTCTTGAAATCTGTATCATAATATCGTATAAAATCATAATGCTGGTGCTAAATCATAAATTAGACTCAAACTGATATCTAAAAATGATAATAATTGATACAATAAGATGAGTAAATACATTAGTTCAATTTAGTAAGCTAAAACCATTATCTGAAATCAATAAACTGAACTGTAAGCTGCAAGCTAATAATCCACTATATACTGGATAATCACATTAAAATATACCCCATGTAATCATCTGCTAATGATCTAAAAGTTATAAAGTCATATGTACATAAACTGTCTGTTCAACACTTGTGTACACGATTGTAGTCCCTCAGTACATAAAGTGGAAATAACATAATCATCCTTATACATGGCTGTAGCTCCTCAGTACATAATAGGTACCCTTACGCACTGCCGTAGCCCCTCAGTGGATAAGAGTTACCTTTACACACGACTATAGCCCCTCGGTGTATAGGAGTCAAATACATGACTTTAGCACACGGCCGTAGCCTCTCAGTGCACTAGAGTAAGATAATTATATCGGGTATTTTTTGATGGTTTCAAAATAAGCAATAAGCTGATACTTAATGTATCTATTTCGTTTGGCTAACTAATTCACTTAATTTTCGAATCACTCCACTTTCCTAACATTTCCCGGCTACCCCGATGAGATTAAACAAGATTTTCATGTCATTAATCATCCACATTTCTCATTTCAAATTTCTTTTAACTAAATACATAAATTTTATCAAAAATCCATTTCTTATAATCTCAATATTCATTCAAACTAAGAACTCAAGCACAAGATAAGTTATTTTCAACAGTTCTAACTTAATATCATTTAACAATCACAAAGAAAAATAGCAAGAATGCCAATTTTTCCTAAATTTTCGGATTAAGCCATATTTATCAAAACCCTAATATCCAATTATCATTTTTTCCAATCCACTAGAATAAATAGCTCAAAATGCTCAAATAAACAGCTTCCCTATCATATTTTTCAAGTATAAGCTATAAATTTAAAACCCTAAAATTTTACCACAAAACTCAACCAAAATATATTTTGAATTTACCTTAAAATAGAAGAAGAAATTGAGAACCCAAACTTTGATCTCGTTAGTTGCTTTTTTTCCCCCATTTTTCCTCCTTCTTTTCCCCTTTTTCCTTCTTCTTTCCCGATTTCTTTCTTTGCTACGTGCGTGTGTGGTGTGAGTAATGAAAATGGGTTTTAATTGCCAAGTTAGTGGATTATTTGAACTAGAGGTCCCTCATCTTCCAAACAAAATAACTTTTAAGTCTTTAACTTCCAAAACTAAATAAATAATTTCCCAACTTCAAATTTAATCCAATTCAAACCCTCAAATAATATCCATTGCAAAATAAACCCAAGAAAATAATTTGCTTCATTTAAGTCCCATTTTGACTATGACTTTGACAATTCCACTTTTGACTTTGAAATAAAATCTCGACTTTTAATTTGTAGGAAATGGGGTGTAACAGTTCACGAGTTAATTACCCCAATAGTCACTAAACTTTACAGAAAGTTTCCACTGGGTCACTAAACTTTAAAAACTATGTGGTTAGTCACTGAATTTTCGAAACTGCAACCCCATCCATCACTGAACTTTAAAAATCACCCCATTCGTCACTTAACTTTGCAAAAGATTTCTACAGGGTCACGAAACTTTGTAAAAAGTTTCCCACATGGTTACTGAATCAGTGACCGTCTGGGAAACTTTTTGCAAAGTTAAGTGACGAATGGGGTGATTTTTAAAGTTCAGTGATGGGTGATGTTGTAGTTTCGAAAGTTCAGTGACTAACTATGTAGTTTTTAAAGTTCAGTGGCTTGGTGAAAACTTTCGGTAAAGTTCGGTGACTATTGGGGTAATTAACCCAACAGTTCACTACTGAAATTGACTCAGAAATCTGGCTCATAGTTTGAGCCCTCTGGAAAAGAGTTTAAAGATTCTTCTAAGTCCACTCAACCACCAAGGAGGAGAGCAACCAGAGAAGAAAAATGGAAAAAAAGGTTGGCGAGATAGTACATACTAAAATGCTAAAGGCGGTGAAATGATCAATACCACGACTTTCAAACACTTTTCATGATGACAAATAAATTGATCAAGATCATGCATCTACATCTACATCAATAGATTCATTCAATTCTTATGAACTCTCAACGAGAAGAGCATAGGGTATCTCCGTTCTTTAGGAGAAGCATAAAAGTCTTCCCATAAAGATTTAATTTCTTATTATGAAGTCAATTTCAATCATAATATTCCTAAGACTCAATACACATCTAACAAAGATGACGATTCAGAACACCATGAATCCCCTACTTTGTGAAGAGCATATGGAATCGTATCTTGATGTTGTAATTTGATAGAATTTCGTACTCTTTCTGCTAAAACCCCAACACTTACCGGTGAGTCAGAACCTCTTATTCCAGGGAGGTGCCTACAGAATTTGTAGAACTCTTACCTTTGATCTTGACCTACTCAGGTTATACAATTTCACCAGAGTTAGACACTCTACATCTCTACAAAACTACTATTTTTTGAGAGAATTGAATGAGACTCTGTTAGTTTCTTTCACTGTACATAGAATTTATAGAGGAGTTTAAGGTCTTAATTGGGGAGTTTGTCAAGGTAAGGTTGGATGATGTCATTAGTTTTCATGAATTGGTTGTATTGGCAGCTTTTGGGAAAAAAATTAATGAAACCTTTGTGAATGGATTTTATGCCAATGTTCTCAAAAATATTGGCATTGCAGGAAACCCTTTTAGATGGCAGATATATGTAAGGGAGAGACAGATCACTTTCGATACATCTGTGCTAAGAAATTGGCTAGATATGGATGAAATTGTCAAAACCCAGTGATGAGCGGTTGCCTGATGATGTAGTTGCATTGGAATTTGATTGACATGAATTGGCCAGATAAGATAGACAATTTGCCTGGTTCAAGACTCTTGTCAAAGTATAAAGTCCTTTATAAAATTCTGTTCAGATTCTTGATCCTTTGACCTACCATTCTGATGTGTCACATGAGAGGGCTGTCATCTTGCATAAACTCAGCTCCAGGGTTGGACTAGATTTGGTGAGGCTATTCTTTGACATGATAATTACTGAAGGGCCTAGAAGGACTAAGCAATACAAACTTTCTTATCCCAGTCTGTTCCATCATTATGTGGTTGATTTTGAAATGAATGCAATGACGACTGACAGATACTCTACAGATGTTCCTACTATGGGGATGTCAGAATTTACCAACTTGGATGGTATGCCTAACCCAGTTTTTAGGTGTTAGGTTTGTGACAAAAATTCTACGTGATTTAGAAGTTTGTTACATGAAGGAAGCTTGTTTAATCTTGGTTTAGAAGTACGGTTTGATTAGGAATCAAATTTCATGGTGTTTTGGGAGTTTGATTGAATTAAAGACTTGGACATAAAGTAAAATACTTTGGAGCGAACCTGACGCTGCGGCGTCCATGGCGTCCGGTAGCATGTTTTTCCGCGATTTTCTTGTTTTATCCGAATTTTAGGACTTCTTCAACTTGGACTCCATAACTTCGAGATTTGGCTTCTATAAATACCCCACAAAGTATAGACATTTAAAAAGGTGAAAAAGAAAGACTCAAGAGAGATTATAACAATTAGATCATTGTTGTATACATTAGAAACAAGAGAGAATTGTTTAGATTAGATTGAGATGATCAAATCTTGTAAGACAATTGTTTGTTTCTTGGAATAATAAATTCTACTCTTCCACAATTTTCTTGATTGTTGTGTGATCCATTAAATTTCACATTGTCCATATTTTTTTGTCTTTAATTATTTGGCCGGTTTCTCAACAAATGATATCAAAATGCTTTTGATATCGGGTTGGTTCATAACAAGTTGTATCAGAGCCAAAGTCGATTTTTCATGGATGACAACTTTGAAATTTGATATTCCGCTTTTGGATCGCAACAATAGGTTTTCATTGTGGTAAATCAAGATGCGAGCGATTCTTGCTCAATTGGATCTTGATGATGCTTTGTTGGGGATTGATAGGACTGGGGATGAGAAACAACGAAAGGATTGGAAAGTCCTATCACAGATACATTTTCATCTTTCTAATGAAATTCTTCAGGACGTGGTAAAGGAGAAAAGTGTCGCTGCATTGTGGTTGAAGTTGGAGCAGCTTTGTATGACAAAGAGCTTGACAATTAAGTTACACTTGAAGCAGCGCTTGTATTCTCATCGCTTGACGGAAGATGGATCTTTGGAAGGTTATCTATCGGTGTTCAAGGAAATTGTCGCTGATTTGGAAACGATGGAGGTTAAGTATGATGAAGAAAATTTAGGGCTGATATTATTATGATTGTTGCTTCCTTCATATATGACTTTTAGAGATACCATTCTCTATAGTCGGGATACTCTTACAATTGACGAGGTATATGATGTGCCGTATTCTAAGGAGAAGATTAAGCATCTGGTCGTCGGTTCTGAGGCTCATGGAGAGAGTTTTGTTGTTCGTGAGAGGAAGACAGGTGGTCATGGAAGGGGTAGAGTCAAGGATAGCAACAGCAATATAGTCTATTGGTATTGCAACAACAAGGGACACATGAAGAGGGATTTCTATGAGTGGCGAAAGAGGTTTGCTACTGCAGATCAAGATGAACAATCAAAAAATTTCTATAATGTTAATCTTGTAGAAGAGAACGATGACGAAGTTTTGTTAGCGATTACTGAGGGTGACTCCAAACTTGAAGGGGATTGGATTCTTGACTCATCTTGCACTTTTCATATGTATTCAAATCGGGATTAGTTTTCTTCATATGAAATAGTTACAAGAGGTTCCGTGATGATGGGAAGCAATGAGCCTTGTAGAATAGCTGAGATTGGTAACGTCAAAATCAAGATGCTGAATGAGATGGTTAGAACATTTGGCCATGTTCAACATGTTCCAGGTATAAACAAAAATCTAATATATTTGAGTGCTCTTGATTCAAAAGAGTACAGGTATATCGGTGGAGGTGGAGTTCTAAAAGTTAGCAAAATGTGCCTGGGTTGTGTTAAGGGGGCGGAGAAAGTCCCGGTTATATATGTTGAAAGGTTCGACGATCACGTAGGAAGCAGCTGCAACTTATGGTTTAGTAAGCGATAACTCGGGAATAGTTGGTTGTGATCGGGTTGTTCATGGTAATTTAAACAATAATATTGGGAAACCTTTTAGTAGCTTAGGTGGAGCTGGTTGTGATCTTGTTGATCGTGTTGCTCATGGTGATTTGAGCAGGTTTGACAACTCAGGTGGAGTTGGGATTGCTTGTGATGGTTCAAGTAGGTTTATTGACTCAGCTGGAGTTGGAAGTGATTGGGATGATTCAAGCAAGAATGGCGTGCAAGGTAGTTCTGCTGGTATGCAGGGCTTGGATGCAGTTCATAGTTGCTGAGTATGCCCGAAAGGGGCATGGTGTGCCCGACGGGGGCATGAAGTGTCCAGTTGAGATAAGGTGGAACAGTTGGAGAATGACTTGAAGAGTGGAGATTTAATTCCTTGTTATGGAATTTGTTTCAAGGTGGAGTTTGTTAGGTTTGTGATAAAAATTCTAAGTGATTTAGAAGTCAATTGCATGAAAGAAGCTTGTTTAATCTTGATTTAGAAGTACGGTTTGATTAGGAATCAAATTTTATGGTGTTTTGGGAGTTTGATTGAAGTAACGACTTGGAGATGAAGTAAAATACTTTGGAGCGGAAAAGGAAAAAAAAATTTAGCATGCCTGGCGCCCCTGAACGGGGCAGCGAACCCGGCACTACAATGTCGGGCTCGGGCGCTGTAGCGCTGTGGCGTCCGGTAGCATGCTTTTCCACGATTTTCTCGTTTTATCCGAATTTTAGGATGTCTTCTTCACCTTGGACTCAAAACTTCGAGATTTGGCTTCTATAAATACTCCACAAGGTGTAGACACTTAAAAAGGTGAAAAGGAAAGACTCAAGGGAGATTATAACAATTAGATAATTGTTGTATATATTAGAAACAAGAGAGAATTGTTTAGATTAGATTGAGATGATCAAATCTTGAAAGACAATTGTTTGTTTCTTAGTATAATAAATTCTCATCTTCCACAATTTTCTTGATTGTTGTGTGATCCATTAAATTTCATATTGTCCATATTTTTTCGTCTTTAATTATTTGGCTAGTTTCTCAACAAGTGATATCAAAACATTTTTGATATCGGGTTGGTTCATAACATTAGGAATCCTAGACAAGTGCTGTCTACAAAGCAATATAAAAGACTTAAGATCATTGAAGGGTAGCTCGGAGTCGTGAAGAATCTGGCAGCCCAAATATTTTTGCGTACTCAAAAGTTTACTGATGATTTTAAGGCAATTTGTAGGTCATTGGATAAGCCTGCTTATTTGAGAGATGGGAGGATTAAAGATGCATGGAGGAAGAGCACTCCTGGCTTTCTTGAATACTAGCCAGAGGAGACTGTTGGCACTACTACTGTACCAGATGCACTTGACAGTTCAACGCAAGTCGTACCAGAGGCACAGGGTTTTGACCTTCCTCAAAGTCAGACTGAAGCTCTAGATGCTGCAGCATCCATTGCTTTCCACAAACGTGTTAGTTGTTCTCAAACAGATGGTGCTAATAATTCCAGGAAACAGTGATGCATTCTTGTGCTGCCTTCCTGATCTTTAACCTCTATGACTAACTATTTGATATGATATCTGTAATCCTAACTTTGGGCTCTAACTACTTGTCTCTCTTACATCAAGATGACGGTAGTAACTTGATATATTTGTGGTTAGTTGGTTGATTCACTTTCCTACTTTGATAATGTGCATGTAATTTCAAAAAAAGAGGAGGATTTTGATGATGGATGATAAACATGAAAGAATCGTCAGTTAGTTGTAGATTGTAGTTTGATCAGTTTGATGGATTTTTTGTATTATATTGTTGTTCACTCCATACTTCTATGTGTGAAATTGTTTAACATACACTTTTATGTCTACAAGGTATGGGGATATTTGAGTCAGGTAATAAATAATTATAATCATTGTCGATTGCTTTACATAAGTAATAGAAGACAACAAGATTGGTATTACATCTTTGAACGTACATCCACTTCTGGTGACCTAGAGCTAAAGGATTATGTCGTCGTCGTGAAACTACAAGTTCAACCAGACTCATGTCTTATTAATTACTTTCAAAGCTAACCGTCTTCTTCAATGTATTTGAAGAAAACAAACAACGTGTGTTGATGTACAATCCTATTCATTGATCAAGTTACTTAGCACGAGTTAAAAATGGTGATTCTTAATCTTAGTGGTGGTTCGAGTACAATAGTTTATTTTGATAAAATCATGATCAAAGGTTTTGATTCCACTTTTCTAACAAATTAGAAGAAGAAAACACAATGGAGTTGTTCTTAAATTTCTTTTGATTTCTTTTTTTGTTAATTTACGAAATTACAAAATCGAGACTAATGTATTTTTTGATCATTTGATTTAGTAGATTGTTTGACTCGTGACATAGGGGCCGATGGATGTTTCCCTTTGGGGTTTAGCACATTACATCTGGTATTCAAGTTTTAATTTGCTTGTCAATTTTCTCATATTGTTAGAACACATATTTATTCTCCATGTTACTGTTAGAACCGTTAAAAATTGAGTATATGACATTCTGACGGATTGCTTCCCACTATTTAAATAATATAATTAACAATGAATTTTTAATTTATCTAGGTTTTAGAATTTACAAACAACACGTTCTTCCAAGACTTCAAGTGAGGTGTGGTTTGGTCGATTTTATACCTCAAGTGCAAGGATCGTGAACAAGTAGTAAAATTGATGTGAGTTCAAATATCAATTACATGAGGACTAAGTATTTAGCGTAATTATCAATTAACTCTATCTCTAAAATAACTAATAATTAGGTGTGGTGGTAATTATTAATAACCTCAATCTATAATTAATATAACTAACTTAATCTAAGTGGTAGGAAGCGTAATGATTATTTAATAGTTAATTAAGCACTACATCCCTTATCCTCTACATTAATTCACATTTTTGAAAACAATTATTTGATTTGAAAATCAATGTTCTTGCCATGTTCAATCATCCTCTTGAGATCAGTCAAACGAATTCCTAAGCCGATCCAATAATATCTCTATTCTGAATTTATATGCGAAGCAATGCATTAAAAACCTTATAGTGAATGTTATCACATGCTATTTTCCCTATTTCTTCTCCTGAACGTCAATTGGAATCATACATCAATTCCATTTATCGATCAATTAATTGAAAGCATTAAGAGCATAACAAACATTCAACACCAAACAATTGTCTTAGTGTCAAAATTATATAATAAATACCAAAACTTCATAAAGTAGGGTTTAACATGATAAATCCCATGTCGGTTAAATACTGAAATATAGACCAACTTATAAGGGTTTGTGTAAGTGTTATACCCAATGTCCAATCAACTTTGGGCATAAACACTTTTAATATATAATTGATATATTTCATTTATGGTAAATCTATTATTTAATTGAATTAATATTTAATAAACTAAATAATAGAGTTCGTAGATTCAAGTTTTGGTAATTTGTTAATTACAAAAACTTATGATTGTGAGATACAAATTACATATGACTGAATTTTAAATCATCTGTGGTCGTAAGTAACAACGAGATACATATATCGTTATTACGAACAGACCAGCACATGTGACATTTTTTAGTTATGAAGTAAGTAGCTAATCTCACAAGTTAAAGTGTAGTGACACTTAAATGAATACGTGAGTGTTTTGTTATAGAACAAAATATTGGAGACTCATTGGAGAGATTCCATATGGATGACTGTCTGAGTGTCAATGGTTAATATCTAACATTCGGTAGTAGAATTTATCATTTGACTTGATGTTATCATAGTGCCTTATATGGGGACAATCATACTTTGTTGATATTGGATGCTACTCTACCAAGAGTTGCTAATATATCATCATTCGAGTATGTCAAAAATCATATGAAGATTGTGAATGATCAATAGAGGATTCGTCACTCTTAGATATCAAGAGATTATGATATATTTTAATTTAGTTAAGTCGATAATGAAATTTTTGGCTAAGACTCATAAGTTGAAAGAGTTTATGATTTACATTGATTTAATAGTGGGATGAAAGATATGATCGATAATTGAGATCGACACACATTCATATCTCGATCTCTAGTCACGTGTTTTGAGCAATTACTATTCAAGAACCATTTGCTCCTTATATTCATTGATACCTAAAAGAATAATTCATTTTTTTATTTTTAGTACTCCTGCAAATTGGGGTCATAGTTAGTTAGTTCTAGTGGACTCTTGAATCCATTTATTTTTGCTTTCAAAGTGTAGCTTCTTTTTGGTTAAACAATTAAATGCAATATGTCCACTTTTATTATAAAAGCTACATGTAATGTTTGAAATAGAGGAATTCGAAGGTTTAAGAAATAAATTTTGGGATAATTGCAGCTACGGCACCAAATATTTCACTTTGTTGCAGACTTGACCCAAACATTTATTTTTTGCCATCCACTATATCAAACCTTTCAAGAAATCACTCTTGAAGTCTATGTGGATGTAAATCATATATTTGACCATTAGCTGACGAGAGTAATTGATTTTGACTAAGGCCTTGTATGGGAGGGATTAAAATCGGATTAAAATTGAAAATATAGCCGTTATTGTTGACTTTTATTAGACGAGTGGGACCCAATAACGGCCATATTTTCAATTTTAATTGGATTTTAATCACTCCCGAACATGGCCTAAATATAAAATGGGCAAAATGGTAACTTTCCAATTTTATCATAAAAGAAATTAAAAGATTCAATAAAAAATAGAAAAAAATATAAAAGAGCTACCAATGTTCATCCCCTTCACCAAACCAACCCACCCAACCCATTTCCCATTCCCACTCTCACACCCACACCCACGCCCACACCCACCCCCTAAAAATCATCACAGTCAACACCACCGCCACCACCGTGGACACCACCGTCGACATCAACTGAAAATTCTAACAATTTCAAAATCAGATTTTAACTAAGGAAATCTAGTGGTGTGAAAATTGTGAAGTAACTTGAAATTTTTTCCATCTCTTCATATTTGAATTTCAGAGAAAGAAGCGAAGAGAGAGAAATGAGCAGAGGCAATGGATAAATTTTAGTGAAGCACCACTCAGAGTGCTACACATTGATGACCCATTTGAGAAAGCCAGGCTTGTTGATAAAGTAGCAAACAAATGGCTACAAGGCAACATAATTCGCCTATGTAATGATTCAATAGATATTGTTGTGCCTGATCCGCCTTCCTAGCTCTCAAATGTAAGCAATGAACAACTTAATTTTGTTGTAATCTAAATATTTGATAAAATGTCTCTGTGGTGCTTTTTCGTATGTTAGAAGTTTGTTTATGGTAATGCACACAGGGAAAGTTGGTGTCATCGAGTGTGATGCCAAAGCTGGGAGTTTACAAAGTAGACAGACTATTTGTGTATAGTTTTTTGCATAATGAGAGCTGGGCGGGTCTTCCTTTCTTCTTTTTTGGGTCCCTCACCCCACCACCATAGCTTACACAATTTCAGGTTACTTTACAATTTTCACATCAATAGATTTTCTTAGTTTCCTTAGTTTAAATTTGATTTTGAAATTGTTACAATTTTCAGATAATGAAGACGATGGCATCAATAGTGGTGGCAACGGTGGTGGCAGCAATGGGTGGTGTTTCCTGTGATGATTTTCAAAGGTAGGGGTGGGTGTGGGGGTTGGAAATGGGTTGGGGTGGATCGGATTGGTGAAAGTTAGAAATGCAAGATAATTGATTGATAATTTAGCTCTTTTGAATGCTTCAGCATTGTGCTGATATAAAATGTTACAAGAGGAATATTCTAGAGTGTTTATAGTGGTTAGCTTCTTGAATTAAGGAGGATGTTGGAATCAATTTACAACAGAAAGTAGTGGAGGCATTTCTGAGTAATCGAAAATAGACAGCAAGGCAATGCAGCTGGCGGTGATGCTTAAACCAGTTGGCTGCTAATGTGGTGCTAAAGGAGAGAGTTGGAATATGTTGTGTGAGCTAACTATGTTAACTCTTGACACCTCCCTTCAAGCTAGACGTCAATGAAGTGACTCCAAGCTTGTCTTTTAGGAAAAGAAATCTTAAATGAGTGAGGCATTTGGTTAATAAATTTGCACTTTAATCAGATGAAGGCACAAATCTCACTTCTAGTTCTTTTCCAAGCACATTGTCTCTGATAAAATGAATGTCCAATTCAATATGCTTCTTTCTTGCATGGTATACTGCATTGGCTGCTAAGGCACTTGCACTCATGTTGTCACACCATAAAACTGGAGTTGATACTTGTGGTAATTCTAGTTCTTTGAAAAGTGATTGGATCCAAGCTATCTCTGAAGCTGCTGATGCAAGAGCTCTGTACTCTGACTCGGTACTTGATCTAGCAACTACATGTTGCTTCTTTGATGACCAGGCTACCAGGTTATCTCCCAAGTAAATGCAATAGACTGCTGTTGATCTCTTGTCATCAGGACAGGAGGCCCAATATGCATCTGAGTATCCATTTAGATGTAATCTGTCACTTCTTTGTATCCACAACCCCTCATTTATTGTTCCTTTAAGGTATCTAAGTACTCTCTTTAATGCTTGCCAATGTGTTGATGTTGGTGATTGTAGGAACTGACTGAGTTTATTTACAGCAAAGGTAATGTCGGCCTAGTGTGTGTGAGGTATTGCAGTCCTCCTACTGCACTTCTGTAAATTGAGGGATTCTTCAGTGCTTCTCTATCAGTTTTTAACATGGTTTTGCCTGTAAGAATGGGAGTTGGACAAGGCTTCAGGTTTTGCAGCTCAAATTTTCTAAGTAACTCAGCAATGTATCTTGTTTGTGTTAGATAAAGTCCAAAATCATGCTACAGTACTTCAATTCCCAAAAAAGTGGTAAAGTTGTCCCATATCTTTGAGTGCAAACATTTTATTTAGTTCATTTATGAACCTTTGCAACATCTCCACGTCGTTTCCTATCACAACAATGTCATCTACATAGATGAGTGCAAAAATGATTTGCCTTTCATTCTTGAAGTAGAACAGCAATGTGTCTGCTACTGATTGTTTGAACTTCCAGCTTATCATTGTTGATTTCAACTTGTCATACCAACACTACAACAAAACTATGATTTCGGACAAGATTTTCCGCAACATACAAAAAGTTGTTGCAATAAGTGACTTAACGCGACATATTTTTTGAGTTTGTTGCGAAGTTTGTGATGAGAAAAATAAGTACCAAAAAACCTTTGGCGACATAAAAAGTTGTCGTGAAATGTGAGAAGTTGCGACAAATAATAAAGAATGTCGCCAAAGCCAAATTATTTTTGGTGGGAAACTTATGGCGACAAACCTTTATTTCTTGCAACAAAATGCTTGTGATGCAATAAGGTCAACTTTTCGCGATAAAAAATATTTGTTGCTAAAAATTATAATTGTGATTTCTCGACAAGATTTTTCGCAACATACAAAAAGTTGTTGCAATAAGTGACTTAACGCGACACATTTTTTTAGTTTGTCGCGAAATTTGCGATGAGAAAAATAAGTACCAAAAAACGTTTGGTGACATTAAAAATTGTCGTGAAATGTAAGAAGTTGCGACAAATAATAAATAATGTAGCCAAAAATATGAAGGATAAGTGATGTAATATGATGTAATATGGTCTACTTTTCGCGATAAAAAATATTTGTGGCTAAAAAAATGTAATTGTGATTTCGCGATAAGATTTTTCACGACATACAGAAAGTTGTTGCAATAAGTGACTTAATGCGACACATTTTTTTAGTTTGTCGCGAAATTTGTGATGAGAAAAAGAAGTATCAAAAAACGTTTGGCGACAAAAAAAATTGTCGTGAAATGTGAGAAGTTGCGACAAATAATAAAGAATGTAGCCAAAAATATGAGGGATAAGTGATATAATATGATGTAATAGGGTCTACTTTTCGCGATAAAAAATATTTGTTGCTAAAAAATGTAATTGTGATTTCGCAATAAGATTTTTCACGACATACAAAAAGTTGTTGCAATAAGTGATTTAACGTGACACATTTTTTGAGTTTGTTGCGGAGTTTGTGATGAGAAAAATAAGTACCAGAAAACGTTTGGCGACATAAAAAGTTGTGGTGAAATGTGAGAAGTTGCGACAAATAATAAAGAATGTCACCAAAAATATGAGGGAAGCCAAAATATTTTTGCATATTTTTGGTGGGAAACTTATGGCGACAAACATTTATTTCTTGCAACAAAATGCTTGTGATGCAATAGGGTCTAGTTTTCGCGATAATAAATATTTGTTGCTAAAAATTCTAATCGTGATTTCGCGATAAGATTTTTCGCGACATACAAAAAGTTGTCGCAATAAGTGACTTAACGCGACACATTTTTAGAGTGTGTCGCGAAGATTGTGATAAAAAAATAAGTACCAAAAAATATATAAGGTGACATAAACAGTTGTTGTGAAATGTGTGAAGTTGCGACAAATAATAAAGAATATCACAAAAAAAAGTAGTAAAATATCTTTAAAAAAAGTTTCCTATGTTGGGAGGGACACAGGGCACCATGAGGTAGCTGCGTTCCCTAACAGCTTGATAATGATACATGTTCCCTTTCAACACCCTCTCCCCCTTATAATAGACTTAGGAGAAAAAAACCCAAGTGACACCAGTAGACATTTTAAGGCTGTGGAATCATACTTTTTCTTTTCCATTTTTTGTAGGATTATCGGAGACGATTTTTTGGAAAATTCTTTTTGGGGATGAAAGTTTGGTTGAATGGGGTTCCGAAAAAAATACTTACGACGAAAAAAAATATATATATTTTTTAAAAAAATATTAAAAATAGGGAAAATGGGAAAAAAAATGAAAACGAATGCGAAAAAATCCCGAAAAATCACGGAAGGTGAACTCTTTGAGGAGCATTTGTTTTTTTTTGCCGAAAACAATTTCGATTTCCACGTTTTTTGGTGCATGTATGAGGATGGGGGACGGGGACGGGAGGATGGGAGATTTTGTGGAACGAGTCCGGATGCACGAAATTCGAACGTTACTCTTGTACCGAGCAATCATTTTATGCTCCCGACAGCAATCCATTGCTAAAACATCTCGATGTTTACTTTTGCCCGTTATGGGACACGATGACAGCACTGCGACAGGCCGTGGCAGGGACTTGTGCAGGTCGTGTCAGGCATCATCGGGTTTTCTCAACCACTTCCCGGGCACCGTGTCCACGACCATGTCGAGGCAACTTAGGGAGTTTCCTAGGCACCGTGTCCAGGCCATGTCAGGCAACTTCCGAGTTTCCCAGGCACCATGTCTTGGCCATGTCAAGCATCATCCGAGTTTTTCAGGCACCGCGTCCTGGCCATGTCAGGCATCATCCGAGTTTCTCAGGCACCGTGTCCTGGCCATGTAAGGCATTATCTGATTTTCTCGGAGCACGTGTCTGGCCATGTCAGGCATCATCCCGTTTTCCCAGGCACCGTGTGCTGACCATGTCAGGGACACAAGCACACATACCGTGTCGGTGACGTAGGCACACGAATGCAGTATCGTGTGCATGATGGGAACAACTCAGGGAGACTTTCACTTTCAGCCACTTCGGGCACACGAAGGCAACAACGTGTGCATGCCGTGGCAGGGACTCAAACATACTTAAAGGTACTTTCATGCAAACGAAGGCAACTCAGGCACACCTCGGACACTAAGGGACATCACATGATTTTGAAGTATTCAAGCAACTAATGAGACAACTTGTAGGAACACGAAGGCACGTCGCAGGCACACGAATGCAGTGGGGGCCACTCCTAAAAATTAGCTTTTCACCAACGAAAAATTACCAACGGATCAGATCTAATTATTAGTTATGAAAACATAATTTTTTGTTGACCTTTTTTTACCTATTATAGGTAGATTTTTGATATTAAAGCATAATTTTTTGTCATGTAATGATTTATTTAATTGTCTGGAACAAAATAACTTATTGGGATACTGATTCTGATTTTCTTCTCAAGTACTGACACTCACATAACAAAATGAACATGCATTCAATTTTTATTTTCCTACTTACTGAATTATTAATGATGCTGCGTTGATTTGTGAATTCAATAGAACCCCTGATTTATTTAGATAATGTACACGAAATTTGTTCTCTGTTTATCTTACTTTTGGTGATTATTGTCATTATAGTATGTGTGATCACAAGTTTGGTTTATATCTAATCAGGTGCAACAAGTAAAGCCTGATGTGCTTCTTGGTTTGTCAGCTGTTGGAGGCTTGTTCTCTAAAGAGGTAATAATTCATTTCATGTTTCACTTTGGGTTGTAACAATTTTCCCGTTGAGCCCATTAAATGAAATCGTAGAATGGCGTATTTTTTTCTTCCTAAGTGATTTCTTTACTTCACAGAGTCGTTAGTTGTCAGTACTGTCCCCTTTCAAATTTGGTTATTTTTATTAATTTCAAGCATACCTAATACTATTTAAACAAGTTATTTTACAATGATGTAGAATAATAACAGTTGATTAGTAACACAGTTAAAAGACATGCAACAAAGGAATGGGGAAATTGAATAAGTTTAGTTGGGCTATTTACATTAAAAAAATTTAAGTTTGGCTCGATAAATAAGGCATATTTCTCTAATATGATTTTCCTGACTAGGGTGCTATGGAGAAAGCAATAAAAATAAAGTTGCAAAGGCAGTTGTTCCTGAAATATATGTCATGTTTCAGGCTTTAAGGTTCGTAACTAATTGCTGTTACTCTTTATGATTTATCATTACCTTGTTCCTGCATAATAATGAGTATGGGTGGACAATAATGATTCAGTGAATTTGGGTCAAAGATAGTGCCACCAAAAAGAATATCTTTTTCTCTAAATCTTGACCTTGTTTTCAAGATTTGATTTTTATGTTGTTTGATTATACGTGCTTCTTGATTTTGAGTGCTCTTGGTGAAATCTTGAGGTGGGCCTTTTGGTGTTCTGGCTCATCTTTTTATTTAGGTGTTAATGCTGTAAACATTGAATTCTTTTTGTTTGGGTGTAAGGCACAAACAATCAGAAGAATACGTTTCTCAAGTTTTTGAGTTAGTGCTAGAGTTCGATTTGAAATTGTTTATGCAAAGCAGTGAAAAACTCGTTCGGCCTTCTCTGCGAGGGCTGTCTCGTATTGAGGAATGTGTTGGAAGTATTTGACCTCATTTTTCTTAACCCCTTTTGTTGTATAGGTTACTGAAGAATTTCAAGCTGTAAATGTATACTGTGAGCCGACATATTGAGATACGAGGTCGGATGAAATTTTATTCTTGAAAATTTACTGGAGAATTTGATTTGTTATGCTCATTAATGACTTGTTCATTTAGAGATGTATGTAAGATATAGAAACATATGAGCTAAACTATGCTGGTAAATGCATCTGAAGCCTGGAAGTTCTTGGTTACACTTGGAATCTCTTGTTTAATTGATAGATAAAAAACATGCAGTACAATCAACTAGCAAATTTTCCTGCTTTGGTTTGTGGTTAATGTGAGTACGACATTAGTTTGATTGACCTGTGGGTGGTGGGTGCAAGTTATTTTACTCCCCTGATTTACGTTATGACATTGATGACATTTAGAAACTGGAGTAATTCTGATTATGTAGTGGAACTTAGAAGATCTAGATCTAACGAATTTATATGATTGTTTCAAATGGCGTAACATTAATGTACTTATGTAATTGAACTTCCTTTGCCCATCTGATATGTCCAGATAGTTGCAGCTGGAGTTGATCCTCAGCAACATATATTTTTCTTTTGGTATGGAATTATTCTCGAATTTAGTCTGAGAAGTATAATATCTTTACACTTGTCAGTGTCAAATATAATGAAATGATTCGGGTGTGATGCAGTTCTAAGGCACCACGACGCACAAAACTGAAGAGCCTAGTTCAAAGTTCAAAGCATGTGCATCCCTTAGTCTTAGATTCAGATTTACAGGGATCAATCATTGTGACGACATTCACATAATTAATTTTACTACAAATATTCATTGCGACGACATTGTCGTGTTGCTAATTCATATTTTCTGCGGCAAATAAATAGTGTTGCTATGTTAATGCGATGAATGGTCGAAAGTTATCACAAAATACGTTCGGCGACTCAACATTCGAAACAAATATATTTGTCGTAAAAATTTTATTGTAACATTAGTTGAGACAAACACACTTGTCGCCCTTAAATTAATCGCGACATATATACATTGCGATGAGATTATGGCTACAGATATTGTGTTGTCATTTCGTATTTTTCGCATCAAATAATTAGTGTCGCGATTTTGTTACTGCGATGAATGGTCGAAAGTTGTCACAAAATACGTTCGGCGACTCAACATTCGAAACAAACATATTTGTCGTAAAAACTTTATTGGAACATTAGTTGCGACAAACAAACTTGTCACCCTTTAAATTTTTCGCGATGTATATACATTGCGACGACATTATGGCTACAGATATTGTGTTGCCATTTCATATTTTTCGCGTCAAACAAATAGTGTCGCGATTTTGTTACTGCGATGAATGTTCGAAAGTTGTCGCAAAATACGTTCGGTGACTCAACATTCGAAGCAAACACACTTGTCGCCTTTTAATTTTTTCGAGACATATATACATTGCGACAACATTATGGCTACAGATATTGTGTCGTCATTTCATATTTTTCGCGTCAAACAAATACTGTCGCGATTTTGTTACTGCGATGAATGTTCGAAAGTTGTCGCAAAATACGTTCGGTGACTCAACATTCGAAACAAACACACTTGTCGCCTTTTAATTTTTTCGCGACATATATACATTGCGACGACATTATGGCTACAGAAATTGTGTTGCCATTTCGTATTTTCTGCGTCAAACAAATAGTGTCGCGATTTTGTTACTGCGACGAATGTACGAAAGTCCTCGCAAAACACATTATGTGACTCATATAGAGCGACAATACCCGCAACGAACTTATTGTTGTCGCTAAATTACTTTTGCAACAAAAACTCAATTTTTGCGACAACATTTGTTTGTCACGAAATCGGTTTTTTTTTTGTAGTGCAAGCTCTAGGTGCTCGCTTCAGTCCGTAAAGTGCATTTTCCAGTTTACAAACATGATCAGATTTTGACTGATCTATAAAGCCCTCTGGTATATTTATATATACCACCTCTTCAAGTTCACCATTTAGGAAGACATTATTGATGTCTATCTGTCTAATTGTCCATCCATTTGACACTGCCAGAGTAAGTATGACTCTCAAGGTTGATGCTTTGATGACAAGGCTGAAAGTTTCATAAAAATCAATTCCAGGTGCCTGACAAAAACCCTTTGCTACCAACCTTGCCTTGAGTATCTAGATAGATCCATTTGTGTTGTATTTTACTCTAAAAACCTACTTATTTCCTACTATATTATAAGCCGGTGATGGGGTACAAGTTTCCAGGTTTTGGTTTTTATCAGTGCATTGAATTCTTCCTCCATGGCTTTCTTCCAATCTTTATTCATCATGGCTTCATTCACATTTCTAGGTTCTGATATCTCAGGGATGTTAACTGATTTACTAAAAATGCCTTGGGTTTAAATACCCCCTGCCTTTCCTCTAGTGATCATGATTAAGTTGCTTGCTCTTTGATGATGCCCGACTTGTTGCTGATTGATTGTGTAATCTGATTCATTCCTTCCATCATTCTAAGGTCTGATTCACCCCTTTTCATCATTCTGAGGTAGCTCAATTCCTGTTTCCATAGCTTGATTCATTTCTTGATTATTCATATCTATGATTAGTCCGTCACTTCCAGTATCATTCATATCACCATTTATGTTTTCAAACTGACTGTCACTTGAGCTAGGAGGTATATGATGCATATCATTGGTTGCTTCATGAAGAGTTATATCATCTGGACTTGAGGTAGATTTAAGACTATTTAGTTGAGAGGAAAATTGGAAGTAAGACACCACTGCATCTGATAACACAGAGTTTTGTTGGTTTTGAGTAGAAAACAATGACTCAAAAGGAAACTCTAGTTCATTGAATACAACATGTCTTGAGATATAAATTTTTCCTATTGAGTTCTAGCATTTATATCCTTTATGAGATTCAAAGGAAGACACATTTTGTTGAATGAAAACTGAATTTGTGTTTTTGGTAGGGTCTGAAGCAAGGATAGTAAGTACATTCAAAGATCTTTAGTGATTTGTAATCAGGTTCTTTTTCATATAGAACTAGGAAAGGGGATTGCATTTTAAGTACCGGTTTAGGCATTCTTTTATAAGGTAAGTTGCAGATTGAAGGATTCCCACCAATCTTTCAAAAGCATTTTGGTTTGAGCTAAAAGGGCCAGGCCTGTTTCTGTTATGTTCCTGTGTTTCCTTTCTATTCTGCCATTTTAAGCTGGTGTATAAGGACATGGGTGTCTGAATTCAACTCCCTCTTGTGTTAGGAAGTTTTTGAAGGTTCTATACTTCCCTCCCATGTCAGCTTGCAGAGTTTTTACTTTTCTTGCAAACTTGTTTTCCACCAGTTTCTTGAATTGGATGAAAACACTTAGTGCTTCAGATTTTTGTCTTAGGGGATAAATCCAAGTGAATCTGCTAAAATCATTTAGGAATGTTATGTAATATTTGAATCCAGATGTTGATTGAATTGTTAATGGTCCCCATAGGTTTGTAGGCACTAGTTCTAAATGTGTTTTGGCGTGTGAAATGGAAGAGGAAAATGACAATAGATGAGATTTACCAAATTGACAAGCATCACAAAAAGGTTTGCTTTCATTTTCTTTTACCTTTTGATTACAGATTTTGAGCACTTGAGACACCACTTGGTTGGATGGATGCCCAAGTCTTTTGTGCCATACATCAACTTGGAAATTCAAAGACTCTTGACTAGACTCTTGACGAGATTAAAAGACTTTTGACTGAGATTAACAGATGAGACATTACAGCAGTGTTTATTTGAAGGAGTAGACTTCTGAAAGTAACATTTGGTGTTTTAGTGAGGAAAGTCCAGTTGATATAACCCTTTTTTAAGCCTCCATTGCAGCATATTACTTCCCTTGTTAGCTTGTCCTTAACAAAAAAACAGTTAGCGTAAAATTTCATATAGACTTGGTTATCAGAAGTTAATTGTGAAACGCTAATGAGATTTTTTCTTGATTTCAGGTACATGAAGGAATTTGTTTAACATAAGTGCTTTATTGTTCAAGGTTGGGAGATGAGTCATACCAAAATGTCAAATATGTGGTATATTTCCGTTTCCAACCATGATTTTTTCCTTACCAGTGTACTCATTTACTGAAGTGATGTTTCCCTTATCTGCAATGAAGTAGTTGCTAGCTCTAGTGTCAGCAAACCAAGTTGGATCATTTACGGTACTGGGAGATGCCACAAAGGCTGTTGGTGAAAGGCTGTAGTTTGTCCTTTGGTTTGGTGATGTTCATATGTATCTTTCATCATACGTGAAGTTACAGATATTGGCCTTATGTCCAACCTTCCCACATACTTGGCATGTAGGTCTATCACCACTATTAAAACTTCCACCTCTGTTTCTACCTCTTCTTCAACCTCTGAAGTTGTTGTGACTTGAGAATCTTCCATTGGAGACTGGCCTGTAAGATCTGATGTGTTTATAGTTGGAGCCAGACCTTTGAGAAAAGTTTATTGATGTTTGATCAAGGTTTATTCCTGTCATTTCATTTCTCATTGTGTTGAGATGTTCCAATCTGCTTTCAAAGGTTATCAGTGTTGATTGCAGTTCTCCTCAAGTAATGTTATCTTTGCTGTTGATTTGAACAACAATTGGTGTGTATTCTTCATCCAGACTTATCAGGACTTGAGTGACCAAATCAAAGTGAGGAATAGTTTTGCCAGCGATTTCAAGATTGTCTGCTAACAGCTTCACTTTGTTCAGGTATTGATCAATGTTCATAGTCCCTTTCCTCGATTTCTGAAGTTCACCTGTAAGAAAGGTGATCCTGGATCTATTTTGGACTCCATAGCTTTCTTTCATAGCTGTCCATAGTTCATTTGAGTTGCTAGCACCCATGACTCTCATGGCTATGTCTAGAGTTTTTGAAGAGTAAAGCTAACCCATTTGTAGTTGGTCTGTTGACATCCACCGATTATATTCAGGATATTTGGTCATTTCAACACTGGTTCCAGCTTCACCAGTAACTTCAGTTCCTATGAATTCTAGAGGGCACACCTTTGTCCCCAGAATGAAACCTTCACGGCTGTGACCACGAATGATGGGCAGTATCATGTTCTGCTATAGTAAGAAGTTGTTTTTATCCAGTTTGACTTATACCACTTGGGTTAGATTAACACCAAAAGGTGAGAGATGATTTCTTCCTTGCACTGGAGCAATGCTGCTGCTCAGATGGATGTAGGAACAGAATTTGGATTAATATTTTGTGGAGTGTTGCTGGCGTTGGCCATGGTCAATGCTCTGATACCAAGTTAGAAATGCAAGATATTTGAATGATAATTCAGCTCCTTTGAATGCTTCAGCATTTTGCTGATATAAATAGTTACAAGAGGAATATTCTAGAGTGTACAATAGTGGTTAGCTCCTTGAATTAAGGAGGATGTTGGAATCAATTTACAACAAAAAGTAGTGGAGGCATTTCTGAGTAACAGAAAATAGGCAGCAAGGTAATGCAGTTGGCGGTGATGCTTAAACCAGTTGGCTGCAGATGTGGTGCTAAAAGACTGAGCTGGAATCTGTTGTGTAAGCTAACTATGTTAACTCTTGACAGTGAAGGAGACGAACAGTGGTAGCTCTTTTACATTTTTTTTCTATTTTTTATTGAATTTTTAACACCCTATTTGATCTACATTCTTACAAAAATTCATTTTTTCAAAACTCATTTTCAACCAAACATTTTTCAATAAAATAATATTACACGCAAATTCAAAAATTTTTCTTATTTTTTAACTACATATTTTCCATCAAATCACTATTTAAAATGCATTCTCCAGTCAATAGTGTGCATCAAACATGATATAAAATTATTTTATCTTAAAATTGTAAAGTTACCATTTTGCCTATTTTATATTTGGTCAAAATCAATTACTCTTGTCAACTAAAGGTCAAATGGAAGGTTTCCATCCACTTGGACTTCAAGTACGAATTTTTGAAATGTTTGATATAGTGGATTATACAAATGAAAGGTTTGAATCAAGTTTGTAATAAGGTGAAAGACTTGGTACCGTAGCTATAATTTTCTCGTAAATTTTTAAGAATTTTTTGTTTCAAAAAAAATGTTTATATCCAATCCCACATTTGTCAAAAACATATTTTTGTTCACCAAACATTTAATCAAAGTTTTTCTTACCTTCAGTAAACTTGTGAACAATTTGAGTGAAATCTACAACTTTCTCTTTTAAAGAGGAATTTTCTTTAACTAGGGAGTTGTAATCAACTTTTTATTTTTCAAAATCTTTTTGAATTTATAAAATTTTCTTTACTTTATTTTAAAAAGTGATTCTTTTTCAGAATTGAGTGACTTAAGGAAAATAATATCATCATAAAAGGCAAATAAATTATTATATGAATATTTTACAATACAATTTACCTCATCGTCGATTGACATGAAACACATATTAGTAACTTCTTCTTAACTTTCATTTTCATCATGATCTTCATCATTGCTCTCATCCCATGTCGTTTTGAGTGCTCTTTTTATAATTTTATTTATTTGGACACCCAGTATTCTTGTGACTAGGCTGTCACAATCATAACAAATAATTTTTTTCTCTTTTCTTCACCATTTTCTTATTTCTTTTGAAATTGTCGAATGTTTCGAAAATTTTTCCAATTCTTGACAAGAATTAGATCCTCAAGTTTCTGATCACTCATGTTTTCACTTGTAGTACCTTCATCAATTGTCGATTTTAAAGCAATTTGACGCTTTGGGGGCTCATTTGTTTCTTCTTTACTTTTCCTTATTTTCTCCTTTGTTTTGACATTGTTGAACTCATAAGTCATCAAGGTTCCACATTGCTCTTCCAAAGGATAAATGTTGATGTCTTTGGTATTTTCTATCAACATCCTTAATGAGCTCCAATCCTTCGAGAGAGACAAACATTTTACTCACAAGTTCACCGTTAGTAAATTTTCTATCAAAGCTTTTGAGACCATTGATAATATTGTGAAGCAAATAATCATATCAACAATATGCTCATTTTGTTTCATAAATAAATTTTAAATTCCTTAACCAAAATATTTATTTTGGTTTCTTTCACTTTGCTAGTGCCCAATTGTGTAACTTCTAAAGCATGCCATATATTAAGAGCGGAATCACATGTGCTATTGCGATTAAATTCATTTTTATCTAAGGCACAATAAAGTATGTTTTGGGTTTAACATTCTTTTTCATCATATTTCTCTCTAGGTTTTGAAATTATTTGATCTGAATTACCATACTCTTTAATAATCTTTTTAGGCACATATGGACCGAATTCATTAACTTCCCAAACATTATAATCTATATATTGAACGTAAATCATCATCCAAACTTTTCATTAACCATAATGTGTGTCATCAAATAAAGGTGGATGATTTGTAGAATGCCCCTTAATATTTTGAAGATTGTGGTTAGTCATTACTCAAAATTGTAAAATCTTTTCAAAAGAAATGAGTACCTTACTCTGATACCGATTGAAAGTTCAAGAAAAACTAACAAAGAGGGGGTGAATTGATTTTTAAAATTTTTTTGAAAAATTTAAACAAGTTATGAATGAATAAATCAATAAAGTAATATACACAAATACGAAGAGCGATAAATAAAAAGGAAGTGATTTTACAAATGATATAATTGTGGAGTTTCAATCCAAAACAATAATTTACGTCCTCCGTCACCAAACTCTCCATCACAAACAATGCACTTTCACTAAATTTGATTGACTTATGACGCAATCCAAACTTTTACAACGCTTTCAATGACTTACAAATAGAAATCACCGTTCTTTCTACAATATTGAGCTTTCTGAGACATCAATACGACCGAAACTATTGAGCTTTCTAGGACCTCAATATGACCCACAAATTTAAGATGAATGACTTTACAATTTGAAACTTCTCTCTTAATTAATGATATAAACAAATTAAGGCCTCGTTTGTCTCCCATTATTCGAAAACATTGTTTACTACAGTAAGATTCTCCACCACACATTCACCCAATAAAATATTCTACACACAAATCAATACACGTACATTAAATTTCAACCACACATTCTCCGAAAAATACTATTCATTATTCCATTTCGTAGTAATGAGAGACAAACACACACTAATTATTAAGAGAGAAAGTGGCAACATTTCAATGAATAGCAATTAATGAAGGTTCAATTACTGATGAGAAAACTTTGATGATAAAGATGAATAAAGAATTTGATTCAATCAATCAAAAAAATATTTTCACTATAAATGATTTGATAATAAACAAGATGCAAGATTAATATAATTTTGTTTTAAAATATCTCACTTTAATGCTAAAAATAAATGTATTTATAAAGTTTAATGAGCAAAAAATATCTGTGAAATCGGGCAGTCAACCAGACGTCCACGTACGAAACTAACCATTGTGTACCAAACATCATAACGATAAAAAAAATGACCATTACATGAACCTAATTTCCAGATGATCCGACCGTTCACTACTTTATTCGGACGTATGCATTTCATAAGTTTAGTCTATTTTGACTTTGTTTCGTCCGATGTGAGTGTTCTTTTTTTTTTTTTTTGGAATAATGTAATGATATTTTTCAAAATATGATCTAATTTTAATTATAATTTTGAAAATCAATGAATGTGTTTGATGCACATTTTTTAGGAGATAATGCATTTTTTATGTGATGCGATGGTGAATATGTGGTTGAAAAAAAGGAAAATTATTGATATGATGTAAAATATTATTTTATTGAAAAATGTGTGGTTGAAAATGAGTAAAAAATGAGAATAAAAATGAGTATGTGGCTCAAACATGAGCTTAATTTTAATAAAAAAATATTTTTTGCAAGTGATGATAAAAATAATTTTTAACACATAAAAATGGTTTTTGAGCTTTCATAGTTTAGGCCAAGAATTGAAGTGTTTATACATTTACAAATGCCTAGAAATTTCTAGTCTAAGATCTTCCTTCGACATTTGACATTTGAAATTCTTTGTCTCAAATGATATCTTGAATGCTTAACTTCCATCTCGGTTTTTATTGTACGTCCGATTTGTAATGCGAATATTTTAATAGTGATCTTTTTATCCTCAACCGATCTATTTTGAAACAATAGTTTTGAAGACTTAAATTCAATTATTAGAAACAAAATTAACTTATTTGTTGAATACACAATTTTTAAAAAATCAATATTAAAAAATTCATTTTTATTAAAAATGGTGCTCAAACCCAAGCATAACTACCTCATTCAAACATGAGTCAAGGATGTCCCTAAATTTCCCATTATTTGTACCCAAGAATTAATTTTTTGGCCCTTTTTTTTTTCAGCCCATGGGTCCCATTGTAAGATGGTGAAGTCAAAAGTTACGGATGTGGACCAAGTAACGGCAAGAATTTTCATTAAAATGACAAAGAAAATTGGAAACAATGGGGGCTTAAAATTAATTCCATGAATAACTAATTACTGCACATTTATTTCATGCAGTGAATTCAATTTACCTTCCCAAAAAACTGTCAATTGTGCGGAAAAAAGGTAAACCCGCCACCACAAATCATGTCTTTATTGATTATTCATTGCCCCCAGGGCATATCTCCCAGTGGCAAAGGGGAGGCGGTTAGGGCTCAGCGCGGTAGTGTGCAGAGTTCGATTCCCCGCAAGGTGGAATTGGCTTTGTTGCAAGCGGGAGTTACCATAGGGTTAATAAGCGCCTGTCCATGTCTCCACCCACTTTTCACGGGAGACATCCTGCGATTTACCTCCTCCACAATGGTCCAGGGCAAGGTCGGTGGGGGCCCTCAAGGTTGGGGTTCAACCTTTTTTTATTGATTATTCATTAAACTAAACACTTTTCTTCCACGCGCAGCGCAGCCCCCGTTACTCTCTAATCTCACTCTCCACGTGCAATATCAACTTTTTTAATGTACACTATTATCCCACCCCTTTATTATTTATTCTCCATTTCTCCCTTCCCACTTCTCTTATCTTCTTCAATTCAAAGCATACCAAATTTTTTACAGGACGAACACATGATCTGCTAATCCTGTGTTTTTCTCATTATCGGGTCAGTTATATTATTCTGTCTTTTAATTCTTTATTAATTTCTGGTTTTTTGTGTGGCTCATAGGAAGGAAATAGACATGTTAAATTTACAGCGATTGCGTTGTAATTGGAATATGGATGATGTTAATTTGAATGGGTAACATGGGTTATTATCATTAGATTTTGTAACTCATGATTTTATTATGTCTGGTGGATATTTTTGTTGGATTCAATCGATTTATTTTGTTTGTGTACTTGGGATTTTTTAATTATTTTTGGAGCACGAAAAAATTAGTTATTTCTTGGACTGTGCTGGAAAATTTGCTTTAGCACCTTTTGCCTATTGAGATTTCATTCTATCACCATGTGAGTCAAAACAAAAGAAATTGTTACTGAATGGAGTATTCTTGGACTTGTTTTCTGCATGAAATTTTGAATTCAATGAAGTATACTCTAGCGTAAAACAGAGATTTTGTTTTGATATCTTTATCTGGACTGGTGAATTTCACCAACAATAGTTTATTTTCATATATTAATTGGACAGAGTATAATGTTTTGAAATAGTATTAGTATCATTCATTCAATATCTTTGTGAAAAAGCTAATCAGAGTGAACTTCTGTTCTACCTCGAAAGATTAAAATCAGAATTCTGTTTTCTGGGACAGATTTTGCTAGTTTATGGTTTCTAAACCTTTCTCTGAGATAGTAGAACATAGAAATGTATAATGTGTTTAAAGACTTTTTATTTTACCTGGCTTTCATTACAATTTTTTTCCCTTTTTGATTGTTGATTTCGAGAAAACTCAGTTTACTTCGAAAATAACAAAATTAGCACTCTCTTAATGGTACAGATTCTACTAGTTTGGCTTGTAAGGTTTTTCTGAAGCTAGTAGAATGTATTACATTCTTAAGAAGGTGATCATAGATGTTCCATTTGACCTGGCCTCTATTAAGAACTTAGGCCTTGTTTAATAGTATTTCTTTTTCATGGAACTAGGAATTGGTTTTCCATTTTCCACATTTTTGCTTGTTTGATAGGCAAAATTTTCTTGGCAAATGGTTTTTCACCCAACCCCCTTTTTGGTCATTTTTCTTGGTTTTTGAGGAAAAACTTTTCCCACCACTTTGGTGGGAAAAACTTTTTCCAGGCAACTTTTTTTTTTATTTTTTTGGCAATGGAAACAAATTTTATCCCCAATTGTAACAAATTCTAGCCCTTTAATGGACAATTTCAATGAAAAATAAAGTCGAACGAATATCAAAAGATCCAAAATTTCAATATTTTTCAAGTGGAAAATTATACCAATCAAACACAATTAATTGACAATTTCCAGTAAAACAAGTTCTAGGCAATTCAATTCCCTGAAATTCATTTTCTTTCCACCCAAATTCCATTCTTGCAATCAAACGGACCCTTAACTATTTTCTTTTTCGTTATCAATTTTGAGAAAATGAGGAAAAACGTTTTTACAAGCATGCATTTAGCAGTATTCCTTGCAGCGTTTCAAGGTAATGCAATCTTTGCCTTGCTATTTTCTCCAACCTGTACAAATACAATCAAATTGATTCACTTATAGCACAATCATTAAGTCTTTCTATAATTCTATCCTTATTAGTCTCTTAACATGCAAACTGTCGCTTATGAAAACAAAGATATGCATTAAATGTAGGAACTTTTGACACCTCTAGTGTAACTTAAGATATACTATTAGTGTGCAACTATGAATCTAGAGAATCTCATAAATTTTGTTCTTTTCAACAATTTAAAAAGACTGGGCATCTGCTTACAGATAAAACACTAAAAATTTAAGAGTAAATTATCTGCCAGTATACTTCCTACTTCCAGTCTAGACTAATTAAGTTTAGTTTTCCACTGCTCTTATTTTTGCAGTAAACTGGTTATTGTTTGACAAAATGTCATCTCCTAGCAAGAGGCGAGATATGGATGTTATGAAACTGTAAGTGTTTCTTGTGTCACATTCTCCTTCACTGATGTCACTGCATTAGTTATTATTTTTGCTTATAATGAGTATCTATAGTCCAGATTTTGTAACTCAAATATGTTATATTAACTAGAATGATTAACTATACATGTTTCTGGCGACTCTCTAACTGGTTTTACATATTTTCCATGTTTGTGCTGTAGAATGATGAGTGATTACTCAGTGGAGACAATAAATGATGGAATCAGCGAGTTCAATGTGGAATTTCACGGTCCAAAAGAAAGTAATTTTACTGAATCCTTTATATTCAAGTGAATTCTTTAGAGATCACTCGGTCTAGTCATTTATTCATTCAACTTGTGTTGATGTATTTTAGTATTCCTTCTATTTACCCTGTTTCTCACTCTTTTGTTTTTTTCTCTGATTTGAGTTTTGCCTGACTAATTCAATATTTGGACAATAACCAACTACATTCATTGAGGGACTTTGTCCATTTTCGAGTAAATGCTTGCAGTGTCTGGTCAAACTGATAGGAGCTATGCTGACTGTAACTATACGCATACTGGAGCTAGTTTTTATACGTCTCAAGCATTTAGAGCATCATAATAGCTTTTGGTGTAGTTAGCTCACTGATTGTTGATCTGTGGTTAAAAGACTTTTTCTGCATGCTACAAAAAATTAGATCTCCTTTTTCCTGAAAGATTTAGTTAGGGAATTTGCGATATTGGAATTCGTCTTTAATCTTGCATTTATACATATTGCCTAAAGAAATTTGAACCTCTTTCTTATGGGAAGTCTCTTCTATATTTTGGAGAGAGAGATATTTATTGCATGTCATCAATAGACTCTGACATTTGTTTGATGTGCACTTGCTTACAGATCACGAGAACTGGTTAGTTTCTTGCTATTAATCACTCCATTTATGATGAGTAGCTGGGGTCTAGATCATTGTGTCTTCACTGGTGATTGACTTTTACATTTTGAAAAATAATTATATATCAGGTTTTAGGGGATTATTTGAATTGCTTTGCTATAGATTTCATTCTTAAGAATTCCTTTGCATCTTACCTGAAGTTCTGAAGTGTTTATATAAATGCTGTCGGCAGTTTCTATATATCAGGTTTTAGGGGATTATTTGAATCGACTTGGTAGCCTAAAACTTTGCTATTGATTTTTGTCTTCATAATTCCTTCGCATCTGACCTGAAGTTCTGAATTGTCTTTATAAATGTTTATGGTGGTTTCTGTCTCTTAGGTTTTCACGAAGAAAATGTTCACAATGTCTCTATACATTTTGCATCTTCTCTATCAGGCTTCCAAAGTTTATTCTTGTTACATTCCTGTTGATTGCAGGCCTCTATGAAGGAGGAATCTGGAAAGTACGGGTTGAATTGCCAGATGCCTATCCTTACAAATCTCCTTCCATTGGGTTTCTTAACAAAATTTTCCACCCAAATGTTGATGAGCTGTAAGTTTTCCTATGCTTTTGTTGTCTATTGTTCTTTCTTTAATTTTTTCCACTTGACAGGAAAAAATCCAATATTTATTCTTTTAAATATTTCTTGTACACAGAACGTTACAGGTTCCCCTTATTTCCATTAATATTCAAGCTTTTTTCACTTGCTTATCGTGCTTATGATTTGTCATTTTTTGTATTACAGGTCTGGTTCTGTATGCTTGGATGTCATTAACCAGTCATGGAGTCCAATGTTTGGTAAGTTTAAACTGTTCAATAACCAGCAGCCTTTCTTGTCATTAAAATAAGTTGGCAGGTAAATTTGTCGACAATGATTGCTAGAGTCAGAAAAAAATACTCTCAATAGGACTCACTTAACAGGTTTTGAGTAACCAGTTGTATTGAATAATCAGCATAGGGGCATCTACATACATCTAGAGCATGTTCTGCTTGCAGTATCACTGTATTAGACATCACTGGAGGATACAATGGACAAGATTTATAGTTTCTTTTTCTTTTTTACTGTCTACCTTTCATGCCAAACATATACTAATTATTTTGTTTTCCGATGACATGAATAGCCATATATCATTTTTCACTTTCTCACATCCACTACAGAAGATGGTCTAGATTTAAGATCTTTTGGGTCGTAGTTTTCTCTGTTTTCATCAGTTCATGAAAAGGAAGGGTGAAGCTTTCATTTCATTCAACTTGTATTTGTAACCTCTGGATTTCTCGCATAGATGGTGCTGAATGGATTATAATGTTTCACTGAGCATAAGGATTGTGATGTTGAATGTGATTTCTATTTATGTGTCTATCTTCTTTAAAATCTCGTGTTATCTCATCAAGAGTATGTTTGTATGCAGATCTCTTAAATGTATTCGAGGTCTTCCTCCCTCAGCTTTTACTTTACCCGAATCCATCAGACCCACTGAATGGTGATGCAGCATCCCTGATGATGAAGGATAAGGAACAGTATGAACAAAAAGTTAAAGGTGAACCATTTTCCTTCTGTTTCTTAAATATCTAAGGAGTATTTTAGTGTCAAAATAAGTAACTTATTGTACTTAAATGTTAGGAAAAAGTAAGATATCGAAATATATGTTGAAACAAAAAGTTAATCTAAAGTAACTTTTACTTTTTTCTTTATTCTTTAGCCAAAGACGAGTCCAATTTTGAGGGAAACCTTCATATTAGTAAAGTTGACGTCTTTAATCCATATCCTATCAGTGTTCGATATCGTCAATATTCAGTCCCCTCGACCTCCCTAAAAAATTAAAAATAGAAAACTAAGAATGAGAATTGAAATTTGAAAGTGTTCAATTTGGTTTTTCCTTTTGAGGGGTTGGGAGGGTATTTGTAGATGGATGGTGAGCCATAAGAAGCAGAGTTATATTTCTCACACCTCTTCTTGTGTGGTCCAGAGTTCTGTGAACGTTATGCGAAGAAGGAATGCATTGTCAACGACCCAACAGATGAAAGTGATGAAGAACTGAGCGATGAGGATTTTAGTGATGGACGGACTGATAGTGACGATGATGTTGCAGGACATGCAGATCCATAGGCAAACTGCTGATCCCTAAACCTTGACAGAGTTGTTAACATTAGCTGTTCATTCTTTAATGTTCTCTGTATTATTAAGTTTTACTTGCATGTAATTTAGGAGCAGAAAGGAAAAATTTAGGGACAGGATGTATTATAAATTGAGTGCAAACTGAATTTGTAGTTAATGTGTTATTCATTCTTGTAAGTACAACGATTGGTGAATGCAATTTTGCTTTGGTCGCTTGCTTGCTTGTATTTGGGTCTAGGGGTGGCAAAATGTCCTGCTCCTGCCCTGCTAGGGAGTAGGGGCAGATTGGTCCCCTCCGCTTGCTATTTTTATTTTTGTTGACTTCAAATTTTTAATTGTGCAAGAAATGAGATATATTAATCTCCTCTCTACATCTGAAAATGAATAATGCTATCTAGTACTAGTTGTGTTAGATCACAGTTTATATAAGCATATTTGATAGATTCAATTAAATGATTCATGTGACATTGTATTTAAGTAAATTTATTATTTAATATTATGCAGTTGCAACCTAGACTAATGTTTGACTTAGTGGTGGTAAATAACATTACTCTTGAAAAATACCTTGTGAGGTAGGTAGGGGAAGGTCATCTTAGACCAACCTCACACCTCCCCCTCCATTAGGGCTGTCCGTGGGTCGGTTCGGTTCGGTCCGGTTCTGAAGAGACCCGAATCGACCCAAAACTTATGGGTATTTAATAAATGGACTCGTCGGGTTCAAATATAATTATGGAACCGTTCGGTTCGGGTCGGTTCGGTTCCGTATCATAATTAAATTTTTTAATATTTACAGTAACACTACATAAATACAATTAATGACATTTCATTCGTAACTTTTACAAATTAACGTAGTCCAATTAAAAAACATATAAATAACTAGCCGTCCAATAAAATTAATTCAATGCATACAAATACCAAAAAGTAGATATATATTACAGCAATACTACATAAAGTATATTCATTTGCTTCAAATTAAAATGGGCTAATGGGTTTTAAAAATGATTTGGGTTTTAAAATTATAATTATGAAATAATCTGATTTATTAAATTAATTTGCTAATTTGTTTAGAAAAAAATAAAATAATTTAATTAATTCAATATAAAAAATAAAAAATTATTTAATTTCAGTTCTTATTCGATTTTTCGGTTCTTGGTCTAGACCCGACCCAAATCCATTGATTCTCGATTCGGGTACCCGTTCGGATATTTAATTTATGAAGAACCGCTCGATTCGGTTCGGGTTCGGTTCGGTCCGGTCCGATTCGGTTCGGAACTTTTGAACACCTCTACCCTCCATCCTATTTGGATTTGTTTAAATATACTTACTGACATTTAAATTTGGTTCTAGTGAAACTTTTGGACTTTGTTATATGTACAAAGATTTTGTACGTACAATTTGACAGAATGTCACATGTGATAGCTCAAGTACAATTAACCAAGAGGGGATAAATTGATTTTTAAAACTTTTTTCTAAAAATTAATCTAAATTTGAGTAAGTAAAGACTATATAGATTATTTCAAATAACAAGCGCAAATAAGAAAGCGAAAAGTAAAAGGAAAAAGATGATGCAAACGATATAATTGTGGAGATTTGATCCAAAATAATAATTTACGTCCTCCATTACCAAACTCTCCGGCACGAGTAAAACATTTTCACTATATAGATTGACTTATGGTGCAATCCAATATTTACAACGCTTTCGGTGACTTACAAACAAGAAGCACCGATCTTTATACAATATTGAGCTTTATGAGACCTCACCATGACACACACTATTGAACTTTATGGAACCTCAATATGACCAAGTATAACAAAATGATTTTACAATGAAACTCCTATCTTGATAAATGATACAAACGAATTAAGTACTAAAAGAGGCTAACACTTTAATAAATAACAACAGATGATAGCTCAAGTATTAGAGGAAAATTTTGATGAACATGATAATTAAAAATTAGATTTAATCAATCAAAGTTTTTCAATGGGAAAATGAAGAATTAAATGTAATTTAAGTTCAAAAATCTTCTCAAAATATTTTTTTTCTTTTAATGAGTGGTAATAATAAATTAAGTACTAATAAAGAGAGAGAAAAAACTTTGATAAATATAACGAGTTTTTAAATTTGATTCAATCAATCAAATTTTTGATACAAAGAAATATAATAATTAGGTACAATGTAAGTTAAAAGATTTTTTTTAAAAATATATATATATATATATATCTCTTTTATGAATGATAGAAACAAGTTAAGTGTAAAAAGAGAGATGAAAAACTTTGATAAAAATTGTAATTTAAGAAGTTTATATATATATATATATATATATCTCTCTCTTTTATGAATGATAGAAACAAGTTAAGTGTAAAAAGAGAGATGAAAAACTTTGATAAATATTGTAATTTAAGAAGTTTTGATTTAACAATTAAAAAATTTTTATATATGAAGAAATAAATGAAATGAATGTAAATATAAGCTCAAAATATTCTCTCAAAATATATCTCACTTAATGTTTTTGAAACTTTGTTTAAAAAATTGAAAGAGTGAAGTGTATTTTTAGAATTCAAAAAACAAAATATTCTGTAGACCCGAACAACCAACTGGACGTCCGCCTTTGGATCCAGAAGACCAAAATAGCCATTTTTGCATATGAAATCTAATGGTCAAAAATTCGACCGTTGCATCAATTGGACGTCCGCATTGATAAATCAGATGTTTGCATGCTCATGAATTTATATAGAAAGCTTTTGCAAAACTTTTCGGGGATCCGGACGAGCAACCGACGTCTGCATTCTCAGATTGGATGGCCAACCCCTGTTTGATCCGATTTGATTATTTTGATGAATGTAGACTTTTGGAAGGTGTTTTTAATTAGTTTTCAAGATAAATGATGTTTTAAAAATATGATCTAAATTCAAACATCATTTTGAAAATCAATTTTACTTTTGATAAAAAAATATTTTATGCAAGTGATAATCAAAATAACTTTTAATGCACAAAGTGATCTTTGCACTTTTATCATTCATTGCTAAAGATTAAAGTATTAGTACCTACACATTTGAACTAAGAATCTAGTTTTTGATTTTGCTTTGAAATTTTGCTCTTAGGCTCTCGGCTTGATCTTTCATTGATGTTTGGCTTTTAACCTCTTGATCTTTCTTTGACGTTTTGTCATTTAAGATCTTTTGACGACGATCTTTGAAGACTATAAGCACTTTAAATTCAATTGTTAGTAAATAAGGTTAACATTTTTGTTATAATAAAAACTTTAAGGATATAATCAACCATATGTCAACAATATAGAGTTATGTCATTAGATAGTGTGCCAATGCAGTGCTGCCAACATTGCTTCTGTAACTTGTACGGACTTTTTTGGTTCACTTTGGCATTTCACGCTTGTCCAGCTATTACTATGTAGCTTTTTCTATATGGAATGGACATCTTATAAGTTAATTTGTTGTAACCTATTATTTCTCTTTCTCAATCAATAGTACTGATCTAATTTTTTGTGTTTATGAGCTATTTATATAGTGATACAGTAAGTTGGTTCAGATCAATGCAAGTCCAGTTATCATCAGCGAGAGCTGCATGGATGTTTAATCAAAGTATGCACGAAAATTTTCAGAAATTCATTCCTGTGAATTTTCAAAGCTTCTCTCCATGAGTATTGGTGGTGGTAAAACTGATGTATAAGTGTCTGCAATTAGGGGTGGCAATGGGTCGAGTCGAGCTTACCTACACGAGCTCGGTTTGTTCCCCCATGGGCGAGCTCGACTCGTTTTTTTTTTTAACACTATACTAAATCTAAAATATACATATATATACACATTTTCTAAACATTTTTGAAATATACATTTTCCAAAACATTCTTAAAAAAAAAAAAGATAAACAAACCCTCTTCCTTTATCCGGGTTTGGGACCGACTACTTCAATTTCGAGTAAAAGAAGTTAAAAATTGTACACGAACAACTTGTTATGTGTATAAATTTTTAAAAAAAATTATAAATGTATTAAAATAAAATTTTGTGATGAATATGATTAAATTAAACATGCAATTTCGGTATATTTATCTTGCAGTCGATAATAAGCGTCTTCCCAATCTTTTACGCACATTAATACTTCCAAAATATCTTCTTTTAATTGATTCCTGACCTCGGAGAGAACCATCTTCCCTGTACTAAAAGCAGACTCCGAAGTTACAGTGCTAACTGGAGGTGTTAGTAGATCTTTTGCCATTGCAGAAACTGCTGGCCACCAGCATTCATACATTCGCCAGAAATCAATTACTTCTTCTGAATTTTTCCTAATTGCATTGTTACCAGGCATATTATGATTAAAATAATCAATTAATTCAGCAGGCAACGTATTTGGACTATTACTCGATGTTTGAGTACATGCAGTGGAAGACAAACTACTACTACTACTACTACTACTACTACTACTATTAGAGGAACCACATGCATGTATGAATCATATCTATATGAGTTCATGCCTTGGAATAAATTTATAACTTCAGCGTCGTCCTCTCCTATATTAGTGGGAGGAGTGCTGGAGGGTACACGAGTAATATGTGTACCCATTCGTGAAACATATATTTCATACATTTCACATAAAGTTTGTTCCAAATTCCTATAAGTAATATTTACGTTAAAAGTTAAAGCATTTGAAATTTGATCAATAACAAATTTAGTACCCGATAAATTATATCGGGGGTCCATGACGCATGCTAACGGAAATAACATGGGCAAGTCTTCTCAATAATTTTTAAATTTTAATTCCATGAAAAATATAACTGAACTAAAATTGGGGTCATCTTTAAATCTATGAAAAGTCCTAACAATTATATACAGACGTTCAAGGACCATACAACTAGTAGGATAATAAACACCAGACAAAATATTTGTAGAATCATAAAAACTTGTCAAAAATTTTTTAATTTTAAAAACTAAATGTCAATCCTGCTAATTTAAAATAGTATTGTCGTCGTCTCTCATAGGCCTATTGTTATAAAATTCAGTAACTAAATGTTCGAAATCTTCACATGATTTTAATAATAAATATGTGGAGTTCCATCTATATCATACGTCACTAAAAAAGGTTCTTGTATGTGACACCCCAATTTCACCACAAAATTCCTCAAAATGCTTATTTTCTACTAGGTACAATCGTGATATGGACTAGTGCATTCCTAATTCGTTGAATTTCATCCTTAAAATTTTTTAAACTATCTTGTACTATTAAATTAAAAATATGGCAAACACATCGAATATGAAATAAATAACCACCGAAATCGAGTTGAAGCACCCTATGCAATTTATCGATAACATGCATATTTACACTAGCGTTATCAACGTAAAAGAACGAATTTTACTCTCACATTTATATTCTATAATATTGTTCATAATAGCATTAAATATATTGTTAGTATTGTGTGGGAACTCAATAATTTTAAAAACAATAATTTTTTTATGCAAGACCCAAAGGGGGTCTATACAGTGTGCAGTTGCAACTATGTAACCTCTTTTATTAATCACTTTCCACATATCCGAAGTTAAAGATATTACACCCCCTATATTTTTCTAAATCCGTAATCAATAGTTTTTTTAAATTAAGAAAATATTCAATTGTATCAGAACAAAGAGTATTTCGACTTACCCCAATGTACCTCTATTGAAGATATTGTTTGACGTAGGAAACGAAATGTTGGTTGTCCGCTATTGCTAGTGGCAATTCCGTCGCGGCAATGAACTTCACCATTCTCGTTCGAGCTTTGTCCTCATAATACATCCACGTAGAAAGTGGCGTAGTAGTAGTATCGGCGCCTGGACTACCAAACTGTAGTTACGTTTGACCAGTTGGAAAAAGCCCATGTTTGGCCGCACATGTTTTGTAGTGACAGTTGAGGTTGGTGGTTCCAATACTTTTTTGTCATGCCATTCGTCGTTGACAGTATTTACATACTACTTTGACTTCTGAAACTCCATCGATCACACGACCAATGGTCCCAACATTTTGCCTGTTTCTTCTCCTTTCTCTTCCCTCTTGCATCGGGAATATCTAATGCATGTTCTTCATCTTGTTCCAAATCAATTGGATGACTAACATCAATATCAACGCCATCCAAATCAATTGGATGACTACCTTCATGAACGTTGAAATCTTGAATATTTTCTGGAATGAGTAATTTATTTAGACCCGTAAATTCATTCCCAAATTGACTTCGGGCATGTGTTTCGTCTCCGACACCGAACACATTTTCAACAAATGATCGTGGATCCATTTGTGAATAATTGAAATTGAATGTTGAAGACTTTAAGTAGAATTGAGAAGTGAATGAAGATTATGTAGTAGTGTAGAAAATAAATTGTAAAATCAAGATTATAACTCGACAATGTAAAAATAAAATGTAAAAGAGTATAGATTATAGAATGATGATAATGATTTGTAAATAAATTATTGAGAGTAGAGTAGAGAATGAAAGATTGATAATTTGATAGTAAGTTTGGTGAAAAAAATGTTGTAATGGACGAGTATTTATAAGGAAGAAAAATGAAATTAAAAATAAAAAAAAAAAAAAAAATACATATATATATATATATATATATATATATATATATATATATATACACAGAAATGATCTAATGAGCACCGTTGCTCATCTTATCCTAAACACCGATGAGTTGGCACATTAATTCATTGGTGGATAAAGATTTTGTGAGTTCCAATCCACCAATGAATTAATGTGCCAACTCATCGGTGTTTAGGATAAGATGAGCACCGGTGCTCATTAGATCATTTCTGTATATATATATATATATATAGGACCAAAACGGTCACTGGAAATTCAGTTACCATGTCGGTCCTAGTTACCAGAACGGTCACTGAATTTTAATTTTAATTTTTAATTTTTAATTTTTTTTACAAGCCACGAGCCAAGCCGGCTGGTGGCTCGCAAAAAAGAGCTCGTGGGCTTTCTCACCAAGCAGCTCGTCTAATAGACGAGCCGAGCAGGCTTGGCTTGTGCTCGTGCTCGAGCTCGTTTTTGTCGAGTCGAGCCTACGATCCGCTCGGCTCGGTTGCCACAGCTACCTGCAAGGATCTAATCTAGAAAATTTCATAATATAAATTAGCAAGAAAACAAATAATCATGTTTTAATATTGGTGGAGAAAAAAATTATCGTAAATAAATTATATTCAAACCTTTCGGTAAGTGAAAAATTGGACAAATTTCGACTTACCCAAAAACAAATTTAGAAAAAGATATGCAAAGGAATTGAAATGGTTGAAGTAAGAGTTCAGATCCCTCTGTTTAAAATGACAATGTACCACTAAGGCCATGACAATTTTTTTGTACTCGTCTCCCAATATGTAATAATCTCTACTTATAATAGTATAACTCCAAATTATGAGTGGAACTCCAAATTTCAAGATCAACAAACCTATTAATTTTTGATCTCTCTGGAAAAATATGCAAAATATAATATTTGGGACTGAAATGGAGACGATGTAATAGTACATAAAAAAAGAAAATGTTATTTTGTAGGAAAGATTTTTAATGAACGAAATTCATGATTTGAGAGCCTTATATAGAAGTTGAAAATTTGTGTGTCAAAGGACACTATTGGCACCTGAAGTCTGACATAATTCAAAACGTGCGTATAATAGGTACCTAGCTTGTGTAAGATTCTTATCGGATCACCAAAGTTAGCTTGTACCTATGACCGCTGATAAGTGTATTTTGTACACTTATCTAGGCCATTCAATTAGAGTATTTATTAGTGATTTGGATAAGTTATAGCTTAATTTTGTGTTAATTATATTTGTTAGGTTGAACTCGATGCAAATTGGTGGATTTGGAAGAAATGAACGAAAAATATGCGAAAACGAAGGAAATTCAAAGTTTGGGGGACCAAAATGTAAACATTCAATAGTTGATTTGGAGCAAAAAATGATGATTGGAGATCATATAGGATCAATTTGATGTAATTGGAGGTCAAACGAGTGAAATATAGTAGAAGTATTTTCACAAATCAATTTTCAGTCGAAGAAGTTATGCTATAGATTTTTAGCCTCAACTTGAGACCCATTTTTCGAATAGCAAAAGTTTGAATTGGAAAAATCATATTTCAATAATAATTGTATCCCTTTGAATTAACCTTTCAACTTATTTTGAATCAACTCAATCGGATACCTGTAGAGAATGTTATGGCCAAAATATTGAAAGCTCCCCAGAGACGAATCTGAATTGCCCCCACGCGCCACCCTAGTTTTCCCAACCTGAGGGCCATTTGGTTATACAGTGCGTGCGTGGTAGTTATACCGGTGAGCGCACGTGGACCATTTTTACAAACAAATTTTTAGTTTCCTTTCGCGATTCAAATTCTTTTGGGAACCTAGTTGGACGCAATTTAGACATATTTTCTGGCTCTTATAAATAGAGAATGAGGGCTACACATTGAAAAAACCTCTCTTGCCTCTTCATACACAATATTATCATCAAATTCATCAAGAACAAGAGGTCAATTACTATATTTTGAGAGAGGAGATCAAACCATAGCAAGGAATTGAAGGTCAAGTACAGTAAGATATTGAAGAATTCAACCTTAGGTTTGAAGATCGGGTTTGAAGATCAACATCTTTTGATTTATTTCATGATTCGGCTGAACTTTTTTTCTATTATTCTTCTTATAATTTATATATTAACATGCTAGGCTATATCCCTTTTTGTATTGGATGAAGATAAACCATATTGTTTATTTGTTTTAATTCAAGAGTAGTAGTTTAGTTTATTTCTTGAGTTTCTTGATTAATTTTGCATACCTATTACATTATTTAATTGATTGTTCATCAATTGGATAATTAGTTGTTTGTTTTAGTGTTGGAAAACTCACAATAAGTTTAGAAAGAGGCAAAATTAACATATGTGCAATAGATTTTAGGAATAACATTTATCACATGTGTAATCATATAGATAATCTAAACTTTAATGCATTCCGATCATTCGAATTCGGGCTAGGAATAGATTCGGGTCGTGGTTAGGATAGATTTAATTTGTCTTGGAAAAGAAAATTATATATCATAGAATTATGTATTGTCAAGAACACATGAACGGAACTAGATTACAAATCAAGAATTGATATAGATAGCAATAGGGGGGATTCGATATCCAATACAATCATCCATAATTTGATACAAATCACATTTTACCACTGTCTTAGATAATTTAACATAAAACAAAATCAAAATCTCTATTTTCTTAACACGAATCGAATTTCGTACATAACTAGTAAACTTGAATTGAATTTATTCCCCGTGGAACGATACTCTCAATTCATCAATTTTATTACTTGTCAACTATCCTTTACGCTTGCGGATTTTGCACGAACACTTCCGTAATTCCAAGAAACATAATGATAACAAATTCCTTCTACACTGTCAAACCACCTAGTCTCCTAATCAATCAATAACACTTGGAGGGAATGACGTCGGCACCTTCCTATCCCGTCAATCATTTATTATGACTTCTTATCCATAATCAGCTCATCATTTACTGGCAACACAACAGGAAATGACATCATGATGATCCGATGGGAGCCGACCTCATCAACCAATCAAGGGTAAAGATCATTGGCACACTTTCCAAGCTCGGAATTGTGGCTGATTTGATTGACAAGACATGAGTCTAAACAATGAGAAGCCATTCTTCCCTATAAATAGAGAAAGACGATCCCCTCTAGAAGGGGGTCAAGCCTGAATGACTTCACTACTTCAATACAAACACTACTACTATTTTCGCTCTTCCCCTAAGGAGAGGGACTGAGCGTTTGTATTTGAAGCTCATCATCAATTAAAAGACATTTTCCTACTTTAAAGTTTACTCGAAATTTGTTCCGACCATTTTTTATTTCAACAGTTTGGCGCTAGAATGATGGACCTCTTGTATACGTAACCTTATTTCCTCCATAGAACCCACACAAAGTCAACCCTGATAAAGTATCGTCATGAACCACAGTTCGGCTCGGGAAATTAATCACACACTCATCCCAATAAAATCGACACCCCACAAGATTTTCGAAGGGACAAGGTCAAACAGAAGTTGACAATCCTCAAATGACCATCATGAGAGAAGCTATTGAAAGGTTGACAAACACAGTTAGCAGATTGGAATGAAACCAGGCTTATGTTCCCTTGCCCAATACTGAGGAGGAATCCCCAAATAGGGAAAGAACTAGATGACATTCCACCAATAGAGCCCTCTACTTTTCGAGAGAAGAATCTTCCAAAAGCTGAACAGACGAGGTTAAAGTCTTCCCCCAACAACGGAACCAGTCACTAGAAAAACGGCAGTGTGTTTGATAGGATAGACTCTCAGAACTCGTTAACGCCCTGAAGCGAATGCGTTGAGCTTAATTCGAAACGCCCATCGGAATGGGTAAAACTTGAAATGAGCAACTTAAAGAAGCTTATTGTTGATCTGGAAGCTAAAAACAAATGAATTGTGGAGGAATACCTCACTAAACACCACTTCCCCTTCACAAAAGACATTCTTGCTGAACCTTTACCTGAAAAATTGAAGATACCACAGTTGACTGGGTAGGAGGAGGAACGAGATCCTCTTGGTCAATTAGAAAAGTACACTTCGTAGATGGAATTGCGGGGAGTAGGTGACACCATCACGTGCCGCGCTTTTCCATTAACGTTGGGAGACAAAGCTCAAAGGTGGTTCAGGAGGATGTATCAAAGGTCCATAAGAAACTAGACCGACCTAGCCATGGAGTTTCTAGCTCAATTTATGGGCTCTAAAGCCAGAACCAAACCCAAAGAACATTTGGTCAGCATCAAGTAAGGGAAAAATGAGCCACATAAAAATTTCCTCAATAGGTTTAATAAACAATCTTTGGAGGTTGAGAAGATCTTTGATGATGCCACCCTCGTGGAAGTCTTTTTTGGGCTAAGGCCTAGAATAAGGTTCTGGTGGTCCGTATGTAAACATGGACCCCAAACATACCACGAGTTCCTTAGTCAAACTGGAAAACATATAAGTACGAGGAAGAAATCTCAGATCATGAAGAAGCCAAGACAAAACTTTATACCCCAAGCCAGGCAAAGGAGAAAAAAATGGATAAAGGATTCACCCACGAAAAAAGGAAAGGAAAAGGGATAGAGACTGACCCAAACCTTATCCAAACAGGTTTCATGGGTTCCACCTATTGAATGTTACCTTAGAAGAAGTTTTCATGCAAACAAGAGATAAAGAAGCATTTTGTAGACCCATACCCCAGAAAAAGGATCTAGCGGAAAAGAACCAGGGTAAGCACTTTCAATAACATAGGTCAGCAAGACACAATACAGATGATTACAGAAACCTAAAAAAGGAAGTAGAGTGTTTAATCCGACGGGGTTATTTGCAAGATTTTGTAGCTAAATCCGGAGAGACAAATCAAGCTCGCTCTTAACAACCTTACCAACAAGGGATATGTCAACAAGCTCAGCTAGTTCTTCAAATGCGGAATTTCCCTCCTCAAGCTGAGATCAGAATGTTGATAGGTGGTAACCAATGCATCGAAGAGTCCAGGAGAGAAATGTGCGACAAGTTTGGGACTCACGCAACTAGCAGAACTACTATGTAGGACGACCCAAGTCCAACCCCGATGCTATGCCATACTTAGAATGATTTGGATTTTCAGAAGAAGATTCTCAAGGAGTTCTACAAAATCAAAGCAGCGCTTTGGTGATAACCATGACTATTGCAGGAATAGAAATACGTCGAACTCTTGTAGACAATGGGAGTTCGATCAATGTATTGTATTCTCAAACTCTGGAGCAAATGGAAATCCTAGAACTATATCTTCATCCATATTCTAGGAGATTGCAAGGATTCTTTGGAGATCCATCGAAGCCCGATGCCAAATCGTCTTAATTGTGGAGTTAGGTAAAGCTCATTACCAAAGAAGAACCATATCGGATTTCATAGTTGTCAATCTTCCTTCCAACTATAACCCCATATTCGGTAGACCCATATTGCACAAACTAAAGCCAGCCACTTCAATCTATTATTATTGTATGAAGTTTCGCACTCCCAATGGAGTAGGGATAGTACGTGGGGAGCAACCCGAAGCCAGGGCATGCAACATTGATCTACCTAGACCTCATATCCATATGTTGAGGAACAACAAAGTGCTTGAGCTACGGAGGCAAGGTTGATGACACCTATAGTAGCCAAACTCACTGAGATTAGTATTACCAAGAAACACTACAAAAACCTAATGGACGATCACTTATCGTTCGATGATAAGAAGGCTGACCCACATCCCTATCCTAGAGTCCTGGTAATTTCAATACCCATAGCTGAAGTCACCATCCTCAAGGTCTTGGTTGATATGGGAAGTGCCCTCAACATACTTTATACCAGCACACTGAAATGGATGGGTATGTCGCTACACTTCTTACAATCGTATTCAAACATGGTTTTAGGACTCAACGAAGTCCTCACTAAGGTAAAAATGTAGATTAAGCTCACTGTTGAGGCCAACAAAACTCCACTCCGAGCTAAGTTAGACGCCAAGTTTGTGGTGTTTGATTCCTCCCTATGATATTATTATGGGACAACCCCTACTATTCAATCTTAGAGCGGTTGTGTCCATATACCATTACTTATTCAAATTTCCCATACCTCACGGTATAGGACCGAGGGAAATAGGGAAGTTGATGAGAAAAATGCTAGATGGAGATCTACCCCGTAAAAAAAGATACACATATTCTCCCAGGCATGTATATGGTGTACATGTTCGGATCGAACCTCGGCTCATTGGACCTACGCCTAAAAATTAAAGGTGGGAACCTGTAGAAGAACTGGTCAGTCAAGGTGAACCACCAAGGGAACTCCAGTTAGGTTACAAACTCTAGCCACCGACCTGAAGTCAGATAGTAGAGTTCCTCCAACAGAATATTGATATGGAAGGAATCGACTCCAAAGTCACTTGCCACGGGCTAAACGTCGATCCTTCAGTTCGACCAAAGCAGCAACGACTTTGTCTTTTAAATCTCGAGAGGTATGAGACCCTAAAAAAAGAGGTGCAAAAGTTGTTCCACAATGGGTTCATCCACAAACACAAATACCCTAAGTGGGTTGCTAATCATGTCCTCTTAAAGAAAAATAATAGAGACCGATGAGTGTGCATAGACTTTACCGATCTTATTAAGGCATGTCCAAAGGATAGCTTCTCTCTACCAAGAATAGATCAGATGGTCGATGCCACGGTAGTACATGAGTTACTCAGCTTTATGGATGCATACTCAAGGTATAATTAAATCCCTATGTATGAGCTAGACCAGTAGCACACCTCGTTTATCACCGACCAATGTCTATATTGTTATAAGATGATGCCCTTTGGTCTTAAGAATGTGGGAGCCACATAGAAACGTTTGATTAACTCCATGTTTGCTAAACAAAACGGCAAAACCATGGAAGTGTATGTTGATAATATACTAGTCAAAAGTGTGGATGCCAGAGACATCAGCAATACCTAGTTGAAATGTTTGAAATCTTAAGAAAATGCAAAATGAAGCTAAACTCGCACAAGTGCGCCCTCGGTGTAAGCTCTGGAAACTTCTTAGGTTATTTAGTAAACCGCTCGGGAGTCAAAGCAAATCCGGTAAAGAGACGAGCCATCATTGAAATGAAAGCCCCAACAAGGCCCAAAGAAATTCAAAGCCTAATTGGAAGAATAGCTGCCCTCGGTCGTTTCATGTCAAATTTGACTGATTGGTGCAAACCATTTTTTGATATCTTGCGAGGAGGGAAAAAGTTCGAATGGACCCATGAATACCAAATTGTCTTCAATGAACTAAAAAAATAGTTAGCACAACCACCAGTTTTATCAAAACCTAAAGCAGTAAAACTTTAGTGTTGTACCTTGTCATGTTTTAACATGCAATCAGTGTTGTGCTAACTAGGAAAGAAAAAGGGATACAACATCTTGATTACTATGTTAGCAAAACCCGCCATGAAGTCGAGCTTCGTTACTCCCCTTTAGAGAAACTGGCCTACGCCGTTAGCATAGCAATAAGGAAGTTAAGACCATACTTTGTGGAGTATCCCATTGAGATTTTAACTAACCATACATTGATGCAAACCTTGCAAAAACTTGATACCTCAGGCAGATGGTCAAATGGGTCAAGGAGCTCGGACAATTTACATAAGATACAAGCCCTACGCCTCCATAAAAGGTCACGTTCTTACTGATTTTTTTGCGAAGTTCAGCGTTGATCCGTTAGAAGAACTCTCATGCAATGACCCTTAGGAACTCTTCGTGGACGATTTCTCTACTAAAACCCAGTTAAGAGTAGGAATGGTCTTGATCGACAACTATTTTGCGAAGCCTTGCCATTTGAATTCAAGGCCTCAAACAACGAAGCCAAATATGAATTATTAATAGTCGGAATAAGGATGGTCAAAGAGTTAAAAATTCCCAACTTAATAGTCCATGGCACAACTGGTAGTCAACCAGATCAATGAGGCCTACCAAACAAAGAAAGAAATGATGAACAATTATCTTCAAATTGTTAGGAAGGAATTCAAATTTTTTTGAACCGTCCAGGTCTAACAAATTTCTCTAACTCAAAACGGTCATGCTGACGCTTTAGCTTGGTTAGCCACAAGCTAAGGAATATAGGAGTTTGAAAGTATTCCTGTAGGGAAAATGTCTTACCCCCTTATCGAAAGGATAGAAGTGGTATCCATGATGGTAGACCCCAAACCTACCTGGTTAGATAAAATTACCTCCTACCTAAGGGCAGGAGTATGTCCTAAAGATCCTATTGAAGCAAGAAGACTCTGAATGAGATTGGCAAAGTATAAATTAATTGATAATATCATCTGAATGAAGATGAAGCACTTTACGCTGTACAGAAAGTGCACGAAGGGTGTGTGGAAATATTTCTGGTGTACAATCCTTTGCCCATAAAATCATACGTCAAGGGTACTTCAAGCCCACCATGAAATGAGACCCCATAGAATTTGTAAAAAAATGTGATAAATGCCAATGCCTCGTTACAATCATCAAATCTCTACTAGAGAAGCTCAGTTTTGTGAGTGCTCTTTAGCCATTTTCCAAGTGGGGGTTGATCTAATTGGCCCCATGTCTATAGGAAAGTGTGGAACCAAGTTCAAGATTGTTGTAGTTGACTACTTTATTAAGTAGGCTGAAGTTGAACCCTTTGTTAAGATCACCGAGCAAAAGACCACTGACTTTATACGGAAGTTCATTATGTGTAAGTTTGGATTACCTTATTCCATCGTGACTGACAATAGAAAGCAGTTCGACAATGTTTGTCATACAAACTTTTGCGATGGACTTAGTATCAAAAAACATTTTTCCACACCAAACCATCCTCAAACTAATGGCCAAGTCGAGGCAATCATTGAGATCATCAAACATACGCTAAAGGCAAAGCTCGATGCTCTTAAGGGAGGGTGAGGACTAGCATCAGAGACACCCATTTTTCTCTAGCTTTCGGAATAAAAGCCATAGTCCCATGGAGATAGGGATTCCTTATTTCCAAACAATAGCATATAATGAGCTAAAAATGAAAAAGCCATTTGTGGAGAATTGGACCTAACAGAATAAATGAGGAATGAGCTGAAATCAGAAATGATGTATACAAGTAATGCAATGCAATGTAAAGTACTACAACCAAAAGGTTAGGAAATGAGAATTTGAGGTCGGTTCCCTTATGTTGAGAAAAAGCTTCCACGCCACCAGAGAAACCAATTCTGGATCTCTAGAGCCAACTAGGAAGGGCCTTACAGAGTAATTAGAGCACTACTTATGGGGGCCTACGAACTAGAAGACACGAAGGGCAGACCACTATCACACCTTTGGAATGCCGAACATCTTAAGAAGTTATTACCAGTAAAAAGAGAATATGCTTTTAACACCTTCCTATAATAAAAAAAAAGTGTTTGATATTACACTTTCAAGTATTACAAAAATCTTGCTCATCAACAAACCGAGTTAAGGTTGCATGTGCTGCAACACTTTGATAAACTTTTTTCCCAGGGTTAATTTACAAAAATCTTGCTTATTAGCAATTCGAGTTAATATTGCATGTGTTGCAACAATTAGATAAATTTCCTCTTAGGGAAATTACAAAAATCTTGCTCATTATCAAGTCGAGCTAAGGTTGCATGTCTTGCAACACTAGAATATTTTCTATTAAGGAAACCACAACAATTTGTACAAAATGAAAATCGAAGTAACGTTCAAATAAGATATTCATTTACTAACAAAATGTGATTACAAGCAATTTAAAAGAAGGTACAATGTTTAGCAAAAGCATTAAACAAGAAAGCCAGGGTACTGAAAGATCTTTCTTAGTTAGGACATTGCCCTCAATATCTTTATCAGCAGGGGATATGCAAACTCCGCTGCCTCCGACAGCTTCTACAGCCTTTTCTTCTGCCATTCTAAAGCCTTCACCAAGAAGGTAGTATCAAAATCTGGCTTCTTTATGCCAATATGCTTCACAAGCTTTTCCAAGACTACCACATAGGCATCTTGAGCTAGAGCATCGAACTCCAAAGAAGCCCTCCAAATATCCCCTGCCTTGGCTACTTTAGCCTTAGCCTCTTCTGCCTTCTTGGTGGCTTCTTCAGCCCTCTTCATTTCCTTGTCAACTCGTTCTTCATCAACTTTGGCTCTCTCCTCCTCAGCTCTTTTTCTCAGTAGAGGCCTTGGCTGATTTCTCCTCCCAAATTTGCAAGGCCTTATTGTTATCCATAAGGCTCAACTGGAGGATGACTTCGTCTCCAGCTCTACCCCCATCCTGTTAAAACGATCTTCATATTCGCTATCTTTTTTAGCAGATTTCGCCCTCTCAGCTTCCATTTTTTTCAAAACGGCCTAAGGTTTGACTCTTGATCTCTAGCATTTTGTTCAGTTCGGCCCTTACCTAAATAAATAAATAAGCAATCTGAGTATAAAATGAAATAAGCAAAAAGTTTCTAAGTACACGAGCTCAAATGACGTATCTTATCTACCACAGACATCATATACAGAATGGATCTGTGGCCATTGAGTTGAATAAAGATTATGGCATCGCCTACTTGCGCCTTAGCAAGGAATTGATGCCCCCTCTCATTTGAGCTTCTAGTAAGAATATTAGCAAAGTCTTGGAGGGGAGAATGAAGTACAGCTGTATATTCCCCCGACGGAGATGGAGCCCCGAAGAAGTCTAGGAATATCCCAGGTCGATGGCCTACTAAGCCATTAATGTTAGGCCTTCGTAGATTTGGGCATCGCTCTTACGACCTCGATGAGCCAGCCCCGACAGTGGAAGGAAATGAGGAAGTTGTAGGGATTGACCTCTGTAGAGGTATCACTAGGAAGGACTTCTCTGGAGATAAGGCAACGTAAGTTGACCTTGCTAATGACTCTTCAATACAGCCGCGCTTTAAGGGTTGAGCCTCCTGCTCAACCCCAACCTCCTCAGGTCGGCTCACAACCTTAGTAGGAGCCTCTCTCTTTTCCTCTTATTAGCAGCAGTCGTCGCTTTCACTACCTTATACCCCAATATATCTTTATCTCGATCTAAAGAACAAAAAAAAATTAGTATTCGAACTAGATGCCAACTAAAACACTTAGAGGATAATTTGGTCCTTACTGAAAATAGTTGGAATGGAGGTGGAAGCTCCAACTGTAGTTGATGTCAGAGGTAGAGGTTGGAATAACCCTGCTCGAAAGAGGTTTGAATCGAAGTTAACAAATTTGTAGGACCTCTTCTTCTTTGGGAGAGCTCGTATCGTGTTAGCTCACTCCTGGACCACCGAAATCAAAGTCGCCTTCTTGTAGTCTACAAGCAAAGTAAAATAGTCAAGGATACACTTACGAGTAAGTTAGGCAAAATACAAAGAAGATACTTACATAATGGATGATAACGAGTAGGAACTACGTCCTCCCTATTTACTTCGAAAGGGTAAAAATGCCATTCTCCCAACACAAAAGAATTCTTTCTTCCATTTTTTCATTGCGAATGGAGTATCTAACACTAGTGGACCACCAATCCTATGTCTAACACTGGTATACCACCAATCAATGTTCTTTCCGTCCTCTTTGTAAGTAAAAAAGGAGTACAATTATTTCACGCTATGCTCGGGGTTCCCTAATTTATCCCACATAATCAAAGTGGCAACCAATATTCGTCACCCATTGGGCATAGTTGAGTAGGAGTTATTCCCTAGAAAGAAAGGAACTTACAAATAATTTTATGGAAGGAAGTCTGAGACCAACATTTAGAATGTCAGAGTTCAAAAGCCACGCATCCCACTGGGAGGATACTAGCTCGATCAGATGGACTGGGGATTACCATTTTCACCTAGCCAAGAATGCTATATCTAGCCCTCAAGTTCGCAAGCAGATCTCCCATCACCACTGACCTATAAGAATCACCCCCACACCTCGGAACCATTTCCCTCACTACCATCATCAGATCTGACTTCTTTCCCCTCAACTGTCAACACTCTTAGGGTTTTGTTCCATGTTTTTAGGATGACCTAAATCTCCCGGGTTAACTACAGAGATTAGGTTCGGAGTTAAGACTTCCGATAGTCCAAACTAGAGGAAGAGGTGGAAGTAGAAAATACTGTCTTTTTTACTAGTTACCCTAGGAATATACCCTAGACCTTGTTGAACTCGTGCAATGACCCAGGTGAAAAATGCAAGAAAAAGAATGGTGCTTTATGATAAAAGGAATACCTGGGAACAGAGGACCTTACTCAGAAAGGAAATAAAAATGCAAGGAAAATTTTTTTGCTTCCTTGAGAGAGAAAAGACTAGCGAGCAAAAGTGTGAAAATGAAAAGATGAAGGAGGATTTTAAAAATGAGGAGACCAAAAGGAAAAATCAGAACCTTTAGATGAAGAAAATGAGGGAAAATGAAAGGCCCAGATTTGACAAACCAAAACTATGTAGTTTTGATACCAAGCTTCCAAAGAAAGCTAATGAAAATGCTAGACAGCTCACCAAATCAAACCGCGACACTTGTCGAACAATTTAATGCTGTAATAATGACAAATATAGGAAAACAAGCTAATTGTGTTCAAAGTCAGTCCATCACCTACGTGAGCATAGACCTGGGGGTAACTGTTGGCCCCCGAAGTCTGACCTAATTCAAAATGTACCTAGCTTGTGTAAAATTCAGATCGGATCACCAAGGTCAGCTCGTACCTATGACAGCCATAATTCCAGGAGACATAATGATTACATATTCCTTCCATACTTTCAAATTACCCAATCCCCCAATCAACTAGTAACAGTTGGAGAGAATGACGTTCGAGCCTTCCTATCCCGCCAATCATCTACCATAACTTTTTATCCATAATCAGGTCATCATTTCCTAGCAACACAACAGGAAATGACATCATGATGATCAGATGAAAGTCGACCTCATCAACCAATCAAGGGTAAAGATCATTGTCACACCTTCCAAGCTCAACCCGTAGTAGATTTGATTGACAAGACATGAGTCCAAACAATGAGAAGCCATTCTTTCCTATAAATAGAGAAAGATGGTCTTCTCCAGAAAAGGGCCAAAGCTGAACAACTTCACTACTTCAATACAAACCCCCTACTATTTCTACACCTACACTAAGGAGAGGGATTGAACGCTTATATTTGAAGGTCATCATAAAAAAAAACATTTTTTCTGCTTTAAAGTTGGCTCGAATTTTGTTCTGACCATTTTCAACGTCAACAAACACAATTGCTAGAAAATTGTGTCTTGAACAGACACAACTCATCTGGTCAACAACTATTCAAAAAGACTGACTTGTAAGTGTCAGATGTTAGAAGTGGGAACACGTGTCATGCATAGATAATTTTGGGAGGTTATAAATAATACAAATAAAATATTTTATTCAATGTAATAAAAATATTATAATTAAATATATTATTTTACCAAAATATATATACCATTTTAGGCCTAATCCTAACCCAAATCAAAGGTCATGGCACGTGACCAAGCATTGTTGGTGGCCCAGGCGTGTAGACTTTAGCCAAAATCACTACAACAATGCTTGGTGTACAATCATTAGGAGGTTGTAATTTTTACAACCTCCTAATGATTGTACAAATGGATATTTTCAAATCACTAACATATAGGGTCTCTCCCTTCCAAAAATAATTGGTACTTCTTGGGATCCAAACCTAAGTATCAAGCTTGAGCTATGAAAAATGACATTTTAGCTTCTAGTTTTTTAATGTGGGATGGATACTTTCATTTTCTCACCAATTGTAATTCCAACTAATTACAATTTCAAGCAACTTCTTTTGGCCAAAATTTCTCATTCGCTCGAAATTAATTTTGGGAAAATAAATATATTATGTTAAATGACTCACGGAGTAGAACACAGTGGACCGAAGAAATCTCGTGTCCGGCTATTGAGATCCACTTGAATAATTGGTCAAAAGTTGGCCAAACCAACTTTAACATATCACCAATTTCCAACATTATGTGCACACAGTTCTTAATTAATGGCTTGACACGTGAACCCTCTTTCATATATAAGTAGCAATAAGACTTGATATCAGGCATTTGTTTGGTACGACTTAATTTAAAATTTTCGGTGTACCATTTGTTCAGTACTCTACAATCTAACTCTTGGATTATGCCTAGGTCTAGCTAATTATATGTGAGCATGCAGAGCTTCATTTTTGTGAAGCTCTCAAACCAGAAATTGAACAATCAATAGACAGATAAATGAAGTTGTCGTTAGAACTGGAAAGGCACTAATCACACAGTAACAAGAATAAAACTGGCAAGTTCCGTTAGCCTTATCTACTCAATACAGAAAATATGGAAAGATAAATAAGGCTGATGAATAGGCCTAATATATTCAAAACTAATTACCACCTGCAAACCTTTTCATTTATAGGAATAACAGTAGATTTTACAACTGAAATGAACTATAACTTGGGTAAATTTGGAGTTTGAGATAAATCGCATCAATGGGTGACATACAATGATGGTATGTTTGATACTCAGTATTAGACGGCGCTTTGTGTTCGAGTTTCTATTTCTTAGCTATCTCTCGAGATGATTACTATCTCACTTAAATTGTCATCAGTTCCTGTTTCTTGGTTCTCGCTCAAGTCGATTACTGTCTTACTTGAATTGCTCGCCGTAGTTTCTGATTCTTGGCTCTCTCTCGAGTCAATTGTTGTTTCACTTGAATTGCCAGTTTCTGTTGCTTGCCTCCCTTGAGCATCATCTTCACCAAGGTGGATCATTTCCATTCTTTGATTCATTCCAACTTCAATACCACTTTCAGTTTCACTGAAGTGATTACTCTCTTCCCCTAATATTGATTCACTTTTCACAAAATCAGCACAAGTTCTACATATTGGACAAATAGGTGTTCTCAGAAGCCATAAATCCACACAGTCTGCGTGAAAACTGTGATTACACAAAGGTAATAGTCTACACTTTTCTCCAACCTTAAAATTCTCTAAACAAACCGCGCAAATCGCAGCCGGGCTGCTCCCTCTCTCCTTCGTCTTGAAGTTGAAACGCGGGAGCTTTTCGATATCGTCTTGTGACATGCTTGTGCTTCCAAAGCTTCCTCTCTCCACAACATCAGCGTTTCTCTCACTAAATCCTCTCCTAAGAGACCTTCCTACAATACAAACATGAATGAGGACTAGAACTCCAATTCCTGCAAATAATAACAGTACAGATATGACTATTTCCATTACTATTGCTTGTGTTGCAATACCTAAAACACGGTTCTTCATCTTCTTATTACCCCAAACTCCATGGCTGCCATTGCAGCTGAAACACGGAAGAATTGAAATCTTAAATCAAAACACTACGTGTGCAAAATATGAAACTGTCCAAACAAGAATTGGAAAAAGAAAGTCGAGACCTCTACCTAGACTACGGTCTGAAAAAGGTGATATCGAATGTTTAAGAGGCAGTATTCCCACTATCGGGCTCTCGAGTATGCATCGAAGTTGTCATTGTATACTCTCTGCAGGTGGAATCAGAGTTGGACAATAGAAGATAGATTATAAAATTAGAAATGTTGTGGAGTTGTTTGAGATAAAAAGGAAGTCTTTTGCTAGGTTTTTATATAGAAATTCATCTAATTATAAGCAGAAAAAGCTAAACCAAACACCATTTATTCTCACTCAAGCAAATATTTAATCCTAATTAGTGGGGTTTGATTTAGTCATTTTGTGGAGTGGGTGGTTTAAAGTAGAGATCACTCACTTTTTCCTGTAATTATTTTCCAATTACGTCAGTAATGTTGGCAACAGTATCGCATGATTTTGAAAACTAATTGCACCATTGTAATATTGTTATATATATGTGGATAATAATGCTGGAAAAGTAAGCTTGATTGAGTTGATTTTGCATGTGGAGTAGTTGATGGCCACAAGTATTTGACTCTTCCATTCTTTTCATTTTTCCAGTATTAAACTATACACTTTCTGGCTGTACAGGCAAGTTTGGGCCGGGGCGCCATTCTTGTTGGCAATTAATGATATTATTGTGCAATAATTTGGGCAGAATAACGACTTGCAAAAATGAACGAAATAAAATGATAATGCTTGAGGCAAGAGGTCAACTCTTTCTCTTCAATATAATAAAGTCCAATATTGGTGTTGACGGTATTGCGATACTCGTCTCCCAAGATACAACGACATCGACTTGTAATAGTATCATTTCAAATTATAAGATCCGATGAACCTACACACGTTTTTTATCTCTCTAAAATTAGAGGACTAAAATGTACGAAAATAACTTTTGAGACTAAAATGCAAAATATGGAATAATGCAAGATGAAGGAATATAATTTGCAAGAGAGAAAAATCAGAATTATTTTGAAATGAATAAAATTCGGGATATTGGGATCTTTATATAAAAGTTGAAAAGTTGTGTCCATAAAACACAACAGTCGAAAAGTTGTATTTTAAACAGACACAACCCGTTTGGATAGACAGATCAACTGTCAATAGCCAGATTCTAGAAGAAGTCACGTGTTGCATACAGAAAATTTAGGAAAAATAAATAATATAAATAATTATATTATTATTTTAAATAATAAAATAATATAATTCAAATATTATTTTACCAAAAAATATATACCCACGACCCGTTCCCGTGTCGAAGCTGCCGAGGACGGCTGCGCGTGTGTGGGCTTTAGCTCAGCCTACTAGCATGTAGAACCCCTTTAAAGACTATTAGTATCATTTGAAGCTCAAACCCAAGTCACAAACTTATTCTTCTAGTTTTCCTATGTGTGTGCGCGTGTGTGATTTTTATTCTTCTAGTTTTGTTATGTGGGATTGTCATTTTCCAATTCCCACCAATTTTTATTCCTAATTTATTCAACTTCAAGTGGTCATCTTTTAACTTTAATTTCTCATTCACCCTAAATTGGTTATGAGAAAATAAATACATTACATTAATCTACTCATGGAGTAGAGCACGAGTGCCAAAGAAATCTTTTTTTCAACTAATGGGACCCACTAAAATAATTGGTCAAAAGTTGGTCAAACCAACTAATTAAACAATTTTTTCCAACAATACCCCACATGAATGAAAATTAATGCAATAGACTATGTATACCATATAGAGAGATCAGGCGGAATGTTATCGCATCCGGATATGTACCTTATGAGTTTGAACATTCCATAGTAGAATTCTATCAGATTTACTTGACTAATTAGTGATCAGGTGCCTTGAAATGTCAGCCATTGGTGTAAACCAAGACAATATTATTAACACAATAACCTCTCTAATATTTTCGAATTCTCATTATTGTGTTCATTTTGGTCCTGAACAACTCTTAGAATTCTTAAGTGTTTTAGAGAATTCAAACCTTTAAAACATTCTCATAGAAGCGGCCACACTTCACACTTGTATAGGTGATCTCCTATTAAGAGTACATGTCATACCCCACTTAGATAGTCCAAGATATAGAAATCATTAAAAGTATAACTTAACCTAAAACTTTCTACAGATAACATTCTCTTATCGTAGGAATTGGCAGGAATTAACTACGAAGTGCTTCTTTGAATCTTTATAACTTAGTTGTCCCATTGAACTAAGATTTTGGAAGCTCCAGCCAATAAGGTTGGGTTATTATTACAAATATTCTTACGTAGTAGGCTTTAAACTCATTTCCCTTGATAGACAATACAGTTGATCTCTTGGTAAGCTTTTGGTAAGCGGATCCCCGAGATTTTCTCTAGACTTTACATAATCTATAGAAATAACACCATTTGAGATCAACTGCTTAATTATATTATATCTTCGACGAATATGCCGAAACTTACCATTATACATACTACGTTGTGCTCTACCGATAACTGACTGACTATCACAATGCATACTAATTGCAGGCATATGTTTAGGCCAACATTGAATATTCTCTAAAAAATTACAAAACCATTCTGCTTCCTCTCCAACTTTATCTAAAGCTATGAACTCAGATTCTATCGTGGATCGAGCTATATATATTTATTTAGAGGATTTCCAAGATACGACCGCACCAACAATGGTAAAAACATACCCACTAGTGACTTTTGAATCGTTTGTATCTGATATCCAATTAGCATCATTGTGTCCTTCTAATACAACTGGATATCTAGTATAATGTAATTCAATATTTGAGGTGTATCGTAGATATCTAAGAACTCTTATCGTTGCCTTCCAATGGTCATTACTTGTGTTACTTGTAAATTTAGTAATTGGGTGTTTGGTGGTGATTAAAATTTGATTTTTAGTAAATCGTAATAGAAGTTTTTGAAATGTGTAGTTCAAAATGTGTGGGACCCATGAAAGATATGGTTAATATTGATTGTTTGACTTTGACTTCAAATCTGATTTTAATCAGAAACGAACAAGGCCTAAGCTTGTTCACTGCATATGCAATATCCGGACGAGTGCAGTTTGTAATATACATTAGGCTGCCTATTATTCGACAGGACTCTAATTGAGATACGGGTTCGCCTTTATGTATGGCCAAATTAGACTTAAGTTCACCGGTGTTTTAACTAGACTTTTATCATATATATGAAACTTTTTAAGTACAGTCTCAATATAAAGATATTGAGATAGAATAAGTTACTCAGATGTTTTAAGGATTTTAATTCCTAATATTACATCTACAATATCTATATCTTTTATGTCAAAATGTTTTGTTAGCATTTTCTTGGTAGTTGTTATGATATCACAATTACTACCCATAATTAGCATGTCATCAACATATAGACATACGATTACATATGCATTAGGTGTGATTTTAATATAAACACATTTATTATACTCGTTAATTTTAAATTCATTTGACAACATAGTTTTGTCAAATTTTTGCATGTCATTATTTTGGCGCTGGCTTTAGTCCGTATAACGACTTAACGAGCCTACTCATATTTTTCTCCTGTCAAGGAGTAATGAACCATTCGGGTTGTTCCATGTAAATTTCTTCTTATAACTCACCATTTAAGAAAGCTGTTTTGACGTCCATCTGATAGATTTTCAAATTATACAATGTTGCAATTGCAATTAATACTCTAATAGATGTTATCCTTGTCACAGTTGAGTATGTATCGAAAAAATCAAGGCCTTCTTTTTGTTTGAATCTTTTAACTACCAATGTGGCCTTATACTTATGCACTAATCCATCAGTCTTTAATTTTCTTTTGAAAATACATTTACAACCTAACGGTTTATTACCAGGTGGGAGATCCACCAACTCTCAAGTATGATTCTGTATAAAAGAATCAATTTAATTGTTGATAACCTCTTTCCAGAAGGGAGTTTCTAGACTCGACATTGTTTCATTAAATGTCCTATGTTCATTTTCTAACAAATAAGTTAAAAAATCTAGACCAAAAGATGTAGATGTTTTGGTCCTTTTGCCATGTCTTGGTTCTTCATCACTTTGATGATTATCAATTGCAGTATCATAAGTTCGTTTTTGCGAACTTATCTTTTTCCTATCCTTACAAGGATAAGTGTCCTTAAAAAATACAGTATAACTAGATTCAATGATAATATTTTCATGTACATCCGAAATGTCAAACTTATCCGATAAGCATTGCTGTTATTAGCATATCCAATGAACATGCAATCGAGGATTTTAGACCCTATTTTAACTTGTTTAGACTTTGGTATTTCTACCTTAGCCAAATACCCCCACACTTTTAAGTATTTATACGAAGATTTATGACATTTCCATAACTTATAAGGAGTTTCGTTCCTGTTTTTGTGTGGTAATTTATTTCGAATATGGTTAGCTGAGAGAATTGATTCCCACCACAAATTTTGAGGTAAATCAGAACTAATCAACATAACATTTATCATTTCTTTCAGAGTACAATTTTTGCGTTTCGCAATACCGTTCGACTAAGATGAATAAGGATCTATAATTTAATGAATAATCCTAGAATCCTAACAAAATTCTTCAAATGGTTCTCCATATTCCCCACATTTGTCATTACGAACTACGTTTATTCATTTGCTTAGTTGATTCTCAACCTTATTATTGTACTGTTTAAATGCTTCTAAGTCCTCGTCTTTGCTCCTTAGCAAATAGACATAACAATACCTTGTGCAATCGTCCATAAAAGTAATAAAATATTTTGAATTTCTTAGCCTTGCTCTTTTGCTTGCCATTACCCGAGTGCTTTCTTTTCTCGTTAGTATTTGGCTCCACCAAATTGACTTTAGCCTCCATTTGTAGCTTTCCAGATTTCTTTTCAGAATTTTGATTATCTTCCTCAATTCTTAATCTTACAATCAGATTTTCAAGTCCCATTTTCTTGCGTGTATGTGTCAGGTAGTTCTTGAAATCTTTCCACATTTGTGGTAATTTTTCGATAATCGCAGCGACCTGAAATGACTTACAAAGTTTCATACATTTTGCATGCATATGCTGCAAGATGATTTGAAACTCTTTGACTTGATTCATTACTGTTTTAGTATCTACCATTTTGAAATCCAAGAATTTTCCTACAACGAATTTCTCCAATCCGACATCTTCCATTTTGTTCTTCTTTTCCAACGACTCCAACAGTAATTTAGCTATCTTGATCGAACTCTATAAAATGTATAGTGTGTTGTCAAGCAATTGAGGATGTAGTTCCTGCACGAGAAGTCACTATAACTCCATGCATCGAATGCTGCTCATTTTTTATAATATGTTTCCTTCTCCTCCTCAATAGGTGGAGCGTCTTCACTCAAGAATTTTATCAAATTTAGAGTTGTGATATAAAACAATAATAATTTGGGTAGAATAATGACTTGCAAAAATGAACGAAATAAAACGATAATGGTCGAGGCAAAAATTCGACTCTTTCTCCTTAAGACGATAATGTCACGCACTGGTGCTGACGATATTCCGGCACTCGTCTTCCAAAATACAACGACCTCGACTTGTAATAGTAGCACTTCAAATTACAAGTCCCGGCGAACCTACTCACGTTTTTTATCTTTCTAAAATTGGAAGACTAAAATGCACGAAAATAACTTTCGAGATCGAAATGCAAAATATGGAATAATGCAGGGATGAATGAATTTAATTTGTAAGAGAGAAAATCAGAATTGATTTTGGAATGAATAAAATCCAGTATATGATGACCTTTATATAGATATTGAAAAATTGTGTCCAAAAGACACTACAATCGAAAAGTTGTGTCCAAAATGTTGTCTTAAACAGACACAACCCGTTTGGAAGGCAGTTCAATTGTCAACAGTCAGATTCTAAAAGATGCCACGTGTCCCATACAGAAAATTCGAGGAAATTAAATAATATAAATATATATATTATTATTTTAAATAATAAAATAATATAATTCAAATATTATTATACCAAAAAAATATATATCCAAGACCCTGCCCATGCTCGTATCGAGGCGGCCAATAGAACGGCTGCGTGTGTGTGTGGGCTTTGGTTCAACCTAATAGCATGTAGGTTCTCTCCCCTTCAAAAACTATTGATACCCCCTTGGAGCTCAAATCCAAGTCCCAAACTTGAGCAATATAAAGTGATTTTTATTCTTCTAGTTTTCCTATGTAGGATTGTCATTTTTCAATTTCCTACCAATTTTTTTATTCTCTATTTTTTTCAACTTCAAGTGGTTATCTTTTGACTTTAATTTCTCATTCACCCAAAATTGGTTTTGTGAAAATAAATACAGTACATTAATCTATTCATGAAGTAGAATGCACTCGACCAACGAAATCTTTTGTCCAACTAACGGGACCTACTAAAATAATTGGTCAAACCAACCAATTAAATCAATTTTTTCCAACAGTTCTTGGAAGAATTTCTACTTGATTATATCGAGAAAATTTAAACTTGATAGAGACGGACAAAGATTCGAAACAAATGAACATAGTCCAAGTTGATCGAGTATAGACTTTTAACTTAATTGGAGTCGAGTTCGGGGGATCTCTCAATTAGCTCAACTCATTTTCATCAAAAAGACAAATGCTTAGTACCATTTTAACTTATTAATTGTTTCTTATTACTGTCTATTATTATTCTATTCATCTTACTAAACACACCCAAGTCTTGTTTTTATTTATTTATTTATTCTTTTCTTATGCTCACCCATTTTTGAGCCGGAAAGCATTAATATAGAGTAAATTAGGCCTAGTATCATAAAAATGAAATAAATTAGCTTATGCATTTTGTGGGATCCATAATTTTTTAATTATACATTTCATCAATTTTTATCAATACATATTAAGGCCCTGTTCGGGAGGGATTAAAAGCCAATTAAAATTGAAAATATGGCCGTTATTGGACCCCACTCGTCTAATAAAAGTCAACAATAACGGCTATATTTTCAATTTTAATCTGATTTTAATCCCTCCCACACAAGCCCTAAAACTCTGATTTTAATTCCCACCAAACATGGACTTAGGTTAATACGCTAAAATAAATTAAATCTCCCATAATCGTTATTAATACTATTAACAAAGCCCCTTCTTTCTTTTTCACAACTCCATATATATTAATTCAAATTCAATCACAAAAAGCTTTTTTGTGCTAGCCTCAATTTCACATTAATTAACAGCAGTAAAATGGCCGATAAGGACATTCAAGCGCACATTATTGAAAGCAAAGACGAGGTTGAGAAAAGATTAGAAAAGTCAAAGTCAAAGTCAAATATTTTGCAGTCGACGCCGTTGCCGAAGGACTGTTACGACAACGAATGTGTAAGGTAGAGGTGTCAATCCGGGTGGTCCGGGCCGGGTCGGCCCGCCAACATGTGAGCCCGGTAACGGCCCACGTGAAAAAAAGCCCGCCCGCTGTGGGTTCCGGGCCGGTTACGGGTCGGCCCACAATTTTGGACTACAACTGAGGCCCGCCCGTTGACCCATCCGGGTCGAGCCCATGCGGGTCACGGGTCGCGGTTCGTTCCGATTTTGGCCCATATGATTGTATAAATAAAATTATAAAAATATAGAATTTTTCATATTTATAGCAAAAAATATATTTTTTTATTAAATGTAAACTAAGAATTGAACAAAATGATAAATACATAATTATATCAACAAATTTTTACATAGAATTCAAATTTAATGTTACATGAATTATTTATAACTTTGCAAACTTTTACAACATTATCATCTTCTAAATTTATTGGAGAGCAACTATTATTGAAAATAGAATTTTGAGAAAAAGAATCGCGAGAATCCATAATATAGTATGATTAAAAAAATTTAGTAGTGGCTAGTGAGAACCGAGAAGAAAGAAATATAATCAAGATGATGATGATATTTGCAATTGAATAATTGTAATTGTAGTAAGGTAGTAACAAGTATGAACTATGAAGTATAAATGTATAATAACTAATGAGAGGGTATTGTAAAAATAATCTCCCCCCTTTTTTTAATTTTTGTTTTACTTTTTTTTTCAATTTTTTTTTACGGGCCGCGGGTTAACCGCGGCCCGTGGGGGTGCAACCCGCGAAACCCGCGGGTTACACCTCCTTGGCCCGTGAACCGCCCGCGCGGGTCACGGGTCGACCCGCGGTCCCGGTTTTCACGGGTCGATTTTTACGGGTCATGGCCGACCCATCCGTCTTGACACCTCTAGTGTAAGGGGTGTGTGTGTGGGATGTCTAATACAACAAGCTTTACAACACCAACTCTAAGCTTTGAAGAATCCAAATTATTGATTGATTGGTACGTGCAAAATATTTGTGATTTGATGTATTGATTATCAACTGAAATGAAAATTGATTTGACGCATTTGTGGCACGTAATTATGGGAACTTCATATTCAAAGTAGACTATGAATAATATAATTATAATGCCAAAAAAGTATAGTTGCATAAAATCCAAATTCATCATTGTTGATTCATATTTGGAATTCCTGGTTCACACTTTGTTCCACCTACATTTATGTGCAATTCATCAGCTATTTCCCTGCACATTTGATGTTCATATGACATGTACTTGGACTTGTGTACACTTCTGGTGTGTTTGCATTAGTTGAGTATCTTAATAGTGTTTTGTCTTGAAAATTATGCATATAGATTTGCTCCAAACCAAGTCTTTTTGAATAGTCAAGTGTATAGTCGACAAAATTATTGTACTTACTCTCGTCTTCAATAGGTGGTAATATTTTCATCTCCTTTTTTGGGTGTTCAAGTTGGAACTAGAATGTGATTATTGGCATTCTATCCACTACAAAGTACAAGGTCAAGTAGTTTCGGATTGTGTGTGATCTGTTGGATTATACGAAAAGTAACAACACAATTTCTGTTCCATTGAGGTGTTGTTGGTCACAGTATACCAAAAAACACTCGACACAACTTCAAAAGTTTAAGAAGAAGAAGATAAGAGTGAAGACGCAATTGATTATTAATGCATTTAATTTGTTGGTTGATGCTATGTGTAAGTGCATTCTTGTTGAGGATGCTGAAGATGTGATGAAGCAAGGACAACATGAAATGGCATTGGAAAATGTTCGATGATAGATGATTTGTATAGAACTCACAAGATACGTCACTTTTATTTTTCAGAAGTGACGTTCTTAGATTAACAATGATGGTGTTTATGCAATTATTATTATTATTATTATTATTATTATTATTATTATTATTATTATTATTATTATTGTTATTATTATTTTGATATTTTCATTTTAGTTATTGGATAAATTGGATGTATTCAATATGTTGGTAATTGATGTCTTTTGCCTCTTAATTTGTTGATACACTTTGAACTCCAATGCCTAATTTAGCTTGTGAAAAGATAAGGATATGCCATCTATTTTATTGTATCAGTGAAAACAATGCACTAATTCTTGCAAGAACTTAAACTAACTGTTTGCAAGTCATCAGCCTCCTAGTTTACATTGAGATCTATACAAAGTTGAATTTTATTCCTACCGTCACTTTTTAAGATTTTTGCCAATTCCAACTTATAGGTTGTGTTCCTAAAATAAAGTTACGTTCTATGTTTACTTTCAAAAACTTTTCATATGATTTTTCAAAAGAACCATAATTTCAGAGGTATTTTTGTATGTTATGCCAGTTTTTGATTGAAATGTCACACACAATCCAATTTCTAATAGAACAATATATCTTTGGCTAAACTTTCAATTTGCTTATAATAATTTATTTTATAAGTTAATTTATTTTATATTGTATAAAGAAAGTGACATTGTACGTCACTTTTTAATTAGAAAGTCTTACTTGACTTTACACAGCAATTTTTTACTTTCAAAAATTTTTCATACGATATTTCTGTAAGTTGCCCTTATTTATAAGGGTGAATTTGACTTTAAACTCTTTTATGCTTTGGCATTGAGGTATAAAAAATGTGGGACCTTCCAGATCCACTCCTATTTGATCTGACCAAAATATGACAGGTTCAGAAAATATGAAATTCGATACATTTATTTATAACAATTTTTAGATTATTAATGAGTACCTAATACCTACTATATTGAACAAAATTAATTTACAATATTTGATTAAAATATAAACAAAACATAATCAGTTCAGTAAAAGCAAATAAATTATAACAACTTCCATTGTTTCCCTTCTTTTAAATACTAATAAAATCTCAATAAACAAAGAGGCCTTTTATATAACATGCATTTGCTGTCACTTTATTTCTTATTTCTGTCCATAAAATAGCTAAGAGTTTCACTCATCACTGGCAACTACAGATAATACATATACTAGAGACTAGAGTCTTTCTCCAGATAGAGATAATTTAGCATTAATTTATGACCATATGAACCACCCCAGTGTCTCTACATCCTCGTGTTGCTCCTGCTCTGCTCCCACAGACGCGGAGAAATAGTTCCCAATGTCATCACTGCCATAATCCTCCTCCGAGTGTACACAATCTATGGCTGCCACATACCCGGGATATTCATTTTCGGGGAAGTAGGAATTGCCACTGTCCACAAGGTGAGGACAGCCTTCATCCACTACAGCGCTGCCATCACTGCCAGTGCTGAGGCGGTCCTCCACCTTAACACTGATTTGGAGGGACGGAGCAGGGGAGGCAACCACCGGAAGTGTGTCAGAAATTTGGTAATAAACTGGCTCTCCAGCCAACTCTTTAGGTCCCAACTTCTCTGTCATGGAAAGAACCTGTTGGAATGCCATAAAACGTTTATTTTCTTGAATGTTTTTAGCCTTAATGTCATTTGCCACAAGATTCAATCATTTTATTATTGGAACAGTTTATGCTTAAGCTTAAGAGTATGATCACTCCTTTCCTCTCAATCTCATCCTTTACTTCTCTATTCGTTTGTTTTACCAAAGGACTACTCATTGCAATTGCAAAAATATTTCACACGTCACTTTCCATTATAGTAAAATATCCTTGCAAATTGCATCATATTTCTTCCATAGTTTCATTAGGTGCTATGAATGAGGGAGTTATCATGCATGTCCTTGTCTTTAGAAAGCAAATAGTGGATAGGAAAAGTGCGCAAATAGTGGATAGGATAAGTGCATAGTGACGATATCGATTCTATAGCAATTTGGATATATATCTTGAGAAACTAATAATATTCCCTTCCACAAACTAAAACGCATCTTCTTCTTCTTTTTAAATCACAGTGGGGTTTAGAACTGATGCTATCTTGTTTGACTGATGTAAGAACCAAGATTTCTGAGCTAGACAGGACATGTTTTATAACTATGGACGAATCTTGGGGGTAGAAAAAGGTCCTTATCATCTAAACAAATGGCCAGGTGTTCAACCAGAATATAATAGAAGTCAGAATCAGATCCAAATATTTGAACTTTGCCTTCTAAAAATTCATCTACCAAAGTCCTCTTAATCAATTTATGGACTCATTTGTGTATATGCTCCTTATAAAGATATGGTACTATGTTCCATCTCATCTCGCAACTCTAGATGCATTTGAGCACGAACTGCAGTTCCAATGCTACACCTTGTCCACTCGCAAGAAAGTGATTTGAGGGATTCTCAATGAATAAATTGCCCCATGAACTCTTATATTAGAAACTACCGTCACCTCTGCTCACTTCAGTTGACTGTCACCCGCAAGAATTGTGACTTTTAATCCAAACTATTGGCTCCAATCCTCACCTTATCCCCCAGCCCCAAGAGAAGAAAGATCAAAAAATTATACTGAGATAATTTTAATTACCTAAGTTATTATTTTTTACACTGCACACGTTAATATAATCATAAGTTTGTTGATTATTCTGTTTAATATTGATAGAAGGCATACATGAATTTGAAAAAAATGAATATCAAACGAGAAGGGAAAAAACTAGAAAAAGAAGAGGATTCAGAAACTAGGAAAATTGTACAAAAACTAAAAGAATTTAGCTAGATGTGATTTTACCTCTGCTTTGAGCTGCTCATTCTCCTTGAGAATGGAATCATAATTGGACAAAAGGCACTCGTAAGAGGATTTGAGATGATCATGATCCCTTTCAAGCTGTTTGTTCCTCCACCTTGCACGGCGGTTCTGGAACCACACTGCCACCTGTTGGGGCTGCAATCCCAGATTTTTGGCCAGCTGAGTTTTTCGCTCCGGCTCCAGCCTTTTCTCTGCCTCAAAACTCTTCTCAAGCAAGTTCACCTATAACAAAAAGCGTAGAGTAACTACATACTACATGAAAATAGGAGAATTTTTTCTTGTTCACGTCAAATTGTAATCATCTAGACAATCAGCAATCCGTGGTTATGAATTCCCAGTTAGAATTAGAAGGAATTTGATGCTGATATCGTCCATATAGATAGAAAGTGAATATACCTTCTATATTTTTATCAAAAAAGAATTTTTAGAGGCTAAGGTAATAACTAGATATGCATCAAAAGCAAGAATATCACTCTAAATTTACTGGAAAAGTAGATAAGGATTGCAAATCAATTGACCTGTTCAAGAGTGAGACGGCGCTTCTTCTCCGGCAACTTCTGGTCGAAGTACTCTTCATCATACAGTTCTTCCGGCGTGCTGAAAAATGGTCGCTTCTTTGCAGTTTCCTCCATGTTCATCACCGATTTTGCTCCTATAGCATTGCAAATTATATTAGGCTATATATACAGAATCATTACATACATCACTATATAAATTATATTAAAATTTCTTCTCTTTTGTTTAAATAAAACGAAAATTTAGTTTAATTATCAAATACTAAGATATGGCAGCGCATAGTTAAATTGTGAGAAAGAAAAATTAAAAAAAGAAAAAAAATTACCTTGAAAAATCGAATCACCCTTTCCGGGAAACATGCTGCCAGAATAAGAGGGATCAAAGAAAATACTGCTAAATTCCATTACTTTTCTCTGATCTCCGGCAATTCAATACCAATATATTCTATAAATATACACAGGGAAGTGTGTGTATATGTTTTTTTCCGGTGAAGAATTATAATATGATACTGAGTTTATTAGAACAGCCTGAGCTTGTGGCGGAAGAAACTAGTGGTCCAGAGCAACCTCGCCGGAGTTTCCAAAGGACAGATACAAAATCCCATCATACGAAGCACTAATTTTCCCAGCTCCAGTGAGTTTTCCGGCGGAAAAATTATTTTTCCGAAGAAAAATCAATTTAACAGAGGCTAAAAATAAACCTCTGAATTGGAAAAAAAGGAGACCGGAGATGATAGGATTGGCAATTTTGCTATGTTTCGAGTGAACCTAGTTGATCTGATCTGGTGAAGTTGATTAAGGTGAAGCAACGGCGTTTTATACTCGAGTTTGTAATCGAAATTACTTTTTTGACCAGATGAATTTCGGATTGTGAAACTGTGTTATGATTAATTTTGGGGGTGTTTTAGTATTTTCGACCTGCATGCGTTCAAGCTGCTCAACAAGCATTGCTGGTGGCAAAGTTGAATTTTTAATAAAAGTTAAAAAATATATATGATTAAAAAATAGATAAAATTATAAATTTTAAGAATAAATAATTAAAAATGAGTTCTAGAAAATGAATCTAAATGGGGTAAGTAACATTTTTTTAGATTAAATTTTGTTAAAAATAATTTATTTTTTTTTTTTTTTCAGAAAATGCATGATTAACAAATAGGAAAAATTTCGAATTTATGTGCAAAATTATTTAATTGAAAAAATATATTTGAAAAAAAAAAAAAGAGCTTTAAAGATTGAGATTCAAATTTGAGCTAAAGATTGAGGAGTTGCCATTTTTACATTCGGTCTCGTCGTGTTTTGTTTATCTTCAGTACTGTATTGCTATATTTATGTGATTTCTCATTTTTTTTTTTTTTAAAAGCTCGATTTGTTCATTTTTCTTTCTGTTACATTTCTAACTTCTAAGAGGTTGTTTGCTAAAAGTTTTTTTCTAAAATTATTTTTAACCAACTATTAAATTAAATTACAACTCAACATGTGAAAGACATTTGGCCATAGAAGACATGCCATTTGGAATTATTGAAAAAAATAATAATTTTTGAAGCGAAAACAAACAAATCCTAGTTTTCTCATTCAGTGGTCTGAGTTTGGTTCGTATAGAAAGAAGCGAGTGGGGATTGTTTTGTTTCCAACGGGGCTTACTTATTCAAGAGGAATTTTACTCTTAAATGGCTTGTGAAATGGAATTTTTAATATAATCGATATTCTTAGAAAAATAATCAAGACCGTTAGGCAGCCTTTCACAGTCGCACATGTGACTGAATGTATAGTTAGTTTTGTTAATATATAGTTGAACGGGAATAAAAATTATCTGATTGTCCACTATCCATGAGTTGGTGTCGGATTGCATTTTCTAAATTAAAGAATAAATTACGGATCTTCCATCCACCCTAACAAATGGCAGACCCAAGAATATTTTTTTTAAGAAATACTCTATGCATTTTATGCTAAATTCTTGTCTAGAAAGCATCATCTCCCATCCATTCACCTGTCTTTTTATTATTTGTTTTTTTTTTTATTTCTTTCTAATATGACATGCAATAGGTGATTATATGATTGTTCGAAGACGAACAAAAGTTTTAGTTTGATGGTATTTGATGAGTTCATTTTTGTGCACTTATTAGGGTCATATTACTAATCTTTTGTGTCTTTTTAGTATTATATTTTACTTAACTTAACTTAAGTTTATTTTATTTTATTTCAGTTTTGGACTCGTTTCTAAGCAATTAAAAAAGAAAGAATGATCGATGGTCAATGGATTGAAGCTTATAGACTAATATGCATTTGAATAAAAGTTTAAACACTAAAATTGAAGTAATTTGATGTGGATGATCAAGATGGAAGAAAGAATAAAGAAAATGCCAAAAAGGAAAATTAGTGAAATTTTTATAACTGGACAACCGCTCAATTATATTGGTTGTGCGGCTGCCCGACCTTAAATTTGAAATACATGGGCCATTAGCTATGCCTGGGTAGTTGCCCCATATCCTACTGGGCGTTCGCCCTGGATAAGTTGGAAAAAAAATCTGATTTTTTAATATAATTTCAACTCTTATGGAAACAAATCTTGGGACGTTTTTTAAAAACCTAGGACCGTTTAGAAGTAGTGATCAAACATTACAACACATTTTAAGAGATTTTGGGAGCATAGAAGGAGGCAAAAAACACGAAGATCGATTCCAAGACTCGAAGACTAAATTAAAACTTTATTTGGATGATGTTGATTTTTCAATTTTTCTTTTGTTTTATTTCTCATAACATGTTATGCTAGTTTTCTTTGTATTAGGAGAACAATCAACCATGCAATATGAATTTCTAATCTTTAGTTTTACATACTTGACATTAAAAACACACTTTTAAATATTGAATGATTTATATAGTTTTATTTTCTCCACAATTATTGTACAAGGTAGTTGTGTGAATGTGGTGGCTTATTTTATACATTCGAAAAAAGAAAAATAGATTCAACATCTATAAATTGTCATAGGGTCAGATATGGGATATAAGTATATCGATATACTCTATATGAATCTGTAAATGTTCCTAAAAATTCATGCAATTTTATATGTTCGCATCCGTCATAAAAATATAATTGGGTCATATATAAAAGTTGATTTAATCTTACTTTTTGAGAGATTGCTAAATGAAATAGGAACATTGATTCATCAAAAATTCAATCGTGTTGTCAACGTGTAAAACTAAGTTAAAAATGATTAATGCACAGGAATTCGGGATCATAGTGCGCTTGTCATTTATTAAACATGTTAAGTTGCACTTAGAATAATTTGCATTTATTTTAGTTAATTTACTCTTAATTGCATAAGTTGCATATTTTAGTTATAATTTTGTCACAAATAAATACATTACATTATTCTTGTTTGGGTTAAGGTCGCGATAATTAAAATTGAACTAAATCAATCTCTGTGGGATGATACTTGGACTCAATTCCACTTTATTGCTTGTTAACGAATCGTACACCTGCAGTGAATTTAATTCGAAATATATTTTCTTGAACAAGTTTTTGGCGCCACCGTCGGGGATTGAGTTTAGTTTGATTTTATTTACCTCGACACTAATTCGAACATTTTTAGTTATTTATTTCATTCCATTTTAGTGTATCTGAGTGCTACTATTGTTTTTCTTTCAGGTCTTGTATGCAAAGGTTACTTGATGATGAATTGATACCGACTGATCTAAAACGCATCTTTCATCGTAGATAAAGGGAAGCACGAGCAACACAACAAAAAGACCAAAACAGCAAGTACAAACGGCTAATGAGCAAAACAATCCGATAGTTCAAGGCAACGAGGAAAAATTCGTTGACGAGGGAAATATGCTTGTTGGGAATTTCATGACACCACAAATCATTTAAAGTCAATCCAGTATTGTCTACCCTTCGTTTGGACGACCTAATTTCCAACTGAAGACCAACGTTATACATCTATTCCAGAATGAACATCAATTTTATGATATAGCTGAAGAAAATCCACATACACACGTCTCTCGATTCTTGGAGATGTGTTAACATTTTCGATATTAGGGTATTTCAGATTATACTATTAGACTGAGGATGTTCCCACACACTTTACGTGATAAAGCACTTGGGTGATTAGATTCTCAACCTATCGCCAGTATCAACACGCGGAATGATCTAGCCCAAAAATTCTATACAAAATTCTTCCCACTGGCCAAGGTAGTAAAGTTGAAACATTACATATCTATCTCTAGTCAAAGTGAATCAGAATCTTTTGATGAAGCTTGGAACAGTTTCAAGACCATGCTTGGGAAGTGTCCTCATCGCGGTATTAGCAAAGGACTCTAGGTCCAATATTTCTATGCGGGATTGCTTCCATATTTCAAAAGCATGATGGATTCTTCGTCTAATGGCTCTTTATCTACAAAGACAATTGATGAAGTTTTGAAATTATTCGAGACAGTGGCTACTACTTCAGCCATGTGGACTTCTGAGCGAGTTGTTCAATAAAAAGGTCAGGTGTATACAAAGTGGATGGATGCTTACTCATCTTTATATGAGAAAATAGATTCATTATTTCATAAGGGGGAGAGCATATCACAGACAGTCAATGCATCACAGGCCAGGAAGCTAAGCTGTAAAGAGTGTGGGGCAGATATAATACAACAGATTGTCTTATTCTGGCACAAGGAATAGAAAAATTTATATTTAGTTTAGTTAATTTACTCTATTGCATAAGTTGCTTGTTTTAGTTATAATTTTGTTACAAACAAACACATCACATTATTCTTGTTTCGGTTAAGGTCACGATAATTAAAATTAAACTAAATCAATCTCCATGTGATGATACTTGGACTCATTTCTATTTTATTACTTGTTAACAAACCATACACTTGCAGTGATTTTAATTCAAAATATATTTTCGTGAACAACATCAAATCTAAAGTATTTTAAATAGTTGGTTGTAAACTAAAGTTGGAAAAGAATGTCCTCACTTAATTAGCATGTCAACAAATAGAATTTGTTGGAGAGGTTTCAAAGGAAAGAACCATTTTCACATCTCATCCATGACTCCTCGTCGAGCTGGAGACATAATATTTTTCCATTTTATGAAGCCACATATAAGGGCACCATGTCACCCCCCATTAGAACATGGGCTATGTGGTCGTGTTCAAACAACTTTACCCATTAAACAAACATTTACGTTTTAATAGAGGTCAAAAGACAATTTCAATTGAATACTTTGAAAATCCTTCTATCGAGGTCAAAGATTATGCGATGATGATCAGCCAGCAACCCAATTAGATAAAGGATCTCTAGGGTTACTTGGTAGAGCAAAAACTTTCTACTGACCTAACCAAAGCCAAGAAGCTAAAGCTGAGGGTACTTCAATTTGTGATAAGCGATATTGTCCTGTTTAAAAGAGGTTTCTTTGCCCTTGCTATACTATGTTGGAAGAAACGAGGCTTATTACCTACTTCATACGAGGGGATCTATGGAAATCACAAAGGTAGGTTGTGGATGACATAAAAAATCTTGAGCAAGGATACTATTGGTCGACCTTGAAAAAGGGTTCCTTAGATTATATCATGAAGTGTGATAAGTGCTAGAGATTTTTCAAAACACCTCGGCTTCATCCCCAAGGACAAATTAGAGTAAGTAGCTATGGCCTTTTTTCAAATGAGGGATAGATACAGTACGAGTTCGGGGTCCCACACTCTCTAGTCAAGGATAATGAAAGATAGTTTGACAATCAAATGATAAGAAAGCTTTGTGATGACTATAGAGTTTAGAAACAGATCTCAAGCTCCATCATACGAAGCAGTTCTCAAGCCAAATTTGTTAACAAGACCATCAAATATGCTCTGAAGAAGAAGAAGCTTGAGGCTTTAAAGAAGGTTGGGTTGATGAACTCCTCAATGTGTTGTGGGTCTAATGCACCACTAGCCTAACGACAACAAGTGCGACACCATTCTCCCTAACCTACAGTGTTGATGATGTGGTACCAGAAGTAGGAATCCCTTCTACCCAACATATCTTGTATAATGAATTACAGAAGGAAGATATAATGAGGCGTACCTAGCTCGAACCTCTTGGATAAGGTTAGGGATGGAGAAAGATGGCAAGGTGTTTAACAAACAAGTGAGCAATAAATTCTTCTGAATCTACGACTTTGTGTTTAGGAAAGTCTTTATAACAACAAATGATGCTGGTTCAAGCACCCTAGGAATAAACGGAAAGGACCTAACCAAATTGCTTCTGTGAGTATTGTGGTCCTCTTAACACTATTGGGCTGGTGCTATTTGTGTCATTTGGTAAATGACTTATTATTTAGGCCATTAGTTGCTAGGTGTCACTCACCTATTGGTGGCTTTGGTTTCACCTGAATTGTGTTAGTTTGATTTAATTGTGACCGTTGGATTGAGTTTAAGGGTTAGGATTAAATCTTGGATGAGATATTTTCTTGGCTTGACTTTTGGGCTTATATTCACATGATCTTCCTTCCTTGAGACTCTTCTCTTCTTCTGATTTTCTCTGTCTGCTCTCTGTCTCTTGTGAGGGTGTGTGTTCTTCTTCTTCTTCCTTGGATACTCACTAATACTTGAACCTATTGTAAAGGGAATGCCTGTGTTTTTCTCAGACCTGAAATAGGGTTAAGCTATTGGTTTATTCTCGGACGCTTAGGTCGGTGAGTTAGGAGTGAACTTTGGCTGTTTTTGGGTAGATCTTTCGGTCGATGATCCAAGCCAAGTGAGGAAGCATTCTTTACCGGTTCTTGTACTCTCTCTAGAGGGCGATTTACAAGCATGGGAGGCTATTCCTGAGCCTAAGCATTTGGCCAGCAAGAAAGGTAGACGAATGGGTTATTTGGACAATAAAAGGGAAGTAGAGTTCTGCCCCCTTTTTGTCTCGTTTTATGCTTTCAGTTTTCAGCTTCTATGTATTCTTATGACTTCTGCAATATATATATGTTAATGTATATTGGAGATTTTAGTTTATGCTGAATCAGTTGGTTATTGAATTCGGTTATTGGATATTGAACTGGGTTTGCCTCTGTTGATGAATGTATATGTTGCTGTAAATTCCTAACATCTGGTATCAGAGCCTTACATTAGGTATAAGGCTTGTTTATTCTTCATAAAATTGGGCATTTTGAATCTGCTATTTGAATTTGCTGGTTGGGTCAGTGATTGATCTGTATATACCTATTAAGGTTTAAAACAGAAACCATCACTATTTTGTTTGGCATCTTGTTTTTGAATTCGACATTGATTCCTCTGTTTTGCTTGTGTATGTGTTGGCTAGATTGGGTGATCATTGGCTCTGGCTGGCTTGCTCGATTAAGGAGATGTTGGTATAGTTACCGTTTTTCACCAGTTGGTTGGTAAGATTATTCCAAACTCTTCGATAGGTTAGGTTTGGTATTTTTACCATTTTACACATGATTGCTTGGTTACTGAATTCTTGTGATTAATTTGTAACCTGAAAAGGATGCTTATATGCATCATATTCATGTGCATTGCCTAAGTTTGGATCACACTTGCACATACATCACATAGAGGTTTCGTGACTGGATTATTTCATTGTTATACTTCATTTTTGAACATTAGTTTTAACTCTGCATTCATACTGTGTGTTGATCATCTGGAAAAGATTTTTTCAAAACCTTTTATGTTGTGTCCATGAGTACGTGCCACTCTTTTACAGAATCCAGAATGAGTTCAAGGGTCGAATTATCGCAATTCGATGGAAAAGGGGACTACTCAATTTGGAAACAGAAAATGAGGATCATTTTGGTCCAACATAGAGTTGCTAAAGCTCTCGATGATCCTTCTACTTTTTTTGATGAGTTAAAAGCTAAACCAGGTGAAATTGAAGATATGAATAAAATTGCATATAGTTCTATAATTTTGCACTTATTTGATAACATTGTTAGACAAGTTGATAGTGCTAAAGATGCTAGGACTTTATGGACTGCCTTAGATACTTTATTCTTGACTAAGACTTTGCCTAACAATTTATCTGTTGGAAAAGTTATTTAGTTTTCAGATGGACCCGAGGAAGGATATAGAAGGGAATTTAAGCGATTACAACATAATTATTAAGAGTTTAGCTCATAATGATAAGAAGTTCGATGATGAGGATTTGGTTATCATACTGTTAAATGCACTTCTCGAATCTTATAAAGAAATCATAAATGCCGTAAAATATGGTAGGGATACTCTATCACAGGCTATTGTAATAGATACGTTGAAATCTAGAGAACTTGAACTAAAAAGGGACAACATAACTAATTTGAGAGAAGAGAGTTTGTTTGTAAGGGGAAGACCTGAAAAGAAAGAATTCAACTTCCATAACAAGTAGGGAGGGGGTAAATCTAAAATGTGATCCAAATCTAAAGATAAAAGTGGTAAGAAATGCTACAACTGTGGAAAGTTAGGGTATTTCAAGAAAGACTGTTTTGACTGGAAAAAGAAACAAAGAGACTTAAACAATATTGATCAAAACAATGATGCTGTTGTTTCTGAATTTGATAGTCTACACGTCCTGAATGTGTTTGAGGGGGAATTTGATAAAAATTGGATCCTAGACACAGGATGCACCTTTCACATGTACCCTGAAAAGTTTTGGTTCTATAAATATCGAGAGGTTGAGCCTAGGAAGGTCTACATGGGAGACAACAACTCTCAGAATGTGGTTGGAGTTGGTGAATAGCTATCAGGATGTACGATGGGGTTGTCAGGCAACTCAGGGAGGTTAGATATGTCCTTAATTTAAAGAGGAACCTCATTTCCTTAGGTACTCTTGAAGATGAGGGATATACCTTTAAATTCGGATATAACGTTCTGAAAATCTATAAGGGATCTCTGATAGTTATGAAAGGACCCAAGAGGAATGTGCTGTACTATCTAGAGGGCAAAACTAAAACAACACCTGATTCAAGTCTTCTTGCAGTCAGTAAATATAAAACCGAATTTTGGCATAAGAGAATGGGTCGCATTGGGTTTAAAGGGCTAAAATCCTTAAGTAATCAGAAATTGCTTGGAAAGGATGAAATTGAAACTATGGATTTCTGTGAAACGTATGTTTTGGGTAAGTCCCATAAGGTTAGCTTTGAAACTAGCTCTCATAAGACCAGCAGTCCATTAAACTACATTCGTGCTAATCTATGGGGTCCTGCATTCCACATTTGGTGGAAGTAAGTACTTCTTATCCTTAGTAGACGATTACTCAAGAAAGGTTTGGATTTATCTTTTAAAGGCTAAGTCGAAAACTTTTGGAAAATTCAGAATTTTGCTAAGTCTGTTGAGAATCAGTTAGACAAGAAACTTAAAATATTAAGAACTGATAATGAGCTTGAATTTTGTAATTTCGAATTTGACGACTTCTGTAAGGAGAAAGGGATAACAAGACATAGAACGGTTAAATACACACCTGAACATAATGGGGTCGCTGAGAGAATGAATAGGACCATAATGAACAGAGTTAGGTGTATGCTGATTAGCTCTGGCCTTACCAAAGGTTTTTGGGCTGAAGTTGCAAGTACTGCAACTTATCTGATTAATAGGTCACCGTCCAGCAGTATATGGTTTAAGACCCCACAGGAGTTGTGGACGGAGGAGCCTCCAAATCTGAGTCACCTAAGGGTGTTTGGATGTGCTGCATTTGCACATCAATTTGAAGGGAAACTTGAGCTTAGGGCTGTCAAGTATGTGATGTTAGGGTATCCAGAAGGTGTGAAGGACTATAGGTTATGGGTTTTAGGGGTTCAAGGTATTAAAATTATTAACAGTAAGAGTGTAGTCTTTAATAAATCTGAAATGCCATGTCTAAAACAAAAAACTAATGAAGCTAACAAATATCAAACTGAAAGGAGTGTTCAGACTCAGGTGAGGCTGACTAAACTTGATTCACCTACACCTAGGAATGATGATAATGACCCTACACATCACGAACCTGAAACTGAAACTGAACTTGAAGAGGTGACTGAACTTCAAGATAACATTGAACCAGTTGAAGTTGAACATTTTAATGATCAGCCACCTAATCAAGATTATCAGCTTACTAAGGATAGGGCTAGAAGGCAGCAGGCCTAATCCTAGATATGAATTCCTAAGCTTGATTGAGTTTGCCTTAGTTTCAGGTGAAGCCCTTGAACAGATAGAACCTGCTACTTATGAAGAAGCTATTAATAGAAATTATTCTGATAACTGGATAAAAGCCATGCAGAAAGAAATAAAGTCTTTCAGCGATAATAAAACCTGGAAACTTGTTAAGAAACCTAATGATTACAAATTGGTTCCATGTAAGTGGATCTACAAGTTAAAAGAAGGTTTAAGCCCTAATAATCTTTTGAGGTATGAGGCGAGATTAGTGGCCAAGGGTTATACTTAAAGAGAAGGTGTGGACCATAATGAGATATTTTCACCCGTGGTTAAGTACAAGATAATCAGATTGTTGTTGGCTCTTGTTGTTCAATTCAATTAGAAACTTGAACAACTCGATGTAAAAACTATATTTTTACATGGGGAGTTGGAAGAGGATATCTTCATGAGCCAACCACAAGGGTTTGTGGTTAGAGGCAAGTCTGATTTTGTATGCAAGTTAGAGAAATCTTTGTACGGGCTGAAACAGAGCCCAAGACAATGGTACAAGAGGTTTGATGCCTACGTACTGAAGATAGGGTTTAAAAGAAGTTAATTTGATGCTTGCATGTATTTTAATGACATGATGCTGGTTCAAGCACCCTAGGAATAAACGGAAAGGACCTGACTGAATTGCTTCTATGAGTATTGTGGTCCTCCTAACACTATTGGCCTGATGCTATTTGTATCATTTGGAATATGACTTATTATTTGGGTCATTAGTTGCCTAGGTGTCACTCACATATTGGTGGCCTTGGTTTCACCCGGATTGTGTTAGTTTAATTTAATTGTGACCGTTAGATTGAATTTAAGAGCTGGGATTAAATCTTGGATTAGATATTTTCTTGGCTTGACTTTTGGGCTTATATTCACTTGATCTTCCTTCCTTGAGACTCTTCTCTTCTTCTCGCTTTCTCTATCTACTCTCTGCCTCTTGTGAGGGTGTGTGTTCTTCTTCTTCTTCCTTGGATACTCACTGATCCTTGAACATATTGTAAAGGGAATGCCTGTGTTTTTCTCAGACCTGAAATAGGGTTGAGTTATTGGTCTATTCTCAGAGGCTTAGGTCGGTGAGTTAGGAGTGAACTTTGGCTCTTTTTTGGTAGACCTTTCGGTCGATGATCCAAGCCAAGTGATGAAGCATTCTTTACCGGTTCTTGTGCTCTCTCTGGAGGGCGATTTGCAAGCGTGGGAGGCCGTTCCTGAGCCTAAGCATTTGGCCAGCAAGAAAGGTAGAAGAACAGGTTATTTGGACGGTAAAAGGGAAGTAGAGTTCTGCCCCTTTTTGTCTCGTTTTATGCTTTCAGTTTTCGACTTCTACGTATTCTTATGACTTCTGCAATATATATGTTAATGTATGCTGGAGATTTTAGTTTATGTTGAATCTGTTAGTATTGAATTCGGTTATTGGATATTGAACTGGGTTTGCCTCTGTTGATGAGTGTATATGCTGCTGTAAATTCCTAACAGCTTCCAAAGTCCGACTCGGGACGTATAAAATTAAAGATCTAGATGGGTTCGAACAGCCTCACACCTGAAATGCCGAACATTTAGAAAACTACCATCGGTAATTTCGCCAAGTTAGATGAAGAAGAAGAAGTAGGTTTTCAAGAGAGAAATGTCTCTCAAAAGTTAAAGTTAGATAAATCATTTAAAATGACCAGATCAATGGTTAGCCAATAAAAGACTCTAGAAACCTCATTCTACAACCACTATAAATCTACGTGTCTCAATCTAGTAAATACCTCTACTAACAAAGAAGAAAAATGCTAAGTGTACAACTTGGTGTATACTAAAAATGATAGCCTTCTCACAGAGAGGGTGTGCTCCGCGACCCTCTTTGCGAGAGGGCTGTCATGCAAGGTGTACAGTGTGTACACCTAGCACAATTTACTAACAAAAGTGTTGTGAAAAAGTGTTATTTCACAACACGTTTTCCTTCCATTGTGATATCACACTCTACACGTGCACATCTCAACACATGTATGTGTGTATATATGCATCTATAGACATCTTGCTTATATAACAATATGCTTAAAAATTAAATCAAATAAACCCTTTTTATTAAATAATGGAAATACATGTGTCATTGGCTCAAATTCAACAACGAGATTTTATTAAAAATTCAAGGTGAACTCTCCAAACAAGAATTCTTGATTAGCTATCAACTAATTTATATATTCACGACTAAGAAATACTGGATTCTTTTTCGGATAGGCCTTCAAAGGATAATGAAGGCAAGAATGCCAACATGCGTCTATTATTAAATTCACACGATTCAATATAACTCATTTTGGAAATGTCCAATGTCTAAGTCACTGAATGAGTAAATAAAGTACATTTACATTGCACTATCACATAGCATTTCATATTTGATGTGACACTATGTATTTAGAAAAATCATACGATTTCCATTTTTTTCTAAAATATTATTAATTTTCTCATTCGTGTATAAATAAACTGGACAGCTTAAACTCGTGACGACATGCCTGATTTAAAGAATTGAATTGAAACTAATCTAATAGTAGATGCATTATGCCGAAATGAACGCCATTTGACATCCCTATTTATGCACTTTTGATATATTAAAAAAGTGATTTTTTTTAAAAAAAAAATTCACATTTTGTTGCTAGTTGTTTTATAGGATCGTGTGCTTGTAATTTTACCGAAATAGAGTATTATTCCCTCCATGAGGAATTGAATGTTTCCTCGAAATTAGATCCATGCACCCCTAGGATCGGTGCAGTCATTCTCATCCCAAATCTCATCGAGTATTTTTGTCAACTTATCCTAACTCCATACTTGGTTAAGAAGGGACGAGACGGGATCGAGGGCAGGATAGGGACCATCCCATTCTTATTTTTTTTATTTCTTTAGTTGGTGAAAATTATTACTTTCTTTTTCAATTTGTAGAATAATACATATTCACTTTAGAAAGGATGATGATTATTTCCTTTTTGTTTGATATAAAATTAAAATTTGAAATTGACTTTAAATTGGACTGGTAACGGAGAGGGACCATGTTCTGCGTTCTTGTTCTCGTTCTCGTCCTCGTCCTCGTCCTAGGGCAACGACACATCTCCTCCCATCCCACTTCCTTGTATCCCGTCCTAGATTGAATAATGATGGTTCATATTTATTGATAATAAATCATATTAGATATTGATATACCGAAAAATTAAGAAATTAAATATATACTCTCAAGAGTAAAGTGACATATAATTTGAAACAAATGAAAACGAAAAATAAGCTTATCCTTATCGTATGAGGGAGTAATATGTAATAAGCTTATCCACTTTATATTTGATTTTTAAATTTGATCACTTCGTTCAATATCCTTAGTGATCTTTATCCAATTTTGATTCCTTTTTTCGTTCAATTTCCTTAATAATTATCATAACCTGCTGATCAAGAAATTAAAATTGATGGAGGTATACGTCCATATCGCACACAATAACTGAAATTTTATTAAGTCCTCGTTTGGTGTGAATTAAAATTAAATTTTATTAAATTTTTTATAAAAGTTGATGAACCTTTAAAATTAATTATTGACTTTGACTAAACTTAGAGTCTATCTTTAAAATTAATCATTTGGTATATGACTTATTATTTGGGTCATTAGTTGTCTAGGTGTCACTCACATATTGGTAGCTTTGGTTTCACCCGGATTGTGTTAGTTTATTTTAATTGTGACCGTTGGATTGAATTTAAGAGCTGGGATTAAATCTTGGATTAGATATTTTCTTGGCTTGACTTTTGGGCTTATATTCACGTGATCTTCTTTCCTTGAGACTCTTCTCTTCTTCTCATTTTCTCTGTCTGCTCTCTGCCTCTTGTGAGGGTGTGTGTTCTTCTTCTTCTTCTTCCTTGGATACTCACTGATCCTTGAACCTATTGTAAAGGGAATGCCTGTGTTTTTCTCAAACCTGAAATAGGGTTGAGTTATTGGTTTATTCTCAGAGGCTTAGGTCGGTGAGTTAGGAGTGAACTTTGGCTCTTTTTTGGTAGACCTTTCGGTCGATGATCCAAGCCAAGTGATGAAGCATTCTTTACCGGTTCTTGTGCTCTCTCTGGAGGGCGATTTGCAAGCGTGGGAGGCCGTTTCTGAGCCTAAGCATTTGGCCAGCAAGAAAGGTAGAAGAACAGGTTATTTGGACGGTAAAAGGGAAGTAGAGTTCTGCCTCTTTTTGCCTCGTTTTCTGCTTTCAGTTTTCGACTTCTACGTATTCTTATGACTTCTGCAATATATATGTTAATGTATGCTGGAGATTTTAGTTTATGTTGAATCTGTTAGTATTGAATTCGGTTATTGGATATTGAACTGGGTTTGCCTCTGTTGATGAGTGTATATGCTGCTGTAAATTCCTAACAGCTTCCAAAGTCCGACTCGGGACGTATAAAATTAAAGATCTAGATGGGTTCGAACAGCCTCACACTTGAAATGCCGAACATTTAGAAAACTACCATCGGTAATTTCGCCAAGTTAGATGAAGAAGAAGAAGTAAAAAATTTAGGTTTCTTTGAATGAGGTTTTCAAGAGAGAAATGTCTCTCAAAAGTTAAAGTTAGATAAATCATTTAAAATGACCAGATCAATGGTTAGCCAATAAAAGACTCTAGAAACCTCATTCTACAACCACTATAAATCTACGTGTCTCAATCTAGTAAATACCTCTACTAACAAAGAAGAAAAATGCTAAGTGTACAACTTGGTGTATACTAAAAATGATAGCCTTCTCACAGAGAGGGTGTGCTCCGCGACCCTCTTTGCGAGAGGGCTGTCATGCAAGGTGTACAGTGTGTACACCTAGCACAATTTACTAACAAAAGTGTTGTGAAAAAGTGTTATTTCACAACACGTTTTCCTTCCATTGTGATATCACACTCTACACGTGCACATCTCAACACATGTACGTGTGTATATATGCATCTATAGACATCTTGCTTATATAACAATATGCTTAAAAATTAAATCAAATAAACCCTTTTTATTAAATAATGGAAATACATGTGTCATTGGCTCAAATTCAACAACGAGATTTTATTAAAAATTCAAGGTGAACTCTCCAAACAAGAATTCTTGATTAGCTATCAACTAATTTATATATTCACGACTAAGAAATACTGGATTCTTTTTCGGATAGGCCTTCAAAGGATAAAGAAGGCAAGAATGCCAACATGCGTCTATTATTAAATTCACACGATTCAATAGAACTCATTTTGGAAATGTCCAATGTCTAAGTCACTGAATGCGTAAATAAAGTACATTTACATTGCACTATCACATAGCATTTCATATTTGATGTGACACTATGTATTTAGAAAAATCATACGATTTCCATTTTTTCTAAAATATTATTAATTTTCTCATTCGTGTATAAATAAACTGACATGACTTAAACTCGTGACGACATGCCCGATTTAAAGAATTGAATTGAAACTAGTCTAATAGTGGATGCATTATGCCGAAATGAACGCCATTTGACATCCTTATTTATGCACTTTTGATATATTAAAAAAGAGATTTTTTTAAAAAAAAAATTAATATTTTGTTGCTAGTTGTTTTATAGGCACGTGTGCTTGTAATTTTATCGAAATAGAGTATTATTCCCTCCATGAGGAATTGAATGTTTCCTCGAAATTAGATCCATGCACCCCTAGGATCGGTGCAGTCATTCTCATCCCAAATCTCATCGAGTATTTTTGTCAACTTATCCTAACTCCATACTTGGTTAAGATGGGACGAGACGGGATCGAGGGCAGGATAGGGACCATCCCATTCTCATTTTTTTTATTTCTTTAGTTGGTGAAAATTATTACTTTTTTTGTTTCAATTTGTAGAATAATACATATTCACTTTAGAAAGGATGATGATTATTTCCTTTTTGTTTGATATAAAACTAAAATTTGAAATTGACTTTAAATTGGACATGTAACGGAGAGGGACCATGTTCAGCGTTCTCGTTCTCGTTCTCGTCCTCGTCCTCGTCCTAGGGCAACGACACATCTCGTCCCATCCCGCTTCCTTGTATCCCGTCCTAGATTGAATAATGATGGTTCATATTTATTGATAATAAGTCATATTAGATATTGATATACCGAAAAATTAAGAAATTAAATATATACTCTCAAGAGTAAAGTGACATATAATTTGAAACAAATGAAAACGAAAAATAAGCTTATCCTTATCGTATGAGGGAGTAATATGTAATAAGCTTATCCACTTTATATTTGATTTTTAAATCTGATCACTTTGTTCAATATCCTTAGTGATCTTTATCCAATTTTGATTCCTTTTTTCGTTCAATTTCCTTAATAATTATCATAACCTGCTAATCAAGAAATTAAAATTGATGGAGGTATACTTCCATATGGCACACAATAACTGAAATTTTATTAAGTCCTCGTTTGGTGTGAATTAAAATTAAATTTTATTAAATTACTTATAAAAGTTGATGAACATTTAAAATTAATTATTGACTTTGACTAAACTTAGAGTCTATCTTTAAAATTAATCATTTGGTATATGACTTATTATTTGGGTCATTAGTTGTCTAGGTGTCACTCACATATTGGTAGCTTTGGTTTCACCCAGATTGTGTTAGTTTATTTTAATTGTGATCGTTGGATTCAATTTAAGAGCTGGGATTAAATCTTGGATTAGATATTTTCTTGGCTTGACTTTTGGGCTTATATTCACGTGATCTTCCTTCCTTGAGACTCTTCTCTTCTTCTCATTTTCTCTGTCTGCTCTCTGCCTCTTGTGAGGGTGTGTGCTCTTCTTCTTCTTCTTCTTCTTCTTCTTCTTCTTCTTCCTTGGATACTCACTGATCCTTGAACCTATTGTAAAGGGAATGCCTGTGTTTTTCTCAGACCTGAAATAGTGTTGAGTTATTGGTTTATTCTCAGAGGCCTAGGTCGGTGAGTAAGGAGTGAACTTTGGCTGTTTTTTGGTAGACCTTTCGGTCGATGATCCAAGCCAAGTGATGAAGCATTCTTTACCGGTTCTTGTGCTCTCTCTGGAGGGCGATTTGCAAGCGTGGGAGGCCGTTTCTGAGCCTAAGCATTTGGCCAGCAAGAAAGGTAGAAGAATAGGTTATTTGGACGGTAAAAGGGAAGTAGAGTTCTGCCTCTTTTTGTCTCGTTTTCTGCTTTCAGTTTTCAACTTCTATGTATTCTTATGACTTCTGCAATATATATGTTAATGTATGCTGGAGATTTTAGTTTATGTTGAATCTGTTAGTATTGAATTCGGTTATTGGATATTGAACAGGGTTTGCCTCTGTTGATGAGTGTATATGCTGCTGTAAATTCCTAACAGCTTCCAAAGTCCGACTCGGGACGTATAAAACTAAAGATCTAGATGGGTCGAACAGCCTCACACTTGAAATGCCGAACATTTAGAAAACTACCATCGGTAATTTCGCCAAGTTAGATGAAGAAGAAGAAGTAAAAAATTTAGGTTTCTTTGAATGAGGTTTTCAAGAGAGAAATGTCTCTCAAAAGTTAAAGTTAGATAAATCATTTAAAATGACCAGATCAATGGTTAGCCAATAAAAGACTCTAGAAACCTCATTCTACAACCACTATAAATCTACGTGTCTCAATCTAGTAAATACCTCTACTAACAAAGAAGAAAAAATGCTAAGTGTACAACTTGGTGTATACTAAAAATGATAGCCCTCTCACAGAGAGGGTGTGCTCCGCGACCCTCTTTGCGAGAGGGCTGTCATGCAAGGTGTACAGTGTGTACACCTAGCACAATTTACTAACAAAAGTGTTGTGAAAAAGTGTTATTTCACAACACGTTTTCCTTCCATTGTGATATCACACTCTACACGTGCACATCTCAACACATGTACGTGTGTATATATGCATCTATAGACATCTTGCTTATATAACAATATGCTTAAAAATTAAATCAAATAAACCCTTTTTATTAAGTAATGGAAATACATGTGTCATTGGCTCAAATTCAACAACGAGATTTTATTAAAAATTCAAGGTGAACTCTCCAAACAAGAATTCTTGATTAGCTATCAACTAATTTATATATTCACGACTAAGAAATACTGGATTCTTTTTCGGATAGGCCTTCAAAGGATAATGAAGGCAAGAATGCCAACATGCGTCTATTATTAAATTCACACGATTCAATAGAACTCATTTTGGAAATGTCCAATGTCTAAGTCACTGAATGCGTAAATAAAGTACATTTACATTGCACTATCACATAGCATTTCATATTTGATGTGACACTATGTATTTAGAAAAATCATACGATTTCCATTTTTTCTAAAATATTATTAATTTTCTCATTCGTGTATAAATAAACTGGACAGCTTAAACTCGTGACGACATGCCTGATTTAAAGAATTGAATTGAAACTAGTCTAATAGTGGATGCATTATGCCGAAATGAACGCCATTTGACATCCTTATTTATGCACTTTTGATATATTAAAAAAGAGATTTTTTTAAAAAAAAAATTCACATTTTGTTGCTAGTTGTTTTATAGGCACGTGTGCTTGTAATTTTATCGAAATAGAGTATTATTCCCTCCATGAGGAATTGAATGTTTCCTCGAAATTAGATCCATGCACCCCTAGGATCGGTGCAGTCATTCTCATCCCAAATCTCATCGAGTATTTTTGTCAACTTATCCTAACTCCATACTTGGTTAAGATGGGACGAGACGGGATCGAGGGCAGGATAGGGACCATCCCATTCTCATTTTTTTTATTTCTTTAGTTGGTGAAAATTATTACTTTTTTTGTTTCAATTTGTAGAATAATACATATTCACTTTAGAAAGGATGATGATTATTTCCTTTTTGTTTGATATAAAACTAAAATTTGAAATTGACTTTAAATTGGACATGTAACGGAGAGGGACCATGTTCAGCGTTCTCGTTCTCGTTCTCGTCCTCGTCCTCGTCCTAGGGCAACGACACATCTCGTCCCATCCCGCTTCCTTGTATCCCGTCCTAGATTGAATAATGATGGTTCATATTTATTGATAATAAGTCATATTAGATATTGATATACCGAAAAATTAAGAAATTAAATATATACTCTCAAGAGTAAAGTGACATATAATTTGAAACAAATGAAAACGAAAAATAAGCTTATCCTTATCGTATGAGGGAGTAATATGTAATAAGCTTATCCACTTTATATTTGATTTTTAAATCTGATCACTTCGTTCAATATCCTTAGTGATCTTTATCCAATTTTGATTCCTTTTTTCGTTCAATTTCCTTAATAATTATCATAACCTGATGATCAAGAAATTAAAATTGATGGAGGTATACGTCCATATCGCACACAATAACTGAAATTTTATTAAGTCCTCGTTTGGTGTGAATTAAAATTAAATTTTATTAAATTTTTTATAAAAGTTGATGAACCTTTAAAATTAATTATTGACTTTGACTACACTTAGAGTCTATCTTTAAAATTAATCATTTGGTATATGACTTATTATTTGGGTCATTAGTTGTCTAGGTGTCACTCACATATTGGTAGCTTTGGTTTCACCCGGATTGTGTTAGTTTATTTTAATTGTGACCGTTGGATTGAATTTAAGAGCTGGGATTAAATCTTGGATTAGATATTTTCTTGGCTTGACTTTTGGGCTTATATTCACGTGATCTTCCTTCCTTGAGACTCTTCTCTTCTTCTCATTTTCTCTGTCTGCTCTCTGCCTCTTGTGAGGGTGTGTGTTCTTCTTCTTCTTCATCTTCTTCTTCCTTGGATACTCACTGATCCTTGAACCTATTGTAAAGGGAATGCCTGTGTTTTTCTCAGACCTGAAATAGGGTTGAGTTATTGGTTTATTCTCAGAGGCCTAGGTCGGTGAGTTAGGAGTGAACTTTGGCTGTTTTTTGGTAGACCTTTCGGTCGATGATCCAAGCCAAGTGATGAAGCATTCTTTACCGGTTCTTGTGCTCTCTCTGTAGGGCGATTTGCAAGCGTGGGAGGCGGTTTCTGAGCCTAAGCATTTGGCCGGCAAGAAAGGTAGAAGAATAGGTTATTTGGACGGTAAAAGGGAAGTAGAGTTCTGCCCCTTTTTGTCTCGTTTTATGCTTTCAGTTTTCAACTTCTATGTATTCTTATGACTTCTGCAATATATATGTTAATGTATGCTGGAGATTTTAGTTTATGTTGAATCTGTTAGTATTGAATTCGGTTATTGGATATTGAACAGGGTTTGCCTCTGTTGATGAGTGTATATGCTGCTGTAAATTCCTAACAGCTTCCAAAGTCCGACTCGGGACGTATAAAACTAAAGATCTAGATGGGTCGAACAGCCTCACACTTGAAATGCCGAACATTTAGAAAACTACCATCGGTAATTTCGCCAAGTTAGACGAAGAAGAAGAAGTAAAAAATTTAGGTTTCTTTGAATGAGGTTTTCAAGAGAGAAATGTCTCTCAAAAGTTAAAGTTAGATAAATCATTTAAAATGACCAGATCAATGGTTAGCCAATAAAAGACTCTAGAAACCTCATTCTACAACCACTATAAATCTACGTGTCTCATTCTAGTAAATACCTCTACTAACAAAGAAGAAAAATGCTAGGTGTACAACTTGGTGTATACTAAAAATGATAGCCCTCTCACAGAGAGGGTGTGCTCCGCGACCCTCTTTGCGAGAGGGCTGTCATGCAAGGTGTACAGTGTGTACACCTAGCACAATTTACTAACAAAAGTGTTGTGAAAAAGTGTTATTTCACAACACGTTTTCCTTCCATTGTGATATCACACTCTACACGTGCACATCTCAACACATGTACGTGTGTATATATGCATCTATAGACATCTTGCTTATATAACAATATGCTTAAAAATTAAATCAAATAAACCCTTTTTATTAAATAATGGAAATACATGTGTCATTGGCTCAAATTCAACAACGAGATTTTATTAAAAATTCAAGGTGAACTCTCCAAACAAGAATTCTTGATTAGCTATCAACTAATTTATATATTCACGACTAAGAAATACTGGATTCTTTTTCGGATAAGCCTTCAAAGGATAATGAAGGCAAGAATGCCAACATGCGTCTATTATTAAATTCACACGATTCAATAGAACTCATTTTGGAAATGTCCAATGTCTAAGTCACTGAATGCGTAAATAAAGTACATTTACATTGCACTATCACATAGCATTTCATATTTGATGTGACACTATGTATTTAGAAAAATCATACGATTTCCATTTTTTCTAAAATATAATTAATTTTCTCATTCGTGTATAAATAAACTGGACAGCTTAAACTCGTGACGACATGCCTGATTTAAAGAATTGAATTGAAACTAGTCTAATAGTAGATGCATTATGCCGAAATGAACGCCATTTGACATCCTTATTTATGCACTTTTGATATATTAAAAAAGAGATTTTTTTTTAAAAAAAAATTCACATTTTGTTGCTAGTTGTTTTATAGGCACGTGTGCTTGTAATTTTATCGAAATAGAGTATTATTCCCTCCATGAGGAATTGAATGTTTCCTCGAAATTAGATCCATGCACCCCTAGGATCGGTGCAGTCATTCTCATCCCAAATCTCATCGAGTATTTTTGTCAACTTATCCTAACTCCATACTTGGTTAAGATGGGACGAGACGGGATCGAGGGCAGGATAGGGACCATCCCATTCTCATTTTTTTTATTTCTTTAGTTGGTGAAAATTATTACTTTTTTTGTTTCAATTTGTAGAATAATACATATTCACTTTAGAAAGGATGATGATTATTTCCTTTTTGTTTGATATAAAACTAAAATTTGAAATTGACGTTAAATTGGACATGTAACGGAGAGGGACCATGTTCAGCGTTCTCGTTCTCGTTCTCGTCCTCGTCCTCGTCCTAGGGCAACGACACATCTCGTCCCATCCCGCTTCCTTGTATCCCGTCCTAGATTGAATAATGATGGTTCATATTTATTGATAATAAGTCATATTAGATATTGATATACCGAAAAATTAAGAAATTAAATATATACTCTCAAGAGTAAAGTGACATATAATTTGAAACAAATGAAAACGAAAAATAAGCTTATCCTTATCGTATGAGGGAGTAATATGTAATAAGCTTATCCACTTTATATTTGATTTTTAAATCTGATCACTTCGTTCAATATCCTTAGTGATCTTTATCCAATTTTGATTCCTTTTTTCGTTCAATTTCCTTAATAATTATCATAACCTGCTGATCAAGAAATTAAAATTGATGGAGGTATACGTCCATATCGCACACAATAACTGAAATTTTATTAAGTCCTCGTTTGGTGTGAATTAAAATTAAATTTTATTAAATTTTTTATAAAAGTTGATGAACCTTTAAAATTAATTATTGACTTTGACTAAACTTAGAGTCTATCTTTAAAATTAATCATTTGGTATATGACTTATTATTTGGGTCATTAGTTGTCTAGGTGTCACTCACATATTGGTAGCTTTGGTTTAACCCGGATTGTGTTAGTTTATTTGAATTGTGACCGTTGGATTGAATTTAAGAGCTGGGATTAAATCTTGGATTAGATATTTTCTTGGCTTGACTTTTGGGCTTATATTCACGTGATCTTCCTTCCTTGAGACTCTACTCTTCTTCTCATTTTCTCTGTCTGCTCTCTGCCTCTTGTGAGGGTGTGTGTTCTTCTTCTTCTTCATCTTCTTCTTCCTTGGATACTCACTGATCCTTGAACCTATTGTAAAGGGAATGCCTGTGTTTTTCTCAGACCTGAAATAGGGTTGAGTTATTGGTTTATTCTCAGAGGCCTAGGTCGGTGAGTTAGGAGTGAACTTTGGCTGTTTTTTGGTAGACCTTTCGGTCGATGATCCAAGCCAAGTGATGAAGCATTCTTTACCGGTTCTTGTGCTCTCTCTGGGGGGCGATTTGCAAGCGTGGGAGGCCGTTTCTGAGCCTAAGCATTTGGCCAGCAAGAAAGGTAGAAGAATAGGTTATTTGGACGGTAAAAGGGAAGTAGAGTTCTGCCTCTTTTTGTCTCGTTTTCTGCTTTCAGTTTTCAACTTCTATGTATTCTTATGACTTCTGCAATATATATGTTAATGTATGCTGGAGATTTTAGTTTATGTTGAATCTGTTAGTATTGAATTCGGTTATTGGATATTGAACAGGGTTTGCCTCTGTTGATGAGTGTATATGCTGCTGTAAATTCCTAACAGCTTCCAAAGTCCGACTCGGGACGTATAAAACTAAAGATCTAGATGGGTCGAACAGCCTCACACTTGAAATGCCGAACATTTAGAAAACTACCATCGGTAATTTCGCCAAGTTAGATGAAGAAGAAGAAGTAAAAAATTTAGGTTTCTTTGAATGAGGTTTTCAAGAGAGAAATGTCTCTCAAAAGTTAAAGTTAGATAAATCATTTAAAATGACCAGATCAATGGTTAGCCAATAAAAGACTCTAGAAACCTCATTCTACAACCACTATAAATCTACGTGTCTCAATCTAGTAAATACCTCTACTAACAAAGAAGAAAAATGCTAGGTGTACAACTTGGTGTATACTAAAAATGATAGCCCTCTCACAGAGAGGGTGTGCTCCGCGACCCTCTTTGCGAGAGGGCTGTCATGCAAGGTGTACAATGTGTACACCTAGCACAATTTACTAACAAAAGTGTTGTGAAAAAGTGTTATTTCACAACACGTTTTCCTTCCATTGTGATATCGCACTCTACACGTGCACATCTCAACACATGTACGTGTGTATATATGCATCTATAGACATCTTGCTTATATAACAATATGTTTAAAAATTAAATCAAATAAACCCTTTTTATTAAATAATGGAAATACATGTGTCATTGGCTCAAATTCAACAACGAGATTTTATTAAAAATTCAAGGTGAACTCTCCAAACAAGAATTCTTGATTAGCTATCAACTAATTTATATATTCACGACTAAGAAATACTGGATTCTTTTTCGGATAGGCCTTCAAAGGATAATGAAGGCAAGAATGCCAACATGCGTCTATTATTAAATTCACACGATTCAATAGAACTCATTTTGGAAATGTCCAATGTCTAAGTCACTGAATGCGTAAATAAAGTACATTTACATTGCACTATCACATAGCATTTCATATTTGATGTGACACTATATATTTAGAAAAATCATACGATTTCCATTTTTTCTAAAATATTATTAATTTTCTCATTCGTGTATAAATAAACTGGACAGCTTAAACTCGTGACGACATGCCTGATTTAAAGAATTGAAATGAAACTAGTCTAATAGTAGATGCATTATGCCGAAATGAACGCCATTTGACATCCTTATTTATGCACTTTTGATATATTAAAAAAGATATTTTTTTTTTAAAAAAAATCACATTTTGTTGCTAGTTGTTTTATGGGCACGTGTGCTTGTAATTTTATCTAAATAGAGTATTATTCCCTCCATGAGGAATTGAATGTTTCCTCGAAATTAGATCCATGCACCCCTAGGATCGGTGCAGTCATTCTCATCCCAAATCTCATCGAGTATTTTTGTCAACTTATCCTAACTCCATACTTGGTTAAGATGGGACGAGACGGGATCGAGGGCAGGATAGGGACCATCCCATTCTCATTTTTTTTATTTCTTTAGTTGGTGAAAATTATTACTTTTTTTGTTTCAATTTGTAGAATAATACATATTCACTTTAGAAAGGATGATGATTATTTCCTTTTGGTTTGATATAAAACTAAAATTTGAAATTGACTTTAAATTGGACAGGTAACGGAGAGGGACCATGTTCAGCGTTCTCATTCTCGTTCTCGTCATCGTCCTCGTCCTCGTCCTCGTCCTCGTCCTAGGGCAATGACGCATCCCGTCCCATCCTGCTTCCTTGTATCCCGTCCTAGATTGAATAATGATGGTTCATATTTATTGATAATAAGTCATATTAGATATTGATATACCGAAAAATTAAGAAATTAAATATACACTCTCAAGAGTAAAGTGACATATAATTTGAAACGAATGAAAACGAAAAATAAGCTTATCCTTATCGTATGAGGGAGTAATATGTAATAAGCTTATCCACTTTATATTTGATTTTTAAATCTGATCACTTCGTTCAATATCCTTAGTGATCTTTATCCAATTTTGATTCTTTTTTTCGTTCAATTTCCTTAATAATTATCATAACCTGCTGATCAAGAAATTAAAATTGATGGAGGTATACGTCCATATCGCACACAATAACTGAAATTTTATTAAGTCCTCGTTTGGTGTGAATTAAAATTAAATTTTATTAAATTTTTTATAAAAGTTGATGAACCTTTAAAATTAATTGTTGACTTTGACTAAACTTAGAGTCTATCTTTAAAATTAATCATTTGGTATATGACTTATTATTTGGGTCATTAGTTGTCTAGGTGTCACTCACATATTGGTAGCTTTGGTTTCACCCGGATTGTGTTAGTTTATTTTAATTGTGACCGTTGGATTGAATTTAAGAGCTCGGATTAAATCTTGGATTAGATATTTTCTTGGCTTGACTTTTGGGCTTATATTCACGTGATCTTCCTTCCTTGAGACTCTTCTCTTCTTCTCATTTTCTCTGTCTGCTCTCTGCCTCTTGTGAGGGTGTGTGTTCTTCTTCTTCTTCTTCTTCTTCCTTGGATACTCACTGATCCTTGAACCTATTGTAAAGGGAATGCCTGTGTTTTTCTCAGACCTGAAATAGGGTTGAGTTATTGGTTTATTCTTAGAGGCTTAGGTCGGTGAGTTAGGAGTGAACTTTGGCTGTTTTTTGGTAGACCTTTCGGTCGATGATCCAAGCCAAGTGATGAAGCATTCCTTACCGGTTCTTGTGCTCTCTCTGGAGGGCGATTTGCAAGCGTGGGAGGCCGTTCCTGAGCCTAAGCATTTGGCCAGCAAGAAAGGTAGAAGAACAGGTTATTTGGACGGTAAAAGGGAAATAGAGTTCTGCCCCTTTTTGTCTCGTTTTATGCTTTCAGTTTTCAACTTCTATGTATTCTTATGACTTCTGCAATATATATGTTAATGTATGCTGGAGATTTTAGTTTATGTTGAATCTGTTATTATTGAATTCGGTTGTTGGATATTGAACTGGGTTTGCCTCTGTTGATGAGTGTATATGCTGCTGTAAATTCCTAACAGCTTCCAAAGTCCGACTCGGGACGTATAAAATTAAAGATCTAGATGGGTTCGAACAGCCTCACACTTGAAATGCCGAACATTTAGAAAACTACCATCGGTAATTTCGCCAAGTTAGATGAAGAAGAAGAAGAAGTAAAAAATTTAGGTTTCTTTGAATGAGATTTTCAAGAGAGAAATGTCTCTCAAAAGTTAAAGTTAGATAAATCATTTAAAATGACCATATCAATCGTTAGCCAATAAAAGACTCTAGAAACCTCATTCTACAACCACTATAAACCTACGTTTCTCAATCTAGTAAATACCTCTACTAACAAAGAAGAAAAATGCTAAGTGTACAACTTGGTGTATACTAAAAATGATAGCCATCTCACAGAGAGGGTGTGGCCCGCGACCCTCTTTGCGAGAGGGCTGTCATGCAAGGTGTACAGTGTGTACACCTAGCACAATTTACTAACAAAAGTGTTGTGAAAAAGTGTTATTTCACAACACGTTTTCCTTCCATTGTGATATCACACTCTACACGTGAACATCTCAACACATGTACGTGTGTATATATGCATCTACAGACATCTTGCTTATATAACAATATGTTTAAGAATTAAATCAAATAAACCCTTTTTATTAAATAATGGAAATACATGTGTCATTGGCTCAAATTCAACAACGAGATTTTATTAAAAATTCAAGGTGAACTCTCCAAACAAGAATTCTTGATTAGCTATCAACTAATTTATATATTCACGACTAAGAAATACTGGATTCTTTTTCGGATAGGCCTTCAAAGGATAATGAAGGCAAGAATGCCAACATGCGTCTATTATTAAATTCACACGATTCAATAGAACTCATTTTGGAAATGTCCAATGTCTAAGTCACTGAATGCGTAAATAAAGTACATTTACATTGCACTATCACATAGCATTTCATATTTGATGTGACACTATGTATTTAGAAAAATCATACGATTTCCATTTTTTCTAAAATATTATTAATTTTCTCATTCGTGTATAAATAAACTGGACAGCTTAAACTCGTGACGAAATGCCTGATTTAAAGAATTGAATTGAAACTAGTCTAATAGTAGATGCATTATGCCGAAATGAACGCCATTTGACATCCTTATTTATGCACTTTTGATATATTAAAAAAGAGATTTTTTTAAAAAAAATTCACATTTTGTTGCTAGTTGTTTTATGGGCACGTGTGCTTGTAATTTTATCGAAATAGAGTATTATTCCCTCCATTAGGAATTGAATGTTTCCTCGAAATTAGATCCATGCACCCCTAGGATAGGTGCAGTCATTCTCATCCCAAATCTCATCTAGTATTTTTGTCAACTTATCCTAACTCCATACTTGGTTAAGATGGGACGAGACGGGATCGAGGGCAGGATAGGGACCATCCCATTCTTATTTTTTTTATTTCTTTAGTTGGTGAAAATTATTACTTTTTTTTTTCAATTTGTAGAATAATACATATTCACTTTAGAAAGGATGATGATTATTTCCTTTTTGTTTAATATAAAACTAAAATTTGAAATTGACTTTAAATTGGACAAGTAACGGAGAGGGACCATGTTCCGCGTTCTCGTCCTCGTCCTAGGGCAACGACACATCTCGTCCCATCCCACTTCCTTGTATCCCGTCCTAGATTGAATAATGATGGTCATATTTATTGATAATAAATCATATTAGATATTGATATACCGAAAAATTAAGAAATTAAATATATACTCTCAAGAGTAAAGTGACATAATTTGAAACAAATGAAAACGAAAAATAAGCTTATACTTATTGTATGAGGGAGTAATATGTAATAAACTTATCCACTTTATATTTGATTTTTAAATCTGATCACTTCGTTCAATATCCTTAGTGATCTTTATCCAATTTTGATTCCTTTTTTCGTTCAATTTCCTTAATAATTATCATAACCTGCTGATCAAGAAATTAAAATTGATGGATGTATATGTCCATATCACACACAATAAACTTAGAATCTATCAAATCGATGCAAAAAAATGCATGAATTCAAAGCACAATTTGAACCCCACCTTCCAAAATTCCACATTAAATTTTTTTTTTTTTTTTTTTTAAATGTCGTGATATAGTTAATTATTTTTGATACCACTTGTAGACTAAAACGATAATAACAGACTTGCACAAAATCAGGATTATATACAGCTAAGTCATTATCTGATAATCCAAACTAATTTTTTTTTAAAAAAAACCTGATAAAGATTGAATTCGAAGTTAGTTAGTTAGTTAGGCTGTGACTGACTGACTCAGTTGGACTCAAAACTCGGTGTTGATTTCGTGTATAATATCCCTGCCACTTCGATCACACAAATCTCATTCATTTTCATCTCTCTTTCACTCCACAATTCTCTCTACACTGCAACTGCGTGATTGCGAAGAAGATGACGCACCAAAGCGAGGCTCTTGCTCGCACGATCATTGGCATTATTGGTTAATTTGCACTTTATATTGTTTTCTGTGCGCCATTCATCACTTCTATGTAAATGTGTTTTCTAGCTACATAGATCCATTGAAACGAGAAATTTGTTTCAGGTTTTTTATTCAATTATCTGTTTTTGCGAGGGAGTATATCTGGATATTTGCTTAGAACATGACATTTTTCTCAGTTTTTTCTGCAATAATCAGTATATTGTATGTATATATTTACACGCGCACAATATATATTAACATATTTGCTTAGAACGTGAAATTTATTTGAGTATTATCGCTCCATTCGTAAGTGTGTTCGTGTATTGTATGTATGTGTAATGTGTATATGTATACGTACGATCTGCATGAGATTGTACCGATGATGCCGTTTCTTGTTTGTGTGTGTATTTTTTACGAATATATAATTTTAATGGATTGTTTCACACAAACCTGTTTGAGTGTATTTTTTTTATTTTTTTTCTGAATATATAATTTTGATGGATTGTTTCGTGCTGGTTTTTATTTATTTTACTGATTATTTGGTATATTGATCAACAATTTTGAAGTACGCTTCCATTTTTGCCTTTTTGTAGGGAATGTGATTTCATTCGGACTCTTTCTCTCCCCAGCGTAACCCCTCTCTCTCTCTCTCTCTCTCTCTCTCTCTCTCTCTCTCTCTCTCTCACTCACACACACACAAATCCTAATAGATGCATTAGAATCATGATGTATGATGATTGTGTGGCTTTCGATTATACCAACTTTAATACCTGTGTGGCTATTGAGCATAAAAGTTACGAATCGAGGTCAAACGGTTCATGGATAAAACATAGCATCAAATACGTAGAGGTCTTAATAGATGCATTAGAAGCATGATGTATGATGATTGTGTAATGGGCGGCGATTACTTTTGCAGGCCAACTTTTGTAAGAATATGGAAGAAAAAAACCACAGAGGAGTTTCATCCATACCCATACCTGGCTTGTGTTATGAACTGCCTTTTCTGGATCTTCTATGGTATACCAGTGGTGCATCCTGACAGCACTCTTGTGATCACCATCAATGGCATTGGCCTCGCCATGGAGTTGATTTATCTCACCATTTTCGCCATTTACACCAACAAAAGGAATAGGGTAAGCACTCTTTCTTCTATCAACCCACCAAATGACATGCATAATACATGCAAATTTTAACACGGCATTGGTCTTTTTAAGTAAGCTCACTTGTTAAGTCAAGCCCCTAAATTTCATAAATGAGTTTCCAGTCATCCAAGTGTCATGGCCGGTACAGTTTGTGCCAACGGTGGTGCTGCACACACATACACATACATGCATACAAAGGGGTGGAGCCATGAGAATAGAGTTGTGGGGGCAAATTTCATAAAATTTTAATTTTGAGGGCACAATTGAAAATTATAAGGATTTTTTTTTTTTTTTGAAAACCTTGAAAACAACTATTGCAAAATCTTAAACACAATTACAAACCAATGATGTCCTGTGATTACCGCCTCGTCACTAAAAGAAATGGAAGAATGCATATCATTTAAGACTTTGAGAGAATGCATATAGCTGATCAATTCGTGTTCTCTGCTCTCAAGGGCCTTAACATTTCTTGCTAGCTAGAGTGATTTTAGAAAACCACTCACAATTAGTGAAATGTTTTTCAGGGAATTATCGCCCTAGTTCTTTTGGCTGAGGCAGTGCTCTATACCGGTGTTATCCTCATCACGCTTCTCTGTTTTCACACCCATAAGATGAGATCCATGTTTGTGGGGATCATATGTGTTGTCTTCGGTATAATTATGTATGGATCTCCTCTGTCCATCGTTGTAAGTCCCTCGATAATTTGCAGCAATTTTCCAACAGAATCCACATTCTTATTTTCAATGACACGAGTTATTATTCTATAATTTTCTTATTTCTTATTAACAGAGAAAAGTATTCAAGACCAAGAGCGTTGAGTTCTTGCCATTTTGGCTCTGCCTGGCTGGTTTCACAAATGGAGCCATATGGTTCACCTATGCTTTCCTCAAGACCTTTGACCCCTATCTTTGTGTAAGTTTTCTTATAATGTTTTAAGATTATCTTAAAATGCTCTTATTTTCTTCTAATACATAATTGAACTGATAAATGCAATTTTATTTAAATAGACTGGAAACGGAATAGGAGGACTACTAGGATTATTCCAGCTGTGCGTATACGCATACTTCAGTTTTAAAGGGCCTCCTCCTAAGGCAGCAGATGACGCAAAGCCATCAGAAGTACAGCTCCAAAACACTGCAACAAACACGAACACGACTTCACCACCTGTCTGAAATTTTCTTTTCTTCCTCCTTTAATCTTAGATGGATAGAATTGTTCTTTTCCTACTGGAGTTTGTTTCGTAGATGAACAAATTTTTTTTTCGTAAAATGTTTTGTTTTTCCTGTCATGGCATAAATTAATGGTATCTGATCTAATTTTTGTTATATATCATCACAACATGTTGCATTTGCACTCTAATTATGATTAAGAAGTTAGAATGGTAAACATCTTAGAGCAGTGATATCGATCCAAGGAAATAAAGCAACAACTAAACTAGGAGCTACTATGCATTGATTGACTGCTTAAAAAATATAATGAACAGTTAGAGGTGTCTAAATGTGCCGTCACTCAGGTTCGGGTGAAAAAGAACCCCAGCCTGCGCGAACTAGCTCATGCGGGCTGTACAGTATATGAAAATTGAAAAAATAAAACTTGTACAAGAAGAAAAAGTCCGTATATATTGCCAACAGATAGTTTCATTATCCACTACAACGTAGTTCAACGTACTAAATATTCTTCAAATATTTCAATGCTATTATTGCATATCCAATGCTCATGACATAACTAATTTTCTTTTCCATTTCACCACTTTTAATTTATGTTTGCATCCCATTTGTGAATCATCCTCATACTTCTAGGGCTTTCTACCTTTAGTCAATGAATTTTTTTTTTTTTTTTTTTCCCAATTTGTTAAGAACAACTCGTATTCTCTTTAAAAATAATAATAAATCTCTCTTTTTTATTTATTAAAAACTTAAATTTGAAATTAATTTTAAACAGGGGAAGGCAGGGCGTGGACTATGTTTCTTGCATCTGTTTCGGGGCAATGATCTCCTCTTTTATCCGATTAGGCGGGTAATTTTCGTACTTTGATAAAGTTGTCCTCAACCTTTGAGATAAATGATATGAGTTTAACAAATTATATATTTTGTGTTAAAAGATTATTCTAGAGTCTTCTTTCTTTATCACAAGAGTTGTATACTATAAAAATTCTAAAATATTTATAACTGTAGAGTTGCTACCATGTTGCCATTCCTATATTGGAAGGTGACCATACGAGTCTTTATATATGTTCAAGGACTCCATAAGTTTACAAAGAAATATCCAAAAAATCATAGAAGTGTGTTATAATGTACACTTGCCCTGATATTTGTTATTCCATGGATCTAATCAGTGAGTATCAATGTTATCCTTAGTAAGGGTATTGTGATACCTGAAAAGTGTTGTTGTCGGTTATTCTAGTTGTTGTCGATGGAATAACTTGTGATTGTAATAGATATGTAAATGTCGACTAAAGATGAGAGTTGGTCAAGCACAAATAGTTATTAGACTTGTTCACTCTTGCTATATAGAGCAGCATAAGCAAATCTTGTAATGTATATATTGACAGTTAAAAAAATTGTTTGGTATAGATGTATTGAGAATCTAATGAGACTGGTTGAGAATATGAAATCTAGATAGTTATACAACTTATCTCATATGTTGAAGATTTTAAGTATCATAATGGAACCAAACATTCGATTGTATTTCTATGAGAGACATTAACAAAGAAAGTGTCTTTGCGATATATCTATACACATAATGATATGTAATCATCATACTTTGAATATGTTTAAAGATATATTTGTTGATAATGTTGAATCTCTAGAATTGCATAGAACATGACACTTTGTGTATCTGAAAACTTTTGATTTAGTTTTTTGTATGCCCGTAGATGAACAATTTTGAATTCATGTGTAGTCTATTATTGGGATTAAGAAATAATGATTTACATGCACATATAAAGTATGCCGAACATATTGAGATTGGCTCACTCACATGAGTAATCATCAGATAATTCCGGGATGTACTCAGATGAGACGAAGTGATCATGTTCAGTACATGATCCGGTCGCCATGATAAAATATCAAGATGAGATTATTGTAAGTAATCAAAATAGATTTTTGCTATCCATTAAACATGTTTGGAGCCAAATCGAGTTCTCAATTTAAGATTGTATGGATGAACGAATATAGGAATAGGTATTGAGAAATATTTGAACTAAGATATGTATAGTCTTATTTAATTTTTTAAAGAATATGACATACGCCCTAAGAAAGGGAGAAAATATTGTAGCACGATTTTCATACCACGTGTGCTTTTATGATCAATATAGGGTAAACAAGTGAATGGATATATGCTTTCTCATTGTGTAAGACCTTGAGGTTTGTATAACCTCATCTATACCCTTTCGACTTTTGACTGTTTCTCGAAATTTTATTTCAATGTTGCTACTTTAACATGTTACTAATAATTATGATTGTTTCACTTTGATGGGATATGTCTAGGAAATGAGTTGATTTATAGTGGAATGATTCGAGTAGAAAGGAAAATTATTTTAACCAACATTTATGTTTATATTCACTGGTTTGATAGTTGTGTTTAACCATTTAGGGTATAGAACAAAATTGTGAATATTACAAGGTTACAATGTGGAATTCAAGTATGCTCCATAAATATTCGATGGATAGAAAATATTTGAATTAATGTTGAAAAATTAGTTTTGAGTATTATGAGATGTGATGTTCCTCTAATAGAGCTACTATATATCCCTTACAGATTTATAGTACATTGAATTCTAATATTACTCGCTGGTCGAACGATTTATTTCTTATATAATTTTTTGTAAGATAGACCTTGAGAAAGATTTAACATATGATATTTGTTGTCACTCATGATTCGAGTCAAACTCATCATGTACGAGTGGGATATGTTGGATAATACGGGTTGCGGGTCGCCCATGTGCTATAACCGACCCCCAAGAGATTAAAAGGATTGAAAGGGGTGGTTTGAAAATTAAATTAAACCTACAACTCCCCATAACCTCCCTTAACACCCCCACATAACCTCTAATAATTGTTTAGGATAAAGAGAGAAAAAAAAAAAATTGACAAGAAATATGCTGAAATTCGTATGGTATATACCACCAAAATTGAAAAGTGCCAAGAATTTCATTTTTGACATGAGAACTCACAAAATTAGACACTTGGGTTATGGATAATAATCTTTTTCCAATGTAATCGGAATTAGGACCATTGAAAAACAAGAAAATACAGATTTTGAAATTTGGAATGCAAGATGATTCGACCACAACAAAAAATTTGGAAATTCATCATTTAATCCAAAATTTATGTTAAAGAATTCAGCTAATTCTTTCACATGCATTTATGTATGCGAAATATAAAATGTATATCCAAATCTCTGACTTTGATACATTATGCACAGAAGGATCAGGCGCCATCACTAGACGTGCAATCTGATATTTAGTATTGACATTTATGCAATACGTTATTCAAAATTTAAATTTGCTTGCACTGTTAGATAATTACTTGTTTTAAACAAAACTTCAAAAAATAGAACATAAGTCGCACGAAGGTTATTGTCTTAAGATTGTTGAAAAAATTAATCGTGTATAAATTATATTCGAATAACTAATCTTTCACGTGTATAAAATTGGACAGAATTTCAATTTACTAACACCAAATAGGTAATAGTAGAAATTTAGAAATGAGAAATGCATGAACAAGAATTCAATCAAGGCAAAAGTTCAACTTTCATTTTAAAGACAATAATGCCCCGTATAAGTGCCAACAATTTTTCGACATTCGTCTTCTAATATACAAGTTACAAAGAACATCTCCCACAATAGGAACACTACACATTACCAGGACCAGCAAACTTGGTGATGTTTTAAACTCTTCATATGATACTCAATTCAAAATAAATGTCAAATTTATTGATGCATAAACCAAGTATAAAAGTGCATGGATCATGTGTTGTCAAACTGCCAAAAAAAAAAATGAAAAGTTGTATTTCAAAATATACTATCCTTGGAAAAGAAACAACTATTGGAATTAGTCTCTCTTTGAAGAGAGACACCTCTTGAAAAATAATTATTCTAAAAGTCATAATCTTTCATTTAAAAAGACATACTTTCAATTAAATATATTCAAGAACATTTTGTCACGTGCCACACATAGATTTTAATAGAATATTCTATCACGCTAATACGATTTTCAACAATTTCCACGTGTTGAATGTTTCGGTTACGGACTTAATTTCTTATTCACCCAAAATTGGTTCGAAAAATTGCAATGATCTATTTGAAGAGTGTAGAACCAAGTTCAACCTTCAATTTCTTCGTAATCAACTAGTGAGTCGTGCTTAAATAATCGATTAAAGTTATTCAATATTTGAACTAATTTCCAACAATCTTGTCCATGCAAGTCTGCATGCCATCAATTTTGTTGTGCTTGAGAATTTGAAACTATTTATGGACCTCTCTACCTGCAGAAGGAGAAACAAATCTAACGCTAGTCAAGAGGGAACATTCCTCCACCCTTTGATGTGTTAAAGGCCTCCAACATAGTCCACCACTCAAAATTTTGCTACAAATCAAGTTTCCCTTTATTGTACGAATAAAGCTATTGTGCTAGAAGAAAATTGCCCATTTGGATGACCTACTCTCACATGAGTGTGGGACCGTGTGAAATAAAAAATGAAAAAAAAAACCTTCCCCCCAATGTGTGTGTCCTGTCAAGGAGGGTGTCACACCCTCTCTGGCACTGCAGCTTTGTCCTTATTTGTATTATCGAATAGATTCATCAAACTTTTAGTTCAAAAACTAGACTTTTTGCTGTTACATTTTTACTTCTCGAAAAATTTATTACTTGTTTTTAACTGCATTTTTGTCTACTATACTTTTTACATTTGTGGGGGAACTCAATATTTATTAACATATGAAAAACTTGTGTTTCTACTATCGTGTTATTTTTGAATTAAGTTCATTTGTCAGAAAATGTTTGACACCTTGATTGACATACACTCACAAGCGTGTGAAACGCACTTGAATGAAAAATGACAAAATATTCTTCCTATTGTGAGTGTGCTGTCAAGGAAAGTGTCAAACTCTCGATGGCAGCATAAACATAATTGATTATTTTTTGTGTTCTAATCCTAACTTTTCGAGCAATAACCACAACAAAAATGAGAAATATATTGATCAAACGAACTGTTCACCTCTAATGTTATGAAAGGACCCGACACTCAATTTCTCATAAAAGGTTTTGTAATAAAGTTGGTTTATTATCAAAGTAATAACTTTTTATTTTTCTGTGATGAGATGGAATGCATATAATTTATTTTAAGCCCCCCGTTTGGCACCCATTATTTGAATTTTTTATGGTTGGAATAATTTTTAATTTTTTTTTTTTTTTTGAAAAATGGAAGGTAAAAAAAGAAGAAATTTTTTGAGATCACGTATATTATTATTTTATTAAAAAATATATGTATGAAAAGAAGAGAGAAAAAAATGAATTATAATTTTAATAAGGGTCAAACGAAGACTAGGACATACTTGTTTAACACCTATTTGGCAACAATTAAAATAAAATTCTTTTCTTCTTAAACTCATTTTTAATTACAAGTTCTCACAATAAAATATTTCACATGTAAAATCAAAATTTTTTCTCCCTTTAACTACACATTCTCCAAAAAAAACTCTATTTAAAAAAAAAAAAAAAAACCTCATTCTACAAAGACTTATTCATAAGCAAATTTTTTAAGCTCAGCCAAGTATACTCCTTAGCCACTGTTTGACAATCATTATTTGAAAACTCTTCTTTCTACATACTCATTTTTAACCACACATTCATACAATAAAATATTTTACAAATAAACCCAAAATTTTTCCCTACTTTTTAACTACACATTCTTCTAAAAATCACTATTTAAAACATTGTTTTTTTCTAAATAACGACCATCAAACAAGGGCTTAATTTCCAACCAAAAAGACAAAGAGGAAATTACACCCTGGCCTGTTTTTAAGTTTTCATTTTCATTAATACATAATGAGGTTTATAAGTTCAGAAATCAGGTTTTTTAAGTAATTAATTATATTTTTAATTAAACTAACAACTACCGCCATTTACGTATAATTGGAGAGAGAAGGCGGTTTAAATATGTAAGGTTATCACTAATAACCGTTTAATTCCCAAACATCACCTCTTTTGGAAAAACCAAACCTCTTATAATCTTCACTTCCCGCCGTCCCGCCGTCCCCAAAACCTAATATTTCGAAATCAATTTTGAGAGAAAACCTAAATCATTCTAAAAGCCAAGAGTGTCCGTTGAGGGAGAAGTCGAAACAAGAGAAAGAAGTGCAAGGTGAAATCTGTGAAGGGTTACAATCACGGGATTTATAGCAATGGCAAAAACGAGGAGTTGTGACCGGAAGACACAACCCAAAGCCGGAGACACACATGTGACCGCACAAGGAAGGGAGAAGATGTCGATGGCGCCGAAGGGAGATCGTACACAAATGCCTACCTCGCCGGCGGCGGAGAATCCGAAACGGCAAAAGAAATTACGTGATGAAATGCCTGGAAAATCTACGGCTAAATCGAAGAAGGTAAGTCCGTTTCTGGGCAATTGGCTTTGTTGGAATTTCATTTGTGACCTTTCTATTGCAATTTGTGACCTCATTCTTCTGTTTGAATGTAACGGTAATATTCGGGTCACAGTTCTTCGAATGATTTGTGACCTCGATCTTAAAATAGGCAGAATTTTGTCTTTTATTTCATGGTTCACAGAGTGATCACAACTTATCTATTGTGATGCAGTACTGGAAGTATATAATTCCAGAAGATCAGTGGTTTCCGGGAAAAATTACCACAAATATTGCAAAAAATGTTATGTCGAATTTCACGTCTAAATTCGATGAGGAACAGAGGACTATCCTGGCGAACACATGTTTCTCTTTCTTGCTGGAATGCAACGAAATTGTTCTGCAGCCCCAACTAATACACTACTTTTTGATCAGGGAAGTGAAGCAGCCGAATCCTAATGAGATGTGGTTTAAGGTTGCGAATAGATTTTTGAGATTTTCATTGTATGAATTTTGTTTGGTGACGGGTCTTAGATATAATGGTGATGACATTAGGAAGGAGATTGACAAAATTCCCTCTAGGATCAAAGGGACATACTTTGGGGAATTGAAGTTGGTTACCAATGAAGACGTTAGAGATGTATTCTTGAGTGTGTCAGACATTGATGCTCATGATGTTGTGAGGCTTGGGATTCTTTATTTGATTACTTCATACCTATTCTCCACATCTTATAAGAAGGTGGTTGACAACTACTTGTTTGCACTAGTAGAAGATTTTGAGTTATTGGAAATGTTCCCTTGGGGTAAAGAGTTGTTTGAAATGTCTATAAAATCTCTGAAGGAGGGTTTAGGTCGCAGGAATCCACATTATAGACTGAAGGGTTTTTGGTTGCATTTCAAGTTTGGATATACGAGTCTATTCCCAGCCTTAATGGACCCGTAACGAATAAAATGGGGAATGGTTTCCCACGCATTGTGAACTGGATGTCAGACAAACAGCCCTCGGCCGTGAAATTGGATGAAGATGTATTCTCTCATCCTGATGTAAGTTTTAAAATACTGCTTTGTAATGAACACGAATATGGGTCACATATTCCTTTATATAGGTCACAAAGTATCTTTTATGCATGCACAATTCACAATGTCACATTCTTGCATCCGTATATTTAGTTTCTAATCGCAGATTATAAGGTCACAGATGTTTGTCTATAGGTCACAGATTTGTGTACATAGGTCACAAGGTCACAGAATGATGTCTGCAGGTCACAGACTTGTATACTTTTGTCGCAAGGTCACATAATTTTCAATAGGTCACAAAATCAGATTTTTTCATTATCAGAACACAGTCATTTCCTCTCTGCATGCACAGGTCACAGTCATTTGATCTCTAACAAGGGTTCCATTTGTGGGTTGTCACAGCTTGAAGTACGGCATATTGTCCCGTCTGATTTGGAGTTGGAGGCTCCATATATGAGTGGTGTTCCATACTCCAAACCAGAGCAACCTCAAGTCGGACACTTCAAGGATGCTAGCCATGCAGGTATGAGTGGAACACGGTTGCTAATGATCACAGATGGAAGAAAAGGTCATTCTAGCGATTTCGATGACGACGATGATGATTTCGTTGATACACCCCCAAAAAGGCAGAGGACATCATCTTACTTCATCCCCCCAGACGAACGGCAGCAAACACACGTGAATTATCCGTCAGAACCACAGACAGGAGACTTTCATACACCAGGTGAGCTCCAATCAACTCATGGAAATTACACTACGGAGCCAGAGAGAAGTGATGTTCATACCCCAAAGGAGCAGATGGCCACAACTGCACGTGGTGGACAACAATCAAATGTAAGTGCATTCATGTTTACTTTATACAAGTTAGAAATCATTTTGTCTCATGTTAAGAACCATATATGTCACATCAAATGTCCATTATGTTGTTTGGTACCTGTCCAAACACAGGTGATTGACCAGTTGAAGGATTTGTGTGGGCAAGTAACTGACATCAAGTTGAAGAATAGTGAACTAACGGCACAGCTCACTGAAGTCAAGTCACAGGTCATGTCATTGAGGGTGGAAAGGAACAGTAAAATCAATCAGATTATCCGCATGCAAGGCGAGATTAAGTGTGACATGGTGGACATAAGGTCCAACATGACTTTCCTGTCTGATTCTGTGAATGCGTTGATATCAAGTACAATGGATGCAATTTTAGAAAAAATGAATAACAAGAATGATGGGCAGAGTGCTGGGCTTGCAAATCAGCCAGAGAAAGTAAGAATTTAAACACTCAGGTCACAGGTCACAGAGTCACAGTTCATAGAGTCACAATTATTTTTCGTGTTCCATTCAGGTCACATGCAATGAGCCACCAATGGACCGGAAAGGCAAGGGTAAGATGGATCCTGCCGATGCAGTTGAATACCCGAACTTCCCTTCATTCGATTTGGGTATCTTTTCAACTCCAGTACCAGAACAAAAGCATGTTGGTGGTGATAGTGCCGGTGTGGCGGAACAAACCGAAAGTGATGATAAAGATGCATCAATGACCAAAGCAATAACTGTTGAGGACACGGTACGTTCATTTATTTCTCATTACAAGAACTCACACTCCCTCCACTTCACAAGTCACAACACTGATTGCACGTCACAAGTCACAAAGTCACATTTATTGATCAACAGGTCACAGAACACAGCTCATAGTACACAAGCTACAATAACGATGGTGTTTTGCGTGTAGGTATCACCCCCTTCTGCACCGTCATCTGGATTACCTATTAAAAGGGCTCCAAGACCCACAAGAGTACTACAATCCCCATACATCACCGGTGCAGGAAAACAAACTAAGAATTCAGACACTATTATTGTTTTTGAAAATCATGACAAGCCTGCGGATGAGGTTGACGTTGCTGCATTCAATAACTGGTTCAACAGAGGCTATAAACCAAAAAACAAGTATGTAAGGGTCCAAATTTTTTGATTCGTTCTTAATGAACTAATGTACTAACATCGTTGTTCGAGTTAAGTATTGATTATTTTCTACGTTCAGGAAAAAATTTAATGACGCTGATGATGTAATTCGTCCTCCCTTCGTCATTGGGTCGCTGACGGTAGGTTCCAAATCATGGTGGCACGAGCTTGTATGCCCGGATTCTTCTCTTAGCAGCACGGTACGTTTCAAATATGCAGAAGTTTACTGTTGTCACAATTTACGTACACATTCACAAACCGCAAGTCACATATTTTTAAATATAGGTCACAGGTCACAAACTTTCATGCTCAGGTCACAAGTTTCCATTCACAGTCACATTTGCATGCGGCCACACAACACACACTCCTAGGCACAGGTCACAGACATAAACGCCCAGTCACAGATATGTTATTGCTGATTGTTGTTGTTTTTTCAGCACATGGACGTGTGTTTCTACTATCTACGTCAATTTGTGACAAAAAGTCCGCATGCCAAAGTGAATGCAACCACGACCGACTCATTGTTCCAGGCAAAGATAAAAAACCTGTTTCCCCAGTTCATGAAGGACCCGAAGGTGATAATGACAGATTCGTATATTGTTGACGTTGCCACTGGTGGCATGTTAGAACTTAATCGTCCTTGGGCAGAAGTTGAATACGTGCTGATGCCACTCTTGCCCACGAATCGTGCTCATTGGATGCTTGGTTGCCTGGCCATACGAAAGCATATACTATATGTGTTCCATTCCAGCTATAAGACGTACCGGGAGAAAATGGTTCATGTTGGGATTGAACCATTCGTAAAGATTATCCCCCAGCTGTTGGTGGGATTGGGCATCTGGAAAAAGACATCTGATGATGATACCGATGATCCCATGAGGATGACAGTCATGGTTGCTGAGAATGTTCCGCATCAACAGAATGGGTATACTTGTGACTTTTGTGTCTGTCCACAAACTCACCACTGCACATATCATGGTGTGATCTTAAAATAGGCAGAAGTACACAGGTCACACGTCGCGTACGCATGCACAAGTCACAGAACACTTTTATGCATATGGTTATGGGTCACAGATCACTTACTTTGTTTGTTGTTTTCAGACATGACTGCGGAATCTTTGTGATTAAGTATGCGGAATACATGCTACATAACGACATGAAGTCTTTGCCGCCGACGTTTGATGCTAGCCGTGCTAGGTTGGACATTGCAAAATTGCTCTTCAAACATAAGGAGACCAAGAAGCCTTCAAAGTTAGTGAAGCCAAAAGGAGAAAGCATCGACGTATAGTGATAGTACAGTGTCCGTTTTAGTTTCTAGTTGATGTTCTAGTTTCCAGTTGATAGGGGATGTTTTTATGCTTTTGAATGTCAGAAATATTGGATAGTTGATGATTTAGTTTCCAGTTGATAGTGGATGTTTTAGTGTAATTCATGGATATTTCGGTTCATTTATGTCAATATAATAGATGTGCATTTCACATTTTGTCCACTGATGTTTTGGTTCCAATCAGCGCTGTCTACATTTATTGGTCATTTGTTTCCACATCTCAAGGCACGTGTCACTAACGAGTCACGAGTCACAGCCACGCCTAACATGTCACAGGTCACAGCTAACTGGTCACAAGTCACGATTAACTCTAACGAGTCACAGTCAAAGCCACGGCTAACATGTCACAGTCACAGCCTAACGACTAGCGGTCACAGGTCACGATTAACGACTAACGATTCCATGTGTCACAATAACGGCCTAACTCCATGTGTCCCATGTCACAACTAATAGGTCACAGACAAGAGCTGCACTGGTCACAAATATCAATGTCATGTGTTTTGCCATTCTGTCTGATGCCTTGCAATCATGGAATCACGGGTCACAAAAAAGTTGTTCCACCATCTCTGATCACAGGTCACAAGTGAAACATGTCCGGTCACATGTATCACTTCTACGAATTCTTTCCAAGTAATTTAGCATTCTTTCACGTACCACAAAATGTTTTAACCTGATATCATGGCACAGGTCACACAACTCAACTATATTTGTACACATAACTTAATGAAGTGAATTTTTTTATGTCGTTCGGTCGAAATCATAGGTCACACACGCGTAGTAAACAGAAATGCACATATCACAAATAAAATGAATTTCATTTCAAACAAGCCACAAATATTTCAAGGTCGGATTACAAAATGAATGAAAAAATTATTTGAAGTTCTTTATCATTTTCCAGAGTCACAATTCTGGCTTAATGGAATCAAATTGGTGCACGTCCTCCGATTGTGACCAAATGTTTGGCACCGTCCACATTTCAAGGTTTGTTTCCGCTCACCAGACGATCTTTTCCTCTTTTCTGCTGGCCTCCCCGAACTCCTCTTCTGGTTGGGTGGTAAGACGACTATGCTTTCTATTTCTTGAGTCACAGTCCATTCATTTCGATTACCGACTGGGTACACAGATTCCTGGTATGCATTCGTGTACGCCTCTCGTGTGTAAAAGTACGAACAGTAATCATATAAATCTCCCTTCGTAGTTGCTATCACTGCTAAAGTGTGTGGACATGGTATCTGATCAACTTGGAGCATCCTACATGTACACGTACGCTGCTCTATGTTGACAACAAATGTGGAGCCCTCGTTCGAAACCGAAAATATTGTTTGGTTTGCTGGAGAAACCTGCACAGAGAAAGTACATCACGTCACAGGTCACAAAGAAAATATTTAGGTCACACATATGGAATGATATGGCATATACTACAATTACCCTCATGGTCTTCAACTCTGTGCTCATTTCTCTAATTAATTTCTCGTATTTTGTTGACAGCTTCGTGAATGTGCTATTTGCCAGATCCCTATTCTTACAGCACCAAGATTGTACGGTTTCTCGCAATGACTCCAACAAAGCCACAATAGGATAGTTCTTTGCTGCTTTTGTGACCGCATTTACAGATTCAACTATATTAGATGTCATAGTGGAGTATCTGTTAGCCTGCATGTGGTATCGTGACCATCTTTCTGGTCCAACCTCATTCTACAGAATGTCACAAAATTGAATAAGAAATGAGTATACAAAGTCACGACAGTATTTAGCGAGAGAAATTAAGAGCTCACCAAGTACCCCCTGATCTTTGTGTTGATCTTGTCTAGCTGTTGCATGTTGTACTCGTACTCTGTCAATGTATATGCACGCACAGCTGCATTGAATGCTTGAGTGATGTTGTGACCAGATTTTCCATAATATGATTTGAGGTTTTGTAGTAGATGGTATGTGCAAATCCCATGACTAGTTTGTGGATAAACACGTTCAATTGCATTTCTAATACTGTTGTGACGATCCGATACGAAGCATAGACCTTCTCTTGTTCCATAAGCGGACTTCAACTTTTCAAAAAACCAGGTCCATGATTTATCGTTTTCATTATCTCCAATTCCAACTGCGAGTAAGTATATGTTGTTATTCGCATCTTGTGTACATGCAGTGAACAATGTACCACCGTAGTGTCCAGTCAGGTATGTGCCGTCAACAACAATGACAGGTCTACAGTGTAACCATCCTCTAATTGATGCACCAAGTGCCATGAAGCAATACTTGAATCTACTGTGACTATCAACCTCGAATCCTGTGACCGATCCTGGATTTGCATGTTCAAGCATGTAAAAGTAGCTCGGTAGCAGTTGGTACGACTCTTTAGGATCACCTCTGATCATTTTCAAAGTCCTCTCACGGGATCTCCAAGCTTTAACATAGTTCAAGGAAACTCCGTAGGTATGTAAGATGTCATTACATATATCATTCGGAGTGTATATAGTACGCGACGATGTATACTTATACTTGATAAATGAGGACACAACGGACGTTGTGACCTGCCTGTGAGAACCTAAGACTATGTTCGAAGCACATGTGTGTCCATCACTAATCTTTCTAATCTTAAAGAGATCTGTTTTACTCATCCTTGAAGATCTACATATCCAATTGCACTCATCATGCAAACACTTGATTAGATACTCACCTTTGTCGGATCGAACAACCAGATATTCGAACATGTTTTGTATGGCATAGAAACACAAGCTCAATTTCAAAACCTCCTTGTTCCGGAAAACCTGACCCTCTTCTACACAGCTCACATTAGGATTTGATACAATCGTGACCTCATATGCATTACTGTGACCTGAAGGTTCCACTGTTGCTTCACATATACCTCTTGCTATTTCCTGTAGCGAGTACAGCTCTGTTCCAGATTGTACAGTAGCCGAGACTGCCTGGGTGTGTGGAAAACTGAGACACTGATGTCTACTTTCTGACTCTGTGACCTCAATATTGATGGGATATTTGGAAGGATCACGATCCATACCTTTGAGAGTAATGTATGACAAAACATTGCTGTCACTTCTTATTCTGACTGGAGGCATATCATTTCTCAATTGGTATTTCATTGTGACCGCCGCCCTAGTAGGATCCAAACCAAATTCTGTGACTACCGTGTCCAGCAGCTTCAAGTAACAACTATTACGATCGAGCATAACCAATGATGATTGTTCTCCAAACACCAAGCAGACATGCAGGTAACCCATTTCTGTATTCATGCACAAGCAATGTCAGTGGCATAGCACAATAAAGTCACAGCAAAATTAAACGGAGGTCACAATTTTTAACATCATCACACCAATTTGAAAGTCAGTTTTACAGTTTGGCAGCTTGATGATCGTACAGTAATATTTCGGTCACAATTCTAAATCTTGGTTACAAACGAAAACTTGGTCACAATTACAGTATAACTACACAATTGCAATTATCGAAATCTTGGTCACAATTACAGTCAACAACATGCAATTACTAATGAAGGCGTACTGAATTAAATTGGTCACAATTGCAAGTATCGTCTTCATCTACACAGGTTGTCAATCACACACGCACTAAAATTTAGAAACAGTCATTGAGGAGAGGAACACTTACGATAAAAGAGAGATAATCGCCTCCTGGAAAAGGTTGTGACCTGCCTCTAACCACAATTTTCCGATTGCAGAAATACGGTTTCGACTGGCCTGTAGACGTGATCTCAGCTATTAAATTTTGCGATTGCGTAATCCTCTGAACTCCAAGCTACTGTGACCTCCCAGCACCAATAAATTTCGAATTGCAGAGAACAATGGAGTCGGATGAAGAGATGCAATGACGGGAATATTGTTTGGACGGGAATGTTGTTTTCAAATGGTAACGGCTTCCATGATTTCAGGGATTCTATTTAATCTTTCCTAATTAACGTAATTTCCATATATAATATATTATATATTTTTTAATTAGTAGAAACCTGATTTATGATTTTTGAAAGTATTTATTGTAAAAGTGAAATAGTGTTTCCTAATGGGCTGATATATGTATTGTTCCCAAAGACAAAAAACAGTTGGCCCAATACGAAGGAGTCCATTCCGGTTCCAAACTACGAGAAAAAATAAAAAGAAAGGAGAACGAAAAACCATCTTCTACTCTTCACAACGTTCAACAGGAATAACCTCACGTATTAATCATTTCCATGCAAGAAATATCATGAAATTTACTGCCAGAGTCAGCACTGCACATTTCAAAACAAGGTCCTCAAGCAAGAACGCAATCACAGAGGCTGTGCATGTGTGATTCAAGATGTTGAAAGGAATTAATACTAGTACGTTCTACTTGGAAGGTTCAGTATCTGCCAAGGATGTAACTATTGTAATACTGGTATATAAGAACGAAGGATAGAAGGGGAAAATGCACTGGATGCTAACAAATCCGGCGTTTTTTCTTTTCTGGTGTAGCGTGTACTTGTGCTTTGATCCCATAAGTCTTCAACTGAAAATTCTCAAAAGCCTCAGAAATTGCCCCAACCTAACAAGTGCAAGGAGTATGTATTTAATTGGGAATAAAAATGAACATGTAAATGAATTTCCAAGAGAAAATCACAGACCAGTTCAGGCTTTTTGGAGTAAACTCGCACGATCATGTCTTGGTAAGATGTTGGAAGCAAATGGCTGATGCGATCATCGGGTATAGAGAATTTCTCCTCACTCGCGTAATCCTGAAAACAATTTAAGAGTGATCAAAACTTGCAGAAGTGAAAGAGGGAAGAGAGGGAAAATCTGATGGGCATATTTTACAAAGAAAAATGGATACCTTGAAAAAATTGATGCTAGGAGGTGGAACACATGCCAAAAAAAAGTCAAAATTATCAATAATCAATATTGTCGATGAAATTTTTTTTGCTAGAGAAAAAGGGAAGCATTTTAACTCAGTTTGCGAATCTCAAGGACAAGCACCTTTCAAGAGGATTATGCTTCCCACGAGTCAAATCTATCCGGACATTGCTGACTGCAACATCCTCTTCTTTAAGTGCCACTCCACCACTTTTCTGCATGATTAAAATGACTCAATTCTAGCATAAAACACCTGCCACTATAATCCAGGGAAAGAAACCTATGTATACATATAATATGCTTCAATAATACACTTTAAGTACCTGTGAACAAACAATATCTTGGGCAGTGACATCCTTAAAATTGTCTAGCTCGTCCTTGGGAACAGCATACTCATTACAAAACTGTGAAATATATAGCACACATACCCCATTACAGTATATAAAAATTGAAATGACAACATTTCGAATATTAATCATGTTAGTACAATATTAAACATACAGTACAGTGTGAAAACCTGATATAAATCTCTTCGCCGAATGCGAAGGATCAAGTCCCTAGATTCCTTTAGTTCTTGATCTGGAGCTGTCTCAATAGTTTTGATTATTGTGTCATCTAACTACGCCAGAAAGGAAAAGCCTGTCAGTGTTGCAAAAAGTAAGTAAAAATAACTAAATGAGAAGAACTCCCACACCTTCCAATATTGTGAAGGATCATGTATATGAGATGCTATCTCTAGATAATTATTTGCTTTCAGTAAAGCATCTACAACCATTAACTCGATTGCCTGGAAAAGTGTAACAAAATTCAAATAACTCCTTTAGGACATCAAATACAACATAATAATTAGAACCTATAATATTTTTGGTCCTCTGTTTATAATCTGCAATTCAATGTAATGCAAAAAAATTTTGTATACGCATTTTGTACCTTTACTTTTGCATGAGTATAGACTGTCCTGTATAGATCAGCTCGAGTGGCAAATAACTTGTGGATTGTAAGATCTGCGAATGTATCAATTAAGGAACATAGGAAAGATAACAAAACAGTCGTGTTCAATTTTTTTCATGTACTACTCACAATCTTTGGCCCGATAGCATATCTCATCCCCCATAACTCTCATTGTTTCCATCAACCTGACAGTCACCAAAAAATCATCCAGTAAAATTTTATTTGATTTTACAAGTCTTCACCCAATTTCTTCATACCTAGTGCAAGTGCAAGCCTGTGTTAAAATCAACAAGAAGATTCAACAATAACCTTTGAAACTGAAAGTTGCATCCTAGGCCACATGCTCGGCTATCACGCTCAATGTAATCAAACCTATGGACCATTTGACATCTTTGTAACGAAATCAGTCATGCAAGCAACCAAAAACATAGGGTTGCATCATCCAGAATAATTAAATATAGATAAAAAGAAAAAGAAAATAAGAAAAACATTCATATAGGTAAATCTGATTATTAGAGTCGCAGTTACTAACTTGTCAACGTCAATACCATTTCGACCATTTGCAACAATATCATACAGAAAATGCTTTTCCCTTGTTCTCTAGAGAATAGAAAAATATTTGGATTAAGACTAGAAGCGTAATCCGATGAAGAATAAAACAGCAACATCTACCATAAAATAACTTCCCACCATATTGCAAGTAAGACTTACAATGTCATAATTATTAAAAGTAAGACTTACTTTGGTCGTACCATATTTTGAACTAGCAAGTATCATCTCCTGCCAATAAGTTGCAGATAAAAGGTCAATAAAAATAAATGTGAAAGTGCTAAATCCCGTTGCTGGGGAGCAAAAGCATCTTATGTTACGCATAAAAATAAATTCTTATTATTAGTGAAACTAGCAAGGAGTCTTAAGACTAGAACAAAGTAAAATAATGAATGATTAGCCCTAACCACTCAACATTACATAAATTGTCATTTCTGGAAGAATTAGTTACATGACTCCAACCCATGAAGCCTTTCAAAACATTCAGTCCGAAGGATGACTACCAGCCAAAGACAGATACATCTGTTCATAAGAAAGTCATTGACAAAAATACAATCCCACGATTAACTAAAGCATTAATGACACCATGTCAACTTATGAACTGGACATCCAAGTAGAATGAAAAAGTTCCGATGTTACAATCTCTGTGGCAACATAGAGTAGATTCCCCCTTATTTGTATATATTAAATAGGGTGCTTAACCATTAACTTTTTGTCTTATTGTGCATAGGAAAATGGGAAAGTGAGATCAAGTTTAAGTAAAAAATTCCGCTAACCAAATGATCCTAACAAGTACACCTGATATATAAAATCCTAATTATCACAAGATTCAATTTTAAAAAGTTAGGATATTAAGCACTCTAATATTTCATTAATACGTTTAAAAGAAAATAAAAATAAAAAATATAACTCGCATGTCCTAAAACTACTGATATTAAATGCTCAACTTGTCGGCTCACCTTTACTCTTTTTATAGCCTCAGATTCTATTTCAATATGATGCTCGTCAACAATATGATCCACCATGTCTACAGACATTTGCTCATGAGACCTGGAATTAATTAACATCATACGTACATAAATTTTTGAGAAAGCACTTTGCAAACAGAGCATGGCTTTGGGTTTCTATTTAAAAAACAAGCAGCACATTTTCATCACCGAAATTCTACACACTACCTGAACGCATGGAAATTTGAAACAACAGTAGCACAAGAGAAGATATATCCTAAAGGCAAAGTCTTTAGCAGCCAGAATTGAGCCAGTAATTATTGATAAGACAACTACTTTGACATGAATTTGAGCTTAAATTCTATGTTCTGAGTGAAATTTGATTATTAACATCAGGAAAACATTCATATGTAAGAGACATCGAGAAAGTACGATCGGTGAAATTTTTGCTAACAAGTGTTATTTTCACAAATGGCAGTTAATTTAATTTTTCTAACATGTGAATACTTGCTATTATTTTTTTCTTTAACTACTGATATCTTGAGATCAGTGTGACATTTTTCATTACATTCCAGTTTTCTTAACACCTCTTCTTTTGTAAATAGTTTCTCCTTCAAACTACAATTTTTATTACTTAAATGCTTATTTAGATTCATGAAGTTGTTAAAATTAACATTGCAGTTTCTCAGTAGCCCAGAGGAAGTGTCAACCAGGGGGGACAAAAAAAAAATTATACTATGCTGATACATTGAAAAAATAAAAAATAAAAAATAAATCATAATTTTTTTTTTCTTGTATTACAAAATTAGTTGGGCCTGCCCCCCTCTCCCTACGCCCCTGGTGTCAACTTAGTATCAGAAGCCATGAATTCATGGAAGGAGATAATTAATAAGTATTTGAGCCTTTGTAGTTTAACTTCGAATAGACCCTTGTTGAGAAAATTGAAAGAAGATACACCCAAAAAACCAGGTTTGTCCAAAAAACAGTGGGGACACTTAGCTTAGTCCCACATTTAACTGACACAATAATGTGAAGGGGAAAAAGAACATAATTAGGAATGCAGGACTCTCACCAATGATCAGAGATACAAGTGAAGCACACAGAAGGGGTCATAGTTGGCACAATTATTCCGAAGCGAAATAAGAAAAGATACTGTGAGGTAACTTATAGTTTATTGACACCAATAATACAATCTCATCTATACTACACCAAAAGATTTACTGCCACGCATCGAATGTGATCCATTCTTTAATGGATGGTCTTAAAACTAAAAATTTATCATTAATGATATAGTCATGTTGGAACTTATTCTGAACAGCGAGGTTCAACATTTCTAGCAACAAAATGGCAATCATATACATGAAAGCAACAAATGAAATACAAGAAGAATAGTATATCGAATGTACGTTGACAAGATGCCCAGAATCGGTATTATCCGCCGATTCAAGGCTAGGAATGCTGGTATAAGAATTTTAGACAACCTGCTAAACAAGTACAGAATGGCAAATAAGCACCAATACATTTATCAACTGGAAACATATAAAACCTTTTACGAACATTACCATTCTGATCCCTTATGAACCATAGGAAGAAACTCGCGTTCAAACAAGTGGCTAAAAGGCCCATGGCCTACATCATGCAAAAGCCCTATAAATTTGAGCATAAGACGGATGAATACTTAGTTTACAGATAAATGGACTGGTTTCATACATAATATATGGAATTATAAAATTACTGACCAGCAAGTTTCACTGTTTGTACATCAAAGTGATCGATACCATGCTCTAAGCCCTAATAAAGACATAATGTCAGAAAGATTTACTACAGAACTTGGATTTATGTAATGAAATAAATAATCTCAGGAAAATTTCCTACTTGGTTGTTCTTAAGTTTATGAACAGCTGCACCTGCAAGCCAATACACTCCAAGAGAATGTTCAAATCTGGAGTGCACAGCTCCAGGATAAACCATATGCGCTATACCTGCAAATTAATATAAAATAATTAAAAAAAAGTTTCTTGAAGCAAGTTCGAGCCAGAAAATAACAGATGATGTATAACTGGTCATTTCATACCTAGAATATTCTTACAATGCATCAATAATAGGGCCACTGGCGGGGTTATGATTTAATAAGAGACTGGGCAAATATTAATCAAGGTGAAAACCATTAAAATCGTCAACATTCAAGTACAAGGGAATAGCAGGTTATTGATGATAGAGACAGGGACATAGATGCAAATCATAAATCTTAGCTATCATATCCTTATATATGAAGACAATTCTACCTATATTATTCCAAGCAGCAACAAGAGTTCACTAGTTAAGCGACAGCAGAGACATGGCAACAACTCAAAACAACTTCTCATGAAAAGTAGGACAACAGTCGGAACATTATACTTAAAACAAAGAAAACCCAAAGAGAAGTGTCTAAATGCACACGTCAGACCTTAATCATTACAATGTGGGCACAGTATAAATTTGACTAGATACTGTATTTGTAGTTAACCAGTAAAACGGGAGAATAGAATTTTTGGCTTTATCTGATCAACGATAATCAATATCATGAAAATCTTCATGCAATTTATATTTGAACATCTCTAGATCATTCCATTCAATTACTGGAGATTCCAACATAAATAACAAAGTATCTAAGGATTGCTCAAGGGGTAGGGTACAAGGAAAAAAATGAGTTTATAAACTCACCAAGTTGCTTAAGATCTCGCAGCCTGTAAATAGAACGAATATCATTGTTAGCATGAGAGAAATGTTACCAAAATGAAAAGAACAATAAGAAATAGAAAAATATGAAAATAAGTAGCAGACAAGGACTGGGAAAAAGAATGTTGTCCACCTTTGAAATTGCTCAGTGTCGATAAACTTCAAAAAGAGCTGCAAATAGATAAAGAACAGTTAAATTGCGTCATTCTGGAAAAATGTGCAGTACCGTGTCGAGCTATAACGAGAAACATAAAGGCACACAATTGTAAACTTAAGCTAATTTGTATTCAACTTAAGAATTTAACTAGTGATTTCACAATGTTCTTACAAAAAGATTACTAAATTCCAGTAATTGCAGATTATGAACATTTAGCTTTAAATGTAATTAATGCAATATCCACCCTCCATTTTTGACCTGCGACTATTGCTTTGGAATAAGCTAGCAAATTTTGTTAATAGGAGGAGGACAAAAATTCAAACCAAATTAAATGGCAGGAATTTTAGAAACAGCCAACCGTCCAATTAATTGTGTATTGTTGAAAAAACTCATCCCACCTTCATCTCCCGATGGCTATAAATAGAGCCTGAATTCTTCTGCTTTAGACACACCCCAGAAAGAAGAAAAAGAGTGAGTTTAGAGAGATTTGTGAGGTTTTTTTGTAAAGAGTTAGTAATCTCCGCAAATTCTATTCAAGTAAGAAATAGAATAGTTTTTCTCTTATATCTCCTCTTTCGTGTTCAGAGAATCATTACAATTAATCAATCATTAATTATCTATTAGTTCAGTTAAAATAGAGAAAAAAAAATGCAGCAAACTACAGTTATTTTTGTCGAGAGACAAATCGATAAAGCCAGTGAACTAAAGATAACTCAGTGAAAGGATTACCGGGCCGAGGTAAATGTTGCCATGGACATTGTCATGTACATGCTTGGAGGACCTCAAATCTTGAAATGAGCCAAAATTAAAATTCGACGAGAATGCAATGTCTTCGTTGCAAAACGCTCCCATAGTCTCTCAAGGCCACAAACAACATATGCAGAAAAACTTGACAAGAACTCCAATTCAAAACCTAATAATTACATTTGGAATTGAAATGGAGATATGAAGGAACTATTTTGAAAGCTTTGCCTACCGTATGTATTAATCCCGCCGCAGAGGGAGGGAGGGAGGGAGGGAGGGAGGGAGGATTTGAGCTATGCAGGAATTCTGGGAAATGGGGAACCAAAAAAGAGAGCTATGGTAAGGCGATGGATACGACGTCGTATTATTGATGAAGGGGCCTCTAACGGCCCTTTTAATTTCTCTTTGACCTTTGGAAAAAGAAAAATTGAGCCAAACAGCACTAAATTGTGTCAAATAGGGTCTTTTAGCACTCTTTATGATGACTTCGAATCTAAACTCTCGAGGAAGGTTAGCTCCTATTTGGTTTTTGGAATAAAATAAGTGATTGAAAAATTATTAAAAATTCAAAATTCGGTATAATACTATTTTATTGAAAAATGAATTATAATTTAACAGGAGCTAAATTTGAAGACCTTACTATAATTCATAAATTACAAATAATCGAAATTAATTTTAGTTTATCTTGCCAACGAGTTTTTGTTTACATCTATAACCATACATTCACCAAATATATATTAGCAGGGCCGATCCTGTGATTTTCGGGGCCCGAGGCGAAGTCCCAAAATTGGGCCCCCCAACATCAACGTAAATGCAAAATCCAACAGTGCATTATGCAACGTATTGCTAACTTAACACTGAAGAGTAGAACAACAAACAAATATAAAGAATAAAAGATTTATATATATTATAAAGTAACAAAACCGACAAGAGTTCAAACAATCAGTTAAATACTATTCGTCTCGCTGTTTTAGAGACAAAAACATTAATCAAATCTGAATAATTTAACTGCTCAACCATATCTTTCTCGATTGATAACATAGCCAATCCATTCAATCTTTCTTGTGACATAGTTGATCGGAGGTAAGTTTTGATCAACTTCAATTTGGAGAAATTTCTTTCTGCAGATGCAACTGTAACCGATATGGTTAACAAGATTTTATAAGCAATATAAGCATTTGGGAAACAAACATTCAATGTCTTCAAATATCGTAACACTTCAATTGCTCTTGTTGCTTCACTTGATATATAGCTCCGCAAGACTAGTATATCCGAAAATAAATCATCTCCACTAATGTCCGAACGCCCGTTATGTTCCAATTGTTTCTCAAGATTCATACAAGATTTCGTCAAACATTCGTGAGTTTCACCCCTTAACCTCTTCAAATTGAACAAAAACCCAAAAGTGTTGTCATATTGTTTGAATTGTTCAAATCGAGTCCTCATAGAAGATAGAGCTTGATCTATTATAAAAACAAAGTATTCAACTCTAAAAAATTCTTCAGCCGATTGCTTTATTTCATTAATTCCGCTTTCATCAAAATGTTTTTTTCTTCGAATTATACATTTTTCTCGAAAAACAGCTTCAATTCCCATTTCGTTTGCCTTCTTTGTCACTTCATCCATGGCAATAGCAAATCCAGTTTCTCTATATTCTTCAAGAAATGAAACAAGCCCTTGCAAGAGGTTGATAGCATGATCAATATCCATATTTTCTGTTTGAAGAAATTTACTCACAATATTGACTGCACGCAACAACCTGTACCAGATAATCAATGCAAGTAAGAACTCAAAACTAGATAGGTCATTTGTTGCTAACGACTCGGCTTACTCCTTACTTTAGCCTCTTCATTACTTTCTGCCAAATCAAGTAAAACATCTCTTATTTGTGCAGTTTGCTCCATTATAGGCTTCACACTGTCAACATGACTTTCCCAACGTGTTTGTGACAATGGCTTCACTGTCAACCCTTGTACATTATCTTTGAAAATTTTCCATAGTTTGGTAGAAGCGGAGAACAATGTGTAAATGCGTTGTACCACTCCAAAAAAGGATACACCGTTAGAACAACAATACACCATATCGCACAATGCTAGATTCAGACTATGAGTGCCACATGGAGTATAGAAAGCATCTCTTATTTGTGCAGCTTGCTCCATTATAGGCTTCACACTGTCAACATGACTTTCTCAACGTGTTTGTGACAATGGCTTCACTGTCAACCCTTGTACATTATCTTTGAAAATTTTCCATCGTTTGGTAGAAGCAGAGAACAATGTGTAAATGCGTTGTACCACTCCAAAAAAGGATACACCGTTAGAACAACAATACACCATATCGCACAACGCTAGATTCAGACTATGAGTGCCACATGGAGTATAGAAAGCTCGGGGATTCACCTCAAGGACTCTTCTTTGCACACCTTTGTGCTTCCCGCTCATGTTAGATCCGTTGTCATACCCTTGCCCTCTAATATCATCAACATCAAGATTAAGTTTGGTCAAAACCTGTTGAAGCTCATTTGCAAGTCCAAGTCCAGTTGTATCATCTACCTTCAAAAATTCAAGCCAATATTCTTCGACTGTAGGTAAGTTTGACGTATCGTCAACACATCGTATTACTAAAGACATTTGCTCATCATTACTAGCATCTGGAGTACAATCAAGTATAACCGCGAAATATTTTGCATGCCGAACTTTCTTCACAATTGAACTTCTCACCTCATTTGCCAACAACTGTATCAACTCATTTTGAATTGTTTTGCCAAGATATGTATATTGAATCTCGCATGCTTTAGCCCGCCAAACATGCTCTTGCATTATTGGATCAAACTCACTAACCATTTCCACCATTTGTAAAAATAAGCCATTGTTCTCAACATGTAGCCTCTCAGCGTCTCCTTGAAATGGTAAGCTGTTTTTGACGAGTCTTTTCACGATAGCGATGACCCTCGTTAATACATTTCTCCAATGGTCTCTTTCTGCGTCTATCACCAATTGAACACTTTTATCTATTGTAGTTTTCGACTGAATTCTATTTTCCAATTCAATCCAACTAGTCATGCAACGTAAATGCTCATCATTCCCTTCATGACTTTTAATAGAACGGTACAAATTATGCCAATCTCTGAATCCATCATTACCCAGTTGGCCAATTCTGGTGACATTTGTTAGTGTTTTAAACAACTTGCAACAAAAGCAGAAGATTGTGTCCATAGATACTGAATACACCAGCCATCTTCTATCAATTGTTTGCCCATTTGGTAGTAATCGCATGTATTGTAAAGAATCGAAATGTCTGTTTGCACTATCTTTGGGAAACATGATGCCATCAACTCTTTTCGGACCAATTTCAACTAAATAATCCCTCGTTCTCTGATCAATGTTTTTCCAATTCCCAGGATCATCCAAATTCAAAGAAAATGAGCTATCTTCTTCTTTATCATCCACTTCATTCACATTCAAAGAAAAGGAGCAGTCTTCTTCCTTATCATCCACTTCATTCACATTCAAAGAAAATGAGCTCTCTTTATCCTTCTCATCTACTTCATTAACACAAGTAGGTTTCATCACTTCTTTATCCTCATCCTCATTCAACTCATTCACATTGCTGCTTTTAAAGTACTTGTCCATAGCGCCTGCTTGACTTTGAGTCAACAAAAGTTTATTTCATTTTTTTTCTCTCTTCATAGCTCCAGACTCATATTTAGGAGGCATGGCGTATGAGTATATATCTAATGGCCAATAATTAGCTTAAAAGACAATTACAAAATATCTCAATCATCTCATAATTAAAGTATTCAATACAGTGACTATGTGCGCCTGTGCAATTGATCATACATGCTACAATGAACATTCATACAAGCTGACAAGGCCACAATTATATAAGTCGACAAGGCTTCAAACAATTTCAATATCAAGTTAGAGCAAGCCATTGCTTACTTGAGAAGTAGAAAATCCACGAAAATTGTGGAATCATGCCCTATTCCAGCATCCAGCGTTGCATCTCAGTTCTCACGAGCCTGAAATTGAATCATTCACAGATCAATAACATATTCACAATCATTCACAGATAAGGAAACTAGAAAGCTATTATATCACTCAGGGTCTCAGATTCACAACAATCATTCACAAATAAACAACATAGGAGACAGAAGGAACCGGAAGAGATGAGTGTCGACGAGATAACATTTAGTCTAAATTGTGCACTTCCCATTGAAAAACTTGCCTTTAATAATTTTTTTCATAAATCTACTAAAATAGTCCTTCCTAGACCTAGTTTGAAGTTGCAATATATACTGAACATTAGTAGATACCGACCATCAACTGTGACAACAATTGGTACATAATGATCTTAAGGAGCACTTAATATGATTTCAGAAGTGGGAGGTGGTGACTGGCTCTTGTACAATTAAGAAAGTTAGCGCATTCAGGATTGTAAGAAAATGTAAATCTTGTGCTCCTAGACTTTTTTTGACAAAAATTATACATATAGCACATAAAAACCATAGAAGCTTTTGGCATTCGCTTTGAGCATTCGATGATCAGAAAATGGCAACAAAGCTAAAGAGAAGATGCTGGTAATGCAATCAATTTTACAAATTAAGCCCACACCATTCCAACTCCAGTTTCCCGAACACGTTACGGTATAAACAGAGATAAAAAGTACCATATGCTGTAACAAACCTATTAAAACAATAGGAAGATGCCAGATATAGAAAGTTCCTTAAAATTTTTCTCCACTTTTTTGTCCTTTGAACAACAAATCACACACCAAACAGTGCCTAAATTAGAATAATAACATTATTTGATCTATGGAGGAAAAAAAAAAAGAAAAACAAAGTAACCAATTATGGGGGCAACCACCCGTAAAGGCTTAACTAGCTGTAGGAAGCAGGGCCACTACCAGTCTACCAGTAGGAAGCAGTCAACCGTCGACGGTTGATGGCCTTGAAGAGCGAATCGCAGTCGCGGGCGGCGGCAGAGTGTGGACAGAACTCGAAACTCGAAAGCTGGAACTCGAAAGGGAAATGGTTAACTTAAAGCCTAAAAGAAGGAAGGAGAAAAGTGGAACAAAAGCACCACTCCGGCGTCGGCTTGAACTTGAAGAACAGTTGGATTGGTGGGTGGATAGGATTCTTGGGAGAGTTGAATGAAATTTCGAGATTGAGAGCGGGAACTGGGAAGGAGACGAGGATTGTTTAGTGGTTTAGGTTACAATTGGGCCAAAACTAATGGGCTTTGGACTGATTTACATTAATTGGGATTTGGGCCTAGATATAAAAAAAATATTGGGCCAAAATTTGAGGCCCCCTCCACGTTTGGGCCTGAGGCGATGGCCTCATTTGCCTCGCCTCAGGGCCGGGCCTGTATATTAGATGCACTAAAATTATATTAAAGATTAAAATTAGTGTGCATATTAGTTTCTATGATGACATATTTGTCAATTCATGCAAAACCATTACTCTCTTATTTTTAAAAGGAGAATTGGCATAAATGATCCGCAATCTTTTTTCAAATTACATTTTTTATCCACACCTTTTCATTTTTAGCACAAATGAACGGAGTCCTTATTAGTTTCCCATGTGCAATGCAGTTGCCTTTATTTGTTTTATTTTATTTTATTTTATTTCAAGGGAATTTTTTGTCAATTACCTCTAACCATCCCACCCCACTATTGTCACCAAACCACACCACACTCAGAATATCGCCACGCCCACGCGTGAACCACTTCCCCGACTAAATCTCCATCTCTCTCTCTGGAACCAAACCTAGCAAAGACTTCTATAAGCAAAGTTTGAACAATGAGAATCTTGCAACAGAATTTATTGGAAAAGATAACTCGAGAAGATTCTTCTTATGAAGGAGTTTTTAATCCAAGCAAACAACTTCCAAAATTTTGGAAGATAAGAGACTTCTCGGAGACTGACTAGTCCGTTTCTCCACCATATTTTCTTCTTATCAAATTTCTCAAAAGCTATTGCCCTTGGAATAAATTTCATGCTTTGAGAATTTTGAGATGAGACGCACAAAAGAGGACGATGATTGCTCAAATGGCTAGACTTGGTAGAACTTGAGTTATCACGATATTCGCTAAAGATATGCATGTGCAATTCTCAAAATGTTCTGGAATGACAAAAAGAGAAGGATGTGTCATCACCTATTAGATGCGAAGTTTAAGTTCGCCCTGTGTTTTGATCTGAGTATAGTACTTTACATCAGCATCTCGAAACTAAAGGTAAATTTTTCTTTTATTTTTAAGCTATATTTGAATGCATCTTCTGATTATAGAGTTTTATCTAGCCATGTCTACAAAATAAATAAATAAGGAAGAAAACAAGTAGCAAGATATAAAGTGATCGAAAAAGAAGAAGAAGAAAATAGTCTCTAATTTAAGCCCCCGTTTGTCTACCATTATTTCAAAAAATTGTTTGCTACAATAAGATTCTCTACCACACATTCACCCAATAAAATATTCTACACACAAACCAATAAAATTACTTTACTTCTTAACCACACATTCTCCAAAAAATACTATTTATTACTCTATTTTTCTCCCAATAATGGAAGACAAACACAAAATAACTCTTGACATTAAATCTTCCAAGTCTTTTTAGATTTATTTCTCGAATCACAAATCTCTAATATAACTAATCTGCATTCTTGGACTTTGAAAGTTGAGGATATCGATTCTTAGCATAAAATATCATGAACTTTAAAAGTTCTAAACATGGTCTTCAACCAAACTGTCTTGGACATTGAAACACAATGATCCACATTGAATTGAATGATGTAAAAGTTCTAAATCTCATTATGAAACAAAAAAAAAAAAAAAAATTTAAAAAATTAAATTCTAAGATGCATGTATCATGGATATGAATTTTTCACAAATAAAATCATTCCAAGCTCAAAATTCTTGCCCTACTTCATAGGTCCCGTAAAAGAAATTCAAAAACATTTAAAATTACTCCCTCTATCCCAATCATATAGGTTGAGTTTCCTTTATCTCTTGTCCCAATTATATATGCATGTTTCCTAATGTAGAATATTTTATTGTGTTCATTTACCAATATACCCTTATTAAATTTTCTCCACTTAATATGTCAACTTCTTGAAATCATCTAAATACACATATTTCTCACTTCTTGAAAACATGGAACAACTCTCATTTCTTCTTCTTCTTCTTCTTCTAATCGTGATTATTGAACTTCTTCTATGTCTTCTCATTTCTCTGTCTTCTGTCACAAATAAAAATAATTTCTATATTAACACTAGCATCTGATAAACAATTCCATTAAAACACGATCATACACACTGCTGCTTTATTTCTCTGCATATGTTAGTATTTGTCCAAATCATGAGTATGAACTCTAAAAATCATCCACATTCCATCAAAGATATATGTACATAAATTTTACGAAGTAATCTGAACTCGAAGAAAGCGATGAGGCCATTGCTTGAATTTCCGCTTCTCAGGAGTATCAAAGTGTTATTTCTTAGATAATCAAAATCTATCTACCAAAAATCTACGAGGACTAGATTGATGCTCTTGCTAAAAAATTCGATGATGATATCAAGAAATAGTACATCCAAATTCTTCCAGGCTTATGCATAACAGATGTTTACTAGGTATCTGTTTTTTATAGTACATTTCCTTCTTGTGTTGAGCAAATTCAATTTGTAGGTTTTTTACACATGGATGGTGTGGACAACATGGTTTAGAGTAAGAAAAATAATGCTCCCCTTCATTGCAGTCTGCTCAATGGAAAACAAATAACACAACCAAATGATATCGTTCAAAAGTCAAAAGCCAAGCCTCGAAATGAGTTTTGAACATGTTTCAATATGTTAGAAACTCTAGGATATGGGAAAAACATTAGAATGATGCAACTAAAGCAAAAGAAAAAATACACGTAACATATAGTGTTGTTTCTGAGTCCTTAACGACCTCGGATGGCTAAAATCCATCCTAGGCAATCCCAAAGCGTTGGTTTGATCCGTCTCGTCGTTCTCTATTTGGAAAGGTATTATGGGCCGAAATCAAAGCTCGTATGCAAATTCTGCAAAGTTGCCCGATTGAAGTTGCTCAGTTGAAGTAAGAGTTTCCTCTGCCATTAGTACAACTTCAGGCTCAAACTGAATGTAATTCGGTAGTTGCCCATTTCCCAACAATTTTTATTTATTCATATGTGGAATCCTGTAATTGTTACCCCTCGAATTTTTCATCACCTCAATCATGCATGATTGTAATGTCAGAAACACATTGTTTAACTCTTCAGTAGGAAATGTCTGAAAAGCATTCTCCAGTGCTAAAATGAAGTCCTCAATTGTAGTTGGAGCCTCTTGATGTTGAATTGAATCAATGGCTCTAAAAAAATCAAGGTCTAACACATTTAAATCGTTCGGAGGTTGACAACATAAACGAATATCGAATCCATCCTCTTTCGCTGCTTCTATGAAATTGATATCGTTAACATCCAAATGTGGCTTTGCATTGTCTTGTTGAATGAAGATGGTCCTAGAACTTGAACATGGCCATTTATGTTTGATTGCAAGCAGCAAATTTTCAATCACACATGAACGGATCACATCTTTAGTTACCGACACAATAGGCTTCAACTCCAAAGTCTCGGCTACACGATTCTTACTATTTCGCTTGGTAGGTTCTTTAGACACGAACGACCATATTCTAATTTTGCCATTGAATTCTTCATTTGTAGTAGCATCGACTTGTGAACGAGCAACGACAGCCTAAAATATTATCTTTGTAATAAACCTTTTACTTTTACATGTGCGAAAGGGCTCTGTTTCATCCGAATGGAGATAATACTTTTGCGATGTCTTGGACATATAAAACCACTTTTCATCAATATAAATTAGATTATGCATGTTAACAAAAGTAGGTGTAGATGCGAGGGTACTTTCATCTACCATTGATAGGCAATATCTAGGTTGTCCCCGTCCTTCTCACCATGGTATCTGCATGTGGCATGTTAAGAAAACTTCTTATAATTAGGTATAGCAGTAGCATTGTCGTGTTCTTATTCAAGCATGCAGTTGCTTCTTATTTGGAATGTGTTGGTATATCATCATGGTCACGTGCAAATCTTGGTGGTAACCAGTACAATATTATGAATAACAATAGTGTGGAGTCCTTTAATTTAGCCCTCAAGTGACAACAAAGTTTTTCTATATGCTCGTTGGTCGACGACATGAGGTCATTTATGCAATAATGGTTTTTCAAGAGAAGAACCGCATCTACCAAATGTCAGAGTGCCTTGAAGCCAAAAATGGATGAGGAACTGAGAAAATCGTTTGACGTCGATGCGACATCACAAGTACGTCACTTGGATGAACTCATGTTGGAGGTTAATGTAGGCACGAACATGTTTACTGTCGATCTTATAGGCAACACATGCTTATGTTGAGAGGTGCAAATGTGACAGATATCGTGCGCACATGCATCCCGAGCTGTTAGCGCAAAATAAAAATCACTTTATAACTTGTGTTCTCCTTACTGCACCACTGACCTTTGACAAGCTGTATACAACGAAGTCATTCTCCCAATTGGAATGAAGTCCGATTAGGCTATTCGTCATGCTACTCATTCCATTCAAGTTTTGCCCCCAAATATACGTAGACCACCAGGGTAACTTCCTAACCAACGTAAACAATCAAGTGATGAGAATGTGAACGATGCAGGGGTTACAGACACAACAGGCTAATATGTAGGAACTCAAAACCATATACTAACATTCACACTTGAATATTTTGTGTATTCATGAATAATAAAAGAATCTTCAACCAAAAAAATATACTTTTGTATTTGTAGATCATTTTCTTAATTCATTTCAACACTTGTTACATAAAACTAGTAATATGATTTCAACATCATTATACAGTCACATACAATATTTAAAACAATGACAATTCGAAATCATATCGAGGAGTTTATAAACTGTGAAACTATATTTATTTCACTACTTCTTCAAAATAAATCATGTCAACAACAATAAGTTTCTTATTTGAAGTGTTTACAAAATGACGATATAAAAAGCATCTACATGTCCTTAACAACGTAAACAGAAGACATCTCACTATTATCCTCGTCATTGGAGCTTATGATGATGACATCTCCCACGACGGCAGGACCCCATCCAACATTGTCGCCCAACTTGTCGACATATTGAATTCTAAACAAAAATGGTGTTCGTCCAGTAGAATTTCAATTGGGACGATCTCATGATCGACAATACAACGTACTCAATAGCGACATGCATTTATGCATCATCTTTCGAGTCAATGATGATCACATTGTCCACCGAAGACCCCAGCGAGAAGTTCGTAGCAACTTCAATATGAGGAGTTTCTTCGGTTGAAGAAGACATAGTTGAAGGAAAAAGTTCTTTGAAATGTTTGGAATTTATAGCAAAGTGTTAGAGGAGGAGCCATCACACTTGGTAGATGATGAGTTGGAAACATTCCGTCTTGAATTAGGTTAGGTTCGAAAAATAGAAAGGGATGATTCACCTTTCACCTAAAAGACCAAAAGCCTTGGATACCGATGAAAATAAATTTATTCCTTGAGTGCTCTCCCTAGAGCTAGGGATGTAGATTTCTCAAATTATTTTATTTCCATGGTCAGTCTTATTAAGCTCAGAAGTTCTCGAAGACAAAGGCCTATCTATGTGAAAATGACCTCATTATACAACAAGGAGCTTGTTTGAGTCCCATTAAAAGATTTAATGTATTTTGAAATAGTAGATTGATAGAAAATGTGTGATTAAAAAAGAAAGAAAAATTTTGAATTTTCGTGTAATATTATTTTATTGAAAAATGTGTAGTTAAAAAGAAAGGAGAAAAAATATATTTAAAAAAAAAATGGGAATCAAATAAGGGCAAGATCAAAATTAATCTCAAAAGAGAATCTAAAGCCTTCATTTTTCCTTGAAAGAAAATTGATCTTATGTTTGATTGTTGCATATAATCAAAAGAAAATTGGTGTGGATTTGTGGTGGCAGTGTAGGTGTGGATTGGTGGGGATTTGAGGTGGCAGTGTAGGTGTTGGATAGACGGCGCTAATTTTCGTTTTGAGGTAAAGGGTTGAATGGGAGTGGGGAAGGATGAGATGGGTGGGTGGTTTTTGTTTTGTTTTGTTTTTGTTTTTTTTTAATATTTGATTTAATTATTGTAATTGTATTTTTTGTGAAAAAAATATAAATTTATCATTTTACCTTTTTCAAAATTGGTCAAAATACAAGAAAAAAAAGGTTTGGGATCATGGCTATAATTATTCCATTTTTTGACTATATAATTTCAATCAAATAATTTTACACGTGAATCCGCAATTTTTTCTTACTTTTGATTACACATTCTCCAAAACCTTCAATTTTCCACAAAACTTAGGCCCCTTTTGACAGATATTTTTTTGGGAAGAATGTGTGGTTAAAATGCAGAAAAAAGTTTTGAGTTTATGTAAAAGATATTTTATTATGAAAATGTGTAATTAAGAATGAGCCCCTGTTTGTTTCCCATTATAATGCTAATTCTTTTCCACTGCAACAGGGATCAACTGCCTTTTTTGACAATTTTGTCTCACAATGGAACCCATTTCTTTGAAAAAAAGGGTCAAAAAATGCATTTTCCACCTTAAATAATGGGAAACAAACAGGTTGAATACGAAAAAAGAGTTTAAAAAGAATGATTATCCAACATGCTTATTATAAAAAAGAATTACATCAAAATGACCCTAATTATCCAGTGTGAACCACTTACAACACAGTCTCCATTGAATCATCTCAAAGCCACGTGGAGATATGCTAGTGGATGGTACTTTCTTGCGAATACTTACGACTTACAAGTCCTCCACAATTCAAAAAGCCAATAACCCTAAGGTGACAGTGACATGACCCAAACAAAAAAGGAAAATCCTATAGGCACACACTACAAGAAAAATAGTCATTTGCAACACTAAAAAGGCAACATTTGTTGATAAATGTTGCTAAAAGAATCTTTTGGCAACATTTTGGTAAGTGAATGTTGCTATTGATTAATATAAATGAGTTTTTGCAACGTTTTTTAGAAAAATGTTGCGATAGACCCCTTTTTGCAACGTTTATTGAGTGTTGCGGAAGGATTTTCTTTTGCAACGTTTAAAAAACGTTGCTAAATGTCCACTTTTGCAACGTTTTTTAAACGTTGCGAAAGGTGAATCTCTCGTATTAACCCAAACCTGTATTCTCGCATTCTCGCCTCCCCCTCCATTCGAAAATGGCTTCTTCTCTCTCAAATCCACACAATCCAGAACCCAATCAATTTCCTCTCTCACCACCATTCCACCCCTGCGATCTGCCTCCCCTCCTCCCATAACCGCCACCTCCTCTCCCTCCCAAAACCTTCAAAATCAAGAATCTCGGCCTCCGTTTCAGCACCAACAGGGGCGATTTCTGGTGGTGGCGGGCCCTTTATTGGGGTAGTTTTGGGCTTCGATTTGGAGGAGCAAAAAGAGGAGATGAAAGCTGGAAGAAGGCTTTGACTGAAGTCGAATGGAATGCGAGAACTTTGGGATCTCTATGGACCTCTGTAATGTTCGATTCTTGATTTCGAAGGGGGTTTTTTTTGTGTGAGACTCAATGCCACTTCCTGCTAATCTAGCACTTGAAATTCAACTGTTGAATTCTCTGCATTTATTCTCCTTGGTGTAAGATTTAATGGTTTAATTTGTTTTCATGATTGATGCGTATAATGGTGAAAGGAGGCAGTTCTAGTAAAAATGAGGTATGTGTCATCTTTATTTCTTATTATTTTTATCTTTCATTTTTCAAATGTCCTAGGCACCATTCTTCTGGTAACTAGCAAAGGAGAAAAACCATGTCTAATATGTACCATCTTTAGGTGCATTCATATGTTTGGTGAGTGTCTTTTTTTTTTTGTGTTGATGTTGTTGTAATGTGTTTAGTGATGGCAATGGGGCGGGTTCGGGGCGGGGCACCCTCACCCCATCCCGCCCCACCACGCCACTCCCCCTCCCTGCCCCTTTCGCCCCACCCCGCCTTAGATGGGACGGGGCGGGGCTCGGGGCGGGGTGGGGCGGGTACGGGGCGAGGACTTGCCCCGTTTCTTGCCCCATTTGTTTTTTTTTTAATTTAAAATACAAATTTTAAATTTTAAAATCCAAAGTAAATAATGTTCAAACTAATTATATCAATATTCAAAGCAAACACTTGAAACAAAAAATGTCCAAAACAAATAATGTTCAAAACAAATTATTTTTCTTTTTTAATTCTTCACGGGGCGGGTTCGGGGCGGGGCATCTCCACCCCACCCCGCCCCACGACCAGTGACGGGGCGGCGAACCTCGCCCCGCCCCACCCCGCCAACCCGTTCGGGGCGGGTTTTTTTGCCCCATTCGGGGCGGGGCCCCGCGGGGACGGGGCGGGAAAAATTGCCATCTCTAAATGTGTTCTGGTGTGACAGCCCTGGAGTGCTAGTCATTATCAAATTTGGACTGTGTTGCTTCCTACTAACTAAAAACTATGCATTTCATACTAGAATTTTTCTACTTTACCACGAATTTACAGTCCACTATATGATAGAAAACTTATAAGTGATTATCGATCCAAAACATCAATAATCAAACATTACCGAATTAACCATCCATGTTGAAATCAATGAGAACATCAAAAGAAAAGCGGAAACATACCTTAGACCATAAATTCTGATTCTTTGCATGATGGGGTTAGATCTTCCAATTGATTCATGGTCTCCTCTACAACCTTTTTTTGATCTCCATTGATGGGAACATAGAGAATCTAGAAGCACCACTAACAATTGGGGACCATAACCTATATATTCATAAGATAATGACTATTCATTATCTTTCATTTGTTTTAAATCGGCCCCTCAACAATATAAAACAAACACCCGGTCTCTACACTTTAATTCCATGAAACTTTAATACCCATTAGTCAAAAATTTGTCTTTTGTGGATCACTTTAATGACTATACTTTAAATAATAGCACCACACATTTTAATTTGTTACGTGTGGCCCCAAATATTGTTAGAATATTCCAACAATCTCCCACTGGGCCATACATGTAACCTTTCAAATGTGCATAACCTTATGAGCTTGAAATTTTGCTATCGTTATTATAGGTATTTCCAAACAACCTCGTCCATCAGTCATATTGATATAGGATCAAAGCGATTTTCGTCACATTTAGCGTGACTAAACCCATCAATGGTCACGTATACCCATACAACCAAATGACATAGATCAATCATGGAGTGTAGCACGGAAATTACATGTTATGTGATCCAAACATGTCTATTTCCAACTGGTCCACCTTATTTCTTAAGTGAGATCAACCATAAACTTCAATCAGAGTGAACTGAACTGAATACTTTATTTCTGAAATAAATCGAATATCCATGGACAAAAAATATGTGTCTAAACTAGACAACATCCAAATACAAACTCCCACTAAACTGACATATCATCAAAGGATGCAACACCCGTGTGAGCATTATACTCATGAAAGACCTTGGGTGGTAGCCATTTAGTAAATGGATCCATGATTATGGAGTTTGTCTTTATATGCTTTATTGTAATCTGACAACTCTGATTTCTTTCCTTAACAACTAGGAACTTAATGTCTTTAGACTTTGACATCGTCATGTTCCCGTTGAAATACAAGACTGTTATTGTCACATAATAACTTAACTTAAATGGTCTTTCAATTCCATTCAAAATATGCAGCCCAGTGACAATATTTTGCAGTCATATTCCATGATCAGAATCAGAATATCCAATGATCTCCAATTGGTCTGATTTTTCTGAATGTGATCATGTAATTCTTAGTTCTCTATAGATATTGAATAACCTCATTGCTGCTTTCCAAATTTCCATCCCAAATTTAGTTAAATATCTGTCTAGCATTCCAATGAATGCTTTATCCGGATTTGTATAAATATGAGTATACATTAAATTCTCATTTGTTGAAACATAGAGAATTTTACGTATTTCATTTTTCTTTAAATTTATCCTTGAGGCATTAATTGAGACCAAACTTGTCTCCCTTAGCAATAGGGGTATCACTTGATTTACAGTCCTGCATGCCAAACCTTCTAAACACTTTATCGATATAGCTCTTTTGTGACAATCCATGAATACCTCGAAAGTAATCCCGATGTATCCAAATCCTTAATACAAAAGAGACGTCACCAAGATCTTTCATCTCAAAACTCCTTGATGAAAATCTCTTAGTTTCGTGCAACATGCATATATCATTGGTGGGAAGCAGTATGTCATCAACATATAAAATCAGAAATATTTGTTTACTCCCACTGAACTTGTGATACACACAATCACCAACAACATTCATCTCGAAACCAAATGAGATAATTACTTGATGAAACTTGTGGTACCATTGACGGGAAACTTGTTTGAGCCCATAAATGGATTTCTTTAATTTGCAAACCATATTCTTTGGGTCTCCTGACACAAAGTTTTCTGGTTGTATCAAATGGATCGTTTCATCAATGTCACCATTGAAAAACGTCGCCTTAACATCCATCTGTAGTAGCTCAAGATCAAAATGTGCAACAAGTGCCATAATTGTCCTGAAAGAGTCTTTCGTTGAAACTGGAGAGAAAGTCTCTTTGTAGTCAATACCTTCCTTTTGAGTAAAACCTTTAGCTACAAGACGAGCCTTATATCTTTCCACATTACCAATCGAATCCCTTTTGGTTTTAAATATCCATTTGCAACCAATGGGTTCGCACCTTCTGGTAATGGGACAAGATCCCAAACTTTATTGTCTTGCATAGACTAATACTCCTTATTCATGGCATCAATCCACTTTTAAGAGTAATTCCTTTGCATGATTTGATGAAAGTTGATTTATCAGATCTTCTTTCACTAATCCATGCCATCCTTATTTTCTTGGAAAAGACTATAAAGTCATCCAAAATTGTCTTTCTCCCTTTTATAGTAGATTTTCGTAATGACTTTGTACTTGAGGTTGTTGAGTTTGAATTCCTGGAACAATCTGTTGATTGTTTATTGGGGATTTGATAATGTTGTCTTGATCCGAAATTGCTTCTCGAACAAGATCTGGAGCAAGAATTTGTCCTTGAACCTGATCATTGTCAATTGCAACAGAATTATATACATATAATTCATTCAAGACAAACCCATATAACCTTATCTCCCCCCACAAACTCTACATCCTCAAGGAACCGAACATTTCCCGTTTGAAAATTTACTGGATAGTGGGATCTTTAAAAAATATTGTAACCCCTTAAAAAATTTGCTTCATTTGGAGTCATAGCCTTCACTGATCTTTACTAGAAAGATCCTGATGTAATGTGGAATAATTCCACATTCCTCTAAAAATTTTAGCAAAAGGCCTTGGACGTTGTTCTCCTGATTCGTCATATCTTTCATAGTATTCACCACTAAGGTAAGATCTGACTTAATGAATTCTTTTACTGAGTTGATTTTCAATCTCAGTCTTGTATGCCTTGAACAAGTCCAATGTTTGGGATTTCTCATAAATGAGATATATGTAGCCATATTGAGAAAATTCGTCTATGAACTTAATGAATGACTGTTGACCATTCCAAGAAACCGAAGGAAATGGTCCACAGATAACCATATGAATTAGTTCTAAGACGTCCGAAGTCATATGACACTTAATCTCCTTATGTTTGTTTTGATTTCCTTCTAACACAAGATTTTTCATTCTCTTTTGAGAGAAGTGACCTTATTGCTTGTGCCAAAACAAAGTAGAATTTTAATTGGTTAATTTATGTTCAATACCATGCGGATTCATATACAATATTTCTTTATAAGAGGCAACTGTATTAAGCTGATATAGGTTATTATTACCAAATAAAGAACTGATGCCCACAATATTTGAGGTAAGAAAGAGATCATCCTGACTATTTCAAATTGAACAAGAGTAACCAAATTTGGTGGGTTGGACATTCCCTACTTATTCTCTATAAATAGTAGGCTTTTCTATACAATTTTATAAAGTGAGAAAATAGATAACTATAATTATAGGATCTGTAATTTTCTCTCTTCATAATTTTTGAGCCAATAAAATCTCTTAATTCTGCTGCCATATTCTTGTCTTCTTTATTCTTTTGCTTGATCAAATATTTCATTATTATTTGGTATATAACTTCAACATCTCAATCCGGTGGTTTGTTCTACAACAATTGGTATCAGAGCTATTTTGGTATCTTGATTGTTTTGCAACAATTGGTATCAGAGCGCCAGGTTCAGCAGTTCCGCAAGAGCGCAATGATTTGATTTGTTCGGGTTGTTGGAATTGGCACAATTAGATTGAAGTTTTTGGATGGGACAATCAGAACATTTGGCCTGGTTCGACATGTTCCACATTTGAAGAAAAATCTCATTTCATTCTCTATTCTTGATTCAAAAGGTTATGAGTTCTTTGGAAGTGGAGTTTTGAAGGTTTGTAAGCGTGTCCAAGTTGTATTGGAGGGACATAAAAGGTCTCGGTTATACATCTTTTAGGGTCGTGTAGAATTTGGAAGAGTCAATCAGCACAAGTTTAGAACCGTGGTGGACATTTAGTTTGGTTCAATACCTTTAGGAGCTCATAAAGGGTCGGATTTGAAAAATATAGTTCAGTGGAGTTCAGGGGATATGGATAATGTCGCTTTGCCACCATCAGCTACGGTGTCATTGTATTCAATTGCTAGGGATGGACTCAATGGAAAAGGGTATGTGGATGTTTATTTTGTTGAGCATGCTTTAAGTGGAATAGAAGGTGTACAATCTAGCAAGGAGCCTTCTGTAAAAGCATTTGGTATTGATTCTGTTTTGGGATGTGTTATATCCTCATTTTGATAAACTATAAAATCGTTATATTTTTTGGAATCTAAGGTAATTCTACAGAGTAGTGTTTGGATTCATTGGAAGATGTGAAATATTTTGTGTTTGGTTAGAGAAATTAATTTTTTGGTTATTGTTGAAGAAGTCAGTTCATTCCTTGGTGGAATTCGTATCAATATGGAGATTGTTAGAATTTGAGTGTGACCCAAATTCCTTTTTGAAGTAATTGAAGAATTCTAATTGAAGTGCACGTCAAGAAAAATTCAAATTTGGAATATTATTGGAGTCCTATCTCATGTTAAAGTTCTATTTTGAAAGTCTATTGGGAGTGGAATTTGTTTTGGACTCAAATTTATGGTATCCTACTTTATCAACAACTCTACTAGGTGAGTTTTGACAGCCCCTACTTATTCTCTATAAATACTAGACTCTTCTATACAATTTTATAAGGTGAGAAAATAGATTACTAGAATTATAGGATCCATTGTAATTTTCTCTCTTCTCTATTATTCTCGAGTCAATAAAATCTCTTAATTCCTCTACCATATTTTTGTCTTCTTTATTCTTTTACTTGATCAAATACTTTATAATTATTTGCCACATAACTTCAACAACTCAATCCGGTGGTTTGTTCCACAACAAACATAATTCGATCCATCATGAAATTAGAAACATGCCTGGTCTCTACACATAAATGTCCATACTTCAATTAGATGTTTCAAAACCCAAAATACCGAAACCTTATTAGATCACTTTAAATGAGTTCAACCAAAATTTACAGCCTTTAATTTAATAAACAATATTTTATATATAAACCCACATGTTCGATTAAAATCCTGACACATTTGACATGATTTTTACTTTTGCTTATGCTTCTTATGAAAAATTCCTTAAGAGAGCTAACTTCCTCTAAAAGCTCATCAAAATACTTTTACAAAATATTTAAATATGTTAAAATTAGCATTTTAGTAAGCATTTTTTGATTTTTTTTCAAAAGACCCACCAAACCGTCCAAGGAAAGAATATCTAATTTGCACGTATAAACTCATAAGACAAGACTTCAACGACGATATGTAATCTATAGTTGTTGTCAAACTTAAGTTGGAAACAAAATGCTAACTGAATAGCACAAACATATGGCTGATACATGTGTATTGTAATTCTTTCGAATAACTTGAAGCAAAGTATACGACAATTGGGTGCTATATGCCTCTGTTGACACACTAAAAGTGTAGTCTAAATTAAATAACCCAAAGAGTGAGGCCCAATTGGAGAGTTCAGGTAAAGGCCCAAATAAGATTATTGGTAAATGCAGAGGAAGTTCACGAACACAGTAACATCATCGCCCAAGCTTGCAAGACGTCCAAAATCTGAGCGAATGGAGTGCCTTACGGTCGCGCAGAGCGATGACCTCGTTCTCGACCAAACCTTCGAATCGCCCAAAATCTCAACAAACATAAGATATTATGATTATCCAGAATAGTAGTTATTGAAGTAGTTATTGAGCAGACTTATCACATTCCACGATTCAAGGAGCCCATTTGAAGGCAGTTGAACGAAAGAGAGTAATGGCAGCAGTTATAGATGACAGTTCCACGACAAGTTAGCCTCCATGAAGAAAGTGGGCAGTTATAAAGCAATCAAGCAGTTTCCAAGCGATTTGTCATGAATAAATCATCATGAGAATATAAAAAGGAAGAGAAGACATAGAGAAAAGACCCCAAATCAAACACTCTCAAACAGAGAATATGTAATTTCAATTTCTTATATTAACTTTAATTATCCTTTTTCAGTACTTGTGTACTTGCGCCCCTTGGAGGCATTCTGTTTATTTCCAATTGTAACTCTAATTAATAAAGCACCACTTTTTGGGGCTTTATCTCAAGAGGTTTGTCCCTTACACAATTATCTAAATCTTTTTTAATTGTTAGCGACTACCCTCGCGATACAATTTGGCACGCCTAGTGGGACATTGGTGTTTAGTGTTAAAGATACAAAAAGTGAAGCATTATGCCTCATAAACATTCTGATAAGGAACCAATAAGTCAGGGAGTAGTCCAGTCTGTAATTGAGTGACATGAAGAGCAGCAAAACTCTTCATGAATAGAGGGACATAGTCAAAGCAGTCACAGTCGTTACGAACCATTGATAGAGTTGAGTCCTCGAACCATGCGTGCATTGTTTGGAGAACTCACACAGGATGTCGTTGAACAGGTAAATCTACGAAATGTTCATAATATGGAAAGATTTATCCAAAGTGGGAATGGACATTATGACAACATGACCAAACAACTGAATACATTAAATGAGATAATGAACAAGTTAGTAGGCCAAATGTGTCAGCCAATTATGCCTATTGCAAACGACTTTCAAACCAGGACAATTGTGGGACATAATTCACTACATAATTCTTCTAATTTGAACTTAAATCAAGGGCTAGAACCACCATTTGGTCCGTCTACTTCAAACCAGGGGGCAATGGAACGCCAAACTTGAATGGTGGTAATGGGATTACTAACCTCGGAGGTAATTCAATTATAAGAGATAATATTCTGAATGATGGACAGAACGCCCCGCACGTTAATGATGGTTTGAACACTCGGTTTAATGGTAATAACGGCCCAAACAATGACAATTTTGTTGCTAACCAAGGATCAAATATTAGGCCTCAAGTAAATCAACCATTAAACCAACCTGTAGGAATTTCATATGATCCCAATGTCATGTTGAGGAATTAAATCATGGAGATAGTACAGGATCAAATGGCTCTAGCGGTACCACCTGTCATTAGGCCTACTTACACGAAGCCATATCCTGATTGGATAGATCAAGCATATCCATGGCCTAGAGGGTGCAAATTGCCAGAATTTTCATTATTCACTGGTTTAGGAGAAGTGTCCACTCTAAAAAACATAGGGCGATTACACTGCAGAGTGGTGAAGTAACCGACTACCATAAAATGAAGTTGTTCCCTAGTTCATTAACAGGAGTAACTTTCTTCTGGTTCATTAACTTGCAAAGCAAACTCTGTTTAAACATGGCAACAATTGGAACAATTGTTCCATACTCAGTTTTACAAGACTGAATATGAAGTTACTTTGACCGATTTGGCGAATCTACATCAAATGCCAAATGAATGGGCAGAAGGTTTCCTTCAAAGGTTCAAAACAGCAAGAAGTAAGTGTTTTGTACCTTTGCCCGAAAAGGAATTTGTCAAAATCGCTCAAAGTTGTCTAAGCTTCGAATTGAAAAAGAAATTCCAAGATAGGGAATTTCCAGATTTTTTCCAATTGAGCACAAATGTGATTAGGTATGAACGATTAATAAGAGAAGAAGAGCAAATAAAAAATTCTAGCAAGGGAACTTATTATAGAGACCCAAATTTTGATGTTCATACCATTAATGACGAATATTACGACCAAACCGAAGTATGTTTAGCCGGTTTAATCAAAGGAGATGCGTATACTTGTCCTATAATGGCTAAGCCTATAACGTCGGGTAAGGATGAGCCTATAAAAGATGAAAACAAAAAAGGTAGAACGTTCTCATTCGATGTAACCAAAGCTGACCTTATATTTGATAAATTATATAAGGATAAGCAGATAAAGCTTAGTGATAAGCATAAGTTGCCAAGCTCTGAACAAATTAAGGGTAAAAAATATTGTAAGCGACATAATGCATGGTCACATTTGACTAACAACTGTTTGACTTTTCGCCATGTGTTACAGGATGCCATTGAATCAGGACATATTACGCTTGAGGATAAGAAGAAGATGGCAGTGGATCAGAACCATTTCCCACAACCACTTGGAGTAAACATGGTGACGACTGGTTTAAAAAACAAGTTGCCAAAATTCAACTTGGTCATAGATGACGGAGAAGAGGACCCTGTGCCACACCCCAGCATCTTCGAACGTATCAAAGGGAAGGAACCTAAAAAGGATGAAGACGTCCTGTGTGGAAGATGTAAAAGAGAAGTGAGTGCGAAAACAGGGAACTCAGGAGCAGGGCAACGTCACCATCGCCTTGATTTTGTTCCAAACACGCAGCCTATTAGAGGGCGAGGTACGTCATTCTATAGAAGACCACATTTTGAGAGGTAGTTCAGGCCAACAAATAATGTGAGGACATTTAGGTTGCAACCTCGCCAACCAAATGTATGACATTCATTTCAGTATAATGCAGGAAGGGTGATACCCTTCAATGAGATGACTATAACCCAACAAAGGCATTTTCAATGGAATTATGGACGAATGATGAGGCAATAACAGGGATTACCACGTCCTAAGGCACTTAAGCTACTCGAGGTGGCCAATTAAAATGTTCTCGAAGACAGTGAAGAGACTGGTACATGCGAATCAATGGGAGAATTGCCGAGAGTTCTTTGGGGAGATCGAAGTTTGAGCGAGACAGAAGGGATGAAGAAGATCCAGATCAGCCCTTTACTATTCAGTTCGGTACATTACCTCCCGTCATGGCTAATAACTATTTACTAGCCAACGAGTTCAAGAACAAAGAGAAGGAAGAAGAAATTGAGAATAACGAAGAAGAAGCATGTGTGCTGGAATGTGAAGAAGGACAAACTTTCAGAGGGGCATACAATGATGAAGAGGATGATTGTATGACGGACATCGAAGAGGAAATTGATCTGGAGGCAAAAAGAAGAAAGAGAGGAGTATCGCACAATACTCTGTTGAAGCTACTACATCGAGAGGGAGTTCGTGAAGTGGACTTGTTAGGGGAACCATCTGGGCGTTCTTTCGATTATTATGTGCTGTACGGGATGCCCAAGAGGAAAAGGAAAGTACCTCGCTCTGAAATTATGAATCACCTCCAAGAATATTGCCTCCTCCCACAGGTTGGGTAACTGGAAAGGAAGTTCTAGAAAGTAGTAAAAAGGAAATCCAGGAAGCAGAAGCTTAGTGTGACATACTGTACGTTGACTTATCACAAAAGGATAATTCAACATAGGACAAGCAGGAAGTGGAAATAGATGCTGCCTAAAAGGTTATTTTTAAAAGACCAGCCATGAAGTTAACCAAGCACTTGAGGCCATTGTACGTTAAGGCTCTAGTTAACGGTATACCTGTGGCGAAAGTATTCATTTATAATGGAACAGCTATAAACACCATTCTATCTAGGATGATGAGGAAATTTGCAAAGATAGAAAGTGATATGTTTCCAACAGAAGTCATCATTACAAGTTTCAATAGAGGAGCAATTTCAGCTAAAGGGGTTATGCCATTGGACATAACTGTTGGGACAACTACTAAGACCACGGTTTTCTTCGTGATAGATGGTCCTACTAGTTACAATGTATTATTAGGAAGGGATTGGATACACAGAAGTCGCTACATACCTTCATCGCTTCATCAATGCCTAGTTTTCTGGAATGATAAAGGAGAAGTAGAAGTGGTGCAGGCAGATCATAGACCTTTTGTCGCAAAAGAAGACTCCGTGGAAAGGTCCATGTACAAGGGAAATTATTGACCTGTCAGAGTAGTCCAAGATGGAAAAGAAACTCAGATTATTGCACAGAGTAAAGAGCCATTTTCAGTAGATGCGCTCACTGAAATGTTCAGTCAAATGAGGCCAAACATAGTGGCCCAGGATGAGCCAGTAATTAGCAAAAAAGTAATCAAAGAGTTTTAAATGAGCTGTAAGCAACAAAGGCAAATGGCCGATGTTCAGACCTTCAAAGCCAAGTTAATGATTTTCAATAAAGAATGCAAAGAAAAGACGAAAGAAGAAGTAGCCTTGAAAGCATTGGGAGACAAATTCGCAGTGTTCGAGTTGGAACAAAGTATTCGTCGAGAAGTCAACAAAGTGGATTGTTTAGAAGAAAAAGTGCCTATAAGGGACATGTACGATGAAGTAATGAGGATCATCAAGCCTGGATACACTCAAGCACAAGACCCTCTGGTTAAAGTGAATATGGCAATGAAGGGGAAGATCGCCCAACATTCGTCAGTCAGATGCTCGATCAAGAGGTTAGTGATAAATTAATCGCTTTATTGAAGAAATATAAGGATTGTTTTGTTTGGGAATATGAACATATGCCTGGTTTAGATAGAAATTTGGCGGAACATAGACTGCCAACCAAGCTAAATTTTAAACCTCATAAACATCCCCCTAGACGTTTTGCTCATAATGTACTTCCCGAAATAAAGAAAGAGATAGAGCGATTATTAAAAGCAGGCTTTAGAATAGACAGATATGTTGAGTGGTTGTCCAATATCGTCTCAGTACTAAAAAAAATGGTAAATTAAGGATGTGCATAGACTTTAAGAACCTAAATATAGCCATACCTAAAGATGAATATCCAATGCCTACTGTAGATTCTTTAGTAGATTCGACTGCCGGACACGTAATATATTCTTTCATGGACGGGTATTCAAGATACAATCAAATTTATATAATTGAGGAAGATATAGACAAAACTGCCTTTAGATGCCCTGGATCTCTAGAATGTTTTGAATGGCTAGTTATGTCTTTCGGCTTGAAAAATACAGGAGCGCCTCATCAAAGGGTAATGAACTTGATTTTTCATGATGTGATAGACAAGTTTATTGAGGTGTATGTAGATGATACAGTGATCCAATCCATTAAAGAAGATGACCATTTTCAACAATTGAGATGTTCATTTGAGCGAATCAGGTAATATAAACTAAAATTGAATCCCTTGAAATGTGCATTTGGCGTTAATGTAGGAAACTTCCTTGGTTTCCTAGTACACAAAAGGTGGATTGAACTTGACAAAAATAAAGCGAAGACCATTTTAGAGGCCAAATCACCTAGCAATAAAAAAGAATTGCAAAGGTTTCTAGGCCAAGTAAACTTTTTAAGACGCTTTATTTTTAACTGTGCATGGCGAACTAAAGCTTTTTCGCCGCTTTTAAAGTTGAAAAATCAGGACGAGTTCGTCTGGAAAGAAAAGCATCAAAAGGCTTTTGAAAGCCTGAAGACATATTTATCAAGTCCACCAATGTTGTAATGCCTCGAGTTCCAAAACCCGGAGTGCCACGTCATCCTCATTTTGTCTTGAATTAACTAAAAAGATTCGCGAAAATAACTAAATTTTAAACTTCAGATTTATAATTGTAAAATCTCGTCGGCAACAAAACTCATTTGATTAATTTAAGAAAATTGATTAAACCTTAATTCTCAAGTTTTTGAAATAACTGAAATGACAAGTACGTTAATAACTTTTAAATACGTAAATTTCAAAAGTAAATAACTTCATCCATTAAATCGTTGCCACCACTTTCCATCAAACTCGACCGTCTTCAAAATTTACAAATGTCGTTAAAATAACGGAATGAGTATTTCGAAAAAATACTCAGTAGACTCATCACCAATAATTTATTTACAAAATAATTGAACACGTAATCATGCAATTTATACCGTGACATCATCATCATCGGCTCATTTTCTGTAAAAATCATAGGCTCTTTAAAATCGTAGGGTGTGAGTAGTCTCGTCTCATGCATTTAAGCACATAATTTATGCATAACATTCTCATCTTATCTCATAAGAGATATTCGTCTCTTCTCATGCATTAAAGCATTAAGTTATGACAAACATAACAATATCATATATCTCATAAGAAATATTCTCATCGTATGCATTAAAGCATATATATCACATAGATTCACATAATACATGCAATTATAATTTAAACTAATTAATGGTAGCGAGTTTACCTCAAATTATCTCGAGTCACGTAAAAAGTGGAGCGGGGAATAATCTCAATCTTCTAATCGCCCGTACGTTTCGTCTAGCCAAAATAGAAAATAAGTTTTGAATTAGTATTCTGAAAATTTAAAGTTTTAAGGTGATCAAATAAAGTTTAGGAACCTAATTGGATTTGGATTAAAACTGAAATTTGACAAGTCTAAGGACTGAAAATAATATTTTCCAAAATAGTGGCCTAATTGTGGGAAACAAGAACTCCAGGGATTGATTTACTAATTATTGAAACTTTGGGACTGAAATAAATAACTTAAAATGATATAAATAAAGTTCAGGGGCTTAATTGGAAATTTATGAAACTGAAATTGAAAAGTTTTAGGACTGAAAATATATTTTTGAAATAAATGGACTGATATAATGACTCTAGTGGCTGATTTATTAATAATAAAATCTTTAGGACTGAAATAATAACTTAGAATGATATAAAATAAAATTCAGGGGCTTAATGGGTAAATTTCAAAATCAAATTAATACAAAAGATATATTTCCCACACTCTCTCACATTTCAAGCAAGAGAGGAGCGATGCCCCTTCCTCCGTTCAACTGCCGGCTAGTGTGTGGGTGGAGGCTACAGGGATTTTGGCACACGACTCAAGGTTAAAATGAGGCTTGGAGGTTCGATTTTCATTTAGGTTTCATGGCGTAATCCGGTTGAAAATGGGTTGGGGACTACGGTAAGTTTATGGGTATTGTATTTTCTTGGTTTTTTTGTGACTGTTGGGTGTTGATCTTGAGGTGTGGGGGCTGTCGATTTTGGGGTGGTGTGTGCGAGTCCGTGTGGGGTTGCAGGCAGTAACTGTGGTGGTGCCTTTGGGGTGAAGGAGTTGGCATTGGAGGCTCGAATGGGTGGCTGGAATGCGGATTGGATGGCTATTTGGTGTTGATGGCTCAAAGTTGGGTTTCAGTTGGGATTTGCAGTCGGTTGGCTGGGGTGTTGTTGGTTGTAATCGGTGATGGTGGGGGAAATTGCATGTGAGTTTCGGTGTTGTTGGTTGCTCGGTGATGGTGGGGAAAATTGGGTTTTGGTTGGATTGGTGGTTTGACAGTGTCGTGAGTTTTTGGTGTTGTTGGTGCTAGAAATTGATGTTCTAGCACCAACATGAGTTTCCAAATTTGATGTTGTTGGTGCTAGAAATTGATTCTAGCATCAACATGAGTTTCCAAACTTGATATTGTTGGTGCTAGAAATTGATTCTAGCATCAACATGAGTTTTCAAATGTGAGGAAGATGAAGATTCTTACCATTTGGCTTGGCTACCTGAATAGTGAGGAGGAGAGGGAAAACGGGTTGTTATATAAATAGTAGAAATTTAGGACACAAATTTCTAGGAACTAATTGGGCCAAGAAGTTGGGCTACAAGGATTTCCTTAATTGTGCTTGAGTGGATTGGACTAAAATAATCAAGATTTGGGCTAACAAAATTTGGACCCTAGTAATAAAATATTGCACTTATAATTATTAAATTTGGATTTAAAAATGATAAGAAATTCGATACTAAAAAAAATATTCTGGATTGAACTTGATTTGAATGGATTTAAATTAGTTTTACAACGGCTAGAAGAACACGCTTTCAACTTAATATTTGGGGTTAAAACTTAGCGACGCGCTTTTCAAGAAAAATATTTTTTACATTATTTAAAGTTTCTCGGTCGATACAAGTGTTGGTGTCACCAATCCAAGGACGCCAATAAAAGTGTATATGTCGGCTGAACAAGAATTAATAGTTGGAATGGTCGCGCAAGAAGACCAATTTGGTGAAAAAAGGGCGATTTACTACTTGAGTAGACGGTTAACAAAATGTGAATGTAATTACTCTGTCATTGAAAAATTATATCTTGCATTGTATTTCACATATACAAAATTGAGGGCTTATTTACGGCCCATAACCGTTTATTTGATTTCTAAAGTGAATTTGATTAAGTATATGTTTTCTCGCCTTATTTTACACCAAAGGGTAGGCATTTGGATTTTAGCGTTATCGAAATTCGAAATACAATACATACCCCAAAAGGCAATCAAAAATCAGGCTTTGGCTAACTTTCGGCCGATCATCCATGCCTTGACATGGCTGAAGAAATTGAATCATTCGAATTAAAACCTTGGGTTTTATATTTCGATGGGTCAAAAACCTCTAAAGGTGCAAGAGTATGAGTAGCATTAATAAATCCTTTAGGGATTTGTTACAAGTTCACATTCACTTTGGATAGGATGTGTACCAACAATCAAGCCAAATATGAAGCATTAATCGTGGGTTTATGATAGGAATGTAAAATACACATTTTACATCTTTATTTAATGCGCTCATATGACTATTTTATGCCTAAATGTACTTAGTATTCTCATATTTTGGTTTAGGTGGCAATTCGATGGATATGGCATAAGTTGGAAGAAATGAGGGGAAAATGACCAAAATGAAAGAAAGCGAAAGTTTGGGAACCAAAGTGCAAATATTCAAAAGTTATATCGAACCTCACGATGAATACTTGAGAGTGCTAGTGGCCAATTGGATGAAAAAAGAAGTCAAAGGGGTGAAATATAGCCAAGACATTATCACATATCAACTTTCAAGCTGAAAAGTTTTGCACCGGTTTTCAGCCTCATATTAAGACCAGTTTTTGACATATCAAACGATCTAATTCGAAGATGTCATCTAAATAAAAGTTGTATCCCTTTGAGTTAGCTTTCCAATGCATCTTGAATCACCTCAATCGGACATCTAGAGAGAAAGTTACGACCAAAATACTGAAAGCTGTCCGGAGGAAGTTTTGTAAAGCCTTGCGATCGCATGGCTTTAATTCCTCGCGATCGCACAGACCATTACCGAGAGTCTGAAGGTTGAATTTATTTGTTCCTTGCGACAGCATGACTCAATACCTTGCGATCGCATGGTTGTTTCCTGATGCCGAATCTCAAGTTTCCTAAATTGACTCAAACTCCTTTGGCAACATATCTTGCACGACTTTTCAACCCTAAAAACACCCAACACATACCAGAACGCCTCCAACCTATTTTCTCTCTATTTTTCTTAGATCTATCATGTGTAACTAAACTTCTACGCTTGGTTGAAGGAAATTGAAGCCTCGGAACCACATATTGTGAGATCTAAATAGTTTTCTTATTGTTTGATTTATATTTTGCGTATTGAATGTTCTTCTGCATTTATTTCTATGATTTGTTGCGTTTAATTGCTAGAGGGCCCGCTAGTTTATTGATTGTAACAATCTACCGCTAAGTTAAACATCAAATCCGTAATTGTTTGATCTCTTTAACTTGTGAAGCACTAGGATTTGATAATTGTCTGCGATAGAGGTTATTGAATCTTAAGAAGAATGTTTAAATAGATTGAATGCAACCTGGTGTTTGTGTTATCTAGTTCATCGATTTCTCTATTGTGTAAAGTTTGTTATTAAATTGAATCTTGAGTATTTGGTCAGGGTTATTTAGTAATTAGGGTTAATTAGAACGCTGGTTTCTAATTAACTAAAATTAAGGAGAAATAGGAATCAATTCCAACGATGAATATTCGAAATATGAATTGAATTATCCTTGTATCTATGATCAATTGTGGATTTCCGATGGTGGATGTGGACTTAGACCAAGGTTAGTTATTGGATTGATTTCGTTAATTTAATTTTCATTGTTATTGATTATGTTATTTACAGTTGTTGCATACAAAAACCCCCCAATCATTGTACGAAGCATAAAATATTGAATTACACACTCTTCGTGGGATCGACCCTTACTTCCACTACTACATTAGTTTTAGAGGTTTAAGGACTATTTTTCGGTGCCTACGACAGCACACCAAATTTTGGAAAAGGGGTGCAACACGAGGACTTCCCAGGGGGTCACCCATCCTAGTACTACTCTCGCCCAAGCACGCTTAACTTCAGAGTTCTGATGGGATCCGGTGCGTTAGTGCTGGTATGGTCGCACCCGTCAGTAATTGCGCTCCGATCATATTTGATGTCATTCCAGCGGCGGAGCGACCCGGGCTAGCGATTGTGGGGTCCGAGGAGGCGGCGACGACCGAAAGTGAGACGCCAATGTGGGAGCCGTCGACCGCGAGGAGCGGTGAGGTATTGAGATCAATTTTGCGGCGGGGAAAAAAAAAATAAAACGAACAAATTTTGGAAAAATTTGATGTGTTGTCGTAGGCACCCAAAAATAGTCCTTAAACCTCTAAAACTAATGTAGTAGTGGAAGTAAGGGTCGATCCCACGAAGAGTGTGTAATTCAATATTTTATGCTTCGTACAATGATTGGGGGGATTTTGTATGCAACAACTGTAAATAACATAATCAATAACAATGAAAATTAAATTAACGAAATCAATCAAATAATTAACCTTGGTCTAAGTCCACATCCACCATCGGAAATCCACAATTGATCATAGATATAAGGATAATTCAATTCATATTTCGAATATTCATCGTTGGAATTGATTCCTATTTCTCCTTAATTTTAGTTAATTAGAAATCAGCGTTCTAATTAACCCTAATTATTAAATAACCCCAGACCAGCGCTCAAGATTCAATTTAATAACAGTTTTATACAATAGAGAAATCGATGAACTAGATAACACAAACACCAGCGGTTGCATTCAATCTATTTAAACATTCTTCTTAAGATTCAATAACCTCTATCGCAGACAATTATCAAATCCTAGTGCTTCACAAGTTAAAGAGATCAAACAATTACGGATTTGATGTTTAACTTAGCGGTAGATTGTTACAATCAATAAACTAGCGGGCCCTCTAGCAATTAAACGTAACAAATCATAGAAATAAATGCAGAAGAACATTCAATACGCAAAATATAAATCAAACAATAAGAAAACTATTTAGATCTCACAATATGTGGTTCCGAGGCTTCAATTTCCTTCAACCAAGCGTAGAAGTTTAGTTACACATGATAGATCTAAGAAAAATAGAGAGAAAATAGGTTGGAGGCGTTCTGGCATGTGTTGGGTGTTTTTAGGGTTGAAAAGTCGTGCAAGATATGTTGCCAAAGGAGTTTGAGTCAATTTAGGAAACTTGAGATTCGGCATCAGGAAACAACCATGCGATCGCAAGGTATTAAGTCATGCTGTCGCAAGGAACAAATAAATTCAACCTTCAGACTCTCATTAATGGTGTGCGATCGCGAGGAATTAAAGCCATGCGATCGCAAGGCTTTACAAAACTTCCTCCGGACAGCCTTCAGTATTTTGGTCGTAACTTTCTCTCCAGATGTCCGATTGAGGTGATTCAAGATGCATTGGAAAGCTAACTCAAAGGGCTACAACGTTTATTCAGATGACATCTTCGAATTCGATCGTTTGATATGTCAAAAACTGGTCTTAATATGAGGCTGAAAACCGGTGCAAAACTTTTCAGCTTGAAAGTTGATATGTGATAATGTCTTGGCTATATTTCACCCCTTTGACTTCTTTCTTCATCCAATTGGCCACTAGCACTCTCAAGTATTCATCGTGAGGTTCAATATAACTTTTAAATATTTGCACTTTGGTTCCCGAACTTTCGCTTTCTTTCATTTTGGTCATTTTCCCCTCATTTCTTCCAACTTATGCCATATCCATCGAATTGCCACCTAAACCAAAATATGAGAATACTAAGTACATTTAGGCATAAAATAGTCATATGAGCGCATTAAATAAAGATGTAAAATGTGTATTTTACATTCCTATCAGTTTAGAATTGACGATAGATATGGAGATAAAGAATGTGATTGTTAGGGGTGATTTTCAATTGGTAATTCTCCAATTGATTGGTGATTTTAAGTGCCAAAGTGATTCCATTATAAATCAATATGAAATCGCCCAAGAATTATTGGAAGAATTCGACCAAGTAGAGCTTCAATATGTTAATAGGATATATAATGACATAGCAAATGAGTTGGCCCAGATGGCCTCAGGATATTCAAAGGTTTTAAATTGGAAATCTACTTGTGAATATGGAATAATATTGCCCGTAGTCCAAAGAAGGGCGAGAAGGATCGAAATTCATTGCATACAAGATAGAGATGCAATAGATTGCAAAACAGAGATTAAAAAGTTTCTTAAAGAACCTAATAAAGGAGGCGATAGAAAAATGACGTTGTGTTTGCTAAATTATACATTGATAGATGAAAAGTTGTTTAAAAAACACTCTGATGGTATATTACTGAAATGTGTAAGTTTGTAAGAAGCCAGAACAATCATGGCTGAGGTGCATGAAGGGATATATGGAGCTCATCAAGTCGGCTGAAGGATGAGATTGTTGATTATTAGGAGTGGATATTTTTGGCCCAGGATGGGAGAATCACGTGTTCAATATGCGAAGAGTTGTCTAGCATGCCAAAAGCATGGTCCGATACAAAGAGCGCTGGCAAGAGAGCCCCATTATCAAACCTTGGCCGTTCAAGGGTTGGGCGATAGACCTGATAGGGAAGATTTATCCCCCATCGTCCAAGCAACATACCTTTGCTAAGTGGGTAGAAGCGATACCTTTAAAGGAGATCACCCAAAAGAATGTCATAGAATTTATCCGTGATCATATTATTTATAGATTTGGGATTCCACAAACTTTGATGGTAGATCATGGAACTTCCTCGAATGGAGATCAAGCGAAGGAATTCTTGAGCGAGTTTGGAGTTAAGTTAGTGAACTCCACACCATATTATGCAATTTCTAATAAGATTCTAAAAAATATTATAAGGAAAATGATAGATGAAAACGCCAGAAATTGGCACGAATGTCTAAACAAGGCCTTATGGGCTTAAAGGACGTCGCCTCGGTCAAGTACCAAGGTTACTACTTTCCAACTTACTTATGGACAGGAAGCCGTTTTGCCTATGGAAATCAACGTGCAATCAATTAGAGTGTGTTTGCAACGTAAGTTAAATGATGGTGAATATGCTGAGTCACTAGTTCAAAACTTATTGGTGTTGGACGAATTAAAATTGGACGTCCTAGATAGAATGCGAGTTCAAAAACAAAGAATGGCTAAATTTTACAATAAAAAAGTTATAGCCAAGTCCTTTAGTTTGAGCGAATTGGTTTGGAAAACAATATTCCCTTTGGATAGAAGGTATTCGAAATATGGCAAATGGTCGCCCAATTGGGAAGAGCCATATAAAATAAATAGTGTGTTGCATAATGGAGCTTATCATTTAGAAGATTTAGATGGCACCAAGCACATGAGATTCATTAATGACAAATACTTAAAAAAATATGTTCATTCCTTATGGGAAAGTGAACAAATAAAAACATAATCAATATAAGCGATTGTAAATAATAAGACAAGAACGAAGTACGTTCAAATAATTTCCTTCATTATCAAATATTCATTACACATTGTGAGATAAAAAAAATACTAAATGCTCTAGAAGCTGCAATTGAGAGCAGACTAATTCCTCGGTCGATCGCCAAGTAAGAGGGTGAACTGACCTTAATCGTCGTCCTGATCGCACTGCTGCAAGGGCAGGCAGATAGTCTGAGAAGCACTCACAACAGGCAAAAAGGAAGAAAAGTACCATCAAATTGCCTGCCTAATTGCATTGTTGCAATAACAGACAAGGAGACCGAGAAGCACTCTCAGCAGGCAAAGTGGCCTGAAAGGTATCCTCAAAAATCATTTTCCATCATTGAACTCCTTATAGAGAACATGAAGACGATGGGAAGAATTTTGCAGGCCAAAAAATATTTCATGTATCTCCCATACCGAAGGTAACATCAAGACAGATAGCAAAATTGGTGAATTAAATGATCCATTTCTATGGAAGATGAAAAATTTTGGATCAATTGTTGAAATGTCAAACGATGGCAACAAATTAGTTTTTGAATAAAAGAACGGAAATGAAAACGATAAGTGCGAAATATACGCGCATTTATAAAGTCGTGAAGGTGAAAAGACAGAATATGAACGGCCACATTCGTGTATAGTAACTGAAATCAAATGGCCCAAAATATTGGGAAAAGAGACGGGAATACCAAGAAAGAATGTACATGAATCTTAGTATAAAGCAATTAAATGCATGGGGGGTTGACGATTAAGGACAGCGTCAATAAATACGTAAGTAGACAAAATAGTCGTTCATTAGTGACGATAACTGTTGTTACATCAAAAAATTAGCAATGGTAATTAGCGCAAAATTACAAAATAAAAGTTAAGGCATTGGATGTCTTATTTACAATTCACCCCAAGCCGAACGTATTCTTTCCATAGGTCTTCCCCAATCCTCGCTCTGTTGAGAAGAAGCGACGTTCAATTCAGTTACAAAATCGTCATCAACCTCCACTTTTTTGTACTGCTCAACCAAAGACTTGGCTAATTCCTTGAAAAGCATTGTGCTTTTTAGCAGCCATCCTCGCCCTACAGTCGTTAATCTTTGCTTGAAGCTCCCTCATCTCTATAGCCAAGCTTATCATCAAAGAGTCTTCAATCATAACTTCAAAGGAGACTTCTTTCAATTCATCATCGGCTTTGTTAATCTCTAAAAGAAAAGACTCTATTTTAGATGAAGCACGAAGATATTGAGTACTCCTGGTCTTTAGTTCAACATTTTTAGCTAGCAAGGAGTGGATGTCAGAGTGGACAACCTTCAACGTTGCTTTAAAGTCAGCAGAAACATTGAGCGACGGAAGTGTAAGTGCTTGTGCTAATTTCGCACTCAACAGCTCAAACTTATCCTTCTGTTTAGCAGTATTGGCCTGGCCGATTTCCATGTCCATGAAAGATATATACTCAAATACTGAATGCTTGAGAGATTTCATATTTTCCTCCGAAAAAGCGGAAAATGAAGCAGAAGAATGACTAGTTGAAGTAGGGCGAGGTGTTTTTACTTGTCCCCAGGAAGTAAACAAGTCCTAAATGGAATGCACAATGTCATCAGCACCCTGTAGAGAAAGATGCCAATTTGAAATGGTCCCAACATTTTACCTACTTCTTCCCCTTTCTATTCCCTCTTACATCGGGAATATTTAATGCAGGTTCTTCATTTTGTTCCAAATCAATTGGAACATTAGGATCAACATCAACGTCATCCAAATCAATTGGATCGGGATGACTACCTTGACGGACGTCGAAATCTTTAATGTCTTCTGGAATTCGTAATTCATTGAGACCAGCAAATTCATTCCCAAATTGATTTTGAGCAGCTGTTTCGCCTTCTATACTGAACAAATTTTCAACAAATGCTCGTGGATCCATTTCTGAATTGTAGAAATTGAATGTTGAAATAGAATGTAGAAAATAAAACGTAGAAATGTAGAATTGAGAAGTGAATGAAGATTATATACTAGTGTATAAAATGGGTTGTAAAATTAAGATAATAATGTAAAAAATGTAGAAGAGAATTATAGAATAAATGAATGATATTGTTGATAATGATTTGTAAATTGTAGAGAGTAGAGAATGAAAGTTTGGTGGGAAAAAAATGTTGTAATGGGTTGGGTATTTATAGGAGAAGAAAAATAGAATTTTTTTTTTAATTGGTGACCAAACGGTCACTGAAATTCAGTGACCGTTCCGATCACTTGGAACGGTCACTTGTTAATTATTATTTTTTTATTTTTTTATAATAGACGAGCCCACGAGCCTGACTCGTGGGCTCGTTCACGAGCGGCTCGACGAGCCATTCGTGAATAGTGACGAGCCGAGCGGGCTCGGCTCGTGTTCGTGCTCGCTTTTTAACGGGCCCGAGTAGCTCGTGGGCGTGAACAGTACGAGTCGAGCGGCTGAGTCGACGAGCCGCTCAGCTCAATTGGCACCACTAAGCCAGAATGGGAGAAATAGAAGACTTGTTTGGTTTATCTAGCAGATGGAAAGCACGGTTGGCATCAGTTGCGAACAACCTGCGCTTTACAGACGACCAAAGTTGGTAAAAAAGGGATGTGTGACAGCGGTAGAATTGAAAGGGGATAAAGAAAAACCTTCGGCCAAAAGGTTATTACGGGTGTCAATGGCTTGTGCTTCTGTTTTGTTGATAGTATGGAAACGCTCTATCAAATTCTTAGAATAATAAGGAGGAACATGCCACATTTGGCCAAAACTAAGTTGGCGAGCAAAAAATTGGGGAGCATATATCTCAACCCCTGCTTTAGCATTTGTTTCTATGACAATGTCATGGAACAGTTCTCTCCCAACCAAAAATTGAACCCAGATGGGTAAAGAAGTGCTCACTTCAGCTAAAGTAGAAGGAGGCCGTACGTATGAGGGATTTGATAATGAGAAAAAGGAAAGAAAGAAGGCGTTGAATTCAAAATATAAAAGAATGTGAAAACGTCCCGCTGGACATATATACGGGACTCAATTGATGAATGAATAGCCCATAACAACTAACTGTTCGAGGAGGAGATGGTGGATCACCAAGTTGTGGAAAATAGACTCTCAACTACAATTGAGCGAGCCAAAAGGGCACACTACCAGTGGAAGATGCACAATTCTTTAATTGGAGTTGGAGGGAAGCCATGCCTCTATAAAAGGAGGCTAAAAAGAATGAACAAAAATTCAAAGATCTGCCACATTCTAATTCATGCGATATAGGCAGATAACTCAATGAGGGTTTCAGGTTGGGGACACAAAGAACATATTTATAGAGTCAGACCTGAAGGAAGGCAACACGCTCAGCATGAGTAGGCTCAGAATTGGAAGCAGTATAAGGCCTTGCATGCTTGAATAAGATTCAGCAATTTTCTTGTCAAATTGTGCGGCAATACTGGAAATCAAAATACCAGGAAAAATAGTATCGCCCGAGGGCGGAAGATTCACTAGGGCTCCAACATCCCTTAGAGTAATGGATATTGAGCCACGAGAAAAAATAAAAGTGTTATACTTAGAAGACCAGAAACTGAGGGTGATTGGGAAAAGCACCGAGTCATAAGTTGGGAAAAAAAAGGGTAATTTCTAATAGGTTCAAAATCTTGGCACGATCAAAAATTGATTTGGTGGGACCATAATTTACCATACGTGCATGCCATCTACGAAAACTAGGATCATTTTTTGGCCAAGTATGGATACCTTTATCGCGAATTGGCTTCAATGGCAGGGAGTTCAGAAATGAAGGGTTTTCAGTGCAAGGGAATAGTTGGCCCACCGCCACTTGTTCAACGGCTTCGGCATTATTGAATGATGGACCCAAATAAAATTCATTGAGGCTAGCATTGACTTGTGCAAGGAAGTTTGGATTTACATACGGCCTGGTAAGGATTTTTCGGAAATCTTCGAAACTGAAAGTATCATCAGATTGAGTTTGTGAAGTCGCCATTGAGTGCAAAGTACAGTCTTGTTAAGGCTTGCCTAAGAAACGTAGTAGAGAAGCAAAAAGATGAACAGTAAAATAGTGAGGAAGAAGCGCGAAATATAGAGACGTGATTTAGTGGTGTGATGAAATGGCGTGTCTTTTGAGTTTATAAGGGTTTGTAACGTTGCATCTTTTTAGGCTATAGATGGAAATAATGATTGAAATTTTCGGGAATTTCAAATGTTGCCTAGAAAATACAAGGTGAATGTGGCAAAGATTAATACTTGGTATTAAATCTGTCATATTGTGGGATAATTGTTGATACACTAAAAGTGCAGTCCACATTAAATAGACTAAAGAGTAAGGCCTAATTGGGGAGTCCAGGATAAATGCCCAAATAAGATTATTGGTGAATGCAGAGAAAGCCCACGAGCACAGTAACATCATCGCCCAAACTTGCAAGACGTCCAGAATCTGAGCGAATGGAGTGCCTTACGGTCGCTCAGAGCGATGACCTCGTTTTCGTCCAAACCTTCGAATTGCCCAAAATCTTAACAAACATGAGATATTATGGTTATCCAGAATAATAGTTATTGAAGCAGTTATCGAGCAGACTTATCACATTCCACGATTCAAGGAGCCCATTTGAAGGCAGTTGAACGACAGAGAGTAATGGCAGCAGTTAGAGATGACAGTTCCACGACAAGTTAGCCACCATGAAAAAAGTGGGTAGTTATAAAGCAATTAACCAGTTTCCAAGCGGTTTGTCACGAAGAAATCATCATGAGAATATAAAAAGGAAGAGAAGACATAGAGAAAAGACTTCAAATCAAACACTCTCAAACAGAGAATATGTAATTTCAATTTCTTAGATTAACTTTAATTATCATTTTTCAGTACTCGTGTGCTTGCGCCCCTTGGAGGCATTCTATTTATTTCCAATTGTAACTCTCATTAATAAAGCACCACTTTTTGGGACTTTATTTCCAGAGGATTGTCCCTTACACACTCGTCTGAATCCTTTTTTAATTGTTAGCGACTACCTGCGTGAAACAGCCTCTCATCATTCGTGGAAATAATTGACAAAAATCCTTGAAAGTTTGTTTATTATATTGTCGAGTCAAATACACACTCATGTAACCAAGTATAACCACCTAGTACAATTCAGATTTGTTATCTGACTTCAGAATACAAATGCACAACAAAATGGACATCTATATATATTGCAAAAGGACATATCAAATAGTTGTTTTGCACATGGAAAGTTATACTATATTTTATTAGCATCAAGGCAGAGTGCCTTTTCTATTTATATAGAACCAACAAACTCACTATTATTTGATTACACGTTTCCCCTTATCCCAAACCATCAAATAAATACAAAAGAAAAAAAAAATGGAATTGTTACGAAAATATCTTCAATCTATAATACTGCAAGTGCACAGTTCGTTAACAAGTAATAAAATGGATTTGAGTCCAAGTAACGCACCCAATACCCACAAAGATTTTACTAGTTCAAGTTCGAATTAACTTAATCTTAACCGAAATAATGAAAATTGTGATTTTGTTTAAAACTAATAAATTGTATTAAATAATCTACTTATGAATGTAAGACTTAACTTAACTAGAATCAATGCAAAGTTATAATGATTGCAAGTTTTGATGTTGATGAAAACCGCATTAGGATCCCAAATCCCTTTATATCAATGGCTTTAACCCCGAATTTTATGAATTTAACAACACAATTCAATTACGAAGATCAATATTCTTAATTTGTTTCATAATCTCTCTCGACTAGAACTAAACATATTCTTATACGTGACCTGAATATATTTCTTTGGCAAATGTGAACATACAAGAATGTTTTAAGAATTTATGAATACGTAAAGATTACGTAAAACATAGAGGTATATTTCTATTCCCTTGCAAATTTTACGACAATTAACAATATTTCTAACTTACTTTTAATCTTTCGAAGGTAAAACAAGCTACAAAATTCATATAATCATTGTGCACATAATCATAGAGAAAAATTAAGCCATGAAAATCGTTCAATAATTGAAAATATGCTTTAAGTGCCAAAAAGAAATAAAATCAAAAGTTAAAGGTTCATAACACAAGTTTCATCGTTGTCCAAGCACAAAATGACTTTAGCGTAGCATGTTAATGGAAAGAAAACAAATGAAATAAAGATAGCTCATCACTTGAAATTCTTGGATTTCATTGATTTGATCTTGCTTTGTTCTTTTCCTCTTCAAATAATGAATTGTTCAACCCTAATTTAAAGTTGATAAGTTGTATTCATATGCCTCTAAAAAGTATCCAAAAAACTCCCCAAAAAGGTCCAAAGATAAGCTCGGAAGGAAGTTTCCTTGTTGGAGAGAAATTTAAAATCGAAAAAAATCCTCCTGCACTATTTGCCTGGGTGATCACCCAGTAGAAAGCCGGGCGATCGCCCAAGCCAGACTTTTGGCTTCTGCTTTGGCTTTACATGGTCAGGCGATCGCTCAATCTAAACAACTGGGTGGTCGCCCAGTTGTGTAAAACCTTTTCAAAAATTGTATTTTGGTCCATTTTCTTCATTTTTTCACTTTAAATTACTTCAATTTTTGGTCCTGTAACTTTTATTCAAGTACATATTAGTCCCCAAAATTTCATCCAACGGCTAATTTGTCCTTCTTTCTTTTCCAATTGCATTGAAACGGGTCCAACACCGAAAATAGAAGGAAATTAACACAAGTCAAAATTAATACTTTGACAACATAAAAGCTTAATAATATGGGTCAGATAAATGCACAAAATGCACTTATTAGGAATCAAAAAGCCATAGATGTTTTATAGTTTGCATTCTAACAACGGACTCAACTATTATTAGCACGAAGAATATCTTCTTTAAGATATACTATGCATAAGCTCTTAATAAGTTGCTGAAGTTGATCACCGTTTATGGTGCAATTACAGAAATTGATCAAACCTCAAGCGACCAAATGCAGAGAAGAATTAGCAAAGTCGCTTCACTTGACAGCCATGAATATATATCTCTCTTACTGATGCACCCCACACTGTCTGAAGTGTGCTCTAGAAAGCTGAGTCAATGTAGGATGATACCCTTTTCGTGTAGTTTTAGGAAAGCGTCTTGTAGGTGTGATGACCTGGATAAATAATGCATCTAGTTGCAAGAATGTCATTCAATATGAAGTGCAAACATCACGCTGAGAAATCAGGTGAACGGTTGGAATGACCAATCACTTCGGGGCCAATCTTATCGGGCACACAGAGAAAGCAACACATCTAGCTACTTTAGCCAACATAAACCGCTCATTATCCGTCAATGGCCTCTCAATGACCATCACAATGTTTGCATCCTGTACAAGAGATTTCAAGTATCATGATCACTGACGATAAAATACAACAAGTATATTGATTGTCATCATTTTATTTGATATTGAAAAATTACACCTAAGATCCTAAATCGTAGTGTAGAACTTGGGTCCCCAAACCAATATTTTTGGCATTTGGATCCCAAACCTTTCAATTTTGTAGCACTTGAGTCACCACTGACCATGCTAAGGTTTACGTCCATTTTTATCATTAAAATTCAAACTTCAGTTGAAACAGAAATCACACTCTTTCAATTAAAACAAAACCAAGTAAAAGAAAATAAAAGAATTTCGTAAATGATGGGGAGAAGCAAATTGACCAATTATTATATATATAGCATATAAGTCCGGGACCAATTAGTCAATTAATCGAAGCCAAACATGCCTACAGCCTAGAAAATATTAAAAAAATGGAAACATAAAAGGAGTGAAACAACCTAAACTGAAGATGTGCAACATACAATTACTTTGCATTAGCTGAGATGGTCATACAAAATGCAGAGATTCGTGCCTTCACAGCAATCTAAGGTGGTTACAATCAAGCCGGTCAGATTGTTTTGATTTTGGTTTTTCAGCACTGTCTCCATTTAATCGACTTAAAGGCTTGCCACAGAATATGGGTAACAATACCTACATAGACAGGTACATGTATTGATATTGAAATATGTTTAAATCAAAGAGAAAGAAAAGAAAAGTTTAATAGCATTTTCAATCAAAAAAGAAAGAAAATAATATGGTCTTAGTCAAGCCTTGAAAAGCATGGAAGTACAAGTTCAGCATGTTAGGCTAATAAATGCACAAAACAGTTGCCTAATAGAAGTCGATGAGGAAAACCTGTCGGGCCTGCACGAATGCAACCTGGTGACAAAATTGTGTGCTGCATGAAGGAAGTATTGTCATCTAACATAGGTATGGAATAATACAAGAGGGAAATCGATCAAAGCCACCGGTACAAGTGACATGAACACAATGGTTCTTCTTAAGTAAGCGCAACAGAAGACCCACACAGAGTGGCAGTTTCTTTCTTATATCAAAAGAATCTACATCCTTGAAAAAAAAATATATATATATACACGTCTAAGAAACAAGTAAATATTTACCATTTTGGCGAACATATGTGTGATGCCAGTAATCATGATTGAGCAGAAGTGAAAAATGTTAAGAAATATAGGGTTATTTTGTTTTATTGTTTATTTAGGGTAGAAAGTCTTTTCAGTTTCCTTTATTTAGCCTATATATAGTCTCTTTGTATCTATGTTAAATTATCTTTTTGTATTCAATTGCATTATGCAGAATTAATGAAACTCTAGCCTCCTCTTCTTTTTCTTTATTTCTTTGCATTGTTTAACATGGTATCAGAGCTAAGTTTCATGGGACAAGGCTTAATCTCAAACACAGCTTTTTTTTTATAGAAAAGAGACGATTTCGAGAGGGTTTCATTCAGTTTTTGCAATCTCGTATTTCGTTTTCCTTTATTTTGCAATGTGATTTTCCTTATTTTTTTTTATTATGGCTACTGAAAGAGACGATTCACTTTAGTCTGTGAGTGTGAAGTTGGATGAAAATAATTATTCGTATTGGAGTTACGTGATGAGAAATTTTCTTAAGGGTAAAAAGATGTGGGGATATGCTAATGGAACTTCTGTGAAGCTTAAGGATACTGATGAGGGTTATGCTGCTTTGATAGATGCCTGGGAAGTAAACAATGCAAAAATTATTACTTGGATTAACAATTCTGTTGAGCATTCCAAAGGTGCAGTTAGCAAAGTATGAGACAGCCAAATAGGTTTGAGATCATCTGCAAAGGTTATTCACTCAGTCAAATTTTGCAAAGCAGTATCAATTGGAGAATGACATACGAGCTCTCCAGCAGAAGAATATGAGTATTCAAGATTTTTATTCTGTTATGACAGATCTTTGTGATCAATTGACTCTTACAGAATCGACAGAATTAAATGCATGTGGCGCCTATATTGCTCATAGAGAGCAGAAACGGTTGGTACAGTTTTTAATAGCACTTCGTAATGATTTTGAAGGACTTAGAGGTTCAATTTTGCATCCTTGTCCACTTCCTTTTGTTGACTCATTTGTTAGTGATTTATTGGTTGAAGAAATACGTCTTAAGTTATATTCTAAAAAGGGAATTCATTCTACTTCTAATCCTTCTATGTTAGCAGTGTCTTCTAAGTCATTCTCTCATAATCAAAACAAGCTTTTCGCTAGGGCTGTCCCCGACGAGTGTAGTTTCTGTAAACAGAAAGGTCATTGAAATGCTCAGTGTCCTAAGTTGAGACAACAGAATCAATCACAGCAGCAATCACAAGCTTGGAAGCCTGGCAAACAGTCACAATCAAATGCTCATAGACCACCTCAGGGTTATAAACCACCACAGTCTAATACCGCAGCAGTAGTTTCATTAGGTCTTTTCACTGATCCTGGTACTATGGCTGAGCAATTTCAGAAGTTTCTCTTCTTACAGCCATAAGCTATGTCTTCTTCTTCTTCTTCTGTAGGTCAGTTGCCTCATAGTTCTTCAGGTATGTCACATTCTGTATAGGTTTTGGATTCTGGTACCTCACATCATAAGTCTCTAGATTCTTCATCTTTTGCTTCTGTGTCTCATTCATCTTCTATTCCTGTCATGACTGCTGATGGCACTCATATGCATTTAGCAAGTGTTGGTTCTATTGTCACACCTCACTTGTCTCTCCCTAATATTTATCATATTTCGAAACTCACATTAAAGCTTGTTTCTGTTGGTCAGTTATGTATTTCTGGTAATTTAGTCACATTTTCCTCTTCTTCTTGTTATGTGCGGGATCTGCAGTCTCAGAAGCTGATTGGGACAGGCCGTAGGAAGCTGGAACTATATATTGTGGATGATTTGAAAGTGTAAGTTACTGCTGCTGCTACTAGTGTTGATTTGTCTTCTTTTCCTTTGAATCCTTTTGCTTCTAATTTTTATTTATGGCATTCTCGCCTAGGTCATGTTTCGTATCCTCGTTTGAGATTTTTGGCTTCTACAGGGGCCTTAGAAAAATTGAAACCTTGTGATATTTCTGATTGTAGTGGAAGCAAACTGGCAAAATTTTCAGTTTTACCTTTAATCGAAGTATTTCTATTTCTTCCTTTCATTCTGATGTATGAGAGCCTTCTCCTATTGCCACAAAAGGAGGGTCTTGATATTATGTTTCTTTTATTGATGATCATACTCATTATTGTCGGGGTTTTTTAATGAAACATCATTCTAAATTCTTTATGATATACACAGCTTTCCGTGCTCTTGTCAAAACTCAACATTATGCTGTTAACAAATGTTTTAAGTGTGATTTGGGTGGGGAATACACTTCTAATAAATTTTGTGAACTACTTGCCTTAGATGGAACTATTCACTAATCTTCATGTACAGATACTCCTGAGCAAAATGGTGTTGCTGAAAGAAAACATAGGCACATTGCTAAAACTGCTCGTTCTCTCTTGTTGTCTGATTATGTTCCTAGTGTGTTTTGGGGTGAAACTATTCTTACTGCTGTATGTTTGATTAATACAATTTCATTTTCTCATATTTCAGGTTTTTCTCATTTCGAAAGTTATATGGGTATGCCCCTGATTATTCTTTCTTTAGAGTTTTTAGTTGTACTTGTTTTGTTTTTCATCCTCATGTAGAATGTAACAAGTTGTCATCTCAATCTGCTATTTGCTTTCTTGGTTATAGTGAAGGTAAAAAGGGCTATCGTTATTTTGATCCAATAACTCAAAAACTTTATGTGTTTCGTTATTTTGTCTTTCTTGAGCATATACATTACTTTTCTATTCTATCCACTACTTATAGTTTGACTAGATCTGATTTTATTCGTATAGATCCATTTTCTGACGATTCTGACAGTTTGTCATCTCAGGTTCCTAGTACTTCAAATACCCATTCTCATGTTCTTACCCCGTTATCTTTACAACCAATTCGTACTGATCATTCTGCATGTACTGACACTTTACTCTCTGGCACACCTTAAGTCCCTCTTCTCCTATGGTCTTTCAAGCTCCGTCTGAGACTGTGGATCCAACTCTACGTCAATCCATATGTATTCGTAAGTCTACAGAGTTACTAGAATTTGCTTATTCTTGTTATTCTTCATCTTTTACTTCCTTTTTAGCTTCTATTCATTGTCTCTCTGAGCACTCTTCCTATAAAGAGACAATTCTTGATCCTCTTTGGCAGCAAGTTATGGATGATGAACTTTTTGCTTTACATAAGACTAGTACTTGGGATTTGGTTCCTTTACCTTTGGTAAGAGTGTTGTTGGTTGTCGTTGGGTGTATAAGATCAAGACTAATTCTGATGGATCAATTGAGCGATACAAAGCTAGGTTGGTTGCAAAAGGGTACTCTCAATAGTATGGTATGGATTATGAGGAGACATTTGCTCATATTGCAAAAATGACTACTATTCGTATTCTTGTTGCAGTAGCTAAAATGCCTTCTTGAATAGAGATCTTCAAGAAGAAGTTTATATGGCGCCCCCTTCTGGTGTTTCACATGATTCTTAATCCTATGTTTGAATACCGCAAATTATCTAAGCAATAAATAAAGCAGTAAATCAACAACGGAATGATCACAGAGAAACCCAACTAGGAAAACTCCGGGCACTTTGCCATTCAACAATCAACTAGAACAACTTACAGTCTATCAGACTAGACGACCCATATTATCTGATCACTCGACTGCACTCCCTACAGCTCTCCCTGGATTCCGTGCTCCTCTGCACCAATCCTTAGTTGTTGTTGCCAAAGCTCTCCATGGAATCTGCTACCCTGCAGCACTCCAGCATTGTGAAATCGTCTATCTCCCGTGGATCAACAAAGAACCCACGTTCTTCACAGACTGGAACTCCAGTCGAACTTCCTCGATCTTCAGAAGTCTGACCAGAAGTAGAGGAAATGCAGTTTGTTATTTGGATTATAGAAACGATGTTTTTCTCACCAAAACAGTCAAAGGTGATGGAGGTTGAAAGAAGGAATCGAATGAATCTCTCACAGATGTAGCTCTCTCAATGTTCAACATCATAAATTTTTGTACAAAATTATTTTGGTATATATAGGTAGGTTAGAAAAATGAATGGGTCAGGGAAAAAGCCTTTAAATCGCGAAATAAAAATTTTCCTAATAAACCTGTCACTCGAGCGAAGGCTCAGTGACAGTCGAGCGACAGACTGTCCCTCGAGTGAAGTAGGGGCTACAATCCAGCAACAATGTTTCTGTTTTTGTAGTTCGAGCCAAACCTTGTCGACAGTCTAGCAAAAATCCACGTCGTTTTCCTCTTTTTGCCATTCTCGAACCCTAGACCTAATAACCATATTTTCAACTATTTGCACATTACTCCTTGAATTTTTAAACATTGTACAATTCAGTCCTTTTTGTTTACAGAATCGCCAATTACAAAATATCTAAAACCTAACAAACTCCACATTTAGCATTCTATGACAAAACTACTAACTATGTCAAGGCAGTAATCAAAAACAAATTACAGACTCAAAACATATGACAAACTAACTGACTTAAACTATTCTGCAGTTTTATCAGCACATGTTTCCTGAAACAAATAACTCAACACCTAGTGTAAAATGTGTGGAAAATAGTAAAATAAAATAGTTCAAGCAGTTTATATAATTTAAGAAATTTATGAATCAATTAGATTTGTTCTGTTTTAACTATGCATGCTAAATCAAGACATAGTACCAATACAACCCAACATACCAAGAAAACACATTGATACTACTAAAACATCAAACTTAATTTAGCAGAACTGAAATTAAATAATAAAATACATTTGAGTCATAAATCAAACAAGTTGAATTTCTACTCCCATTTTTGTCACAAAATGACAATGGATAAAGAATAACATACAACATCTTAAGAATGTTGGTGTAAACAGTCATAAGTATATGCAATGAATAATAAACTTTCCCACAAAACTAACTCAAAGTACCCATGGAGTAAATGATATAAGGGACCCATACGTGTTAAATGCTACTAATCCTCTGGTAGTAGGACTTCAAACCTTAATTTTGTGAGAAAGGACTTGCAAAACATCACTGCTAACATGACCCATATAACGAGTTTTAGGCTGGTTAACTCAAGTCAGATGACCATAGGCACCAGGTTATGAGAAACCCCTCAGGCTTAATGACTCAAGTCAAGTAAGCTTCGAAAAGTAGCATAAGTTATTGATCTCCTTTATTTTAAATTTTTCATTATATGTCTATTTATTATTGCAGTGATAAATTCGAGTTTAGGTCTAAATAAGTTGGTCAATTCATGTTAAAAGTTACTTTACTAACATGTGACTGCCCAAATCTCACACACGCGGTAGAGTCTCACTATCAAGTTCATAGTGTATGCAGTGCAGATGGTATATGAAGAGACCTATATTAAATATTCCTAAGCTAGCAATGAGAATTATATTACAGCTACTAAATAAACTCATACTTGATTACGACCAACAAAATCAAGTGTATTGTATATCATGCTGTAAAACAATTTCCTACATAATTTTTTTTTTTTTGAAATCAACAACATGAATGTACCAAGCACACAAAACACAAGAAAATTCACACAAACAAAACACAAAAGCAGAAAGTAGACATCCATGAGAATAAAGAAATAAATATGATACATGCATAACTCAAAGTCTCACAATAGTAGAATACGAGCATGCATCAAATATATTCAGTCAATAAGGTACACAAATACCAATAGTTGTTCTAAGAGATTTGAAGCAAAGCCCATCCAACGGTTTAGTTAACAAGTCAGCTAATTGGTTCTCTGTAGTAATATGTTTAAGATTAACTATTTTAGTTTCCACAAACTCTCGAATGAAATGAAGCTTAATATCACTATTTTTAGTTCGATAGTGCTGAAGAGGATTTTTCGAAATATTAATAGCACTTTCGAAATATTAATAGCACTGGTATTATCATATAACACAGTCAGAGTTACCGATTCAATCCTAGTCACTCAACATTTGCTTCATCCAAAGCAGTTGAGTGCAGCAGCTTGCCGTGGACAATGAGATAGAATTTTGTTTCTAACTCATCCAAGCAACAAGATTGGCTCAAATGTAAAAGCAACCTCCAGAAGTACTTTTTCTACCATCCGCATTGCCAACCCAATCGGCATTAGAATAACCAGTAAGATCAAGTTTGGAGTCCCGAGAGTACATGATCCCATAATCTATAGTTCCATTGACATATCTGATGGTACATCGTACAATACTTAAGTGAGATTCCTTAGGATCAGCCTGAAAACGTGCACAAACTTCTACACTAAAAGCTATGTCAGGTCTACTAGCAGTGAGATAAAGTAAACTACATATCATACTTCTGTAAAGTGTATGATCAACACTCTTACTTGTAGGATCATAACCTAACTTGACACTGGTCCTCATGGAGCTTTTAGTGTATCTCTTACCTTTAAGTTTTCTCTATCTCTTAGTATGTAGCACTTGCTGCCAACATGGAAGTACTAGATAGTTGGCCGTTTACTTTTTTAGATCTCATAAGGTGTTATATCAGTTTTAGGTCTTAGATAAACCCTGTTAACAATGTGACAAGCAGTGTTGATGGCTTTCTCCCAAAAATGCATAGCAAGATCCTTACCATGAACATGGCTCTTGCCATTTTTTAAAGCACACAATTTTTTCTCTCAACTACCCCCTTCTGTTGTTGTGTGATCGACGAGGAGAAATCCTGTTGGATTCCCTTTTCCAAGTAGAAGTTATCAAGGTTAGATTTTTTAAACTCTTTTTCATGATCACCATGAATTCGTGATATGATAAACTCTTTCTCATTTCTAAGTCTTTTGCACAATGAGATGCTTAGGCCGAACATCTCAGTTTTATCTCTCAACAACTCAATCCATGTGTATCGAGAGAAGTTATCAACTACAACTAAGTTATAAAGCTTACCACCAAGGCTTTCGGTCCTAGATAGCCCCATTTAGTCCATATGAAGTAGTTCAAGAGGCTTGTATGTCAAAATCCTAGAGGTATGTTTATGAGGAACTCTGATTTGTTTACCTTGTTGACACAGGCCACATACTGTGGTATCAATATTTTTAAGTTTAGGTAAGCCGTTTACAAGTTCCTTCTTGGCGAGTTTAGATAAACTTTTATAGTTCATATGGCCAAGTCGTTGATGCCACAATTTAGTTACATCAATCTTGGAACTACTGCACACATAGTAGGAATTAGGCAGGACTCCATAACAATTATCTGAAGTTCTTACACCTTCGAGGACAACAGTGTCAGTAGAATCATATACGGTACATCTTTTTTGAACAAAACTAACCTTGAAATCAGCATCACATATTTGACTAATGTTTAACAAGTTTTACTTTAACCTTTTCATATAAAGCACATCAGAAATGGTAGGAGTCCAGATATAGTGACAACACCTTTACCAAGTATAGGTACAGTAGCCCCATCTCCAAAAGTCACGACGTCACCATTCCATTCAACAAGAGAAGAGAATAGGGCCTTGTCTCCACACATATGTCTAGAACAAGTATTATCAAGGTACCGCATAGAGACATTTTGGGCCTTAAGTGCGACGTGGGCAATATAACAGTTCATCCGATCATTTCACCTAGATACATGAATCTTCTTAACCCAAACCATCTCAACTTCTTTATCAGATTCTATGGTAGCTATAGATGCAAATGCCATGAGCATTTGATTGTCTTCTTCACCAGATGTATCACTCTGAACACTAGAATCTGATTCATCATCACTTAAGGTCACAACTAAAGCTTTACGTCTACTATTATTAGAACTCCTTTTCAAGTTAAGACATTCATTCCTATAGTGACTGTAAATCTGACACTCACAACATCTAACAGATTGAGTTTTCTTATTAGCAGTCCTAGAGTCACTCCTTTCATGATTATCTTTCATGAATTTACTAGGAAATCCAGTTTTTTGTTCTTGAGGTTTTCTCATATTCTTCATCACTTTCTGGAATTTTTTAACGAAATAAGCAATTTCGTTGTCCCTAAGGATCTCAATATCAGTGGACTCGCTCTCCTCTTTACTAATGGTGTTCATAGAGATGAATTTAACATTTTTAGGTTGAGAAACAGTGAGTTCATACGTTTGAAGTGATCATACGAGTTCTTCAATCTTAACAGCATCTAAGTCATTGCTATCTTCTATTGCAGTAACCTTAGGTCTAAACCTCTCGGGCAAGGATCTTAGGACTTTTCTAACGATTTTGATCTCGGGGATCCTTTCACCTAAATTAAAGTTAGAGTTAACAATATCATTCAGCTTCGCATAGAATTTATCGAACAATTTATCGTCCTTCATTCTAATCTCTTCAAACTTAGTGGTTAACATCTCCAGTTTAGATTTTTAACAGTTTTGGTACCCTTATGTGTGATTTCTAGTATATCCCAAACTTTTTTAATAGTTTTACACATCGACACTCGCCTAAACTTTTTAGCAGATACAACCATGAACAGAGCATATAATGCTTTACTTTTCCAGTTGCATTCATCAATGTTAGTTTTAGTCCACAGAGATATATCAGTGGCTCTGACTACACCAGCAACAGTTGTTAAAGGTGAAGCCCACCCATTTCGAACATTAATCCAAATACGTTCATCCAAAGAGTTAAGGAAGGCTCTTATTTGAACTTTTCAGTAGGCATAGTTGCTTCAGTCGAAAAACAAAGACACAGATAATGATTGACTCATCTAGATATTATAAAGGGTTAGGAATCAAATTAAGCCTCTGATACCAATTGAAAGTTACGCAGTTCGACCCTAATAATACCTAGAGGGGGTGAATAGGTATATTATATGTAATTAAAAATATTATAACAAATTAGCAACAAGTCACCAATTGTTATCTCTAGATGGTTAAACAATCACGTTAGTTTAATACTATGTTTGAATACCGCAAATTATCTAAACAATAAATAAAGTAGTAAATCAACACACGGAATGATCATGGAGAAACCCAACTAGGAAAAAATTTGGACATTTTGCCAGTCAACAATCCACTATAAATTATTTGAACAACTTACAGTCTATCAGACTAGACGACCCATGCTATCTGATCACTCGATTGCACTCCCTACAGCTCTCTCTAGATCCTGTGCTCCCCTGCACCAATCCTCAACTTCTATTGCCAAAACTCTCCGTGGAATCTGCTACCCTGCAGCACTCTTAGCTTTGTGAAATCGTTTATCTCCTAACCCAACGTTTTTCAGAGACTGGAACTCCAGTCAAACTTCCTCGATCTTCAGAACTCTGATCAGATGTAGAGGAAAGACTATTTTGTATTTGGATTATAGAAATGATGTTTTTCTCACCAAAACAGTCAAAGTAGATGAATGTTGAAAGAAGGAATCGAATGAATCTCTCACAAATGTAGCTCTCTCAATGTTCAACCTCATAAATTTTCGTACAAAAGTATTTTGGTATATATAGGTAGGGTAGAAAAAAGAATGGGCTAGAGAAAAAGCTTTTAAGTCACGAAATAAAAATTTCTCGAATAAACATGTCGCTCGAGCGAGGGCTCATCGACAGTCGAGTGACAGACTGTCGAAAATCTTGGAGACAGTCTAGCGAAAATTCGCGTCGTTTTCCTTTTTTTGCCATTCTCAAACCCTAGACCTAATAACCATATTTTCAACTATTTGTACCTTACTCCTTGACTTTTTAAACATAGTATAATTCAGTCATTTTTGTTTACAGAATCGCCAATTAAAAAAATCTAAAACCTAACAAAAAGGATCTGTAGGATGGAGTTAAATAATTCACCAGGCATCTAAAAATATTAACCTTGAATGAAATTGTCAGTAGATACAAAGTTACAGAAATGGATAAACAAGAAGCTGAAGAATGTAGCAAGAGAAGGGTCAGATATATATAGCGGCATACCAATGAGTATATTTATTTCATTTTATGTTGTATCGTGTCGTGGTGAATTCTACTCTTTTATTAAGTTAATTTTATTGTTATTGAATCGTGGTCTAAATGATTCTTTGTTTCATATGATTTATGCTATAATGATTATTAACAAGCATGATACCTTTTTCAATAATTTATGTGAAATATTCTTGCTATTTATGATTTAATTGTAATTTTTAATCATTTTTAGTTGTGTGTGTTGTTGTGGGCTGTAGCGCCCCGAGTTCCGTTAACCCGGATTGCCATGTCATCGTCTTCTGTAACTAATTTAACTAAAAAGTTTTGCGAAAAATAACTAAATTTCAAACTTCACATTTATAACGGTAAAAATCTCGTCGACAACAAAACTCATTTTAATAACTTAAGAAAATTGATTAAACTTCAAATCTCGAGTTTTTGAAATACTGAAATAACAAAGTATATTAATAGCGTTCAAATACGAAATTTTCAAATATAAATAACTGAATTCATTAAATTGTTACCACACTACCCATCAATCACGATCGCCTCCGAAGTTTGCAAATATTGTTAAAATAACGGGGTGAGTATTTCAAAGAAATACTCAGTAGACTCATCGCCGATAATTAATTTACAGAATAATTGAACACATACTTATGCAATATACAACGTGATATCATCATCATCTTTTGGTTCATTTTTTTGAAAATCATAGGCTCTTTAAAAACATAGGCTGAGGGTAGTCTCGTCTCGTACATTTAAGTACATAAGTTATGCATAACATTCTCATCTTATCTCATAAGAGATTCTCTTCTTTCTCATGCAATTAAGCATATAAGTTATGGCAAGCATAACAATATCATATATCTCATATGACATATTCTCTTCTCATGCAATTAAGCATATAATTCACGTAAATTCACATAAAACATGCAATTATAATTTAAACTAATCAATGGTGGCGAGTCTACCTCAAATGTCTCGATTTGCGTGAAAAATGGAGCGGGATGAAATCTCAATCTCCTAATTGTTCGTATGTATCGTCTAGCCAAAATAGAAAATAAGTTTGAATTAGTATTCCGAATATTTTAAAGTCTTAAAGCGATAAAATAAAGTTTAAGGACCTAATTGGATATTTATTAAAATTGAATTTGATAAATTTAAGGGCTAAAAATACTATTTTCAAAGTATTGGGGCTAAATGTGAAAAATAGGGAACTCTAGGGACTTAATTAAAAACTATTGAAACTGAAAATAAAAGTTTAAGGGCTGAAATTAAACTTTTAGAAGTTAAGGACTAAACTGTAAATTTATCAAAACTGAAAATAAAACTAAAAGGGCTGAAATTATAACTTTTACAAGTTAGGGACTAAACTGTAAATATATTAAAACTGAAAACAAAATTAAAGAACTGAAATTAAAATATTTAAAACTTAAGGACTTAAATAGCATACTTTTAAACTTAGGGGCTAAACTGTATATTTACTAAAGCTGAACATAAAATTAAGGGACTGAAATTTAAAATACTTAAACACAGGGAACTTAAATCAAACACTTTTAAAATGTAGGGTTTAGGGTGCAAATTTCCAAAATAAAATTAAAATAAATTAAAACAAATTATCCTCTCTCTCTCTCTCTCTCTCTCTCTCTCATTTACAGAGAGAGGAAGAGAGCGAGAGGGAGGGCGACGGGGAGGGGGCTTTCCTCCTCCTCCGGTTTCCACCGCCGGCGAGCGGTGGTAGCGCCACCATCGTGGTGGCGCAGGTAAGCGTTGGGGGTGGTGATTGGAGATTTTAGGCCGCACGGGTCGAAGGCTAGGGCTCGATTTTCATTCGGTAATAAGGTAAGTTAATGGGTTTCTTATTTTTGATTTTTGTGGAATGGTTTGAGATTGGGTATTTGCAGTTGGATGGTGGTTGTGTGGTGGTGAAATGGATGTGGTTTGGTGATGATTTTGGGGTGAAGATGGCTGTGGGTTTCGGGGCTGCAGCTGCGGTGGTTTCGGGCGATGGGTGAGCTGCCGGGTTTGCTGTTGGTGGTGGTGTTGGGTGAGTCGAAAATGGTGGTTTGAGTGGTGTTCGACAGTGGTTTGGCTGTAAATTTGGGTGGTTCGAAATGGTGGTTTGAGGCTGTCGGTTTCGGGTAGTTTGGGAGCTACGGTTGTTCGTGGCTGCTCAAATGGCGGTCACGGGGGTGGTGAAATGGGCGGCTGAATGTGGGTTTGGGCAGTGGCTATTTGCAGTCGGGTTTGGGTGTTCTACTGGAATGGATTGAGATTGGCTGTTGATGCTAGAAATTGATTTTCTAGCATCACACTTGAATCTCAAATTTGTTGATGCTAGAGATTGAATTTTCTAGCATAAATTGTGAACTTCTAAAATGAGGGGGAGGGGAGAAATTCTTACCAAAATGAATTTGGCTGCGTGATATGTGAAATGGGGGAAAAGAGTGTATATGAATAGTGGGAATTAGGGCACAAATCCCTAGGTGGGTAATTGGGCCAAGAATTGTTGGGCCTAGCATTTGGGCTGTAGGGTTTTCCAATTGGGTTTAGGTGATTTGGATTAAAATGATTTCCTTGTTGGACTTGTATAATTGGACTTAAATATTGGGCTCTAAATATTGGACTTGAATTATTAAAATTGGATCCAAATAAAATAAATTCGAATTGAAATTAAAATGATTACTCGATATTGGATTTGATTCGAAATAATTTAAATTCATTTATAACGGCTAGACGAACGCGCTATTTCTTTAAGATTAGGGTTAAGGTTTAGCGACACGTTTTTCGAGAAATAATTTTATATCATTTAAAAGTTCTCGGTCGCTACATGGGCTACAGGTAAACATTTGATATCGAGATTACTCCTGTTTAATCTGTTTCATAGATCGCAGTCGGGGAGTGGGATAATTAATCTAGATAGCTCACAAGTTTTCATGTCAATAGATTCGTTCATTTTTCCAGGCAATAATTGTAGTACTGTATGGTGTCTTCGCAATAGAAATTGGTGTTATGTTCAACTTTGTGCTGGAAATTTTTATGTTTCAAGAATCTGGACATTTTTGGTTGATTGTGCACTATTTTACGATTATTGTGTTGTTGGGTAATTGGAGGATTTGAAGATGCGTAAATTTTTCATATATGATATTTTTTAGACAATTGATCAAAATTATTGGTGGAACTCACATGTAGAGTTTTGATAGATTGAACGAAATTGTGTAACGTAATCACTGTATTTATATATAGTTTTAGTGATACGATTACGTGTAATTGTATTCCACTATTGTATCGCATATTTCCCAAATCGTGGCAAAAGTGAAATCAGTTTTTCAATTCCCCTTTTTTTATTGGATAAATGCATATATAATTTTCTGTTGTATGTCATTGGCTAAATGTATTTTTCGGTAGTTCCATAGCAGGTTTTTTCCAAAAACTATGTTAATTCTAGTGTAGATGATAAGAATGTCTATTTCCTTGGTTCTAATAGCACTTCTTACAAGCATTATTTCTATATACTATTATCTAAAAAGAATCAAGTTAAACCAAAATGGGTACTATTGGGTAGCGTGAATTCAATAATATACGCTTGTTGGTAATCCAACATTCCTCCTTTTAGTGCTTATCCGAAATAGAACTCAGTACTTTTTTTATCATGAATAGTTGAACGGGTTGTTTGTTATTCAAGAATTCTTGTTTGGGCAGAAAAATTGAAGAAAAGATTGTTTTCGTATTTCTTGATATGTTACGTCCGGAATTAGGTTTTTGACTTTATTGAAAATGTATCCACGCGCCAATGTAATCTATACTTTAGAAAATATCATAAAAGACTTGAAGGTTGGAGTATCATGTTCTTAAATAAAGCTGGAAGTTCATGAATTAAAAAGTTAGAAGTCCATTATTCAAATTCAATTACAAAAGTGAATATAGGTTTAGTTTTAGGTAAATTATAAGTTGATTTTTTTAGGGATAATTGTAGCAAAACCCCCAAATTTTTAAAACATTAGCAGACTTTCCCCAAATCTTTCAATCGTTGCAACCTTCACCCATAACTTTTCTAACAGTTGCATGTAAGGCCCTTTTGGACAATTTTCATCCAAGAAGTTGTTGTTGACCACCAAAATTGAAATTGACCCCTTTTTTTTAATATATAATTTCAAAATGGTAAAATAGTAACATTATATTCATCAATCAAACAATTAAAATAATTACATTGAAAACCCACAAAAAAAAGAAAAGAAAAGAAAAACATTTCTTCTTCTTCTTCTTCTTCCCCCACCCACCCCTCCTCCCATTTCCACTCACATTCCCTATCCCCAAACCCCCAAACCCCCTCATAAAATCATAAAATTGGCAACGCCACCATCGGCCACTGCCGCCACCACAGGAACTCTACCACTGCCGCCGCCACCGCCTTAGCAAAATCGAAAGAAAAAAAAGTACTAATATGTACCCCCACCACTCTCCTTTACATCCATCACAGCTCGCTGTCAGCATCAAACATGGAATAACAATTAATTTCAAAATATGTAGATAGTCAATAGAGACAACATATGGATGCCCAAAACAATATGATAAATTCATTGTACATCAATGGCGAAAAAAATCAAACCTGAAAAATAAGCCCACTGTCGACATTTAAAAATTCAAATTCTAAAATCCACAAAAAATGGATTTTTCAGAGCAGTGGCATAAGATGTGGTGCAACTTTCATGGATGAAGAGACATCTAGTGCGAAGTATCACTCTTGTTCACCATACAAAGTCATACGTGTTTTCACAATTAAAAATTTGCAGAAATCAAACAAACTCCATTCAGTTCCAGGATTGTTCCTCATAACTATTTTAATTGAGGACAAAGGCTTCGATTTGGGGGCGAGCTTCACCAGTCGCTGTTCCTCAGCATACGAACCATCATCACCACTAATCGCTGCCGTCGATGATTTATGATTGGGCAGTGGTGGCTGTTAGAAGACACCGGACAATTGTAAATGTGACACTTTCCAATTGCATTTCCAAAATTGTATTTTATTTATATTTCACTTGTATTTCATTTACATTTGCATTTACACATGTCACAAGATTATTAGAGCAAGTTGTTAGGCAGTTACTTTTAGTTGTATATATATTTCACAATACCATCAATGAACAGTGTAAGTTTTTGGGGAATTCTTTCTTCTTTAGCTTCATTTTCTGTCGACATTTCAGCTCCTCCATCTTCCTTCTTTTACTGCCCAGAGATATTCAATCTCTGGTTCTTACATGGTATCATAGCGGTGAGGAGCACACTCGATGGACAACACCCCAGAAATTACCCCCAATTCTTCTAGCCCTAATACTCATCCCTCTTACCTCGATCTCCATGATCCCATAAATCCCTTTCGGCTTGACCATGGTGACAGTCCAGCCATTACCCTTGTTCCTGAGCTTCTAACCACTGACAATTACACCACTTGGTCAAGGGCCATGCGACGTGCCCTCAGAGCCAAAAACAAGATTGGCTTCATTTCGGGTACTCTGTTGAAACCCACTTCTCCCACTGACCCATTACTTGAATTATGGGAGAGGTGCAATGATATGGTTGTTTCCTGGATCCAAAACTCCATTAGCCCATCCCTAAAATCGTCTGTGGCTTTTGTTGATGATGCCAAGGACATTTGGCAAGATCTGTGTGATCGTTTTTCCCAGCAAAATGGTCCACGAATCTTCCAACTCAAAAGGGATTTAGCTGCCCTTCTTCAAGACCGTGATTCTGTTAGTGTTTATTACGGTAAATTAAAATCACTCTGGGATGAACTTTCCATGTACGATCCTTTCCCTGTGTGCACTTGTGGTACTCTGAAAACTCTTATGGACCGTTATCAAAGAGATTGTGTTCTCCAATTTTTAATGGGCCTTAATGACTCATATTCCCCCATCAGAGACCAAATTATGCTGATGGATCCCCTACCACCCGTTACCAAGGTTTTTTCCCTCATTCAGCAACAAGAACGTCATTCTCAAATGATTTCAAATATACCTTCTACTGAGACCATGGCTCTTGCTGTTAAAAATTTCTTTCCCCCACCTAAATATCCGCCCAAACAAAACCAAAATCCCAGAAAGGATAGGCCGTATTGCAATCATTGCAAAATTTCTGGTCACTCTATGGCAAACTGTTTTAAACTTGGCAATGCTGTTGCTCCAGTTTGCTCCCACTGTAACCTCACCGGTCATTCTGTTGACAAGTGTTACAAATTAAATGGTTACCCACCCAACCACAAGTTCCATACTAAGCCACAACCCCAATCTGTTATACTCGCCAATCAAGCTTCACATCCTGCTATGGAAAACTCTAGTGATGGCAGTGTTGGTTTAACCAAGCATCAATACCAGCAGCTCATGTCCTTAATACAACCCAAGGATTCTTCAATGGCATCACTGACTCCTCTTTCTTGTTCATCAGTTCCTGCTTCTGCTATGTCTGGTATATATTCTTGCTTCTCTGCTCACAGCACTTTTTCTCATTGTTCCTCGAGTTGGATATTAGACACAGGTGCCACGGCCCACATGGTCTGCAGCCCCTCTTTTTTTACCACAATTACCTCTACTGTCACCTATTCTGTTAAGCTTCCTAATGGAAATTTAGCTCCTGTCACACATATTGGTGATGTTCAGTTAACCACTGCCATCATGTTAAAGGATGTTCTCTGCGTCTCTTCATTCTCTTTCAATTTAATTTCAGCAACAAAATTAACTCATACTCTAACATGTTGCTTGCTGTTTTTCTCTGAATATTGCTTCATACAGGACCTGCTTTCTTGGAAAACGATTGGGAAGGGTGAGCTCAAGCATGGTTTATACCATTTCGTTTGTTCGGATGTCTCCCCTTCAGCACTTGTTCAGTCTCTTTCAGATCCCACACCTTTTACTGCCCACACTTCTACTGTCAGTGATGTTCCTCAAACTGACCTATGGCATTTTCGCCTAGGCCATTTACCATTTTCTAGGATAAGAATGATTTCAGATCCAATTGTAAACGCACATTTTACTAATATTAATGAAAATTTTTGTGCTATTTGTCCCCTTGCCAAGTTTCACAGACTCCCTTTTCCACATAGTACTCATACTTCATCTCGAATCTTTGATTTAATCCACTGTGACTTATGGGGACCTCACCCTACCATTGCATATGATGGCTCACGCTATTTTTTAACCATAGTAGATGATTTCTCCCGATCCACCTGGGTTTACTTACTTAAATCCAAAGGAGATACTAGAACCTGCATCACTTCCTTCTATAATTTGGTGGAAACACAATTTGGTCTCAAAATTAAAACCATAAGAAGTGACAATGGTGCTGAGTTTCACATGACCAATTTTTTCAATGAAAAAGGCATCATACATCAGACAAGTTGTGTGCAAACCCCTCAACAAAATGGCATTGTTGAGAGGAAGCACCAACATTTACTTAATATGGCTAGAGCGTTGCGCTTCCAATCCAATTTGCCCCTCACATACTGGAGTGACTGCATTTTAACAGCCACTTACATCATAAACCGACTTCCCACCCCCATTTTGCAAAATAAAACTCCTTTTGAAATACTTTTTCACATTAAACCCAAATATGCTCACATGAAGGTTTTTGGCTCTTTATGTTTTGCTGCCACACTTTCCCATCCTAGACAAAAATTTGACCCTAGAGGTCGTAAGTGTGTTTTTTTAGGCTACCCCTTTGGCACCAAAGGATATAAATTACTAGACCTATCCACACACACCACTTTCATTTCACGTGATGTAATTTTTCATGAGTCCATTTTTCCTTTCCACCAAACATCATCACACTCCTCCTCTTCCCCTTCTTCACATTTACCTCTACCTGTTTTTCATCCCCACTTTCCTTCATACAGTTCTGAAAATCCTTCACTAGTCACTACTCCTCCTCCACCACATACTCATCCTACACCGTCACACACTCCCATACTATCCCCACCACCCCCTACTAATACTCCCACGTCCCCCGCTCCTATCAATTCTTCCCCACCTGCTCTTAGACGATCCACAAGGATTCGGACAGCACCACAATACCTCACAGATTTTCATTGTTCACAAACCATGCTTGATCATCCTAAACAATCACTTTCGAGGAAGGCACCTGCTATGACTGGTAAGTCCTTTCCTTTACATAATTGCTTATCTTATCATAAATTTAATCCACATTTTTTAGCTTTTACCACTTCCATTTCTGTCCATACCGAGCCCCATTCTTACAAACAAGCCTTGAAGGATCCTGGTTGGCGTAAGGCAATGGAAGCTGAGATTGAAGCACTGGAAAATAACCAAACCTGGACACTCACTGATTTACCTCCTGACAAAGAGGCTATTGATTGTAAGTATGTTTACAAAATTAAATTTCAATCTGATGGTTCTGTCGAAAGGCTTAAGGCTCGATTAGTAGCCAAAGGATACACACAAAAAGAGGGCATAGACTTCCATGAGACTTTCTCCCCTGTTGCTAAGTTAGTTACTGTACGGGGACTGCTTGCTATTGCCTCCATTAAAGGATGGCATTTGCATCATTTCGATGTCAACAATGCATTCCTTAATGGTGATTTACAGGAGGATATTTACATGAAGAAACCACCTGGATACTCTACGGGGCAGCCACACCATGTTTGTAAATTACTTAAGAGCCTCTATGGCTTGAAACAAGCCTCACGACAATGGAATTTTAAGCTTACCTCATCTCTTCTTGCATATGGTTTTACCCAATCAAAGGCCGATTACAGCTTATTCACAAAGAAAGATGGTTCCTCCTTCATTGCCTTATTAATCTATGTGGATGACATCTTACTTGCGAGTGATTCTCAAACTTCTATTGATTCCATCAGAACTTTTCTTCATAATAAGTTTAAAATCAAAGACCTTGGATCCCTTAGATACTTCCTTGGTTTGGAGATTGCTAGATCTTCTAAAGGCATCCACATTTCTCAAAGAAAATATGCTTTAGATATTTTAGCAGATTCTGGAATGCTTGGCTGTACCCCTCTTAAACTCCCCCTTGATCAGAATTTTAAGATCAGCAAAACAGAGGGAGTTCCCCTCCCAGAACCCTGTACCTATAGAAGATTGATTGGCCGGCTGTTGTACTTAACTATCTCTCGGCCAGACCTCTCTTTTGCTGTACAGTTGTTGAGCCAATTCATGGATAAACCCTCTTCCACTCACTTGGCAGCTGCTTACAAGGTTCTAAGATACATCAAGAAAGCTCCTGCACAAGGAATTTTGCTCTCTTCATCATCCTCTTTCCAGCTCCGTGCGTATTGTGACTCTGATTGGGCTTCCTGCCCGGATTCTCGTCGTTCAACCACAGGTTATTGCATATTTCTCGGTGATTCATTGGTCTCTTGGAAGTCCAAGAAACAAAATGTGGTTTCCCGATCTTCCGCTGAAGCCGAATATAGGTCTATGGCTACAACTTGTTCAGAGTTACTATGGCTACGGTACCTGCTTCACGACCTTGGTATTTCTCATCCTCAGGCTGCTTTGCTACATTGTGATAACCAAGCTGCCCTTCACATCGCTGCCAATCCGGTGTTTCATGAGCGGACCAAGCACATAGAGCTTGATTGTCACCTTATTCGAGATCAAATTCAAGCTGGGATTATTTCTACTTCTCATGTATCTTCTCATAATCAGTTGGCTGACATTTTAACCAAAGCTCTACCCTCTCATTTGCTATACTCTCACCTTTCCAAGATGGGAGTAGTTAATCTCTACTCTCCATCTTGCGGGGGGGTGTTAGAAGACACCGGACAATTGTAAATGTGACACTTTCCAATTGCATTTCCAAAATTGTATTTTATTTATATTTCACTTGTATTTCATTTACATTTGCATTTACACATGTCACAAGATTATTAGAGCAAGTTGTTAGGCAGTTACTTTTAGTTGTATATATATTTCACAATACCATCAATGAACAGTGTAAGTTTTTGGGGAATTCTTTCTTCTTTAGCTTCATTTTCTGTCGACATTTCAGCTCCTCCATCTTCCTTCTTTTACTGCCCAGAGATATTCAATCTCTGGTTCTTACAGTGGCGACGTTTTGAGGGTGATTTGATGAAAAGAGAAAGGATGATTTGAGGTGGTGGTGGCCGGTGGTGGCGTGGCCAATTTTATGATTTTAGGAGGGGTTGGGGATGGGGTGAGAGGAGGAGGAAGAAGAAGATACAATTTTTTTTTTTTCCCGTTTTTCATTTTTTTTGTGGGTTTTTTATGTAATTATTTTAATTGTTTGAAGTGATGAATATATAATTACTATTTTACCCTGTGAGTTGCAGCCATCATATTCCCTTAGTGGGTTATAATACTTAGCAACTAATACTTAGTACTGTTTGTGGGTTGAGCAATCTGATTGAGGTGGTGTTGATTGTTGATTTGAAACCGAGCCTGTTATTTGTACATAAATCGAAGATCTAGGTTAGGATTTTCGTTATATATAAACATCTAGCAAAGAACCTGAATAATTGGATTAAAGAAATTTCACGACTAATTCTTGTTTAAATTTCAAACACGAATATGTAGAGACGACAAATATACATCAATTAAGTTATTTGTACATTGGATAACATTCCTTTTATGAGTAGAAAATTTGACAATTGATTCGAAAAAATGTTATTACAATCGATGTACAAAAAGTTATCAACTCACACAATATCATTCATGATGTCAAATTTGATGTACAGCAAGCAAAACTGAATATACATACATATTGGCATGCCTCATCATTTAAAGCAAGCAATAAGTACCCTTTTTTTTTTTCATTTCTTTTAAATTTATGAAAAAGGCAGGGAGGGAGCATTAATAATTAGCTTGGCTATCTTATCTTTATTCCGCCTTTTTCATTTTATTAACCATAAAAGTACAAATGAAGTATTACTTTAGAATCTCACATTGAAAGCGTCTAGTCCTACACTTCAATATTCCATTGGGTCCTTAAAGCCGCGGAATGGATTGATTGCCATCAACTTTTTTTCCTTTTTTCTTTAGTATCTTTAGAAAAATAAAATATTTTTTATTGTATTGTCCAATATATTTTGTATTTTCATCACCTCGTTTGTTCTTGTTTTTTAAAATATACACATTTTAAGAGTAGAAACCACCATGTTAAAAAAAATTTCTTCAAATTGTAGTATTTTTCGGTAAGCTGAATTAAAAATATCGAATAAGAAATTTTCGTGTACATTTTAAATATGTTATTCAGTTCAAAGCCTTACGATTATATTCTTAGACGGAAATTTCATCAAATTTTACTTGGATATTTTTGGGTCAAACCTGAGTCTTCTGAGGTGAATCTAGTTTATTATGTACATTCTATCGAAGCCCTAGTGGCATGGCATGGCATGGCATGGCATGATGCTGTGTGCACTCCACGCGGTCAAGTACATGAACTTCTGTGCCTCTTTGGAATTTTAAGAGTAATTGCAAGGAACCCACCCCCTTAAATTTCCAACTCTTCCATATTTTAGGAGAAAAGCATGCTTTTGATCAGTGAGTTTATTATCAAGAAAATAGAGATCGAATGGTGGAGGAGAAACCAGCTATAGTTACATCGTCGAGATGCAATAGTGAGTCCGACATGAGATCAAAAGGTAGGAAGAAGAAGAAGGAGAACCACCGGCAGCAGCGCTTGGCGGAGGATGGCGGTGGAGAGGCAATAGTTTGCAATGGAAAGTCTTGCACGGCGGGAATGATTGCCGACTGCATTGCTGTCTGCTGCTGCCCCTGCGCAGTAGTGAATATCTTGGCTCTTGCATTCTTAAAGGTGCCGTGGATGGTGGCGCGGAAATGCTTGGGATTAGGGAAGAAGAGAAAATGTGATATGATTTACGGCCATAATGGGATGGACACGTATGAAAATTCGGAGAAAGGAACTGGAGATGAAGGTACATTGGAAATTGTAGGAGACGAAGAGCTAAGGAACAGGGCGTTTGAGGAAGAAGAGATTTGGTTAGAGTTGTACAAGGTTGGTCATTTGGGTTTTGGCAGAGTTTCTTTCACTGGAATCCCTTCTCAGACCAAGATTATATGAACATAGAAATCTTGAGATGTTAAACAACTTTATTTAGAAATAAGTTCACTCAATGTGTCAACACGTAAACCCAGAGAAAAATACGTGGGTTCCCTCCCATCTTTGTACATTGTGAAAGTCCATTTGTAGTTGATTTGAACAACATAAAGCATGGTTTAATTGATGTTCTTATTCAGTTTTTAATTTATACCAATTTGTAGTAGTTGTAATTGCTCAGTTGTTAACAAATTTACGTTGTGTTGTGGTCAACGACCAATGACTGGTCTTAATTTTAAGTGATTAGTTGTATACCTACACGAGGTAAATGCGAATTGTTTTGAATGAAATAGGTTAGGGTCTCAAATTCAAGTGCTGAACCCAATCAATTTTCATTCGAGTAATGATATACAGATAGATTACATGGAAGAAAAGAAAAGATTAATAATTTTCTTTTCTTTTCGCCTCTTTTTTCTCTCTTATATATTATATATACGTAATGATGTACAGATAGCATTGATAATTTTCATTAGACCAATATAATTAGAGACGCAGGGGCAATTGGGGCAGCATCGGGCCTTGGCTGACTCGGGGATGTGGATCATCGATTGGGCCAATACTTTGGGGCTGGATATTTTATGCAGACTTGGATTCATGGATCAAGAATGAAATAAGGGAACAATACATTTTTAAGGTGTTTACTTTACCCTTTTTCAAAAATACCAAAACAAGTTCCAAAATTCACAAATCAGATTTTTTAATTTTTTTTTATGAATTAATAAATTATTAAATCAATTTATTATTAAATATTTAATTCTAATATAATATATTTATCCCACCCCACCTCCACCACCCCTACCGCTCCGGGGACTATTCCGACTACCGTTCCGGTCACAACTCATCTTCGATGACCGTTCCGACGATTGCTCCGATTCTGGCGATGATTCTGATGACCGTTTCGCCGCTCCGCCCACTGCTCCGATTCCGACAAGTGTTCCAACTCCGACGAAAATTTTTAGGTCACTAATCAAAATTTTTATAGGTCACAATTTGTTTATCGGTCACTGTAACACCCCGAAAATTTTAGAATACATTTCTTGTTCTATAAATTTTATTTTATGATTTTTGAAAGTTGATGGACTAAAATAAAGTATGTTTTAAAGTCTTATGTTTTAAATGGGCCAAATATTTAAGTTTCTGTAAAGTGACCAAAAGTATATCGACTTTGGGCTCATTTTGTAGCTCGCATTAAATAATGATTTTTGGGCTCAAGAAAATGTAAATTTGAAAAGGTTAAGCCCAAGTTATTTCAACCCAAAGAAACGTATTTGATATAATAATTTATGTTCTAATCACTTTTATCTTATAGTTTGAAAAGATTTAATCACATCTTTTTCACGTTTACGTGTATGGTATATATCTAATCATCTGAAAATAGTATAATAGTTTATTGTTTAACCATGTTTATCTCTTTCCAACTATTCACGTGTATTAATTGGATATAATCTTTGTGTTGATAAATGTTAAAAGTTCAGCCAAATCCTACCATCCTATTTGATTAACATTACTTTTCCTTCTTCCAATTATTATTATAGTATTCCTATTCAAAGAAACTGTTAGTCTTTTTTTCCTTTCCACGTGTGTGCGCCATTGAAGCCTTTAACCCTATTAGATAATTATGATAGATAACCACTTTTTGAAAACCTCCTCTGTCAAATTCTAATGAAACACGGCAACACTAATTTAGTTAATTCCAAACTCCAATGATTTTTCAACTATAAATACATGCAAGATGTCACACCAAGCATCACAAAAATTTATAGAACCCACAAGTGAACGCGGGGCAGAGAAAGTTAGGAAGAAATTCGGAACGTGATTTCTGGATTTGTCTTACAATATTCTTTTGATCTAATCAAGGTAGGATATTACGTGCAAGTGATTATGTCTATGCAATGTTTTAATTATTTTTACATGATTTATTTCACGAAATGCTAATAGACCTACGGGTCTTGATGAAATGAAATGAAACGTGGGATTTCCTTCGGGTTTTCTCAAAATGCTAGAGCTTTCGATTGATCTCCGATTGTTCTTGATGAAATGATTAGGGGTGGGCGCGGGTCGGTTCGGTTCGGTTTTTTTCGGTTCCAGAAATTTTCGGGTATTTAGTAAATGGAACCATCGGTTCCAAATATAATTTTGGAACCGTTCGGTTTCGGTTCGGTTCGGTTCCGTTCGGTTCCGTACTATAATTAAATTTTTTAACATTTAAAATAATATTACATAAATACACCTGAAAGTGGATACTAATATTAATAACAAAAATTAGATACAAATACCAAGTTCAATCTTAACTTTTACAAATCAACGTATCTAATTTAATAACATATAAATAATAAGTTGTCAAATACAAATACCAAAAAGTAAATATTACTAATAAAATTTCGATATTCATATCAATAATTCATTTGTTTCAAACCTTCAAGTCTACACAAAAGTGAAATATAAATTAGAAGTCACAAAGATAAAATATTTTAAAGTATTGATAATACTTACCAACTATTTAATGTAATCATCAGTTGGTTGGTTTTCCATACTAACTATTAAGAAACTATACAAGAAAAAATTGAAAAAAACACAACTAACAAACATAAATAAACTCTAAATTGTTCAACTAATAAGATTTAACAAGAAAAAAATTATTAATTTGTTTAGAAAAAATAAAAGAAATTGATTTATCCAATATAAAAAAAAAAAAATTCGGTTCTTCGGTTCTCGGTCGAGAACCGAGAACCGAACCAAACCATTCGGTTCTCGATTCGGATACCCGTTCGGGTATTTCATTTTAAAAAACCCGCTCGGTTCGGTTCGGTTTGGTTCGGTTCCGGTTCGGTTCGGTTCGGTTCGGTTCGGTTCGGACATTTTGCCCAGCCCTAGAAATGATGGTATTGAATGTTATAGATTTATGTTTTAAGAATTATTATATTGTTTGGGCGCACGTATCCTACTGAGTGTTTTTTTTTTTTTTAAATACTCACTCCTTTAAAATTTTAACATCTCAGGTTAGATCGGTTCAATAAGGATGGTGACGAAATGGTGCGCGGACTGCCAAATAAAACAATTTCAAGGAATCCATCAGTAAATTTTATTTATGTTTAAATATCAGTATTTCTTAAATTGCTATTGAACGCTTAATGTTTCCGATCTAATGTTTTGGAACGATTTAAATTTGACGTTATGAAGTTTATTATTTACTAAAGTTAACAGTTTTTCAATTAGAATTTTCCGCTTCAATTATGTTTATAAAAAGATATTGGTGACGCTCCAAAGTTTAAGCCAATAAAATTTTGGGCGTTACAGTCACAACTTAAAAATTTAAAAAGTCACAATTTATTCATCAGTCACAGATCACAAAATTTATAAGTCACAATACTTATTTCACGGTCACAAACATCAAATTAATTATATTTATGTCACAATTTATCAAATTTTAGGTCACAAGTTAATAATTATAAGGTCACAAAACATTTATTGGTCACAGTTTATCTAATTCATTGGTCACATATTGTTTACTGGTCACAAACTAACCAAATTACTGGTCACAAACAACCAAATCATTTGTAACCACACCAAAATCAGTTGTGACCACCACTTCACCACTGCCTCCGCCAACGGCACCACCACCATCCCTGCCCAACGTCAACATCTCACAACCAACACCACACCCTCCCCAACACCACTATCACCATCCCCAAAACCACGTCGCCACACACACCACAAAACGGCACATAACACATAGCCACCGCTACCAACAACTTCAGATCCACAATTCCAGCGCACTATCCACCACAACGCCATGACACCAAACCGTTTACGACCACCACCGCCACACAACCATCGTACCGCCGTCGCCCACACAAGCGCCCAACCACACCCAAACAGATCTGCACTTCCACGAGACCTAACCGCTCAAAATAAAATAAAATAAAAATGGAACTGCACCTCTACCACCGCCGCACCCACACACAAACCCAACCGCACACACGCACTGACACCCAACCAAATCGACAGACTAACGATGGAGTCCAAATAGACCTGTTAAATTCCACGACCGTCGCTGCACCTCCACCAAAAACCAAATATGTCACACCCAAACACCTAATCGCAAAACCCGCCGCACCCACGCACAAAAACCCCCAGCCACCGTTACATCCCAACACCGCAACCACCGCGCCACAAAAAAGAAGAAAGAAACGACAGAGATAGATGGCTGCAGCGTCGGCTGTTTAAAAAAACGATTGGATCTGCAAGAGAAGAACGATGAGGTAGAGGGAAAAATGTTGGATCTACGGAAATCTAGGGAAAGTGACGAGAGAATAGTGAATACAAGATAGGGAGAGGAGAGGAAGAAGATCCAACGGCAGAGGCGGCGGCGACGACGGCGTAGGAGTAGTGCAGAGAGACGGGCGACGAAATTGAGTAGAGAGGTTGATGGATCAATTGATTTAGGGTTCGAGGTACATATGGTAGGGAGAGTTATATAAATGAATTCATGGTAAAATAGATATAAAAATAAATTAAAAAATATTTATAAATTAATTAAAACCTGATTTTTGAAATATGAAACTTAAATTAGGATTTATGAAAATAGTAATTTAAAAGTAGGGTTGTGTGTAATTTTCTCATGAAATAAGCCTATCAGTTGATTAATTGCTTGCAATCCAAATTTCAAGACTCGACAAGTGGATTAATTGTCAATCTTTAATTTTTTCTAGTTTTTCTGCTTGAATAGTTGCCGTTTATTTTCCATATAGATTTTCCCTTGGAAGAACAACACTATATGTTAAAAAAAAAAAAAAAAAAAAAATCAGAAATCATATAGAAAACACACATGGGGGTGGGCCCCATTTTTTTAAAACAATATTTAACTCATATGGGGCCCACCCCCATGTGAGCATTTGTAAAATTTCTGGAAATTTTTTTCCTGTACATTCAGAAAATTTCCCCTTGGAAATATGTGGTAAAATTAAATGATATCCACTTTCTTGGTCTTATCATTTAATACCAAATCATCTTTTATTACTCATTCTGTATAACAGGCATTAGATTGTTTAACACCACTAGTATTTAACATGCCTGAAATGATTTAATGAGCACCGGTGCTCATCTTATCCTAAGCACCGATGAGTTGGCACATTAATTCATTGGTGGATTGGAACTCACAAAATCTTTATCCACCAATAAATTAATGTGCCAACTCATCGGTGCTTAGGATAAGATGAGCACCGGTGCTTATTAGATCATTTCTGTTTAACATGCATCATTTGTATCATTAAATTATAAGTTCAATTAAGTACGAGGATTTATGAATCATTTATTGAACATACAACATATTGTTTTCAACATTACTGTGGCTAAATAACATTATTCTATTAGACTTGTTATGCATTACAATATCATATAAACAATTAAGCTACTTGTACAGAAAAAGTTTACATCCTTTGTTGACAGATGATGAGGTGACATACATTTTGTCCCTTGATTTGAATATGGAGCATAACCGTTATATAAAATGTGAATAAGATGAAGTAACAAAATTGTCGCTGCGCCATCAAATCAAGAGACAATATAGGTGAAAAGAACATAAGATGGATGTTATCATACACAATAGAATTCATTCCAGGTAGGGCAGAGGCAAAAATATGCATTATGCAACTCCATTTTGCTATGTAGTAGTACCTTTATGGAAGAAACCCCAAGATTCTCAAGTCAATTTCCTAATTATAGCAACTAGATTACATTGTATATACTACCTTGTACTGAAAATATTCTTGCCTTATTATCTGTTGTATTATTCCTATATAATGAGAATGCATCCACTGGCAACACACGGTGGCTTTTACCAAACTCTTTCATGGTATCAGAGCTGGAATAGGATTCATATCCAACAATCCAATGGCCTTCGTCACTCCATCCCTTTCTCTATCCTTCAATACCATGGTGCACCTCCTAACCGTCAAGCTGTCCTCCTTGAACTACCTTCTCTGGCGCAGTCAAGCTCTGCCATTGTTGCATTGCCAAAATCTTCTCGGCTATGTAGACAGCTCTCTAAAATCCCCTCCACTACTATTGGTTCTGGTGAAACTGCCATAGCCAATCCGAAATGCATTGAATGGAAGTAAACCGATCAGCTTGTTCTCAGCCTCCTCCTTGCTTCGTTAACTGAAGAAGCGCTGTCCACCGTCGTCGGATTGAACACCTCACATGAAGTACAGACCACCTTCAACCATTGTTCCAAATCTCGGGAGCTACGCTTAAAGGATGAATTACATCATATGAAGAAAGACACCCGGACTGTAGTGGAATATTCTCGTGAGTTCAAATCTGTCTGTGATCAACTTGCTGCCATGGGACGACCAGTAGATGATCTGGACAAAATACACTGGTTTTTGCGAGGACTTGGTGCTGCCTTTTCCACCACACAGTTGTCTATTACGCCCCTTCCATCCTTCACTAATCTGGTTCCTATAGCAGAGAATTTTGTCAAGTCTTTGGAGACATCTACTTCTGGACATACTTCTACTGCCTTCACTACCTCTCATGGAAACAGATCTAGCCGTGGCGGTGGTCGCCCCTTTCGTAGAGGTCATGGCAATGGCAACGGTTGTTTTCCACGCAGCCGCCCCATCCGTTGTCAAATTTGCCATGAGGAAGGCCATTACGCCACCTTCTGTCGTGACCGCGATCCTCGGTCCTCCAACGCTGCTAATCTTGTAGAAGCCTTTACCTCATGTTCCCTCAATGACAATCAGGAGTCTGATCAGCACACATGACTAACGATGTCTCCCAGCTGCACACGTCAGACAAGTACACTTGTAAGGATCAGGTTGTTGTTGGTAATGGTGCCTCTCTTCCTATCTCCCACATCGGTACCGCCTCTCCTCTCCTTTCTCTTCCTTTAAAAGACATATTAGTCGTGCCTGGCTTAACAAAAAATTTGATCTCCATCAGCAAACTTACTGCTGATTTTCCCTTCTCCATCACATTCACTAATGATTACTTTGTTATACTGAACCAAGTCACAAGAGAGGTGGTGGCAACCGGGCGACGTGACAATGGCCTCTATGTGCTCAAGCGCGGACATAACTCTTTAATTTCTGCTCTTTCCAAAAAATAGTCCTCAAGCTTCCTTTGATGTTTGGCATGCTCGTTTAGGTCATGCACCTCACTCTATTATTTCTTTATTGAATAAAAATCGTCAATTACGTGTGACTTCTTTGCTCTCGACCCCCACTATTTGCTCTAGATGTCAACTTGCGAAGGGTCATAGACTCCCATTTCAACAAAATGACAAACGAGCTTCCCATGTTTTGAATTTAATTCATTGTGATTTATGGGATCCACCCCATGTTTCCTCTAATATGGGTTACAAATATTATGTCATATTTATTGACGATTTTTCCCGTTTCACGTGGTTTTATCCTTTGAAATTAAAATCGGAATTCCATCACATTTTTTTTCAATTTCAGAAATTTGTAAATCAAAGCTTTCCAGAGTGATGGAGGAACAGAATTCACAAATCACCTTTTTAGGACTCACCTTTCGAACTGTGGCATCGGTTATCAAATGTCTTGCCCTTATACACCAGCTCAAAATGGCTGTGCCGAGCACAAACACCGTCATTTAACGGAAAGTGGTCTGGTAATGCTATTTCACTCACATGTCCCTATTAAGTTTTAGGTTGATGCTTTCAGCACGGCTGCCTTCATCATCAATCGGTTGCCGATACCTACTCTTGATGGCTTGTCACCCTTTGAGATGCTGTTTGGTAAGCCTCTTGTTTACTCTACTTTACACTCCTTTGGCTGTCTTGGTTTTCCATACTTACGTGATTATGCATCTCACAAATTAGCTCCTCATAGTCGTCCTTGTGTTTTTCTTGGTTATAGCATGTCTCATAATGTCTATTGTTGCTTGATCGCTCTACTAATTGTGTTTTTATCTGTAGGCATGCAGTTTTTGATAAACTTAATTACCCTTTTCAGGGTATCCCTTACCCTAAGTCCATGCCCGCATCTCCCGTTAGCGCATTTCTTGAGCCCGTCCCTATCTCAGATGCCTCATTACCGACTCAACCCGATCTCCTATCACCCCATATCATTCATGTTCTACTAATGCATCTAATAGTTTTGTGCCTATGTCTCTTTTGCAGGACACAAATGATAACCCTACTATCCCCATCGTACATGGTTCTCCTCATGCCTCTGAGCCATTGCTGCCAGTCCCTCTCCTACCACTGAGGTATGTTCAGGCCGGCCCCCTCAACTGGCACCCATCCAATGCAAACTCGCGCCAAATCCGGTATTTTCAAACCCATCCACCGCTATCATGTGTGCATGGTACCTAACTCTGGCCTCATTGAGTCTCTTCTAACTATGCGTGAACCTAAAGGCTTCAAGTCCGCTGCCAAACACTCTGAATGGATTGCAGCCATGGATGAGGCAATTCAGGCCCTTCACAAGAATCATACATGGGACTTGGTACCTAAACCGCCCAACGCTAATTTTGTTGGCTCTAAATGGGTCTTCTGCGTCAAATACCTATCTGATGGCACCGTGGATCGTCTTAAGGCCCGCTTAGCTGTAAAGGGCTACACTCAACAACCAGGTATTGATTTCTCTGACACATTCAGTCCTGTTGTCAAAGCTTCCACTGTACGCGTTGTTTTATCTTTGGCCGTCTCCCATAATTGGCCTCTTCGACAGCTTGATGTTAAGAATGCGTTCCTTAATAGGTTCATACAGGAAGAAGTTTATATGGATCAGCCGCCTGGTTAAGTTGATTCTACACATCCCACACATGTTTGTCGCCTTCGTCGGGCCCTCTATGGTGTCAAACAGGCGCCCAGAGTTTCGTTCATAGCTTTAGCTCCTTTCTCTTGGCCATTGGCTTCATTTGCGGTCAAGCTAATTCCTCATTATTTGTTCTCTCCAAAGGTGCCGACTTACTTTACTTGTTACTCTATGTTGATGACATTGTCGTCACTGGCAACAATTTGACACTCCTTGATAGCTTTATTCGTCGACTGACTAGCGAATTTTTACTAAAGACTTTGGCTCTCTGAATTACTTTCTGGGTTTGGAAGCTCACCGTAGTCTTCTGGTCTGTTTCTTAGCCAGGCCAAATATGCTCTTGATATTTTACAACGTGCCAATTTAGTTGACTCCAAGCCTGTCTGTACTCCCATGGTGGTTGCTCAACGTAGTGTGGCAAATGAGCCGAGCGGCTCGTCGGCTCGCCCGCTCGGCTCGTACTGTTCAAGCCCACGAGCCGCTCGGGCTCGTAAAAAAACGAGCCCGAGCACGAGCCGAGCGGGCTCATGGGCTAGACGAGCCGAGCCCGCCGGCTCGTCCATTCACGAGCGGCTCGGCGAGCGGCTCGCCGAAGCCGCTGTGAGACGAGCCCACGAGCGGGCTCGTGAGCTCGTCTTAGATGAGCCCACCCAAGTATAATAAAAAAAAAAAAAAAATTAAAAAGTGACCAGAACGGTCCGAACCAAGGACCGTTCGGTCACACACAAGTGACCAAACGGTCATCGTTTGGTTCGATAATAGTTTGGTCACTATTTTTGAAAAAAATTTTTTTTTTTTTTTTTTTTTCTACTTTTCTCCAATTCTTCTCCTATAAATACCCAACCCATTACAACATTTTTTTCCCACCAAACTTTCATTCTATACTCTCTACTCTACAATTTACAATTTACAAATCATTATCAACAATTCTATAATTCTCTTCTACATTTTTTTACATTAATATTATCTTCATTTTACAAATTCACATTTCTACATTTCTACATTCTATTTCAACAATTCACAAATGGATCCACGAGCATTTGTTGAAAACTTGTTCGGTATGGAAGGTGAAACACACGCCAAAATCAATTTGGGAATGAATTTGCGGTCTCAAACCAACTACCAATTCCGAGAAGACATTGACGATTTCGACGTTCGTGAAGGCGATGCCGATCCGATTGATTTGGATGACGTTGATGTTGATTCCGGTGTTCCTATTGATTTGGAACAAGATGAAGAACCATCACTAAATATTCCGATGCAAGAGGGAAGAGAAAAGGGAAGAAGCAGTGCAAAATGTTGGGACCATTTCAAATTGGTTAACACCGGTCGTGTGATCGATGGAGTTCCGTAAAATAAAGCGGTATGTAAATACCGTCAACAACGATCGGCATGGCAAAAAAAATTGGAACCACTCACCTCAACCGTCATTACAAAGCATGTGCGGCCAAACATGGGCTTCTTGAACGTGGACAAACACAACTACAGTTTGGTACTAGTAGAGACGGTGCTACTACTTCGCCACTTTCTACGTGGATGTATTCGGATGAGGAAGCACGAAAGGGAATGGTGAAGTTCGTTGCCGCGGCGGAGCTGCCACTAGCAATAGTGGACAACGAACATTTCGTAAACTACGTCAAACAATATCTTCAACCAAGGTACGTTGGGGTAAGTCGAAATACTCTTCGTTCTAATACAATTGAATATTTTCTTAATGCAAAGCGATTATTGATTGAGGATTTAGAAAAATACGGGGATGTCATATCTTTAACTTCGGATTTATGGGAAGGGATTAATAAGAGAGGTTATATAGCTGCATAGGCGCACACTATATAGACCCACTTTGGGTTATGTATAAAAAAATTATTGCTTTTAAAATAATTGAGTATCCTCATAATGCTAACACTATATATAATGCAATTATGTTAATAATTAAAGAATATAAATGCGAGAGTAAAATTCGTTCTTTTACTTTTGACAATGCTTCTGTAAATAAAGTAGTTATCGATAAATTGCATAGAGTACTTCAACCCGATTTTGGTGGTTATTTATTCCATATTCGATGTGTGTGCCATATTTTTAATTTAATTGTACAAGACGGTTTAAAACATGTGAAGGACGAAATTAGTCGAATTAGGAATGCACTTACGTATATCACGATTACACCTAGTAGAAAACAAGCATTTGAAGAATTTTGTGAACAAGCTGGGAGCTCTAATACAAAAACTTTTAACGACGTAGGTCATAGGTGGAATTCAACTTACTTATTATTAAAATCATGTGAAGGTTTTGAACCGTTTATCATCGAATTTTATAACAATAGGCATATTAGAGACTTACGATGATATCTTAAATGAATCCGATTGGAATACGGTATTTAAAATTAAGAAATTTTGGAAAGTTTTTATACGTCTACGAATATATTGTCTGGTATTTATTATCCCACTAGTTGCGTGGTTCTTGAACGTCTTTATATAACTGCTAAGGCTTTTAAGAGATATCAAAATGACCCTGATTTTCATGCGGTTATATATGCCATAAAATTAAAATTTAGAAAATATTGGGAAGAATTACCTATGTTATTTCTTTTAGCATGCATCATGGACCCCTGATATAATTTATCAGATACTAAATTTATAATTGACCAAATTTCAAATGCTTTAACTTTTAATATGCCTATTACTTTTAGGAATTTGGAACAAACGTTAACTGAAATGTATGAATTATATGCTTCACGAATAGGTACACAAATTACTCGTTTACCTACTCCTCCTCCCACTAATATAAACGATGACGACGCTGAAGTAATTAATTTATTAGAAAACATAGACTCAATTAGATATGATTCAACTGCATATGCATATGGTTCCTCTAGTAGTAGTAGTTTGTCTTCCACTGCATGTACTCAAACTTCGAGTAGTAGTCCAAATGTGTTGCCATCTGAATTAATTGATTACTTTCGTTATACTATGCCTAGTAACAAATCAGTTAAGAAAAGTTCAGAAGATGTCATTGAATTCTGGCAAAATAACGAACGTCGATGGCCAATTGTTTCGCAATTGCAAAAGATCTACTAACACCTCCGGTTAGCACGTAGCGGAGTCTCGTTTAGTGCAGTGGAAGAGGGTTCTCTCTCAAATTCGAAGTCGACTAAAAAGAAGATATTTTGGAAGCGTTAATGTGCGTGAAGGATTGGGAAGACGCTAATTATCGAATTCAACATAAATATGCCGAAATTGCATGTAATCAAGTAAGTGATATTTAATTTCAATACATTCATTACAAAATTTTATTTTCATACATTTATAATTTTTTTAAAAAATTGTACACGTAAAAATTTTTTTCGTGTACAATTTTAACTCACGCCACACGAAATTGAAGTAGCCGGTCCCAAGCCCTGATAAAGGAGGAGGGTTTATCTTTTTTTTTTTTTTAAATAAATGTATATTTACTATTTTAAAAATTATAAATGTTTTGACGAGCCCCGATAAATGTTTTGGAAAATATATATTTAAAAAAAATAGAAAAAATAGACTTGTAGTAGTAGCGTTATTTATTTATAAAAAAAAAAAAAAAAGGCGGCCGAGCTTAAGCTCGGCTCGCCAGCTGCCGCCCAGGCGAGCTCGGGCGCGAGCCGAGCTCGCCCAAATGGCAACGAGCCGAGCTCGCGCTCGGCTCGTTGCCGACGAGCCACGAGCTCGGCTCGTGCGAACACGAGCCGAGCTCGTTCGTCAATGGGCCGAGCCGGCTCGGCTCGGCCCATGCCACCACTAGCTCAACGTCTTTCCACCATAGGCCCTGACTTTGATGATCCTCACCTCTATTGGTCACTTGTGGGAGCACTCCAATATCTCACTATCACTCGGCCGGACATCACTCACGTCGTTAGTACAGTCAGTCAATTCATACACAAGCCCTCTATCTCTCATTTTTTCTGACAGTAAAACGGCTAATACGATATGTCAAGTGGACTCTTCATTTTGGTTTATCCTTCACCCCGTCTTCATCTCCAGACCTCATTGCATATTTTGATGCTGATTGGGAGGGCTGCCCAGACACCCGTCGCTCGATTTCTGGTTATGCAATCTATCTTTGTAACAATCTCATATCCTGGAGCTCCAAGAAGCAACCGACAGTTTCCCGCTCGAGCCGTGAGTCTGAATATTGGGCTCTAGCACTCACTGCCTCTGAGGTTAAATGGCTACAACATCTTCTTCTTGATCTTCGTGTCTCGCATTCGCCACCTCCGATTATACTTTGTGATAATCAAAGCTCAATATTTCTTGCTGTTAATCCGACCTCTCACAAGCGCTCTAAGCACATTGATTTGGATTATCACTTTGTGTGGAAACTAGTGGCCTCTGGCGCACTCAAGGTTCAATACGTCCCCAGTTAGTAACAACTTGCAGACATGTTCACCAAAAGCCTCAGCAGACCTGCCTTCATCTTCCTACATTCCAAGCTATGCTTCCATGCTTCTGATACGCTAGGCTTGCGGGGGGTAATACGGTTATGGAAGAAACCCCAAGATTCTCAAGTCATAGCAACTAGATTACATTGTATATACTACGTTGTACTGAAAATATTGCCTTATTATCTGTTGTATTATTTCTATATAATGAGAATGCATCCACTGGCAACACAAGGTGGCTTTTACCAAACCCTTTCAAGTAGTAATAGAAGACAACAGTTCTTAGCCAGCCAGACTCAACTCTGCAATATTTTTTATATCCAAATCCCATATCATGTTGATTAAATTACAAGTGTCGGTCGGGCAAACTCGTTCCTACAATCTGCTACCTAGTAATACAAGACAATAGTTCGTAGCCAGCCAGCCAGCCAGCCAGCCAGACTCGACTCTGCAAGATTTTCTATAGCTAAATCCCATATCATGTTAATAAAATTACTAGTCTCGATTGGGCAAACTTGTGCCTACAATGTCCTGTCAATCTTGATATACATAACAGCATCAGATGAATTTCAAGTAGCTCATAATCATATGGACACTCATTTTAAGATTTCAATATCACCATATTTGTTGGTATCTCTTCTCTTCTTTAATCGTGTCAATTTCTATTTGGTCAAGATACCAAACCATGCACCACAAAACCTGTATCCCTTTCCAAAAAAATCTCAACACTATTATCCAAATCATAGAGCTAACCAATTCTCCCCACCAAATACAAATGGCAAGAATATGATGGTATTTCATGAAAAAAAACAGGAACTAAGAAAATACATGAATGCGCAATGTACAGAGAGTAGAATGAAACTAGCAGTTCCGTTCAAACACAGATTTTGCAATCAAAATGTTGGGTTTAAATCGAATGACTGGTAATAAGATTGACTGCATCTACAACTAAGCCTTAAGTACACAAATCATTCAAAATTTATCACAATTTCCATTCAATTTGATATTTAATTGAAAAAAACTAAGCGATTGAGACTTTAGCACCTGCTTCTTCTAGCTGCTTTTTGGCTTCCTCGGCTTCATCTTTAGACACTCCCTCCTTAAATTTCTTCGGCAATCCCTCAATCAATTCCTTGGCTTCCTTCAATGCCAAATTCGTCAAAGCCCTAACTGCTTTAATAGTAGCAATCCTCGCATTGCTCGGCACCTCCTCAATCATCACGTCGAACTCCGTCTTCTCCTCCACCACAGCGGGAGCATCCGCCACTCCGGCGCCTCCAGGAGCGGCGACGGCGGCTACAGGGGCGAAAGAAGCAGCAGAAACACCGAGCTTGTCCTGGAGGTACTCGACGAGTTTCTGAGCATCAGCAAGCGTCAAGTTAGAGATCTGGTCACCGAGCTCGACAACCTTCTCTGGAGCTTCTACGGCCGCGAGGGGGCGGGGGAAGGCAGCGCGGCCGCGGAGTTTGGGGTTTGTTTTTTGGAGGAACTCAATGGATTGTTTCGGAAAGGTGACTGAGGGATGCGCAGGATAAGCAGCGGAGGGTGTATGGTAAGTGGATGGACTGAGGGTTATTGAGGATAATGTGGAAGCCATTGTTGAATTTAGAGAGAGGAAGCGGGAGTGTGGAAGAAGATGAAGAGGATAGGATAAGGAGGTTGAAGTTTGGAGGAAATAGGAGGAAATGACCTTCTTATTCATGTCTAATTCCAAAATGACCTTTGACCGGTAAATATGTTAAAAAAAAAAAGAAAAATTTAAAAGTAGAACTTTAGAGAAGTAAAAAATCAAAAATACCCCCACTTTATCTTCACAAGAAAATTGACGATTTTTTTTTTATTTATTAATCAAGTCATTCTATTAACAGAGACGATTTTTGGTCGTTAAGGTGCATTGGGACCATTTGCACCAAAATGGTCTCTTAATCGACCAAATATGATGCGATTAACAGACCAAATATGGCTTGTTAACATGCCATATTAAATATGGCCTGTTAACAGACCATATTAAATGGTCTATTAACAGACCAAATATGGCATGTTAACAAGCCATATTAAATATAACTGTTAACAGAGACCATATTAAATGGTACGTTAAGGCACATTGATAACAAAGCCACGTTAAATGAGCTTATTTAATATGGTCGCGGTACAACATATGATCTATTTAATATGGTCTGTTAACAAACCATTTGCATTTTAGTCATTGTTAATAGCTATTGGTTACATTAACATATCAAAATATTATTTTTTAACGTGTTAAAAAATTCTTATTGTTTTTCCTTTTAATACATTAATTAGTTTAAAATTTTTTAATTAAATATAATTTGTAAATTAATCTTTCATTTTTCAAATGTAATTAAATAAATATATATTGTTTGTTAAACTTTAAAAAAAATCATTTTGTTTTAATTTTTAAATATAAAATGAAATAAATAATTTTAAATTGATAATTACGAAAATTAAATATTGTTTTTTTAACAAATTAGCAAATTCTAATTTTTTCCTTTTAATATTTTAATTAATTTAAAATTCTTTAATTAAATATTATTTGTAAACTAATCTTTAATTTTTAGTGTAATTAAATAATATTTTATTCTTTTTTATTTTAATTTTTAAATATCAAATGAAATAAACAATTTTAAATTGATAATTATGAAAATGAAATGTTATTTTTTAACAAATTAGCAAAATTCTTATTTTTCTCCTTTTAATATTTTAATTAATTTAAAATTCTTTAATTAAATATTATTAATAAATTAATCTTATATTTTTCAAATGTAATTAAATAATATTTGTATTCTTTTTTATTTTAATATTTTTCTTTTGTTTTATTTTTTAAAAATAAAATGAAATAAAATATTTAAATTGATAATTATGAAAATGAAATATTATTTTTTAACAAATTAGCAAATTCTTATTTTTTCCTATTTTTTAATTAATTTAAAAAAATTAATTAAATATTCTTTGTAAATTAATTTTTAATTTTTTTATATCGTTTATTTAACTTTCATATTTTCCTGTTGTTTTAATTTTTAATATGTATAATTAAATAATTAATTTCAATTTATAATTACGAAAATTAAATATTTATTTCTTTTAATTTTAAATTCTTTAATTAAATGTTCATTGTAAACAAATATTAATTTTTCAAATTTAATTAAATAATATCTATATTATTTATTTAACTTTAATATAATTTCAAACACGTTAAATATAATTTGTAAGCTAATCTTTAATTTTTCAAATACAATTAAATAAATATATATTGTTTACTTAATTTAAAATTTTCCTTTCGTTTTAATTTTTTTATAAAAAAATGAAATAAATAATTTTAAATTGATAATTACGAAAATAAAATATTATTTTTTAACGTGTTAACAAATTCTTATTTTTGCCTTTTAATATTTTCATTAATATAAAATTCTTTAATTAAATATAATTTGTAAACTAATCTTTCATTTTTCAAATATAATTAAATAAATATATATTGTTTACTTCATTTAAAAATTTCCTTTTGTTCTAATTTTTATATAAAAAATGAAATAAACAATTTAAAATTGATAATTTAAAATTATTTTACGTAATCGAATTTTTTTTATATAATTAAATAATTAATTTCAAATATTAAATATTATCTTTTAACATATTAGCAACTTCTTATTCGTTCCTTTAAATGTTATTAATAATTGAATAAATCGAATATGAAATATATATTTTACGTAATCGAAAAAAATTTGTATAATTAAATAATTAATTTTAATTTCATAATTAGTAAAATAATGAAATTAATAATTTTAATTATTAAATATTATGTTTTAACATATTAGCAACTTCTTATTTTCCTTTTAGTTTTATTAATAATTGAATAAATCGAATATGAAATACGTATTTATAGATTTAAATATTTTACGTAATCGAAAAAAATTATATAATTATCAATTAATATTATTAGATTTAAATATTTTACATTAAAAAATAATATTTCATTTTCATAATTATCAATTTAAAATGATATATTTCACTTTTTATATCAAATTAAAAGAAAAGAATTTTTTTAAATTAATTAAAAAATATATATTTATTTAATTACATTTGAAAATGAAAGATTAGTTTACAAATTATATTTAATTAAAGAATTTTATATTAATGAAAATATTAAAAGGAAAAAAATAAGAATCTACTAACCCGTTAAAAAATAATATTTCATTTTCGTAATTATCAATTTAAAATTATTTATTTCAATTTTGTAAAAAAATTAAAATAAAAGGAAAATTTTAAATTATGTAAACAATATATATTTATTTAATTACATTTGAAAAATGAAAGATTAGTTTACAAATTATATTAAAAGGAAAAAAAAATAAAAATTTGCTAACACGTTAAAAAATAATATTTTATTTTCATAATTATCAATTTAAAATTATTTATTTCATTTTTTATACAAAAATTAAAACGAAATGAAAATTTTAAATTAAGTAAACAATATATATTATTTTTTAACGTGTTAGCAAATTCTTATTCTTATTCTTTTTAATATTTTTATTAGCAAATTTCTATCTTACGCGTTGTCCATCCTCACTAAAGTAACGCAAATCAGTGTCATTTACGTTTTGTTCAACTTAAACAAATAATTCACTTTAATATAAGACGTAATGTTCATATGTTGAATTGAAAATGGCAAATGATCTTTGAATTGAATTTTTAGTACCATATGTTATCGAGATGAATCAACGTTTAGCTTGTTCTATATATCAAGGTACTCAAAAGTTGTGTCGAAACTCACAATGAAGATTCGAGCATGTTAAAGGGTCAAATAGATATAACTAAAGATCAAAAGGAGTGAAAACAAATCAATTTTACCGTAAAGGATGTCCAAATTTTTAGTTGGAGATTGAAATCCATTTTTGGCATAGTAAACGTTCGAATTGAAAAAGAGCTATTTCTAGCAAAGTTGTAGCCTTTTGAATTATCTTTCCAACGCCTTTTAAATCGGCTTAATTGGATATCGGAAACAAAAGTTATGATAAAAATACTTTCAAACAGTATAAACGGTGACTTTTTTGATAACAGTACCGATATTCGGTATATTTGTTAACAAGCCGATATTTCAGCTGTTAACAGCTGAAATCTCGGCTGTTAACAAATCTCAATTAACATTTGAAAAAGTCGGTGTTAGCAGTCAAAATTTCGATTGTAACGCAGTGATTTTTCGGCCATTAACATCCGAATTTTAAATTGTTTTCTTGATTATTTTTAAGTAATAGTAGTTTTATTTGTTAACTAAAAGGGTAGTATTGTCTTTTTAACACAAACATGTTTTGTAATTGTTTTAGTCACTTAAGGGTGTTTTTGTCTTTTTATAGCAAATGGGTCATTTTGGGATTATTGTCAATTGGAAAAGTCAAAATGGAATTAGAGACCTTTGACTAGGTCATTTTGACAAGTACCCCTTGAAGTTTGGTAATGTATGAATTTTCAAGTTAATTTTATATTCCAATTTACATATAAACGGAAATGGGTAAAATTTCGATGGGCCTATGGGCCATTATATGTTCACAAAAGGTCTAAGGCCCATGATTGTCTAGTTCAAGCCCAAAAACGAAAACCGAAATGCACAAAAAGAAAAATTAAAAAGGGGCATTCCGAGAATCGAACTCGGGACCTCTCGCACCCAAAGCGAGAATCATACCACTAGACCAAATGCCCAAGCTTATCTTAGTCTTAATGGAAATATCTAATAATTATAATAATGTGAAGAAGAAAGCCAGTATGGCACCGAAGAGCAGTACAGTAGATAAGATAGAAGGGGCCATCCTCAACGTGCCAAAGCCTCTTCTAATGTCAAACTGGATGCTTTCTCTACTTTCCCTGCGACTCCTATTACTATTACGTTATTAAATTGATTGGTATCCATTATGACTTTATACATCTCTTTGAGCTATGAATAATTTAAGTTGATCAAGGTGATGCCCACAAATTTTTGGGCCGAGTTTCCGATTGGACATTGGGCTTCTAAATATGTGAGATGTGTTTGGGAGCCATTATGGCCAAATACAGAATACATTTTTTTAATCGTTTTAGCACGTAGGTGGGACTCAAACAAGCTATAATTGTTGATTGCAAATGTTGACAGAGCCATGTTATTTGTACATAAAAGGTTGACAACCGAGATTGACAACCTGTCACATAGGAGGTCCACTCTTTTTTTTTTGAATTTTTTAAACATACAGATTCCGCTTGCATGTGAGAGGTTGTCAACTTCTTATGTACAAGTAGATTAACTCACGTTGACATGCTACAAATTATTAGAATTACGCTTTCTTAAAGAAGAATGATTTTATTTTTTATTTTTGTGTAGGGGCACATTGGTAATTTTTCTATAATTCAGTCAAAACATACGGCTCATTCTCTGACAAGTCCAATATAACGGCTAGAATTTTTCTAAAAATATGATACAATAGCCCATGGTTGTCCCTTTGTATGTACAATGGCCATCACCTATTATTTTGTTCAGATTGATGCATTGCACTTGCACATGTTGAAGCTACGCTTTAGTTAATTGAAAGGTTTAAGTTATTCAATTGAATTCTATGTTAAAAATTTTGTACACGCATGTTTGTAAACTAGACATGATTCCATAGCGAGTTCTTGCAGAATGTAAATGATAATATGTTGCTACAAGCACTACATTCGACGGTCTTCAGACCAATTCTGTAGAATTCAATCTAGACCAAGATTTGATGCTATATGTTGAACAAATGTACAGATCGAGTAAAGAATATGTCTGTTAGAACAATAATTCGAGCAATTTCCTGCTCGGAGATGGAACTATAATGTAACGTCGAGTATTATGGCTCTCATTCCTCTAAAAATGCTACAACATGAGCATTACTGTATAAGATTTCTCAAATTCTTAAACGTGCAATGCTGTCAAAAACAAAATTTTCACCACTTTCCGTCCTACTATACCAGTAAGCAAAGGCTGCTATAGACGCAGCCAAAATAACTCCAGCAGTTGCACGCCATGCATAAATAGGTTTTTTATCCGGCACCCGACCTGACCCACCACCAATAATAGGCTGGGATGGGGGAGGTTTCTGGCTCACGGACAAGGCAAAACCCAAACCCTGCCTCTCGAGCTCGGTTAAGTCTTCAATTGCGGGTTTCAGCCTTGTGGCCTGAGCTATAGCCTCGTATTGTTCTTTAGTTCCACCCTCGAGGAATGATCCGACTAGGTGACCATTATGTATCCAGTAGGCTCCGAATGTCTTTCCCGAGAAATCCCCAAAATGAAAAACTTCCCCGATATTTTCCCCATAAAATTGCCAAGACAGTGTGAAGATTTTGGAGTAGAAGAATGGCAGGTAGTCGAATTCACCTGTCTTTTTTGGTTCCATAATTGCTGCAACTGCATGCCTTGCCGTCTTTCGTGCAGAGTCAACATGCTCGAGCCTTCGTCGTGTTTCTCCAAAAAATTTGACTGGAAATGCAGCGACATCCCCAACAGCATAGACGGAGGTGTTGCTAGATTGCATCCTATAGTTCACTTTGATCCCCCCTTTCTCCAAGGTTAGTTGGCCTTCGAACAGACTTGTATTTGGATGGATACCAATCCCGATGACAACCATATCTGCTGGAAGCTTACTTCCGTCACTCAAATTAGCAGCAGTGACCTGCAATGAAATTATATCGATAAAATGCAATTAGTATTAGAATGCAGACAAAGTAAAATTGCAAAAAGCCAAGGTATGTAAAAGAAGTCATGAAAAGCATCACTTTGGACCTACTCCTATGATGAGATGAAAATTCTCCTTAATGAAATTTTATTTCACTTTTTAATGGCTATGATCACACCCATTGTTTTTGGGATTGAAGAGTCGTGTGGGTGCGGTGGGGAAGCCTAGCCGAAGTGCTATGCTAGTTATTCTTGTGCTATAGTTGAGCAGTGCAAAGAACATTCAACGGCAGTGTTGGCTGGAGTTGCTATGTTTTGAAACAGTAAATAAGAAATTTATCATATTGTAGATTTTATAGCAGCAAATGCAAATATATTTTACCTTCCCATCTGTGTTGAAATCAAATGATGTCAAGACAGTTCCTTTGACGAACTTCACTCCTTTAGACTTGTAAAATTCTTCATAGTAACTGGCAATCTTGGGGGTAAATAAACGGGCCACTGCACCGAAAAAGACCAAAAAAAGGATGAAAGAATGTGCATACGATATTTTATTAACACGACATCTATTGCAAAAAAGCACCACTTGTTTTGTACTTGAAAAAGGGTTGTTGCAAGCCGGGTATTCCAGTCCCACATTTTTGAGCCAATAATATTTTGACTAGAAAATAATGGGTAATAGCATCTAACAATGAGGTATTGCGTATTATTAATTGTCTTCCCCTCCTTCCAAAAACAAAGAAAAAGAAGAACAGAAAGATACATCACAATTCATTAAGTACATGTTTGGAACATACTACAGTATAATGGACAAGATTTTTACTCCTTTTCTTCATAAATACTGTCTTGTTCATCTTACCAAACATGCCATAAATGTAACTACATTTGACAACATAACGAACTTCAAAAACTAAAACTGGAAATGAAGTAGAAGAGCAGAATGCAGATAAAATTACTCACTACAATGTGCCCTGGGTAGAACCATAGTAACTTTTAATTTGTTTATCGCCAAAGATGCAGCACATTCCATTCCTATATAGCCTCCACCAATGACAATGGCATTTCCACCACTAGAGGACTGCATGACATTTACAAGTTTTTCTGCATCTGCCAAATCTCTTAAGTAGCACACATTAGCGGCATCAGATCCTCTCACCCCAGTTTCTTCCAGCTTCAAAGGCTATAGTAAGTATAACACGTGAAAATCAATCAGAGTGGAAAATTTTGTTGATTCCTCCTCTAATTCGACAATCAATATGTATGACCATGTAAAATATTTTAAATCACAAATTTGAATTCTGAAAAGATATTTATAATCTCGTGGATCTTGCTCCATTTGTTATACAGTTGTTCCAATTATTAAAAAAAACCAGAACAAGCGCATTCTTGGCAAATCATGAAAAGTAGGCACAAGAACTTCTAAATTAAAATTGGTGGTGTTGGGTGTAAGATTTGGGGGTCCATCTTAAAAGGTCAACCTTATTAAGAGGAGTAGCTCAAGATCTTTATTAATTGGTCTGTGTCAACATCTTTATTCGATGTGGGATTATATCCCTTAACACATTAAGATTTGGGGGTCCATCTTAAAAGGTCAACCTTATTAAGAGGAGTAGCCCAAAATCTTTATTTATTGGTCTGTGTCAGCATCTTTATTCGATGTGGGATTATATCCCTTAACACGCCCCCGCAAGATGGTGGCTCATTTGAGCAGACCAATCTTGAAATCCACGTGCTCACTTTTTGGAGTCTTACCGGGATCGAATCGCTCGTTGGAGCATAATGGGCTCTGATACCATATTAAGATTTGAGGGTCCATCTTAAAAGGTCAACCTTATTAAGAGGAATAGCCCAAGATCTTTATTAATTGGTCTGTGTCAACATCTTTATTCGATGTGGGATTATATCCCTTAACATTGGGTTTTGATACCCAATAAATCCGAGTGATGATTTAAAACAGATGTTGGATAATTTATCGACACCATGGCTTGGCTCGACTTGGAAACGACCAACACTTTTGGATGGCCCAAGTTGTAGTTGAGTTGAATTTATTGGTCTTGGCTCTAGTTATTAAGTTGTCCAATTGTTAGCCCATTTTAAAGGTAGTTTAAGTGGCAGCCCACTTAAAGTTTTTTGGCCCAACTTTAGAGGTAACCTAATGCATCCATATATATTCACTTGGTTTCCCAGCCGTGTGTGTGTGCGCGCTACAATAGAAGGGAGAGTGTGAGAAGGGGCAGCCATTGTTATTCATCCTTTCTTCCCTATTGTAGTCACCACCTTGTGTCCTTTGTGGGTACTAAATAGAGGGCAGCCTGAGAGGGTAAAGAGGGCAACCAAAAGTGAAGAAAGTTTGGGTCAAGCCTTGGTGGTTGCGGTGTTCGTTTGGTTGGTTTTTGTGAGCCCGGATCAAGATTTCTCTAAGATTTTAACAATATGTGGAATGCTTATTTCCTCTTTTATCGAGTACAACAGAGAAAAACAGGAAAATCACTTCCCTAAATCTAGCCACAATTAGATCATCATTTATCGAGCGAAACTGAGGTAAACAGAAAAGATTAGTTTCAATACCCGAGCACCTGTTGCAACAATGAGAATTTTGTAGCTTATGGTTTCTCCTGTCGCAATTAGTAGCATTTTGCTCTTCACATCAGCCGACTTAACTTGTGTATTAAGAATCAATTCAATACCTAAAGAATTACATTTCGGAGAAAGTAATTAATTAAACATAATATCTTGGCCAGTTAAAATAATCTCCAAAATAAATCAGAAAAATGTGAGAAAATCATAGTTTTGAAACTGATTTTCTAGTACCTCTGCTAAAAAGTTATCACGAGGCTACCTTCGCATGGAAGTCAATCAATCAATTAGAAAAAATCATGACCTGGGGAAGAGCACAAATCACCCACTTGTGGAGCATTTCATCGTCTAGAGTACCTTGGGAGACTCGGGGATGGATAAAAACGAAAGGTCTGACTGAATACTGCCTTCATCACATTTTTAGCAGAAATCATAAACTCATTTACCAATACTTCTTATTTCCTCAGTCTCGTCTAAATTAAGAATGTTAACTCACTGAAAAGCTTGAGCTTTTAGACGAGGTGCTTTACGAGATTTACACCAGGCATTCTCTATACTCAAATCTCAATGCCATCTATTTATGAGAATTCCATGTGTCAGGTCTTCGAGGAAGAAATCATGTACCTTAATCGATTTGTTGGAAGCCAACTTTAAATCGTATCCAATACAAGTACAATTACATGAAGATGGTTTCATTTGATGGTTGTAGAACCAATAGGTAACATGGAGGAGTAAAAGCATGCATGATGATATGATAGAAGAACACCATTAAGGCACTTGATTTACCTATCAACCAAGTACAAAAACTTGTGACATCTAACAACTCCTATCAGAAGCCAGAATGGGAGGTAGAATTACCATGTTCCTTGTACCATTTCGGGGTTAACTTCTCCTCATTGGAACCTACACAACAATGAAATGATGGGAGACGAGCAGGATCTGCAAGTAAAAACAAACATAAAGGGTTAAGTCACATACTGTGTTAAAGTTTCATTCTCACACTTGGATTAACAGTACTAAGGGATAATGATAACCGCATAAGTGCATCCAAGAAATAGAAAAGAATAAACACAATAGACAAACATGCTTCGAAAGTATTTTAACTGAAATTAATTATTTCACAAAGATTGCAGTAGTATTGTCCTTGTACAAGAGTGCAGGTGCTAACTCTCCATTATAAGGAGTTTAATGCCTTAAAAAACAATGGAATTCATCAATTGATTTATATAGGGCCACATCCTAGATTTTACCTGTTGAAGATTAAGATCATTTCTACAGTTCAAATAAAATGGAATCTTTTCAACCCAAATAAAATATTACAACATATTTTTTTTAAATTGCTCGTTGGTGAATCTGTTTTCTTGTTGCCAAGTGATCCTTCATTTGCATTATGCCATTAGTTTAAGGAAAACATTGTGAAATAAGACAAGAGATTGGAATAATTTTCCAGTAATAGCGCCAATTTTCATCCAATAAAACATTGTGTTAAAGTAATGAATTTTTCCAAAGGGACATCTGGACCTCCAACCTAACAACAGGCTACTAATTCTGTGACTACAGAACCTTGCATTATTCCAAGAAGAGAATGACTATATTAAAGCTGCATGATATATTGGCTTATAAGAAGTGCATTGGAAGAAATCTGAGACATTTATTGATTCAGGAATTGCAAGGGAAAGATCACCTTCTGGAAGTAAAAAACCTTTGCTTAATGCAGGCCTTTCATATGGTGCAACCTGCAAAAGTGTACAAGAATCAATAGCATATCCAAGTATAAATAGGCTAAAGGATTGTTGATAGACTCTCTCTCTCAAGACTTTACTACTTTCCACTGAGCAAATTAGAATGTCTTGAACCAAAAATCTCTAGCAATTGTTTAATAATATTGTTATCTATAATTATTGGACATTAAGAGGCTTGGGATGAATTAGCAGACATCAAGATTCAAGAGTAAATAGAAAATGTACCATGATACTGGCACACATAACAGTTGTTCTAGGATTTTTACTCAGTTCCCAAGAATCCATTAAGTTGTTTTAGGATTTTTACTTGGTGCTCAAGAATCCATTAAGTTCTGAGATTTCTGTAATTAGAATTTCCCTTGTTTCACAAATGCCAAAATGGAAAAGTAAAATACACAATCTCTACAAAGTCAAATGGATCAACCTTTGGACATCATAAGCTAGAATTCAAATAGATCAACATTTACTTATTTATAATTTATCTACCTTTTTTGTTAAGTGTTCAATGAGTCAGCCCATTCCAACTCCAAAACTGCTTTTAGGAAGTATATGCAATTTTTATATATGATATGATTATTAGTTTTAACTCAAACTTGATGCTCAAAAGCTTTTTTTACATTGATGCTCAAATGAAGTATAGAGAAGAAGGAATTGCTTCGTTACGCTGATCCAAATGCTAGATTCTTATTCTAGTGCTTGTAACAGAGGTTTAGTCGACATGGAGCATTACTATTAACAACATAGTAAAAAAAACTTGACCATAATAATATGACAGCATTAAGTCCATGTTTGATGACTATTATTTGAAAACTCTCTTTTCTAAATACTCATTTTCAATCACATTTATACAATAAAATATTCTGCATGTAAATTTAAAACTTTTTCAACTTTTTAATCACATTCTCCTAAAAAAAACACTATTCAAAACATTATTTTTTCCAAATAATAGCCATAAAAAGGGGCTAAAATTCTCAAATTATGAGCACGACTCATAATGACATGTTTGGTATAGAAGATTGAACAGAATGTATTGAGAAAGAAAAAAAATTAAAATCTTATCATATCATATTATCCATTGCATTAGTATCTAGTACCAACCAGACACTAAAATTTTAGCCGAACCCAGCCACCTGAGTTTCCCAAGTGGAGGAATAACTTGTGGAAACAGCATAACCCAATTACGAAGAATAAGCAAATATAAAACACAAAAACTAAAATTCAAAGCATTGGTACCATAATCGTACTCAGAATTATGCCATACCCAAAATGCAAACAGTGATAATCGCCAAAATAAATAATATGAAATAAATAGAGAATTATACCGATTCTTCAGAGATTATACAGAGTTCTCCATGAGAAACGCCTCTTTTAACAAATTCATGAGCTGCATATCCAGCTGCCACTCCTCCTCCAACTATTACATAAACGAACGCTCTCTCCATGTGATCTTCTCTCTCTCACCCACTCACTCACTCTGTATATGTATATGTATATATATAATATATTATTATACTTTTTCTACTTCGGAGGCTAGAATTTATTCGTTGAGGGACAACCAAATAACTAACGCTTTGGAAAATGATTCTGTAAATAATTATGAAAATTAAATTTGAAAATTGTCAATCCATCGTCCATGACGATTGTGTATTTACATTTTGCCTTTGATCTGGTTGATTCCGCTTTGGATGGTTATATAGGCAGTGTGATTTTCTACATTGTGTTTAAGGTTTATTATAATACTTATGTTTAAAACTTTTTTTAATTCAGAACTCTTATATTTAACTTTCCCGTAATTCTTATATCTCTTCCTTGATGGTTCGTTAAGTTATAATTTATTTTTCATCTCTCCTTATCAATCATATATTTTTCAATAAAATAATATTATGAACCTGTTTGGTAGGGATTTTTGGGAGAATAATTGATTTTGAATAGTGATATGATGGAAAATGTGTGGTTGAAAAAGAAGAAAAAAGTATTGATGTGATGGAAAATATTATTTTATTGAAGAATTTGTGGTTGAAAATGAGAATTGATTTGAGAATCAGAAACAAACAGGGCCTATACATAAATCAAAAAATTTTAACTTCTTTGTTAACCACCCCACTTCCAAAAAATTATTTTTCTTCTCAATATAATGTAAAATAATGTGGGTCAAACAGTCGCCAAATATTCTATTTTTGAATCCTTTGAAATGAGAAATAAATATTTTGTTGCAATTTTATATTTATTACCTTTTTAAAATTTGTTATTGGAAAACAAGTTGTTTTAGGCTTGTCAACAAACTTTTTGGACAAAAATTATTATCAAAGTATGTGTACTAATTAATGTAGGGTGTTGAACTCCTTATTGCAATTCGAAAATCGAATGATTTGGGTTGACGGCAAACGCTCATTTGCATGCCGATGAATAATAGGTACCCCCACCCCAAGCAGAAGTAGTGAGCGGTGAATAGGCCTTGCTCTTAGGAAAAAAAAAAAAAAAAGTACGGACGAAGACAACTTTTACATTCTCAAGTTACAAAGAGGATAGACTACCGTTGGACATGAATGTTATAAAGAGCTAAGATTAGGGGACCTTAAGTACAATGAAAAGGTGATGCAACCGATAAACATTATGGTGTAAATCTTGTTTTTTAATTGGTTATGTTTGAATTATATTCCATGTTTGAGCTTATTTTTTAGAATAGATTTTATAAAAATCAAATTTTAAGAAAATGAGTTGTTAAAAAATAAAAAGTAAGGAAACTTTACATGTAAAATTATTTTATTAAAAAAAATTATATACTTGGCAAGGAATTTAAAGAAAAAGTTTAATTATGAGATTAAAGCTTCGAAATTGCAAGAAGATAAAAACGCTTTTATCCTCAAAGCTGTGAAGCACACTACTCTCTAAAAGAATTGGACACACCCTTTTAGCATCTCTTCTTCATGCACTCAAATGGGAATCAAGATTCTCACGCATTCCCTAAAATCAAGGGATTCTTTCGATGGAGTATAGCCAAATGGAACCGATTCAAATCCTTTTACTCCATATTATAAACCCCGTTTGATTCTCGTTATTTCAAAACTCATTATTTTCTTAAATTCATTTTCAATTATACATTTTCACGATAAAATATTTCGAACATAAATCTAAATTTTTTTTCTATTCTTTAACTACGTATTCTCTAAAAATTTACTATTACAAAGCTCACTTTGATGAAATAATGAGCATTAAACATAGGCTTATATGAAATTAAAAATTTCTACTAAAATTTATCATTTGCGTATAATATTAATAAAGCAATTATGAGCCCAACGAAAGGAATAAAGGGTCTCATTCCATCAAAGCATTTACTTTTATCTTCACTTTTATTAAGAGAGGCATGCGTACCAAAATGACAAGTATTTAGATCCCATTCGGTATGGCTTTTAAAAAGTTAAAATGAATTTTTGAGATTCAAGAGCTACTTATTAGATTAATTTTATGAAAGTATTTCTTTAAGTTAGAAATTTTTTTATAATTTCCTTTAAAAGCACTTTTGGAATAGGAAATTCGTTTAGAAATTAGTTTTCAAACAAAAATTAATGTAACTTTATCGTAGAACTCTTTTACAGAAAGTAAAATTAAAAGTCATGCCAAATCAGCCTTTAATAAATGAAGTATAAAGCTCTTACTTATTTTCTCTAATGTAAAATTACCTTCCCAGTGCATGATTATGCTTATTTTCTAATAATTATAAACTTGAACATACACAAAAGAAAAGTAATTATTTTCCTTCACGAGTTTTCTTTTAAGAGTAACTTGGTTTACCCTCGTGAGTTGGAGAAAGTGGATGAAGGATTGCTCCACACACACTCACGAGACAAATTTGAGCTAACTTGATCGAGTTGATGTATTATCATTTTGAGTAATCTTAATATTTTTGCTATTAGTCTCACACTAAACATTATTCTTATTTAACCGAATTTTGATTATTACTCTTAGGGCTTGTGTGGGAGGGATTAAAATCAGATTAAAATTGAAAATATAGCCGTTATTGTTGACTTTTATTAGACGAGTGGGGTCCAATAACGGCCATATTTTCAATTTTAATTGACTTTTAATCCCTCCCGAACAGGGCCTTAATTAAATTTAAGGAAAAATTGCACTGTTGGTTCTCAATCTAATATTTTAGTTGCGAGTTGGTCATCAACATTTATTGCAGAACTAATTTTTAATACAAAATATATCCAATCTTTGTTGAATTATCATGTCACCTCACTTATAATTTTTGAATAATAGCTCAAGTTATAAAGGCATCCTAATTTCATAATGTTAGACATGCGGGAATTATGAACTTCTTAACATAAATTTCAACAATTTTTGCGATTGAGGACTTATTGTGCCTCAATAATAAAAGATTAAGACCTACTTGCTTCCTTTTAAATCTTAATAATCCGTTGCATCTTTGAAAATAAGAAGTTCCACCCAAACTACACCTAGAGGGGATTGAACATGTGATTATGCAGAATTAATAACTAAATAATTAACTAACAACATGTCACTATTAATTATCTATAGATGATTAATCAAACAATCTAATTTCCTATGTTGAAATATCGTAGTTATATGAAAGTAATAACAAACACAAGAAATGATCACGGAGAAACTCCAATTAGGTAAAAACTCCGGGCACTTTGTCAGTCAACAATCCACTATCAACGAATTAAAACTTACAGTCCGCCAAACTCGACCACCACTAGTACTTTCTAACCTCCTGACTGTAATTCCAATAGCTCTCCTGGATTTCGTGCTCCTGCATCAACTACCAGCTGCAGTTTTCAAAACTCTCCTGAATTGCGCTCTCCTGCAGCAACTCCCAGTTTTGTGAATTCATCTATCTCCTGTGGATTAATGAAGAATTCTGCGTTCTTCAACAACTGGAGCTCCAATCACATTCCCTTGATCTTCAGAACTCTGATAGATATGTAAGAAGCATCAGTTTGGTATTTGGATTGTGAATATGATGTTTTTATCGCCAATAGTCAATCACAGAACGAAGGTTGAAAGCGAATTTGATGAAGATGAAATGAAGAGAATATGTTTTAAAACTTATTACCTTTTTACCAATTTGTTAGAAACAAACTTATGTTCTTTTTAAAAATATGATAAATCTCTTATTTTTGTTTGATAAAAAACTTAAAAATTTAAAATTAACTTTAAATGGGGCGAGTAGCGGGACAGGGACTATGATTCGCGTACCCGTCCCGTACCAACTTCGAGGCAATGACACTCGCCCCGTCCCCGCCCCCGCCCCATTTAGCCGATTAGGCGGGTAATCTCCGTCCCGTTCGCAGCAGGGTTGCACGGGTTTCGGGTTGAATGAGTTTTTTTGCCATCTCTAGAGGGGACTTTTCCTACCCTGTTTCGTTATCATCTTTGTAATTTTTTTTTTTGGCTTTTTAATCCTACTTACTTGATTTATTGGTGCAAGATGCTATAAGAAAGATATCATGATGACAATATCACATCGGTGACAATTCGATTGACATGTAGCGGTAGTATAGGTAATTTTGTTTGTAGACGTAGAGGCTTTATTTGATTCAACACAAGTATCTCCCTACTTGCTATCTTCCTTTTTCATAGAGTCAGCGAAGAAAAAAAAAGTTAAAATTTTGTTCATTACTCATCAAACTGCGTACTGAACATGCATGTAATTTTTGATCCAGCATGTGAATGCGGTGAAGGAGCCAAGGTTGTTCTTGTAAATCCAAGTGCCAATTGATATTCAAGAAAGCTGGTGCCTTGTTATAAGGGTTGCCGATCGTTTGGTTTTTGAAAGTGCGGGGGTGCATTTTAGATATTTCTAATATACGTTGGAAGTTTGTTCTACTATGATTGACGTTTTTATTTTTTCCTTCTAATTTTATTTGCATTGTCATCCGGTTCTTGCTAGATAGTTCACGTCACATGCTTCCTTGCTTTCCTACTTTATATTTATTTTAGATATAACGAGAATATTTGGGAGTCTAGATGTGATGAAGACAACTAATCACATTTCTTGTAGTGATGAACTTAAGAATTTGGAGGTTGATAATCTCAAAATCAAAATTAACAAATTCATTTCACCTAGTTAAAGCTTTCTTTAAAACTCAATGAAATTTGCTGAAAATAAGATTTTATAGAGAGATTGACTATTTGAAAAAAAAAATAGTGTATATCCAATTTTTATTTCTTAGTTCTAATTTTGAATTCATGACTATTTAGAGATATTTGACAAAACCAAAGGGTAATTGAGTCATTTTTCTCTTTAGCAACACATGGCGATCATTAATTAGTGAGTTTTTAACTTAATCTATTACATTCAAGTTTTATTTTTCACGTATTCTTCATTCATTCATTGTCATGTCACTTCAAAAAGTTTAGCATTCTGATTCACTTGCTTCAATAATGGTTTTGTTGACGTGGAATAGCCTGTGGAAACAAATAGAAGTGCTCGTTCAACAATTTCTGCTTGCACGTCTCGTTTGCTCTTCATTCATAATTAAGATCATGTTTATGGTTTCTTATCAGAAATGCTCGCCTACACTGGTAGCGAGCTCAAGATAGAGTACCACAGTAATGGTTAAAAATCTCGCCACTAACTTTGACTTTGATTTTAACTTCTACACAATTTCTAATGTTAAATTAAGTGAGTGGATATTCCCATCATTGTCTTTTTAAAATTAACTGATAACAGAGGTTTTACCCATCCAACTCATCTGATGCTTGACTAAGAGCATAGGCAGATCCACGATATTAAGTTAGTTGGGGCGGTTGCTGATGACTGCAATAATAAAATTGTTTATTAATATTTAATTAAATAATGTTAAAAAAATTTCAATCAATATATAAATGCACTAAAACGTGAAAAAGTCATATACATTTAAAAATATAATCAAATACAATATAAAATAATAAGAAAAAAAATACATTTTTCAATCATACATGTACGATCATGTTTTAAATTTTTTATGAATTCAAACGAAGCAGTTTATACGTAAAACATGACTAAATGGTAAAGACAAGCTCTGAGTTTAGGTGAAGGTTATGCAAAATTTTGAAAATAATGATTTTTAAAACTAAAACTATTTTTCACCTCAAAAGAAAAAATATTTTTCGAACTTTTAAAAGAATAAAGAACAACACTTAGATTGTCCAAATTTGAATTTTATAAAATAAATTAATAAAACCTAACAATTAAAATATATATATATATATATATCATAGAGTAATAATTTGAGTCAATAAATTTTTTAAAGAAATTATTTCGAAAGCGAAAACTAATAATATATAATTGTTTAGTTATTATTTATTGTAATGAAAAATTAAACAAAAAGTAGAAAAACAAAGAATTGAACCCCATACCTCTAGTGCACAGAATGACTCCCTTACAATATGAGCTACCCTTATTTTGTTGAATATTGGTACAATTATTAGTTAATATTTAGAGTGTGTTTGGTAGTGATTTTTGGGGGAAGAATTGATTTTTGAATAGTGATATGATGGGAAATGTGTGGTTGAAAAAGAAGAAAAAAGTATTGATGTGATGGAAAATATTATTTTATTAAAAAATGTATGGTTGAAAATGAGAATTGATTTACTGTAGAAAATAAAATTTTTTACCAAACATGCTCTTAGTCATTATTTACTGTGTTTAAAAATTAAAAGAGAGAATGTTGTTGAAGGGAATCGAACCCAAGTATCTTACATAGAAAGGCGTCCTTTCTCCCAAATGATCTACATAGCATTCCAACAAATTATACAATAACATATATATATATATATATATAATTATTTTTTATAAATTTTATATAGTTTTTTTTCCGGCAGATTCAGCACAGGCGGCCACACTGGCTCATCGGGTGCTGGATCCGCCTCTGACTAAGAGTATTTGGTATAAAGTTACGGAATAGTTCAAAGATTCCATCTTCTATATTCTGGACTGAGAATGTTCCAATTCCCTCAAACTGTGCCACACATGACCTACATTATACTAGCTATTAATTCCCGGTCTGATAAATCATTTGCAAAGTGCTTAACTACATTCTGCTTGATTCAACAGGAATCTCCACTGTTATGAACTTGTTTGTTGGAATTGCCCTTTCGCAAACAAGTTATAGGAGGGGTAGTGGACGTTCGTAGTTCCCCAAAAGTCTGCCAACAGTAAGGTTCCTCCAGTTGGTTCTTTTCTTGTAATGGACTTAGTTCTATGGTTGTCAATGTTACTCCCGAGCACGGAGTGGAGTCACTGCAGGCAAAATGAACAGGTTTTGAAGTATATGTTCCTTTTATAAACTGGTAGGAGATGCCTGATACAGCTACAGCTGATGTCTTGTTCTGGCATCTGTGCCCGTCGCAATAATACTGGTCAATCACTATAGGCGTTTCAACTCCAGAAACTTGAATATTCGAGAACATCACTCCTTGCACCGAGCCTGAGCCACCCTGCAGTTACAAACAAGCCTAATCACAAACCAAATAAGCAAAAAGACAGGAGTGGCAAGTTGGTACGCTGAGTAAAATGGTTAAATCCTAATGGTAACAATTTGGGTAAAATTTTTATTTTCATGCTGAGGGAAGGTATCATCTGTCTATGAAAACTTTACCTGCCACGTCTTTATTCTTACTCCAGTCATTGTATTCTGCAGTGAGGAGTCGCGGACAGTAATATTTGAAACGCAGGCTTTAGTACCAGCCTTCCCCAGCCCCCCAATGCTGAATCCATGACCAGGTCCACAATTCACATTGTGTATGTATACACCGGAGCATCCTGTTTGTATTGATATACAGTCATCCCCTGTAAAATATCACTAAGATGTCAAAAATTCTTGTTCGAAATAAGGATCATTTACCTTAATTATAATGAGTAATTTGAAATCAGCTTACATGAATCATTTTTCACTGATCCACTCACTTCATTGATCTACAAGAACATCTAAAGCAACTAAATCCTGAGCAACTACAGTTGTGTCCTTTTGGTTTATCCTTCCAGCTTTTGACATTTTCTACTAAAATTGCGTCACTTTTTAGAACTAAAGCATCTTTAGGTCTATGCAAAATATGTAACTGGCGTTCTTTTCTTAATCTGAGTGGTCGTAGCCAATTAAATTTTACTTTTAAGCTTAGCAAAACATGCTTTCATATGTTCAACTAGCATATGTTTGATAATAGGAATTACCACAAGCAAGAGAGGTGCTGTGAATGACCACATCTTGGGAATTCTGAAGGTGGATTCCGTCTGTGTTAGGGCTGTCACCAGGGGACGAAATGCTCATGCTAAAAACTTGAACCCCAACACAATCGTCAAACTTGAGGTGAGTCTGTGGACTGTTTTGTATGGTTATCCCGGTAACTATGACATTAGAACTTCCGTAAAATCTAAGTGCCTGCTCATCCGAGACGGACCCCAATCACTATCCAATATATATAATTCTTACTCAAAATTGCAGTAGAGGAGAGCTTCGTATGTGGTACTTACAGTTGGTTTCGTGCTTGGCATTCCTCCAGCGGCATCTGTATATATCTGCTGCAAATGAGAGTACCTTTGGTAAGTTCTATTTTATGTAAAAATTAGTAAAGAAGATTGGGAAGGGACGGGACGGGATATTAGCTGTTTTTGATTCTTTAATATTGTCTGGTGCAAACCAGTCCACCGTATCAAACATGTCACAAGTTTAAAACACGATATAGATATAGGTTTATTACCAAATCCTCTGTACCATTAATTGCGTCTGATTCTTCCGCTGGATTGTTGTCTTTCCACCAGACTGAGCCTTGTCCATCAATAATTCCTTTACCTCTGATAGTCACTCCTTTGAGATTTTTAAATTCTATCCATTGTAAAAGACCTGATCCCCAAGCTCCAGAACTGCTGGGAGCAATGATTTTCCCATCCAACTGCAGGAGATCAGAAGAGGAAAAAAAACAATGACTAGAAGCCATACAATTCTAATTCTATGAAAGTAAACACGAAATTGACGTGGAATATTTGGCAACAGGGATGCAAGATCAAGAGTTGACGCCGCATTTTTGGGTAGTGTATATTTTGTACTTGCTTGAATTCCTACAAACTGAAATGAACAGATACAAAATTTACCTGGAAAACAAGATTCGACTTGCAATTGGGTCCCGAAAATGAGATGGGTTTGACTAGAAATACAGACCCTGATGGAACCAGCACCGTTGATCCTTCCACCACACAAGCAGCTGCCCACGTTTGTTCAAATGCCTGCCAAGAATGGGTAAACATGTTAGTCTGTTCAATAGTAATAATCTTTTCTGCATTTAAATCTGTTAAGGTTCCATCGTTTGAATGTTTCTTGAATAGGACGTGCAAAATAATACATCGGGTTCACAAGTTTTAACTATTAGCATTCTCCTAAAACAAGAAAACTCACACGACATATTTGATATGTTTGACTGGACAAGACTACGCATGTTAAACATGTCCGAGAAGATTTTAGGTATACCTTTGTGTCGTCTGCAATCCCGTTACCTTTAGCACCATAACTTAAGACATTGAAGGTGGCACCACTGTCTAAAAGGGAGACACTTTGGCCTAAGGTAGGTGGATTGGCTTTTCTATTCCTCCATTGCTTGTGCTGTTTGGCAATGCAGGATGCATTATCAGAGGGCCAGACAAGAAATGCTATAAAAATGAGAAACCTAAAATTCATCATGCTAAACCTTAACATTTGATGCTGTTTTAGAGAGAGTGTGTGTGTGTGTGTTACAAAGGTGGTACTAGATTGGTATTTATAGTTGGTGAGAGCAGCCCAAAATCACTGTGGAGGCATAAGCCATACAGTTTAATTAGCTCTTTTGGCAATTTGTGCTTGCATAAGGATAAAATTTCTTATGCCAAGGCAAAAGGATTTTTTTTTTCCTTGGCATCATATTTAGTAGAATAATGTTATTTGCACTAGTCTCCCGACGTGGCATACATGTGGCTGTTAATGATTTGATATCACGTAGGGCAACTACGGTAATGAGCAACTGCAAATAACATCACTCTTTTTAGTATGTCATAAATTTATTGTTTGTTGTGATGTCAATTTATTTTGTCAATAGATCATTAAGATTGTCCCTTAAAAATTTAAATTACTATTTTCTACACCTAGGCCATGTTTGATAACCATTATTTTCCTTAGAATTAGGAAAAAAAAATTTCATTTCCATGCAAAGTAGGTGTTTTTGATAGGACAAATTTGGTCAACAAAATATCCCCCACCCACACACCCAGCCACGCGCCAGTGTTCCTCTAAATTGGGGAAAATGCTTTCCGACCATGTTCTGCCAAAAAAAAAAAAAATTTTTTTCTTTTTTTTTTTACTTTTTGGTAATGTTAACAAATTTCATAACCAATTGTAAAAAAAAATTTCATTTTAATGGATAATTTCCATGTAAAATAAAGCCAAACATGAACAAAAAATAAATCCAAAATTTCAAAATTTTTCCGGTTGAAAAATTATATCAATCAAACACACTTAATTAACAATTTCCTACAAAACAATTTTTAGACAATTAATTTTTCTGGAAATCATTTTCTTTCCACCTATTTTCCACCCTTGTAATTAAACGCATCCTTAGTTCCTTTTCTCAAGTTGAAACGGCCAAAAGCTGGAAAGCAAAGTGCTACTCGTGCGATTTGAGGAGGTCGAGTGTTTTTTCTTGTTGTTTGCATAAACTTGATATGGCGAACGCTTACCAGCTTTTAATTATATGAGAAGACAATTTGTCAAGAAATATTGGTTTTACTAATTATTATACAATTTTAGAGGTACAATACTTTCCGAAGGAGCAAAGTGTAAGAACTTCCAAGAATATATACAACATTTCTTTCAAATATTTTATACTTTTACATCAAGATTAAGCTATTGGGGGATCATAAATAAGAAAAAGTAAAACAACATGCAAAAATTTAGTGTAAGTGATAAGACCAAACTCTTAATAGACCGTTGATCCTAAGTTCAAGACTCTCGGCCGAAGAGAAAAAATCCATTGAAAAAAAAAACCCTCATAAGCGCCATATGGAAAATTCATAAATTAATTTATACAAAGGCAGGGACGAACGCAGACCTTAAAAAGTTAGGGGGGCACAATCGAATTTGCAAAAAAATTGGGAGAAATTTTACAATCGAAAATTTACGTCCAAAAAAATCATACCCTATGTAATTTTACATCCATAAATTTACATGTGATATGACTTTTTCGAATGTAAAATTTCGAAAATTTTTGATGTCATATTCTATATAAAATTTCTTAATAAAATGATGAAAATTAAATTGAAAAATTTGTATCGCAAAAATAATAAATGTTAATGAAATGATTGAATTTTTTTAAAAAAATGCGAGTTAGACGTCTTTTTTTAAGATTCACGTTAAACATATTTTTAACTATTTTCGATATCTGTTTGGATTATTCGATATGTTCATAATGTAGTTCTCGAAATAAGTTTTGAGATGACATAAGTAATTTGTAGATTCGATTAGCGTACGATCGTCGGAGAATTTTTAAAATTAGCATGTTATCGAAATTCAAATTTATTGTAATTTTGCCCCTGTTTGGTAAAGATTAAAATCAAATTTTTAGTAAATTTTGATCAAAGTTAAACAGTTATGGATTCCATGAAATATATTATTAAAATTAATTGTTAACTTTGATTTAGATTAAAATTTAGATTTCAATCGATATCAAACACGATTTTATAAAAAAAAAAAATTCAAAAGTTGGGGGGCACTTGCCCCCAGCCCCAGGACCCACCCTAGGTCCGCCCATGTAAAGAGGAATAGATGTGGATAATAAATAAATACTAGTTATGAATGTGTTATTGAAATTAATACTTGATTTTTATCGAGTTTATAAATTGTACCCAAACAGATTGTTAAATATTGTATAATCCATTAGATTTTTCCCTTTGCAGAGGGGGCATCGGAAGAAAGCTTCCTTCGCCTTCTGCTTAAGCTGCGTATGAAAAATAGAAGTCACTCTTCCTTTTAGTCATCCTATACGTGCAATGTTGTAGCTAATACATTAAATTTAAGTATAACGTGTGAAATTAGAAGGCAGAAAGACTTTTTTGATGATTTTATTTTTTATTATTTCTATTGGGGTGGACGACGTGTTGAGCATAAATGTCGCAGGGGATTCATTAATTCACTACTTTTACGCTTGTCCATGGATTAAAAAGAAAAAAAAGTATTATTGGACAAAATCTTATTCTATTTAACTGTACAATTCTTGAAATTATGAAGCCTAAACAATTGATCCGCCAGCCACTTGTGACAAGGACCAAAAATTTGTCAAGGCTGCACGTGATCATAGTTTATAGTTCTTCAAATACAACTGAAATGACCCGAGATTTATATACATGTACATTATTATTTTTATTCTAAAATCAAAGAGTCGAGTGTACGCAAACTCTTACTAATGCAAATTTAAAAGTAATTTTGATCATTTAACTCGATTTTAGGACAAAATGGACCCGTCCAAATATAAATTAATATCGACTGCACGGAATTCAATTTAAATTTGACATTTAAATTCTTTGCAGTACTTGAACAATTATGCTAATTACATCCTTAGTATTAAAAAAGTGCGAGCGAAAATTATCGAGTGAACAATTTTTTACATCATTTTCAAAGACATTTAGGGAATTCTCCAGGGAATTGGAAATTAAGTGTGTTTGATTGGTATGATTTTTCACCTGAAAAATTTTAATATTTTGTGTTTGTTTGACTTTGTTTTACGTTGAAATTGTCCATTAAAATGATAATTTTTTCCACAATTGGTTATAAAATTTGTTTCTATTATTAAAAAGAAAAAAAAATTTCCTAAAAAATCATTTTTAATCAAAGTTCAGTGTTCGTTTGGTTTTGTTTTACATGAAAATTGTCCATTAAAGTGATTTTTTTTTTTTTTTAACAATTGGTTGTGAAATTTGTTTCTATTGATGAAAAAAAAAATTCATCAATTTAAGGGAAAATGAGTGTGTGTGTGTGGGTGGGTGGGGGGGAGGCTGGAAAACATTTGACATGGAAAAAAGTGCTATCAAATACCAAAAAACATGGAAAATGAAAAACCAATTCCATTTTCCATGCAATCAAATTCCAACTTCCGCTTTTAGTCATGTTTGATATGGACAATTTTCTAGACAAATGTTTTTCCTCTCTCTACGTCACGCGCCTCATTTTCTTGGTTTTTGTTGAATTCCTTTTCCCACCATTTTGGTGGGAAAATAGAATTCCAGCATTTTTTTTTTTACAATTGAAACAAATGGAAAAAATTTGGCATGGAAAAAAATGCCATCAAATACCAAAAAACATGGAAAATGAAAAATCAATTCCATTTTCCACATGGAAAATGGAAATCAAATTCTAACTTCCACTTTTAGTCATATTTTCTAGGCAAATGTTTTTCCTCTTTCTACCTCATGCGCCTCATTTTCTTGGTTTTTGTTGAATTCCTTTTCCCACCATTTTGGTGGAAAAATAGAATTCCAGCATATTTTTTTTTTTACAATTGAAACAAATGGAAAAAATTTGGCATGGAAAAAAATGCCATCAAATACCAAAAAACATGGAAAATGAAAAACCAATTCCATGGATAATGAAAAACCAATTCCATGTTTTTTGGTATTTGATGGAAAATGGAAATCAAATTCCAACTTCCACTTTTAGTCATGTTTGATATGGACAATTTTCTAGGCAAATGTTTTTCCTCTCTCTACCTCACACGTCTCATTTTCTTGGTTTTTGTTGAATTCCTTTTCCCACCATTTTGGTGGGAAAATGGAATTCCAGCATTTTTTTTTACAATTGAAACAAATTTTATAACCAATCGTAAAAAAAAAAAAAATTATTTTAATGGATAATTTTCATGTAAAATTTAGTCAAACGAATACTAAATTTTGATAAAAAAATATTTTCTTGGAAATATATATATAAAAAAAAAAAGAAAAAAATAAAAATTATCACTTTAATGGACAATTTACATGTAAAATAAAGACAAACGAACACAAAAAGATTCAAAATTTTAAAATTTTTCGGGTGAAAAATTATACCAATCAAACACATTTAATTAATAATTCCCTAAAAAACAAGTTGTAGGCAATTATTTTCTTGGTATTCATTTTTTTCTACTCATTTTTCACTCTTACAATCAAACGGATCATTAAAGATAATTTGTGGTTTACAAATTTCTACACGAATAATGTTGTTTTAACAGGGTCGGGCCATGTCAGCCGTAGTAATGCCAGGGACAGCTGGCCCCCTGTGATAGGTGGAGGGAGTCTAACAGGTTCGACGTGACCTTATTAGTGTAGCAGATTTGTTTCTATACCAACATAGACTATGAACTAGTCTCTGTTAATTCATCTAGAAAAAGCCATTAAATGCGCCAATGGATATGGGATATTATTGACTTATTTAAGATTATAATCCTATCCTACAATAGCACCTTCTTCTTCTCACATTTAACGGCTTATCATGTGAGTGTCGTTTTCATTGTCTACAATAAACCGTTATTAGTTATCTCACAATCCATAAATCATGCATTGGCTTTTGGAATTGGGCCCACAAGAATAAATCATTTAAAGATCTTGAATTTTTATTTTTTTTATAAATTATTAGACGAATTGTAGAAATACGAAAATAGGTTTTTTTTTTCTAATGATAATCGATCTTTGAATCAATGTTTATCGGTTGCAGCCCTTGAGGGCACTCCGGAGCAAGGCTCGAAGGCGCTTGGGTCGGCTTTGTTCATAAAAATAAAATTTATCGAAAACAATATTAAAAAGTAGCCCTAGTTGTCAATTCATATAATAAAAAATACAAAATTCTTTGAAGAATTGAAGTTTTGTCTTTTAATAGACACGGGAATCTACTTATATATATTTTTTATTATAATTGATTTAACCTGCAATCATATCAAGCACCAAAAAAAGAATTGATTAATTTGGATTTCAGCTTATCTTGTTGCACGTTCTAGTCATTCGATGCTTCGATTCTATGAATTTGTATAATGGAACAACATTTTATTCTTTATTAATTCGAGAAAGATTTGACGTTGAAATTTCTTAAGAAAAATTCAAGTTGAAATAGCAAATTAAAAAAAAAAAAAAAAACTGTCCTGAATTAATTTTTTACTTTATTACGCTCAATTTTTTTCCTAAGCAGAATGCATATGAGTTGGCAATAATATTACAATCCTATAATGTTGATTATGTATCTTAGTATTTTTGAGTCGTTATATTTGTTAGAGTACGATGACCCCAAATTTGTTTTATCTAGTCCAAAAAACTAGCGGTACGACATATGTTGTGAAACCAAAATCTTGTAAATTTTTAAGAGTTTGTGATGGTAGTGGAGGGGTCAGAGCAATTTTATTAGTCTTGCGCGTGGGCGCACACACACTTATATATATATATATATATATATATTATATATATACAGAAATGATCTAATGAGCACCGGTGCTCATCTTATCCTAAGCACCGATGAGTTGGCACATTAATTCATTGGTGGATAAAGATTTTGTGAGTTCCAATCCACCAATGAATTAATGTGCCAACTCATCGGTGCTTAAGATAAGATGAGCACGGTCATTAGATCATTTCGTATATATATATATATATATATATATATATATATATATATATATATATATACAGAAATGATCTAATGAGTACCGGTGCTCATCTTATCTTAAGCACCGATGAGTTGGCACATTAATTCATTGGTGGATAAAGATTTTGTGAGTTCCAATCCACTAATGAATTAATGTGCCAACTCATTGGTGTTTAGGATAAAATGAGCACCGGTGCTCATCTTATCCTATATATATATATATATATATATATATATATATATATATATATATATATATATATATATATATATATATATATTGTAGGGTTTCAATATATTATTCGTAGTAGTCGTCCAAAGCAATCATCTCTTGTGAATTTTTCTTCTTCTTTTGTTCGTGATTTTTTCCGTCTAAAATTTTTATTTAAATTTTTGTGTTTTTGTTCTTAACTATTCTACTGCCGATTCTCGTTTAATTTCGTAACATTGTTGATGTCTGCGATGAGATGAATCAATCACTCAACTCTCATCAAGAATCATAACGAATCAAATAATAGTCAGAAATAGGTGCAAATCAATACCATATATGTTTGCCCATTGAGGGGTGACAATTTGACAAACCTTTCAAGCTCTACAAAGGTAAAACGACCTTAATTGCACAGTAGAATCAGATAGCAGAAGTTATAGGGATGATGATTATGTTGGGAAAAATGAGTGATTTGTATGTAGATATTTATTAATTATCATAATATAATAATATACATGCATTGCGAAGTTTAAAATTTATTTTTGATTCCCTTCAAGAATCGTCTTTGTATTTAGATAGAAAATGTGATAGAAATATTACCTTTGGCAAAATCTTCAAACTTCTTTGAGAATTTTGAACACTATCTTTCCACACCATTACTAATCAAATCGTCTAGTCTCCAATAATAATCTACACGAAAAACAAGAATAAGATATTAAGATTTATTTTCTTTTCTTGTGCTAGCAAGATTATGAATGAATGCTGTATTGTTGTAGTAAAACTCTCGAATCCTAATTGTTTATTGGGAACAATACATAACTCCTAGTTTTAAAGATCACATTTCATAAATAACAAACTCATTAAAATATTTCAAAAATCAGGTGATAAATAAATTTATTAAATATTAAAATACAATATAATATACATTAATTATTTCTATCAATGCCACCTCACCTACTCCATTCTATCACCCCACTACACCACATTCCCTCCACCTCTCCACCGGAGACAGCCATCGGCTCGGCGGTCGCTCTGACGACTGTTCCGGTGATCACTCCAACTGTCGCTTTGGCGACTGTTCCGACGATCACCCCAGTTTCGATGATCACCCCGACTGTCGTTCCGACGACTTAAAAATTTTCAGAAAATTAAAAATTGGAAATCACACCCTCACCCCATGGATCCACCTACCACCACCCCCATTTGCTGACACATGTCATCCGTGACTAATTGTGATCAAGTTTGTATTCATTGTGACTAACTATGACCAATTTGTGTTCAGTGGTCTGTGACTATGTCAATCTCAAGTCACAATTAACACAAAATTGCTCACAATCAGTCACAATCAAACACATACTTGATCGCATAAGGTCGCCACAAATAACCAAGGGAATGAAACTGCACATTTTGTATCGTCAATGCTTCCTACAACCGAAGTCGTACCTTCTCCAAATCCAAAATGGAATGGATATTAGGCTGTACCCTACTTAACATCAGAGAGGAGCTTGCCTACACCCCCAGCATTTTCCATGAACAAGTTACAACTTATATGAACTTCCCAATTCAACATCAACATGTGATGGATTAACCGTGACCAACTTTGTCTTCGGTGTGACTAACTGTGACCAAATTTGTATTGAATGTGACTATCTGTGACCAAAATAAATCTCAAGTCACAATCGGTCACAATCAACACAAAATTGGTCAAAAACAACCATGACGACCACCAGCATACCGCATAACCGCCACTGCATATAACATTAGTCACCACCGCCAAAACACCACCAGTCACCACCATAACACCCCACACCACACCTAACATCAACCAAACCCAACCACCACTAAGCACCATTGCACCAAACCACCGCATCAAAAAAATAAAGATTAATGGATCGCACCATGCGTAGGGAAGATGAACACCCAACCACTGGGGAGCCACTAGTTTTCACAAAATCCACCCACCTAGGGGTGTAAGCGGTCCGGTTTTTGCGGCTTTTGACAAATTTTCAAACCAAACCATTTTGACCGGTTTGAGAAAAACTCAAACCTTAACCAAACCGTTTTGACCGGTTTGAAAAAAACTCAAACTTAAACCTAACGGTTTGGTCCGGTTTTAAACCGTCGGTTTTGCGTATATTTTTTTCCTGTCTAGTGTCTACTTTTATGCCTTTAATTCAATATATATTTATATCTTACTAACAATAAATCTAAAACAAACTAAATATATCTACTATAAATTTAAATACCAACAAAATAAAAATAAAATCACAATAAACTAAAACATAGTTTTTTATTCGCCTTTTTGACGTTTTAGGATAATACTTTACGATAAAGATACAATACAAGTCCACTAAAATAAATATAAGGTCCAAAAAAACATAATAATGTCCATTTTCAACTAGTAAAAGGAATAAACGAATTAATTTTGTCACAGAACTCAAGAAACATCAAATTTTGTCACAGAACTCGCAGAACTAGCAAAATGAAGAAACATTCACATATTCAAGAAGTCACAGAACTCATGATCAATTTTGTTCTTCATACACAAAAAATTTTAATTAGCAAATTAAAAAAAAAAAGAATTAAGACACGGATCCATCTAATAATGACTTTTAAAAGACAAGCTGCAAATATTTTTCTCCCCCATTCCACTATATATATCTATCTTCATCTTCTACAATTTAACACAGAATTATACATATTCTTTCATATGTAAACAAATGTCTTTTGCGCACCTGATAGCTCGAATTTCAAATTTAAGTATTACTCACGATCAATAATATGTAAACAAATTTCAACTAGCAAGTGACAAAATTTCAATTTTAAACCTTACTCGCGATCAAATAAATGTGCAAGAACCTGAAATAGTCTAATAATACCGGCGAATGTACACTATCAGCGATTGGGAGGTTCGAGATTTCGAGGGCGTTGATAATTTGGGGGAAACCAGGAGACACCGCGGGGAGTGAGGCTGTGACCAGCGAGTTGCGAGTGAGAGAAAAGAAAATTGGAAGATTAAGGCTGTGACTTGTGAGTATATGGGCTGTTTAGTGCTACTTCTTTCAAATTTGAGCCTTTTTTATATATAATTAGGCTTGGGCTGGTCGTAAATCTTAATAATTAATAAAAAATTAGAAATTAACAAAAATACCTACAAAATGACAAAATTATTCAATTTTACAAAATTGAAATTTTGGATAAATTTTCAAAAATAAATCAATTTTTTATTTTTTTATTTTATATATTTTTCGCCGGTCCGGTTTGGTTTCAAACCATAATTGAAATTCCCAAACCTAAACCAAACTGTTTTTGACCGGTTTAGTTTGGTTCAAAACCATTTCGCTGACGGGTACACGTGGCATCAAACCGTCGGTTTCGAAATTGCGGTTTCGGTTTGGTTTTCTGGTTTGGCGGTTTTTGCTTACAGCCCTACACCCACCCCCACCATCTCCGGCACCATAGAGAGATAGACGGTAGAAAGGGCCACATTACAGCCCTTCTCTAGTAACTATGTAACGCCACCATTGTAACCACACTAGCATCTCGCACCACCACCACCACCTCCAACCTTATCGCATCTGGTGAATACGGTATGAAGAAGATTGTGGTTTGAGGAAGACTATGGTTGAGAGAAGACGACGATTGGATCTATAGAGAGAGAAAGTGTTGTTGTATGGAGAGAGAATTTTATTTTATTTTTTAAGGAAAAGAGTTGAAAGAATGGGAAAGAAAAAGACGCATCTGGAATAAAGATATTTACTTGGGTGGGTATAGGTGTGGGTGGTGTGTTAGAGATAGAAAGCATTTAACGAATAGAAATAAGAGCAATGAAACATGTTAATATAATATATATTTTATATATAATAATAATTTATTTAGTACCTGATTTTTGAATAAAATTTTTAGTAATTTGATTTTTGATAATGAAATGTTAAATCCATTTTTCGTGTAATTTTCTCTTGTTTATTTATAGATGTTTAATTGGACTTCATACATCCATTAAATACAAGTAGGCCCATAAGTTAATTAATCTAGTGAACAATACATATCTAAAATATTTACAAGATACAATTTTAAAATTAAGAAACTTATTTTAAAATTTCAAAACTCTGGTCATAATTCAAATTTTATTAAATAAATAAATAATTAAAAATACTTTATTAATTGTTAACCCTCCTTTCAAACCTTACTGAATTCCTTGTGAATCATATAGCAGTATGCAAGGAAAACAAATGCATGTCGGAATGGCAAAAAATTCGTTCAACCCGATACTCGCGAGCCCCGTTCCATGTGGGATAGGGATTACCTGTCTAATCGAATAAACGGGACGAGAGTTGTTGTTCTAAAGCAAATATGAGACGGGTATGAAAAACATGGTCATCGCCCCGATGCTGGCCAAATTTAAAGTTACTTTCAAATTTAAGTTTTTTATCAAACAAAACTAAAAAAATTATTATTTTTTTTAAAAAGAACATGATTTGTTCACAATAAATTGGAAAAAAAAGTAATAATATTCACTAATTATATAAAAAATAAAAGCAAAAAATAAAATAAATAAAGAATAAATAGGAATATAAACAAGAAAGGAGACCTAAAGGTAGAGGTGTCAATCCGGGTGGTTCGGCCCGGGTCGGCCCACCAACTTGTGAGCCCGGTAACGGCACACATGAAAAAAAGCCCACCCGCTGCGGGTTCCGGGCCGGTTACGGGTCAGTCCATAATTTTGGACTACAACCCAGGCCCACCCGCTGACCCATCCGGGTCGAGCCCATGCGGGTCACGGGTTGCGTGGGTCGCGGTTCGTTCCGGTTTGGCCCGTATGATTGTATAAATAAAATTATAAAAATATAGAATTTTTCATATTTATAGCAAAAAAATATATTTTTTTTGTTAAATGTAAACTAAAAATTGAACAAAATGATAAATTCATAATTATATCAAAAAATTTTTACATAAAATTGAAATTTAATGTTACATGAATTATTTAGAACTTTGCAAACTTAAATTTAATTTAAACAAATAACAACTACATCAAAATGCATGTCTAATTATTATTATCAAATATTTATAGTATAAGTACATCCCAACTAGGTTGGCACCTACTTTTACTATAATTTATAATTTAAGTACATCCCAACTAGGTTGACACCTACTTAACTATAATTTTTGTTTTCCAATCAATCTTCAGGAATTGCAAGATTTTTAAAGTCTTCAGCAATATCATCAATAATTTTATCTTGTATCATTCGATCCGCGAATATCCAATCTTTCACGCATATGTGAGTTTCCAAAATATCTTCTTTAAGTCTAAATCTTCTTTCGTCCAATACCCTGTTACCTGCACTAAAAGCAGACTCGGATGCAACTGTTGAGACTGGAACTGTTAGTAGATCTCGTGCCATTTTAGATAATACAGGATACGACCGCTCATTTAATCTCCACCACCCTAAAATATCTAATTTATCCACTTCATCTTCAGGTATTACACTATAATGATCAAATTGATAATATCTTTCTAATTCGGCAGGTGTGGTATTTGGATTTGCAGTTGAAGTTGTAGATGAAGAACCAAGACTATTACGTTTCTTAACTATTATGGAGAAAAAAGAAGATTTGCCTTTCGAAGTTGTACTAGAGTTTGTAAAATAAGAAATATTTTCATTGTTACCATATTTAATAAAATAGTCGTTATACATTTCATTAATAAAAGTATCCAATTGTCGATTTGTAATATTTATGTTAAAAGCTAGTGTATCAGAGAGTGATTTTAAAGCACAATGAACACCAAACAACTTAATGCGAGGATCCATTACAGCTGCCAGTGGAAAAATTAGTGGCATGTTTTCATAATATTTTTTAAACTTTTTCTCCATTGAGTAAATAATTTGAAAGAAAAATGGATCGTCTCTAAATGATGAAAATTGTTCAGCAATTTCTACTAATTGTAAAAGTACAAGATTACTAGTCGGATAATAAACTCCAGAACTAACTTTTGTTGCCTTATAAAAAGGTTTCAAAAATTTCATAACTTGAAATGCTTTTTCCCAGTCCGAATCAGTTATATAAAATTGGCTTTGCTTTGAATTAACAAATGCATTAATAGCATTAGTATAGCCAACACACGATTTTAACATTAAAAATGTTGAATTCCATCTATTAGGAATATCGTCAACAAATTTTCTTTTTCTCAATCCAAGATTTTTACAAATTTTTGCAAATTCTTGTTGTCTAGAATTTGAACAAGAAATATAATTAATAGATTCTCTAATTATACTTATTTGTGGTGTTATTAATTTCAAACCATCTTGCACAACTAAATTATATATATGACAAACACAACGCATGTGAAATAATTTAGAATCATATAGGGGTCTAATCGCCCTAATTAAAAGCTCAATACATGCATTATTAGCACTTGCATTATCAAATGTAACACTAAATAGTTTATTTAAGACACCAAATTCATTAAAAACTTGTAATAAATTTTCACACAAATTTACACCATTATGTGGATATTCAAGTAAACGAAAAGCAATAATTCTCTTATGCAATAACCAATTATTATCAATGAAATGTGCTGTAACACAAGCATAACCATTATGATTTCGTCCAGACCAACAATCAGACGTAAAACACATAATTCCATCAATTTTTTTAAGTTCATTTTTTAAATTCTCAGCCATTGTATGAAATAATTTCATAGAATCAGAACGAGCAGTATTTCTACTTACACTCTTGTAAGAATGTTGAATGTACTTTTGCAGGAATTCCTCAAAATACTGATCTTCTGCAAATGTGAAGGGCATCTCACGAGCTGCTAAAAATTCCGACATCCCAACTCGCATTCGTTCCTGCGAATAAACAAAATTAGTAAAAGTGACTGATCCACTAGCATTAGTAAAACTAGTAATTTGAGTTTGTCTAGGATCCAAATGTCCTGTTTCATTTAGATGTTTCTCTTTGTGTCTCCGTAGCGTGCCGGTGCCTTGACCATATCTCCAGACATAATCTTTTTTGCAGATATTACATACTGCTTTTCCATCCTTTTCATTTACTGTAAAAATTTGCCACACCTCTGATATTTGTTTTTTTTTCCTTGATGATTGATATGATCCAACTTCTGCAACATTATCATCTTCTAAATTTATTGGGGAGCAACTATTATTGAAAATAGGATTTTGAGACAAAAAATCATGAAAATCCATAATATAGTAGTATTAAACAGTTTAGTAGTAAGAAGAAAGAAATATAATAGAGAATCCGAGATGATGATAATATTTGTAGTTGAAAGACGAAAATGAAGTGAACTTATAGATGAAAATGAAAATGCAGTTTACTACCAATGTGAATTCAAAACGAAAATGCAGTTTACTACCAATGAATTGAATTTATAGATGTTAAATAAATTTTACCGTTACAATTTCGTACTTCACAACCCAATTAAAAAATAATAATAATAATAATTAAATATTGCATACAGGCGTAGTTGCAGGCTACGCCTGCAGCAAGCAGGCTGGGTGAACGGCTCTCTCCCCCTTTTTCTGGCTTTGGGGAGAGAGCCGTTGGGCTCTCCCCTTTTTTTTTTCTACTTTTTTAATTTTTTTTTCCTTTCGCGGGCCGTGGGTTAACCGCGGCCCGTGAAGCCTAAACCCGCGAAACCCGCGGGTCACAACTTTTTGGCCCGTGAACCGCCCGCACGGGTCACGGGTCGGCTCGCGGTCCCGGTTTTCACGAGCCATGGTCGGCCCGTCCGTCTTGACACCTCTACCTAAAGGTATGAAAGGTTTGCATAAAATAAATGCGAATTGCTCCTCCGTCCAAGCTGGCCACATGCTATCAGATGCACATAAAACGTGACACTTGTAACGGAATCAGTTACTAAGAAGCTAACAAAGAGCCGTCATCAATCTTCTTCTAAAATGACCAAATTACCTCCATACTTGGAGAAAAATCTATAAATATCGTCTCATTTGAATAGAAATGCATGCAATTCAAATATCTCTCTCTCAAATAGTCATTTTATCTCTAGCTCCGATTTGAATATCAAAACTAGTGAAATTTGGAGGTAAATGTTCTGGCTACGTGAGAGATTTGCTGATTCAATTTGAAGGTGAACGTTTTGGCTAGGAATACCTTGATAAGTTAATAAGTAATCGATTCGTTAATAAATTAGTATTTATTTATTAATTCATCGATTATTTAATATTTGCTAAATAAACAGATTTTTCTTGGTCCCAAGGCTATTAATTTATTAGCAGCCTCAACCTCCTAGTCAAAATTGGTAGCTTCAAACTTCAACCTATTTATTTCTGCCTTCGCCTTTTCAACCTTTTTAGTGAACTCCCTATTCACTCTCTGGAGGTGCTTCATTTCCATCTGAGCTGTTATATGAAAGCCTACGAGCCTACAAGGCGACCACGCCTTCATCAAGTCAACCAAGGCACAAGACTCGACATAGAAGGCATACTTCTCTGTTCAGTACTTAACGATAAACCATTGTAGCCGATTAGACATGACAGGAATAAGGCATAGGTCGCAGGGCGTATCCGTAAACCCCCTCAAAAAGCTTCAAACCTTATTCGGAGTGGACTCCTCCCTTATAACCTCTTTCCCCTTCCCCTTTTCCTTATAGATTCATTGGGGTATTTCATCTTCTTCCACCCTTATTGCATTTATTAGGCTCGCCATTATTTGGCTCTTCCTTGACTCCTCTAGGGTCATCTGGCAAGTGGGCGACAGTGAAGGATCGGAAAACTTGGTTATTATAATTTTCCTCTTGGTAGGCTTTTCCTAGGGAGGCTCTACCTTTTCTTTCCCCTTTTTCTCAGCAGGAGGTAGCGTAGGTTCGCTTGGAAATTTAGGCCAGTCCATCTCGTTGTTGGTGATAGGTAGAGGTGTTTTGTTTAGGACGTAAGCATTCTGGCCTAGCTTCCTCAGATTGAACTTGTCCAACTTTGACATACTCCTTCTTCTCATGTTGGTCTGTAATTAAACAAAGATGAAGAGTTAATACTTAGTAAAATTTCAAAGGAAAAGTTTTGGTCGAGGCGTTCTAAAAACGTTGAATGATTTTCTCACTTCCAATAGTATCGAATGTATCATTCTCAATGTAGGTAACCAAGCTATCATTCATCCATTCATCATCCATCCGATTTCGTAAATGATTTTTAATCATGTTCATTGTTGAGAATGCTCTTTCAACTGTTGCAGTTGCAACTGGTAAAATCAAGGCTACTTTCACAAGCATATACACCAATGGATATACAACGTTCCTTTCTGTTTTAACTAAATTCTTTACAAGACCACTAAGTCCATCCACTTCTGAAGATTCATCACTGGACCACATATCAAAATGTAGGTTTTCAATTACTTATCGAGCGCCAAGAGAACAAGTTAAGAAAATTCTAATGAATAGAATTGAGAAAGACGAAATAACTTATCCTTAATCAAAAGCATGGAAAGAATTGTTTAGATTCAAACATGCCACACAAAAAGTAGCTCGGGATTTACCTCCGTGAAACCATTGTTGAGCTCATGAAGTTGCTTGTCAATCACCCAATAAAAGAGTTCAACTTTGTAATGGTGCATATTAGTATGATGTTGAGCATTATGCCTTGCCCGGCCGAAAGTACATAAACTCTCATAAGATAGCAACACAAACAAAAAGCAATCATTTTCAATGCTATACTCTAACCAATTTACAAACTCATCAAACCATTCTGACTTGAAACCACAAGATGAATTTCCAAATTTAGATTTTGGAAATTTGTGTCCACAGGTTGACACGGATCTTTCAATAAATGGGCTCTTCGGATTTCATCTCTATCATTAGGATTTGCAATCCTGGATCTGTTGGAAGACTGTTTAAATCAATTTCAACACTTTCTTTAGTAATCGAACTTTGCTCCTGTCTTGATTTTCGGATAACAAACTTGTCCATTGATCAATATCTAAAACAAAAAATAAAGCCATAGCGAATGAAAGCTATTACAAAAAATAGACAAAACTAAATACAAGTTTTAAACTGAATTAAACATCCGCTCAGACTCAGGTAACGTTAATTGCTATATAGGAGACTATGTATGATACTATGATCAGTTAACAATAATTATTTAGTTGCTAAACAGGTGCTCGACCAATTTGACCATTAAATTTACCAAATCAGTATTGCAATTTTAAAATTTTGCAGACCCTCACTTCAAAAGTTCAAAACCTGATAAACATATCAAATTACAGAAAGAAAAAAACATGGTCCATGAGCAAACTGTTTCGCGCGGGTTATCGCTAACAATCAAAAAAATGTTCAGGCGATTGTGTAAGGATCAAACCTCTTGAGACAAAGTCTCAAAAAGGAGTGCTTTATTGATGAAAATTACAATTGGAAATAAACAAAATGCCTCCAAGGGGCACAATCACACGAGTACTAAAAGTAGATGTTTTAAAGTTAAACTAAAAAATTGAAATTATATATTCTCTGTTGAAAGTGTTTGATTTGGGGTCCTCTTCTCTATGTCTTCCTTTCTTTTTTATACTCGCTTGATAATTTCTTTGTAAAAAACTGTTTGGAAACTGCTTGATGCTCTATAACTACCCACTTTCTTCATGATGGCTGACTTGTCATGGAACTGCCTTCTCTAACTGTTGCTATTACTCTTGTCGTTTAACTGCCTACAACCGGGATTCTTAGATCGTGGGGTGTGATAAGGTTGCTTAATAACCGCTTCAATAACTGCTGCACTGGATAACCATAATACCTTATATTCGCTTAGTTCCTGGGTGACTCGAAGGTTTGAGCGAGAACGGGATCATCGCTCTGGGCGACCGTAAGACACTACATTCGCTCAGATCCTGAGCATCTTACAAGCTTGGAAGATGATGTTTGTTCGTGAGCCTCCACTGCATTCATTAATGGTCATGTTTGGGTCTTCATCCTGAATTTCCCAATTGGGCCTCATTCCTTGGACTAACTTTTTGTATGTCAACAATTACCCCCCAATATGGCAGAATTAATATCAATTATTAATCTTTGCCATATTCTTCCTTTATATTTTCCGACAATATTTGAAATTCCCAAAAATTTCAATTATTATTTCCGTTTGACGGTAACCCTTCTATAACCTGAAAAGGTGTAACGTTACAAACCACTATAAACCCAAAAGATACGACACTTCGTCGCGCCATTACCTTCACGTCTTTACATTGTGCGTTCTATAAAGGTCACTATTCATTGTCTTGCTTCCTCACTACGCTTCTCAAGAAACCTTCACAACGTCTGTACTTTGCATCAAATGGCGACTTCACAAACTCATTCCGATGATTCCTTCAGTTTTGAGGATTTTCAAAACCTTCTTAGGCTATATATAAAATAACACTTTCTTTTACAACCCAACCTTGACTTTCATGAGTTCTATCTAGGTCCGTCATTCAATGATGCTGAATCGGTCGGACGGGCGGCAGTGGGTCAGCTATTTCCTTGCACTGAAGACCTTCTTTTTCTGAACTCCCTGCCATTGAAACCAATCCGCGATAAAGGTATTCATATTTGGCCAAAAACTGATCCTAATTTTCATAGATGGCATGTACGTATGGTAAATCATGGTCCCACCAAATCAATTTTTGATCGTACTAAGATTTTGGACCTATTAGAAATTACCCTTTTTTCCCCAACTTATGACCCAATGCTTTTTCCAACTGCCTTGAGTTTTTGGTCTTCTGAGTATAACACTTTTGTTTTTCCTCTTGGCCCAATGTCTATTACTCTAAGGGATGTTGGAGCCCTAGTGAATCTTCCGCCCTCGGGCGATACCATCTTTCCTGGTATTTTGATTTCCAGTGTTGCCCCAAAGTTTGAAAAGAAAATTACTGAATCTTACTCAGGCATGCAAGGCCTTTATACTGCTTCCAATTCTGAGCCTACTCATGCTAAGCGTGCAGCCTTCCTTCAAGCCTGGCTTTGTAAATATGTTCTTTGTGTCCTTAGCCTGAAACCCTCTATTAGTTATCCACCTCTATCGTATGAGTTGGTGCGTGGCAGGTCTTTGAATTTATGTTCATTCTTTTTAGCCCCCATTTTATAGAGGTATGGCTTCTCTCCAATTCCAATTAAGGAATGGTGCATCTCCCACTGGCAATGGGCCTCTTTGGTTTGCTACATTGTGGTTGAGATCCTATTTTCCACAACTTGGTGCTCTACCATCTCCTCCTCGAACGAGACCTGCTATGGGCTATTCATTCATCAATTGAGCCCTGTAAATATGTCTAGCAAGGACCTTTTTACATTCTTTTATAATTTGAATTCAACGCCTTCCTTTTTCCCTTCTTCTCCTTACCAAGTCCCTCTTTATGTGCGGCCTCTTTCTACCTTAGCTGAAGTGAGCACTTTCTTGCCCATTTGGGTTCAATTTTTGGTTGGAAGAGAACTATTCCATGACATTGTCACAAGAACAAATACCAAGGCAGGGGTTGAGATATATGCTCCCCAATTTTTTGCTCGCCAACTTGGTTTTGGCCAAATGTGGCATGTTCCTCCTTGTTATTCTAAGAACTTGACAGAGCGTTTCTATACTATCAATAAAATCGAGGCACAAGCCATTGATGCTCGCAATAACCTTTTGGTCAAAGGTTTCTCTTTGGCTCCTTTTAATCCTACCGCTGTCACACGCACCCCCTTTTTGACCAACTCTGGCCATTTGTGAAACGCAGGTTGTTCACAACTGATGCTAACCGTGCCTTCCACCTACTGGATCGACCAGATACTTCTTCTACTTCTACTTCTCCTATCCTAGCCACCCCTATATCTATTAGGAATCCCACTTCTTCTCCTCAATCACCACTTACTCATGCTAAACGTCCTATTCTTCCACCTGCTTCTCCACCTATTCAGGCTACTATAGCCAAAGGTGCCTCCAGCCACAAACGGCCAGCTTCAGCTTCTCCAATTTTACAGGGTAATGATGATGATGATGATGATGATGATGATGCTCCTCTCATCCTTAGGAGAAGGTAATTGAGTTTTTTTATTCATAACACACCATCCTTCATGTATTAATGCTTTACCTGAATTTTTCAGAAGAGTTCAGCTTCTCCCTCAAAGGCTCTAGTCTTAGCATCTCCTGTCCCATCGCCTCCTGCTGAAGCTACTTCATCCAAATTATCTGATGAAGGAACTCTGTTTAAAGAGAAATCCTTAGTCCCAGAGTCTTCATCATAGCCAGTTGAAGAGCTGCCATATTCCCAGGGCGTTGACCCCCAAGTGTCGAACCGGAAGGTAACACATATTTTGATGTTTTTACCCTTACTTGTGCTATTGGTTTTCGATTCATTGCTTCTTTAATTCTGCAGAGGTTCCCATGTACCTACCCATTGTGGCAGAGTCTACTCGTTTAGATAAAGAGAAATCTCCACAGGTGGCAGAATCAACCGGTGATGTGCCTGAACTTCCCAAAGTTACTGATGAGGTAGCCTTTTGCTTCTTTCTATTTTCACTTCGCTTACTGCAGTGAAATGCTCGCATTTTTCCTTACAGGATGCTGATGTCATTGTGTGTTCCATCTGGGACTTGTTCACTTCTTGGGGACAAGTAAAGACATCCTGCCCTTCTTCAACCAGTCATCCTTCTGCTTCATCTTCTGTTTTTTCGGAGAAAAATATGAAGACTCTCAAAAAATCAGTGTTTGAGTATGTTTCTATCATGGACATGGATATTGGTAATGCTAGTGCTGCCAGACAAAAGGATAAATTTGAGCTCTTGAGTACGAAATTGGCGCAAGCACTTACACTTCCGTCGCTCAATGTTTCCTCTGACTTTAAGGCAACGTTGAAGGCTATCCATTCTGAAATCCTCTCCTTGCTAGCCAAAAATGTCGAATTGAGGGCTAAGAGTACTCAGCATCTTCGTGCTACATCTGAAAGAGAATCTTTGCTCCAAGAGATTGATAAAGCCGAAGTTGAATTGAACGAAATCTCCTCCGAAGTTATGATTGAAGATTCTTTGATGATAAGCTTGGCTGCAGAGATGAAGGAACTTCAAGTAAAGATGGATGACTGCAGGGCTAGAATGGCTGCCAAAAAGTGGAATGCTTCTCAAGGAATTGAACGAACCAAGTCTTTGGTTGAGCGTTACACAAAGCTGCAGGTTGATGACGATGTTGTAACCGAATTAACTACCACTTCTTCTAGGCAGAGCGATGATTAGGTAAGGCTTAGGGAACAAATGCGTTCGGCTTGGGGCGAATTGTAATTAAGACATTTGATGCCTTTACTTTCCTTTTTGTAATTTCGTACTAGCTGCTATTACTAATTTTGAATAACGGCAGCCACTGTCATTAATGAACGACTATTTTATTTATTTATGCATTAATTGACGTCTTATCAATCGTCAACTCCCCAATCATTTAATTACCTTATGTTAAAACTCATGTACATTTCCCTTTGGTGTTCCAATCTCATTTTTCAAGACTTTGGGCCATTTAATTTCAATTACGATGCATGTATGTGGCCATTAATATTCTGTCCTTTCACTTTCACACCTCTATAAATGCGTATGTGTTCTGCATTTATCATCTTCATCTTCATTCTTTTCTTCAAAAAACCAACTCGCTTGCCATCGTTTGACATCTCATATAGTTGATCAACCATTTCTCTCTTCGATAGAAATGGATAATTTGATCTATTGTCCATTTTGCTGTCTGACTTGATATCACCTTTGGTATGGGAGATATAGGAAATGTTCTTTGGCCAATAAAGGTCTTCCCAGCGTCTCCATTTATATTCTCCGGAGGGAGTTCAATGATGGAAGGCAATTTACGAATGCCTTTCAGGTCACTTAGCTTGCTGAGAGTACTTCTCAGCCTCCTTGCCTGCTATGGCAGCAATGTAATTAAGAAGGCGGTTTGCGAGTGTTTTTCAGCCTTTTTGCCTGTTGAGAGTGCTTCTCAACCTCTTGGCCTGCCATTGCAGCAATGCGATTTGGAAGGCGATCAAGGCCAGTTCACCACTTTTCTTTGTGATCGATAGAAGAATGGTGACAACATGCTCCCGATTGTAGCTTATAGACCATCTTGTATTTTGTATCTCATAATTTGTAATGAGTATTTGATAATAAAAGAATTTATTTGAACGTACTTCGTTCTTGTATTATTTACTTATGATCGCTCAATACTATTATTTATTCATGTCTTTATTTGTTCACTTTCCCATGAGAAAGGAACATACTTTTTTAAGTATTTGCCATTAATGAACCTCATGTACTTAGAGCCGTCTAAATCTTCTAAATGATAGGCTCAATTAGGCAATACACTGTTCACTTTATATGGCCCTTCCCAATTGGGTGACCACTTGCCATACTTTGGATCTTTTGCTATCCAAATGCAGTATTGTTTTCCAAACCAATTCGCCCAGGCTAAAAAATTTGGCTATAACTTTTTTGTTATAAAATTTAGCCATCCTTTGTTTTTGAATTTGTAATCTATCTAGGACGTCCAACTTTAATTCGTCCAACTCTAATAGGTTTTAGATTAATGACTCAGCATACTCGTCATCACTTAACTTATGTTGCAAACACACTCTGATTGATTGCACATTAATTTCCATAGGCAAAACAGCCTCATGTCCATAAGTAAGTTGAAAAGGAGTAACTTTGGTACTTGAACGAGGCGACGTCCTATAAGCCCATAAGGCTTTGTTTAAACATTCGTGCCAATTTCTGACATTTTCATTTATCATTTTTCTTATGATATTTTTTAGAATCTTATTAGAAGATTTTGCCTGTCCGTTAGATTGAGCGTAATACGACGTGGAGTTTACTAACTTAACTCCAAACTCGCTCAAGAACTCCTTCACTTGATCTCCATTCAGGGAAGTTCCGTGATCCACCATCAAAGTTTATGAAATCCCAAATTTATAAATAATATAATCACGAATAAAATCTATGACACTCTTCTGGGTGATCTCCTTTAAAGGTATCGCTTCTACCCACTTAGTGAAGAAATCTGTTGCAACTAATACAAATGTATGTTGCTTAGACGATGGGGGATAAATCTTCCCTATCAGGTCTATCGCCCAACCTTTGAATGGTCAGGGTTTAATAATGAGTGTCATTTCTTTTACTGTCGCTCTTTGTATCGAACCATGCTTTTGGCATGCTAAGCAACTTTTTGCATATTGAACACATGCTTATCCCATTTTGGGCCAGAAATATCCACTCCTAATAATCAATCATCTCATCCTTTGGCCAGCTTGATGAGCTCCACATATCCCCTCATGCACTTCAGCCATGATCGTTCTGGCTTCTTGCAAACTTACACATTTTAGTAGTATATCATCTGAACGTTTCTTAAATAACTCTTCATCTATCAATGCATAATTCAACGAACGCAACTTCATTTTCCTACTACTTTCCTTATTAGGTTCTTTGAAGAACCTTTTAATCTCTGCTCTCCAATCTATTGCATTTCCATCTTGTATGCAATGAACTCCGATCTTTCTCGCCCTCCTTTGTACTACGGGCAATATTACTCCATATTCACAAGTAGATTCCCAATTAAAGCTTTTGAATAACTTGAGGCCATTTGGGCCAACTTATTTGCTATGTCATTATACATTCTATTAACACATTGAAGCTCTACTTGGTTAAATTCTTCCAACAATTCTTGGGCGATTTCATATTGACTTACAATGGAATCACATTGACACTTAAAATCACCAATCAATTGGTGAATTACCAATTGAGAATCGCCCATGATAATCACATTCTTTATTTCCATATCTATCATCAACTTTAAGCCCACAATTAAGGATTTGTATTCGGCTTGATTGTTGTTACACAGCCTATCCAAAGTGAACGCGAATTTGTAACAAATCCCTAAAGGATTTATCAATGTTATTCCTACCCCTGCACCTTTGGAGGTTTTTGATCCATCGAAATATAAAATCCAAGGTTTTAATTCGAATGAATCGATTTCTAATTCAATCTCCTCAGGCATGTCAAGGCATGGATGATCGGCCAGAAAGTTAGCTAAAGCCTGATTTTTTACTACCTTTTGGGGTTTGTATTGTATTTCGAATTCTGACAATGTTAAAATCCAAAGGCCTACCCTTTGGTGTAAAATAGGTCGAGAAAAGATATATTTAACCAAATTTACTTTAAAAATTAAATAAACAGTTACATGTCATAAATAAGCCCTTAGTTTTGTACATGTGAAATATAAAGCAAGACATAATTTTTCAATAGCAAAATAATTACATTCACATTTTGTTAGCCGTCTACTCAAATAGTAAATCACCATTTCTTCACCAAATTCGTCTTCTTGTGTGACCATCCCAGCTATCGATTCTTGTTCAGTCGATACATACACTTTCATTGATCGTCCTTGGATTGGTGACACCAACACTGGTGGACTCGATAAATATGTCTTTAGGCTTTCAAAAGCCTTTTGATGCTCTTCTTTCCAAACGAATTCGTCCTGATTTTTCAGCTTTAAAAGAGGCGAAAAAGCTTTCGTTTGCCCTGCACAATTAGAGATAAAGCGTCTTAAAAAGTTTACTTGACCTAGAAATCTTTGCAATTCTTTTGTTACTAGGTGATTTGGCCTCTAAAATAGCCTTCGCTTTATTCTTATCGAGTTCAATTCCCTTTTTGTGCACTAGAAAACCAAGGAAGTTTCCCGCATTAACACCAACTGCACACTTTAAAGGATTCAATCTTAGGTTATATTGCCTCATTCGCTCAAATGAACGTCTTAGTTGCTCAAAATGGTCTTCCTCTTTAATGTATTTGACAACTATATCATCTACATACACTTCAACAAACTTGCATATCATATCATGAAAAATCAAGTTCATCGCTCTTTGATAAGTTGGCCCTACATTCTTCAAGCCGAAAGACATAACTACCCATTCAAAACATCCTAAAGCTCCAGGTCATCTAAAGGCCATTTTTTGTATATCTTCTTCAGCTATGTAAATTTGATTGTATCCTGAATACCCATCTATAGAGGAATATATTACGTGTCTGGCAGTCGAGTCTACTAAAGAATCTACCGTAGGCATTGGATATTCATCTTTGGGCGTGGTTAAGTTTAAGTTTCTAAAATCTATGCACACTTTTAACTTACCATTCTTTTTTAATGTGGCATAATATTAGACAACCACTCGACATATCTGGCCGTTCTAATAAAACCTTCTTTTAACAATCGCTCTATTTCTTTCTTAATTTCAGGAAGTACATTAGAGGCAAAACACCTGAGAGTTGCTTGTGTGGTTTAAAATTTGGCTTAGTTGGTAATCGACGTTCTACCAAATTCCTATCTAAACCAGGTATATATTCATATTTTCAAGCAAAACAATCCTTATATTCTTTTAATAAAGCGCTTAATTTATTACTAACCTCATGATCGAGCATCTGGCTAACAAATATTGGGCGATCTTCCCCTACGTTGCCAATATTCGCTTTAATCATAGGGTCTTGTGGTTGAGCGTATCCAGACTTTGTGATCCTCATTACTTCATCGTCCTTGTTTCCTATAGGCACTTCTTCTTCTAAACAATCTACCTTGTTGAGTTCTCGGCCAATACTCTGCTCCAACTCGAACACTGCCAATTTGTTTTCCAATGCTTTTAATGCTGCTTCTTCTTTCGTCTGGTCTTTACATTCTTTATTGAAAACCATTAACTTGGCTTTGAAGGCCTGAATGTCGGCCATTTGCCTTTATAGCAGACAACTCATTTAAATTTCTTTGATTAACTTTTTGCCAATCACTAGCTCTTCCAATGCCATTATGTTTGGCCTCATTTGACTGAACATTTCAGTAAGTGCATCCACTGAAAATGGCTCTTCACTCTGTGCAATAATTTGAGTTTCTTCTCCATCTTGGACTACCCTGATAGGTCCATAATTCCCTTCGTACATGAATCTTTCTACCAAATTTGCTTCTGCAACAAAGGGTCTATGATCTGCTTGCACTACTTCTGCTTCGCCCTTGTCATTCTAAAACACCAAGCACTGATGGAGGGATGAAGGGCATCGACTCCCATGAATCCAATCCCTTCCTAGTAGCACGTTGTAACTAGTAGGACCATCTATTACAAAGAAAATAGTGGTCCTAGTAGTTGTCCCTACAGTTATGTCCAGTGGCATAACTCCTTTAGCCGAAGTTGCCCCTCCATTGAAACTTGTGAGAATGACTTCTGTTGGAATCATATCACTTTCTGTCTTTGCGAACTTCCTCATCATTCTGGACGGGATGGTGTTTATGACTGCTCCATTATCAATGAGTACTTTAGCCACAGGTATACCATTAACTAAAGCTTTCACGTACAATGACCTCAAGTGTTTAGTTAATTTCATGGCTGGTCTCTTGAAGATAACTTTTTCCGCAGCATCTATTTCCATTTCCTGTTTGTCCTTTGTTGAATTATTTCCTTGTGATAACTCAACATCCAATATGTCGCACTGAGCTTCTATTTCCTGAATTCCATTTATACTATTTTCTAGTGTTTCTTCTTCAGTTACCCATCTCGTAGGGGGAGGCAATATTCTTGGAGGTGACCCATATTTCTCAGAGCGAGGCACTCTCCTCTTCCTTTTAGGTGTCCCGTACAACACATAGTAATCAAAGGAACGCCCAGATGGTTCTCCCAACAAGTCTACCTCGCGAACACCTTCTCGATGTAGTTGTTTCAACAACGTATTGCGCGATACTCCCATTTTCTCCTCTCTACTTCCAGATCAATTTCTTCTTCGATGTCCGTCATACCATCGTCCTCTTCTCCGTCGTATACCCCCCTAGATGTCTGGCCTTCTTCACATTCCAGTACACATGCTTCCTCTTCGTTATCCTCAATTTCTTCCTCCTCTTTTTCTTTGTTTTTGAACTCATTGGCCAGTAAATAGTTATTAGCCATGAAATGAGGTAACGTATCGAACTGAATAGTGAGGGGCTGATCTGGATCTTCTTCATCCTTTTTGCCTCGCTCAAACTTTGATCTCCCAGAAGAACTTTCTGGCAGTTCTTCCATTGATTCACCTGTACCAGTCTCTTTACTATCTTCGAGAACATTTTGATTAGCCACCTCGAGTAATTTAGGCGCTTTAGGATGTGACAATCCCTATTGTTGCCTTATCATTCATCCATAATTCCGTTGAAAACACTTTTGTTGGATTTTAGTCATCTTATTGAAGGGTATCACCCTTCCTGCATTATACTTGAATGAATGCCATACATTTGGTTGGCGAGGTCTCGGCCTAAATGTCCTCCTATTATTCATTTGGCCTGAACTGCCTATCAAAAGGCAGTCCTCTATAGAATGATGTACGTCGCCCTCTAACAGGCTGAGCGTTTGGGACAAAATCAGAGCGATGGTGATGCTGCCATATTCCTGATTTCTCTATATTTGCACTCACTTCTCCTTTACATTTTGCATACAAGATATTTCCATCTTTTCTAGGCTCTTTTCCTTTGATACGTTCAAAAACACTGGGATGTGGCTCAGGATCTTCTTCACCCTTATCTATAACCAATTTGAATTTCGACAGCTTATTTTTGAAACCAGTCGTCACCATGTTCACCCCAAGTAGCTGTGGGAAAGGATTTTCATCCACTGCCATTTTCTTCTTATCTTCTAACGTGATTTGCCCTAATTCTATAGCATCCTATAACACATGACGAAAGACCAAGCAATTATTAGTCAAATGTGACCATGCATTATGCCATTTACAATATTTTTTACCCTTAATTTGTTCAGGGCTTGGCAATTTATGCTTATCGCTCAATTTTATCTGCTTATCCATATACAGTTTGTCAAATATAAGGTTAGCTTTGGTCACATCGAACAAGAACATCCTAGCCTATTTGTTTTCATCTTTTATAGGCTCACTCTTTTCCGACGCTCTAGGTTTGGCCATTATAGGATAGGCGTAAGCATCCCCTTTAATTAATTCGGCCAAACATACTTCAGTTTGATCATAATATTCATTGTTGATAGTATGAACGTTAAAATTTGGGTCTTTATAATAAGTCCCTTTACTAGAGTTTTTCATTTGTTCTCTTCTCTTATCAATTGTTCATACCTAATCACGTTCATGCTGAGTTGGAACAGATTAGGAAATTCTCTATCTTGGAATTTCTTCTTCAAATCAAAGCTCAAACAACTTTGAACGATTTTGAAGAATTCCTTCTCAGGTAGAGGTACAAAACATTTGCTCTTGGCTGTTTTGAACCTTTGAAGGAAACCTTCTGCCCATTCGTTTGGCATTTGACGTAAATTCGCTAAATCGGCCAAAGTGACTTCAGATTCAGTCTTATAAAACTGAGCATGGAACAATTGTTCCAACTGTTGCCATGTTTGAACAGAGTTTGTTGGCAAATTAATGAACCAGGAAAAGCTACTCCTATTAATGAACTAGGGAATAACCTCATTTTATGATAGTCAATCATTTCACCACTTTACAATGTGAATCGCCCTATATGTTCTAGAGTAGACACTTCTCCTAAACCAGCGAATAATGAAAATTCTGGCTCTTTGTACCCTCTAGGCCATGGATATGCTTGATCTATCCAATTAGGATATGACTTTGTGTAAGTCGGCCTAATGACAGGATGTATCCCAAAGGCCATTTGATCCTTACTATCTCCATGATTTGATTCATCAACATGACGTTGGGATCATATGGAATCCCTACAGGTTGGTTTACTGGATGATTTGTTTGAGGCCTAACATTTGGTCCTTGGCTGGCAACAAAATTGTCATTGTTTGGGCCATTATTATCGTTAGCCTGAGTATTTAATCCATCATTAATGCGCGGGATGTTCTGTCTATTATTCAAGACATTGTCTCTTATATTTGGATTACCCCCCAAGTTTGTAATCTCATTACCACCATTCAAGTTTGGTGTTCCATTACCTCCCTGATTTGAAGTAGACATACCAAATGGTGGTTCTAATCCTTGATTTAAGTTCAAACCAGGAGAATTATGTGCTGAATTATGTCCCACAATCGTCCTGTTTGAAAGTGGTTTGCAATAGGCATAACTAGCTGACACATTTAGCCTACTAACTTATTCATTATTTCGTTCAATGTATTTAGTTGTTTGGCCATGTTGTCATAATGTGCGTTCCCATTTTGGGTAAATCTTTCCATATTGTGAACATTTCGTAAATTTACCTGTTCAACGACATCCTGTGTAAGTTCCCCAAGAAATGCACGCATGGTTCGAGGACTCAACTCTGTCATTGGCTCATAGCGACTTGACTGCTTTGACTCTGTCCCTCTGTTCGTGGAGAGCTTTCTTGTTCCTCATATCGCTCGATCACAGACTGGACTACTCCTTGACTTGCTGGTTCCTTATCAGAATTCTTATGAGGCATAATGCTTTACTTTTTTGTATCCTCAAACATCAAACACCAATTGTCCTATTGGGCGTGTCAAATTGTTTCGCGTGGGTTATTGCTAACAATTAAAAAAAAGTTCAGACGATTGTGTAAGGAACAAACCTCTTGAGATAAAGTCCCAAAAATGGATGCTTTATTGATGAAGATTACAATTGGAAATAAACAGAATGCCTCCAAGGGGCGCAAGCACACGAGTACTAAAAGGATATGTTTAAAAGTTAAACTAAGAAATTAAAATTACATATTCTCTGCTGAGAATGTTTGATTCGGGGTTCTCTTCTCTATGTCTTCCTTTCTTTTTTATACTCTTTTGATAATTTCTTTATGAAAAACTGTTTGGAAACTGCTTGATGCTCTATAACTACCCACTTTCTTCATGATTGCTGACTTGTCATGGAACTGCTGTCTCTAACTGTTGCCATTACTATTGTCGTTTAATTGCCTACAACCGGGATTCTTGGATCGTGGGGTGTGATAAGGTTGCTCAATAACCATTTCAATAACTGCTGCACTGGATAACCATAATACCTTATATTCGCTCAGTTCTTGGGTGACTCGAAAGTTTGAACGAGAACGGGATCATCGCTCCGGGCGACCGTAAAATACTCCATTCGCTCAGATCCTGGGCGTCTTGAAAGCTTGGGCGATGATGTTACTTTGTTCGTGGGCCTCCACTGCATTCATTAATGGTCCTGTTTGGGCCTTCATCCTGGATTTTCCAATTTGGCTTCATTCCTTGGACTATTCAATTTGGGTTACATTTTTTGTATGTCAACACAAACATATAAAATAAAACTAAAAAAGGCAATTTTTACCTACACTTTTCTATACACACATAAATCTACTACACAATACACATAAAAACGGAGATTAATAGAGAAGAATATACAATTTCTTAGTTACACAATCGACGTTGTGTAGAGTTGTAGAATTGAGAATTCGAGAGAGATGGGAAAAAAATTAATGTTGCAATCGCACAGACATTCACAAAGAGATTTAGTGGAGAGCAATGGGAAAGATTAGGTTTTGGCCTTTGTGGATATTGGTATTGGGCAGGAATGTATTAATTAGCTTTTAAATTTTTTGTTTTAGGCTTGGGCATAGGCTTAGACAAATTTTCAAGTTTTCATTTGGTTTTAATTTCTTTGCTTTGGGTTTGGGCTGATGAGAACATGGGCTAATTTTAGTTTTAATATGGGTTTATATATATAAAAAAAAGACTTGGATCGGGTGTAGGGGATGTGACCCTACTGTCTCCATATGGATCCGCTACTGAATGGAGCTACAAAAAGAAGAAGTTAGAAAATAATTCTTAATTATTGACTTAAAAACAACACTTTTCGAATCATAACTCACTATACTCATCATATTAGGTCGGTACAGTCACCTCAGGGACCACACCCTCCTATACAGTTTTCCTTTTATCCGTGGCCCAAAACCAGAACACCTTTCTGTTCTTGATAGAGATGGGGTTCCCAGATGAATGACGAATGTTGACCCTACAGGTTTATGCCCTACCACTCCTTGAAGTCTCCCTTACTAAAATCTTTGGGTTGAAAGAGAGTTTGAAAAATGTAAGTTGGCATATCCTTGTCCAAAGTGACCTACTTCCAAAAAAGAAAGGCCCTACCAATTGGTTCCATGCATTTAGAAAAGGTCAGGTCGGGACTAAGTTATAATGCCTAATGATATTCCTAAAGAACGGAAGAAAAAGTAGTTGTATCCCAACATATAGAATTGTCTCGCTGATGGCGATACATCCCTCCCTAAGAAAACTAGATCGTTCATTGGAACCATGTAAGAAGAGCTCTGCAGTGTTTTGAATCCTGGAAAGGTCACTGAATTTAACCAATTCCTCCCCTCTTACCTTAAACGGTACTTTAGTTGCCTCCTAATTGATATTATAGTCTATGGGTCCCTCCTACATCATCTAGCATTGTAGAGGCTCCTTATCGCCTTTCTAATCCTATCAGTGGGTATGATATCTAGAAGACCCGCTTTGGCATAAATCATTCTCATGTCTATACATAGACGAGCCACCAACATTTATGTTCTTAGATGAAAAGGTCATTTAAACAGTGATGGTTTCTTGAAAGTTTGAAGAAGAAATGAAAAAACAAAGATAAAGTTGAAAACACAGGCAAGTTACCTAAAATTGGAAGTTTTGTAGGCAAGTTACCTAAAATTAGAAGTTTTGTTAACTAGTTGATCGAAAGTCTAGTGATGTTACCGGAAGTTTGGAATTGAACTTGTCGAAAATGCTTCATACTTTGAAGGAAATATTTCCTTAGATGATTCTCCAATTTTGAGAAGTGGAAAAAGCATGAAAATGGCTAAGGATTTCCCTTTTTAGGTAGAATGGACGAAGCGTAGCCATTGGATTGAAATGAATTGATCTGGGACGTTGACTTGTATACCATTGAAGGCAAAAAGTCACCTCTTCAAAGTCGAATAAAGAGCAAGGATTGATGCGTAGCTCACATGCACATGCTAAGATGCATCGCCTTGGACAGTTGTAACTGCATCCTATCATTGCGCATTTAATGCACACATAACACATGTCTTGAAAACCTGCAACGCCTCGCTTCCATTTCTTGGGAAGATGCAACATTTCAAATCATTTGTCATGCATCCCATCAATGTCTTGTCGTGTCAATGCCTCATCTTTGCCCCCATTGAGTTTTGCCTTTGCCAGCTCTTCACCAATAGGCTCGAGCTCATGCAATGCTTCCCTTCAATTCAATTCAACTTTATCAAATGCCACTTTTCACCAACATGCTCACCTTAATGCAAAGGCCTTGCTTCAAATTCAATTCAGCTTTATCAAAAGTTGTTTCTTCATTAACAGGCTTGCCCTTATGCAAGGGTCTCGCCTCGTGTTCAATTCAGCTTTATCAAAGGCTTCTTCTTCACTAAAAGGCTTAACCCGTGCAAGACCCTCGCCTCAAATTCAATTCTACTTTATCAAATGCTTCTTCTTCACCAACAGGCTTGCCCTCATGCAAGAGCCTCGTCTTAGTTTAATTCAACCTTATCAAAGTTTTTTCTTCTTCATCAACAGGCTTGCCCTCATGCAAGGGCATCGCTTCAAGTTCAATTACCACTATCAAAGGCTACTTATTCACCAACAAGCTCGTCCTTATGCAGGGGCGACAACTCAAGTTCAATTTAGCCTTATCAAAGGCTGCATCTTTATCAATAGGCTCGCCCTCATGCAAGGGCCTCACCTCAAAATCAAGTTTGCACACTGCCATGAGAAATCTATACATATTATACACATTAAGTTTATGCATTAAATGAATATCTATCTTTGAATTGGGTGACTATTGTGATACGTTACCTCTTCGCAATCGAATGAGGGTAAAAATATCCAAGTCCAACCAACAAAAAATACTCCACTCTAAGACATCGCCTCTTTAGAAATAGAACACACAACATGGGCAAAAAACACACTTCGACCTAGAAAGTCCACACATGATATAAATATTCATACTTGGACTTAAGGACTACTGTTACGCTTCTTCCAGCTAGGTCCTAAAAGGTGGCCACATAATGAATGAACCCAGGAAGCTCCACATCATCCTCTCCAAAAGATAATTCTTCTAAACCTGCTTGAGAAGGCCAAATCCTCATGGATGAGACGAGGCGAGGCGAGGGATGTAAGGCAATATAGGGATCTTCCGTATAAGATCTTCTATGATTGATTGATGTGACCATTCACTGCAGCAGCCACTCTACTAAGTCCAAATGTCAAGTTTAATCCTTTCAAATTTAGGCCATAGGGTTACAAACGGTCAGAAAATTAAATGTGCATAAGCCTAGGATTGATAGAATAATGCCTATGACAAGACACATCGGCTGTTAAGATGAGGTCACGTGTCTCTCCATCCAATAGTTAATATTCTGAAATAAATTGACTTGACTATCGGAGTGCTTGCAGCCACTTCCTCCACCATCGAAAAAGGCTACGTACTCTAACAATTTGTCCAAGTGTGCATGAAGAGGCTATTAAAGCAAAGTAATGTGAACAATAACGTGAGGATAAGGCAGCAACAGCAAAATCTGTAGATATATTTGAAGAATAAGAAAATGTATATTAAAGTTCATTCTCTGCCAATTGATAATCTGATTTGATACAAAGAATATTTCTTGAAGATCTGAATTGATAATCAAGATGAATCAAGGTGAGAATGAGTGGATTGATTACAGTTAGCTCATTCGGTCAAACCATATGATAGAGATTTACCACTCATTCATTTTACAATCTTTCTATGCAATTGTCCTTTTACCATTAATATTATATATAGCTTAGTATAAATATGACAATGTAATTTGGTTCTTGTGCTCAAGTTGAGACTGAATACAATAAACATAATTCTATAATTACAAATCAAAATTCCTTCTTGGTATCAGAGCCTTTATAAACATCAAGAGCCTACTTTTTTTTTTCTCTGCAATGGCCTCACTTTCTCTCAACATAGGCAATTTTATCACCTTGAAGTTAAAGCATGAAAACTCTGCTTTATGGAGTGAGGAATCATTAGCTCTCGTCGAAAGTCAATAAATGGTTGGACACTTTACTGGTGAAGAAACCACCCCGGCTATGTATGCCACTCTGACCACAGAAAAAAAATCACTGCTCCATTCACAGCCATGTACATCACTTGGCACAAATCTAACCGCTTTCTCAGAGGTTGGATCATTGGCAAATTCCCTTGTTCTTTCCTATGAAATAGAAAATGTAATGCATCAATTAATTACTTACGGTACAGTAAAAACTAAACCTGAGCCATTAGTAGAGTGGCCCTATGATGTAAAACATAGAGGGATATACTAGTGACATTAATGGCATTAGAGCATTGCAAAATGCAGCTTGAACTAGCATTAGAGCATGGCATCGAAGGACTGCACTAGTGAACTCCAAAAATCAAAGAACAAAGCTTAAGAGATAAAAAACTAACGAAATGGAAAACCGGAGCCATGGTAAAAAACATGGGTTGTACTTCATTATGTTATTCGATTCCATTAACAACTCAAGCAGATCAACAAACCAGTTTGCACTACAAATCCAATGATATTAAATTATGAAAAGGGAATTTTTTTCTCTATTACCTCGGTGTGTTCTCTCCATGCCAACCGATTCAACAACCGCCCTTTGCGGTGATTCAATTTCGGAATAATTATGATTTTGGAGAGTAGGGTTCATGCCTTCGACGGAGATGTTTGAGGAATTTCACCTTAGATACCGAGATAAATCGAGCGTTTTTTGATAAATTTGGGTTCCCAAATCGCGACTTCCATGTTGAAATAAGGTGAGGCGTGTTTGGTTCTTCTGACCTGGCAATTCCTTATCTCGTTTGCATTATTTAATAGCCACATATGATTGTCGTCTTCCACATACGAGACTAGTGTAGACGGAATTTAGCGGGGTTAGCGATAGAGTGTAAATTTTTAAAGTTCAGTGAGTATTGATGTGAAAATTAAAGTACAATGAGTGAAACGTGACATTATGCAAAGTTCAGTGTTGAAACATTTAACTCACCTAAACAGGGTGTTTGGTTAAATAAAACAATGGAGGAAGCACTCAAATTATTTCAAAATTCTTTAATTCTCGTACTCATTTTCAATCACATCTATACAATAAAATATTTTGTATGTGAACCAAAGTTTTTGCCTACTTTTCAACTACACATTTTTCAAAAAAATTACTATTTAAAACCCTATTTTCTCAAAATAATGGTTGTCAAACAGGGCTAAAGTAAGAAAAAAATTTAAATTTACGTATAAAAAATATGTGGTTGAAAATGAATTTGAGGAAAAATGAGTTTTTGAAAAATGGGACTCAATCTAGAATTGACATGTGTATTCCCAATTACGGTTTTGTAATCGACTAATGAAAACTTCTAAACTGATGGCTTGTTCGAGCCCCATTTTTTGAAGAATAGATTTTGTAATAGCAATTTTTTAGAGAATGTGTTGTTAAAAAGTAAGAAAATGTTTTGAACTTACATGAAAAATTATTTTATTGAAAGAATACGTGGTTGAAAATGAGTTTGGAGAAAACATGGCTTAAACAAGGTTTGAATTTCTCTAGTAAAAAGAATATAATTTAATCCTATTTATTATTGAAAGCGCTTGCTTGAATAGTTCGTAAAGACATCTTTGTATTCATTCATATATAGAGTTTAAGAATGATGTATAACAAGGATTTATGCAAGACAAAGATTTTCCTATATTTTCATTTCATCGATAAACTATATTTATACAGCTCGTGTAAAGTGAACAAGGAAAGGAATTAAGATCCCAAAATCAAACAAATTCTATAAATATAATTATTTGCATGATTATCATTAATCCAAAATTAAGGTTTGGCTAGACGTTTTGATTGCTTATTAATATGCCTCCGCAAGATGATGCTTTCATCGGATACACTTTGACTCAAAAGTGAAGAACAACTATTGTGTCAAAGGTTTAGTGAGAAGTTCAGCTAGTTGATCATTATGTGTCAAGATATGGCAAAATTGGATAGAATCGTTTAACATCTTTTCAAATGTCATTTCTTAATTTAGCCACTGTTATAAAATGAAATTGGGAAAAATGATATTTTGGATAGTGATTTCTTGGAAAATGTGTGATTAAATTATTTGAATGTGTGGTTAAAAATCAATATGAGAAATAAATTTAAAGAGAGTCAAACATATGCTTATTATGAATTGGTGCCCCTCCCATTCTTAGCACAATTCATTTCTTGAATTTTGTAAGTATGATCACACGTCCATCTAATACTCTGTAATCATATCATGAATATTTTGTGCTTAAAGTCCAAAATGTAATAACATAAAGCATAATAGGTCTAAAAACCATTCTATAGATATTACCTCTTACCTTGAGATCTTCGAAATACATAATGCCCGTAGAAATTCTCCATTTCATTCAAATTCTTCTAAATATTTACATCATATCAACTAGGGATGTAAGCGGTCCGATTTTTGCGGTTTTTGACAAATTTTCAAACCAAACCGTTTTGACCGGTTCGAAAAAAACTCAAACCTAAACCTAACGGTTTGGTCCGGTTTTAAACCGTCGATTTTGCGTATATTTTTTTTCCATTCTAGTATCTACTTTTATGCCATTAATTCAATATATATTTATATCTTACTAGAAATAAATCTAAAACAAACTAAATATATTTACTATAAATTTAAATACCAACAAAATAAAAGTAAAATCACAATAAACTAAAGCATAGTTTTTTATTCGCCCTTTTGACGTTTTAGGATAATACTTTACGATAAAGATACAATACAAGTCCACTAAAATAAATATAAGGTCCAAAAAAAATAATAATGTCCCTTTTCAACTAGCAAAAGGAATAAACGAATTAATTTTGTCACAGAACTCAAGAAATATCAAATTTTGTCACAGAACTCACAGAACTAGCAAAAGGAAGAAACATTCACATACTCAAGAAGCCACAGAACTCATGATCAATTTTGTCCTTCGTACACAAAAAAAATTTTAATTAGCAAATTGGAAAAAAAAAAAGAATTAAGACACGGATTCATCTAATAATGGCTTCCAAAAAACAAGCTGCAAATATTTTTTCTCCCCCATTCTACTATATATACTCACCTTCATCTTCTGAAATTTAACACGGAATTATACATATTCTCTCATATGTAAACAAATGTCTTTTGCGCACCTGATAGCCCGAATTTCAACTTTAAGACTTACTCACGATCAATAAATATGTATACAAATTTCAACTAGAAAGTGACAAACTTTCGATTTTAAGCCTTACAATCAAATAAATATGCAAGAACCTAAAATAGTCTAATAATACCGGCGAACGTACACTACCGGGGACTGGGAGGTTCGAGATTTCGAGGGCGTTGATGATTTGGGAGAAACCAGGAGGCGCCGCGGGGAGCGAGGCTGCGACCAGCGAGTTGCGAGTGAGAAAAATGGAAATTGGAAGATTAGGGTTGTGACTTGTGAGTATATGGACTTGGGTTGAGCTGTTTAGTGCTACTTCTTTCAAATTTGGGCCTTTTTTTATATATAATTAGGCTTGGACGGGTCGTAAATCTTAATAATTAATAGGAAATTAGAAATTGACAAAAATACCTACAAAATGACAAAATTATTCAATTTTACAAAATTGAAATTTTGGATAAATTTTCAAAAAAAATCAATTTTTTATTTTTTTATTTTATATATTGTTCGTCGGTCCGGTTTGGTTTCAAACCATAATTAAAATTCTCAAACCTAAACCAAACCGTTTTTGACCGGTTTAATTTGGTTCAAAACCATTTCGTTGACGGGTCCACGTGGCACCAAACCGCCGATTTTGAAATTGCGGTTTCGGTTTGACGGTTTTTGCTTACAGCCCTAATATCAACATCAAAGTCCTCGTTTACAGTTGAACCTAAATACCTAAACTACCAATGTTTCAAATAATATGATCCTACTATCATTAATCCTCCTACGATTAAAAGCAAATTTCATATGTTCCCTCTTAGTTCTGCTTCAGCTAATACCTTAAGATTTGAAAATGATACTCAAAGCTTCTAAATTACGGTTTATCCCTCCAAGTATTATAAATTAAAATTATGTCACCTATGTATAGCGTGCACAAAAGGACATCGTGTTGAAAATGTCTTTCAGGATATTCATAGCTAAAACTAAACAATAAGGACAACTACAAGCCTATGGTGACAAGAAATTCCCTACAAACACCTTTACAACATCTCGCATGTCCATCATTGCTCCATACAAACATCTCCTTAACAATATTGACATATTTAATCAAAAATGATCTTTTTTTTTCTCATTTTTTTCTTCTTTTTTCATTTTTTCCCTTTTTGGGTCTCTAATACCCACCTTAGCAATTTCCTCCATATTTCCTCCATGGCAAGTTTTCCACTTTTCTCAATGCACCAAAAATCATCCGCATACAAAATTTACGTCTGCATAAAGTCCTCGTTCAGTTCATCTGCGTGCAATTCGATTTTTGTCCAGTTAGTGATATAGTTCTGGCATAAAGTTGGTTCGCTAGAGCAGTAGTGGTGCTCGAAAACTACTAGTTCTACCATTGTATCCTGGAAAATGGACGCTCAGTTTAAACCTCAAGCACAGATGGTGAGGGAGTGAATCTGTTTTAAGAAAACTGTGTTGTAACACAGGTCTCGTGTTAAAAGTTTTCTTTTTATTTAACTTCTGCAAGTGTTTGTTTTGTCACTCGTTTATGCAAATTTGTACTTTGCATCTCTACTTACAATTTTATTACTTGTTATACTTTACTAAAATTTGACACATTATTGAATATGCTAGAATATTAAATCTGGTATGTATAATTGAATTTGTTGTATTCATAGTTGTTGAATCTGCCGTGCATATCCTATTAACGGAAAATGCGGTATGAGTCTTCCACTTATGGCAGAATTTCAATTCAGTAAGGCGTGCCCACGCCTTAAGTAAAATTCACTAATACGGTATATATTCTGTATATCCGGCACTCAATTAGTAAATCCGATATTCTATTTCGTGAAACTTGTCCAACAATATCCAACAAACTTAAAACAGATTGAAGAAAATTATTTCCTTATATTGAACACTTTAAAACATAAATTTATTTCTTTTGTTGTGTTTTTTTTTCAGAAATGGCAACCAATTCCACCAATATGGATGTGTCCCAAGTTGTGGCTACTCAAACTGTTGCTCAGACTGTGGCTAAAGTGACAAGTCATGTTGCGAACCAACCCGTGGCTACTGTTCCGGTTAATCATGGTGAAAGGCTTGAATTTCAAGAGGTGGCAGTAAAAAATGCTATTTTATCTAACCACCTTGAATCTTACGAGATTCTTGACTGAAAGTGCTCCAAAATTCAATGAGGGTGAGAGAGATATTCAAGCGATCAGTGCACTTGATGCTTGGAACCATTCGGATTTTCTATGCCGAAACTACATTATGAACAGCTTAGCAGACTCGCTATACAACGTGTATAGTACTATGAAACTGCTAAGGAGCGGTGGGAGTCTTTGGACCGAAAATATAAAACTGAGGATGTCGGTGCTAAAAAGTTCATTGTCGGCAGATTTTTAGATTATAAGATGGTGGACTCCAAAATAGTAATCAGTCAAGTGCAAGAACTCCAAGTGATTCTTCATGAAATTCATACCGAAGAGATAATTTTGAGTGATACTTTCCAAGTGGCTGCAATTACTGAAAAATTACCCCCCCGCGTGAAAATATTTCAAGAATTATTTGAAACACAAACGAAAGGAAATGAACATTGAAGAACTTATTGTTAGATTTCGAATTGAAGAAGACATCAAGAGTTCTGAAAAGAAGTTGTTCAATCCTAGTGTCTCTAAAGCTAATATTGTGGAACATGGTCAGAGTAATAAGAACTACAAAACCAAGGTTGGGCCATCCGGTGGAAAAGGGACCAAGCTGAGATCGAAAAGGGGCATTTCTAAGAAGAAATTTCAGGGAAAGTGCTTCAATTGTGACAAAGTAAGCCACAAATCTTCGGAGTGCAGATTGCCAAAGAAGAAAACAGAAACAAATGTAGTTGACTGCATTGCACATGATGTGTCGGAGATGAATCTCCCAGTCGTCATTTCTGAAGTGAACGTGGTAGGTTCAAATCCAAAAGAGTGGTGGATTGACACCGGTACTACAATGCATGTGTGCTCTCATAAAGAGTTGTTTATGTCTTTTGAAGCAATTGAAAATGGAGAGAAGTTGTTCATGGGAAATTTAGTAACTTCTGAAATCAAGGGACAAGACAAGGTGGTTTTGAAGATGACTTCGGGAAAAGAGCTGACTCTTAACAATGTGTTGTATGTGCCAGAAATCCATAAGAACCTAGTGTCCGGGTCGTTTTTGGATAAGTATGGTTTTCGTATTGTATTTGAGTCTGACGAAGTTATTTTGTCAAAAAGTGCGGAAAAGGTTATGTTTCCGATGGTATGTTTAAACTAAATGTAATGGTTGTTAAGCCAAAAATGAATAAAGTAAACTCTTCTACTTATTTGCTTGAGTCTTCTAATGTGTGGCATGGTAGACTAGGACATGTTAACTATGATACTTTACGTAAACTGGTTAACTTGAATTGCATACCCGCATTTTCATATTGATTCCAAACATAAGTGCGAAACTTGTGTTGAAGCAAAATTGACAAGGTCATCATTTAAGTCAATTGAACGAAATACAGAACCACTTGATTAAATTCACAATGATATATGTGATTTAAAATTTGTACAAACAAGAGATGGAAACAAGTACTTCATTACTTTTGTCGACGATAGCACAAAATATTGTTATGTATATTTGCTAAAAAGTAAGGATGAAGCGATAGAGAAATTTATTCTCTATAAAATGAAGTTGAAAATCAACTTAACAAGAAAATTAAGGTATTGAGAAGTGATAGAGGTAGTGAGCATGAAGCTCTGTTTGTTAAATTCTGTGCACAACACGGAATCATACATGAAACCACCACACTTTATTCATCGCAACAAAATGGTGTTGCTGAAAGGAAAAATCGCACCTTAAAAGAAATGATGAATGCAATGCTAATAAGTTCTGGATTACCTCAGAACATGTGGGGGAAGCTGTGTTGTCAGCAAATTACCTTTTAAATAAGGTGCCCCGAAAGAAAATAGAAAAGACCTCTTATGAGTTGTGGAAAGGAAGAAAGTCTTCCTATAAATACTTACGAGTGTGGGGGTGTTTTGCTAAAGTGGCTGTCCCAACACCAAAAAAGGTGAAGATAGGCCCGAAAACTGTAGATTGCATCTTCATTGGATATGCACAAAATAGTAGTGCTTATCGATTTCTTGTGTATCTCAGATATACACAAAAACACGATAATGAAATCAAGAAATACTTCGTTCTTTGAACATGTATTTCCATACAGGTCCAAAGAAGAAGCAAGCTCTTCTAAACGTACATATGAGACTATGACTGAAAATAGTCAGGACCAAGAACTAGAAGAGGAGGTTGAGGTTGAACCAAAACGTAGAAAGAGAGAAATGATAGAAAAATCTTATGGTCTAGATTTTCTGACCTATATGCTTGAAAGTGAACCTCAAACCTATCAAGAAGCTGTGAACTCCTCAGAAGGACCTCAATGGAAAGAGGCCATTGAAATTGAAATAGATTACATTTTGCAAAATCATACGTAGGAGCTAGTGGATCTTCCTCCAGGAAGTAAACCATTAGGCTACAGATGGATTTTCAAATGGAAAATGAAAGCAGATGAAACTATTGAAAAGTATAAGGCTAGATTAGTAATAAAAGGTTACAGACAACGGGAAGGCCTTGATTACTTGATACATATTCTCCAATAACGAGAATAACATCTATTAGGATGATACTTGCGATTGCTGCTCTACGAAATCTTGAAATATATCAAATGGATGTTAAGACTGCATTTTTAAATAGAAACTTAGAGGAAGAAATCTATATGGAACAACCCGAGGGGTTTTCATCTCCAAGGTAGGAAAAGAAAGTCTGTAAATTGGTGAAGTCATTATATGGCTTGAAACAAGTACCAAAACAATGACATGAAAATTTTGATAATGTCATGATGAAATATGGATTTAAAATCAACAAGTGTGACAAATGTGTCTACATCAAAGACACTGAAAATGGTTATGTCATATTATGTCTTTACGTTGACGACATGCTTATTGTTGGTAGCAATGATAAGATGATTAAATCCACTAAAAATATGTTAGATTCACGATTTAACATGAAGGATATGGGTTTAGCTGATGTTATACTTGGAATCAAAATTTCAAGAACATCAGATGGGCTTGTTCTAAATCAGTCACATTATGTGGATAAAATTTTAGAAAAGTTCAGTAAGGATGATACTGAAATGGCTTGAACACTGATAGATACAAGTCAACATCTATCCAAGAACAAAGGTGAAAGTGTATCTCAAGTAGAATACTTGAGAATTATTGGGAGTCTGATGTACTTGATGAGTTGTACAAGACCAGACATAGCCTACATAGTGAGTAAAATGAGTAGATATACGAGTAATCCAGGAGCTGATCACTGGAAAGGAATAGTTAGAGTACTAAGGTACTTGAGATATACTCGTAATTTTGGAATGTACTATACAAGATATCTAGCGGTCATTGAAGGATATAGTGATGCTAATTGGATATCTGATATAAAAGACTCGAAGTCCACGAGTGAATTTGTGTTCACATTGACAGGTACAACTATATCCTGGAAATCCTCTAAACAAACAGTAATAGCCAGATCCACTATGGAATCTGAGTTTATAACTCTAGATAAAAGTGGTGAAGAGACTGAGTGGTTGCGCAACTTCTTAGAGGATATTTCAAGATGGTCAAAACCCGTGCCAACAATTTGCATATATTGTGATAGTCAATCAGCAATTGGAAGGGCACATAGTAACATGTACAATGGTAAGTCTAGACATATACATCGTAGACACAATACCACAAGGCAACTACTCTTAACTGGAGTTATCACTATTGACTATGTAAAGTCAAATGATAACATTGCGGATCTGCTAACCAAAAGGTTAAATAAAGAGTTAGTTGAAAAATTATCGAGAGGAATGGGACTTAAGCCTTTGAAAGGATAAGTTAATACAAAGGAAAACCCAACCTAGTTGACTGGAGATCCCAAGATCTAGGTTCAAATGAACAACCTAATTGTAAAGACTTGATAGAATCACTGTGGGTGATATTACCTCATGTCCATTCATATGATGTAACAGTGACGCCCGTAAAAATAAAGGATAAACAATATGCTTTTAATGATTCTTGTGCGTCGAAAATCGAGCCGAGTAATGTGGGTTACTTGTAATAAAAAATCACCTATGTGAGAGAGAAGTGGGGCCGCTTCTAGAGAAATTGTGTGGGGCGCAATTCTTGTAGAACCAGGCGTATGTTCATGGCCAAAACGAACATAATAATGAGAACTGAAATGTGTTAGGAAGAATCATGTGTAGAGCATATCATCGTTTACATAAATGGTAGAACAGTTCAAAGACATCGCGTCTACTGGTCAGCCAGTAAAGTAAATATGCTTTCACAAGGGAAGGTTCAAAGGGTAACACCTACCTATCCTATATAGGTTTCAACCGTTAAAAAATATCACCAAGTCATCATGTGTCACATTCATGTGTCGCTCTCAATTTTCATTCATGTAGGAGATTGTTGGAAAAATTGAGTTGTGGCTGACTTTGGCATGAATTTTGAGTAGGACCCGTTTGGCTATTTTGGAATATGAAAGTTGATTTGTGTTCTCCTCCATGAGTACGTTGAAATCATATACTTACTTGTCAAAAATGATGCTCGGGTAAATGAGAAATTGAAGCTCAATGTACGCCATATGAAATGAGTTTAAGTTGGTGGGAAAACTAAAAAAAAAAAATAAGTTTGTCCCACATAGGAAGTTGATAAAAACTAAAACCACTTTATAAATGATTACACTTTACAATGGTGTAATCATGTGTAGTATAGAGGCTCTCTCCACGTGCGCGCAGAGGGGTGTAAATCATGGACCGAAAGAGGTTTCGAACATTGAACTTGTGTGCGGGCGCGACCTGCATACACGAATGTCGGACCGAATTGACCAAAAATTGGCCCCTTAGAAGAGCCTACGTTTTGCTACATTTTGTTTATTTTTCAACTGACTTTTCATTTTCTGAAACAGTTGAAACTCCTAAAACTCCTCTTGTAATTGCCATTAGTTAATGGGCAAGTTACCAATTTTATGAGCCTATAAGTGACTCGTTTTCCACTTTTCACAATGCATCGAAAATCATTTGCATACAAAATTTCTGTATGCATAAAGTCCTCGTTCAGTTCATCTGTACAATTTCGATTTTTGTCCAGTTAGTGATATAGTTCAGGCACAAAGTCGGTTCGTTAGAGTAGTATCTGTGGTGCTCGAAAACTATTGGTTCTACCGTTGTATCCTGGAAAACGCACGCTTAGTTTAAACCTCAAGCACAGACGGTGAGGGAACGAATCTATTTTAAGGAAACTGTGTGTAATATAGGCCTCGGGTTAAAAGTTTTCTTTTTATTTAACTTCTACAAGTGTTTATTTTGTCACTCGTTTATGCAAATTTATATTTTGCATCTCTACTTACAATTTTATTACTTGTTATACTTTACTAAAATTTGACACATTATTGAATATGCTAGAATATTAAATCTGGTATGTATAATTGAATCAGTTGTATTCATAGTTTTTGAATCTGCTAGTACATATCCGGTAAGTGCATATCCTATTAACGACAAATACGGTGTGAGTCTTCCACTTATGGCAGAATTTCAATTCAGTAATGCGTGCCCACGCCTTAAGTAAAATTCACTAATACGGTATCTATTCTACATATCCGGTACTCAATTAGTAAATTCGATATTCTGTTTCGTGAAACTTGTCCAACAATATCCAACAGATTATATAACAAAGATATTTAATTTTGAGTCAGTATCTCCTTGTTCAGAACGATAATAAGAAAAATAAGGCATCATTCTTATTGTTGACCTCATTTTTTAACTAATGACTAGCCAATAGATTTCATCTCCACTCACATCCATGCACAAGGCTTATGTGCATTTTCGACAAACCATTTAAAGCAATTGACCTTCTTCGATGGTGGGAGAGGCGTTTGTGGACATTTTGACTATCAAGTCAGTCGACTTATATATTTAGGTGTGGAATGAGTGGAAGACATGAGCCACATGTGTTCGGGCACCGAGCTATAGAGAAAATAATAAGGATGAGCAATATTATTGTTAAGAGAGTAATTTCAATGGTCTTAGGTTCAAATGGCATTTAATGATTCTGAAAAGTGCCACCCTATAGCCTAGGTATGACATTTGAAAAGTATACTGACAAGTTAATTGAAGGGCATCTACTGTAGAGAGGTCACATCAAGAATCGTTTACATGATCTTGTATCAAATAAATCTTGGAAAAAGTGAAGCAAGAATATAATTTCATGAGTTTAAAGTCTAGTCACCTTGGATATGAGATGCAGCAGATCGTAGTACCTTGCCTCGATCATGGAGAGTCAACCTCTACATAGCAACTTTGCTGAAGTGGCATCACTTCAACTACTTATGGTTCATGGCCTCGGTTAGGCTAGGCAAGTCGATGACGTAGAATGTGGGCCTAAATGGGTAGTTAGTTGGCTAACACGTGGCCAGTGATTGGAAAGGCTCATAGGATGAGGCATAACAATAGTACCCCAAGTTCAGGTATAGATATTTATAATAATACATGGACTTTGGTCAGAAGTGAAAGTGATAACGTATGATAAAGAGATGATGTGAATATGATGATTGGAGAAGTGATTCTCCAGTATGGATTTTCCTAATGTTGTCGAAGCTATAGCGATGGTGACGATTCGTTTGGATGTGATAAGGCACATTGGTTTATGATGAGGTAAACAAGTAGGGATGGCAAAAAAATACGTTCAACCCGAAACTAGCGGGGCGGGGTAGGGCGGGGACGTGGCGAGGGTCATTGCCCCGAAGTGGGTACGGGACGGGTACGGGAATCATAGTCCCCACCCCGCTACCCGTGCCATTTAAAGTTAATTTTAAATTTAAGTTTTTTATCAAACAAAAATAACAGATTTATCATATTTTTAAAGAGAACATAAGTTGTTTCTAACAAATTATTAAAAAAGTAATAATATTTACTAAATAAAGATATAAAAAAAATAAAAGCAGAAAATAAAATAAATGGGGCACGGGACCTGCCCCACCTCGAATCCGCCTCGTCCCGCTTTAAATGTGTATGGAGATGGGGTAAGGTAACAAAAATACCTGACGGGGCGGGGGTGGGAATGGCCGACCCGTCTCATACCTGCCCCGTTGCCATCCCTACAAACAAGTTAGTTTTCCAAGTACAGGTATGGATATTTGTATAATACGTGAACTTTGGTTATAGATATTTGGTTGGGGCCTTGTATGGCAGTTCTCCTAACATAACCATGATGTAGTTGTGATACAGATTAGAAGTCTCATTTGTTGGAATAAAGCTCTAAAGATAGATGTAGTTGTGATGTCATTGATCTAGAGACTAATGAGCTCTCTGAAGATAGATCCAGCTAGTATAGAGGTATCTGAGCTCTCTGAAGATAGAAGTAGTTCTGAAGTCACTGATATAGATGTGTAGTCTATTTGTTGGATGAAGCTCTGAGATACATATGTGATGTATGAGCTCTCTAAAGATAGATGTAGCTGTGATGTAACTGGTGTAGAGGTGTAGTGAGCTCTCTAAAGATACATACAACTGTGAGGTAGCTGATGTAGATGAGTAGTCCCTTTTGTTGGGATGAGGCTCTGAATATAGATACATTTGGTGCATAGGTGTAGTCCTATTTGTTGATATGATCTCTATAAATATATATGTAACTATGATACAATTTGTGCAGAGTTATTTTGGGATACAGTTGGTGTAACTACGTAGTCTCATTTGTTGGGATGAGGCTTTGAATATAAATACAGGTGTGATGCAGCTGGTGCAGAGAATAGTGAGCTATCTGAAGATAGATGCATCTAGTGTAGAGGCATAGTCCCATTTGTTGGGATAAGGCTCTGAATATAGTTGTAACTGTGATACTGTTGGTGTAGAGGGGTAGTGATCTCTCGAAGATAGATGCAACCAGTGCAAAGTTGTTGTGAGATTTAAAGAGATGATGTAGTTGGCATAGAGGCATAGAGAGCTCTCTAAAAATAGATGCAGTCATGATGCGGCTATGGTGGGGTGGAGGCCTCTGATTAATAGGATGTGTGCCAATGAATTAAAAGCTTGTTTGTATTTTCAAGAAAAGTCAATTGAGGCATTGTCGTTTCCAAGACACGTATTTTCTAGGTTATGAATGGCAATGATAACCTACGATTGTGTGTTCGCAAGCATTTGGGTCGAACCACTTCATCTGGACTTATTATCAATGGTGCCATTTTGCTTTAATAACTCGAATGCGTTTGAAAGATGGATGTTCATAATCAATCTTGATTTGATCCAACAGCTGAGGTGACACGCCTCAACCTATAAATGGCTATTTTATCTCATTTCACAAGTTTTTTACTTTGGAAAAATTCGTTAACATGCTAACTTTCTACCTTATTTATTTTTATTTACAAATACCATTCTACGCTGTAAAATCTCCTAGACGGATTGGAACAACATCCACATCATATACCAACTCTTCAATTCAGCTCATAAGTACTCTGAATTTATAGAAAGAATACTCACTTAGATCGAAACTATCTTATAGACCACCAAGGTAAAAATTTAGTTGTCTCAAATTTCTTGACCCTTTGTGGACTGTAGTGATACTTAGCTTCTTTTAGTAGAGAATTCTTGAAGAAAATGGTTCTGACATATCATCAAATCATCGAAGTTTGGAAGAGACTCGTGAACTTAAGACCTCAACCTCTGTCAACAAAAGATAGATGAACAAATTGGTGAGGGTAAGTAAGGGGTTGCCTGAGAATGAAGCCCTCAATAAGGTGGAGCAATTCCTTGTTAAGAAATGCAAAAAGACAGGGACAATCGAGGCCTTCACTTCTTGTGCACGGTTTTTCCATATGCTCTTGTGGACTTCTTTAAGGAATGACATAATCTTTGAGGAAATGTATAATATAAGTCATCCATGATGGGGTGACTTCTATCCATATCACTTTATAATCTCCGTTGATAGATGACCTTGAGAGGTGTTCAATGGACATTATTTTGAGATGTTCTGAATCTTTACCTCTAGACAATTTTGCTGGACAATTTAGATAGTACATCGATATGGACATTTTTTAAGCACAAGATTTGTGCCAACTCAAGATTTTCGAAGAGTGGAAGAAAGTTCATCACCTTTTCAAGGTATGTCGTCATGTTCTTCTCTCTTGTGGTTAAATTTTCATGGATTTGGCTCACCACTAGTTGGGAGGTAACTTGAGTCTAGTCAAAAGTGCATCATATTCTAGGATATTATTGGAGGATTTGAATTCGAACCTTTATTGCGTAGTTGAGCTTATGACCTTCTGTATTTACAAGGACAATGCCTGCTCCAGAGCCCGCATCTTTGGATTAGCCATCGATGAAAAAACAACGAGTTTGGGCTTAAAGGATCCATCGTTGCCTTTCAAAGACGTTGGCAGATTCAGTTAATAAGTTAGCAAAGGTTTGACCTTGACAGATGTCTTTGACTTGAAAACAATGTCAAATTAACTCAGTTAAATAGAAAATTTCATTAATCTACCACGAGCATGTGTCTTTTGGAGCACCTGTTCGCGTAGAAAGTTTGTTAGCACATGTATGTTATATGCCTGAATGTATTACCTCAACTTCCTATAAGCAGTAATGAAAGAGAAGACAAGCTTTTCCATATCTGGGTAGCGGATCTCCCTTTGTAAGAGCGGCTTGCTCACATAATATACTAAAAACTGATGGTTATCTTTTTCTCTTACAAGCATCGAGGTGATGGCCTTTTTAGAAATGATCAAGTACAGAGCAAGGCTTCATTAACCTTAGGCTTGGAGAAAAAGGGTCAGTGCTTCTTCAGCTCTGAAAGGTCTCTTCCCACTCCTCTATTCACTAAAACCTCTTTCCTCCTTTGAGAATCTTGTCGATGGCTTTTGAGAGAAAGCGCCTTAGAGCTGCCACCCACTAGGCGAGTCTCTGCATCTGCTTTAGCTTTCGAGGTGAGTATATCTCTATTAAGGCCTTGAACTTCTCGGGATTGGCCTTGATACCTCTAGATAAGTATGTAACATAAGAAATTTTTGGAGGTGACGTCGAAGGCGTACTTAAGGGGGTTCAACCTCATCCTATACCTCTTTAAAATTTTGAAAGTTTTACCTAGGTCTTTGATGTGGTCCTTAATCTTGAGGCTCTTTACTAGGATATCGTCCATGTACACTTCCATAGTCTTATTAATGAGTAAGGCAAACATCTTGTTCACTAGTCTCTAGTATATAGCTCTGGCATTTTCAAACCTAAATGGTATCACATATAGAAATAAAGGCCTCTATTGATGATGAAAAATGTGTGCTCTTCATCTCGGGGTATATAGGCATCAAGTTGTAGCCTAAATACGTATCCAAAAAACTGAGTAGCTCGTACCTCACCATTGCATCTACGAGTTGGTTTATCCAGTGCAAGGAAAAGTTGTAATTGGGACTTTCTTGATTAAGGTTGGGGAATCCTATACAGACCCTACATTGTCGATGTGCTTATTCACAAGGACAAAGTTGGATAACCATTTAGGATTGTGAATCTATCCGATAAAATTGTTAACTACCGGCTTGTTGACCACTTCTTTCAGTGCTTCATACCTCTTTAGGTTAAGGGGCCTCTGCTTCTGCTTATGTAGGGTAAAATTTAATTCAATTTTAAGGTGGTTACAATTGACTTTTTGGTCCATGCCAACCATGTATTTATGTTTCCAAGCAAAGATATCCAAGTTTTTGCATTAAAATTTTTTTTAGGGTAGCATTTACCTCCTGTAACAAGTTCTTTCCAACTTGGAGAGCCTTCGTAAGTTTGTGGAGTCTACTAAAAAACTTTCAAGCTCTTCCAGGAGGCTACATGTAATCAAACTCTATGATGCAAGGTTCAATTCATCAACTAAAGGGGTGTTTAGTTTCTCTTCATTAGAAGCTTCTTCTTATTCAAGGGCTTTCCCTTCTTCAGGGTCTTCAATCATCTAGTGCTACCTAAACTAGGGGTTACAATTCAGTAGGGGCTACATAATATTATTCATTAAAGATATTTAGGAGGGAGTCAAGCTATTTGGCTCGCTAAGCTCTCCAATTGGTGGGGTAAGTCAAGCTGAGTGGTTCGTCAATTTTATTTTTTTGCGAAAAATTAAACTTTCACTACTAGAGGTATAATGAAAACATAAATTTATGATAAACATGTAATAAATTATAAATTTATAAAAATCCTACTCATTTATTCGTGCTTGGGATTCGCTACAATACGCAGGTGGAGGTAAACTGTACATGAATTGGTATTTCGTTACTTTTCATTTTTAAAAATTCAAATATCAACCTGAGTAAAAAATATAAAAGAAAGTGTAGCAAAAGAAAAATTAAGAGAATTTTATATTGTAAAAAATCTTGAACAATTGCACTGGCCATCCTATCTTGTATTCGATTATCTACACCTTGCCAATTCTTCTAGTACATTAGAATCTAAAATATATATTCTTTCAACTTACTTCTTTCGTCGAACAAATCCTGCTACAGGCACTAAATATTGCATCTGAAGCTACAATTGACATCGAATGCTCTAGTAGACCACATGCTATCAAATATAATATCAATAATTATTTCTCATTTGTTCTCTACCATGCGAGAAGATCAAAATTATTTATCTCTTCTTAGCTTAAAATATTAAGAATATGGTATGAAAAATATGCAGCTAATACTACAAAGATTTCAATTTGTACTCTACTATTATCACTAGGAAAATAGGTAGACGGAGAACTTCCGACAATCTCGTACTTAAGATGAACAACGAAGCAAAATCAAGGACCAAAGTGGAAATTGACCAAAATACAAAGGGTGAGATCACAACCTTATACAACCCTCATTTTTAAGTAGCAAATTTTGCCGGACAAGATTTTTGACCTAATTCCAATAAGAAGAATGTTGGCAACCATTGAGAAGACATCTCTTTCATATCATTCGTAACATACAAATCATAAAATTAAGAGGCCAATCCATCATATTTGGAGGGTTCTTATACAAAGTTTTATTTCGAGGTTTGATTATAAATTATAATTGAACAATATTCAAACTATTTGCAGCTTGAAAGTTATAATACGATACTTGATTTTATAAACAACAGTAGTGGCGATCCCAACACAAAAGTTCAGCTCTGACGAACGTCGACCGTCGACAATCAGCGATCGTAAAAGCGAGTTCGCTTATTAATATTTAATTAAATAATATTAAAAATTATTCAATATATATGTAAACGCACTAAAACGTAAAAATTATATATATGAAATTAATAATTTTCCAATAAGAAAAACCCCAAAAAAGCCAAAATGGGTTACGCTAAATTCGCATTTTCTCTCCCTCAGCCCCACAGGCCCCAACTAGGTACTAATATTATCCAACGGGTTGTGTTCTATAGCCAATGTCAACTAACTAAGATAAAAAAAGGGAACAATACATAATTCCTACCTTTCAAAATTACATTTCATAAATAACAAACTTATTAAAATATTTCAAAAATCAGATGGTAACTAAATTTATTAAATATTAAAATATAATATTAATATACATTAATTATTTCTACTAATGCCACCTCACCTACCCCCATTCTATCACCCCATTACACTACCTTCCCTCCACCTCTCCACCAGAGACACCCATCGACTCCAGCGGCCGCTCCGGCAACAGTTCGGCGATCACTCCGGTGGTCGCTCCAGAGACAGTTGCAGCGACCACTCCGGAGACTTTTTCGACGGCCGCTCCGGCGACTTAAAAATTACTGGAAAATTAAAAATTGAAAATTACACCCCCACCCCATGGATCCACCTACCACCACCCCCATTCGCTGACACGTGTCATCCGTGACAATTGTGACCAAATTTGTACTGAGTGTGATTGTCTGTGACCAAGTGAATCTCAAGTCACAATCCGTCACAATCAACACAAAATTGGTCACAAATAGTCACAACAAACACATACTTGATCGCATAGGGTCACCACAAATGACCAAGGGCATCGAATGAAACTGCACCTTTTGTACCGTCAATGCTTCCTACAACCCAAGTCGTACCTTCTCCAAATCCAGAATGGAATGGATATCAGGTTGTACCCTACTTAACATCAAAGATGAGCTTACCTACACCCCCAACATTATCCATGAACAAGTTACCAACTTATGTGAACTTCCCAATTCAACATCAACAGGAGATGGATTAACCGTGACCAACTTTGTCTTCGGTGTGACTAACTGTGACCAAATTTGTATTGAGTGTGACCGTCTGTGACCAAGTCAATCTCAAGTCACAAACGGTCACAATCAACACAAAATTGGTCACAAATAGTCACGAGACCACCAACATACCGCACAACCTCCACCACATGAAGATCCAATGCTCATAGTTGTAACCAGCATATCGTACCACCGCATATAACACCAGTAACCACCACCAAAACACCACCAGTCACCACCATAACACCCCACAACACCGTACAGCACCTGAACCACAACCCACAGAGAGCAGAGAGAGATGGAAGTAGACGTAACGAGAACCACTAAACTGTTGTTGGAGAGATCGAGGTTCTAGAGGGATAAAATCCTGTAGAAATCTCCGCGTCTGTGAGTGTTTCCGTCGACGGCGCTCTCCGACGGGCAACGGCGGTTCAGGTGCGACGCACCCATGACATATACCCACCATCACCGCATCAAACCACACTACAATCTCACAGCATCGGTCTGAAAAGAGACCCCAACTCCAGCACCACCACAGAACTCACACAAACATAATCGGTTTCCACACACACAGAAATCACAGTCGCCCAACGCTGCCCCACACCGATGCTCACAGATTTCACGGTAGCCACCCACAATACAAATCAGCGCCGCTCACACCGATTTCCTAGCAGTCGCGATACTGACGCTCATTGTGAAGAGGCAATCGACACCCATATTTTACAGTAGCCGGTGCCAGTAGAGAGAAAGAAAGTAGAGAGAAATAGAATAGAGAGAGAGTGGAGAGAAGAAAGGGAGAAGGAAATGAATTAGTGTATGAAATGGAACGGGATATCACTGACCTCTGTTATTTGTGCTTAACTACACCGGAAATGGAGATGGGTTGGATGAGATGGTGGGTTTGTGAGATGAGATGAGAGATAATGAGTAGTGAGAGAAGGGATTTTGAAATGAATGGTGCGTGGGTGGGGGTTGGGTGAGGTGAATATGTAGAAATTAGGTTTAATTAAATTTTTATTAATTATAATTATTAAAACTTAATTATCACATGATTTGTGAAATAAAAATAAATCCACCTGTTTTTTGAAAATGAATCTTTAAAAGTAGGTTTTTAGGTAATTTTCTCATGAAAAAACTATTCAAGAACTGAAGTAGAGGGATGAAAATAAAAGTCCCAGTTAATTAAGACAAGCATGTAATTGTCTTACATTGTGTGGAAACCTAAGTCATTAGGCGGCCACGACCAAGTAGCATCGACAGTTAACAAAGTCTCGCTAATATTTTCAACATCTAACTTAAGAAAGGTCTAAAAAGTAATCTGCTTAGAGGACTAAATATTCACAAAGTCATGAACTCCGGCAGTAGTTTGTTGCTAACAATGATTCCCCTCGTTGCTCTTTTGCAAAATGTTAATAAGAGTGTTTGGTAGAGATTAAAATCGGATTAAAATTGAAAACTAGCCGTTATTGTTGACTTTTATTAGATGAGTGGGACCCGATAACGGCTATATTTTCAATTTTAATTGAATTTTGAGCCGTACCAAACAGGCCCTAAATCTTCCTTATTGGGCCTAATTTAATGTAATGAATATTGTTTCATTTTATTGGGCCTAATTTTTCAAAAAAACCCAAATCTCTCAGCCCAAAACAAATGGGCCAAAACTTAAAAAAAGGCCCACCTGAAATGAAATAGTAGTCTTCTTCTTCTCATCTTCTTTGTTCTTTCTGCAACGTAACAACAGTGACCCAATGGCGCCCGACGGTATTGAAGACTCCGACAGATCCAGCACACGGGCGGCCGCGCCCCCTCGCCGAGTGATGGGTCCACCCCTGAACAACAGCCTTCAACTGTGAAAACATTATCATAATTTTCTTATCTGGCTTCCTTTTATTCAAAATTCAAATGACGCTGTGAGCAAAAGCTGCCAACAAGAAATGACTTTTCAAATTAATTGGATGCATTCTTGCAAGGCACGTTTCTAGACTAGTTTTAACCGTTTGAACCCTATTATTTAAAATTAAGGCCCCGTTCGGGAGGGATTAAAATTCAATTAAAATTGAAAATATGACCGTTATTGGGTCCCACTCGTCTAATAAAAGTCAACAATAACGGCTATATTTTCAATTTTAATCTGATTTTAATCCCTCCCAAACAAGCTCTAAATTTTACAAGTTCTTTTGATAAACTCAAAAATTATTTTACTTTTTAACTATATATTCTTCAAAAAATCACTATTACAAAATATGTTCACCCAAAAAAAATGAAGCTCAAACATTTATTTATAATAAAAGAGGCACTTCACCTTAGTACTTTTCCTTCTTGGGAATAATTAATTTATTTATTGTTTAATTTTTTGCTTTTTTTCGTTGCAAATTGGCGTTATAAAGGCTTTTTGTAGGAAATACGTGCACACAAGCTACTGAAATGACATCATTTTTTACGAATAGTATCGTCACTTTTTGTTGAATCACTTACCACCCCAATTTGTGTGTAGATATTCAATCGACAATCATGTTACATGTCCATTTTCTATATTATTTTTTACATTGTATTACGTGACAACACACTATTGAACATTTAAAAAAAAACACTTCTTTCACCACTCAAATCTTACCATCAGTAATGATATCAAGCATCAAATACCAATATGATGTACAAGTGGTATTGTTCTTCAATTGGTCTTCGGCTGTTAAAATGACCTCGTATTTTACAATGATTCTACATTTATTAAACTACACATGTGTAATGATTACACAATAGTAGTATATAAGGGCTTGTTTGAGCCTTATTTTTTACAAAAAAAACAAAAAAAACAAAAAATACATTTTGTAATAGTATTATAATGGTGAATGTGTGATTAAAAAATAAGAAAAAAAATTTGGATTTGCATGTAATATTTTTTTATTGAAAAATGTGTGATTGTAATGGGATCAAATCACTGTTCAAAAATACATTTTGTTGGAAAAAAATTGGGCTCAAACAATGGCTTAAAAAAATGTTCAATGACAACTGAAAAGTTTAGTGATCATTCTGATATTTAGACCTTGGTAGTAATTAAAATTTTAATTTTAATTTAAGTCAAAGTTAATAATTAATTTTAATCATATATTTTATGGGTTCCATAACTTTTCAACCACACATTTCATCAGTTTTTATAAAAATCTACTAAAAATCTAATTATAATCATCACAAAACAGGGATCTAATGGGCCCACCACTCTTTCACTTGAAATTATTGCTCTAATTACTATTTGAATTTGAGGTCATAATTTGTCCCTTTAATTGACTTGTCATAAATCAACAAATTGATTCTTTAACCCTCATTTTATTCTCATTATTTTTAAAATATATTTTTTTCTCTTTCCTTTTCATTCACACATTCTTCAATAAAATAGTATTGTTCACGAAAATATGTTGAATTAAAATCATTGCAAGTGCACGGTTCGTTAACAAGTAGTAAAATGGATTTTGAGTCCAAGTATCGTTCCCACGAAAATTGATTAGTTCTAATTCTAATTACCTTGACCTTAATCGAAATTATAAAAATGAGAATGTTTGTTTTGATGAAATTATAACTAAATTAATTATCAATATGCAAGTATGAATGAATTAACTAACTAAATGCAAATTGACGATGAATGTAAATTGAAGTGTTTTCTGATGTATGATGAATGTATTAGGATCACGAATCCCTATATAGCCCCTGTTTGACACCCATTTTTTATCTCATTCTCATTCTCATTTTTCTACAGTACTCATTTCTAACCACACATTTTTCAAATAAAATAATATTACAGATAAACCCAAAAATTCTTCTTACTTTTTAACCACACATTCTTTACATCAATCACTATTCAAAAACTCATTCTTCAAAATAATGGGTGTCAAACGGGGGCATAATATTCATTTTAAATTCAGTTATACACCTTGACACACGGTTGAAATATTTAAGAATCAATGCTCCTAAATTATTTAACAATCTTTCTCAAATAGGGTTAAACCTATTCAAATATGCGACCCGACTATATCTCTATGACGGATGCCAACATACAAGAATGCATGAGTTTTTATGAACACTTAAATATTCACATAAGGTATAGCGGTATATTTCTATCTCGTATAGGGCCCTATGATGATTTATATATGTCGAACATATTCTCCTTCTTTTGAATGCATGAAATAAGCCACCAAACTTACACAATCATTCGCGCATATAATTGTGAAGAAAAATAAATTCATATAAATCATTCAAATATCCCAAAATGTGTTTTTTTGCTGTCAAGAATGTAAAACTAAGAAATAAAAATCATATTACATGGTTCATCTAACCCTAGTATAGAATTAATCTAGCGTAGCATGGTGGGAAGAAGAAAATCAGAAAAATAAATAAAGAACGACATCACCAATTCGATTCTTGAATTGGATCTTCGTGTTCTTGGAATTGATTTTCGCGTTCTTGCCTCTTTTCTTCTCTCAAAAGTTTTCTCCCATCTTCTTCATGTATTCTCCTATTAACTATTTATATGAATCGAAAATTGATTGAAAATCACGTCCAATTTGGTTTCCAAAAGAGTTCCAATCGAATAAGGAAAATTTCATTCATGCGCGGATTTTTTTTTGTCTCTACGCAGTAATCAGTATTTTGGTCATAACTTTCTTTCCCGATATCCGATTGGGGCGATTCAAAGTGCATTGGAAAGATGTCTTAAAGGGATACAACCTTCTTAGAACTATGATTTTTCCAATTTGGACGTTTACGGTGCTAAAAATGGATATCAATATTCGGCTAAAATCCTGAAATATAACTTGGGCGATTGAACATTGACTGTGATAATATTTTGATCATATTCCATTCCTTTTTGAGTTCTAATTTCATTCAATTGTCTCCTATCAATCTTCAAAGTATCATCTCGTGGTCCGAATCAACTATTGAATTTTTAATTTGGTCCTCAAACTTTGGACTTTGCTTCATTTTAGCCAGTTTTTGCTTGTTTTTCCTAATTTTCGCCATATTCATCATTATTGTCCTGTAGAACACAAATTACATCGAATTAAGCTATATTCAATATATTTATTAACAATTATCTATGTCTGTGGCCCAAAATAAGTGCGTAAAACGCACTTATCAAGTATTACATGTAAACCTAAAAACATTTCTTATTTTTTAACCACATTCTCTATCAATTTACTATTTCAAAATACAATCTTAAAAAATAATGAGCTATGCTCTTAATTGATTGAGAAAGAAACAAAACTTAATTCAACAGATTAGCCTAAAATGGCCCACCCCACAACTAGTTAGACTTGTGTTCACGTGAGACCAATCCTTACCCAGTAAGCATTACTTGGCGTATGTTTGTTCCTCTAAAATAAAATTTTTAATTTTTATACTCATTTTAATCATACATTCACATAATAAAATATTTTATAAGTAAATTCATAACTTTTTTCCTACTTTTTAATCCACATTTTTCAATAAATTATTATTCAAAACATCATTTTTTTTTCAAATAATGATCATCAAATAGTGGCTTAGTATCTATCCAATTATGGGCCTTAAATGGGGCGAGTCGAGTTATTTCTCTCGTTTCATAAGCTCCGGCCACTTGGTGGGACGAGTCAAGTTGAGCAATTTATTTATTTATTTGGAAAAATTATTCTTTTTCTACTGGAAATATAATGAAGACATAAATTAATAAAAAAACACGTATGAAATTATAAATTTTTAGTGCTTGGGACCTCCTACAATATGTATGCGGAGTTAAATTGTATATTTTGTGTACAATTTTTTTAAAAAAAATTCAAATAGCCTTCAAATACATTAGGATCTCAATATATTTTCTTTCAACCTACTTGTTTTGTCGGACTAACCCACTAAACCATTCCTCCAATGCTACAATTGACACCGAAGACGTTAGTAGATCACGTGCCATCAAAGATAATATAAGCAACTATTTTTCATTTGTTCCCCACCATGAGAGAAAATCAAAATTATTTATCCCTTCTCAACTTAAAATAGTAAGAATAGGTGCGAAAAATATCTAATTAATTCTACGTGGATTTTGTTTTGTAGTCTATTATTATCACTAGAAAATTACGTAGATGATGAACTTACCGACAATAGCGTACTTAAATAGGCCCATATGTCAATGTCGCAACAGTGGTATTGGATCATAACTTCTGCCAAGTTTGACAACAAATTTTGAATTATGTTATGTGATATCAAGTCCCGTTTGGCACTCATTAATTTCTCTTTTTCATTTCCATTCTCATTCTCATTTTTCATTTCAACCACACAATCTCAAAATAAAATAATATTACACACAAATCAAAAACTTTTCATCATTTTTCCACCACACATTCTCACATTAATCACTATTCTAAAATTTCTATTCTCTTCAAAATTAAATTCAAACACACCCCAAAAGTCAAATGAACAGAAATTTTTCATAATAGATTTGCAACCTATAATAGATTTTTCATAACACATTGACAATAGTATCCTCACACCACACCGCATGTCATCATAATAAAATCGGATTTGTCTTCATAGAATTGGATGAATGGAGTTAAATAAATGCATAGAAGCCACTCAAAACTAGAGGTTGAAACCTCAACCTGCAGGAATCAGTGCTGATATCTTCTAGGGGAGGACCTATCTTATATCTTTGAATGGCGTGTTCGAATTTAACATCAAGAATTTAGTGGCTGAAATTATTATTATTATTATTTTGAAATTTAGCCGATTTGAAATTGAAGTCTTAACCAATGTTTATATAATCGGACCGGATCAGTTGGTTCAACCGGCAAAATAGAGAATCGGAAATCCGATCCGATTATATTAAGATAACCGATTAATTCATAACTGGTCAAATAACTAGAAAACCTGTCAATTAAACCAAAAACCTAGAACTTGTCACAATTTTTGGACCGATTTTCAAAACTTTTTTTAAAAAGGTTACCTTAGAGATGTAAACCCATTGACCCACTTTTCTGAAGCTCTTTTATAACAATTTCTTGAGTCTCATAATTAATAAAAAATTTTGGACACGGCAAGTGTATTATATCCAAAGTGTAAAAATAAAGTACAAGATCACAAGGGCATACCCCAGAAAAACTAGGTTAGGAATAAATTTCTTCCTAGCACTAATAACCATAATCTAGATTAGTTCTTATAGCTTAGTCACGACAATAGAAAATATTCACAAAAAAACTCCATGATTGTTGGAGCCATCTACTCTCGCTAGATGGGATCAAGTCCTTACATAAATCCACTCATGTACAAACAGAAAAAACAATGTCTCGAATAACAACAGATTCATGTTTAGGAGTCCCACCATGGGCCCTAGCATTACGCTCACGCCAATTAGCATAAATCGAAGGCTCAAACGTCAAACAAATAACAATGGACCGCATTGACTTTCCACGAAACTGCTCCATCCAAAAAAGAGTATCTAACCAACTCCGCTGAACCCAAGACAAGTTAGATTTCGCATGCAAAGCATACCAAACACGCTCAGAAAATGGGCAAGCAAAGTCAAAATGATCGAAATCCTCCTCCGAACAACCACATAGCACACAACGTATAGATTATACCAAACCAAAGCGAAAAGGCTTTGTCTGTGTATAAAGGCCACCTTGAATTGCTAGCCAAATAATAAATGCATGACGGGGAATACACTTAGGGAACCATACAATGTGATACCAAGTGACCCTAGGGCAGCGAAGTCGAATAGACTCCCAAGCACTCCGAACATAGAAGACTCCATGCGCATCATCCACCCATCGCAAAACATCATCTCTAGTACTATTCGGTCGAAAAGTATCAAGCGTATCTCGCATCAAGTCAGACAACGCTGGGGAATGAGCTGATGGACACCTCCAAGTATCACCCTCAACAATATCAACCACCTTAGCTAGTCTACTCAATCTACATTCATGAATAATCCTCTCACCAAGAATCTTCTCTAAAGGACAGAGAGGATGCCAATTATCAAACCAAAGAGAAGCACGTCGACCATTACCAATTCTGAATTTCATTTTGTCCCTCCCTATATCCCGAAGTGCAAGAATCTTGCTCCAACTCCAAGAGCAATCCTCAGGACACTTCAATTCCCAAATACTTCGGCCATTAAGTAAGTAGCTTCGTGCCCACGAAACCCAAAGAGAGGAGGCAGAATCCGTACAAAGGGACCAAAGGTGTTTTAACATGGCAGCCTTATTCTAAATCTCTATTCTCCGCAGACCCAAACCACCCTCCTTCTTAGGCATATAAACTTCCAATGTGGGATTGATAAATTTCAATAAAGCACACTTTTTCAATATTATTTGTGGCCAAATGGTGCATGACTACAAAATTAAATTACTCAATTTCTATAGATTGCTAAACATTTTTTTTAATGTTACAAATTATTTAGTAAAATTGAAATGAGTTTTTAAGTGATCTAACAAATTTAAAACTACTAAAATTTATATTAAAAAACAGACATTTGACATATTTGTATTTAGTTTGAACTGATGGTATAAAAATTTAATTATATATTGTTGTGAAAATAAAATTTATAAATTTTTATTTATTATCTCTGATTTGACCTCGGTTCGATCGCAATTGAACTTTCCTATCTGTTTTCCGGATCGACGCGTGGACGGGTTCTTAAAACATTGCTCTTAACAAATCACATACTTGAACGAATGGGCTGCTAAAAAAATGCCTAACCTGTAAATTCCTTTGCCCTCGACACGTCATTAGCTTATTAAATTAAAATAATCAAAATCAAAACAAAGCATGCATGCATGCAAAAATTATATTTAGTAGTTCAATGTTCAAAGTGAAAGCTACATTCTTTTTATCATGACTCACTATAAATTTTCATTATGACGAAGGTCTCACATTTCTAATCGACCATATGTCGGCCTAATACGTGTACAAAGTATCCAATGCCTTGCATAAAAAATAAGATTAACGGCCCCCACAACCAACTAAATTTAATAGAGTCAAAGTTTACCGTTCATTTAACAAGTGTCCGAGACTGTCATCACTATCCAGATATGGAAAATTGCAAAGAGAACAAATTGATAAGGGTTTTTTGCTCTTTTTGATTGAGAACAAAAGTGTGACAAGCAAACCCTCATTAAAGTTCCAGATGACCAAACCCTGCACGTATCCTTTTCTCCATTCCCCACTCTATATTTCTACTTATAATCTGTTTTAAAGATAAGTAAAAATAACCCTTCTCCTTCGGTATCCTATGCAGTCAGCCATGGAAGAATCACCAAGTTCCAAAACTGAACCCCTTTTCTCTATTCCAGTAGATATAAATCACAAAGCCACAGAATTCAATCTATTTTCAATTTCTTCTCCTCACATGAAAGCTTTTCATCTTGCATGGTTTTCACTTTTTTCATGCTTCTTCTCAACTTTTTCTATCCCTCCACTCCTTCCCATAATCCGGGAAGACCTGCATCTCTCCCAATCCGATGTCGGAAAAGCTGCTGTGGCATCTTTTGTGGGGTCCATCTTCTCTCGACTCGCAATGGGCCCCGTTTGTGACCTTGTTGGCCCGCGTATCGCCTCCTCTACCCTCTCCCTCATCACTGCACCAATAGTATTGTCCACTGCCTTCATTTCATCACCACTATCATTCATTCTCATTCGATTTCTCATTGGTTTTTGTTTAGCAAATTTTGTTGCAAATCAGTTCTGGATGAGCTCCATGTTTTCGGGTCGGGTTGTCGGAATCGCCAACGGGTTTGCTGCTGGCTGGGCTAATGTTGGGTCAGGAGTCACACAAATTTTTATGCCATTAATATATTCTTTCTTCATTAACACCCTAAATTTGCCTTCTTCTACTGCATGGCGTGTTGCGTTTATTTTACCAGCAACTTTCCAGGCAGTAACTGCAGTAATGGTTCTCGCATTTGGCCAGGATTTACCAGATGGCAACTACAAACGTGTGAAGAAAAGCACGGATTCGACTGATAAGAACAACGCTTTTAGCGTTCTCTTTGATGGATTAAAGAATTACAGAGGGTGGATTCTCGGAATAACATACGGGTTTTGCTTTGGAGTTGAATTAACAACTGATAACATCATTGCACAGTACTTTTACGACAGGTTTAGTTTGGATATTGAGACCGCCGGTGTAATCGCAGCCAGTTTCGGTTTCGCGAATATCGTGTCTCGACCAGCAGGAGGGATGATTTCCGACGAGATGGGGCGGAGATTTGGGATGAGAGGGCGGTTGTGGAGTTTGTGGGTGGTGCAAACGGTGGCGGGGTTGCTGTGTTATTTGCTTGGTCGAGTCAACTCACTTTGGGGATCAGTTTTGGTAATGTGTTGCTTCTCCTTGTTTGTACAAGCTGCTTCTGGCCTCACATTTGGTGTGGTCCCTTTTGTCTCCAAAAGGTATGTCAAGTTGGTTCTCCTAAATATTGTTCAATGTGTAATAATATCCATGTCATATATTTAAGTAAAAGTCCTCAACTTTTTCAAAAAGAGCAAATGAATCCTCAATTTTCAGTCTATCCTCAACCTTCAATAAATGTATCATCGAAGGATAGATGAGACTGGAAGAGAAAGGAGTAGACTGCTTTTTCTTTTCCTTCTATTTCATTAATTTTTTAAAACATAGTATTACCCATTTTACCCTTAAAAACACTTGTTTAAACATTCACCAATAATTTGGACGAATTTCAAACTTTCACTCCTACCCTTTTTAAAGATTGAAGATGACTGTCGAGGTTTGGAAATCTATTTGCACTTTGCATATAGGTTGAAATTTCAAGTTAACGTCTTTGTACCTAGACTCAATTATATCAACCATTGAAACATATATATAGAGCTTTCTCAATCAATTCAACTAACTTACGGATTGAATGTCTAACCTTCCTCAACCTAGATGAACGTAACTAGAACTCCATTCACCAGAGCACCAAAATAGTACACCATATTTGAAGTAATTTTCAGCTTGTTCGAGCGAGACAAAACAAGAAACATTACGTAGCATAACTGTAATTTTTTGGAATTGCAGGTCTCTTGGTGTAATATCGGGCATGACAGGGAGTGGGGGGACATTGGGTGCAGTGATGACCCAGCTGCTGCTATTATTATATTCAGGCAGCACCTCTAATTATCATAAGATTTCAACTGAGAAAGGCATATCCATAATGGGATTGATGATGCTGTTTTTCACTCTTTTAATCACCCTAATTTATTTCCCCAACTCTGGTGGAATGTTTTGTGGACCTTCAAAACAAACTGATTATCACTTGCTTGCATAAAATTTTCTTGATAATAAGAAATAAAGTTTAGGAAAGATAATTTTATTCCATTCGAGTAGGAAATATCGTATTAATCAATTTTAAATTTGATGTAAAACAAATGGCTGAATGGATTGAAAAAAATTTGGACAAAAAAGAAGAAATTGTCAAAAGCAGTCGAGCTCCTATTTGGGCACATAATACTATTTCAGAGCGAGTACGACGAGACGAGTATAACTCATCGCTATGCCATGGCATGTGATAGATTTTGGCTATCCTAATTCGTTTAAAACTCGAATATTGCTTTTTAAATTTTAGTGTGTTATTTTTGTCATTTAGTTTATTTCGAATTCTTTGCAATTTTAGTTTGTTTTAATTAAATTTTCATGTAAATTCTTATAAATAAAGAGTTAATTCATTGTTTTTTTAATCATCTTTTAATTAATAAAATTTGTGAGTTTACTTTTTCATAATTTGATGGATTCCAAATTTCGTGTTTTTAAGATTTTCGTTTGAATTCTTTGTTTCAAGCTGCGTCAAAATTGTTGTTTCACTAAGATTGTCGATTTTTTTTTTAATTCGGAATTCGTTAATAAATGAAATCTAGGAAAAGACGTTAGTTTTTAAATGAAATATTTCATCTTTGTAAATGTGTGTTGAAAATTTCAACGAAGAATAATTTAAATAAAAATTAAATAAGATAGCTTTACCAACAAAAAATTTCTCACTTAATTCTTTAGGGAAAAAACAAAATTACACAAATTTTTTTGTCAATAACTGATGAAAAATCAGTTGGTAATATTTTTTCTTCTAAAAAAAATATAAAATATAACCACGAAAATAGTCATTTAATAATTTTGTTTTTTAAGTGCACTTTTAATTGAAAAATGTAAAAGTAAAATAAATTTAAACTACTCGAATTCAAGACAAAATCATGTTTCCCGTCTCCAGGCGGGACAATGTGGGTATTTGCCCATCCCTTAAATGGTGGAACATTTTTAAGGTGGATTTAAATTTATATAAAAATCTTAAATTATTTTATATAAGTTTAAAGTTGTAGCTTCATACTCTGCCAAACATTACTTTGTTAGAGTATAATTTTTGCGACTAAAATTTCCCTTGGAACGGCCACCTTGTTTGTCGTTTATTGTAGGCCAGTTGGATGCATATGCTTACAAGACTTTACCCTCAAACCAACTTCCATTGAAAAACAAGATCTCCAAATAGATATATGGATCATATAAAAATTAAATTTTTAGTAAATTTTGGTAAAACTTAATAAAATATGTTATTTGGAAGTTGATAAAAGTCACAGGTTCCATAAAATGTGTGTGTTATTGAAAATGAGCTTAAGAAAAATTGAGTTTTAAAAAATAAGAGCCAAATAATGGCTAATATATTGGAACATTAACTTCATTTATATGTACAAAAATTTATCTCACATCATCATCGGTAGACTGTAAACACCACACCAAAATTTTAGTAAATCCCCAATGAATAATAAAAGTTTGTAATTACTATTAAAAACTATAAATTAACTGAAAAATGAGAAACTTCTAATCACACACCAAAAAATTCACCAGAAACTAATAGCGTGCTTAACTAATTTTGTTCTATTTTTATTTCCAGACAAACAAGGACAATAAAACTTAGATATGCCCCAACAACCCCGCCCCTAGAGCATTGTGGAGGAGGTTAATCGCAGGATATGCCTCAACAGGCCAATGTACAAGAGTTGTCGTACTGGTGCTCACAAAGAGTCCAATTTCATACCTTGTAAGAGACATGAATCGAACCCTCACACAGCGGCTACCAACTCAGCTGAGACTACCTCACTCCTGTCATTTGCACCACTGGGCTATACCCCGAGGGCAGTAGTAGGGATTTATTACTCATACAGGAGGAGGGTACTGGGAACAAAATCATATTACTATTTAAGAACTGAAATGACAAGATGTCTCAGTAACAACTTAGATCGGCAGCTAATCTAAATCTGTTCTTAACAACAGAAAAGAATTCCTTCCACGACCTACTATCGAAGAGAGAAATTTTCTTCGCTGACGAGAAAGGCATAATCCACCAACTACCAAGAACCCCAATTAGTATGAACCTCTCATCTTTAATTTCAACTCTAGCTACACAAAGGGCAGTGTAATCTTCAACTTCTACCATCTTCACGTGTAATGGCTGCAAAATAAAGCGTACAAATCACAACAAAATGATTATGAAGCATGTTAAATAAAACACTTCATAGAGTTCTTGTATTTAATAAATAACTACATTCGAAGAATTTATAAGGCCTCTATAAACGTTTAGTTTTATTGTTTATCGCATCCTCTACTTTTTCTCGAGACTCTGTTGCAACCAGTCCTAGTTTAAATATGAAGGCTCCACCAAGATAACCTGTGCAGAACATCAGCATGCCAAAGGAGTACGATGACAATTAAGGGATAAATTTCTGAAATGTCTTAAAAATGGAGTTCACTACAAGTGCAACAATCCTAATTTGTTCAAACAGAATATTCTATACTTGACTGAGAACGCAATTGCATAGGTCACATTCTTAATGACCTAGATTAAAATCCCAAATATGCAGTTATTTCATGTGTAAAGAAAGTAGATATTAATAGATGTTGTTGAAATAGTTATTATGCCTTAAGCTAAGATGTTTATTATTCTGGATACACTTTCTATATTAAAAGAACAATGGATAAATCCAAATATTATAAAATGACGCTGCAGATATATAAGTAAGAAGCTCACCCTAAATCTGTACAAGAAAGGATGTTGGCGCATAAGTTGATGCCGCAACTGAAATATTGAAGATGTAAAAGAGACATGTTAACCTATAATCATGCACATAGTACGTGCTGCAAAACATCATTTGCCATCAGACGCCAAAAAACAAAAAAAAAAGTATCCCTGTTTTGACAACTTCCCAAGTAGTTCTGCAGAAACACTGCAGACTCATCCAATGGATTCATTAATTGAAGATTCGACTCAAATGAAGTTCATGGCTTAATCGAGTAAAACCCTTCTTTGTACAAATACATGTTGAAACAAATACAAATGGCTTATAACCAAATTCACTTCCACATTCAATCTTTTGGCAAAATGTGAATTAATAAGCACAGTAGGAGTAGAACTTCTCTTTTGTACTTCTCCTTTTACTTTTATTATTTCTTCTGAAACATTGGGCGAGTGTTTGACGTGTGGGATTCAAACATGAAATCAATGTGAATTTGTCACCTACATGAAGGCTGCAGTTGATACCAGACTTGCTAAATCAGCCATCTATCGTTTTTGCTAGATTGGCTAGCATTGAAGCACAAATTTTATACATCTCAAATACACACACATGGATATTTCATAAAGCTGTATAGGCACTGATAGCTATAGCAGGAAACTTAAGTGCACAAACATTACACTTTCATACAAAACTTCATATTCTTTTAGGGTAAGCTCATCCACATCTACCAGACTGAACTGGAAATTTTTTATGTTAATTCGTATAAGCTAGATGCAATATTTTCAATAATTAGATGTAAGCTATACTAAAATGAAGAACTCCAGAAAAGCAATTAATTCAGAAAGGGCAAAACCTGTTCAACGAAGAGATGAACCGAGGAAGGAAAAGGTTTTGTGCTAAGAATAATGAGTATAACTTTGATTGCAATGTTAACAGGTTGACCCCAATTCAGCCACACGGTTAAGCAGAGGAATATAGGCACTAGCAATTTACGTATGATATTCATGACAGATCGAACATTTTCTTCAGAGTATGAGCCACCAAACAATCCTGATTGATGATTATCCTCCAACATAAGAAAATCTACAGCATCAATGACAAAATTCATAAATTTTAAAAGCGTATAAAAAATAATAATCATATCTAAATATCTGGATGGCTGAATAACAACTAAAAATACAAGCCTCTTACCATCCAGAGAATATGCAGAATGCGTCCAAAGGCTAATTGATCCAAATGCAGCACATAGGGCAACCACATTAGCTATATTATATGTGTATCCTGCAATAGTGGAAAAAACCGGGGGGGTGGGGGGGGGGGGTGGGTTAGATTTTCACTTGTCAACTATGAGCACCTATCGCTAAGCTTAAAACGCTTGCTTATAAGTGAAGAAGTAAAATTTAATAAAATGTGAAGTGTTTATAAACGGTTCAATTATAAATAAATAGAAATATGTGGCGGATAAGGGAGTAGTAATTGTAGATCCTTGAAATGAGTGGATAAAAAGTGGGACGAGTGTTTAAACAGCATAAACACCAGCCAAAATAGGCTAAGAAATAAAATTGTTTGGTTAAATTTGAAAATAAGTTGATTTACTATTAAGTAACTTTTTCCCTTTAAATGTGACATATCCAAACATGATTGAAAAAAAAGAAGTCATCAAAAAGAAAATTTTACCTTTTTTTTAAGCTTAGCAAACATGCTCCATATACTTTCAATGTAATTAGGCATGAAACAGGTATTCGACCACATCAAACATAAATAAAATAAATATCCAACTTCAAGAGTTTAGAGTACTCTTGACCTTTTAAAATGAAACCTAAATTTTGATACAAATTACCTAATATTCTGGAAATTAAACAATCATAAAGCAGAACACAAAAAAATTGCCAATGAAAAACTGCTAAAAATCGTTTCATATGTTCTGTTTTTTTTTTTTTTGAAAAAAGTTATGAGAATATACCTTTGTTTGGGAAACTACGAAAGCATTGACAATACGTTCGAATACTGAACAAATTCCAATTAGATTTGTGTGAGTAGTAAGGCGCTTGAGGTCTGAGGCCTTTCAATTTCATCCATGTGTTCAAGTGTTCAAATTTCCCGTAACCTGAAACAGAATTAGTATCGATTATCAATTTTTGTTTGAGCTGTACATACATACATACATACATACATGTGTGCGACTCAGCGACTTACGAGGGGCTGTTGAATAGAACGAGAGGCGCGAATGAGAAAATGCAAGAGAAACTCTAATTGGCTGCAGAAATCGTGCTGGGTACATTGTTTTATTTAGTTTCTACAATTTCTCAACCCATTCCCGGCGGCCTAAGGCGGTGGCGTTCGACCACTTTGATTCGCTTTTTCCCCCAATTATAAAACGTCAATTCTACGGTGGAAAGTTGCAGCATTGGTCCCCAAATTATGACCTGAATAGCATGTTAATCACCAACGTTTAAAATAAGCATTTTAATTTTTTTACCCTCATTCTCTTAATTCAAGAAGTCTGATAGGACGAAAATAGGGATAACAAAATGTTTCAATCCTATCCCGAACTTACTTAAAAGGAAAAAGAAATTCTACGAAACAAGGAATGGGAAGACCACTCGAGCCTCATTTTCATCCTTAGATGAAATGGCTCAATGTTCCAGTTATATTGTTTAGTTAAAACTAATTCACTTAGTTCTCCTCGTTTCACCTCCCACCCCTTTTTACCCCAAGTTTCCCCAACCCAACCTCCTTTTGTTTCGTACCCTACTCCATGTCCGTATAATGGATTTGCAATTTTCCTTTTTATTTATATTTATTTACATGTTATTAAAAAATAAATGTAATTGTCATTTCAACAAAAATTGACCCTTTTGCAACAAATTTGGACAGATATCATTCAGTAGGACTATTTTGAAATAATACTAAAAGGTTGAAGACGAAATGCTGTATTTTAAAGAATGTGGATGAATTTGCTGTTGAGACTATAGGTGGAGGACAAATGGTACAGTTTTCTTTTCCTTTTAAAATCGCACTTGCATAACAACCGTCTATTAGAGGATGCATACGTTTTTGCGACAACAATTTTAGAAGGGGTTAATTTCACAAATGATCACTGAAGTTACATGAAAATAACAAAACGGTCACTGAAGTTTCAAAGTTTCAGAAACGGTCACTGAAGTTTGAGATTTCTTTCACAAACGGTCATTGAATTTTCAGATTTTTTGGGCAAGTTTGAGGCAATTTTTCGACAACGTCCGACCACCAAAATCATAGATTTCGGATACCGTTGGAAAACCCACAATGTCCTCTTCAATTATCAAAAAAAATCTCCCCAAATTTCCAAGTGATTCGGCCGGAATAAACCCTCGAAGTCGGCACCCGAAAATTATGAAAATCTGCCCAGATTTTCAGATTTTTTGTGCGAGTTTGCGGCATTTTTTCGACAACTTCCGACAACCAAAATGGCCAATTTCGGATACCGTTGGAAAGCTCATAATGTCCTCTTCAATTATCAAAAAAAATCATCCCAGAACTCCAAGTGATTCTGCCGTAATAAACCCACGAAGTCAGCTACCCAAACTGGGCAGATTTTCGGACTTTCTTGGTAGCTGACTTCGTGGGTTTATTCCGGCCAACTCACTTGGAGTTTTGGGGAGATTTTTTTTGGTAATTGAAGAGGACATTGTGGGCTTTCCAACGGTATCCGAAATCGACGGTTTTGGTGGTCGGAAGGTGTCGAAAAAATGCCGCAAACTCGGCCAAAAAATCTGAAAATCTGGGCAGATTTTCATAATTTTTGGGTGCCGACTTCGCGGGTTTATTCCGGCCGAATCACTTGGAATTTTGGGGAGATTTTTTTTGGTAATTGAAGAGGACATTGTGGGCTTTCTAACGGTATCCGAAATCTATGATTTTGGTGGTCGGAAGTTGTCGAAAAATTGCCTCAAACTTGCCCAAAAAATCTGAAAATTCAGTGACCATTTGTGAAATAAATTTCAAACTTCAGTGACCATTTCTGAAACTTTGAAACTTCAGTGACCGTTTTGTTATTTTCATGTACTTCAGTGACCATTTGTGAAATTAACCCATTTTAAAAGGCAAAAAGCCACAAAAAGAAAATATCTTGCTGATCTACTGAAAATATCTAAGCTCTGAATATTCTTGCAGAATTGGAAACAATAGCTAAAATTAAGTTACTGGAATAGAAACATGTTGGCATCTTTCTCCATTTCTCAACTCTCAAGTCCAAAATCTGCTGAAATTCATCTACGACTCGGTTCTAACAAGTCCATCTACAGGTAATAGTCGATACATGTCATAGTTCTTGATGTGGCCTCGTACGCCTCGAACTCGAAAATTGTTGGGTTTCTTAACATTTATATCTACTCGAGTAGGAGGACGAGATCTATTGCAGTAAGATGTAGTGAAAGAAAGAAGAATTACTATGAACTACTGGGAGTTTCTACTGATTCAAGCTCTCAAGAAATAAAAGATGCATACAGGAAACAGCAGAAAATACACCATCCAGACATTGCCGGAGAAAAAGTCTGACTCTTTTACTTCTTCCTATGTTTGTTAATTTTTGTCCTAACAATATTATCTACCGCTTTAAGATTTTCCATTTGTTTCAGGGTCATGAGAATACAATCAAGTTGAATAAAGCCTGCGAGGTTTTAATGAAGGAAGATCTCAGACGAGAGTATGATGCTTCGATTGGCCTAATGAGGTTGGGTGCAACGAGCTCGTGGAAAGGCCCTTTGAGACCCGAAGCTATATTCGTTGATGAGAATGCTTGTATAGGTAACTTGTTTAAATTTAATCCTTAACACATCCTCTTTCAAAAATGGATTATCGCGATACGTGAAGTTTATATTAAAAATTAAGCCTTACTCCCTACTATCAAGAGCAATATAATAAGAAAATAAGCAAACAATGTAATTATGTAAATTGATTTATTTATAGTAATTCACGTCTCAGTATTATTAGAATTTAGAACTTGTATAAAATCTGAGGCCATGTAGTGTAGTTAGCACTACAAGATAAGTTCAATTAAAGTTAAATTAAATGAAAGAATGTGACTTATTAATCGGACTAATCCTATAATACCAACTAGATTGGTGTTTTAGCACTAAATAGGAGTATTCCAATCAAAATCAAGCAAATCACGGACGCATATCTATAGCGGATTGCATAATATCATGTCAATCCGTGGATGAGGGGTTAAATTCATAGTATTACTGAAGGAGAATGAAGCTTTTATATAAAACTCACATGTTGACCATCATTCCTTTCAATAGTTATGTATGGTAGTTGATAGTTTATTTCCTTATTTTAAGCCATGTTGCATTTGTTTATTATTTATCAATGTAATAGTTGTTGGCTAGTACTCTATGTAAGAAGCATGGTTGTCTGATATGGATAACACATCAAGATCAATCTTTTTTCAAGTTTTTTTTTCTCTCGTTCGTTTCCTGTGTTTTTTCCTTTGTTTTTTGTTCATCTTCTTGCTTCAAGAAGATTGTTTAGTTCTCCTCTATTCTTCAAGATTAGATGTTGATATTGTTGAGCTCGTTCATAAAGTGGATAGGAGCTAACAATTACTAGGCTCCAAACAATTCAATAACTTAAAGTTCTAGACGAAACAATAGATACTTGTACTCTGTTTGAATTTGTAGGTTGTAGAGAATGCGTGCACCACGCAGGCAACACGTTCACCATGGACGAAGCAGTTGGAACTGCACGTGTCAAACTTCAGTATGGCGACGATGACACACAAATCGAGGTATGCAGGCCGTTTCGTCAATGATGCTCAATCGGGACATTTACTCGAACAGATGTCTTTCATGCGTTAACTTGATCTGTGCATTTACAGATATCAGTTGATTCATGTCCTGTAAATTGCATCTATTGGGTGGATACAAAAGAGCTTGAAGTGCTGGAATACCTGATTCGACCTCAACCTAAGGAAGGCTATGGCGTATTCGGACAAGGCTGGGAAAGACCTGCAAACGTCTTCATGGCAGCAAAGTCTTTCAACAAACAATTCAAGCGAAAAGTCGAAAACCAGAAGAGAAATGGTAATTCTTAGCTTAATCTTTTAACAATTTGCTTAATCCGTTCATGTCTGTGGAACGGGCAATGTGACTGTAATTGGTATTGCAGCACGACCAACAGATAAGGAATAAATTTCGACTCGAGCATTTAAGATTGGAAGTTCTGCAGGAATTTGGAGAAGATGAAAATAATGATCCCGTCGGTGTTAAAGGAGACCAGAGAACACTAAATGGAAGAAAAAAACCAAAGCGGCATATATGCAAACAGATTGAAAGCATTGCAGTTTTATTAGCAGAAATTAATGTTACTTTGTTGAATATTACTTGTACATATTGTCTCAATTGTATACTATAAGTTCAACAAAGCCATAATATAAAGTTCTACTTTTATGTATTTTGTCATAAATAATGTTTTGACATTTAGACCCTATTTAATTTATATAAAAAAAATTTGATGTTTAGTAGATTTTGATAAAAAGTGGTGTAATGTGTAATTAAAACGTTGTGGATCATATAAAATATATGGTTAAAACTAGCCCATGTTTGATGACATATATTTTGTAAAAATAATGTTTTGAATACAGACTTTGCTACATGTACAGGGCAAAAGTGCCATATACACGTCTACCTGTAATTATCCTACGAGTCACATGGAAATAACTTTTTGAATAGTAATAACGATATTTGTATCTCATTATTATATACGACCACAGACAATTTAAGATTCAGTCATATGTAATTTGTATCTCACAATCACAACTCCCTATGATTAACAAATCACTAAAACTTGAATCTATTATTTAATTTATTAGAATATTAATTAATTAAATAATAGATATTGCCATAAATACGCATTGATAATATATATTTAAAGTGTGTATGCTCCAAAGTTAATTGGACCTAGGTCATAACACTTACAAACTCCCACTTGCACTAGATCCAATTACTTGTGTATCTTATACCACAAGAGTCTACATGACGATCATGTTTATGCTGTGTCTTTGTCAGTGAATCTACAATTTAATAACTTGTGGAAATTCGTTCTTTTTTACGTTATTTCATTACATTATCTTTCCAATGAGATAATACCACATTAACACGTGTGTTAGATAATTGATGAGACTTTAGTTCCTTCGCTTGCACTATGGCACCATTGTTATCACAATGCAGAAGCGTGTGACCAACAATGTTAGGAACTACTTTAAGTTCATTAATGAACTTTCCGATTTAGACCAAAACTTTTGTTGCTTTCTAAAGTGATGATGTACAAAACTTCTATTATTGAATCAATGGTTATTTTTTATTTGGAACATTTCCAACACACCGTTTAAGAGTAAACCAATATCCTAATTGAGATATACTATCATTCTAGTCTGACTAGAAGTTAGCATCAATGTATCCATGAACTCTCATTTCATTTTCTTTATATAAAATATTTCTCGAGATTTTATCTATATAGATTGGGATAATTTAACTAATCTTTTAGATCTATCTCTATAGATCAACTTGTTTCTCCCATATTTATCACTGAGAAATTATTTGATAACCATAATTTCAACAATTAAAATATAGAGACGTCATTTCCTATAATATGTTTCATACATATAATATCAAGAATGCGACATGCTCCCACTATTTTCTTGTAAGCACACAATTCGTCTTCATTTTTTATAAAAGCAAACATTTTGACTTTTGCATCAAATCGAAAATTTCAACTCCAAGAGACTTGTTTCAATCCATATTGACCTTTTCTTGTAAACTCATTTACAACCTATGTGTTCTAATCCATTAGGCGGGTCGACCAAGGTCCAAACCTTGGTTACATACATTAAATTCACATCGGATATCATAGCCTTCTGCTATCTCTTCGAGTCAACACTTGACTTTGTTCATGCATAATTGGTAGGTTCATCATCCTCGATTATTAATGTCTGATTAGTAATCATGGATTCGTACATTCCAGAAGGTCGAATAATCCTACAAGGTTTACATGGAGTTGACGTGTACTCAGAAGTCTCCACTTCCTGATCAGGAGTATGTCCATCAGCAATGAGGGATCAGACTCAGATTCATCTATTTGGTCAACTATATCCGTGGATTTTTTAACTCCTTCAGGATTTATTCTGCTCTCGCCGTCCTCTCCTAGAATAAACATTGTCTTGAGACGAACATCTTCTTCTCAACGGAATTATAGAATTGATATCAAATTGTCTCTTGAATATCCCACAAATATATATTTATCGGATTTAATCTCAAACTTATCTGATTCGGTGCGCTTCACATAAGTGTCGCAACCCAAACTTTCATATGAGATAAGTTGGGTCTTTCCATAACTCGTATGGAATTTTGTCAACCGATTTAGATGAGACATGATTTAGTGCGCAGCACGTGGCAATCAGTGCATGACCTCAAAACGATTTCAACATGTTTGCATGGCTTGTACTATATCTAATAGTGTACGATTCTTTATTTCAGATACACCATTAGTTGCAGTGTATGTCGAAGAATCTACTGCGAGAGAATCTCATTCTCTTTTAAATAATCTAAAATTCTCCATTTTAGATATTCTTTACCTCGATCAAGTCTTAGTGTAAGAGTATATTTACCTATTCGTTTCTCTATTTCTAACTTGAATCCCTTGAATATTTCAAGAGTTTCATGCTTGAATTTTATCAAATATATATCATCATTTCTGAAATGATCATAAGTAAATGTGTTAAGATAAGATAAACTTCACATGACATTAATTGATATGAGTCCACATACATCACTATGTATTAGACCTAGTAATTGTGCAGATCTTTCACATTTCCAAGTGAAAAGGGATTTGGTCATATGCCTAACAGGCATGTTTCACATTTGTCAAATGATTCAAAATTATTTGACTGTTATCCAGATTATCATTTTTATGCCTTTCAATTTCTATACTCATTATAAAATACTCAATATTTAGAATATAAATGTCATTTTGTAATTTATCATAATTATTAAGATCTTATCAAGATAAAAAAGAACAACAATTGTCCTTATCATTAAAATAATTCATATCCAGACATGAAATTTATTTAATACTCTTGATAATGGTGAGAACAATCTCTGATTCTAATATTAAGCTTAAAGGCAAAGGCAAACAGTATATCCTACAGGTCATGCAGCAACATTTACCCATTTTCCAATTACAGGTCAACTTCTCCCTTTTGCAGTGATCTACTTCTATTTAGTTTCTATATATTTATACAAATATGAGATACATATCTTGTATTCAATACCCAAGAATTTAATGAAGTAGATAGTCTTGTAGTTTTATTTCCAATTACATATTATTCCAAAATGATAATAATGGTCATTATATTTGGTATTGCCCTTATTAGTTTTAACTGTATTAGCCATTTTGGTTGTTTTCCTAAAGTATCCTTTAGTCTTCCCTAGATGAATCTATAACTAAGATTTGTCTACTACAAATATAGATATTGGGTTTAATAGTCTTAAGCATGTTCAGCAACTAAATAAGTGTGCATTCAAATTTATTCATGTTAAATTCATAATTAGTTATGAATAACTCTCCAGTAGAGATTGTAGAACCAAGTCTATATTTAGTTCATTGTTCATGATTGAACTCAATTGAGATAACTTCTCAAAGTAGTCAACATTTTCAGAACACGAGCATCGTCTAAAGATTCTTCTGCCATTATGCACATGTATAATTGCTAGGCAATCTCATATCTTGCCAAATGCGATTGTTCACCATTCAACACTTTGAGATTGAAAATCATTTGTTGGCATCTATACTCTTATGTTGCTCTTTTAACTCAGGTGACATAGCCGCAAGCATCATACATGTTACGTACTATTGTCATCACCATGTTCATTACAGCAGCCACCTCTTCTTTTGTCGAGTCATTAGCATGTGTCTCTGGAAATGGCTACTTAAGAACACAGCCAATTTTATCATGCTTTAGAACAATTCTCAAATTGCGTTGCCAATTAAGAAAATTTGGTTTGGTTGAAGACATTCAGTATTTCTCACAAATACATATGATTACTCATAATTCAATAAATGTAAACGACGAAAAGTAAAAGAATAATATATATAATGCATCAATTAATTTAACATGATTTTTTATTAAATTAATTTCGCTCCCACTATTTAATTCAAATTTATGATCATCTCACATAAATTTATGGAATCTATACTTGACTCCCAGTGGTTTGGGACCTGGGATCTCATTTGTTATTTTAAAATATTGAGTGTACTCAACAAGCCTTAATAAAATATTTGGGTAAATACTTTTATCAATTGTATCTCCATACAACTCTCAGATCATTAAACTGACAACTCTTTGTCTTCGCATATCTTATGTGTTAGCTTAACATGCCTCTGAAATTTATCTCATCGAGTGTACGCAGTAAAAGATAAATTTTAGTTAAGTCAAATTCATGATTCAGAAATATCTAATATTTTATAATGTCAAATATATCCCTAATAGACCAGTCTTGAGTGTACTCAGCAAGCTGATATTGATTTATGACTCTCGTTTTTCACTATAATGATGGAGGGTAAATAATAATTTTGACTTAATATTTTAGTAAGGGGTTTATCATGCAAATGCCTCATCGTAATAATAATATATATTTTATTATACATCTAGCATGCAAATAAATATAGATATAATAGTGTAGATGATTATGGACTTTACTATCTACTCTTCTCGAGCCATAAGGAAGACTAGTTGGTCAGTTCTTAGGGGACATAATATTGAATTATAAAATGCTCCATCTCTGTAGTCTCATCCTCTTCTTGTTTCTCCAATTAGTCCAACTACAACATGTATCATCTACTAGTTGGCATGCAAACCTAAATAATTAGACAGCAGACCAATAAAATTACAAAATACGTGCATGTCCAAAATAAATAAGAGCTCACATGCACATAAAAGAGCAAGAATAAAACTAACTATTCAACACATCCACTTGGTCGAGTCAATAATCATCCACTAATAAAACAATCATCACACAAATGCTTTCCTATGTAATATCTAATATTATATGCAAACATATTTCAAGTTTTTAGCAATTAAAGTCGTCTAAACTAATTTAGACAAATAGATCGGAACAATTAAATAATTAATTAAATTTAGCGGGCTTATTTAATTAAAGTCAAAATTTAATTAAATACCGAAATAGAGTCTAACTCTAATTATGGAGTTGCTATTTAATTAAAATCAAATTTTAACTAAATATCAAATTAGAGTCCAATTCTAATTCCAATAAAATTTTCGGGCTAGAAAATTTAATTAATATCAAATTTTAATTAAATGTCACATTAGAATCCAACTCTAATTATAATCAAATTAATACTGTTGAATTTAATTAAAATCAAATTTTAATTAAATACAAAAATAAGAGTCAAACTCTAAATTCCAAAATATTAAGGCGAACTTATTTAATTAAAATCAAATTTTAATTAAATACCAAATTAGAGTTCAACTCTAGTTTCAAGATTATGGGGTGAGAGAATTTAATTAAAATCAAATTTCAATTAAATGTCAAATTAGAGTCCAACTCTAATTTCAAGAATAAATTAGGGTGGATAATGTAATTAAAAGCAAATTTTAATTAGATGCTAAATTAGAGCCCAGCTCTAATTTAGATTGAATTAACAATTTAATTTAAGATAAAACTCCTAAATAAAATAAAATTCAATTTAGGGTCAAAATTTAATATTTAAGTTAAAATTCAATTTTAAAGAAAATATAAAAGTCATCAATTTTAAATATAATTTTAAACGGGTCAGTCAAAATTATAATTTTGGGTTAAACCTTTTAAAATCTAATTCAAAACCCTTTTTAAATTTAAATTCAAAATCATTTTGAAATTTGCAATAAGACCCCAAGTTTAAAATTACTAACAGACCCTTTATTATATTAATTACATGACAAGCCCTTTTTTAAAATTTGCAAATTTGACCACTTCTAATAATTGCAGACGAGAGCCTGCAATTTCAGAAATTGCATCAGAAGTCCCCGCCTCCACCTCTTACCTGAATGTAGGAACCCTAATTTTTTTTTCTTCTTCTCATCTTTTGGCGGTGTCGACTACTTCCAACGCCGTATCTTCTAGCCCCTGCCGCCATCAAAATAGAGGCGGCCCCCTGCCCCTCCGCTGTAGCACTTACCGCAGCGACAGTCGCTCGAAACAATTTCTAAAAAACACAAACTTGGTTTTGATACCACCATTGAGAATTTACTTATTCATGCACAACGGAAAATAAATACTTTTTCAATTCCCACCAAGGATTTGCTTTGTATTTAGATAGAAAATGTGATAGGAATTATACCTTTGATGACTTCCACAAGCTCATTTGCTTTTCTTGAACTCGAATAATCACGTTCTGCAATCCAAAGTGTCTAATTGTCCAGCCTCCAACGGTAATCCACACAGAGAACGGGAATGATGACTAGGGTTTTCTTTTCTTGTACTAACTAGAATAATGAATTATTCCTTTACAATTTTCAAACCCTAGCAGCCTATTAATATAAGTTCAAGCGGGCTTGAACCGTCTTTTAAACTTAAACCGATCTAATATTTAATTAATCAAATTAATTAAATCTAGTCCATGAATAAGCAACCCAATTAATTAATTATTTTATACTTACTAATTAATTAATTGGTGAATCACATTCTTCTAATTTTCTTTTGTGTGTGATCCATTAGGTTCCCAATCACGATACCTAACGACGAGAATTATTATTTTGATCTAGTCAAAATCGATAAATTAAAATACTCATATTAATTTATCACTAATTCACATTCGTCGTCCTAAATTAACATCTAGGAATGTGTCGGGCAATACATGTGACGGGAAACGTCATGTGGTGTGACAAAACTAAATTTGTTCGTTTACCGTGAAACTATAATCTTTTCGTCAATATGATCCGATCAATTACGAGATATTGATATGTGTCAATCTCAATTATCGATCATATCTTTTATCCCACTATTAAGTCAATGTAAGTCGAAAACTCCTTTTCGAGTTATGATTTCACCTCAACCAAGGATTTCATTATCAACTTAACTGGATAAAATGTAGATCATAATCTCTTACTATCTAAGAGTGACGAATCATCTATTGATCATTCACAACTTTCATATGATTTTGGACATACCCAGATGATATTGTATTAGCGACCCTTGGCATAGCAACATCCAACATCACAAAAGTATGACTATCCTCATATAAGGCACTATGATTACATCAAGTCAAATGATCAATTCCACTATCGAACGTTAGAGATTAATTACTGACACTCAGATAGTTATTCATGTGGATTCTTCCAGTGGGTCTCCAATGTTTTGTTCCATAACAAAACAACCACGTATTCATTCAAATAATTACAACACTTTAACTTGTGAAATCAGCTACTTACTTCACAAGTAAGAAATGTCACATATGATGGTCTATCCGTAATAACATATCTTGTTATTACATATGACCACATACGATTTAAGATTCAGTCATATGTAATGTATATCTCACAATCACAATTCTTTATGATTAACAAATCACTAAAACTTGAATCTATGAATTCTATTATTTAATTTATTAGAATATTAATTTAATTAAATAATATATATTGCCATAAATACGTATTGATAATAAATATTAAAAGTGTTTATGTTCCAAAGTTGATTGAACTTATGACATAACACTTACATGATGCACTAAAAGAATTCTTAGCAAGTCATCACGAAGAAAAATGTAGGAAACAAGAATAGTTGAGTTTAGGAAAAAAAGGTACTTAAGTTTAGCATCGACACTCATCCTAACTATATTAAAAGAGGCTGTTTTGAAATGCACAGTAAATCGTCAACCAACACGAGACATATTGGGGGGTGTTTTTTTCCTTTCATTTCTCACGCAGAAGCTAAAATTCCCATGCGTCTCTACTGCTCTCCCTAAAAGAAAGCCCTCGATTGACCCTAATTTCTCCTATTCTCTGAGAGATTGTTCTTGATTGTTGAAAGAAATCCAAAACAAATTTGCAGGAGACATATCTGTAAGTATAATTTTTATGTGTTCCAATATGTGAAACCTTTCGCACCTTCGCCTGAGAATCTTTGTGTTTCACTCTTTCTCTCTGCAAAAGCCTTCAGAAGCCTGCAAAAGCCCCTTCATTGCCTATTTCTTCATTTTCCACTTGTGCGACATTTGCTACTTCGTCGCCTTCAAAAGCCTGTGTTTCACTTTTGGAATCGTAAAAATTGTTCTTTAGCTTGTGTTTTACTGTCTCAAAAGCAGGAGTGTCAAAGTAACTCTCAAAGTTTGTCTATTTTCTTTCAGGTTGGGGGTTGGGTGCACGATGTTTTCAGTGTTACTGTCTTTTTCCTGAATTGGGTAGGTAATTTCCGGTTAGGGTTATGGGAAATTTGAATTGGTGATGAAGGGGTTTGAATTTTTATGAGATTGAACAGTCTTTAGGGCTCAAAATTTGATCACATGAATATTTCTTCACGAGGGTTTTAATTGATTTAGCTTTGGTTTTGCATCGACTTCAAGGACTGGATCTGTTTTCACTTTACACAAAGAGGGTTTTGGTAAGAAAATCCCATACTCAAACCAGTAAGAATCTAGGAGATTAAGAACTGCTTCTGCAGCTGAGATTGATTTTTGGTTGGTTCTGAGAAAAGGAGAGAAAAATAAAAACTGTCGGAAATTTGTTTGGCTTGTGAGGGTTAGGACACCTAATATGCTTATGCGTATATATAGTGAGCGTCTTGCATTATTTAGCATCCCTTCATCACTAATATTGGAGAATTATGTGGAAAGTTTATTAAACCAAACCACGTGATTTTGTTATTTTGTTATGTTAATATTATACAATAACAATATTTTAAGTTTTATGGTCAAAATAAATAATAATCTATGAAGTCGAAACATTTGAGAAGATGCTCCCAATAGAAGTTGAGAATGAACTTGTAACACGGGGAATATGTTAAAGGTTGATTATGGTGTATTTCTTTTATTTTTTAGCTAGAGATACAAGTAATGGGCATATGTCAAAAATTGGGTCCAACTTTGAGAAAATACTTTATCTGCAAAGTATGAAAGGAATAGAATAAGAAAATAAACTTTCATTAGCATATATTATTTTGTGACTTGAATATCATAATCAAATGATTCATTGCATCCTTTCGATGCTTCTCTTTCTTAACAAATAGGAGATCAATTCTAAATTCGCAAAGGACTACACAAATGGAACATAGATAAGTGGGGTAACAAAAGTGTCACGTCTAATGACTTGAACTTGAAGAAGGTTACTGAACACACATCATCTCCAATGCATTTGACATTATTTTGAGTTAGTATTTTCAAATTCATTTTGTTTTCTTGATTTAGCTTACCGATATCCATGTTAAATCCTGTTTCGCACTTTTGGCTATTATGTGCATCTTGATATCTAAGCATTAAATGTTTGTTATTTATCATAGACAACTAATTCATGGTAGGAGAAGTTTCCTATAACCTGTGATGAAAGTTTCTGTAGGTTTTTATTTGGCATATGTGCATGTCAAGGTTGTTTATTGTACTGGTGAATGTTTTATTGTCTTTTATACTATTTTGAATCATATATTTTATTGTATTTAGTTATTTTTCTTATGGATGCTACCGATGGTAGTGGTGGAAGTTGTGAACTACGGAAAAAACGTCATAGAGAAATTTATGCTAAAGTGAAAGAAAGTCGGAATTCACGACGTTGACAATTATATGCCGAAGCAAGAGATTTGTGTGATGCAGAAGTGGATGCTGAAAGAAGAGCAACTGCACTTACACATAATCGTCGTCTAAGAAAGAAGAGAATAGTAGAAGAAGGTATTTGTAGAGTGTTTACTTATACTGCTTTTCCAGGAAAATAATTTCATATGTTAACTTTGTCTACTATATATGCTAATTGATGTAGATATCTTTGCTTATTTTCTTTTCATTCTTTTTGTGTGTGCAGCTCTTCCATTGAATTGTACTACACCTGATGCATCTGTAGAACTTAGCTATAACGCATCTAAAATGGGTGCACATTTTTTTATTCTTTACAGTATTTTGTGTATAAATTTCATAGATATACTAAGAATATCTTTATAGAGGCATTTTGGATTTTTTTTTGGTTATTTTTTTTCATAATCTACACGACAAAAAATGTTGACTATTTTTTTACCAAATTGTTTAACTGCAGAGCACGTTGGGCATCTTGGGCTTGAAGTTCAAGGTCATACAGATAATATTCTAGATCAGAATTCTTTCGAAGGTGAAATAAGTAAATTTACGAATTTTTGCCTTTTCATAACCTATGTTTGCTAGCATGAAGTTTACTTCATGATCTGCTTTCATTTCTTACAAATCAACAATATTTCTATCCCTTAATATTAATGGCAATTTTTTTATTGTAGTTGCCAACTGTAGTTATAGTATATCTTCAACAACTAGAATTTGTACACGAGATCACAATAGTCAGTATGCCTGTGAAAAGGACCGACTTAGATCTGAAATTGAAGGTGTGCAAAATAATCAGCAAACTACAAACTTTAGTTTGCAAAACATTCCTACTGAATCCTATGTTCTTGTTCAACAATCAATTTGTTTAAATTGTGGTGCAAAAAAATTTCATGGAGAGAGTAAAGGATTTTGTTGTTCCGATGGCAAGGTTAAATTGTTTATACATAGTGTGCCTAATAAATTATATAAATTATTTACTTCAAATTCAGTCGAAGCATTGAATTTCAAGAAAGTTGCAAGAAGTTATAACAACCATTTTGCATTTACATCTTTTGGCGTTAAGTACGATAAAGGTTTATGCAAGAGGAATAAAGGCATTTATACATTTAGGGTTTAATGACAAGTTTACTATTATATAAACCAGTTTTTACCGTCTGATAATAACCCAACTTATTTACAATTATACTTCTATGATACTGAAAATGAATTATCAAATCGATTGAACGTCTCAGATAAATTTTGAGAATCAACTTTACAAATGTTAATTGATATCCTAAAGATTAATCCTTACTCTAAATTTTTTTGTTCATTAAGCAATATTGATAGTTTACATATGTGTCGAATACAAATAAGATGTGATCCAGATTTAGATCAAAGAGTGTACAATATTCCAACGGCTTCACAAGTAGCCGCAGCTTGGGTTGACGATGATGCATCTACAAACAACAAAATTTGTGATATATCGATTTATGGTCACTCTGGTGATTCACATAGAGTGCATTATTATTTTGATTGTTATGATGCCCTTCAACACCCATTGTTTTTTCCTTTTGGTGAATCTGGATGGCATGAGAATATTGCAAGAGTCAATAAATAGATATTTTATCCTTTTACCGAAGACAACCTTTTAAACGCCAATAACATAAATTCTACAAATGAGTTGATTGAGAGAGAGATTAAAGGTTAATAATGTGAAAATTGGTTTTCTATTAATTTTTATTTCTTTGATTTCATTATGATTTATCTTTTTTTTATTTTTAGCATGTAGTCATGAAGAAAGGAAAGAAAAGATCACATGTGTCTTGTCGTGAGTATTACTCCTATAAATTACAAGTTCGAGATTCATGTAAATGTGTGGTGGGTTGTTTCAACAATATGTTGTTGATATGTACGTGAAAATTAAAATCGCTAGATTGGATTACTTTTGTAATAACCAAAAACAAATACGGGCTGAACTTTATCAAGGAATTGTTGATAGTGTTGAAATTGGTGAAAGTAGAGGTCATAAGATCGGTCGAAGAATTATATTACCATCTTCATTTACATGTGGTCCTAGAGATTATAAAAAATGATATATGGATGTTCAAATATATGGTAAACTTGATGTATTTCTAACAATGACTTGCAATCCGAATTGGCCAGAAATACAGCAAGAACTAAGGCATAATGATAAAAAGCAAAATAGACCTGATTTGCTTGCACGGATATTTAGAGCTAAGTTGGAGGAGATAAAAATTGACTTATTTAAAAGACATATTTTAGACCCTATTGTTGTATATGTATACGTTGTTGAATTTCAAAAAAGTGGTCTTCCACATGCTCATTTTTTGTTGATTTTTAAATATGGATCAAAAATTACTTCAGTTCATATGGTTGATAAAATTGTTTGTTATGAAATTCCAGACAAAAATTGTTACCCACATTTACATCCTATCGTTGTAAAACATATGTTGCATGGTCCTTGTGGAATATTAAATCCGAATAATGTATGTATGTCAAATTATAAGACATGCAAAAATAATTATCCAAAACAATATGCAATTAGAACTTCACGTGGTAACAATTCATATCCAAGTTATAAACGACGCAACGATGGTCAAACAGTTAAAGGTAGGGAACATCTTCTAGATAATAGATGGATTGTACCTTATAATCCTTACTTAACAGCTAAATATGATTGTCATATGAATGTAGAAATTTGTTCAACTGTTAAAGTTGTGAAATATTTGTATAAATATGTTTATAAAGGACATGATCGAATAAGTTTTTCCATGAGTAACATTGAACATGATGTTCATATTGATGAAATTTCAAAATATCAAACTGTTAGGTGGATTTCTCCACCAGAAGCGATATGGAGAATTTACGGATTGGGAGATGTTACTTGTACATCAAGATGTACATAAGGGGTTACACCCCCCCCTCACATGGGGGGGTGGGACCCCACTTGAATAAAAAATATTATTCGAGTGGGTCCCACCCCCATGTGAGGGGGTGTAACCCCTTATGTACATATCTTACTGTACAAGTAGACTAATTCTTATGAATTTGTGTTGTCTGAAATGTATTTATCAGTTTTTTCATAGCAATTACATCATGAAGACCATCAATTAATTACTTATAAAGATAGTGATGATTTACAATTGGTTATAAGTTGAGATTATACACGATAAATAACGTTAACTGAATTCTTTCGTACCAATATTACAAATGAAAAAGCTAGATCACTTACGTATAGAGATTTCCCTTCTTACTTTGTGTAGGATGCAAACGGACGAATTTGGACTCCCAGAAAGCAAAAAAAAAAAAATGTCATTGGTAGAATAGTTACAGCTAATCCATCTGAAGGTAAAAGATATTTTTACGCCTTTTGTTAAATCACATTAAAAGATCAATTTCTTTTCAACAATTAAGAATCGTAAATGGTACATTGACATTCTCCTTTCGTAAAGATGCTCTTTTACATGGTTTATTAAGTGGTGATAATAATTGTGAGCTGTGTTTAGCAGAAGCGATTGTTTATCAAATGCCCTTTTTCACTTCGTAGGTTATTTGCTACCATATTAACGTTTTGTAATCCTAACAATCCACAATTGTTATGGAATAAGTTTAAAAGTTATATGTTTGAAGATTTCATACAACAAGGTATGTCGTTTAACAATGCTGAAATAAAAGCATTAAAATGTATACATTCTATATTAGAACTATTAAACAAAAGTATAATGATTACCAATTAATGTTATTTCATATAAGCATGGGACAAGACGAAACATTGGCTAGCATGATTTCTGAAGAGCTAAAGAATGGTAGTAGTCAAAATGACAATTTTGATACAAATTCTTTAAATAAAGAGCAAAAGTATGCTTATAATTCAATTTTGCACCGAATCTTGAATGATGACAATGGCATGTTTTTTGTCGATGGACCTGGTGGTACAGGTAAAACATATTTATATAAAGCTTTATTGGCAGCTGTACGTTCAAGAAATCTAATTTCTATAGCTACAGCTTCTTCTGGAGCAACTGTTTCCTTATTACCAGGTGGTAGAACTGCACATTCTAAATTTAAAATTCCCTTAGATATAAATGATGGTGTTGGTTGTTCAATAAGTAAATAGTCTATATTGGCAGATCTTTTCAGAATGATTAAATTAATCATTTGGGACGAAGCACCAATGGTGAATTGTTACGCCGTGGAAGCTCTAGATAAACTGTTAAGAGATATAAACGAAATAGAAGAACCATTTGGTGGAAAAGTCATTGTATTAGGTGGTAATTTTCGACAAGTTTTACCAATTGTCCAAAGAGGCAAAAAAAAAAAAAAAGACATAGCCCCCGTTTGGCATCCCTTTTTTTTTTTCCAATTCTCATTTTACTACAGTGTCGCCTGACAATTGCTGTGTTTTTTCATATTTCTTTGTCAGGAAGATTCAACAGTTGAGCCGTGATGGACAATTTCACCCCCAAAGTCAATTGAAATTTTACATCATTGCCCTCCACCATTTTAACTCAAACATGTGAAAGCTACCAACCATCAATTCAAGGGCAAAATTTGGCAAATTAAAAAATCCAACACTCTTTTGACAGCCTTCCCTGCATTAATGGTCATTTTTCAAACAAAATCCGTCCTTTTGTTCAAGCTAGGCCCACAACTGTTGAAGAATGAAATAGAAAAAACCAAGAAGAATGGGTGCCAAACGGGGGCATAATGAAAGCAAGTTTGGTTTTTTTCGTATTTGTGGCATTCTTTTACCCGTTTACCATTGATACAGAATATGAGAGCTCAATTGGATCCATTATTCTGTAATTATTTACTTCGTATCGAAAATGGTACAGAGATAGAACATTCCTGTCAGATGATTACACTTCCAGCTAATATAACAATACAATTTGAAGACGAATTTCAATCTCTGAAACATTTAATTAATGTGGTTTTTCGAAATATAGACAGTTATATGGAAAATCTAGATACTATGATTAATAAAGTCATCTTGACACAAAAAATGAATATGTAGATCAAAAAAATAATATTTTACTCAAAAAAATTCCTGGAAAAATATTTATATATTACAGCTTTGATTAATCCATTGACACATCCGAACAAAGTATCCAAGAAGATTTTTTAGACACATTAACTCCAAATGATATTCCACCACATGAACTCACATTGAAAGAGAATTGTCCCGTTATGTTACTTCGAAATATTAACTCGTTTGAAGGTTTATGTAATTGAACAAGACTTCTTTGTCGAATATTTGAAAGAAATGTAATTGACGCAGAAATTACTATTGGAGAATATTGTGGAAAGCGAGTATTTTTACCTAGAATTCTTTATACCACTTGAAAGTGATAAAAATTCAATGCCTTTTAAAAGGACTCAATTCCCAATTCGTCCATATTTTGCAATGACAATAAATAAATCACAAGGTCAAACTTTAGACTTCGTTGGGCTGTATTTTCTCATGGACAATTATATGTTGCTTTGTCTAGAACCAAAACAAGTAAATCTATAAAAGTTTTGATAAAACCATCTGACAAATCGATTGCACATAATGGATGCACAAAAAGTGTCGTCTATAAAGAGATTCTTGCTTTGATAAGATGTCCATAGGTATTTTCAACATGCTGTAAATTGTATGTTTTATAAAATCGTTAGTTTTTATTCATCTTCCAAAGATTCTGTATTGTAATGTTTACTTGCATTTGTTAGATTATTAAATTAGAGGATTATTTGCTTAACATATGTAGTTAGGATTTTGTAAAAATTAAACCATTATTCTTCAACATTTCAAATTGAGTAACTACTTGCACGCTTATTTTTTTATTCTTATCCAAAATTCGATGAATAATTATATTGATGTCTGCAAATTTCATTGAATGTATGTTATTACTTTGTCAAAATTAATTTAGAATATTGCCTTCATATTTTTTATTTGCATGCTTGAATAATAAACGTAGAAAGTCCCTGTCTAAGATATTAAAGCCTATCATTTGATTTTTTTTTTTTTTTGTCTTTTATTTAGGAATGAATTCACCTTGTATCTGTGTATCCTTTCGTAAGTATGGATGTATAAACACAGTTAACGATAGACAATCAGTTGTATTTTCACTTCCATGCCTTTGGGTTTTAATAGAGTGATTAGTTAGGAAAGGTTCATTGATGAGAAATGTTGGAATTGGAGGTTTTTTCTAACAGTTTGCAATTGGTGCAGGATGAGATTGATGAGATTAAAGCATAGTTGGCGGACAGTTCATCGTCTGTAGTGAATTTTTGGTTTTTAATTTTTTTCACCGTTATTCTTTTTTTTTTTCCCAATTTTTTTTATATTTGATCACTATCATTACTATAATATAAAATATACTAATTTACGCAATGTTAAATCTGGATATTTGTTACTCATTTAGGAAATGGATTAAGTTAGATATTTAGTGGTTCATTTGGACCATCTGGAAATATATATGGTTGCAGTCGTAGCTTTTTAGACAGCCACATAAAAAGGATAAAAAGGAAAAATAGATAGGGAACAGAATTTTAGTCCTCCAGCATAGTCCACGTAATTTCTGTTGTCATTTTTGAAGTGGAAGAAAGGGGTGGGTATGACAGTAGTGATGGTTAATGATTTCTGATATCACTTCCTTCGAGGCTCTCTTGTCGTGAAGGGGATAGTTTTTGTCAAAAGCTTTATAAAGGAATTTATTGTATTTATAATTTTAGTTGTTATCTTTTGTTCTGATAGTTTTGAACTATTTCTTGGTTCATCTCTTTGCTCTGTCTGTGACTTTGATTTCTGCAGAATAGTCTGAATTCAGAATTTACTGCTTTTACATTTAGATATATATAACTATTTTGCATTTTCATTTCATGTTGTAACTTAACATTGACTTACCAATATTATGCAGGGTATCAAAAGAAAATGTCACATTGGCCTGAACAGCCAAATGATATAATTATAAAATGGATAAAGGATCATAGCCCTTCTTTAGTTGTAGCTGATTTTGGTTGTGGTAAGAATTATGAATTGTTCCCAATTTCTTTAATGAAGTTCACAACCTCATTTTGATGAAATTCTTTTTGTACTGTACGTTGTAAAAAGGAGTCGAAGTGAGTTTTTTTTTTGTTGAGATAAGTCAATCAGTATATATTTATACGTGTGGTTGTGTAAGTACTTTCACCATTATATAATATATTTGTAATGATGTAGGATTTGACTTTTGATTTTTGAGTTTAATTTTAATATTAGATCAAATTTTGGCGTTAATTGGTTGAATCGGTGAAGATTTGATATTTGGTGATTATTTTTAAAGGTTATTTCTTAGTTTTTATTCTTGTTAGTATTTTTTTCTAATTAAATTGATCATGTTTTAGATATATGAAAAGATTGATTTGTAGTGAAGAGATAAACTTGATAAAACTAAGGATTTCTATTTTTTATTTTACGGTAGTTTTTGTTGTTAATTATTTTATTTTTTTCTTCTTTAGTACAGCCATGCTCTTTGAATTGGAATTTATGAAAACCTTCATTTCTTTCCGTAGTTGAATATTTAGTTTTTGTTTTCTTGAAAGGGAAAATCTTCGTGGATTCAATATTTTCTCATTTTTGAATCATGAAGAAGGTTTTCTGTGAAGATTCAAAAAAATGTACAAATTGCTTGATTAATTATTTTTGGTTCACCTTGCCTTAGAAACATTTTAACAGCATATACGTGTGTACTGGACGAAATCGCACATGCAACCCATTTTGTAAATGTAGGAAATCGCACTTCTTTCACATATTTAATATCAAATTAAAATATTAGAAAAAATTGTTTAACCACAATGGCGTTTGATTTTGAGGATTTATTATTCTTATATTTCACTGTAATTTATACTACGATAGAAACGCAATCTAATAATGTATATTGTTTCTTTTACAGGATAGTGGACTGTGCGGACGTTGGAAAAAAAATTTCTGATTGTCAGGGAAAGGTAAAAAGTTAAATCTTTTTCTTAAAATTTTAACTTTTGCTTATAACAGGATCCTACTTGTTATGTAATGTTTCTTTTTCCTTTTGACTTAATCTAAAATATACTACTGAAAATTTAGGCAAAATTTACAATAAATCCAAACATTTTTATGGGAAGTAAGAGTTTTAAGATACGTAGAGGAACAATTGAGGACAATGGCAAGAGAGTATTGTAATGTAAATGTGATATATAAGAAATTAAAGACAAAAACAGGAGTTGTATGAAGAAAGATATTGCTTAGTGCTTTCTAAGATTCATAAATGTAATTTGGTTAAATTTACAGCATAATGATAAGGAGAATAATTTTAGTACCAGTCAAGTTCATCAGGAAAATTTTGTTAGTTGATTATGTGCCTCTCTTTGATAAGGTTTTCATCCTCCATGTACTGAATATAAGAGGATGAATAAGATTTTGTTATAAATAAAAGAATGGTAATATCATCTATTTTAGTCACGGAAGGTCAGTTATTTGTAATAGCGTTATAGACCTGTACTAAAAGTAAATGTTTTAAACCCTCTTTTATTATTTAGTAAGGCAATATTAAGTTATTGCAATAAACCATAGTACTGATAAAGAAGATTCATAATGTTCTCTATTGAAAGATAAAAATTCGTGGTCAATAAAACTCTTTGATTCTTTTGCTGTGTTAATAGCAGAATTTGACGAATATATATTTTTACCTAAACTATATAATTGATAATATATGCATTCACCTAAACTATATGTCTTATTGATTCTCCTTATGTTTGCAATTGTCAAAACAGTCTATGTCTTGTAGGGGATTTCTAGAAGAGATTATGATTAGAGCCTCTTAATTTTGGGTGCCATCGTATCATGAATATAGGAAATTTAGGTGTCCTCCATATGTTTTATATGAGCTTAGCTAAGATTCTTATCAACTTTTGTCCTTCGACAAGATATTTTTCCCAAAAGACACGGTTTGTTCGCACCTGGTACCCTACTGACACCGAGCAGAATAGTGATTATTCTGCAGGCTAGTTCTACCAGCAAATTCATAGGGAAGAACATAAGATTAACGCCAAAAAAATACAGAGAAAACATCTCTGAAATTTAGAAAATTTTATTATATCACGAAATAATCAAAATAAGTCCACAAGCCGGACTTTATAGCCGAAATCCGAATTTTACCAAAAATGGCAAAATTTCAAAAATCACGCCAAACGAAAATATGGAATAAAATAAGTATTCTGCAAAAAAATCTAACCCAAATCGGGTTAAAAATCATCTCCTAACGTGCAATCGAAATATTACCAAAAATAGCAAAAATTAACTTAAAATAGCAATTTGAAAGGGAAAACAGATTAATTTGAGGATGAAAATGGCACACACCGAGCATAGCTGGGTGGCCAAGACGTGCGCGCCGAAACGAGCTTTCCAGATTGTGGTCATGATCGCGATTCTGATAACCGTAGCCAAAGTTATGACCAAATTACCGAAACACGACTTAATTGCCAAAGTTACGCGATCACTTGCCATCCTTGCCCCGATCTGCCAACTCGTGATACCTTAAAGCCATTAACGTGTTATCTGACAACTCAACATCTGACTCGGACCCTCCTGCATCACCTACTCAATCAAAGTGTCTTTGTTAGACGACAGAAAGACTCATATTGTGTTCTTTAGTCTCTTCTAACTCTATTTTTGATATGAAATTGATAGCAACATAGGTTCGGATTGATTAATGCATGAGTAGGTACAATTACACAATCAAGAATTTTGAGAAGTTTTCCAATGTATATATTTTCTCAGGAATAATTATCCTAGCTGCAATTCAATTTTGTATGTGATCCATATTTATAGGCAGGGGATAGAGAAAAAGAAAATGCAAGAGCAGTCAGGTGATTATTATAGAAATTTCAAGTGAGAAAATACAAGGTGTTGGATCAATGCATCCGAGCATTTCAAACTGAATTGATACTCCTATCTCTAGGCCTGTGGGCTAACACATGTGTATTAGCTTCATTCTGGATTTATTTTGTACTGTAACATGAAAGTATAACGATAATTCATCTTTTCCATTCTGTTCATCTTTTGGTAAAACATTAAATTCTAATTGTGAATGCTAACGAATTCATAAGAGATCATTATCCACATAGAGAATATGCAAACCCCCAAATAGAAGCATCCAGTGAACTTGTTCGTCTGTAGGATGTTTCACGTGTCAATAATATATTAGCAATGTCCCAAGCTATTGGTGGCGTGTTTTTAAAAAGGTTATAAACTATATACCTATTTAACATGAAGTTGGATATTCTTGATCTTAGTATTTTGTTGGGAGATTTTCACAAATGTCACTAAATTTGAAAATGCACAAAAAATTTGGATGTGCACTAACTTCGTTCAAAAATGTCACTTTTTTGAATTGAAATGTCCAAATTACCCTTTGGTCACTTTTGTAAGAGCAATTAATGCTTGATTGGAGTGCCATTAATGGTTTGATTTGATGATTAAATTTTTATTATTTTATTCATTATATATATGTATATTATATTCAATAACATGTATTTTCTTACATAAAATAAATAAAAGAAATTCAAATCCTAACATAAACAAACCCTAAATCCTAAATAGACTTTCATGAACACATTTTCTTCCAAAAATTTCATCTTCTTCATTTATTCCTTCATCAAGAATACATACTTAATTGATCATCTATTTCGAGATGTTAGCTATTATTTCATCTCTTAACTCATTATTCCTTAAATGTCTAATACAACATGGTGATAATAAATTCCAAATTATTACTCATTGATTTCTTAGTTTTTGAATTTTATTTTGACGGTAAAGATATTTGTAATAATTCATTAAATGTGATTGATTCCATATTTAATGAATCATTGATTTATTTATTTTTTCCAAAATACATTGTCATGTTGAATGTGAATTGATTATCACCATTAATGTCCTATAATAATGTCTTCAAAATGTCTGAAATCACTGTTTGGAAACCACCCCGACAGTTCGTACTGAAATGGTAAAATATAGTGTTTCAAACCGTCGGGTCCCGACAGTTAAACTGTCGAATTCGGCATTTTAACTGTCGCTTTCGACACTTGAGAACCGTTGAGATTTGCTTAGCTGTTTTCCTCATTTGATGGTATTCAATCTTGATAATTTGATTGTGCCGACTTCTTATAGTTGCAATCCCAACATTTCAGGTATGAGTGATGATTTGAGATTCATAATCTCGTATGGGGTGGAATTTCACAAATGTAGACGACGAATGGAAGTGGAGAGGGGACAAAACAACTTCCATTTTGGTGCCGACAAATATTACGGTAGTCTGACTTGCTTTACAGTTGAAGGAAAAACTTGGTATTGTTGATCCCAGTAGTGAAATTGAATTGAAGTTCAGAGTCCCCAGTGTAAATGTACCTCCGGCTGAAATACGCGATGATGAAGACCTGAGTCGGTACATATCGGTTCATAAGGAAACTGCAATATGCGTTACTATTTTAGAAGTCGAGCCCCCAATTATTGGCATGGCAACGGATACAAATTGACCGGATCGTATGATTGTCGTAGGGGATGTTCATCAAAACGTACAACATGAGGACATAAGTCATCATCATAATATCTTAACAGAAATTGCACTCGAAGCGCAGTTTTCTGATATTGGGGTTGCACCCTTAGATGAGAACTTGGACAACTCGTTAAATGCTAACGATGCCGCTAATATTGCTGAACGGATTACACTTGTGAATACACCGGACCTTGCCGAATGGGAAATATTCTTCAGTAAGAATGAATTGTACTCGAAGATTCGTGTACTCGTATTGCAAGAGAAGTTTGCATTCCGGGTGAGCAGGTCAAGCATGAAGATGTTAACCGTAAAATGCGTCGACAGTCATTGCAAGTGGATGCTACGTGCCTCGGCTGTGAAGAAGTCTACACTCTTTATAATCCGTAAATTCAACAAGTAGCACACATGTTCCATAGATGTGCGTCGTAGCGCACACCATCGTAACGCAACACAGTTAACATTGCAGTCTATATTTCAGTTTTTTTGTCTGTTAATGTACTGGCTACCTCCCATTTGTAATTACGGAGTTTTGTAACTTAAAGTACTACTGGCCATCTAATTTATGTCATTGCCCTATTGTTTCTCTTACTGTACTTCGAAATTAACACCTGTATTGGTCTTGTTGTCTGTCACACCCGACACTTCATCTACTGGCCATCTAATTTATGCATATATTCTCTGTTTCTCGACAATTCGAACAATACAGCAATTGAAATGAACAAACATATTGCAAAAGGGACGTTGTTGCCCGTGGATTTCATTAATAACAATGACTACATATGCGCAAAATACTCGGATGAACATATCTATCGTAGATGGGTTAAACAGTTCGGATGCCTCTGAAGACAAGTTGTTGGATGAGCTGGGCAGAGAATTGGATGTCTGAAATTTCGGTCAAGAAGCCAAGGGACGACTCACGAAAGTCGTGGCATTGTCGTTTGTCAAAGTGCTCCAACACCCTTTGCACGTACTTGAGGTTCGCTAGGATATGCGTGCACGCAACCTTGCGTCTTTCAGAACCAAGAGTTCGAACTCCATGGACTCTACAATGAATAAGAAAGCGAAAACGTCAGCTAATCACACGTCATCAATGTATGCGATGGAAAAGACGGATGCAAACAAATAGCAATCAACATATGTACATCAACCATATAACGACATGTAACTACTGCCGAATGCAACATGAACAAGTTGTAAAAGTACATGTCACGAAGATTTAGCGATTGTCTGGCAGCAATTTTCCCCAAGATTTTCAGCCTTTTTTGTATCGTTGCAGCAGCAAATGTTGACCTTCTCCTCACAGTGGTGGGACCCTTGTTGCTATTAACAGTCAAGAAATCAATTTTATGGCTCAGAAAATTGTACACAGACACCTCCTTAACAATAAATGGAACATAATGTGATTCAGTCTTGCTAGTCTAACTGTCGGGATCGACAGTTCAATTGTACCAAATTTACTCAACTGTCGGGATTTCTGAGACTAACTGTCGGGAACGGCAGTTCGCCTATCCCCGAATGCAGCTAACTGGAGGGAATGACAGAACACATGTTCACATTTCACCCATATGCAGATAATTGCTGAGGTAAACCAGTGCATTGAAGTGGTGACATATACTAATCAACAATTTTCCAAAAACAATTCTAAGTAGAGTTTTCAATACCCTCAACCAACTTGGTTCATCATGAACCGCAAGAACACACATACCCATTGAGAAAATGTCATAATTTCCATTCTCACACCAACTTTTTCCTCTGATTTCCTCCACAACTATTTTCCCTTAGTAATTAAAAAACTCCTAAAACAGATGCAAAATTCGATATACAGAGAGCCAAAGATTCGATCCAAAGATTCACAAAATTACACAAAATCAGCAAACTCATTTCTTGACAACAAACCCAAATGCAAATTGAAAAATGCGTATCACATAATTTCAGGACGTTAGGAAAAATATGTTGAAACATTGACTTACACAATCAATCTTTTCCGGCGAGTCGATTGAGTGAGGAGTGAGTTCACGGTCGGTTTCTCCTTCTTTGGGCGGTGGAGTTCTATTTTTGGCTTCTACCGAACTTGCTCTGTCTCTCGCTATGGCCGGTGGTGGATCGTTGACGGTGATGTTGGCCGATGGAGGTTGTCTTCACCGTTCTCTTTCTCTAGCCAGAGGAGGTGAAGGGTTTTAGATATTAAAATGATTTCCCCACTTTTTTTCGCGTTCATCTAACTCTCTCTCTCTCTCTCTCTCTCTCTCTCTCTCTCTCTCTCTCTCTCTCGCTGTGGCTGGTGGTGGGTGGTTCATGGTGAGGTTGGCCGGTGGAGTTGTCTTTGCCTTTCTCTCTCTTTCTCTGGGTTGGAGGAGGTGAAAGGTTTTGGAAATGAAAATGATTTCCCCCCCTTTTTTTCCCTTCTTTTCACGATTGGACAATTTCCATGTGTAGTCAAATCCCAATCGATGCAAGACGTAGAAGGTATTTAATTTATGCATAGGGGTAAAAATGTCCAATTTTGACATTTTTGCAACTTCTTAAAAAACGTGACATTTTGGTACAAACATGATAGCAAAATGACATTTGGTGTAATTTCCTCTTAAAAGAATAAGGATCCATCAAGATGGGAATAGAATTACGCCAGCAAAATTGACCTTCCACATGATTTGCAAGACTCTTACTCCTAACACCAGTCGTCATGGTGGATTTTTACTTCCTTGTAAAGCTGCTAAAAATTGTTTCCCACCTCTGGTTTGACACTATTCTGTCTTTCTAGCATCAATTGTACTTGATAGATAAGTTTTATGCGTAAAGGTGAAGTTTCTTACTAATTCTGAGCTAATTTTTTCTATTAGGATTATAAAGAGCAAAGGTTTCCCAGCAGCTTATAGCTAAAAACCTACATGGTGTTGGATAGAAATTCTGTCAGGTTTACAGAGGTATTTGACATAATTCTACAAAATTTCTTAATATGGAAATTCTTACAGTTGGAATCTAAATGTCGAGGCTAGCCAAGGTGACACTTGTTCCCTACTCAATGGAGTATTTTTGTTAGCCAAAAGAATCTTATACCAGGGGATGCAATTCTTTTTCTAGGATACACATCATATAAACTCTAATATTGTAGATCCACATGTTCAAAGGTTATAGTCCATGAATTAAGGCTTAATTTTTTCTCTAATCCCAGTTGCCAAACTATTTGCGAAAAGTTAGATTTCGAAAGAAAAAACTTCTGGGATTGTAAGTCTACTGTTTGCTTCAAATTAAATGATAAAAACTTATTAATTGGCAATATGGTTGATGTAGGGGAAAAAGTGGAGAAGTAAGGCTGAGAATTAGAAGAGCTGCTTCATCTACAAATGAGCTACTTGATTAAGTTATTAAAAATCAGAGTACTTATCTAAGTGTTCCCTTTCCAGTAGCCAATGCTTTGTCAAACAAGAGCGCATTCCAGGTGCCCTATAGTCCAAGGTAATTGCACCTGTGTATTGTTTAGAAGGTTACAACAAGTAATTCAAAGTGAGAAAAGAAGAGATTCCAAATACTTGAAGAATTTATGTGCAGAAGACAGTTCAAAGAGAAAAATTAAACCTGACATTATCCATCATTTACATAATATCTTATAAATATGTGCATAATATTGTCTAAATTTTCATTAAAATAATTTCTTAATTTAGGCATACGATGCTATTATTATTATTATTATTATTATTATTATTATTATTATTATTATTATTATTATTATTATTATTATTATTATTATGCTTTTAGGAATTAGCTTTTGTAACTCAGTTACTTCTGTAAACTTTTTGTAGATGAAGCTCTTAGGGTTCCTCCTGTGAACTTTTTTCAGATGAAGCTTTTAGGGCGATGCTTATTCCCCCGTCATTGTTTCCTGTTTTTTATCCAGGTAAAAAACCCTTAATCTTCTTTCAGACTTCAATCTTATAATATCCTAAATAAGAAAGCTATGGAATAGGTAGATATGTACACTTTTTTTCCTGAGCTTTGTCTTTGTTGGTACAAAAACACCTTGCCTCTAAGCTTTCCTTAGCAATTTAATCCAATGACTTCATATTGTGAGGCATTCTTCTACAAGTACTTTCGAGTCTATTTAGTACCATTGTTAACTGCTAAATGCTCATATTTTGCGTTGGTGTGAATTTGCTAAGTATAAAAAGATAAGCCAACATAGTAAGTTAATTATGATGTATGAAATTCTTTCTACAAAACATTGAAATTAACTGAAAGAGTTTACTTCTACTTATTAAAGCTCTCTCTCTCTGGCTTCCATTTCTCTGTAGTTTTTTGGTTTGGATATAGAGAACTATTTTGTACTATGCTTCCTATGATTGCACAATGTATGAACTGAGTTTTACCTAAGGAAACTTTATTTCTAGATAGTTGATTTTATTTGGTAAGAATTTGTCAAAAAATTTTAAGTTAATGCTATTGATGAATATTTTGCTTCATTTATATTTGAATTATTTTGACTGTTAAGTAATTGGTTGAATTTTAATGTTTTGTTCTGAAATCTGAATAAAATAAGTATATTACTACTGTAAATGTTGCTAGGAATGACTGCAATAATAATGGATCAGTTTGCTTTATTATGCATAAGAAGAACGCGCTTGATTCACAAGTCTCTGAATCTTTTCCTTATTGGAATTATAGCAAACTAATGTTTGCCAAACAAATTGAATTCAACTGTGGTGCCATAGTTCGAATGCTTGATCAGATAACTCAAAAAGATTTGGATGATTCTTGCACAACAGTGTTATACTTTTTCTCTATCTGATAGCTCTTTTCTTTATCTGAAGGGAAAATTTGAATATGCAAAACTTGATATCTGCCAAAAGTTCCTTCTCAAGACTGCTCAGGTGCTATACAAATATCTTTACCTCCCCATACTCTTTGTGAACTCTATTATCTTTCCCTTTATTTGTAAGACTCGGTCAATTCTTTATCTGTCGAATTCCTTCCTCATGTTCGAATTCTCTATGTGAATACATTTTTTGTATAAGCCATACAAGCAAATTGTACGAGTGATGAAAAGCCACACTTAGTACTGCTTAGACCATTAATGGGGTAGGCATTGGGGCTAAATATTCCAAATTAGTTGCAAGATGTTGATGATGTACCTTTACTGTAAGTTAAAATCTCACTTTTAATCGACAAATTGCAGCCATGGATTGTCTAGAAGGTTACAACAAGTACTTCAAAATGAGAAGAAAAAGGATTCTGAATACTTGAAGAACTTATATAATGAAGACAATTCAAAAGGTAAAATTAAACCTAACATTATTCAACACTTACATAATGTCTTATAAATATACCCCAACTTTACAAACACCTTAAAAACATATGTACACTAGAAAAAGAAGAAGAAGAAGAAGCACAAGAAAAAGGTATGCATACCTTTTTCACATCTCTCTATATGTTTGTTCTTCATTCTCTATAATTTTTTATTTCCCTTCAAGCCTTAGCAAACTCAACAACATGGCAGAAAATTATAAATTCATTCCAAAAATTAGTCCAAGTCAAAGGAATTGGCAAGTGATTGTCGCTGAGAAAATGTCTCCCAAGCAAGCAAGGAACAGTAATAGCAGATACCAAAACATGGTTCTAATGGATTTTAAGGTAAATACTTACAGATAACTTATTATAATCTAGCCAACATTATCAACTAATATATCTATACTTTATTCCATTTCTTAGGGAAATAAAGTGCACACAACATTATATGATGGAAACATCTCAGCATTCGAAGATCAGCTTTTGTTAAGCAAGACACACATTATCTCAAATGCGATTGTGAAGGACACCAAACCTGAATATAAAGCTTTAAGTGGTGACTTTCAATGGACAATAACTGGAAAGAATCATATCCAAGAAGTGAACAAGAATAACATGGAGTTTCTATTTTCCACATACACATTCATTCCCTTTGATCAACTGGAAAAGTATATGGACTGCAACAACGACATAAGTATTTCTCACATTTCTCACTATTTCTGAGAATTTTTCACATCTATGCCTTAGATTTTTCCATTCATATGTTTTCTATTTCATTATGTATTAACTTTTTCCTTGGTGTTATTACATATATCTAGGCATCCTTGCGGTTGCCATTGATATGCAGCCAAAACGCCTTATCCAAACACGATATGGAAACCAAACATATGTGCAAGATGTTGTCCTCATCGATAGAAGCTTCAATACAATCATTCTAACAATGTGGGACAGTTATGTCGAAACAGAATGCATTGTTCTTGCAGAAAAAATTGTCAAAAAGCCTGTCATCTTAGCTAATCGGTTGAAAGTTTCATCTTTTAATGGTAATCATCAGCTTTTTTATCTAAGTATTTTTTATCCATAAGAAATTAATATCAATCTATACAACATTGCAGGCCTTACACTGTCAACCATAATAAAAAAAAATACTTTTTTTATAGATGCCATATTCAACAAAGTTACAGAATTCCGAACGTGGTAAAACTATTGTTTTTCTCCTTCACATTACCTATATGTCATCAATTTCATCTGTTGAGTTTTCAAATCATATAATACAAGGGTTGAGGCACACACCGGAGATCTTAATGAATTCACACTAGAGAAATCTAACCCCAACAAAGCTGTTTCCACCAGCGCACAAGAAATTTACTGAAATTCAAAATATAAAAGGCCGATTATTAGGAGTAAGTTATCTGAATTATATAAATAATATTTATTTATTCTTTATACAATTATATTTTCTTTTAAGTATGAATATTTCTTCAACAGTGCAAGTACTTCTGGATTAGAGCCAAGGCAACAATCATAGCAACAAAGCAAAGTTTTTGGTATATGTCTTGTACCAATTGGAACAAAGTCAGCAATGCAGATTTCGGGGAGACTTTTCCCTGTATTTATTGCAAATATCCTTCATCGAAGGCTATTCGCAGGTAATGCTGGATATATTTATTACTAATTTATACCATAATTTGTTAAACTTATCATATGTCCTCCCGTTTCAATCTTGTAATGATAATAAACTCGATCTTTATTATTCTAGGGCAACTACTAATGTAGAGTTAGAAGATGGCACTTGAATGATAATTGCAAGTGCGATTGGCAATCCTGCTGAGATATTGCTGAAGTGTAATGTTGAAAGTTTAATGAATGATTCAAAATTGGTAATGCATATATCATCCTTGTTTATGTTGCCTTTTAACTACTCACTACAATAATACTAATTTCTTGATCTTCAGGGAAGTAATCCAAAAACATAGAGCAATCTATGAATTCTGAAGAGCAGATATTCTATGTAAAAGTCACACAAGTAGAACTAAATGCCGCTGAGTATAAGTATAAAGTTGTGTTTGTCCTCGATGCATCCTTTGCTGTAACAGATGCACAAGAAACAAGTGACAAAGATAAAGCATCCCCATGCATAGAAGATGACAGCAATTTTGATAATCAAGACATCTCGCCACCATCAAAGCGATCCCTTTTTGAAACTTCAACTGATGAGATTACAGAGAAAGGAAAAGGAAAACTAAACTAATCATAATCGTGTGTCAATAAATGATGAATGCTACAACCTAAAAGATTGATGTCCTTGTTTTGTTATCTTATCTAAAATATCTCAGTGTCTTTGTTTTATTTTGTAGCATCAGTTACAAAAACATCCTACTTTTTTGACTTGTAAGGTATTTTTCTTTTGTATTTTGTATCAAAACTCTTTCATGAAGGAAATTCATGTGAAGAAGAATATGTAACAATGATACTTTAGTTTGTGCTTATGTGATGGAATCTGTAATCCTTTTAGAATATATATAAAACGACGTTTTTAATGAAAAAATCAACTTCAACCTGTTAATCAGTCGATTATGAATGACAATTTCTTTAATATATTGATTAAGAATAATAACCATATTATAAAGTATGATTTTTCCCTTAAATTAGTTATGAATTACCGTGTACTAATCTCAAATCCATAATAATACAATTCATTCTCATTCAATTATCAAAACTATTAATTTTTAATAGCATTAACTATTTCACCTACCTCTACAACTACCCATTCAAATATTCATTCTTTCCACTTTCAACAAATTCATTCTCATTCACTCCCCTCATACAAGCTACATTTACCATCATCTCAGCCACAAGGTATGTGTACTCATCTTTAGTTGTCCATCGGTCGGTGAATGATGGCTCCAACCGTGTCATAGCCGGAGACACCAAGACACAATTCATGTCTCCCTCTCTGATGGAGAGACGGAGACAAGAACTGTGTCTTCGTTGCCCACGGAAACACTATCTGTGTTTCCCAGAATTGCATACAACTTTCTATATATAAAATGAGTAGTTTGGATAAATCTTTTGGTCAAATCGTAATTTTAAATTGTGAATTTTCGAGATTCTTGGTTCTAAAATTACTTGCAAGTTGGGAAGCAGATTTTTAAGTTCTATTTGGATATCTTAACTCGTGTATGCCAGATCGATAGCATCCTGCTGATTCCATCGAAATTGCTAAAGTATCACATCTTTACTCTGTTTTTACAAAGGTAAATGCTTACTGACGCTGGTATTCTACATGCTTCTATCTTTTAGAGAAAGACGTACTCCAAAAAATATAAGCTCATTCTAAGTTTAAAGCTTTGACTTTATTCACTATTCTTATATTCTACTTGCATCATTTATTTATTCAACTTGGGGAATGAAGCAATTTGCTCAACGTTCTATTGACACATTTAAAAAATGGATACAACGTTTCTTTACAGTGCTCTGGTTTTCCTTGTTTGGAATAACTCTGTATTCATTTAATTCATCACAACATCTAAATTTTTGTGCCAAATTGATTTTGTTGCTAGCCACAGTCATTTTTTAAATAAATTCGAAAGTTATTTCAATTGCATGAATGGATTATCTATCAAAACAAATTATATCAAGAAATCATTTTTTACTGTAATCTTTTTTCATAAGTAAAGGACTTCATATCCAGGTAGTTAATATTCAAATACTGTATATAAAGATAAAGAAAATAAAAAAAGTGAATCATATTCTATCTTCAAGGTTTTATGGTAAAACAAATTTTATGGTTGACTATTAAATTTAATAAATTCTATCCAATTATGCTCTTGTGGATGGCTTTACAATATATACTATCTTCCAATTAATGGTTCTCTGCCACAATCACTCAATTCCCAAATTATCGATATGTGAAAGATTTTGTTGAGCTGATACATGTAGATGAACAAGCCTTTTTATTGAGTAGTAAGTTTCATGGATTTATATATGGAATGATACATAGAGGAGACGAAGAACAGCAGTTCAGTAGTAAGTTAATCCATGAATATATAATGAGATTTGTAGATTCTGGAAAAAAACAATGAGGTTTGGGTTAAATTAGATGATCAGTTGTCACGCTTTGGTTTGCAAGAATTCTGTCTAATTACAGGCTTACCATGCCACGAGATATCAGTTAACCTTCGCTCTAATATTAGCCGACTTAGAAATCAGTATTTTAATGGTACAAAGAAAATTAGCATGTCAATGCTTCTTGAAGCATTTCATCTCTGCCAGCATCAGGAAGATAAATTTAAGCTATGATTGGTTATGTTAGTAGAGTGTCTGTTGACGCCTACTGGAAGAAATATTGATTATAAAACTCTAGGCATGGTGGAAGATCTTAAAAACTTCATTGATTATCCCTGGGGGCGTACAATATAGTTTGTTTTACTAAATTTATTGCAACAATCCCACCTTCAAAGATTACACAAGATGCAACACAATCAAGAATATGAATGTAAATATACATTAAATGGATATCTAATTGCATTTCAGGTACTTTATCCTATTGCTATAATCTTTTATTCTTATATTTTATACTATAAAGTTTATATATAATATCTAATTTTTATATTAATTAATTTTCAGTGTTGGATATATGAAGCTTTTCCCCGAATTGGAGCAAAACTCGGACATCGTAGATACAAAACAGGACAGACTCCAAGAATGCATAGATGGAAGCCCAATAAATTTTTCACAGAACAAACAGTTAAAAAGTATTTGGCTACCAAAAAGGTATTTTCATTATCTTTCTCATTAAATTATGCATTTAATTATATATGTTTAGAATAATCCCCATTTGATTATCTAATTTTAAAATAATCCCAGATTAAAGTAATTTCAATTTTGGAACCTAATGAAGAAGAGTTGGAAATAGTATGGTATACCACTCTTTCTTTACCACATGACAATGAAAATGATATACAAGATCGCATTATCAGAGGAGAACTAAACAATGCAACAAACCAAATTGACGGTGATACTCATCCTATGACACATCCTTCGGTTGGAGTTGGCGAAAGTTCTTCCATTGAATGCAATTATGTCACTTAACAAGAAATTGAAGACATATTAAACATACATATACAGCATACTAGAGAACATGTAGAGGTTATGCTGAATGTACATAGACAACATCTGACATCAGATGTATCAAATTTTTGCAACACGTTCCAAACAAACATCATTGATCAATCAAGACATCACTATGAAGCAATTCTTGAAAACCAACAACAATTGTTTCAACAACAGCAGAATTGGCAGCAAGATCATTTTCAACAACACCACCAATCACAACAACAGTGCTACGAAGACATCCAATCAAGTATGAAAGCTCACTTCAATACCAGTTTGACTTCTATCACTTCATATATTAGTGAAGAAAATAGCCGTGTATTAAATAAATTGTCTGAGTGCTAATCCAATATGCAAGCTGCTATAGCTTCTCTTCAAGAAGATATTTCTCTCCATACAAGCTCGTCTCAACAAAGGTTGACAAAAGAAAAAAAAAAGATAAAGGAAAACAAACACAATTTCCAAAGAGCTTTCCTTTAGAAGATTATGATATGGAAAGATATATCGAAATTAGAGATTGGATACAAACACATCCATCCAGGTAAACAATCTAACTAACTTGACTATTATACTTTTACTTCTATATATTTCAAACTAATTCCAGTTATATTATTATGTTATACAGCATGTATTGGGGTGATAGATCAAGACATTTGCACAAAATAGATACACTAAAAACTATAATGGATATAATGCAACACATCAATGTTAAGGTTAGTAAACTTCATTCATCTTAAATTAGTTTATTACATACTATATCTAATTTACATTTACTTATTGCTAGAATCTTGAAGTCGAGTTGACATTACAGAGACGACTTTTCAATGACGATTTCTGGCATGTTTCAAAAGAGTATGCAATTCTCGATTTCGGCTTTGAAATCGAATGCTCTAACCATTTGAAGACGATGAAAAGCATATAAGAAAAAACTGCAAGCAAAGATCAAAGCTTTTTTGATATTCGATGGTTAGAAGAATACATGGCTGGCAATGTGCCAATGGCTGGTAGACCATGGATAAAGTGCAATTATCTACTAATTCCTTGTGAACTTGCAAGCAATGACTGGTACCTCTTTCAAGTAAATTTTAGTGATTGGAAATTTAGGATATATGATTGTAGCAACACCGTTCATACGCCACAAGAGGTCATGGAATTCGCAAATCTAGTATTAAATGTCGTCCAATATTTATTACTATCTTCATCATTCTTCATCGGCACATATAAGGAAGAATAGAAACAAAAATATGAGAGTAGAAATCGCAACTAAATTACCATGTGCAAATAATGGGTAAGTAATATACGTATTCATTATTATAATGTTTCATTTGGTACCTACATTTATATTAGTTATATAACCTAACTTACACTGTTTTCCTCAGGCCAAATTGTCCAATTTTTTTACTGAAATATATAGAATGTTTCATTTTTGGACATCCGCTAGAATCCATTTCATCAGACAGAATGATGATATACAGGCGAAAAATTGCAGTAGATATTTGCTATGACAAATACTTTGTATATCCTCCTTCCTGATTTTAGTTATGCGAAAGTGTAACATTCTAGCAGACAAATAGGTAAGATATGAAATTAATCCTTCATCTTAAATATTTTCAAATATTTGATTAAAGCAACTTAAAAAATTTCTAGAATGTAGTTCATTTATTTTAGTTTTAATGTTTAAACACCTAACCACGATTTACTTTGTTGGCTATGAATTTTCTTTGTCATACACAAAAATAATGTTGAAGATTTGAAGAATCTCATGAGGAAAAAACAAGTAGATTCTCGTCATTCTAAAGTACAATGTTGTCATTGACTGTTACATCATTTTCAACATATTGTTTATATGATTTATGTGTTGTCAATTCAACCACTTGAAGTAAAAGTTTAGATTTTTAAATAGGATCGCATATACATAACATCCACAATTTATTTAAATGGGTGACAGCAATACTCGAAATCAAAACCTTTGTTTGCTCTTAATAGCATGTTCAAACAGTTAATCTAAAAAATTAAGCTATTAGATAATGTACATATATCACTAATGTCCATTTAAAAAATTAGCTTAAAAGTTAGTTTTAGTTATCAAGCAATACACAAGTGAGCTTTGTGATTTTTTGTTTTTTCTTTTAGTATAATCTTTTCCTTTTAGGACTATATTTAGGCTACATTATATGCTCTGAAATTTAATGCTATTTCTCTTCTTTATAACATAATATTTGATAACCTATCAAAAAACGGAAAATGTATAAAGAATATACCACCAAGCATTTAAATAAATATGAGGAGGCTGGATTACAAACCCTTCCACTTGCTCACAAGAACTCTTACATTTGCTTACAAAAAGCTCGGTGAGGCGAACATTCTGCTTGGAATGAAAAGTTTTTCAAGGCAAAAACCTCATTTCGGAATAATAGGGATGGAATACTACAACAGGTTTCTACATTTATCTATTGTCTTTCATTCCATTACATCTTTAACCAATCCTCTTTGCAAATAATACATGTTTATTCTTACTATTATCTAGCAGCACTTTGTTTCTACATATTTAATTAGCTATAAATTTTAGGTTCTGATTCAAATCTGAATACAAGTTATTTTATAGTCTCTAGTAGCCATTCCCTTTGGCACAATAATGATTGTCTTCAAAATCTGGGCTTTGTTTCTTTCCCCTTGGCACTTCTTTGTACACTTGTTGGAAAAAACTGGAGCTGTGCTCCAAAGAATCCATACCAAATGAAAACCATTCCACAACCAATCCCTAAGAAGAAGTGATACTTGATGCCACCTATAGTTTCTATGACAGTAGGATTACTTCCCTCTAAGGATTTACCTTTTGATGTAGTTTGGAGATATATTATACACATATCAACTCACATTTATTTAAGTTTATCCTTGCTTTTCTCAGGAAGTAATATCTAAAAAGCTTTAATGTGTTTGATTTTCTAAAGAACACCATTTGCAAGGTTTCCAATTTAGGTAATTCACATGCTTTTGCTGAGGATACATCTACTGCCAAAAGAAGGTTTATGAGGCTATAACATTTTTTGTTTTCTTATCTATTATCAAATTTCAAAATTGAGATTAAATTGCTTGTATTTTTCTCATACAGGAAAATCTCAGGAAATGAAGAAGATGCCAATGATGATAAAGTCAAAAAAAGCTCAAGTGGTAAGCTAATTTTTTATGATGATATGGAAAGTTTTCCAAGGCAAAAACCTCAATTGGGGATAATAGGAATGCAATGCTAGACAGATTTCGACATTTATCTATTGTCTTTCATTATGTTGCATCTTTAACCAATCCCCTTTGCAAATAATACATGTTTATTCTTACTATTATCTAATAGCACTTTATTTCTAGATCTTTAATTACCTAAAGATTTTAAGTTTTGATTCAAATCTTAGTTGAAGTTATTTTATGGTCTCTAACACCCATTCCCTTTGGCACGATAGTGATTATCTTCATAATCTAGCCTTTGTTTCTTTACCCCTGGTACTTCTTCGTACACTTCTTGGAAAAAAACTGGAGCGGTGCTCCAAACAATCCATGCTAAATAAAAACCATTCCACAACCAATCCCTGATAAGAAGCGATACTTGACACCATCTATAGTTTCTATGATAGGAGAATTACTTCCTTTTAGTAGCATAATATAATTAACAAATTGAACTATTGAACTATTTTTTTCTTGTTCGTTACTCTGTCTATTTTTTATTATTATCTAAAATAAAAATATTTTTTGTATAAATCTTCGTAGATTGAGAACAATAGAAGGAAGAAAGGAGGATATATGTCTCTGCAGTCGATGTTTTCTAGAAGAATTGACACTGGCTTCGGTAGTCACACAAGCATGTCTAATAATGTTGGTGGTTTTGAAAGTGGTTCTGGCTTTGGATTGACCACTGATGTGGAATCCTTCTCCTCCAAGTCAAAAGGTCTTTTTTGTTTTATCTAGCGGAGCTGTAAGGGCACTTAATTTTTTTTATCTGAGTTATACAGCAGTTGTACAGCTGCATATATATCTTTTAACAAAGAATGTCCATAATTTTATACCAGAACTTCCTTTGAATGTTTCTGTCAACTCTGACAGAAGTATAATAGCCTTGCTTCAATATCGGATTATCGACTGTTTCAATTTTTGTTATCTATCATAGAGGGATGTACTGAAATCTATTATTTTGATTTCTCATGTCTTTTCCCTGGAATAATGTTTTCATATGGGCATTCTTTTAATATCCAAGAATAAAATAATGGAAAATGAACTCATTATTGTTTGGTGATATCTACCTCTTCAATGTTTTATGCAGGTTCTATTGATTACTTTTTTGTAGCATTTTAATCCTGGTGTATTAGATAATATATAGAGTAACAGGAGGTAGATATTTATTGAAAATTGTATACTATGATTGTAGAAAAACTAAAAGGATAGAAAATGAAAATTGATAGAAACTAACATAGAAATGATGGTAGCAGGAAATGAAAGATAGAATTCAATATGATGAACATATTGAAGGAACTGATGATAGAGTATGTATAACACTTATTATTCATCAAAAGCTCAAGTAATACTTTGAGTACATTGATCTATTTATAGACTAATTCAGCTGGTGTAAGAAACTAATCTAACAACTAACAAACTAAAGAAGGAACTAGAAGAAGCTAGAATTTGGAAGAAGAGCTGCTGAACATGATCTGCTGCTGGAGAAGGGAATCTACTGATTTGTTGAACTTGCATTTAGTCCAACACTCCCCCCTCAAGATGGAACATCTTGAATTGTAGAGAGAAGCTATTGGAAGAAGTGAACCTGGAGATGAGCTGGAGAAGATGCTGGGAACATGCCAGCAAAGAAGCATTCCAGAGAAAAAAAAACAGCAACATAAAATCGGAATAAAAGAACATCCGTGGCTCTGAATCGGGGATTTGTTGAATACATCATCACCATTGATGAGTAAAATGAAAACTGGAAATGCCAAATACCAGTGCAATCACCAAGCCTCTCGCCAGTGGGAACTTTTGTCAAACACCTTGAAAGATGGCTGAAGAACAGAGGCTGGAAGAATCAATTCTGAGAAAGAAGAGGCTGGAAGAGGAGAATGCATTAAAATTCCAGCTGATTGCTGCCAGCACAGGATTCGGCAGCTTATTCAGCAAGCATCAACGACTCAGCAGTCTTCCAGCTTATTCCAGTCCAATTGCATACAATCTTGATCCTGCTTTTACTGAATCCATTACTGCAGATTCAACAGAACAGATGATGATCGAGAATTAGAGAAGCAGATTGTGGAAGCACAAAGTGCTCTGATACCATGTAGAAAAACTAAAAGGATAGAAAACGAAAATTGATAGAAACTAACATAGAAATTGATAGTAGCAGGAAATGAAAGATAAAATTCAATATGATGAACATATTAAAAGAACTGATGATAGAGTATGTATAACACTTATTATTCATCAAAAGCTCAAGTAATACTTTGAGTACACTGATCTATTTATAGACTAATTTAGCTGGTATAACAAACTAATCTAACAACTAACAAACTAAAGAAGGAACTAGAAGAAGCTAGAATCTGGAAGAAGAGCTGCTGAACGTAATCTGCTGCTGGAGAAGGGAATCTGCTGATTTGTTGAACTTGCATATATTCCAACAATGATCAGGTCGTCCTCCATCATCTGCTACAGCTACACCAAAAGGTCTTGGTATGAAGGTAGAGAAAACACAAAGGACCAACCAATTTTTGGAATCTTTAAAAGCTGAAGGTGAAGTGATTGTTCAAGATGTGAGACCAACTGTTGGTCAGTCCAAGCCAGCTGCTCCAACACCAACTCATCCTATCACATTGACAGTTGAAAAAAAGCTTAATTTAACTTCAAAACGTGATGGTGCTATTGGAAACTTTGATGTTCAGAGCACCTTGTCTCTCCAAATACTTAATCAGGATGATGGTCTCATCCAAGTTCAGGTTCTTCTTCTTTTCACTCGTCCATTATTGCTTCTTATGTACTTAGCAGTGTGTGTAATTACGTTTAATGCTTAGTTTCTTTATTCTTGTTCAGGTTATTTATCTTATAGGTCATTCTTATATTGGCTTATATTCAGATTGAAAATGGTGGTAATCCAGGAATTTTATATAAGACCCACCCCAATATCAACAAGGAATTGTTTTCCAATAAAAATATTTTAGGTCTCAAGGATACAAATAGGCCATTTCCCAGTAGTGATGGTGTTGGTCTTTTGAAGTGAAAAATGCAAAGTGCAGACGAGTCACTTGTGCCATTATCAAGCAAGCTTGATTTTTGTTGCTTCCCACCTGCCACCTTTGAAACAGAAAACACAAAAAATAAGGTATTAGTTTTCTGTAGCTTTGTCATTGATCTATTTCATTTTTTTTTTTTGTTTTTCTGGCAGTTAACTGCTAGCCTTCTGTTTCTGGGAATGAAACCTATGTGAGCATGGACTATCAAACCTATATGCAAAATTGCTCGGAGTTAGATGGTTGCATCTTGATTACGACTTAGATGTCAAGAAGAAGGATTATGGAGGTATGAACCTTCATACTGTTTTCGCATGTATTTCATCCTTAGTGTTTTCTTCTTTGTATTATTTGTGAAACAATTTGTTGCTTTCTTACTCACAATACATGTAGAACGCTTATTATTACTTCTATTTCGGATTGAAAATTTCCTTTATATATAACATATCATAAAACCGTCCATTTTTACCAAGAATTCAGTCCGTTGATTGCTTTCTTTTTTAAGGGAAAAGAGGATTTTGGTGTAAGTCTTTTCATTCAGCCTGCACAAGCTATTGAATCTATAAATTTTCGTTTGGGTAATGTTCTAGGTTCAACAGTACATACCTCACGACTTTTTATTGCAATTCTTTTCTAGTTTTACTCTATGACGTTGAAAAAAAAAAAGAAAAAAAATAGAGTTTTCCTGTCAAAACCGATGAGCTTAATGCATATACAGTGAGAATTATGTAAATATGGTGAGCTTCTTGAAAATCCAGTTGCAATTATACCTCATAATTGACAACTCTTTTTAGCTTTGAATCAACCACATACAAAGAAAAATCTTCACTTGCATCATCAGTCTTTGAAACCTCCATTTTGCATTTCCAGATTTGATTTTAGTTGTTGAATGAAGTAGATGCTTTTCAGTTTCTTGAACATACCGAATTTTCAATGACCATACCAGTATTGCACTCAGCTTATCGGATTCGCTTCTTACCTACCAGACTTACCGAATTTGATCAATTTTACAGGATTTACATTGCTCATACCGTAAATGTCGGATTCGTGATGGTTTTACTGGTTTTCGAAGAAAAAACTGAAATTACCGTATTTGCACTCATCTCACTGGATTTGCAGTACTCTCACCGGATTTGCACTCTCACCGAATTTGCAATCAACTCACCGGATTTGACAGTGTTGCTCTGTTTTTCTTCAGCCTTTTCAGCTTGTTTTCAACCATTTGTTTCAGCATTTTTCTTCCAATTTTTTTAAGCTTAGAATCAATTTTCCAGCTCTAATCATCAATGATTAGTTTTTAAGCTCTAAATCGTATCATTTATACCAGATTTTAACCCATTTTCATCATCACTTTTTCTCCTATTCCTCTGTTTTTTTCTCCAATTTCACCAGCATCTTCTTCTACCTTTTTTCAGCTATTTTTGTGACTACAAGTAATACACAATGTTAATATTTATGCTCTGAAGACATCTATTATCATATTTAAATTTCATATACTGCTTTAATATATAAACTTTGTGCTCCCATACGTTCAAAATCTAGCTTTACGAAACATTTCTATCCATGGAAAAGAGTGTATTATGTTTGATTCTACGTCAGCAATTTTTAGCATATTTTGCACTTCCTAGTTAACTTTATGAATGTAAAACCCTAATAATTTATGCAATAATTTGATTTATTTTATCTACTTGTTAATTGCATATTTTTTAACTTATTTAACACATATCAAGTGGAAAGTAATCCATGCAAGAAAAGCAAGCAAAACCACTTTTTTGATAGAGAATGTATTTCTTTTAAAAGTTTGCTGATATATTGCAGTTCACGGATGCCAACTTGGATGATCTGAACTTGAACCTTGCTTGCCTGTCCTTTGAAAATTGTGTTTATGTTTACAAATGTCCCATAAAAAGCATTGCTCATTCCTGGCTATAATTTATTTGATGCACAAATAAGCTATTTTGCCTCTTCCAAAAACTTTATCGTTTTTTCCATGCCATTGTTAAAGAATCTCATATTCCCATGTTTCTGGCACTGGCAAAAGGTAACGGTGCCCCACCCCCAAGAAAAATGAGAATTACTCGTAGATTTAATAGTACCGATTCATGAGCTGCTTATACTTTTAAAACCCATATGATTAAATTCCTAACTGTGGAGAAGATTGGTATTTGGTTTAAACCTAATCTTGTGTTTAGTTTTAATATGGTTTAAATTTCTCTTTGTAAGGTAACTTGGTCTTGTGTAAATAAATTGTACATCTACTTGATGTGAAACCTTTGTGTTCCATGTATACTAAATCACGAAAAAAACTTGATTGGAAATGTTTATTGGTGCATATATGTATTTGCTGCTGTAACTAATCTGGGGATTATGCCAAATTTTTAGCATTGCTTGATTTCTTCCCAAGATCCAGTTCTTGAGTGGAGAATCGATTTTTACACCATTGGTTGTCCCATCATTTTGTTTAGGATTGATATCATTTGTTATGACGTCAATCACCGGATTGAGATGTTGAAATTATATGACAAATAATAATGAAGTATATGATCAAGTAAAAGAATAAAAGAAGACAAGAATATGGTAGAGGAATTAAGAGATTTTATTGCACCAAGAATAATGAAGAAGAGGGAAAATTACAATAGATCCTGTAATTCTAATAATCTATTTTCTCACATGTAATTGTTACAAAAATTGTATAGAAGAGTTTAGTATTTATAGGGTACATATAGGGGACATTCAAGCCCTCTTGGTAGAGTTGTTGATAAAGTAGAATGCCCAAAATACAGTCCAAATCGACTTAGGAAACAAAAAACGGAAAAATTCCAAAACAGGTGGGTGGCGCTTAGGCGCCGGAGTTGGCGCCTGGGCGCCCAAAGGCTGGCACCAATCTATTGGAAAACAGATTTATGGTGCCTAGGTGCCAAGTCACGGGCTTCAATTGTCCAAATTTGTTCCAAATGTGTTTAACTCCATTTCGAATTCTTCTTCAAATCCAATACCAATTTCCAACTCCAAATGGGCTTCCAAAATAGAATTTCAACTTGATATATGACTCCTATAGCATTCCAAACCTGAATTCCTCTTGATGTGCACTTCAATTGGAATTCTTCAATACTTCAAATACCTCAACGAAAGAATTCCGGTCACACCCAAATTCTAACAATTTTCACCTTGACATAAATTCCACTCAAAGAATGAACTGGCTTCTTCAACAATAATCCAAAAATTAATTTCTCCAACAAAAATACAAAACTCCACCTCTTGCAATGAATCCAAGCACTACACTTGTAGAATTATCCCAGATCCCCAAAAAATCATATAGATTTTACAATTTACCAAAATGGGTTGTAACACACCCCAATGCAGAATCAACACCAAATGCTTTTAACGAATGCTCTTTGCTAGATTGATCACCTTCTTCTCCACTTAAAGCATGCTCAACAAAATTAGCATCCACATACCTTGGTCCATTGGGTCTAACTCTAGCAACTGAATACAGTGGCACCGCAGGTGATGGTGGCAAAGCTATATTATCCATATCTTCAAAACTCTACTGAGTTGTATTCTTGAAATCTGACCATTTATGAGCTCCTATAGATATTGTACCAAACTGAATGTCGACCATGGTACTAAACCTATGCTGATTGACTCTTCCAAATTCTGTACGTCCCTACAAGATGTATAACTGAGACATTTTCTATCCCTCCAATATAACCTGGGTACCCTTACAAATCTTCAAATCTCCACTTCCACCAAAGAACTCATAACCTTTTGAATCAAAGATAGATAATGAGATGAGATTCTTCTTCAAATCTGGAACATGTCGAACCTGGCCAAGTGTTCTAATTGTCACATCCAAAAGTTTCAATCTGACTGTACCAATTCCAGCAACCCGAGAAGATGTTTTGTTTCTCATAACCACGACATCTTTTGAAACAGTTTCATATGTAGTAAACAAGTCCTTATTAGGACACATATGAGACACACATGCTGAATCAAGAATCCAATCCTCTTTCGGTTTAGACTCAATGTCAGAAATAACTAAGAGTTATCCATCACTTACAACGTTCTCCGCGAGGTCTGCTTCGCCTGAAATATCTAAATTCTACTTGCAGCCATCCTTTCTTTATTCTGGAATTTGTAGCAATCATTCTTCAAGTGCCCCTTTTTCTTGCAGTAGTTACAAATTTGATTACTAAACTTAGTCTTCGATCTACCCTTTCCAGAACCACCATGAGAAACCAGGCCTTCTCCATCTCTATTATCAGAAACTAGATGCTTCATCTTCTCTTTTGAAAACAAAGCATCATAAACCTCCTCAATGGTGAGAGTATTACGACTATATAAGATCGTGTTTCTAAATGAAGAAAGTGAAACAGGCAACGAACACAATAGGATCAAAGTCAAATCTTCTTCATCATACATAACTTCCAATGTTTCTAAATCAGCGACGATCTCCTTAAATACAGTCAGGTAATCTTCCAGTGATCCTCCTTCTACCATGCAATAAGAGTATAACCGCTATTTGAGATGAATTTGCTTGTAAGACTCTTGGTCATGCATAATTGCTCCAACTTTAACCAGAAAGCAGCTGCAGACCTCTCCTTTAAAATGTCCTGAAGAATGAAATTTGATAGATAAAGAAGAATATGAGAAATTGCCTTTTTATCCTTCTGTAATTTCTCTTCTGCGGTCAAAGTTGCTGGCATCCTGTCAATACCCAGCAACGCATCATCCAAATCCAGTTGTGCGAGTGTTGCACGCATCTTAAACTGCCATAGCGAAAATCTAGTGTTTCGATCCAAAAGCGATATGTCATACTTCATGGAAGTCATCACAAAAAAAAAAAAAACATCGAACAAATCAAACCCTGAGCTCTTGCGAAACTCCTAAACCTTGTCTCTAATACCACTTGTTAGGATTGATTCCACTTGTTGTGATGTCAATCGCCGAATTGAGATGTTGAAGTTATATGACAAATAATAATGAAGTATATGATCAAGTAAAAGAATAAAAGAAGACAAAAATATGGCAGAGAAATTAAGAGATTTTTTGCACCAAGAATAATAGAGAAGAGAGAAAATTACAATAGATCATATAATTCTAGTAATCTATTTTCTCACATGTAGGGGATGTCCAAACTCTCTTAGTAGAGTTGTTGATGAAATAAAATGCCCAAAATACGAGTCTAAAACGAAGTAGGAAACAAAAACGGAAAAATCCTGAAACAGGTGGGTGGCGCCTAGGCGCCATACCCGGGTGCCTGGGCGCCCAAAGGCTGGCGCCAATCGGTTGGAAAACATATTTGTGGCGCCTAGGCGCCAGTCACTGGCTTCAATTGTCCAAATTTGTTCCAAAGGTGTTTAACACCATTTCGAATTCATTTTGAAGTCCAATACTAATTTTCAACTCCCAATGAGCTTTTAAAATAGAACTTCAACTTGATATATGACTCATATAGCATTCCAAACTTGAATTCCTCTTGATATGCACTTCAATTAGAATTCTTCAATATTTCAAATACTCCAACGAAAGAATTCGGGTCATACCCAAATTCTAACACTTTTAATGCTTGCTATTTAATTAAATAGGTTCAAGAGAAGAAAGTCAAGAAAATTCGTGCAGCAAACGTGGATCCTTTGAAAGAAGCTACAAATTGTAGCATTGCCAATTCAAGCGTTTCTTCACGTCCTAATCAATGTATTCCTAATGGGGACAATCTAGACCAATCTTGTAGCTTTTTTGCAATTGCTTTTGATTCGTAAATTTTGAGCAATCTTTCCACTTGTGATATTTTCATAATCAATATCATAATTTTTCACATACTTAATTCATTTCACATTATATGAAAACATCTCATATTGTCTTATGATATCTTTTTGCTTTTGATTTACTAGCAAGACATGTGACATTACTCTTTTTACACAACAAAATTCATTTTTGCTCAAAATTAAACAATATTCATTAATAAATAATTATTTTTATTCTTTCATTAACCTTCTATAATTGTATAAAATAACCCAAAATCATTCCACGCTCTTAAATAGACAGCTGCACTATGACACGTGCATTGCACATGTGCCCAACTAGTGATATGTAAAATAGCGTGTTAAATGCACAATTGGTCCTTAGAGTTACAAGAAGATTCCAAATCAGTCTTTAAAGTTTATTGTCCCCAACCAGTCCCTGAATTTATCTCCCAGTTTCAATTTAGTCACTTTGTCAATTAATGCTCTTTAGCACTACTTGTGTTTAACATCAATCTAGATGAAAACACTAGTGGCATTAAATTATAAGTGCAATTAAATACAATAAATTATGACCTTTTTAATAGGACATGATATATTGATACATGAATTGGCATTCACTACCATTAGTATTTTATAACATTATTCAAAAAATTTAGACTTACATGTAAAATAATTTTATGAGAGTACGTGTAATTAAAAATGAATCTGAGAAAAAATGAATTTTGAAAAAAATTGAGCTCGAACATAGGTTAAACTTACTAACATCATATTTTGCCGACAAAAATGTACTTAACATATGTAAAGAAATCTACAAAATAAACTTTAAGAATCAACTTTATGTTTTGCCGACAAAAATGCACTTAACCCAAACATAAACACGTGATACGTTTCGTAGAAAGTGGGTTAAAGTTATTCTAACCCTCAATTCATTCGGACAGATTTTGTGTCGAGATCTAAGCTAGTCCTCTCAAACCACCGCACGTGTACGGACTCAACCCCATGCAACATGGGAGCTTCTCATTGGTCCATCTGTATGCTGTAGTAACGGTCAACAGATTCTAGCAGTTAGAAGTAGTTGGAAGACTTGTTTGAATTTAACTCTGTCTACTTTAGTTTGCACGTGTCAGGATTTGATACTACCACGAACCATATTATACGTTTCTTCTGGTGAAGGTTTTGCGTGGTCGGTGATTTGTGGGCCCGAAAGTCATCCTCGCCCCAAATCCGCCGGAAGAATGGGCGCGGACCCACGCGCTTTGAATAAAGAAAGTAAAAAATTGGTCCAGTAATAGAAAAAAGAACAGGGGCCTTCTTTTATTATTCTATTTTTAGCACTTTAATTGACAATAGTAATGCATGAAATTTTTTTGCACGTTATTTTGAAATATTTTATATGTGCTATAAAAATAATATTTGATTATTTAAAAATATAAAAAATAATTAATATAAATTATTTATGTGGAACGAACTTTTGAATTAAATGAAATAAAAATCAGTTTCTGTAAATAGTTGAAGAAGTCAATTAGAATTGTCCATTCATTTACCCTTTTGATCTGAACTGATCATTTAACGAATATCATCATTTCTTCATATTCGCTCAATATGCATTGAATATATCGATTGGAATTATTTATTATAAATACTTTCAATTTACCTTCTCAGTATTTTAACATTCACTAAATAAATCAATTAGAAGAAAACTTTAAAAATATTTATCTTTTGTTCGAAATTTTTTTTAGTGAATTTAATTTATTACTCAATCAAGTGGAGTTAATCTGTCAAATATACATTGATCATAACTACATAATTGACAAAATAATTCATAATAATATTGTCCAAATGATTAAACAAATTAAATACATATCGAAAAACATAAAGATAATGAATCTGTCAAATATGGTTAAACAAATTAAACACATACCGAAAAATGAAAACTAAAGTAATGAATGTGCCAAATGTACATTTATTATAATTAAATAGTTGACAAAATAAATAAATAATAATATTGCTCAAATTGTTCAAATAATTAATAAATTAAATATATATTGAAAAATGAAAAGTAGGGTATTATTAAAATATTTAAATACATATTAAAACGAAGAGTAAAGTACTATTGAAATAAAAGAATTATAGTAAGGATATAATCGTCCAAAACATATATTCTTAATGTGATATTTAGCCCCTGTTTGTTACACATTATTTTCAAAATACATTTTTCTCTATCTTATTTTCAACTACACATTTTTCAATACAATAAAATTATATACAAACTCAAAACTTTTCATTATTTTTTAATCACACATTTTTCAACAAAATATTATTTTAAAAAGCATTTTGGGCAAAGAATGGGGCACAAATAGGCACTTAATATCAGTGTTCTAAAATGAGTAACGCGTTGCGAAGCGTCGAGGTCGAGAATCAAGAATCACAAGTTTAGGCATGTCAATGCGAAGAATAAGCGTCATAATACGTTTCGTATTTTTAAGGCATTAAATATATTTTTATATAAAAAAAATAGATTTTTTAATATATATATATAAAAAATAGATTTTAAAAAAAGGGGGGGATTAGGCGTGCCTAGGCGCGCATTTTAGTTGGAAAACGCACTTTTTCCGCATTTCCCGAATTCGACGCGTTTTGATCACGCGTCGCGCCTAGGCGCGCCTAAGCGGCATGTTTTCACGTTTTTTAGAACATGGCTTAATATACTATAAATCTGTTATAGATAAGCATTATGTCCCCCCATGTACCTTCTCTGTATCTTAATATTCATTAAACCCTTGTTGGCCCTCATTAAACTAAAATTCATTTTTTCTCCCTCTTCTTATTAACTATACATTTTTCAATAAAATAATTTTACACGTTCACCTAAAAAAATTTCCATCATTTTCAACCGCACATTCTCCAAAAAATTACTATTCCCCTCATTAAAATGTGAAATAATAGAGCAAGCTAAATAAATCAATTGGAAGAAAACTCTAAAAATATTCATCTTTTAATCCAAAAACTTTTTAATGAATTTAATTTATTATCAAATCAAGTAGAATAAATCTATCAAATATACATTGATCATAACTAAATAATTGACAAAACAATTCATGATAATATTCAAATGATTAAATAAATCAAATATATATTGGAAAGCAAAAATGTAATCAGTCTATCAAATATAGTGAAATAAATTAAATACATGGTAAAAAAGGAAAAGTTACAAGATAGTGAATGTGTCAAATGTACATTCAATATAACTAAACAATTAATGATAATATTATTCATATGGTTCAAATGATTAATAAATTAAATACACATTGAAAAACAAAAAATAGGATATTGAAATACTTAAATATATATTGAAAAATGAAAAGTAACACATTATTGAAATAATTGAATTATAGTATTAACATAATCGTTCAAAAAATGATTTTCACTTGATATGATATTTAATATATTATATATCTCCATATCTTGACATTTATTGAATAAATCAATTGGAAGAAAATTAAAAAAATATTCATTTTTTGTTCCAAATATTTTTAATGAATTTAATTTACCATCCAATCAAGTGAAGTGAATCTTTAAAATGTATATTGAAAATAATTAATGATAATATTGTTCAAACGATTAAATAAAACAAATGCATATTGAAATAAAAAGGTAATGAATTTGTTGAATATAGTTTAATAAATTAAACACGTGTCAAAAAATGAAAAGTAAAGTAATGAATATTGCAAATGTACATCTATCATAACTAAGCAGTTGACAATATAATCAATGATAATATTGTTCAAGTGGTTCAAATGATTAATATATCAAATACATACTCAAAAACGAAAAATAAGGTATTATTGAAATAAATGAATTACAGTAAGAATAGGCTCGTCCAAAAAATTATTCTTATTTGACGTGATATTTAATATATTATTGAAATAATTGAATAATATTAAAGATAGAATCGTCCAAAAAAATTTCTAATTTGATACGCATTATGTCCCTCATTTACCTTCTCTGTATCTTAACATTCGTTGAATAAATTTCTTGGAAAAGAAACTCTAAAAGTGTTAATCTTTTATTCTAAAAAACTTTTAATGAATTTAATTTACTGTCCAATCAAGTGAAATGAATATGTCAAATGTACATTAATTATTACTAAATGACAAAATAATCTTGATAATATTGTTCAAATGATTAAAAATATGATAAAATAAATTAAGTCCTTGTTTGATCTTCATTTTTTTCAAAATGCATTTCTCTATCTCTCATTTTCAACCATACATTTTTCAATAAAATAATATTACGCCCAAACCAAAAAATTTTTTTATATTATTTTTTAACCACACATTATTTATCAATCTATTATTCCAAAATACATTTTACACCAAAAATGGGATTCAAACGGGCTCTAAATACATCTTGAAAAACAAAAAGTAGGGTAATGAATATGTGAATTGTACATTCATGAATAAATCAAATGATATTTAATATTATTCAAATGATTAAATAAATCAAATATATATCGAAAAATCAAAAGATAATGAATATATCAAATAAATTAAATACATATAGAAAAACGAAAAGTAAGATAATGAATGTGTCAAATGTATATTCGTCATAACTAAATGTTGACAAAATCATTATTATTATTATTATTATTATTCAAATGGTTCAAATAATTAATAAATTAAATGCATATTAAAAAATTGAATGTAGGATATTATTGAAATAATTGAATTATAATAAGGATAAAATCGTCTGAAAAATGATTCATCATAACTAAATAGTTGACAAAATAATTAATGATAATACCGTTCAAATTATTCAAATGACCATTAATTAAATACATATTGAAAAAAAGAGTAGGAACTACTGAAATAATTAAATACATTGAAAAACGTAAAGTATTATATTATTAAAATAATTGAATTGTAGTAATGATAAAATCGTTCAAAAAATGATTATCACTTGATGTAATGTTTAATATATTATAGATATTAAAATGTGAATAATTTGATTTGCGCATATAATTTACAGAATGATGTACGGAATGATAATTTAAATTGTATTAGCTAATTTTTAATTGATTTCTTTTATTTTTCATTCTTTGTTTTTTTGTCTCTTCAATGTCATCATTCTGTACATCAATCCGTAAATTATGATGAACAAATAATATTATTCTTAAAATTTTGCACTTTCTTTATATTTAGGAATTCAGTTCTCAGTATTTACAGTTAACTTTTTGTTTAATAACTAATGTTATTTGTACATCACAATGTCAACATTGATTTACATATCAATGATATGGATTAAATTAACTGCACTTTCGTTTCTTTACCTTTTTTCTTTTTCTCTTCCATGCGCGCACACACAAGAACAAAATAGACACACGAAATGGGAATAGCTACTATAGCATTTTTGAACGGATGAGAATATAGCCGATTTATGATTTAGGTAATAATTAGATTTTTAGTAAATTAATTGTTGAATTTAATTTAGATTTTAATACAATTTTATAGCTGAACAAAATATGGACATATATCCTACTCTCTTAAAAGATGAACTTTGAGGGTTATTATTCATTTGTGATTTCTCCTCATATATCACTGTTCCATATGTGGAAAAAAAAAAAAAAAAATGCAAGCCCACAATTGTTGACTTTGAAGAAAAAAAAGGTCGCTCTGCAGCGCACCACGGAGAAAAAAAAATTTCTTCGGGAGTGTCTCCGTGGAGACACTGAAACACAGTGTGTTCTCCTACGGGGACACGGAGAGAGATGTGTCTCGGTGGAGATACGAGTGTAGACATAAAAAAAAAAATTCTTCTTCAGGAGTGTCTCCGTGGAGACACGGAGATGGAGACATGGTCGTGTTTTCGTGTCTCACAGAGACAGCGTGCAAACATAAAAAAAAAAAAAAAAAAATTCTTCTTCGGGAGTGCTCACGGTGCACGAAGAAGAGGTGTGCGGACGGAGACAATATTTTTTTAAAATTGTCCAAAACAATAACATTTTCACTACTCTAAAATGGTCGGCGTTCGAAGAAAATGACGTAACTTTTGCGGTGACGTATGATGATTTTAGAGGTTTGAGTTCGTTTACTAAGTTAAAACGGTATTTAATATTTCGTACTTCATTATTTTCAATATTTATTTATTTTGCTTTATAGCGCAGCGCACCCATTAAGGGACTTACCTAATAGATGTCTTTACAAAATTCCAACTTTTACTCTTCCAGACATTTGAAGATGATTAGCTTGCTGTGAGAAAAAAAAAAATTCTTGGATGGGAACGAGACTATGCTGCATAAAATATGTTAATACCACAGATTTCTTACTAGATGGATAAATTATTTTAGAGCTAGAAACTATATCACGCCTCTCCGTGTCTCCACGGAAACAACATAGCAAATTTGCTCTACTGATTCAAGCTGCTTCAATGGGGATTTTACGATTGCACGAGACTGAGAATGCGGATAATGATGAGTTCCACTGTGTGTTGCTGTCTTGCGTTGCCGGACACCGGAGAAAGGATGGTGACGATTTGAGAGACAGAGATCCTGTGATCTCCGGAGCTGGAAAGAACGACGTACTGGAGAAGTTAGTGTGTGTCACCAGCGGCGTTTTGTACCTCGGTATCGTTGTTGTGAACAAGCTCCTTGTCTATGGTTACTCCGTACTGATCATTGTTGATAATGAAGGTCTGTTTTGTATAACTAGCCGACTTATTTTCCTGCCGGTGGTACCCAGTTTTTAACTAATTTATGTGAGGAGACAAAATAAATTATTATTATTTGCAGCTATTGAAATCATTTTCCCATTTTCATGTTTTGCTTCTTTAAAATAGAACTTTTGCTGGTTGTGATAAACACATAACTCAGATATTTCAGTAATATGTATAATTCTTATTCTTGATTTAGAGGCTACTGCAGACATTAATAAATGTTCGAAGAAAATAACTAAAGCTAACAAGACGAATGGACATAAAAAGCACAGAAACAAAAAGAAGACGAAATATCATATCCAACAAAATGTCCTGTATTTACCTGGCGGATGGGTAAATACCATAACATCATTATCAATATGCGACTATGTATTGGTTAATAGTCATACACTAGCTTCAGTATGTCATCTTGATGAGGCTCTATGCTTGTTGCTTCAAATATTAAATTGTTGAGGCATTGTAATTTTATGTCAAAAATTGGTAAGAACATTTTCTTAAATTCCAATTTACATACAGGTTAACAAACCCTAATCTTTTTACATTTGATGTCATCTGTTAGGTTAAGTGTATTTACTATACAATTTCTTAAGTTATGAAATATTGTATAGAAAAAATATAATTGAATGAAGGAGAATTCAACACATTTAACGTGATAATATTGCCTACAAAATAATCAATCCCGTGCAATGCACGGCAAAAACTAGTAGTGTAAAAAGAACGAGAATTCTACTTAATGGTTTGGAAACTTTTTAATTCTTGCAGAATCGATTATAATAAAATGGTCAAATTTCTACTTGAATATACTAAACAAGGAAAAAGCTGGACAGACAGGGTCAATGACATACTCATTTTTCAGGTTACCAATTTGGCAATATTTTGTTTAAATTTTTTAAAACTACTAATCAACTACTGCCAAGTGTATGTGTGTTAAAATCCCTGTCATTCATCATATTTGCGTAGCATCTCTCACTAAACAATTAGTATTATAGATCCGTTAGGGGGAAGCATGATAACAATCGAGTATACTCCGACTATGAAGTTTACTTGCTATGAGTGGATACTTCTATATACTAATAGCTTCTTTGAGCCCAATTTTTTTTCCTGCAAATACATTTTGAAATAATATTTTGATGGATAGCGTGTAATTAAAAAATAAGAAAAAAATTGAATTGAAGTGTAATATTATTTTATTGAAAAATAAGTGATTAAAAATAAAAGAAAAAAATATATTTTAAAAACAATGGGAACCAAACAGGACTTAGCCCTGTTTTATTATTTTATTTGACAATATTCAATGCTATAAAATATGCTTACAAAAACATGACTAAGTTTTTGTGCTGAGTGATCAACATCACCATACCATGCTGGACCTCATCAATGGTAGTATAACAACTTTCATTTACCACATATTTTATTGGATTCACAACTTTTAATTACATACTTAAATCAATTAGCGAAAAAAATGAAATTAAAATTTTATCCATCAAATTGTTGAAGTTGAGTCAATATCAAATACATCTCAAATTAAAATTTCAAGTTACTCAATAATTAATTTTAATAAAAAAAATTTATGTGATTGACAACTTTTCAACTATATATATATATATATATATATATATATATATATATATATATATATATAAACAGAAATGATCTAATTAGCACCGGCGCTCATTTTATCCTAAGCACCGATGAGTTGACACATTAATTCATTGGTGGATAAAGATTTTGTGAGTTCCAATCCACCAATGAATTAATGTGCCAACTCATCGGTGTTTAGAATAAGATGAGCACCGGTGCTCATTAGATCATTTCTGTATATATATATATATATATATATATATATATATATATATATATATATATATATATTATGACTTGTTTGAAATGACTTTTACTTTTACTTTTATCTTCTCTAGAAAAGCTTTTAGAGAAATTTACCATTATTTTTATTTGAAAATTATTTTTTAGTAGGGTTTTCTATTCCAAAAATGCTTTTAGAGAGTTATATTGGAACAATTTTCTCTAAAACTCTTCTAATTTAAAAATGTAATTTCATAAAATTGGTCGAACGTGTCCAAAATTAGTTTTTGAGTCTCAAAATTTTTATTGAACTTGTCTAAACAAAAGTCATGCAAAACAATCCTTTAATAAATTCTATTAAAAATATGATTTTAATTTTCAACAAAGAGAGAATTAATTAATTTCTCGACAAGCATTAATTAAGAAATTTCTCGATGGAAAAGACATTGGATAATCTTAATTATTATAGCTTTAGACTACCCCACCAAAATTGCGCCCACCTCACCTTCCTACGAATCTTCTTCCTACCCCATCCATTCTCCCCTATAAATTCCCAATTTGATTTGCATCTCAAGCATTCACTAACAACTCTAGAAAACTCACTTATTCTCTTAAAGTTCATCAAAAATCTCACACACACACTTTCTGTATATCTATATACAAAACCCTTATAACCATTTTCTTGATTCTTTCTGTATACAATCATGGCTCCCAGTTTGAGCAAAGCTAGTTCAAATGCCATTGTTCTTGCAAATGGATACAACAATTCATCAATTATATTAGATGAATCAAATTTCATTGTACATGATGATCATGTGTTTCTCTCTGAAGTTCCATCCAATATAATTGCTACACCATCGCCCTACACTTCCGCCGCCGCCGCCGGAGATAAACCAGCTACAACAACCTCGGGATGCTTCGTCGGGTTCGACTCGAAAGAACCCAGAAGCCATCATGTTGTTCCTATAGGGAAGCTGAAGGATATCAGATTCATGTCGATTTTCCGGTTCAAAGTCTGGTGGACTACCCACTGGATTGGAACCAACGGTCGAGATCTTGAACACGAAACCCAGATGGTGATTCTTGATAAATCAGAAGATGGAAGGAGGCCTTATGTTCTTCTTCTTCCAATGTTGGAAGGCCCATTCCGGGCTTGTCTCCAACCTGGCGAGGATGATTACATCGACCTCTGCGTCGAAAGCGGGTCAACCAAAGTCACCGGAGAATCATTCCGGAGTGTACTTTACATGCACGCCGGCGATGATCCGTATAGTCTTGTGAAAGAAGCCATGAAAGTGGCTCGAGATCAATTAGGAACTTTTAAACTTCTTGAAGAAAAGAATCCACCGGGGATGGTTGATAAATTCGGGTGGTGCACTTGGGATGCGTTTTACCTGACAGTGCACCCTGACGGAATTTTGGAAGGTGTCAAGGGTCTGGTCGACGGCGGCGTTCCGCCGGGACTGGTTCTTATCGACGACGGGTGGCAGTCCGTAAGCCATGATGAGGATCCAATCTCCTCAGAAGGCATGAACAGAACATCAGCAGGTGAGTGGGTTAAAAATAATTTTAAGAGTGTTTCCTTTGGTCACTGAACAATTTTATTCTTCCAAACTAGTCACTGAGTTTTAATTTTTATTTCAATTTAACCACTTTGCCTAGCTCCATCTCTAAATTACCAAATAGTTTTCTTTTTCAAAATTAGTCTATAAACTTTCATTGTTTTTGTTACTTTGATTTGAAAAAAAAAAGTCTTAAGATGGCCTTTTTGTTTACCTAGTTGAACGATAAAAACAGTATACTAAGCCTACTTGTGGAAATTAAAATCAGATTTTTAATAAATTTTGATAAAATGTTAATTAAATGTATGGTTAAGAAGTTGAGGGTTCCATGAAATATGTAATTAAAATTAATTATTAATTTTGACTTTGATAAAAATTAAAATTTTAATTTCTATCAAATAAGGGCTAATAAATATTTCATTTCAAATCGTATTATGTTGAGAGACTAATGGTGGTTTTACCCCGCAGGTGAGCAAATGCCATGCAGGCTAATAAAATTCCAAGAAAATTACAAATTCAGAGACTATGAAAGTCCCAATAAATCAAATAATTCCAGTGGTGCCCCAAATAAGGGCATGGGCGCCTTTATTAGGGACCTCAAGGACACCTTCAAAAGCGTGGACTATGTGTACGTGTGGCATGCACTATGCGGGTACTGGGGCGGGCTTAGACCCGATGCTTCGGGTCTACCTGAGTCGAAGGTTGTTAAACCAAAACTGACTCCTGGATTGCAAAAGACCATGGAGGATTTGGCAGTCGATAAGATTGTGAATAATGGAGTTGGACTCGTCCCACCAGAAATTGTGGATCGTATGTACGAAGGTCTACACTCGCATCTTGAATCTGTTGGAATCGATGGAGTCAAAGTCGATGTCATTCATGTAAGTTCTTTCTTAATAAATTTATGTATGGTGTCACTGTACACATATCGACTTTGATTTGGTCGGCACGTTATTAAATTTTCTTTCTTTCTTCCAATAACTTGTGACTACCTACTACTTTGCCTGATTTTCCACGTTTAAAAAATTCTTAAGAAATTATTATTATTTATTTAAAACTTCTTTCACAAGATAAAATACCACTTGTTTATATCTTGACCACATAAATAAATATTGATTCATATTTGATATTTTATCAATAAAGAATTACGATTTCATCAAGTCGACTTTAAATGTGTGCAGCTGTTAGAAATGTTGTGTGAAGAGTATGGCGGAAGAGTGGAGCTTGCAAAGGCTTACTTCAAAGCCTTAACATCTTCGGTTAGGAACCATTTCAAAGGGAATGGAGTGATTGCTAGTATGGAACACTGCAATGACTTTATGTACCTTGGAACTGAGGCCATAGCGCTTGGTCGCGTCGGTACGTATCGATTTTAATCTGATTATCTGTCACCGTTGAGTCAATTTACATAGACGATTCATCAATTTCCACTATTTTTACTCATTCCATAGATGTGGTTTCACTAAATTGATTCTTCTTGTTGTCAATAGGAGATGACTTTTGGTGCACAGATCCTTCTGGTGATCCAAATGGCACCTTTTGGCTTCAGGGTTGTCACATGGTTCATTGTGCCTACAATAGCTTGTGGATGGGCAATTTCATTCAACCTGATTGGGACATGTTCCAATCGACCCATCCTTGCGCGGAGTTTCATGCTGCCTCAAGGGCTATTTCCGGTGGACCTATCTATGTTAGCGACTCAGTTGGCAAGCACAATTTTGACCTTCTTAAGCGATTAGTGTTGCCCGATGGCTCGATCTTGCGCTGCGATTACTATGCCCTCCCTACTCGTGATTGCCTCTTTGAAGACCCCCTCCATGATGGGAAGACCATGCTCAAAATATGGAACCTCAATAAGGTAAAATTTATAATTAAACGATGATGTCTTAGTCAATCTTGATCGAGTTAACATTTATAACACAAATCTTGATCTCATATATAATTTTCCTGTTTGCACCAGTACACGGGAGTTCTTGGAGCATTTAACTGCCAAGGCGGAGGATGGTCTAGGGAAGAACGACGCAACAAATGCGCCTCTCAATACTCACACACAGTTTCTTCCAAGGCCAGCCCCAGTGACATAGAGTGGAAACATGGAACAAAACCAACCTCCATTGAAGGAGTTGAAGTGTTTGCAGTATACTTTTTCCACGAAAAGAAGCTCGTACTGTCAAAGCCATCGACCAACATTGAGTTATCCCTCGAGCCCTTTAATTTCGAGCTCTTGACAGTTTCTCCTGTCACGGTTTTAGCCAACAAATCTGTCCAATTTGCTCCAATTGGGCTAGTAAACATGCTGAATACCGGTGGTGCTCTTCAATCAGTCACGTTTGACTACGATCATAATTCAGTTGAAATTGGAGTGAAAGGAACTGGAGAGATGAGGGTGTTTGCTTCGGACAGACCGGGATCCTGCAGAATCAATGGCAACGATGTCGTGTTCAAGTACGAGGATTATATGGTTGTAATTCAAGTACCATGGCAAGATTCCTCTGGAATTTCTGTCATTGAGTACTCGTTTTGATTATTATAGGGGATGCCCAAGTTTTATAGGGTTATATTTCCCCGTCTTTTATTTATTTTAATTTAGAGCAAGAAATGTATTTTATTTGAAGTATAAATAAGAATTTTGTAAATAAATTCTGTCTTCTTTTGTCAATAATTTGATTTTTATATAATTAAATAGAGTTTTCGTACACATTTTTGTATCTTTTGAATGAATAAAGTAGGATATATGATCTAAATGGTCCAACCATCCACTTGTTGCATAGACACAACTCGCATTATTTAGCAAGTCAGATTTGTCCACCTATAAAAATTGAGGCCTGGCCGCCGGGCACGGTCCTTGCCAAGGCTAAATCCGACTATTGTTCCAAATGCAAAGAGTAGGGGGGAAACTTGAATACTACCTTACATTAGGGGAAGAAATGAAATATACTTTACATTACAAAATATCAGAAAATTGCCCCCTCAAAACTCTCCCAAAATTGTGATAAAGTACTCTAGTTCAATTGAGACCTAACCTCATCCTAATAGGGGCACTTTTGGCATGATTTTTGAGAAATTAAAATGAATTTTGAATTTAAAAATTATTGTTGAACCGGTTTAGCTAATATATATATATATATATATATATATATATATATATATATATATATATATATATATATATATATATATATTTTTTTTTTTTAAAGTGCTTCTACTTAATGTTCTAAAAGGCGTAATGCGTTGCTAGGCATCGAGAATTAAGAATCACAAGTTTAGACGTGTCAATGCGAAGAATAAGCGCCATAATGCCTTTCGTATTTTTAATATTATTTGAATTATTTTTAAGGTATTAAATATATTTTTATATAAAAAAATAGATTTTTTAATATATCATAAAAAAAAAAATTACCCAAGAAAAAAAAGAAGAAGGGATTAGGCGGGATAATGCGCCTAGGCGGCGCGTTATGCCGCTTTTTAGAACAGAAACACATTTTCGCGCATACTCCGAATTCAACGAGTTTTCCACCCTCATCGCTCCTAAGAGCGCGTAGACGGCGTATTTTCTCATATTTTAGAACATGACTTCTTTAGAACATGACTTCTACTAACTAGAAGCAGAATTATAAAATTTTGACTGGACCTGACATATGACCGGTTAAAAAATTTGTGAACAACTGGTTTTTAAGAAACTCGCTAACCCGATTTCTTATGAAGTGGCCGGGTTTATCTAATTACTAGGTGCAAGCAATGTGCAATGCACGTTTGCTTAGTTTATATTTAATATTTTTGTTTAATAATTAATTTGTTATTAATAAAGATATAATTTTTTTGGTTAATTAAGCGCGTGTTTGGGCGCGCTGCAAGTAGGAAGGAAAATTGATTATGTTACCATTTTTTTCAAACCTACAGCCCTACAGTGAGAGAATTGGTCCAAAATTGCGGCTCCCAACTGCATGAATTCTGTTGCCAATGGCTTGATTTCTGCTGAAAAATAGAAATAGACACTCTATAAATAATTAATGATGTAATGTTTATATAATTGATAAATAATTAGATGTGTGATTTTGATATTGTGATGTAGGTTGGTGAGATTGAAGAAAATAAGCAAAAATAGATAAATTTGGAGAAATGACTAAATTGTAAGGGATCCAAAGTTCGGGGGCTAAAATGTAAATACTTAAAAGTTGTGCCGAATCTCACGATGAAGATTTGAGAGTGCTCGGAGTCAATTGGATAAAGGAAGATGTCAAGGGGATCAAATTTAGTCAAAAGATGATCACAAATCAATTTCCAACCGAAAAGTTATACTCTGGTAATTTAGTCTCATATTGAGACCTATTTTTGGCATAGGAATTGATCGAATTGGAGAATTATGTCTGAATTAAAGTTGTAGCCAGATGAGTTATCTTTTCAACGCATTTTGCATCGCCTCAATAGGATATCGGAATACAAAGTTATGATAAAAACACTGAACGAAGGTGCAGCTGCCTGTTTAAAACAAGAAATTTCATTACATAGTCCGTTATATTGAGAGCTATTTTTAGCATAGAAAGTAATCCAATTGGAGAATGATATCTAAATTAAAGTTGTAGCCAGATGAGTTATCTTTTCAACGCATTTTGCATCGCCTCAATAGGATATCGAAATACAAAGTTATGATAAAAACATTGAAAAAAGGTGCAGCTGTCTGTTTAAAACAAAACATTCCGTTACATAGTCCGTTATACTGAGACATATTTTTGGCATAGAAAGTGATCGAATTGGAGAATGATGTCTGAATCAAAGTTGTAGCCAGATGGGTTAGTTTTCCAATTCATTTTGAATCGCCTCAATCGAATATCGGAATACAAAGTTATGATAAAAACACTGAAAAAAGGTGCAGCTGCCTGTTTAAAACAAAAAATTCTGTTACATAATCCGTTAAAACAATAAATTCCGTTAATTTTTCCGTTAAACCAACAAATTCCGTTAAATAGGCACCTTTTATACATAGAAAACCGTGTGATATTGAAAAATCCCTTGGGCCGTCTCCCTCACTCCCTGTAGTTCTTCCTATCCAAATCCCCAATTTCAAGTTGTAATAGATGGAAGAAAAATGTTTAAGTTTGAATATTAACCCAAGTTTCACTCCCTCGCAATCACGATAGTCACTATACCGTGAGATATTGAAAAATCCCTTGGCCCGTCTCCCTCACTCCCTGTAGTTCTTCCTATCCAAATCCCCAATTTCAAGTTGTAATAGATGGAAGAAAAATGTGTAAGTTTGAATATTATCACTTTTTTTTTTTAATTCTCCATTATCAGCTTGAAAGTTTATGGGTCCTAGCCTCCTAGGAATTTCACGTGTTTTTGGGGAAAAGGAAGAAGATTCTTAAGATTTGATGTTTTGTTTGAGTAGTTTATCTACTGATTATTATGTAATTGTGCTTTAACTTTCTACTCTTTTTAATCATAAACTGGGTTTGTTTGACTTGTGAGTTATCAAACATTATCTGTTTTGATTTTGTTCATCAATTGCAATTATTTTGACTGCAATCATGAGATCATCTTTTGCTAAGAAGTTTACTTGCAAGTAACTAAGTTTTTGTTGGTTAAAATTGAAAATAAGTAAGCTAGCTGGTAATCACTTCCCAAATATGTAACTTTAGCTACACAGAACTAAGAAAATGGATAATGTATCTGTTTGGTAATTATAAGTTACTTAAAGTAATTAAAAATCTTTTTCTACTTTAGCTTAAACTAACATGCTAAGCGAGCTCTAACGTGCAACTTGTGTAATTACTAGTTATTCTTTTCATTGTAAGCAAAGAAAGAATGCCTGCTCGATTTACATTAGATTTTCATATTTATCCATAGTAAAGGGATGCCAAGTATTTAAAGCACTGGGGTGGTCTTTCTGTGACGAGCAGCGGTGCTGGCCTTAGCCAATTCTCTACTGCAGCGAGGATACTTGTTTAAAATTCTCTCTTTGTTAACTATCATTAGCCTGAAAGTTAATAGTATATGTGACTACACAATCTAATTGAAGCTTTAGTTTAAAATGTTATGCATCTTATGTTTATTACACCTACAACCTGTACTTAACTGTCTCATTACTCGATTATTCGCCTTAACATTTTCTTCTTAACTTTGACAGTGATGACAATATTAGTTAGAGCATGTGAACTCGTGCAACCATTCCTGAGTTTTTGGATTTCTTAAATTATTTTTTGCTTTACTGCCATATCCATGTTTAGAGTAGCCTGTGATCATAGCATTCCAGGAAACCTGATTTTTCAAAGCCATTTCATAGAATACCATCCTAGCATTGTCCACGTTTTGATACAATGTGATTAATGAATTTGTTTACCTTCTTTTTTATTTGTTGAATTAGCAAATGCACTAACAGCAGACCATAGGTGTATACATTAGCTTATTTGCCAACTTGAATCATTCTAGAAAACACCTTCAGTGCTTCCTCTCATGCCCATTCTGGTTTTTTAAATTAAAGCTTATTTTAGAAAACATTAGCTTATTTAACATGGTCTTATTTTCTTTGTATAGTCACCACATAGTTCTTCTCCACCAAAGAGTCATGCCATAGGAAAAACTGATATAGCATGGGGTCTTTGGAGAGAGATTTTTGAAGCAGGTACTAATGGAAATAAAAGGAAATTGGTTTGCTTGTATTTTGGAAAGACTTTTGCTGGGTTTGGTATTAATCGAGTCACACACTTAGCTAGGTTAAAAGGTGACGTGGATTCGTGTCGTAAAGTGCCTCCTCATGTTAGATTCAAAATGAAAGAAAATTTAGATATTTTTGCTGTAAAGAAGCATAAAACTCAAGCTCTTGAAGAGTGCAACCTACGTAGTTTTTATTACTGGGAACAAGAAGAGCAAATGTATAGAGATTTGCATGACAATGATGTTCAAGAAATCATCCCTCCTACATCTAAAAGAAAGGGTATAGTTATGGGAAAATTTTAAACTTGAGAGAAAAGGAAGGGAGGTCAAGATTTACAAGAACAAAGAATTGATTCTTACTTCATGTCAACAAGACTTGGTAACCAACCTATTATTAAAAGTATTCTTCAGAGTAAAAAACTATAAAAATGTGATCTTACTATATCAAAATAGATGATTGTTTCGTGTATTCCTTTCAATGCTGTAAATTCTGTATATTATTACCAAAGTATAGATGCTATAGCTAGTATGGACCCTGGCTATAAAGGGCCGAAATTTCATAGTTTTGGTGGTTATTTGTTGGCTAAGACCATCCAGGAGGTAGAGAATTATGTTGATAGCTATCTTTCAACATGGAAGGCGACTGGTTGTACAGTTATGGCAGATGGTTGGATAGACCAATGTAAAAGAACTCTCCTTAATTTTTAAGTTTATTCTCTGGAAGGAACAATATTCTTAAAATCCTTAGATGCTTCAAATGAATCAAAAACTGTCGATATATTATACAAGTTATTTAGATATTGTATTATTTGTAGGTTCAGAATATGTTGTTCATATGGTAAGGGATAATGCTACAAATTAAGATGCTACACATTGCATTTCATGAGAAAGTTTACTGTAAGAAAGAAAATATTTTGACCTGCTCCTCTACTCGTTTTGCCACTAACTTTATTGCTTTAAAAAGCATATTGGCCCAAAAAGATATATTAAGAGTAATGATGACATCTAGATAATGGACATTATTTGCATATGCAAAGACAAGTAAAGGAAAAAGATTTGTTGATGATGTGCTTGATTTCGTGTTTTGGAAAGAATGTGCTACTATTGTGCAACTTATCGAGCTCTTCGTTCATGTTCTATGGATTGTTAATATTGATGAAAGCCTTCAATGGGCTACTAATTGAATGAAACTATTCGTGTGAGAAAAAATGAAATGGAATGCAAATTCCAAAGGAAGAATAGAATTAATCTTTATTTGCAAATTATTCGGTATGGATGTGATAGTCAATTGTGTAAGAATCTTCATGCTACTGGATATTGGTTAACCACTTTTTTCCAATATAATAATCCTAATATGGAAAATCATATATAAATTATTTCGGGACTTTTAAATGTATTTGAGAGAGATGCTTATGGTCAACCAGATATTAGAGGCAAATTAGCTAGTGAAAGGAGACTATTTAGGCAAGCACATGGTGACTTTGAGCTTTTATCGATTGTTGCTGATCGTTATGGAATGGGTTCTGATAAATTTTTATTCTCATGTTATGTACTTATTTGAATTATATAGTTTAGATTTTAGTTACATACATTTATTTTATTTTCTTTTTCTTTTTGTACAGATGAATGGTGGATGTGTTATGGTAGTTGTGCACCAAACCTACACACAATAGCTACTTGAATATTAAGTCAAACATATAGTTCTTCAAGCTAGGAGAGGAATTGGAGTATGTTTGAACATATCCATTTTAAAAAGAGAAATAGACTCGAGTACCAAAGGTTTAAGGATCTTGTTTATGTTCACTACAATTTAAAATTACGACAACGATAATGTTATTTAAGTAAAACTTCACACCCTTTTACGATTTATTTGATTTTTTTTTCTTTTATTAGAATTATATTTGATTATTTATAAATTGGATAACAACCTGTAATCAGGAATTACTTGGACGGTCAAAATTATGAACCTACTGATTTTGAAAGGTTTGACATTTATTGCCATTGGGTGTTAGAGGAGCAGTGATCAAAACAATGGTAATTATCGGATTGGTGCTATTGCTTTTTTATTTATTTTTTATTGAAGTATATATGGTATAACATTGAATTTTACAACTTTTTGCAGATGACTTACATTTTGACCATCTTGATCTTGATGGTGATGAAAATAATGGCAATGACAGTGAAAATAGAAGTAATACAAATTCTTTGATTCTTTGATGGCAATGGCAATGGCAATGACAAAGACAATGACATTGGAAATGATACGATGGCAATGGCAACTTTTTGCTGATGAATTACATTTTGAGTTCAAATTCTTCTATGATAAATAAAGCATTTTAGAATCACTAGTGACTGTTCGTGCATTGCAAGATATGTTGGCGGAATTGGTTCTTTGATTCTATTATCTCGTGTAAAGACCGAGGCTTAAAACTCTATTAAATTGCAAATGTAGTTAGTAAGAGGAATACATACCTGAATAAAGCAATGTGTTTAGTTTGATTTATGATGTCTTTGTAAAACGTAGGTAGTTAAAAATATAGCTTTGATCAAAATTATAAATGGCGTAATCGAAGGAAATACAGAATGAAACGCACAGAAGGAATGCATCGTTCACTCTATTTATGGTTTTTTTATTTTTTTTAATTTTTACATCATAAATAGTAGTAATACATGTAGTTCAGGTACGAAATGCAAGATAGTATTACCATCATACTTGCATTTTTTTGAAAGTAGAAGTTACTTTTTATGACGAAGTCATCATTTATTTCATGGTGCATGTGAGATGACGTACTTGTGAACAAGATTCAGCTACATTTTACCTCAAACTGGTTTTGTTTTGCCAACACTATTTGCTATTGTTCTCCACAACTTGCTTTCAAATAAAAAATTTATGATTGCACTTTAGAGATATTCATATTTTTGAAGTGGTATAAATGTAGGAGTTGTGGCACGATCAACAATTGAGTGACATTTTATTTCTATCCATCTTCGTCAAATCAACTTCTCCATTCGTTCCCTTTGCTTCTTCACCAACAACCTTTTCACCGCAATTTTTTTTCAAATCTCTTTATCCTCTCATTTAAACCTCATCCTAAATTGCGAGCTTCTCTTTGCCTCTTCACCAACACTATTTTTTTTAACCATTTGCAATTATCTTTAATGCTCTTTGTTCCTCTCCTTTAATATTAAAACCTCATCTTGGATCGTCAGTGTTGGATTATGATGCCATTTGTGACATTTGTATTTCAACCTTTTGGGCAATGATGAATTGGGCTTGGCCCATTGCTGGAATGTTATTTAACCATTGCCCGATAACTCAAAGCAACTGGCCCAAATCCATCCCACATTTGAGCTGCTCTGGACGGTAGACAACTGGGCTGACTTGTGGGCTGATTACTTGGCCTTTTCTTACCTGGACTCTTATATTCCATTTGAAACGTCATTCTTGGTAGATTTGATTCATTCTCTCTTTCTCGCTTGTCTGGGAAGTTTCTGGCGATTCTTCTCTTCGAGAGTTCTTTGTGTTTCTCTCCTCTTTATTCTTTGTGATTCTTGAGTGGATTTTACTTGTGGTTTAGATACTTAATCTATGTGATTAGTAGTCTTTGTGGTAGCATGCGAGAAAGAGTGGGCAGTCCGATTTTGGCCTTGTGTTTGTCTTCGTGCCATTGAGTAACCGGTGTGGGTTTAAGCTAGGGCTTTGGGGCATTTTGTGGCTGTTGCTTTGTACAGAAGGGTGCAATGTAAATTCTAAGCCCACTGTAACCTTCGATTCATCTTTGTGTAAAATCTGATTTCGTATTCTTGGTGAATATATTTCTGCTTCCGTTTGTTTCTTGAAGCTTATTTCCTTACAAGTGGTATCAGAGAGTGTGTAAGGGCGTTATTGAGTCTGCTGTTCACGAAAATATGTTTCGAATTTAAATCACCGCAAGTGTACGGTTCGTTGACAAGTAATAAAGTGGAAATTATAAAATTTCGAGTATCGTTCCCACGAGGATTGATCTAACCTAATTTCTATTATTGTAACCTTAACCGAAACTATAAAACTCAAATTGGTAGTTTTTGTGATTTTAATATGAAATTGTAAATAACATGCAAATTAAACTAGAATTGCGATGTAATTGTAAAACAATGATTGAATGCAAGGTTTGAGAAAATTAATATATGGAAAAGCGCACTAGGATCCCGAATCACCAAGCAAAGTTCACTCTTAAACCTTATCTCACAATTTGACAACGCGATGAATCGTTTGAAGAATCAATGTTTCTAACCTATCCAACAATCTCTTTCGAGTAGAATTGAACCTATCCTAGTATACCATTTGACTATATTTCTATGACAAATGCAATATATAAGGATGCATGTAGTTTTGTAAACACTTAGAGATTCATGTAATGCATATCGGTATATTTCTATCCTCTATGAACAAAACGACGATTTACACCTTGTTGAATTTATTTCCGTTCTTTCGAATGCATGAAATAAATCACCTAAACTCACACAATTATCGTCGACTATAATCACGGAGACAATAAGCGTATATAAATCATTCAAAACCATCAAAGTGTTTAATTATCAAATTGCAAAATAGAATTAAAGAGTTCACAATGCGAGGTTCATCGTTCACCTAGTACATAAAAAGTCTAGCATAGCATAATGAAATTAAAACAACAATAAAAATGATAGAAAGAAAACATCACCAAAAAGTAGAAGTTTAAGGCTTGAATCTTGATCTTGATGTGAAACCCTAGCTCAAGCTCTTCTCCTTGCTCTTCAAAATCGACTTTTTCTCTCTAAGAATGCTTAAAACCTAGTTTAGGGCGAGTTTAGGCTTTTATAGTTGCCCTAGAATCATTACCATAAGAGTTGTAGTTGGATAAGGAAACTTAAGAATTTCTCGCCCAGAATACCCCTTGCTATAGCAAGGTATATTTTCATGCTGTAGCATGGGCAAAGTAAATCCTTCCTGAAAATCTCTGTTGAGGTCTGGGCTATAGCAAGGTAAAATCTCATGCTATAGCATGGAAGAATTTTCGCTTCTAGTGCAAATTGGTCCTCAATCTTCTTTTCATTTCACTTTTGGAATTTCTTCCTCTTCCATCTTCTTCTAGTCATCCATAATATTGACAATTAGATCTTTAGCGAGGTTCCATGCTCGGTTCGTCGTTCGGGTCAACTTATGAATAATTGCGATTTAGTCCCCGAACTTTCATTTCCTTCCAATTTGGTCATTTTCGCCTTTTTTCGCGCATATTTCATTATTTCCATCAAAGTAAACCTACAAACACAATTCATATTGAATTAAGCCTTATTCAAGCATTTATATCAACAATTAATCATGTTTTGTCGCATAATTAAGTGCACAAAACGCACTTATCATCTGCGATTTACGGTTTGTCATTGGAAAATCGATTTCCAGCTGATGCCCTAGAAATCGATCGAATTACAGAGAAACCCTAACCTTATTTTTCCCTCAATTTTTTTTCTTTTGGTTTTGGTTACTAATAATTTTTCTCTATTTTTTCGTGTATTCTTGTTGGACTCTTGTTCTTCGTGAACCTGCTTGGAGCCCTGGTCTTCGAGTTGTTGTTGATTGGTCGATCGAATCTACAATTGCTTGGTTCTGTTTTCGAACCTTCTTGGTGAAAATTTCCTAACCCTGTCATTATTTTGTTAATTACTATATCTGAATGTTGTATACTCTCCCTGATTTCCCCATTGTTGTGTGTCCTTTTGGTGTTTAGAATTGAGCCTTGACCTGGGGTCTTGAAACTCACGGAATCCTGGTGAATTCTGATTATTAGTCTGTTTGTTTACAGTAGCTATATTCTCTGGGAATTTTTTTTTTTTTTTGTGTGATTATAGACCTGTTTAATCTCACTGTTCTATCTTTGTGATTCTTTGAGTTTATTAAACTGCATATTATCACTGCTATCTATTGTTCATTGAGTTAATAGTCTATTTTTCAGTTTTGATATGTTTTCATTCCTGCTTGGTTACACTATGTTCTGTGTGATCTTTTAAACAGGTTATTTGAAACATATGTTTACTGTTTTTCTTTCTGTGGAATTGTGACCTCAAAAAAAATTTCTTTGTGTTGATTAAAAACTTCAAATGACAATGACAATATTTGAACTTGAAGTTTTTAATGGAAAAGGGGATTTTCCCATTTGGCAGCAAAAAATGAGAGGGGTCTTAGTTCAACGAAAAGTTTCTAGGGCTATAACTGGTGAATTTCCTGCTACTATGACTGATGATCAACAACTTGAATTTGATGAGCTTGTTTATACTTCTATAATTCTTCATTTGGCTGATCAAGTGTTGAGGAAAGTTGGTAGACTTGATAATGCTAAGGCTTTGTGGGATAAGTTAGAAGAGCAATACATGTTTAAGAGTCTACCTAATAAACTTTTCTTTTTAGAGAGGTTCTTTAACTTTAAGATTGATATGTCTAAAGACTTAGATGATAATCTCGATACTTTTAATAAATTAGTTCAAGATATAGCTAATACTGGGGAGAAGATGTCTAATGAATATAAAGCTGTTATCATGTTGAATGCTATACCTGATGTGTATAAGGATGTTAAATCTGCTATTAAGTATGGTAGAGATACCTTGACTCCCGACATAGTGATCAATTCTTTGAGGAGTAAAGAATTAGAGCTTAAGGTTGATAGAACCGGGAACGATTTTGAGAGTTTGTCTGTGAGAGGTAGACCTATGACCAGACAAGTCAGTGGTCAGAGTTATCAAGGGAGCAATCATAAAAATTCTAAGAAGAAGGTGAAATGGGGACCTAGATCTAAGTCTAGGAGTGGGATTAGGAAGTGTTATGGGTGTGGTAAGACATGACATTTTATAAAGGATTGTTATAAGAAGATGAATGAACAGAAAGAGAAGAGAGTGGATGAGGGGAATGTAGTTGAACCCCTAGATGAGAGGACTGTTGATGTATATGTGGTAACAGAACCCTTTTCTGATTTGAATACTGTCAATTATGTAGATGACAGTGGCCAGGATAGTGAGTGGATTATGGATTCAGGATGTACATTCCATATGACTTCTAGAAGACCTTGGTTAGAGAACTTTAAGGATCTTGATGGCGGAGAGGTGGTTATGGGTAACAATGTAGCCTGTAGCATTAAGGGAATTGGTAGTGTGACTCTAAAGTTTGAAAATGGATATACCTTTACTTTAGAAAGAGTAAGGTATATTCCTGATTTGAATCGGAACTTGATTTTTATGGGAAATCTAGATGACATAGGCCTGCAAGGTCGGATTGGTAATGGTTCTTTGCAAATAATTAAGAGTTCCTTAATTATTTTCAAAGGTACCAAGAGGAATGGTATATATGTCACTAGAGCCAGTGTTGTTCAGAGTCACATTGTTGAGTCCTCTAGTGCTGAGATTGATGCCACCCTGAAGTGGCATAATAGGCTTGCTCATGTGAGTGAAAATGGGTTGCATATTTTGAATAAGATATGGGCTTTTAGTAAGGATGTGATTTCTAAGGTTCCATTTTGTGAGCACTATACTTTAGGAAAACAACATAGGCTTCATTTTAATACTGGTCAACATAGGACTGCATCTATCCTTGAGTATATTCATTCTGACCTGTGGGGCCCATCATCTACTACCACTCAAGGTGGCAACAAATATTTTTTATCACTGATTGGTGATTTTTCAAGGAAAGTTTGGATTTACCTTTTGAAACAAAAATCAGATACTTTTGAAAAGTTTAAAAACTGGAAAACTTTAATTGAAAATCAAATGGATAAAAAGATCAAAATTCTAAGAACAGACAATGGTCTGGAGTTTTGTAATACTGAATTTGATAAACTCTGTAGAGATGATGGGATCATCAGGTACAAAACTGTTCCTTATACCCCTCAACAAAATGGAGTTGCTGAAAGAATGAATAGGACTATATTGGATAAGGTTAGATGCATGATGATTAGTTCGGGGGTTCCTAAAGTACTTTGGGGTGAGGCTGTGATGACAACGGTGTATATTGTGAATAGAACTCCTTCTAGTGTTTTAGATGGTAAGACACTTGAAGAGGTATAGTCAGGGAGATTATTTGATTATACTATTTTGAGGACTTCTGGATGTTCTGCTTATTCTCACCAAAGTATGGTAAGTTGGAGCCTAGATCTCAGAAATGTGTTTTCATGGGGTATCCTGAGGGAGTGAATGGATACAGACTTTGGGCTAGAGATGAGAAGGGTTTTAAGATGATAACCAGTAGAAATGTGACCTCTAATGAGGCTGATATGCCTTGTTTGAGTAAGGGAGTCTGTAGTGATGATCCTAAGAGTGATGAGGATGATGAGACTAGAATGCAAGTGAGAGTAGGTAACTCCCCTAAACTTGTTGAGGAGGAACAAGTTGAGATTGAAGGTGGTGAACATAACTTAGTGGGTGATGTAGTTGATCCTCTAGGTGATTATCAACTTGGTCGTGATAGAGCTAGGAGGAAGATCAGGGAACCTGCTAGGATGGATGATTATCATTCTTTTGCTGTTTTGTCATATCAAGACTTAGCCTTCAAGGAGCCTAAATCTTATGAAGAGGCCTTGAGCTGTCAACAATCTAAAGAATGGTTAGGTGCTATGGAAGAAGAGATGAAGTCTCTTATGAAGAATGATATATGGAAGTTAGTTCCTAAATCTAAGCATAAGTCTTTGGTAGGCTGTAAGTGGATTTATAGTATTAAGGAGGGTAGTTCTTCTAAAGAGTCTCTTAGGTTTAAGGCTAGACTTGTTGTAAAGGGATTTACACAGAAGCCTGGTATTGATTATAATGAAATTTTCTCTCCTGTTCTGAAATATACTACTATAAGAGTCATGCTTGCTTTAGTTGCTCAACATGATTTAGAGTTTGAACAAATGGATGTTAAAACTGCTTTCTTGCATGGTGATTTGGACGAAATGATTTATATGGTGCAACCTCAAGGTTTTATTGATTCAAAAATGCTTAATCATGTTTGCTTGCTTAATAGATCTTTGTATTGTTTGAAGCAATCACCTAGGCATTGATATATTAGATTTGACAATTATGTGTCTTCTATTGGTTTTGTCCGAAACACCTTTGATCATTATCTTTATTTTTAAAGAAATGATAAGAATGATGTGATTGTTTACTTACTTTTGTATGTTGATGATATGCTATTGGTTGGACATAAAATGAGTGATATAAATGACATCAAAAAGGCTTTAAGTACTGAATTTGAAATGAAAGACTTAGGACATGTTAGGAGAATTTTAGCGACGTATATTAAAAGAGATAGATCACAACAATCTCTTCTTTTAACCCAATTTGACTATGTGAAAAAGGTGTTATCTAAATTTGCTATGCATGATTCTAAGCCTGTTACTTTGCCTCTTGCTTGTCATTTTAAATTGAGTAAAGAGCAATGTCCACATGATGAGTCTGATATTAAAGACATGCAAAAGGTACCTTATGCTAATGCGGTTGGATCAGTTATGTATATTATGGTATGTACTAGACCGGATGTTGCACATGCTATTAGCATTTTGAGTAGATTTATGGCAAACCCGGGTCCAGAACATTGGACCACTTTAAAATGGCTTTTAAGATACTTAAAAGGTTTTGCAGATTTATGATTGCATTTTAAATTTTGTAAAAAGGGCGTTGTGTTGAAAGGGTATGTAGATTCTGATTATGCTAGCAATAAGGATAATAAAAAATCAACAACTGGTATCAGAGCAGAGGGTGGTCGGAGGGACGCAGTAGAAAGCGTGGTGGCGATCGAGCTAAAAATCATTCGCGTTTGAGGTGCCTTGAGTCAAAAGTCTTTCTGACATTGGTGGTCAGGCGGCGGGTCCCGTTTGGTCGAGAGCGATGGTAATAACGGCGGTACAAGATGATTGACGAATGAATTTTCATTTGAGGAGAGGCCACAATGATGTGGTCCTTCGTTTGAGGGGAGGATTGTTGGGTGCAAACAAGAAGTCCCACATCGGTTGGGAGAAGAAAAGAAACCCACCATATAACTCAAGTGGGCTATTCCACCCATTGCCAATTGGTTTTGGGTTGGAACCTCACTTGGGCTTGGTGGTGTGGGCTTGGGCTCGGTCAATTTGCTCATTATTTTCTCTACGGTTAGCCTCAGAAGTTTTGAAAAACTGAGCTTAACCTTCGAAAATTCAAGCACACTCTTCTTCTCTTGCATATCTAATTCCAATGTAGCACATCTCTTTCAATTTCTTAAGCTTGTAATTCTAAACACCTAATGCAACCTTCAAATTTTTCTTTACAACATTAGTGTTCTCTAATTTTATCTAAATATTTGTTTGTATCAAGGATTAGTCTATTTGTACAAACGATGAATGATAATGTGGTTGATAATGTGAGGTAGAAAATTGTTGGTTGCAAAAATAAATTGTTTTTCAAACTGTTGAATGACAGTTTGCCACGAGACATGTTGTCAACAAAATTGTCTTCCATGATTCAATTCATGCATCTCCATTAAACACTATATATATATAAAAAAATGAAAACGAAAAGTCAAAACAGTTGAAATTCTAAAACATAGAGTCAAATCATACAACAAAAACTGAATTAAATTTTTTTTGCATTATAATATCCTAACACCATATTGAAACTCTAAAATGTGGGATCGGGCCGATCCCTCCACCACCATCACATACCCCCTCATAATTTGTGTTTCACCACATATATCGCACAACGAGCTTTTCTGGCTGGGCCAAATAGAATTTGTGTCACCATACTCTAACACCTAATTTGATTAGGATTAAACATGAAGAATATCATTTTAATTATGTTTTAGTTTCGATATGTGTCTCTTTGATGGCAAACTCAATCAAGTGAGAGAATTAAGAAGCCCACCTAATTCTGACTTGAAAATGTGTCAAGGGGGAACACAAAAACTCGTGAATTAGTCTGACTAAACTTGACTCCAATTTCCTTGGAATTCGAAAGTGGAGAATGGATAGTGAACAAAAAGGAGCTTTCCCCGCCAATAAAGGGAGTCCTGCTCTTCGACATCTAACTATGAAGGACTCAAATATGCTCGTGAAGAAGTCAGGAAACAAAAATAAAAAATAAAAAGAATTTAACCGGACATTTTTTTTTTTTTGTGAGAATGTTTTGAAGCCTGATCAGTTCTGCTATTAATGCAGGTTAGTGCAAGCACACATGTTTTTCCATGGTCATAACAGAGCTCTTGCAGTGGAATTTGCTCTATGGTGAAGGTGGTTTTGGCTGGTTTCCAAGCAAAACATTTTCAAGCTACTAAATTTGAGGATAATGCCATTTGTACACACTTCTTTCTACAGAAAATGCAGATTATTATTATTATTATTATTATTATTATTATTATTATTATTATTATTATTATTATATTTTTGTAAAAATCTTGCAACTAGTTTAAGTTGGAGATACCCGAATAGCCAAAAAAGTTGTTGTATACTTTAGGTAAACTCCAACATTGTGTTGTATATTTTCTTTGGATAGAAATAGGATAAACCTTTTATGTTTTTACCTTTACGAGTTGAGTTGTATCATGGTATCTTTTTCAATGCAAATTCAATTAATGTCAAAAGAAACTGATATACTACTACTTAGTTAATTAATATATTCGTACTGTAGAACTCCTAGGAAATTAGTTATTTTAGGAAATAATATAATAGCAATATATTCCTTGAGTTATGGAGGTGATTCAGCACATCTCTATGAATGTGGAATCTCATGCAAATTAATCCCTATGAATGTGGGATCTGATGTAAATTATTAGATTAATTTCTTTTTTGAAATTAGAGTAACTTGTATAAAGGCAATAGTCAGGGACAGAGCTAGGAAATGATTTTTTGGAGGGCTAAAATTTGAAAATTTTAAAAAAACTCACCCTACATGAAATCGAGTTTAGGAGAACAATACTCATTACAATCCTCATAAATAACATGTGATACTCAATGAAGCATATGTCTAAATTCCCACCCTAAGATTTCTCGCTACATATTCGTACTTTCTCTTGCGAAATACAAGATCGACGCTCACCTTAGAAAATATAAGCCGTTAGAAGCACGATAAACGTAAGCAAATGGTATATATCTATTAATCAAAAACTAAAAAAATACTCAAGAATTTTACTACAATTTGTTTCAAACAACTGAAAGTTTTGACAAAAAAGCATCCGAAAATACATTATCATACGTTATCATTCTCAAAATATTATCTAATGTGGGCATCCATCTTTTATACTAACACATTCTACCATGAGTGAAGAATCCACTCAAAGTAAAAAAATGACAACAAATTTCGAGGGTAAAAAACAATTGATTTCTTTCACGTCCATGTTTGATTCAACTTCTATGATATACATATAATCTTATTAATTATAAAAAAATAAGTTCTTATAAATATTTTTTATTGTAACATTAAATATAAAGTAAGTTATTTATTTTGATAGTATCATCAATTTCATTATCAAAATAAGTAAGTTTCTTTCTTATAAGCATGAATAAGTTATATATGAAAATATTTTAAAAACTAACAGATTTACTTTAAGCTTAGCCAAACATTTATTATAAAAATAAGTAATTTATTTTAGCTCTAATCAATACAATTTTATTTATTATAAAAGTTTATATATAATTATAAGTAAAATATGCATTAAATAAAAATCTAATTTGGCAATAAAATTGTTCACATTCTATTAATCTCGTGAAAGAATATTTGGATAATTGAGATTGAGCTGTGACTCAATATAAAGCTGGGCTAATATAGATATTTGGGCCTATTTGACTATAAAATTTATCTTCTCTTACCGTGTGGGTTGGGGCAAGGTTGGGCTACTGCTAGTTCTGCCTCTGGCAATAGCAGTACAGAATTCTCGCAATTAGAAACAATTATTCTTTTCAGTTTCTCACATGGTATTGGAGCCGTGAGGTTCAATTTTCTAAAGACAAAAATTCTTATAGGCCTTTTTATCACCAATTATCTATCGCTAGTCTTCATTTGCAGCCATTACATCGTTTTGTTTCAATTTCTTTGCCTTCATTGCCAAATTTCAATTGACTGGAGATATGATAGACATCACCAAGATGATTGCCACAACACAATCTGGGGAGGTGATGCCTCATCATTCCACTAGAGATCTACAATTGATCCAGGCAACATATAGACTAAACGGGAAACTGCTTGAAATGGTCCTAGCTTGTTCGCACGTTTCACAAGCGGAAAGGAAAATTGAGACATTTGCTTGGTACTGGACCAGAGTGGAATTCAATGGCACCGAAGATCAGCCATGCGTGCATGTTCTTAGCTACCGTTGGAATAATTAAAATTATTTATAGTGTGAATTGGGATATGTCGCCAATAGGTGTCGCTTTAATTGTAAATAGTCATGTTGCTTAGAATGAGTGTGACTATTTAAAAGGTATATAATGAAAAGGAATATACTACACCATTTAATGTGAAAAGATGGGATCTAAGTTGAGAAATGCAACACTTCAATGAAAATGTGTATACTACACCATTTAATGTGAAAATGTGTGATCTATGTTAAGAGATGCAACATTGCAACAAGTCACTTAAAAATCTATAAATAGAGACATTTAGTTCTATTTTTTCCTAAACCAAATCAATTCAAATTATTATTGATTTTTAATTCTCTCCTCTCTTCAAAAATTCCATTCATTTTATTTTGCCGAAATAAAATGTTGTTCAAATTTTTAATTCGTGTCTATTCCGTGCAAGTAGAATATTGTCTATACTTTAGTTCGCCCGATGAAATTAATATTGTGCTATATTAATTTTGGAAGAAGCGTTGTATTTTGGGAGACTGACTTCCATTTATCCTATTAGCACAAGTGTAGGGGGTGAAACCCGTCTTAAGAAGATTTGCATTCGCACACCTCGCTTCATTTCATCTTCTTCGTATTTTTACATTTTCTACATTTGAGTAAGTCGTGATTTGATCATTATTATGTATGTACAATGGTTTTAGTAAGTCGTTACTCTATTCATATTTGCATGCACGTATATTTTTGTTAACGGAATATAATTTATGCACTAATTTATCCAGCAATCAATTCAAAATTTTCATAGGTCACAACTTAAAAATTTTAAAGTCACAATTTGTTCATCAGTCACAATCACAAAATTTAAAAGTTATGTTACTTATTTTATGGTCACAAACATTAATTTATTGGTCACAAATTAATAATTTTTAGATCACAAATTAGTAATTTTTAGGTCACACGGCTTGTGCTCGTCACAGTTTATCGAATTCATTGGTCACAAATTGTTTATTGGTCACAAACCGACCAACTTATTGGTCACAAACAATCAAATCATTTGTGACCACCACCAAATCATTTGTGACCACCACTTCGCCACTGACTCCACCAGCAGCGCCACCATTGTCGACGCATTTTCACCACCATCGCGTGTAGTACGACCACACCTGCCACACGCCGCACATCCAACTATCACACAGCAACACCACAACGATCGCACAGAAAACAACACAACCATCGCATAGAAACGCACCACCGCACTCAACAAGAAACACACCCAAACCACACGATCACCACCACCGCACAAACACACACAACCAACCGCCGCAAAACACCGGAACCACAGCCAACACTGGATCTACAACGCCAAAACGGATCCATACCGAGACCACTGGATCCGCACCGTTGGCACTCTTGTGAGAGAGATAGTGTGTGATTAGGGTTTGTGAAGTAGCCTAATTTTACCATAAGCAGAAATCCGCAAAATAGATAGAAGTGAGAGAGATGATGTGTGATTAGGGTTTATGAAGTGAAATGCGGTGGAGGCGGCGGGCATACCGCGGATCCAGACAGAGAGAAAAGTGAGGGAGTGAAGAGCAACAAAGAGATGAGGGGGAACAATCGTCGGTGGCCATGGCGAGGGGATGCAGCGTTAGAACTCCTTCAGGCGAAAGAGATGAGAGGGAGAGTGAAGACGAGAGAGGGAGCGTCGTGGCGACGGTGGACTACAGCGTCGGCGTCAGCGGTTTCTGTGAGAAACGGGAAAGATGATGGGTAGGAGGGGAGAGAATGGGAGAGTAGGTGGAATGAATTTTAGGGTTGATTTGAGTTTTTTAATTGGGATGAAAAATATATAATTAATATTAAATTAAATATAAGAAACCTGATTTTTGAAAAGTTAAACTTGGGATGGGATTTATGAAAATGGAAATCCAAAATTAGGGTTGGGTGTAATTTCCTCTTATTATAATGTGGTAATTTTAAGTATGTGGGCCAGAATTATGTGAACCCTAATTAGGTTTAGAGTCGGTAATGTGCCGACTTTATGATTTCTATATAATAGCTATGTCCCCTCTCCTCTCCATATCGTTTTGGCTTGCCCCATTGACAGCCGTTCATTTTGAGGAACAAGGAGAGGAAGATCTAACTGGTAATATTCATATATAACAATGTTTTTCGCATGTATGAATTTCGAACTATCAATTAATTTATGTGATTCTTATTCTTAGCATGATTACTATAAAATTTATCAACAATTGGTATCAGAGCAACATGCTAAGATTTGAATGCTTTAAACACAAACAAAAAAAAACAAAAAAATTAATTTCCTATGCACAAAACCTGCTACATCCTCGTGAGTGCATATATATTTTTTCTTTTTCACCAAAATAAATTCAATGAAATCTTTCCTCTCTGGGTGTATCCTCTTCCGCAGAAGTCTTGGTTTTCCTCCAAGAATCAATTTTTATTGCTAGACAAAGAAAACCCACTTCTTAAACGCAAACACAAACACCCCAATGATGCAGCCTTCAACTACGACTCAAGAACCCACAAATCCTTTTGGCTTTGTTTCCAAATTGGGCTTTTATCTAGTCAATTATTCTAACCTTAATCGTGATGGGCACTCGTGAGACTGTGAGATTAAACGGGTGTTTATAATTCAGAATGTATGGATTTGAATTAATTGGGGTGAAACAAAATTGCATTTGAATGTGAGGGCAGAGCTTGGTCCAGAGCTCCAGTTTTCAATTGCCCAAAGTCCCGATTCATGTGCCTCTCTCCCTTATGCATATGCGAATTGCTGTGTGGTTGTGAATTTGTTTTTGATTTATATATCTGTCTTCCAATGTTCTTCCCTTCCTGTTTGTGTGAAGCCATGTGTGGTGTAATTAGGGGTGGGCAAAACCCAATCCAACCCACGAAAACCGACCGACCCAACCCAACCCGATCGGGTTGGGTCGGTTTTTTGGATTTTTTATGTAGGTTTCAGTTAATGGGTTAAATTTTCGGGTCGGGTCGGTTCGGGTGGTAGGTTAAGTAATATAAACCGACCCAACCCAAACCTACCCAACCCAACCCGAAAAGCATAAAAACCCGAAAAGCATAAAAACCCGAAAAGCATAAAAACCTAAAAAAGGAAAGAAAGTCCACAAAAAGCCCTAGAGATAGAATGCTCTAGAGACATTCGACTCTCGTCCCTCACTCCCTCCTCTCCCGCCGCACTCCACACCATCGCACAGAAGCCCCCGATCGTAACTCCCGTCTCCTCTCCAGTGACTCCCGTCTCCCGTCCCTCCTCTTCTCCTCTTAGAATCCTAGTTAGTACTTAATAGTTCCCAATTCCGTCTCTGCATTCTTGAAAATTCGTCCAGAAAGGCAGCTTTGTCCAGAAAGGGGGAAACCACCGATTCTTCCAAGTTAAGGTAAATATATTCTATAGCTTTCCTATCAGTTCAAGATTCGAGCACGGCACAACGCACGGGCACGGCACAATCGCACAGTCGCACTCGCAGAAATCTGGTTTCAAGTCTTTTTTGTTAATGAGACTAATTTTACAGTGATCAGTTGGTTTTTATGTCGAATCATTCTTTGCGTGTCACTGAAAATCTTTAAATTTGGTCTAACCTTAGTGTTCGAGTTTTTGATAATTTGTCTGAAGCTTTGTTTCTATTGTACGGTTATGGTTAATTAAGCATCTAAATGTTATAGTAGTTTGGAACTTTTGGCATGAGGATGTGCTGCTGTTTGAACACCAAGTGACAAACTGAATCTTCTTATCCTTAAAGTCAAAACCGAACGATATATACAATTACATAAACGTATATGTGGGTGTATGTGTTTATGTATGTACCTGTGAATGCAATCGAAGTTTAGAGAGTGCAATTTTGTTGAGTAAAAACGCCATATCTTTAGTCTTTAGAGAGAGAGAGAGTCTGTTGAATTGTTTAATTTAATAAAAAAATTTCCCTCAAAAATTTCAATTAAATTTAATTTGCAGGTTCAAGAATTTGTTTCTCTCATTCAATGAATATTGACTTCGTGTTTTTTTCTGGTGATATCTAGATGAATGAATTCAAGACAGGCCCTGATTTTTCAGCAACTTCTATTGGTAATTCAGGTTCTGCAATTTCTCCATGGTCATCTCAAGGTTGGTTCTTGAAATCTGTTTTCCCCCCTTTTTCTTCTTTCTACTTTTCTTGAAATTTTTCCTTAGTTTTCATACTATAAATTAGTTGACTAGTTAAGAGTGTGTTTGGTACACATTCTTTTGAAAGAACGTATTATTGAATAGTAAATTGATGGAGAATGTGTGGTTAAAAATGAAGGAAAAGTTATTGATGTGATGGAAAATATTATTTTATTGAAGAATGTGTGGTTGAAAATGAGTAGAAGAATGAGAATGAAAAAAATAATGTGTACCAAACAGAGCCTAAACTTAGCATTAGTGATGTGGAATCGATATTCATAGTGACTCTTATATATGCATATATCCTATATATTTTTGATTTGTTGTATTTTAGGCCTAATTTGTGAGTGATTTGGTATTGTTCCCAAGATTTTTTACGTAAAGTCAAAACCTACCAACCCAACCCAACCCAACCCGACCGAAACTTCACTGGGTTGGGTTGGGTTGAAACACTTAAATGGGTTGGGTTGGGTTGATTTTTAGTCAAACCGACCATGTTGGGTTGGGTTTGGGTTGAGTAAAAAACCGACCCAACCCAACCCAACCCATGCCCACTCCTAGGTGTAATGGCATCTGGGTTTTTGCTATTTTTGTGTATATTTTTTCGACTGTGTGCATACACTATTCGAGCAGCAGCGTTGACCTACTAGCAGCAGGTTAGGTATAGCAGCGGCGTTTGCCGCTGCTATTGACTGGAAGCACGCTGCGCAGCAGCTGCTTCCTCCAGTAGATGCAGCAGCCGGCTACGAAGCTGCTTCACCGGCAACTGTGGGCTACGTCGCGGAGGCGGTGATTTGGCCCGGCGACTGTACCACAATAAGGGAGTTCTAGGGTTTTGCCAAAGTTTTGATCTGGTTTTAATTTTTGGCCGGTTTCTATTTGATTTGGGGATGGGACCTTCTTTGCAATTTTAGAGTTCTTAGGGGCATGCTTGCAATTAACAAATGATCACTTTGGAATTTTTAAGGATAATGACTTGTTATTTAATTTCTAAAATTTGAGGCCTTTTTCGTAATTTTAATTTTAGGGTCAATTTTACAATTTTAAAATATTAAATTTGAAGTTTTAAAAAAATGAGTATGTTTCAATTTCGACCTAAAATTAAAATTACATTTAATATTAATGACTTTATATTTTTATTGAAATAATTATTTATTAAATGCCGTTGCTATTATTTGTCCATTTAAATTTCATTTAATGTGTTGAAATTTAAATTGCCAATTTCATCTCATAATCCCGCATGAATTTCGTTTTTTGTCCGTTAATGACTATGATTATGTTGCGTGATCATTATAATTAATTTTTTCGTGGACGTCAAGTCTATTTAAGCTCTCCCATTATGAGAAATATTTTGAAATAAAAGTGGGTGGTAGCTGTCAAAGTGGCACACTCATTTTTATTTATTTGGTTTTCTTCTTCAAAAATTTAAAAAAAAAAAAATTTGGCATCGTAATTTTGAATTATTACATATAGTATCTTGCCCAAAGGTGTTATTATATGTAATATTTTTGGAAATTGGCATAAGACAGTTAATGTTTTTAATTGGTCTAGAAATCTCCTTCTGCCCAAAGGTGTTGGTATTTCGAAAATCAATCTGTTTTGTTAACTAACTTGATCGTGTGTATTAAGAGTACCTTATAGTGTGTTATATTGTCAGCTCAAAGGTGACTTTATAATGATGCATCTAGACTCTTACCGTAATAATGATTCATTTGGTTTTGACTTAAATTACGTACCATCTAATTATTTAGCCCATGTTAATTAGATAAATATGTTATCATCCATTGTCTGCATGCACTATGTTTGAATGATATTAAACATGCTATTTTATTTTTCCACAGTTTTAAGTGCCTAGGCTCTTTCGAGTTAATTGTCTGCTATTGAAACCTTGACTGTGAATAATTATGTGAGATGGAAACGAGGCGTAGAAATAGCACTTGGTCTTTTGGGGTTGGATTTTACGATGGAGAAACAACTTTCGAAACTCACAGATAAAAGCGATCATGTATATGTAGCTGAGTATGAAAAGTGGGAAATGGCTAATAAACTTTGTTTGAAAATTATTATGCGCTCCATATCCGATTCCATTATGGGTGCTATTTCGGATAATGAAAATGTTAAAGGTTTTGTGGATGCCATAGGCTTAAGATTTGTTGAGTCTGATAAAGCTGAAACTGGAGATCTGATGGACAAACTGATGAATATAAGATATGATGGTATAAATGGTGTTAGTGAGCATGTTATGAAGATGATTATATATCTTCTAAATTGAAGGCTCTTAATATTCCTATTGCTGAACCTTTTCTGGTCTATCATGTTTTGAATAGCCTTCTGAGCCAGTTTAATCAACTGAAAGTTGCTTATAATGCCTAAAGAGATAAATGGTATTTGATTGACTTTATCGTTGTATGTGTCCAAGAGGAGGTTGAAGCGTGAGAATGTCGAAACTGTGCAATTAGCTTTTCAGCCACCACAAAACAATAGGTTACTCATAACTATAAGGGTAACAAGTCACGCTGCAATCAGTAGAACGAAAATTTTGGAGGTCAGACTTCTGGTGGTCCCAAAGGAACGATAAAGAAAAATTATCAATGCAAGTTCTGCAAAAAGAAGGGTCACTGGCAGGAAAAAAAATGTTTTAAGTTTAAGACTTTGTTGGAGAAGAAGAAGTGTGTTCTGCAGGGGTTCACGAGCAAACGGAGGCCAAGTGAGAATTGAGTAAGCATGTGCATTGGGAATGGAGTTCAAGTGAAGATCGAGTTCATAGGAGTAGTGAATTTATTTTTGGATTTTGGTTTCTCTTTTGTTTTAGAGAATAATACTTTTAAATCGACAACAAGACATAATTTAATTTGAGGCTTCGAGTTTTTTCTTTTAATCTTTGGGAATGAAATGATTGAATTGATTTATGATTCTCGTTCGATTGGATATGGTCTCTTTTGTGATGGTTTATATAAATTTTCTTCGACTTCTTTTGGTGAAGTCTCATGTGTTATGAATATGTTAAAGAAAAGGTTTCTTATTCGTGAATCATCTTTCATGTTGTGCCATAAGTGGTTGGGTCACATTTCAAATTATAGGATGGAGAGATTGGTTAAAGTTGAGATACTTCCCTCTTCGACTTATCTGATTTTGACACTTGTGTGGATTGTATAAGAGAAAAGTAGACTAAATCCACTCATGGTTACTTTATTGGGTACCCGGACAGATCAAAAGGATATAAGTTCCATTGTCCAAATCATGGTACCAGAAGTATTGAGTCAATCACTGCTAAATTTTTGGAAAATAATTTTGTTAATAGTGGGAGTTTCACATTGAAGGAATTTTTTGTTGAGAAGGGAAAAGAAAACCTGGTGTATTTGAATTTTGACTAGATTGTAACTTCTTTTGGTTTTGTTAAATATACAATTGATTAATGTATTTATCTCAAATTATGTGGGAGAAATTTTATCTTATCCTATAGGTTGATAACATCTTACTTGCTAGCATTGATTTGGGGTTACTTCATGAGAAAAAGAAAACTCCATGACCAAGAAATGAGCTAGAAAGAGAATCTATGAAGATGATTCCATATGCTAGTGCTGTGGGGAATTTGATGTATGCTCAAGTTTACACTAGATCAGATATTGCTTATGTAGTGAGTATTCTCAATAGGTCTCAGTCGAATCATTGGGCAAGAGCATTGGAAAGAGGCTAAGAAAGTTATGAGCTACTTAAAGAAAACTGAAAGTCACATGCTCACTTTCCAGCGTTCAAATCACCTTGAGGTGGTTGGCTACTCAGACTCGGATTTTGCTGGATGTCAAGATGATTTGAAATCAACTTTTCAGGTTATATTTTCATATTGGTTGGTGGTGCCATCTAGTGGAAAAATGATGAACAAAATCTAGTGTCATCTTCTACTATGCAAGCTAAATTTGTGGCATGGAGTTACAATTTAAGCCATTTGGTTAAGGAATTTTATTTCTAGGCTGAAAGTTGTTGACTCCATCTCGAGGCGAATCATTATTTATTGTGATAATAGCGTAGTAGTGTTCTTTTCAAGAAACAATAAAATTCCAATGGATCGATACACATTAACATCAAATATTTGGGGGTTAGAGACAAGAATAGAGCATATCGATATAGAGGCAATGATTGCAAATCCTTTTGACTAAGAGACTCGCTCCTAAGGTTTTTAAGACTCATGTTACTAATATGGGCATTGTGGAAACTTTTGATATTTTTGGTTAGTGGGAGTTATTTACTCAAAAAGACTACGTTTTGGATTGATCCCTTCTTCAGGTACAGCCTCTTTTAATGGTAATATATATTTTCCCATATTCATAAATTATTTTGTGCATGCATTTGACTTATGTCTTTTATTATGGTATCATTTTGATCTCGAGATATGGTAATTAAAGACATAAGATGAGTATCTTTTGAGACATGTGGCTTCATTTTGATTAGAAGCATTTTGAGGACCAATATGAATTAGCACAAATTTTTATCAGTTTGGTGCTAAGTTCATAACTTCATATTGCATACTACCACATTGGTTGGAGGATGGGGATTCATGTCGATAAGGATGTTGGCATTTGTAATTGAGGAGTGGTCTTACGTCGTTTGATTGGTGTAACGACTTCCATGTTTGATGTTAACATTCTTGTTGGACCAGATCATGTTGTGTGAAGCATTATTATTGCAGCTATACTTGTGTGGCCACCTATGAGTCTGACTCGAATGTTTAAAATTTTGTTCTATAGCAATCAAATGTTTGCCCAAGTGGGAAAATGTTGGAATAATTCTATTATGTGGGCTTCCATTTGATTGCGATTTTTATGGGTTAGATGTATAGTTGCAATAATACTATTATTAGGCCCAATATGTTAGTGATCACTTGGACCGTTGTACACCTTACATGCTATATTATTATAATGTGGTAATTTTAAATATGTGGGCCAGAATTATGTGAACCCTAATTAGGGTTAGAGTTGGTAATGGGCCGACTTTATGATTTCTTATAAAATGGCTAGGTCTCATCTCCTCTCGATATTATTTTGGCTTGCCCCATTGACGGCCGTTCATTTTGAGGAGTAAGGAGAGGAAGATCTAACTGTTAATATTCATAAATAACAATGTTTTCCACATGTATGAATTTCGAACTATAAATTAATTTATGTAATTCTTATTCTTAGCATAATTACTATGAAATTTATCAACAAGTGCCTATTCAACAAATAATATTATTGGTTTCTTCTCACTCTATCATGGCCATTGGAAATGGTACATGTGCGTGGAAGAAAATTATGTGTTATTTGATTCGAAGCCTCTATGGTGGAAGGGTGGCAGTTTTTTTTTTTTTTTTTTTTGGAAAAGAAGATTTTTCTCTTGTTTTGTATTCAAATTCGGTCAATATGCTTACGAATAAATATATTTTTTAACGTAATTTCTTGGATTTAAATTTTTATTGCAATTAGAGGTGTCAATCCGGGTGGTTCGGGTCGGGTCGGGTCGGCCAGCCAACATATGAGTTCGGTAACGGCTCGCGTGAAAAAAAAAAAGCATGCCCGCTACGGGTTCTAGGCCGATTCTAAGTCGGCCCACAAATTTTGGACTACAACCCAAGCCCGCCCGCTGACTTTTCTGGGTCAAGCTCACGCGGGTCACAGTTTGTTCCGATTTGGCCCGCATTTTTGTATAAATAAAATTATAAAAATATAGAATTTTTCATATTTATAGTAAAAAATATTTTTTTGTTAAATGTAAACTAAGAATTGAAAAATATGATAAATTCATATTTATACTGAGAAATATTTACAAAAAATTCAAATTTAATGTTAAATGAATTATTCGTAACTTTGCAAAATTAAATTTAACTTAAACAAATAACAACTAAATGCATTTTTAATTACTATTATCAAATATTTATAGTATAAGTACATCTGAACTAGGTTGTCACCTACTTTTATTATAATTTATAGTTTAAGTACATCCTAACTACGTTGACACCTACTTATCTCCCCCTCATTTTTTTTCAAATTTTTAAGATTTTTTTTCACGGGTCAGCGGGTTAACCGCGACCCGTGAAAGTGCAACCCGCGAAGCCCGCGGGTCACACCTCCTTGACCCCGTGAACCGTCCGCTCGGGTCACGGGTTGACCCACAGTCCCGAGTCGATTCGGGCCCATTTTCATCGGTCTGGCCGGCCCGTCCGTCTTGACACCTCTAATTGCAATTATGTAAGTGATTCTCTTTTCTTTAAAGAGGAGTGTAGTGGGCACTAGGACACAAGTCAAACTAATGCAAGTCCATAGTTTTTCAGAAAGAAGAGAATCGACCATAGGAAAAAGTTGTTCCAGATCGCATCCGAATAAATTTTTCGATTTGGATGCCCATGTTAATTTCTGGTTTTGTTATTTTTGAAGGGGAGTCACGAACATAATCCTTTTGGGTTGCTGGCAATTATTTTGTGTGAGCATACAATGTGCAGGGGTTGTCTTTATTTTGTTGGTTAACATAATTGCTACAATATCTCGCCGTCAACTTTGGAATCAATAACTGGTAGTGTGGTATCACTGTTAGCACTCATTCTTGCACATCTCTGTACGTAGCAATAAAGTCTGGAAACTTGGAGATTATTCGTAAAAGAAAAGAAGTCAGTTTTGTATTAAGTCCACAAAAATGGAATGGATGCCATAGATTTATATGAAAGTATGAACTTAATTTCATTTATTGTTTAAATAGCATGACTATTTAAGAAAAGATACAGACTACAAAAGACCATGAATGTTAAAGGCATGCATGCAAAATACATAAGAAAGTATTTGGTGTGTAGTACATGTAGTTGCATGTTTTGCATTCATATTTCATTTGACCAATTTTGAGACCCGTGAATTATATCTAGGTTTACGTGTTAACTATGATCAAATTTGAATGGCTAAATTAAAATTGGGTTGATCACAGTTTTGGTTCGTATTGCGGCTGCAATTTCTTTGAAAAAAATGTGGCTTTTCATTTTATTTTGTGAATTGACAATCCTAAATATTAAAAGGGCGTGGATTTTCAATGAGACATGGACATTCCTAATCATTTATATGTTGACAAAAGGTGAAATAAAATTGCTTATCTGGTAGATAAACATAATTAACGGTATGATCAAACATTATACAATTAGATGAATATTATGTGGCAAAGCTAAATCCCACCAGAATTGTGGGGGTATGATTTTTTGCATCATATTCTCAGTTAAAGTTTGGATACCCTCCAGGTTTGTTGGGAGGGGGATTGTTTTCTTCAAATTAGAAAATGGAGATATTCAAGAATATTTGAAATGATAAAATTACACTATAGTGAATACATTGTTAAAATTTAGATGCCACGAGGTTGAAAATTGGATATCCAATGCATGATTTACTATGAGAGTGTAGTTATTTCGAGGGAATCCTCAATACAACATGAGAATTGAAAGAAATTATTGTTAGATATTTATACAATAAATATAATATGTGAAATGAATAACTAATTTAGATGAAGTGCCCAATTGGTGAAAAGTGTGAAATTTGTACGAGAGGTCGCGGGTTCAAGTCACACCTCTCGCATTATATTAAAAGTCCTTGATTTGGGCCTTGGGTTTAATTGATTATAATAATAAATTATTATTTTTAGTCATTTTCGAAATTATTTAATGGGTCAACTAGCTAGTAAAATATGACAGTTTTTAACTGTCCAGTGTTAACAACCAATTACCACTAGCCATAAAAATTACAAAGAAATATAGGTTCATGGTGAAGGCAGTTATATCATTTTTCTGCCTATATAAACACACATCTAGGCATTAGAAATATATAACAAAAACGAAATTGTATCTTCCAATTCAGAAAAAATATTATGCTCTATTTTATATATTTTTTGGAGTACACTTGAGAGTTTTGAAAATCATTTGTGATTGCTGCACAATTGGTTTATTTAATCGTTTTATCTTGGAGGTGATTGTCCACAGAGGTCGCAGCAGTTATCGACGGACAATTCGCTTTGGGACATCGTGCTGTCACGAAACTCGATCAGTCGATAAGTTATTATTTCTACACTTTACTGTATTACAACTAGTAATTTTTCTAACAATTATAACTTTCAATAAAATTAGAGGAAAACATGATGACCTCAAAGATTTTGAAAGGATTTTCTCATCGGTGACAAAATGTGCTTGTTACATGATTTAATCGAGATTGCTAGTTACAAATCATATGACACAGAATGTTGTGTATAATAGTAAGTATCGACTATACATCGTAGACATAATCCCATTTGGCGGTTGCTCTCAAATGAAATAAGTTTGATTGTTTTATTGAAAAATAACCTATTGGATCTGTATATAAATGGGTTATCTAGAGAGAATATATTGCGCATCGAGGGAAATGAGTGTAAAGTCTAAACTAATTGGTCAACTTAATGAAAATCTAACCTAGGGACTGGAGATCCCAAGGGCTAGGTTCAATAGAAAAATTAGTTATGATTGACACGATAATTAGCACTTCAGAGTTTTAACTCCACCCAATTTGACAATTTCTATGATGTAAATAAGTGCTGCCTACCAAAAGATCGATTATGATAAGCTATACTTTTAATGATGACTATATATAGTAAATAGTACAAGTAGAGTGTTGTAGGATACTCTTTGTAGAATATATTAAAATTGATCGTCTCAATGCACTGAGATGGAAAGTTAAGAATGCTAAAAATAAATGAGTAATTTGAATTTTTATCTCAAATGGATGATATTTTATAATGTGGTTTGCTAATTGTCAATTTGATTGGACAATTTTCTTAGCATTAGGGGAGGAATTAAGAAGTTGAAAATAATGTACAAATGCATTACTATCTAAATCTTCATAAAAGACAATTCAAACCAAAAATTCAAAGGATAATTAATTTAGATGTATTTATTGACCAAAGAACTTAAAAATCTCACACACTAACTTTAAACGCTCCAACTCGAATTGACTCTTGAAAGGACTATTCGTTAATATTATATTCGATAAATTTATGGCACGCCCGAAGCGTGACGATATTCAATTTTAATATAAAAATATCCAAACGAAAATGGAGCAATTAGCAAAAATGATCATATTAAAAAGGCATATACTATTGATGAGTGTTTAGACATTCAAGTTTTAAAATCCCAAAAGAGGATCAGGTACCTAAAATATTGAAATTTAAGATATCTCAATAAGTTATGTTACTATGAAAAAAAAAAATAGAATCGAAAAAAAGGTTGTCGACAATGCTTTTTCAAATGATGTACTGCATCATATTTTGAATAGTGAGGAATCGAAATAAATTCGTTGAAATATATCGATCGAAATAATGATTAGCCAAATAAAATGACACGATTATATTGAAATTGAATTTACTAGAGAAACCTGAAATTTTTGGACGTGATCTTAGTAAAATTAAACTTACTAGAGAAACTTGAAATTGCTAGATTTAGAATCTGTACACCTAAAGGTATACACGTATGCAAAATGAAAATGAAAAAAAAAAAAAAGAAGTAAAGTCGTAATATGAAATGTACGATTCTTTACATAATGAATTTTGTAATCACAAGTCTATATTTCGTTAGCATGAAAATGCATGAAATTTGATATGCATGTAATAAATGTGATTATAGAAAATTTATTTTATATGGTTTTCCAGAATGATTTAAAATGTCTGAAACATAATTCAATTGATATTATCATGAGGGGGAATAAATAGCGTTGTACTCTTTTTTCTTTGATCGAGATTTTGTCTCATTACGTTTTTTGGCAAGGTTTTAAAGAGACAACATTTGTGGCATATTAAAAAGAATAAATGTACTATTTTTCCTTCATTAAGATTTTTTCCACGGGTTTTTCCCCAATAAGATTTTAACGATGCATATTCTTTGTTTAATGAATGCTTATAAATTAAAATATATTTACCTTCAAAATAATACTCACAAAAGTTATCTTTCAAATAATCATATTACTACGGTAATCAAATGTTGATAAATATCTCATATGAAAACGGTTTTATTTGAACGCTATAACAAGACAACACGAAATGTGCTTCACTAGAATTGCAATATTGAAAAAATTGACGTACATGACAATGATGAATTGATACAAGAATTTGAAATCAGGGAGAACGGCTATACTCTTTTTCCTTCAATCAGGTTTTATGTCACTAGATTTTCTTGACAAGATTTTACAAGGCAAATATTTTATAATGTGTAATTGGGGTGGGGTTGTAAATTATAAGTTTATTAGTGAGTGACAATGTACCCTTTCAACTCTAGAAATTATTACCATTGTATCTTTAATCATTCCCGATAAATATGAGGTTTTGGATCTCAATAAAACACACAAATCTATTGATTTCTCTCTCTTTTTTCTCTAGTTTATAACATATTTTTAATTAAAAAGATGTATTTATGAAAAAAAAAATAATGTAGAAAGGGATATTTTTATATTTTTTTAGCTTTTTGAAAAAAAAAAGTAGGATAAATTTGATGTTATTCCAAGAATATTTATCCATACAAGTTTAAATGGAGAAAAGTTGTAAAATTACTTAAAACAACCAAAAAAAAAAGTTTAAACGAACACTCAACTTGAAGTTACTCACCGACTCCTTGTTAATATTAAGGTCCCAATTCTACGTGGATATTACAAGTTGACAGCAATCGACGTCCATCGCATATAAAGTAAATATGTTGTCCCATCTTAGAGTTTCATTAATCCTCAATTTCAAGATTTAGCAATTGTTTCGCGCGGTTACTCGCTAACAATTAAAAGGGGATCAGACGATTGTGTTAGGGACAAACCTCTTGGAACAAAGTCTCAAAAAGGAATGTTTATTGAATAGGAAGATTACAATTTGGACACGAACAAGATGCATCCACGGGGCGCAAGCACACAAGTACAAGGGAATTGAAGTAATTGAAGTTAATCTAAGGAAAAGTAAATTACATATTCTCTGTTTGAGAGTGAATTTTTTCGGAGTTTTTTCATTGCCTTCCTCTTCCTTTTATATTCCTTGGGCAGTTCTAGACCGTTTGGACTCTGCTCGTAACTACCCATTTCGTTCATAGTGGCCGACTGGCCAATAACTACCATTCGTAACTCTTACCACCACGTTTTCTTCATAACCGCTTGTCACTAATTTCTCAAACGTGGGGTGTAATCATGATGTGCTCAAACTGCTTCAAACCGTGACTTTTAGATGACTGCAAAGTTTAGTCATCGTTAGGATTCTGGACGATCCATCAACTTGGGTGACGACTCTTTCATTCTGGACGTCCATAAGGCATTTTACTCGCTCAATCATCTGGGTGTTCTGCAAGCTTGGGCGACAATGTTCCTTTGTTTTGTGGGCTGCTTCCCCTTTGTTTGGGCTTTCATCTCGGATTCTCAACTGAGTTTCGTTCTTTGGGCCATTTAATTTGGGCTGCACTTTTAGTGTGTCAACAATTACCTCCCAATATGGCAGAATTAATATTCAATAATTAATTCTTGCCATATTCACTTCGTATTTTTCTAGCAACACTTGAAATTCCCAAGGATTTCAATCATCACTTTCTTCTACACTTAAAAGGTGCAACTTTACAAAACCCTTATAAATCCGAAGGATACGCCACTTCATCGTACCATTAACCCACGTTTCAGCATTTCGCGCTTCGTCTTCGCCATATTTACTGTTCATCTTTTTGCTTCCTTGCTACGCTTCTCAAGAAAACTCCAACGAACTTGTTTTTCTATTCCAATGGCCGCTTCACAAACTCAATCTGATGCTCCCTTCAGTTTTGAAGACTTCCAAAACCTCCTCACTAGACCATACGTAAATCCATCCCATTTTTCTCAAGCCAATCCAGATTTGAATGAGTTCTATCTAGGTCCATCATTTAAAGATGCGAAATCGGTGGGGAAGACTTCGGTCGGTCAAGTGTTTCCCTGTACTGAGGACCTTCCCTTCCCGAACTCGCTGCCGTTGAAATCAATCCAAGAACGAGGTATTCGTACTTGGCCTAAAACTGATTTTACTTTCCGTTTGTGGCATGCACGTTTAATGAAACATGGCCCCACTAAAGCCCTTTTTGATCATGCAAAAATTTCGGACCTATTAGAAATTACGCTCAACCCCCCAATTTATGATTCAACGCTTTTCCCCATCGCGCTGAGTTTTTGGTCTTCTGAGTATAATACTTTTGTTTTCCCTCTTGGTCCAATGTCTATTACTCTAAGGGATGTATGAGCTTTATTAAACCTTCCCCCTTTGGGCGACACTATATCCCCTTGCCTCTTAATCAATGGTACTGCCCCAAAGTTAGATAAGAAGATCACTGAATCTTATTCGAGTTTGCAACAGCCTTATGCTACCTCCATTTCTGAACCCGACCATGCTGAACGAGTAGATTTCCTTCAGGTCTGGCTTCTACGAGCTATCTGCCCATATCACATGAACTAGCACGTGGCCGATCCCTAAATTTATGTTCATTCTTTTTGGCCGCCCTTTATAGAGGCATGGCCTCCCTCCAATTCCAACTGAAGAGTGGTGCCTCCCCTACAGGCAGGGAGCCTCTTTGGTTAGCCCAATTGTGATTGAGGGCGTACTTCCCACAACTTGGTGCTGTACCTTCTCCTCCTAGGTCGGTTGCCTACTATGGGTTATCTATTCATCAATTGAGCCCTACACATATGTCCGCCAGGGATGTCTTCACTTTCTTTTATACTCTGAATTCAACCCTTTCATTCTTTCCTTTTCCTGCTCATCAGATTCCCATTTTTGTTCATCTTCCTTCCACCGTGGATGAAGCAAGTTCATCTCTACCCGTCTGGGTTCAATTTCTAGTTGGGAGGGAATTGTTCCACGACATTTTGAACGGAACAAACGCCAAGGCTGGGGTTGAAATATATGCCCCTCAATTGTTTACCCGTCAACTTGGATTCGGCCAAACATGGCCGTTCCTCCCTGCTATTCCAAGAACCTGACAGAGCGTTTCCATCTTATAAATAAAATCGAGGCTTAAAGCATCTATGCTCGTAATAAGCTCTTAGCCCGCAACTTTTCTTTTGCTCCTTTCAATTCTACATTTGTCACACATCCCTTTTTTGATCAACTCGGCCATCTGTGATACGTAGGCTATTTGCTATTAATGCCAATCATGCCTTTCACCTATTAGGTCGATCATAAGTCTCTTCCACTTCTCCCACTCTCGTCACTCCTTTGTCTATTAAGAGTCCTTCTCCGTCATCCTCAATTCGTTCGAAGCGTTCAAGCCTTCCCCCTGCTTCTTCACTTGTCCATGCGGCTGCTACCAAAGGTACTTCCAGCCGTAAGCGATCAGCTACCGCTTCCCCAGTTTTGTCGATGATGCTGAGGGCGATGATGATGATAATGTGCCTCTCATCCACAAGAAAAAGGTAACTAGATTCGTTTATTTCATGAAATACTGTCTTTCATGCATTAACATTTCTCTTGAATTCTCAGAAGAGTTCAGCCTCTCCTTTAAAGGCTTTATCCTCGGCATCTCCTGCTCCAGTTCCTACGATTGTAACCGTTTCAACCGGATCATCTGAGGAAGGGGTTTCTCTCAAAGAGAAACCTTCAGTTCCAGAGTCTTCATCCCAGCCTACTGAGGCATTGCAGGCTTCCTTGGGCATCCATTCTTCAAGTACTAAACCAGCAAGTAGGGCACCTTTTGGTATTTTTACTCTATTTATTGGTTTAGCAATTTTTTGACTTGCTGTTCCCTGGGTGCATCAGGCGCTTCCATGGACCTGCCCATTGTGGTAAGGTCGACTTACTTAGAGAAAGGGAAGTCTTCGCGGATGGTAGAGCCGATTGACGATGATCCTGATCATACGAAGGTTGCTGATGAGGTAGTTCACATTCCTCTTTCGTCCTTTGCCTTACTTCTAGTGCTTCTAGTGAAGTTTTAACACTGGCTTTTTCTTTCAGTGCACTAATGCCGTTGTACGTTCTATCCAAGATTTACTTTCTTCTTGGGAACAAATGAATAAGTCTTGTTCTTCTTCCAGCCATCCTTCTGACTCCTCAGAAGCAAACTTGGAGATCCTCAAACAATCGATGCTTGAGTATGTTGCCTTCATGGACATGGATGTTCGTATGGCCAGTGCTGCCAAATAGAAAGAGAAATTTGATCTTTTGAGCGTGAAGTTGGCACAAGCACTTACGCTTCCATCGCTCCATATTTATTCTAACTTCAAGGCGACGCTGAAAGCCATTCATTCTGAAGTTCTTTCCTTGTTGGCTAGAAGTGTCGAGTTGAAGGCTAAATGCACTCAGTATCTTCGTACCTCCTCTGAGAAGGAATCTCTGCTTCAGGAGATTAACAACGCCAAGGCTAAATTGATCGAAGTTTCCTCTGAAATTAAGGCTGAAGACTCTTTGATGAAAGAACTTCAAGCAAGGATGGATTATTGTAAGGCTAGGATGGCTGCTAAAGAGCGTAATACTTCCCAAGAAGTAGAGTGAACCAAGTCTTTGGTTGAACGTTACCAACGGTTGGAAATTGATAACGAGGTTGTATCCGAGATAAACGCTACTTCTTCAAGGCAAAACGAGGATTGGGCGAAGTTTAGGGAACATCTTAGGTCTGCTTGGAGGGAATTGTAATCGAGACGTTTTGACGTCTTTGTTTTCTTTTAATTAACTGCCATGAATGAGCTTGGCTGTAACAACAATATTTATTATCAATGAATGATTCTTTTATCTACTCGTGAATTAATTGACGTTATTTTCTTTAGTCGTCAACCCCTAAAGTATTTTGTGGTGTTGTATTCGGGTCCATGTACCTGGCCCTTTTAGTCTTCTTTTCCCAAGACCTTAAGCCATTTAATGCATGTATGTGGCCTTTCGCATTCTGTCTTTCCATCTTCATGTCCTTATAAATATACATTCTTGCATTCATCATCTTCATCTTTGTTCCCACTCCTTTCTCTAGGAATTATCTGGCTACCATCGTTTAACATCTTGATAATTTATTTCTAATTCCGTCTTCTGTAGAAATGGGTCAGTTGATCCATCCTATTTGTTGTCTACTTTGATTGTGTCTGTCGATATGAGAGATATAGGAAATGTTTCTTGGCCGGCAGCAAAATTCTTCCCATCCATCGATGGTGAGAGGGAATACTTCTGGGTCACTTTACTTGTTGAGAATGCTTCTCAGCCCTTTTGCGAGCCATTGCAGCAACGCATTCAAGGAGGTGGCTGGTCACAGTCCACAATTTTCACCGTTACTGTCAAAAGGACTATAATTGTTTATCCCCGATTGTAACTCGTAGGAGGTTTTATACTTTCGCTCATAGGAGACTTTGCACTTTCGTATTCCATTGATGTAACCAATATTTAATTAATAAAAGTTTTGTTTGAACGTATATCGTCTTTTATTTTATTTGGCTATTATCGTTCAATAGAACTTAAATGCTTAAGTTTTTATTTGGTCGTCTTCCTATAAGGAAGGAACATATCTCTTCAAATATTTGCCATTGATGAACCTCACGTGATTAGTACCATCTAAATTTTCTAAATGGTAGACACCATTAGGCAACACACTTTTCACATTGTATGGTCCTTCCCAATTTGGTGATCATTTACCGTACTTTGGGTCTTTACTATCCAAAGAGAGTATTGTTTTCCAAACTAAATCGCCCAAACTGAAGGACTTGGCTATGACCTTTTGTTGTAAAATTTAGCCATTTTTTGTTTCTGGACTTGCAATCTATCAAGGACGTCCAACCTTAATTCGTCTAATTCCAACAAATTTTGGATAAGTAACTCTGCACGTTCGTTGTCGCCCAGATTGTTTTGTGAACATATTCTCATTGACTGGACGTTGATTTCCATGGGTAGCACTGCGTCTTGCCCGTATGTTAGCTGAAAGGGGATAACTTTAGTGCTTGTGCGTGACCACGTTCTATAGGCCCACAAAGCTTGATTCAAACACTCTCTCTGGCGTTTTCACTTATCATCTTTCTTACAATATTCTTCAGAATCTTGTTAGAGGATTCAGCTTGACCATTGGATTGAGCGTAATAAGGCGTGGAATTTACCAACTTGACCCCAAATTCGTTCAAAAATTCCTTCACTTGATCCCCATTCAGGGAAGTCCCATGATCCACCATCAGGGTTTGTGGGATCCCAAACCTATAAATGATATGATCGCAAGTGAACTCTATAACACTTTTCTGAGATATCTCTTTTAGAGGTATTGCATCTACCCACTTGGTGAAGAAATCTGTCGCCACTATAATGAACGTATGTTGCTTGGACAATGGTGGATAAACCTTTCCTATTAAGTCTATCGCCCAACCCCTAAACGGCCATAGCATAATGATAGGTGTCATTTCTCTAGCTGGCGCTCTTTGGATTGGCCCATATATTTGACATGCCAAACACCCTTTTGCATATTGCACACACATTTCTCCCATCTCAGGCCAAAAATATCCATTCCTAATAATTAACCACCTCATCCTTTGGCCAGCTTGGTGGGCTCCACAAATTCCTTCATGTGTTTCAACCATAATTACTTTAGCTTCTTGTAAGCTTACACATTTCAACAAAACCCCATCTAGGCGTTTCTTAAGTAATTCACCTTCGATCAATGTGTAATTCAACGATCGTAGCCTTATCTTTCTATTGTTCTTTTTACATGATTCTTTCAAGAACTTTTTTATCCCTACGCTCCAATCCATTGTGTCTCATTCTTGTATGCAATGAACTCCGATTCTATTTGCCCTCCTTTGTACAACAGGCAATATTGTTCCATATTCACAAATGGGTTCTATATCTAAAATTTTTAAGTAACCTGAGGCTGTTTGGGCTAGTTCTTTCGCTATGTCATTGTATATTCTATTGACATATTGAAGTTCTACATGGTCGAACTCCTCTAGCAATTCTTGGGTGACTTCATCCTGACTTATGACGGATTCACTTTGACATTTAAAATCACCAGTGAGTTGGTAAATCACCAACTGGGAATCGCCCCTAACAATCACGTTTTTTACTTCCATTTCAATTAGTAACTCTAGGCCGACAATCAATGCTTCATACTCGGCCTGGTTATTGTTGCACATTCTGTCCATTATGAAGGCGAATTTATAACAAACTCCTAGAGGATTTATCAAGGCTATTCCTACCCCTACACCTTTGGAAGTTTTTGATCCATCAAAATATAGGATCCATGGTTTGAACTCGAATGAGTCTATTTCCAATTTAGTTTCTTCAGACATTTCGAGGCACTGGTGATCGGCCAAGAAATTAGCCAATGCTTGATTTTTCACTGCCTTCTGAGGTACATATTGTATTTCAAACTCGGATAATGCCAAAGTCCAAAGGCCTATCCTTTGGTGTAAAATAGGGTGAGAAAACATGTACTTCACTAAATTCACTTTAGAAATTAGATACATTGTTACAGGCCGTAAATAAGCCCTTAACTTAGTACATGTGAAGTATAAAGCGATAAATAGTTTCTCGATGGTAGAATAATTACATTAGCATTTTGTCAAAAGTCTACTTAAATAATATATTGCCCTTTCTTTACCAAATTGGTCTTCTTGCGCGACCATTCCAGCTATCGATTCTTGTTCAGCCGATATATACACCTTCATTGGCGTCCTTGAATAGGTGACACCAACACTATCGGATTTGATAAATATTTCTTCAGGCTATCAAAAGCCTTTTGATGTTCTTCCTTCCAGACGAGTTCGTCCTGGTTTTTCAACTTTAGGAGAGGAGAAAAACTTTTTGTTCGCCCTGCACAATTAGAGATAAAACGCCTTAAGAAATTTACTTGACCTAGAAATCGTTGCAATTCTTTTTTGTTGCTAGGCGGTTTGGCCTCTAAAATGGTCTTTGCTTTATTCTTATCGAGTTCGATTCCTCTTTGGTGTACTAGAAAGCCAAGGAAATTCCCGACATTGACATCAAATGCACATTTCAAAGGATTCAATTTCAACTTATATTGTCTCATTCGCTCAAATGAGCGTTTCAATTGTTCGAAATAATCTTCCTCTTTAACAGATTTGACTACATTATCATCCACATAAACCTCAACAAACTTGCCTATCATATCATGAAAGATTAGATTCATTGCCCGTTGATAGGTTACCCCCGGATTTTTCAGGCCGAAAGGCATAACTACCCATTCGTAACACCCTAAGGCCCCTGAACATCTAAAGGCAGTTTTGTATATGTCTTATTCAGCTATATATATTTGGTTATATCCTGAATACCTGTCCATAAAGGAATACATGACATGTCCGACAGTGGAATCAACTAAAGATCTACCGTGGGCGTTCGATATTCATTTTTAGGTTCTCGCTAAATTCAGATTTCTAAAGTCTATGCACACCCTTAATTTACCATTCTTTTTTAACATGGCACAATGTTAGATAACTATTCAACATATCTAGCTGTTCTGATGAAGCCTGCTCTTAATAATGGCTCAATCTCTTTCTTAATTTCAGGTAACACGTTAGGAGCAAAACGTCTAGGAGGATGTTTATGGGGTTTAAAATTTAATTTAGTTGGCAATCTATATTCCACTAAATTTTTATCTAAATCAGGCATATGTTCATACTCCCAAGCAAAACAATATTTATATTCTTTTAATAAAGCGATTAATGCTGTACTAACCTCTTGACTAAGCATCTCGCTGATAAATGTTGGGCGATCTTCTTCTACATCGCCAATGTTTACTTTAACCAAAGGGTCTTGTGTTTAAGCGTTCCCAGGGTTGTTGATCCTCATTATTTCATCATCAATGTCCCTTGTAGGCACTTTTTCTTCTAAACAATCCACCTTGTTGACTTCTTGATCAACACTTTGTTCCAATTTGAATACTGCCAATTTGTCTCCTAATATTTTCAATGCTACTTCTTTTTTTATTTTCTCTTGACATTTTTTATTGAAAGTCACTAGTCTAGCTTTAAAGGCCTGGATCTCGGCCACATGCTCTTTTGGTTGCCAACTCATCAATATTCTTTGATCGTCCTTTTGCCAATCACTGGCTCTTCTAGGGCCACTATGTTTAGCCTTATTTAATTGAACATTTCAGCGAGTGCTTCTATCGAAAATGGTTCTTCACTCTGTGCGATGACTTGAGTTTCTTCTCCATCTTGGATTATCCTAACAGGTCCATAGTTTCCTTTGTACATGAATCTTTCTACCGAGTTAGCTTCTGCAACAAAAGGCCTATGATCTGCCCGTACCACTTTTGCTTTACCTTGGTCATTCCAGAAAACTAAACACTAATGGAGCGATTATGGTATACAGCGACTTCCGTAGATTCAGTCTCGCCCTAGTAGTATGTTGTAATTAGTAGGACCATCAATGACAAAGAAGACTGTGGTCCTAGTAGTTGTTCCCACGGTTATATCTAGTGGCATTACTCCCTTAGCCGAAGTTTCTCTCCCATTAAAGATTGTGAGAATGACTTCCGTGGGGGATCATGTCATCCTCTGTCTTCGCGAATTTCCTCATCATCCTTAATGGGATAGTATTTTTGGTTGCCCTATTATCAATAAGCACCTTCACCACGGGTATGCCATTGACCAAGGCCTTCATATAAAGTGGCCTTAAATGCTTGGTCAGTTTCATGGTGGGTTTTTTGAATACGACTTTTTCTGCTGCATCAATTTCTATTTCCTGTTTGTCCACTGTCGCCTTATCCCTTTGTGATAAATCAACTTGCAATACCTCGGGCTGAGTATTTGTCTGTGGGGCACTATCTTCATCCTCCAGTATTTCTCCAGTAGCTACCCAGCCTGTTGGGGGAGGCAGTATCCTTGGAGGAGATTCGTATTTCTCAGAACGAGGTACCCTTTTCTTCCTCTTGGGTATTCCATATAGTACGTAGAAATCGAAAGAACGCCCAGATGGTTCTCCCAACAAATCTACTTCACGAACTCCTTCCCGATGTAATTGTTTCAGCAAAGTGTTACGCGATACTCCTCTCTTTCTTCTTTTTTCTTCTAAATCAATTTCTTCTTCAACATCAGTCATACCATCATCCTCTTCGCCTTGTATTTCTTGAGACGTCTAACCACCTTCACATTCCAACACACACGCTTCTTCCTCATCTCCTCCTTCTTCCTCCTTATTCTTGAATTCATTGGCCAACAGATAATTATTAGCCATGACGTGAGGTAAGGTGACGAACTGGATAGTAAGGGGTGGTTCTGTATCTTCTTTATCTCTTTTACTTCGATCAAACTTCGACCTCCCAGAAGAACTTTTTGGCATTTCTCCCATTGGTTCCCCAATGCCAGTCTCTTCACTATCTTCGAGAGTATTTTGATTAACTATTTCCAGTACTCTTGGTGCTTTAGGACGTAGCATTTCTTGTTGCTGCCTCATCATTCGTCCATAATTCCGTTGAAACCGTCTTTGCTGAGTCCTGATCATTTCATTAAAAGGCACAACACACCTTGCATTATACTGATATGAGTGCTACACATTAGGCTGGAGAGGCTGTAGTCTAAACGATTTCTCATGCTTTGCTGGCCTGAACTGCCTTTCCAGAGGCGGTCCTCTATAAAATGATGTACCTTGCCTCCTGTTTGGAACAAACCCATGGTGATGGTGATTTTGCCATACTTCTGGTTTCCCAGTATTTGCTCTCATTTCTCCTTTACATCTGGCACACAAGACTTCTTCGTTCTTCATGGGTTCTTCTCCTCTAATACGTTCAAACACGCTAGCGTGTTTCTCAGGGTCTTCTTCATCGTCAATAACCAACTTGAATCTTGGAAACTTATTTTTAAGATTGGTCGTCACCATATTCACTTCAAGTGGCTGTGGGAAAGGATTTTCATCCACTGCCATTTTCTTTTTGTCTTCTAACAAGATTCGTCCTGACTCAATAGCGTCCTGTAAAAGATGAAGGAAAACTAAGCAATAATTAGTCGTATGTGACCATGCATTATGCCATTTACAATATTTTTTACCCTTAATTTGCTCAGGACTTGGCAATTTATGTTTATCGCTCAACTTTATCTGCTTATCCTTATACAGTTTGTCGAATATAAGGTCAGCCTTAGTTACATCGAACAAGAACGTTCTGGTCTTTTTGTTTTCTCCTTTCATAGGCTCATCTCTGGCTAAATCCCTAGGCTTAGCCATTATGGGACAAGTATACGCATCCCCTTTGGTTAGTTCAGCCAATCATATTTCAGTTTGATCGTAAAATTCATCGCTTATAGTATGAACGCCAAAGTTTGGGTCCTTGTAATAAGTCCCTTTACTAGAATTTTTTACTTGCTCTTCTTCTCTTATCAAACGTTCGTACCTAATTATGCTCGCACTAAGTTGGAACAGGTCAGGGAACTCCCTATCCTGGAACTTTTTCTTTAAATCAAAACTTAAACAGTTTTGAGCAATTTTGACAAATTCTTTTTCAGGCAGGGGCACAAAACATTTACTCCTGGCTGTTTTGAACCTTTGAAGAAAACCTTCCGCCCATTCATTTGGCATTTGACACAAATTCGCCAAATCGGCCAATGTAACTTCAGATTCTGTTTTATAAAATTGAGCATGGAACAACTGCTCCATTTGTTGCCTTGTCTGAACGGAATTTGCTGGCAAGTTAATAAAACCACGAAAATGCTACTCCTGTCAATGAACTAGGGAATAGTCTCTTTTTATGGTAGTCGGTCACTTCACCACTCTGTAATGTGAATCGCCCTATATGCTCTAGAGTAGATACTTCTCCTAAACTAGTGAACAACGAGAATTCGGGCACTTTATACCCTCTAGGCCATGGATATGCTTGATCTACCCAATCAGGATATGGTTTAGTGTAAGTCGGTCTGATGACAGGACGTACCCCAACAGCCATTTGGTCTTGTACTATTTCTGTAACTTGATTCCTCAACAAAATATTTGGATCATATGGAACTCCTATAAGTTGGTTTACTTGTTGGTTCACTTGAGGCAGCCTGATGTTTGGTCCTTGATTGGTAGGGAAAGTGTCATTGTTCAGACCATTATACCCACTATATTGAGTATTTACTCCCTCATTAACACGGGGTAAATTGTGTCCATTATTCAGAACATTATCTCTTATGTTTAGATTACCCCAGATTTGGCGCTCCATTAACCCCTTGATTTGAGGTGGAAGGACCAAAAAATATTTCTGGACCTGGACTTGGGTTCAAACCAGGGGAATTGTGTGGTGAAGTATGTCCTATAATCGCCCTGGTTTGGAAATGACTTCCTATGGGTATTGCTGGTTGACATACTTGGCCTACTAATTTGCTCATAAGATCATTCAAAGCACTTAATTGTTTGGTCATGTTATCATAGTGAACATTTCCATTCTGGGTAAATTTTTCTCATATTATGGACGTTTCGTAAATTTACCTGTTCGACGACATTTTGTGTGAGTTCTCCAAGCAATGCACACATGGTTCGAGGACTCAACTCTATCATTGGTTCATAACGACTGTGACTGCTTGGAGTCTGTCCTTCCGTCTGAGGAGAATGTTGCTGCTCTTCGTATCGCTCGATCACAGACTGGACCACTCCGTGACTTGCTGGTGCTTTATCAGAACTTTTATGAGGCATAATATTTTCGTTTTGCATCTTCAAACACCAAGTGTCCCACTGGGCGTGCCAACTCCCAAAAATGGGTGTTTATTGAATATGAAGATTACAATTTGGACACGAACAAGATGCCTCCAAGGGGCGCAAGCACACAAGTACAAGGGAATTGAAGTAATGAAAGTTAATCTAAGGAAAAGTAAATTACATATTCTCTGTTTGAGAGTGAATTTTTCCGGGGTTTCTTCATTGCCTTCCTCTTCCTTTTATATTTCTTGGGCAGTTCTAGACCGTTTGGACTTTGCTTGTAACTATCCATTTCGTTCATAGTGGCTGACTGGCCAATAGCTACCATTCGTAACTCCTACCACCACGTTTTCTTCATAACCGCTTGTCACTAATTTCTCAAATGTGGGGTGTAATCGTGATGTGCTCAAACTGCCTCAAACCGTGACTTTTAGATGACTGCAGAGTTTAGTCATCGTTAGGATTCTGGACTATCCAACAACTTGGGCGACGACTTTTTCATTCTGGGCGTCCATAAGGCATTTTACTCGCTCAATCATCTGAGCGTTCTGCAAGCTTGGGCGACAATGTTCCTTTGTTTTGTGGGCTGCTTCCCCTTTGTTTGGGCTTTCATCTCGGGTTCTCAACTGGGCTTCATTCTTTGGGCCATTTAATTTGGACTGCACTTTTAGTGTGTCAACAACAATCATGACATTATTAGGTGACATATTTGTAGAGTCGTGAACTAAGAAATGCTAGCGTTGAAAAGTAAATTGTAGTTAAATGTCATGATTATGATAAATTAAAATTAAGTTATCCAATTGAAATTTTATCGAAAGTTCACAGACCAAAAATGAAATTAATCATATTTCAATATGTAGTACAGTCCCGCTACACACCTAGGTAAATTGACAAGGCAATTCCCGGCTAACGTGGCAGGTATTTAAAAAAAAAGAAAAACAAAGGAAAAAGATTAAAATACCGTAGGTCCTCTCCTTCCCGAAGAGACTCTTCTCCCAAATCCACACCCACCACCCACAAATTGGAAGCCCAACTCCAAACGCAGCCCTCTCCTCCGACAACACTTCCACACCCACCATCCACACAATCAATTCCACCCAAATCAAGTGCCACGCTATCATCATCTCCGACTACACGTCATTGTAAGGTACCGTCCCTCCTCGGCAGCATTTCCCGTTACACAGCCGCCGACAATTTTGAAGGTCACACTGTATTTGAACTTTCCTTTGCTCCACTCCGACTGCCTTTCACAGCGTAGCTAATAGTAAGATTAATTCAATGATTTTATAGTTCATTAGATTTTGGGCAAACTGTATTTTCCCCCTTTTTATTTCTCCACTAATTTGTGTTTGACTTCCTTTTACCTTATAATTCGAATCCCTGCTAAGGTGTTGTAGTCTCAATTCTATTTTCTGATTCTCTTGTTTATCCCTACCATTTTTTTAATTTCAATTCGTCATCTTTGAATATGTCTCCAATTTGCTGTGTGTTGATACTATGCTCATCCATATCTGTCTAACTTTTTTTTTCTTATACGTGTAATCCCCTGCATCTTAAATAACATATCAATTAATGAAATGCAATTCACATTTAGTTTTGGATATGTAATTTCTCCGTCAATGAAGCTGGGTTATTCAAGTCCTGTTTAGTATGTTATATTGTAGGTTTATTGGCACAAAAAGTCCCTACGTTTGACAGTTACTGTGCAAAATGTCCTTACGCTTCATTTTTTTACATTTTCGCCCTTATTTCAACATTTCATTGCGGAAAACGTCATTTTCACTATTTTTCAATGTAAAATAATCAATAGACCTTCATATTTAAATAAAAAAAATAAAAATAAAAATAAAAATTGCAATTATATTCCCAAACTTTTTAAAAAGTGCAAATGAGTTCAAAAGCCTTACTAAAAGGTTTAAGCACAAAATATCCTTACGTTAGACACTTATTGCGGAAAACGTTCTTACGTTTCAAACTTTTTGTACTTGGCTCAATAGCACAAAACGTCCCTACAATTTGACACTTATCGCGTAAAACGTCCTTACGTTTCATTTCTTTTGCATTTTTGTCCTAATTTCAACCGTTTCATTGCGGAAAACGTCATTTTCACTATTTTGCAATGTGGAATGACTAATATACCCTCATATTTAAATAAAAGAAAAAAAGAAAAAGAAAAAAAATTGCAATTATACTCCCAAACTTTTTAAAAAGTGCAAATGAGTCCAAAAGTCTTACTAAAAGATTAAAAATGAAAAAAAAATTATGTTTCTCTCTTCTCTCCTCCTCCTTCCTCAACCTTCTCCTCCCTCCACCACCTAAACTACTAGACCCCACCACCATTCAAACTGTCTCACCTCCCTCTACAACCTCCGGTCAATGTCTGTCCGGGAACCAGCTCTACCACCACCACCATCACCACTGTTAATGCTGGCCACAACCATCAACCCCAGCATTGTAGAGGGAGGTGAGATGGTTTAAATGGTGGTGGGGTCTGGTGGTTTAGGTGGTAGAGGGAGGAAAATGTTGAGGGAGAGGAGAAGGCTGATGGTTTGAATGTTTTAATAAGGTTTTTGAACTCATTTGCACTTTTTAAAAAGTTTGGGAGTATAATTGTAGTTTTTTTTTCTTTTTTTATTTTATTTAAATATGAGGGTATATTGGCCGTTTTACATTGAAAAATGGTGAAAATGATGTTTTTCGCAATGAAACATTGAAATAAGGACAAAAATGTAAAAGAATGAAACTTAAGGACGTTTTACGCAATAAGTGTCAAACGTAAAGACATTTTGTGCTATTGAGCCAAGTATAAAAATTTTGGAACGTAAGGACGTTTTCTGCAATTAAGTGTCAAACGTATGGATGTTTTGTGCTTAAGCCTTTTAATAAGGCTTTTGGACTCATTTGCACTTTTAAAAAGTTTGAGAGTATAATTGCAATTTATTTTTTTATTTTTCTTTTCCTTTTTTTTTTTTTTTATTAAATATGAGCGTATATTTTTCATTTTACATTGAAAAACGGTGAAAATGACATTTTTCGCAATGAAACGTTGAAATAAGGGCGAAAATGCAAAAAAATTAAACGTAAGACGTTTTACACAATAACTGTCAAACGTAGGGATGTTTTGTGCTAATAAGCCTTATATTGTATGTTGATTTTGTTTGGAATCGGTTGGAATGAAAGTGACCTGCATCACTGAAATGTTGACAATTTGTATTGGAGAGTTTCATGTTATTTCGAGAATTACATGCTAGAGGATGGAGATGGAGAAGAAAGTGTCATTACATTGAGTCTTCTGAAGGTGTCATGTGAATTACGAATGTTGTTTATGTGTCTTTTTCATGTTGTTTATGTGTCTTTTTCATCTTCGATCATCCTCGAAACACTTTTTATTTACGTGTCTACTTTTCATATGTTCATTACGATGTTTGCTAAATGTTTCTCCCCTTCAGTTGTGATTTAGTTCCCTGTCATTGTGTGAATTGGTATGTCGAATTAGCTATTGCTGGAGTTGACAACGCTATGTAGTTTAGTCCCATCGTAGAATGGCCTGAAGGAATGTTGGAATATTTCATAGTTGCAGATCTAAAAGCCAATACTTTGCCGAATGCCCAAGGAAACGCCGATGTCCATCGTGCAAGCATGGATTTGAGAAATTTTTCGTGGTGGAGAAGGAGATTGCAAATGAAGGGCGATTATTTCTTTGCTGCAGTGACAACTGTGGTTTTTGGGAGTGGGTTGTAAAAGAAAAGTCAAACGGTAAAACTTCTTTATTTAACCATCCAGCTGCCGAAAGAGTTGATGATTTGTCGCAAATGTTCCAATTTTGCATTCGCGTGAACGATGAAATAGACCTTCGAATTTCGGTGAACGTGACGGTATGCAAGACAAAAGATAACACAGAGTCAAACACACGAGTGGAGGCGTCGCCTGGGTTAGTAGTTAGTAATCGAACGATGACACGAACTTTGGTATATATAGGACTATTATTACCGAATCTATGTGAAATATGTTCGTAAACAATTTGTCATGTACATTTGGAAGTGTTGTTATTTTTATGAATGAAATGATCACCCAAAACTTCATGCCTAACACTGCAAAGTACCAAGTTAAAAGTATATAAATACTCTGAGCAATAAATATAGATACTATAGAAAACATGAAGAGAAATGTCCCAATGATCTAAACCGAGGCCTTGCAAACCCAATCTGATTTGCAACGATAGAAGTGGAGCTTTTAGAAATTCCTACTATGTCGATTTTGGTATCAGCATATCCAACATAAATACATGTGAACATTGTCCACTAGGTCTACATGAGTTGAAATTCATCTGAGGCTGTGTAGTACCACTTCAAGGCTCCAACTCCTGGTTAGATGTATACAGGTTTAACGTTGTTAGGCCCAAAACTTGCTAAACATGTATACAAGTTTGACGTCGTTAGGCCCAAAACTTGCTAAACATACTGGGCACTTGTGGTGATGCGTTTCAAGAATTCCTTTTACACAAGTATTGCAAAACAGATGGAAGCATTTTGTGATAACCACCTGAAAATAACAGTTGCAAGCTCAAGAAATATAGCATGCGAGTACACCGATATAGCAGAATTTAAGTTTTGAAATACAAACATATATCTGTTCATGTGTCCTAGAATCTAGTGGGATAAATTATCCAATCCCTAGTTACTTTCAAACAACTAACAGAGAGGTTAATTTCGAAAGAGTCAACTAACTATTCCTCAACAAAACAGCAATTGAACTTTTCCAATACAAACGGAAGAATGGTTTCGTCAATCTCAAACAGCAACTGGACTTTTCTAGTCCGCCAAGGCAGAAAAACTCAAAAGAGTCCATGGCAAAAAAGTGCTACAAAGAATACCAATCAAACTAGTTAACTCACAATGCATCCGCGGTCCATTGAAACGATATAAATTGTATTTTACATAGCCCTGTCTTGATCGGTAATTATTCCAAGAGGAACTTTATTGTGTATACACTAAAGCCATGTTCTGAACAATCACACGAAAGTATTTGTGTCTTCGTTCGATACCAAACCACAACTAAGTAGTGTTGACTGTCCGTGACGATTGACGCCAACAAACGGGACAAAAGGCATGTCATACTTGTTTGTGAGGTAAGTGGTATCAAATGTAACAACGCCGAACTCCTTATATGCTTGCCTACAACGATTATCTGCCCAAAATACATTTCTCAGCCGCGAATCCTTCTCCAAATCCATGCCGAAGTAAAATCCCGAGCAATGTGCTTGCATCTTTGAAAAATATGATTGTATTGCTGCGGCATTTCCTTCTCCAAGTCTTAATCGTCTCACTTTTTTAGTGTAATTCCGACAATCTTTTTTCAAGCAACTCATGTTCTCGTATCCACCAGCTTCTACGACTGTAGAATTGTAACTTTTATGCAATGGAATTCCTGTCAAATCATTTACTTGTAGCTTGCGTTTCACATGTGCACTTAACTCTCTGTTGCATCGAAATAACCTCGACTTCGGTGGACTAGTTTCATGATTGTGGTCAAGGTGGACCGTGTTAATTTTCCAAACTCCATATATATGTGCAGATGCAAAGATTCTAGCTTTACAGCCATCTGAATAGTTGGTTGTGGCTTCAAAGATTCGCTAGTATTACCAACTCTTCGACCTTCACGGCTGCATGTCAGTGTAACATATCGTAATTCTCCTTCGTCTCCCCCCTTCGAGTTTCTTTTCTTAAAGAGAAAACCAACAACGTACGCATATTTTTTGTACAGGTCAAACATGTCCTTCAAATCGTTAAACTACGTACCCACCTCAGGTACAATCACACCGTCTCCCAATGAGGTTTTACCTTGAACTATGTTAACGGAGTCCGTCCCGTTCTCGTCATCCTCTTCCACCAAAATATCATCATGCTCGTCTGACACCTTCACCCATAATTTCTTCGACTGCAATAACATAACCAGTCACGTTCAGTACTATAGTTAATAATACAGTTAATTTCATGTATTTTCTTATAGATTTGAAATAAAAAAATTGTGAAAACTTGTTGATTCTCAGATAGAAGGTGAGATTGTGTAAAAGTTTTAAGCTTTACATTTGGAATGGATATTACTAATGTCTCCATAAGCTGAATTAGCCTCCAATGCCAATATCATTTCCCCAGTTTAGATTAGAAATGGATATGAGGCATGTTCTGATAAAGAAAAAAATTGTAAACTAGGAAAATATCTTAGCTTTCAATAAATGTCCATTCATTTGATTAACGTCAGCCGGGAATTAATCTTGAATGAAACGTTGGAGTATGATCTTTTTAAAACCACTTACCCAAGCAATCTGCACATAAGCATCCAACTCTCTTTTAGTGAAGAAATCCGGCTGCACAGGGCTAGAAACTTTCCGATTGTCTCTGGACCGAAAACTATTGCTTAAAAAGGAAAAGAAATATGTTGAAGCGGGACTAGGACCTCGAGGAGATTTTTTATCAAAACACCTGGCAGCAAGGAGAAAAGCAAAAGGATATAAATATCCTTACAAACAAACATTAGAATCTCAGTCAGGAAAAAAATAGCTTACTAATTAACGGGTTTTTTCTTCTCTTCGCCAGACCAGTAGCTGCCAAATAATCTTGCCCCAAATCGGATTCTAACATGACTAATTTCTGGAAAATTTTATGGAACACAGCTGCATTATTTTCCCAATTCTCAGCTACTGGAGAGATGTCATGTAAAAAAAATCCTTGGCTCAAATCGGATTCAAACAAAAGATAAAATTTCAAGATTAATTTTATGGAACACTTCTCCCGTTTTTCTGCTTTTCGTAAGTGGCAAAGGAACCCACACTCCCTACCATATTCTCACGTGTATTTCTCACTATCTCTCACGTGTTATCTTTTCCCTCCAATTACTAACCCACACACGTAGGAAATTTTGAAACCCTGTCAACAGGGTGTCATTCAGTCTGGATTACAAGATTAATTCTATGTAGTATCACATTCATAGTTGTCAAATCGGACTTGAACACTAACCCAAATAATACGGTGGGTTCAACAGATTTTAAATGGGTCTAATTCAATGATTTTCTGACAGAACTCATCGGTTCGATCCGAATTTTATAACACTGATCACATGAAATCAATAGATCTCGGTTTCTTCACATAATGAATGAAAAAAAAAAAAAAAAAGAGAAAGCCCACTGAAAAAAAAGAAAGAAAAGAAAAGAGAGAGAAATGTGGCAACACATAATGCAACTTGTACCTCATGCAAACGCCCTAACTATGTATCCACACATGCACCCCAACACGTTGCACTTTGATTTCTCTTTTAAAACTCCACCTCATCATCAAATCTCTCTTCAATCAATCCCCTCTTTCTCTCTTCTTCCTCTCTCGCACACACCACACAGTCAATTTCTTCACTCCACTACCATTTCCATGGCGGATCGTGATCGTCCACAGCCCCACCAAGTCCAAGTTCACACTCAGTCACGCTTCGATCAAGGCGGCGGGATGAAGTTCCCACAAAAGGGTCCATCAACTAGCCAAGTTTTGGCAGTCGTCACTCTCCTCCCTGTCGGTGGAACCCTACTGGCACTTGCCGGACTGACCCTCTTCGGAAGCCTTATTGGCCTTGCCGTCACCACCCCTCTTTTCATCATCTTCAGCCCGGTTCTTGTTCCGGCCGCCATTCTCGTTGGCCTTGCTGTCACTGCTTTCCTTACTTCTGGTGCCTTTGGTCTAACCGGGCTGTCGTCGCTTTCTTGGGTTGTGAATTCGTTAAGGCAGGTTACTGGGACCATGCTGGAGCAGGTGGATTACGCGAAGAAGCAGATGGCAGATGCGGTCGCGCACGTGGGGCAGAAAACGAAGGAGAGTGGGCAGACGATTCAGCAGAAAGCACAGGAAAGCAAAGAAAGTAGCGGTGGTAGAACTTGAAGATGGATGATGGTACATAATTAAGATCCAGCTTCCATGGCTCGAATAAATGCTTGTTGCTGTTTTTTCTAAGTTTCTTGTTTTGAGTGTGTGTATGTGTGTTTAATCTGTTGCTTGCTTTCTGTGGAATGTAAAGGAGAAACATTTGCAAAATGTGATCTTTTATCATTTGTGCAATTACTTCATGTTTTTCAATCTTAATAATTACTCCTTGTTTAGTGGGAATTAAAATCAGATTTTGAATAAATTTTGATAAAAAATGATGAATTGATTAATTGATAAAAATTGATTAATTGATGATTGAACAGTCGCTGTCTCAGAAATTTGTGGCTAAAATTGAAAGTTGATTTTGATTTAGATTAAAATTTTAATTTTATCCCTTGTTTGTCTCCCTTTAAAATAAATTTTTTTTTTTTAATTTTCATAATTATTTTCAACCATGTATTCACACAATAATCAAACAATATCTAAAAAATTCATTATTCAAAACATCATTTTTCTCGCACCCCAAACAGGGATTGCATCGTCTGAGTGATTAGATTTGCAAAAGAAACTCAGAAACAAACTCAGGTAAGGTGATATCATCGCCCGGAAATCGAAATCTCCGGCGCAGTTCGCCATCTCTAGATGTCACTTGAAATATGGAAGGTTAAGCTTAGGAAAAAAATTGATAAATATAAGCACTAAAAAATGTTGTATATTGAGGATTGCATATACAATTTTCTATTATCTAAGCCTCTGTTTGGTTTAGCATAAAATGTATGTTAAAATTTAAGCCTAAGTCAATACTTAATTTTAAATATTAATTTCTTCACAATTTTTTTTTATTTACATATTATCAAAATTTATTAAATATTTTATTTTTATGAAACCAAATAGTGGCTAAATTCAATTTCTTGGACTCAGTATTGTCTTGGGCCCACATTATCCATTGACCAACTTAAGTCCCACAATTGAGGAAATTAGACATTTTTATTTTAACTTTTCATTATAAAAACCAGAGTTTAAATTTATTCTTTCAATTGGATTAAAATCTCAAGTCAAAATCAACAATTAATTTTAACCACACATTTCATTGGATTTACAACTTTTCAATCACATATCTCATCAGCTTTTATCAAAATATACTAAAAATTTGATTTGCCAAACAAGGCTAGCTAGATATATACTACAACTCATTTTATCTTCACACAATCCCACATTATCATTTAATCAAATGTTCCCTCATTTTTCTAGGTTCACACCCCAACCCCTCTCCACCTTCATCCAGCCATCATCACTTACACAAATGGCACTGAAAACGTGTAATTACATACCAGGAGCGGAGCTAGGTTGTCCATCGACAACTTCGAAGGTGATTTTGAGGATGGAGGGAAGAGGGATAGAGTGATCAAGGTGGCTATTATTTAGATGGTGGAACAACGATAGGTGGAGGGTTTGATGTAGGAGATTTCTCCATTAGTAACCAGAGCAGCATCCACTCGAATTATTACTTTGGAGTACTTTGGTTGGTGTTGGGGGAGGTGATAGTTGTGAAAAAAATGTGATTCGTAACACCATTTAACAGATGTCACAAAATGTGATTACCAAATTTTCGAAAAAATTCATCAAGTTTGTTAAATTTAATGTGTATTTTGAAATAATGATAATTATGATTAGGCGTATGTGAAAATTCATATGAAACTAACCATTCATTTCCCAAACCAAACCTTCAATAGGCAAATTATAAATTATTGATAACACGAAGAGCAGTGGATCGGAGATAATAAGAGTTCATTTGACATGATTTTTGAAAACTCAAAAAAAAAAAAAAATTCAAATTTCAGAAGCTGCTTTTAGATTTATTTGACTAATTTTATGAAAATATTTTTCTAGTTCGAAGAACTTTTATAGTATATTGATACAATTTTACTTCCACTAAAAGCACTTTTATAATAGAAAGCTCTTTTAAAATTTAATTTCTCTATGTCCTTTTCAAAGCTCTTCTATGGTAATCAAATGCAAATACCATACCACACTAGAATTATTGATAAAAGGAAGAACAGTGGGTTCAAGTTATGAATATGATGTTGAAATTAATATTTTATTTTGAAGAAATCTATAGAATAATTTATAAATTGATAACCAAATCAAATTATGTATGCAGTTAATTTGGTTCAAAGTACCGTTTTAGCTTAAAAGTAATATCGTTTAAATAAATATATTAGTTTGAATTTCACCATAACACTTAAAATTGAACAGAGTCGAATAAAACTCCATCCAAAAAATAAGCAAGTCATTAACGGTTTTTTCCAACGTTTTTATGACAATTTTTTTTAACGGTTAAAACTAAAATTTCTTTTAAGTGAAATCTTTGCATTAAAAGACGAAATTCAACTCTGACAATATAAAAAATAAATAGATAAATTGCACCAACCACTGTGTATATAAAAATATAGATCTTATTCAGAATCCAGAGCAGCAAAGCTGGATAGAAGAGATGGAAGGCGAAATTCAATTCGAATCAGATTGGAACTGATCAAAACCAGATAAAATTTATAAAGAACTGGGTACTTTTAATCACTCCTAAAATAAAACAAGATGTTCTGTACTTCTAACATGAATCATCAACTAAGATTCATGGCTGAGGAATTCTGGAAAACTTTCATAAGTTCATTCTTTATAATCCGTACAAGTGACCAACTTTCTCAGCCTGGGAAGCCTATTCTTCTGTCCAAAATCCAATTTGCATGGAATTATTCTCTTCAATAAGACCATTTACTTCGGTTAAGATGATTTTGAATTTGATTACAAGGGAAGGAAGGGCTCTAGATTTCTTGATAGTCCCAGTAAAAAACAGAAATTAGCTTCTGTAGGAGTTAAATGTACTTTCCTGTCACATTTTTGAATAAACGAGTAAAGATCCATGCCTACAATAAAACAGAAATGCAATGCAATGCCCACTCATTGAAAAACACCTTCAAGTATTTATGAACTCTACGAATTTGTTTGAAAATCATCCCAAATGAACCTAACCTACATGCAACAAGGAAACAAAATAAAATTACCGGTGACCAACTTTTCTCATCTCTATCAGCTTCTAATTTAGGGAGCGACATAATGTAAATATCAAATAGTGTCAATATACCAAAACCACAGAGAATCAAATGTTCAAGGGATATAGCTCAAATGAAAATTCATTCCTAGAAATACCTCGAAATAACATGATCTGTTACAGGTGCCAATGGCTGACAGTTGAAGAATTCCTATCTGCATGTCCTGAAAATAAAAACACAAAACTGATGCCAGATTTTAGCTACAGCTGAATGACATGAAATTGGGTTTAATTTGAGATGAACTTTACCTCACTGTACAACCTGATTCAGCTTCAAGAACAGGAACTTCTTCAAGTTGACTGTTCTTTGCCTGAAACTGTGGTTAAGCTCAACTTGGAATCTTTGCCCTGATTTACAAAATCTAAATCACTTTCTTTTGTTGGATTTTCATATTCAACACTGCCTAAGGAAGAAGTTTTATCATGAGCAGATGTAGCTTCTCCACTAGACTGAATATTAGCGCCCGAAGGACTATCAGAAGAAGCTGCAGAATTTCCAGAGCCACCAATGTTTTTGCTAGAATTACTTGACGTAACAGCTTCTCCACCAGATTGAAAATTAGCATCTGAATGCGTATCAGGAAGAGCTGAAGAATTTCCGGCACCACCAATGTTTTTGCTAGAATTACTAGAAGTAATCCACATAAACCGCAAATTGTGGCCTTGCCAGCATTTCCCATTCAAGAATGCCTTCTCAGCAGAATGCCGTGTCGTAAAAGAGACACGAGCTCCAGCATTTGATGGCAGCGAAGCATTACTAGTTTCTTGAGGCTCAGACTCTTCCAGTTCCACAGAGGAAAGATCCCCATAACTAGAGAAGTGTTCCTCTAAAGCAGCAACCTAATAAAGAGACAGCCATTTTTTGACCCATTTATCATGTAAAGAAGAAAACCAAGAACGCACTTGAAAAGACCGAGGCATAAGCCAATGAGGCAATGACCCCATGCTCAGCTTAAAGTGATAAAATATGTGCAACTCCAATCAAAAAAAAAATAACAGAAACTAGAGTTACTCCCCCCTCTCATCCCACAACAAGAAGAACAAATGGTACAAGTCAACCACAGAGATCACTGACACGCTTGCAAGAATGCAATGCGTGTGTAGTCATTTAATATGTATGAAACTGCGGGAGTCAACTAGAGGTAAAATAGCAATAAAAAATTTGCATATTTGTTCACGACATCTCACACACATGCCTGTCATGAATTCTTGGTGTGCAAACTCTCGTTTGTTGACCTCTCCTATTCATCAACCAAGAGAAAAAATTAAGAAAAGTATATGACAAGAATGACAGAGAAATTACATTCGCAAGGCCATCAGGTAAGGGCAAAACAACTTTGAATGCGGTAGGGCGATTGTCCAGTTTGAACCTATTGATCAAAAACGGTGCCCGAGCCCCTACAGGGGCCAGTGGACAAATTAAAGGTCTCGAACTAGGAGGTTCCTGCACAGATGCAGTAGGATTTGAAGTGGAACTATTTGGCGTAGCATACTCGGCAGATTTTCCAGCAACCACATTAGCTCTTGGTGTTAATCCGGAGGTTTCAGCTTCCACAGGATCAGCTAGTGCTTCCCCTACAAGTCTTTTGGTGGCCGAATCTGATGATACATCTTTGAAGCCTGTAGCCTGCAGAAGTATAAAATCTTAAGCGTAGCCAATCATATATTGAACAGGAAAAAGGGTACACAATTTACAATCTTACATCTTTTTACTACTCTTTTAAGAAGGGGAAATCCGTAATTTAGTAAATGCAAAGAAGCAAGAAAAGCAACAACTAGCACGAACACAAACCCCGAACCCACCCCAATGCATCTCTGGAAGTAAAGTTCACACTGAACCATTAAACACACGTCATATTTACTCTCACCACTTCAGAATTTATGATTTATACTCAAGTACAAAAACTAAATGTTTTGAAAAATATCAAGAGCACAATAGATCATATCAGGAAATTAAGATTTGATTCAGGCATGCCAATACTGATTATACATGGTAGCTTCCGGTATACTTCCCTGCATGGCTAAGGATGTTTCTGATCAAATATGTGTAAACGTTCGCAGATGGTTCACAATGACCTCAATATTGACAGCTACTATGCACTTTTGTCTTCCCTTTACCCTTTTTTCATTAGGATAAATTAGGGTCAGACATGAGTTGATGGGCAGACTCGTCACCTATTTCACACTCCCACGTCAAATCAATAGCCATGTGTGACGGATCGCAAGGTGATGTCCTAAAATCTAGCATGGCACAGGGATGTCACCTAAAATGGTGGGGAAATGACTAATATCCATGGTGGCTGGTTCATGTCCAGGTCATGCCTAGAAAATTCGGGTGTGACTGCAGTCACTGCGACACAGGCTGCAACACGGGCAAATATCGCAGTGCATTACAGGTGCAGCCTCCCAGACGCAACGAGGACATGGCCGACATTGATCGCAGTCGCGTCGCACGACGCAGCAGACAAAGAACACAAAATGCAGGCTGCCTGACATGGGGAGTGACATGGGCGCGACATGGGCAGTAAATCCCAGCATACCAGGCGATTTTCTGGAGGAAAATACCATGGGCAGATTGCTGGGATATTTTGGGAGACTTGTACAAGTTGATTACTTAACCCACTTGCCTAAGAAAGACCAAGGAAGGAAGAGAAATGCAAATTGATGACTATGAAAGGGACATTAATCCCATGGGATTTTTGTAGGGAAAATCCACTTGCAAGAAGCAAAGTCCAAGTTTGCTTCTCTTGGTCTAAGGAGGTTTAAGTTAACTTTCAATCAATGGGGGCCCTTGGATGGGGATTGATCTTAGCCCTTGAATCCAAGGAGGTTTGCCTATAAATAGAGATGAAGTCTCATTTGTAAAGTATGTAGAAATTGTGGTAGAATCTCATGTAGAGTTTATGAGAATTCATTAGACTATATTGGAATTTTTATAAAGAGAAGTTTTCTCCCAAACTTACTTGTTTCTCGATATTGTCTTTACTTCCAAATACTCTACTCAATTAGTTTGTCTTGATTTAGCCTACAAAGTTGAATCATTTTGGGGGCGTCAAAAGGCTGACTTAGCGCTTTCTCGTAGGGACGGGAATTGTGTTGCGTTAAGGCCGCACGGTGTCTATTTTTTCTAGTGTAAGAAATCTAGTCCCCGTGACAAGTGGTATCAGAGCGGGTTCGTCAAGTGATAAGTTGTTATCATGACGGATTCACAACAAACTGTTGAGGTTAAGGAAAGGGGACGTGGCGTTGCCCCAAGTGAAGCAAAGAAGACACGGAGCAAGAGTAAGACTCGGGAGACGATTGCCATGGAGGGCAAACTTGATCCAATCATCGCAAATATGGGTGATAGGCTCGAATCTCTTGAAAACTCCTTGGAGGCATTGGAGGAGCACTCCATTGGAAAGCTAGAAACTCTCCAATCTAATGTCCAAGAGGTGTTGGACGTACAAGCATCATTGGAGAATGATGTCCAAACGGTGAAATGTGATGTCCAAGCTATGGTAGCTCGACAAGCCGCGATGACGGAAGATTTTGGTAGACTCCAAGCCAAACTCTTAGATGCCGTGACCGCCGTACAAGGTCAAGGAAACCAATCATCCTTGATAATGGAGCGTATGAGCAAGGAGCTTGAGCAATACAAACATTCTACCGCTAGTTCAAGCGGAGGTGCCGCTACTAGTGTTGTTGCTCCAAGGATCGAGTATCCAAAACCGAAGAATTATGACGGACGACGTGATGCCTTGGAAGTGGAAAATTTCCTATGGCAAATGGAGGTCTACTTTGAAGGCGTTAATCTTATGGAGGAATCCATGAAGGTGCGAACCGCTTCAATGTACCTCTCGGATGTTGCGGCGTTGTGGTGGCGTCGTAAACATGGTGAAATTGCGCGGGGAGCTTGCAACATTAACACATGGGATGTGTTCAAAAGGGAGCTCAAAAGGCAATTTTACCCGGAGAATGTCGTCTACGAAGCTCGCAAGAAGTTAAGGATGTTGAAACATATGGGAACAATTCGTGACTATGTCAAAGAGTTCACGACCCTTGTGTTTCAAATCCCAAGCATGCCGGAGGAGGACTCACTATTTTATTTCCTAGATAGATGTGCTAGTTGGATGCGACGTGAGTTGCAACGGTGCGATGTCAAGTCCGTAGATGAAGCTATTACGGTAGCCGAGTCCTTGACGGAGCTTGAAGAAAGTGCCGAGTCGGAAGCTAGAACCATCAAGCCCGCCAAAGGGGATTTTGGGGGATATCATGAAAACTCCGGGAAGGCCATGCAATGGGACAAGCCCGACAGGAGGCAAAATTCCAAAGTTGATTCTAGACCCGGCGGCAACACGCAACCTTCTTGGAGGAAGGAGTATGCTGAAAAGAAAGGGAACAATTTCACACCTCGTGGTTGCTTTCTTTGTAAAGGACCGCATCTCATGAGGGATTGTCCTAAGCGAGGATCATTGGCATCCATCTCGGTGAGCCAACCGGAAGTAGCACATAGCCAAGATGGGGTTGAAGCTCGGATGAATTCACTCCAATTGCTTGATGCTACCGAAGATATTTCCCTAGGGACACAACGTCTTTCGGGAATGAGATTAGTTGAAGTCCTTGAGGATAATGAGGACGCAATGCCTATGGAGTTACCGGGAGAACTACCGAAGGGGGACATTGATGAATCATTGTCCAAAGAGTCCAAAAATGGGAGCATTGATGTCCAATCATTTGACAAACGTGGGGACGTTACGACCGAAGGAGTCGTCCATCCGAGGAACCAAAGCATTGATGTGGAGGGTGAAGGTTGGTGTCAAAAGGAGGACAACGCAAGGCATGATGTACTTGAAGAAAATGCAACACACGTTCCGCTACGAGGGCGTTAGCGGATTAGCTGAGGGAGATTGTGACGGATCGCAAGGTGATGTCCTAAAATCTAGCATGGCACTGGGATGTCACCTAAAATGGTGGGGAAATGACTAATATCCATGGTGGCTGGTTCATGTCCAGGTGTCACGGGCAGCAGCTTTACTAAAGCCCCGTGACGCTATCGCAGCCGCTGCACTTCGGCTGCACATTGTAAATATTTCATTTAATTGTAAAATAGTTAGAAATTAGAAAATTTTAGTATGATTCCTCGGCCAAAAGACGTCACTGGTGTCATTTGGGTTTTTGTTGCTAAGTCTATTGTAGGGGGTATTAGTCTTTCAAAAATCTTTCAAGCTTTCTAGTTTTCGCCCCCTGCACTAGCCATTGTAATTTCCTGTTTTCAATCAATTGTAATTTCAAACTTTCTAGCAATCAATGATCAAGTTTAATTCAATACATTTCAATTTCGTGTTATAAGCTTTCTTTAAAATGTAATCAAATTTACTTTCGTCCCGGAACGATCGAGAAAATGCGGAAGGTAGTCTAGCGGAGCAGACTACTGCCGCACGGTGTCCCTTTCTGCGCTAAGAAGAAAGAACCCGTGAAAGTTGGTATCAGAGCTGCGGCTCAAGACCCTCGATAAGAAAGCTATGGATACAATAGAATCGGACACCACGGAGGTGGTGGATCCTCAAAAGAGGACTACGAAACAGCGTTTGGAGGCGCTGGAGATGACAAACACTAGGTTGTGTTCGGTCATGGAGGGCCTTGGAGAAAAGGTCGAAGTGGCAGAGACGGAAACTCGGGAAGTACGCATCCAACTGGATGAATGCCAAGAAGCTTGCGCAGCTATGACCGAAACTGTTTCTAGCATACCTGATCTACAGGAAGAAGTGGGAACGTTGAGAGCTCAACTAGTAGTGCTTCAACGCGCGTTTGGCAATGGGCAAGCCGCCGTACAAGAGTCTATGCATAGGCTCAAAATTCCAGAACCGTGTACCTATGGAGGGGCACGCGATGCTAAAGAAGTTGAGAACTTCTTGTTCGATATGAAACAATACTTTCTTGCAGCTTCGATTCAAGACGAAGCGAGAAAAGTTACTACGGCTACCATGTATCTAGGTGGAGATGCAAAACTGAGGTGGCGAACGAAGTATGCTGATATTCAGGCCAACAGGGTCCGAATAGATTCTTGGGATCTTCTCAAGGAAGCAATCAGATCTCAATTTTTCCCAGAGAATGTGGAATATGAGGCACGTCGGGCCTTACGAGAACTGAAACACACAAGCTCCATCCGGGAGTACGTGAAAGCCTTTGCAGGACATATGCTGAATATTCGAGATATGTCGGAAAAGGACAAGCTGTTCACCTTCATAGAAGGGTTGGAACCGTGGACACGCACGGAACTTCAGAGACAGAAGGTCACTGATTTGAGCGCGGCTATGGGAGCTGCTGAATGTTTAAGCGACTATCAACCGAAATCGAGAGAGGATCGACCTTCGGGAAGTAGTCAATCTGTAGAGGGTGGAAAGAGACCTTACAGACCCAGCTCGAACTCAAATGGGGGAGAGCGTTACTCTCAGAATCAGGGAGGAGCCTATCAAGGCAACCGTCAGGGTAACAACTGGAACCAAGGAAAAGCAAAGGAGGGCAGATCTGATGTTGCTCCTAAACTGAAATGCTTTTTATGTGAAGGACCACATCGCGTGGCGGAGTGTCCTCAGAAACGGATGGTGAATGCATATTGTCAACTAGCAGGTGGCGGAACCAAGTCGAAGCAAGGTACCCCGCAAGCTAGCTGTCATGGCGAGACCGACTCCGAAGAGGACGAGGATGTAGTTGGTGCATTCTCACATCGGTGCAATACACTATTGCATCGAGTTACTAAAAGGGACGATGGTCCCTCGAAAGAGTCGAAGATGGAGAAATCGAAGGCTCGCACTTGTAGGGCGAAAGGCCTGATGTACATTGATGTGAGGATCAATGGAAAGCCAATCAGGGCTATGATTAGGGCTGGGCAATATGTCCGAACCGGAACCGAACCGAATCGAACCGAACCGAGCGGGTTTTCTTAACTTAAAAACCCGAAGAACCGAGAACCGAAGAACCGAAAAATTTTGGTTCGGTTCTCGATTCTAGACCTAGAACCGAAGAATCGAATAAGAACCGAATTTTTTTTGATAAATCAATTTATTTTATTTTTTCTAAACAAATTAACAATTTTTTGTTTTAACTATTTGATATATATATATATATATATTCCTTAACCTAACACAGGTTTAATTTTGGGTTAGTTTGTAGTTTTGTTTTTATTTCCTATTGGACTTAGTTTAGATTGGGTTTGATTTCAGTCTTGGGCTAGGCTTTAGTTGATATTTTAGCCATTCATGGTTGGGTTTAGGATTTAGTTGCTAAGATCGAATTTCGTATTTGTATCTACTTCTTGTTATTAAGCCCCTGTTTGGCCAGCATTCTTGTGAAGAAAAAATGAAGAATTTGACCATTTTTTTCAAATTAGTGGGCCCCTCCCTCTCACAAGTTGGTCAAATATTTCGGCTGGCCCCATGTCTAACGGTAAGAAAATTTCTAGAAATGGGAAAAAAATGCCCTCCAAATAGGGGCTAATATTAGTATCTACTTTCAGGTGTATTTATGTAGTATTATTTTAAATATTAAAAAATTTAATTATAGTACGGAACCGAACCGAACCAAACCCGAACGGTTCCAAAATTATATTTGGAACCGACGGTTCCATTTACTAAAGAACCGAAAATTTCTGGAACCGAAAAAAATCGAACCGAACCGACCCGCGCCCACCCCTAGCTATGATAGATACCGGTGCTACCCACAACTATGTTGCAAGTACCGAAGTAGAGCAGCTCGGACTTTCTCTAGAAAGAGGTAAAGGAAAGGTCAAAGCAATCAACTCCGTTGCTCAACTGATAGCGGGAGTAACGAAATCTGTGTCGATCAAAGTAGGTCACTTCGAGGGGAAAACGAATTTGTCAGCAGTTCAGATGGATGATTTCAAGCTCATTTTGGGATTGAAATTTCTTCGGGACACGAAAACAGCATTGTTGCCGCATTCTGACTCACTAGTGATGATGGGGAGTAAACCATGCGTTATCCCCACATAAGCTACGAAGGCAGGCGAGAAGGGTATCTCGACCATGCAATATAGCAAAGGTTTCAAGAGGAATGAATCCTCATTTTTGTGCACTCTTCGATTAGAGGAGATCGAAGAGGTGACTGGTCCTATTCCAAAGCATGTCAGAAGGAGTGTTGAGGAATTCGAGGACATCATACCGGATGAGTTGCCAAGGAGGGCAATTGATCGCGGGATTGAACTTGATCCAGGTGCCAAACCTCCCAGCGAGGCACCATACCGTACGACTCAGCCGTAGCTTGAAGAGCTTCATGCAGGTCATCAGAAAAAGGCAGGCTTACTGGAGCCCCTTTCCGTCCCAAGTAGACCAGTCGAGAGTGGATCGATGGATTACATTGGTGGATTGCCAAAATTAGGAGATTTTGGCGCTATCACGGTCGAGATGGACCGCTTTTCTAAAAAGGCAACTGTTACCACAGCGCCCAAGTATGTATCAGCCGATGAGACAGCTCAACTCTTCTTCAAACATATTGTCAAATACTGGGGATTGCCTAACAACATTGTCAGTGATCGGGATTCTCGAGTTACTGGCATACTTTGGACCAAGTTGTTCAAACTTCTTGGCCCAACTTTGAGCATGAATTCTAGTTTTCACCCACAATCAGACGGACAGACAGAGCGCTTCAAATATATGCTGGAAGACTATTTTCGGCACTTTATCTCTGCTCCGCATGAAGTTTGGGTAAAACTTTCGGATGTGGCCCGGATGTGTTTCAATGCTCAAGAGACCTCTTCTCCCAACAAGAGTCCTTTTGAGATTACTACTGGCCAGCAACCGTCACTCCCTCATACTGCAGACATCAATCAGAAACAGTATAAGAAGTCTGAAGATCTGAAGCGACTTGTGTTTAAATTGAAAAGATCAGAAATGAAGGTTGCTGAAAAGATTCTTGGCCATCGAGCTTCTAGGAATTATCTTCAAGAATACTTGGTCAAATGGAGCGGATGCAACAACGATAAGAACAAGAAACGGCTCAGAGGACTTCGCCAAAGCAAATGGGGGAGAATGTCACGAGCAGCAGCTTTACTAAAGCCTCGTGACGCTATCGCAGCCGCTGCACTTCGGCTGCACATTGTAAATATTTCATTTAATTGTAAAATAGTTAGAAATTAGAAAATTTTAGTATGATTCCTCGGTCAAAAGACGTCTACTGGTGTCATTTAGGTTTTTGTTGCTAAGTCTATTATAGGGGGTATTAGTCTTTCAAAAATCTTTCAAGCTTTCTAGTGTTCGCCCCTTGCACTAGCTATTGTAATTTCCTGCTTTCAATCAATTGTAATTTCAAGCTTTCTAGCAATCATAATCAAGTTTAATTCAATGCTTTTCATTTTCGTGTTGTAAGCTTTCTTTAAATTGTGATCAAATTTACTTTCGTCCCGGAACGATCGCGGTGTCCCTTTCTGTGCTAAGAAGAAAGGTAACCCGTGAAACCAGGTCATGCCTAGAAAATTCGGGTGTGATCGCAACATCATGCGACACAGCCGCAACATAGGCGATCATCGCAGTGCATTGCGTGCGGCTCCCAGACGCAACAGGACATGGCCGTACATAGATCGCAGTCGCGCTACGACGCAGCAAAGACAAGAATACGTAATGCACGTGCCGCCTGACATGGGGAGTGACATGGGCACGACATGGGCTACTAATCCCAGCATACCAAGCGGTTTTCTGGAGGAAAATACTATGGACAGATTGCTGGGATATTTTGGGAGACTTATACAAGTTGATTACTTAACCCACTTGCCTAAGAAAGACCAAGGAAGGAAGAGAAATGCAAATTGATGACTATGAAAGGGACATTAATCCCATGGGATTTTTGTAGGGAAAATCCACTTGCAAGAAGCAAAGTCCAAGTTTGCTTCTCTTGGTCTAAGGAGGTTTAAGTTAAGTTTCAATCAATGGGAGCCCTTGGATGGGGATTGATCTTAGCCCTTGAATCCAAGGAGGTTTGCCTATAAATAGAGATGAAGTCTCATTTGTAAAGTATGTAGAAATTGTGGTAGAATCTCATGTAGAGTTTATGAGAATTCATTAGACTAGATTGGAGTTTTTATAAAGAGAAGTTTTCTCCCAAACTTACTTGTTTCTCGATATTGTCTTTACTTTCAAATACTCTACTCAATTAGTTTGTCTTGATTTAGCCTACAAGGTTGAATCATTTTGGGGGCGTCGAAAGGCTGGCTTAGCGCTTTCTCGTAGGTACAGGAATTGTGCTGCGTTAAAGCCGCACGGTGTCTAGTTTTTTCTAGTGTAAGAAATCTAGTCCCGTGACACGTCTCTAAGTAAGAAGTCCATGGCAAATAAAACAGAAGCTCTAATATATATCAAATGCAGGTTCCAATGACAGACATTAGAAACACACAGTTAATAGGGAAGCAAAGGTACAAAGACTTGAGCAGAGAAAACACCAAACTTACTAGCTTAGAAAATTTCTTTTATTTTAGACTAAATTAAAGATGTAATGAATTACCTGTTTCTCAAGTTTGTTCAGCTGGCACCGGAAATCATTTCGTTTCTGATCAAGCATCAGCTGCTTCTTACGGAGTTCTTCCTTCAAAACCTCTAAACTCTCCAGCTTGTTTTGTAAAAAAGGTGGGCCTTTGGGACTACTGGAAACAACAGGCCTGTGATGATCATGAGCTAGCACTTGAGCAACAGAAGGATGGGCATTACAGTCCTTGCCACCTACAGAATGAGAATTTTCCTTTCCTTTGTCAGGAGCAGATGGATGGGGAAGAGCCGGACAATGTGTTACTCCACGGGGAGTAGTGGGTACATTACTGCTGCCACTTACTCTATCATCAGGAATGTTGTCCCTATTTGCCCACCAGAGCTTGATAAATCGATTACCCATTACAGCATCAGGTGCCTTAAAAGCAGCTTCTGCTTCTTCCCGCTTAGAGAATTGGACAAAAGCTCGTTCGCTATTAAAGGGGATATAAATGTCAATGACCCTACCAAATTTTTGAAAATGTGAAAGAAGAGCCTCCTTTCTGTTATCTTTCAGAGGAATGCCTTTGACAAATAGGGTGCGAAGTGCCTTATGAGATGGCTTTCGGACATCATGTCCAGATTCACTTTGTTGCTTGAAAGACATTTCCTTAAATTGAGGACCATTTAGATTCACATTCATCTTTTTACCATGATCTGAAGCATCTCGAGAACCAGTGATTAAAGGTTCCAGATCTTTGCTCTCAGTTTCAAGATTAGAGTAAGTCATTGAAGAATTGATTTTCTCCTTTAGTCCTGATCTATTTCGTGACCTATCTATTCTTCCCCACACAGATGAATTTTGGGATCCAGCAGTAGCAGCATTCCTGGTTGCACGCTCATCATCAAATACTGCTGAAAACCCAACCAATTGATGATTGGAGGGATCAGTATCCAAGAAAGACTTTGTCTCATCCACATTGCAACGATTAAGTGCTAGGACTGCTGCTGGTGTTTCAGTATGATCATTGGTCCATAAAGGCTGGTCAGGATCATAGACGTCAGAACCTCCTGTCATAGGACCACCAATAAAACCATCATTCAGGCCCAAACCATCATCAGTCATTGCAACCTTGCTACTTTTTCCATATGAAGCTCTGCCATTCATTAATGTGCCAGAAGGAGCAGGTACATTAACTGCAGGTAGAGTGCCTTGTCCAGCAGGAGTTACAAGACGCTGTGAGCCAGGAAGTGAAACGGGGAGATTGAATTGCGAAAGGGACTGCAATTTCAGAGATTATGACGACTTAAACAATCAGTCCTTTATCCAATTAAACAATTGAATGGAAAAGCACAATAGCTTGAGACACATTATCATGGCATATCATTACCAACAAGTACACAACTTGAGAATAGCTATTCATTGACAAATTAATAAATGGATGCAGACAGACAGACAGTCAGACTTTCAGAGGAAGGCTTGCCAAACAGTGATTTACATTCAGATCAAAATAATCATCAATACAATTGAGTGTGCCAGCAATGCTAGAAGCGTTGGATATACATTTTCTCTCCCTTCTTGCCCGTGATCTATCTATCATTTTTTCTATTTCCTCGAAATCATGTCCAGATTGCTGTAGGTCTTCTTCTACATAGGGATCCACATTTACTCAGCTTACTCTCTCACTTTTCCAGTAACATCACACCAGTTCTTCTTTTTACAATCAACTGTCTCCCTCTACCAACATTAGCCATGCGAACACATCTACTGGTACTTATTATATTTTGTGATTTCAATATTTCTACAAAATTGATTTGTTTATCAATACTTTCTTCTATGCCAAAATTTGATGTATTTCATAAAACATTATCCTTTCATTCCAAGAGCTGGGAAACATTTCGTTAGATTATTTTTATAGTTTTGCATTATGTTTATGTAGATTTTGAATTGAGGTTGGCTATGCTGTACCAATTTCAAACCTGTAAAGGTGCTTCTATAGTTAATTCACATTTTTCATGATTAATTTATTAGATACGAATATTCAACTTCAAAATCTGTTTTACCTGTACTGCAGAAGACGTGTTGATCTTCTCTCAAATTTATGTAAAATATTGGAGGTAAATGGGAAGCATTCAACTACACCACTTCCAAAATGGACATCCGTGCTAACATTGAAATATTAATGCAAAATTTTAGAAACAAAAAATAAAGTTCACTGTTATCCGCTTTGACAGTTCCGTATTTGCAATGGTGGTTGTATCATTCCGTAATAGGAAATTAGGAAGTTCCTAGTCAATGTCAAACCAAGAGATTCCTACCTCTATATTGAAAAAGGATTAAAAAGACAAATTCCTCAGGTGGTGTGGTTTTCTCATTAAAAGTATGTGGCTAGTAGATAAACTATGACGTGAAAGCATAAACTGACATCTATAAATTTTATCACGGATCATTCAGGACATTGTTATACATAATAATTCAATACATTTTGTAAGTCAATCTCTACCATGCATTTGTGAGTGGGTGGGTGAGGGGGGGGGGGGGGGGGGGCTAGTGCTTTCCACGTGAATGAAGAAATGGAATGCAAGTGCTAACTCCCCTTTTGAATAATGAATCATCTGATTTATTTAGTACTTGGTATGCTGGATTTTCACAGATCACCACAAACATTCCATAACTCAAGCTAATTCAGAAATAAGAATTTACAAGCAGACAGATCAACATACCTGAACATCTTCAACAACTATACGATTGACACCATGCTCCATTGGGCACATGTCTCCTCTTAGACAAAAACCACGCTCCTCGAAGTCTCTACACCTTTGTTGAGGGATGACGATATTCATTCCAGGACTGAGAGATGGTCTGAGCGTTCCCTGAAAACCTAGGGGGTGAAGTGCATCGAGGGCACCATTAGATATCCCTGGAACCAGTCCAAATGCATTCCAAGATGTACTATGTGCATTAGAAATGTTTGGAAGCCCCCTCCCTGAAAAGATACTAGAATGCATAGTACCGGGCTGAACCAGTTGCGACGCAATATCAGAAGAGCCAAGCCTGGAATCACAGAGTCCCCAGGAACTAAGTTCCCTTCCCCTACCCCTAACAGGAACAGCTTCACCTGACATTGATTGGTTCCCCTTGTTCCTATACTTCAAATCTATACTAGAACAAGAGGTTGGGTTTGGACGTCGCTTCTCAAACCTCCCAGATAATGTACCCCCTGATTGAGAATCACATCCACCACATGTGTAACCATTTTCAAAGGGCTTATTTCTTTTCCTATATGTTCTAGTAAAAACTTCATCCAGCCCTAGAGATTGAGAATGAGTCTCCTTTTTACGATGCTTATGGTTACGATCATCGTCTTCATCTTCACATTCACTAACTTCCTTCTCCTCAGGATCACTGAGACAATCAGAAGGTGAAAGACCCGGCTTTGGAGAAGAAACTTTCAGCTCCATGGAATGCTTAAATTCAGCTATTAATTTGTCAAGATCCTCAAAAACTATATACTTATATTGAATAAAGCAATGGGTCACTCCATTAGCAAAATGAATTTCTGATGGCTCCAGTACCTAGAAGGGGAAAAGTAAATAACAAGGAGAAAAACATTTACAAAAAACTTAAGTGCATTAGCGCCAGAAAATAAAGATGTGAAACCTTCGTAATATTAGTAATATCAACAGTCATGATAACTCAGGGCTAATAAATCAATTTAAACATATAATTTAACTAGCTTAAATTGTCAAAGCCACTAGCTCAGAACAAATCAAAATCTTTTGACCAGTTCTCTACCAAAGAATAAGGCGGTTTTTGTTCATTTTGGAATAGAAGGAAGAAAACATGCTCGATAATGCACTCACAATATTTGATTTAATCAAAAAGACGCTGATTCAAGTGTATATCCGCCAACATGAATAGTAATCTCTAGTGAAAGAAGACTTAGGTAAGAAATGAGAACACATTAACCATCCGGAGAGAAATCCATGTAATTGCATAGAATTCCCATATAAGGATTCCATTTAAATTCAGTCATTAATTAACAAATCTCATATTTTTCCACTAGAGCATAACATACACGACCAAGGGTTTCCTTGGTAGGGTTTTTGAAAAGTCAAAAACAGCTTCTAAGACTAAGAAACTGTTTTTGAACATAATTGGATAATTGTCTAGAAGTAAGAGTTTTTGGAGGAAGCCTGTATAAGGAAGCTTGCTCTTCTACAAGAAAAATCAAATGCAGAAAACGGCCAAACAGGCCCTAATTCATGATTGAATTAGAATGATATGATAAAACCCAAAGTAAACAACATTTAAGACCAAGTAAGTTAGGTAACTCTCATTTTGACACTTAAATGCTAACTGTCATTTTGACACTAAAATGCCAAAAGAATATCTTAATTTTCATGAAGCTCACAGCTCAATGCTTAAGAAAATAATTAGTTAGTAAGCATTCCTATTACAGAACTATAGCAGAATGAAAAATAGAACTGTACACAGCCAGCTAAAAGAACAGACACCTATATAACATTCCAGTGCAGCATATTTGAAGCACAGAAACATTAAACCATAAGAATGGGAGACATAGAATCAAATAACAGGCACGCAAGCACGTTAATGGGTTCACTAAAGCCTAAATCCAATAAAAGTACCACAAATAGATCTTATTAATACTAAACATAATCAGAAAACAAGAAAAATATTACATAGAAGGTCAAATTCCAGGATTAATCTAAACGGAATTCACAAAACACTAATTACATAATCACATAAAGCCATCACGCGATTAACCTTAAAAAACCAAAATTGATAACAACAATAAGAACCCAAACAAAAACACACTTAACTAAAATTTACAACAAAGAGATAAGAAATCCGAACCTGTAAAATGATATTCGGGTTGGGTTTGGCTCCTAGGGTTTCAATTCTCTACACTTACGCATAAAAGGCGTCAATATTTAACAAATCAAATGGGCGACTGCGAATTTGTTACTTTCTTTCTCCAAAAAAGAGAATAAAAGCTGAAACTCGATGAATAACGAAGGGTGGGCTCGTGGGGATGACGAGTGGGGCTGGGGTTGGGGTGTGGGGTTCAGCAGAATGTCATTGGATAGAGTGAAAATTGGGGAGCCCCCATATTTGGATGAAAACTTTGATCAAAGACCTTTAGGTACAGAATATTTTCACCGAACTGATACAGGAAATTAAAAGTGAATACGTGGCAAGGAAAGTTGAGTAAAAACCGATTTTTACTCAAAGTGGAAAAACTCGGTCGAGAGAAGAAGAGAAGAACAAAACCGTCTAGGGATCACTGTTTCCCCCCAAATAATTTCATTTCCTTCCTTGCCTCTCTCGTTCCTTGCCTCTCCTCCTCTAATGGCCACACCAACAAAAATCCGAATTTTTCAAGAACAAAATTCCGTTATGCAAAGGGACTAAAAATCCGTCAGCCACAAGATCACTTTCCTCCGGTTTTGCAGTGATTTTCGCACCCCATTTGCACCATAATCATAGTATATCCTCCTGTAGACTCGTTCACCTCCCGCCAACAGTGGTTTCTCCAGCTCCTCCCCCCAACACATTCGACCCAGGCAATCACGGGTCTTTTCCGGAAGGAAAGCCCACCAACATGATGGACAAAGGTATAGTGCTTCTTTGTTTCGGACAAAGGTGAAATTTAGCATCGGTGTTTGAAATTGAACTCCATTAAGTGATCTTGTGTTTCATATATATAAATGCTTATCCAAAATGCGCAGTAGAAAAAGTCCACAGGTTGTTAGGCAATCTTAATTCATTGTTTCATTTTAGTTAAGTAGCTTTCACTAATTTACTATATTTATTTTGATCTTAATTAAGTTTTTCCCAAATTATGAACAAATCTTATGCATGTCTAACAATTCTCGAGTCTGTTCTCTTTGTGCTTAATGTTGCAAACTGCAATTCCAATCAATGAAATATACATGATTATTTATAGGTTAGCCGATTATTTATAAGTTTGTTGATTATTTATAGGCAGAGTTATGCTCTTAGTTATAATAACTATGCAACTTCTAACAAAAATAGAAATTTTGTTGCAGGAAAAGAAATTGTAGGAGGTGAGAATCATGATTTGTTGCTGGAATGTGATAACAAGAACATAATGGAGAATTTGAACACATTGGAGAATGAAAATGTAGGAGGAGATGTTGCGACTGAGCCTGAGGTGAGTATGATGTTTAACAGTGAGAAAGAAATGTTGGATTTCTACAAAAGATATGCTTACGCTGTAGGTTTTCCTGTGAGGAAATGAAATTCGAAAAAGTCGGACGGTGGAGTTATGAGATATGTCACATTCACATGTAGTCGTGAAGGTCGAAGAAATTATGCTACGGGTGGTTCCTTGAAGCCGCAACCAACAAGTCAGACAAACTGTAAAGCAAGAATTTCTGCATCTTTAGATACTCTTGGAATATGGATAATTAACAAAGTATGCCTCGAACACAATCATAAAACAAGTCCTTCAATGATTGTTTATTTTAGTTTATTCCTCTTAATTTTGTTAAGGTTTTCTTTTCTTGTAAGCCAAAATCACCCTGCCTTTCATTCAATGCTACCTATTTCCATCAACAAAGCACATTTTCCATATAAAAGCCGACCTCGACTATCATGAGTCACTGCTTCATTCACGGTACTCGATTCCCCATTTAAATCTTTTTTTTCACCCAGTCGAAATATCCGTAGTCATTACTACATGTGAAGAGTAATTTCCCTTTGTTTACAGTATCTCGTTCGACCTCGAAACATTTTCGAAATCTGTGTTTACACTCAGGGCATCTACATATTGTTTTGCATTGTGAGAAGTAGTGAGTATCACTTCTACAACTGTAGCAAACTCCAAAATTCCTTCCTCGCATTCTAATTGAACACAACTGTGGATGGCACAAATAAACCCACATTAATGCTAGTGAAATATGAAGTCCCACGTTGCATAAAGCAAAGAAGTACGTTTTTCCCCATAAAAAGAGAAATGATACAAAACGAAACGCAAATGCGAATGATCACACACACTTTTTTGATTTTTTATTAGCCATGTTAGTAAATGCTAATACTGCAAGAACAATGATAGTTCATTGACTTCATTTGGAACAGAAAAAAAGGTTCGAATCCTAAATTCAATCAATTCTATAGCGTTTTTAACTGAGTAATGTTTTGTAAAAGTGACACAAATTTCAACCTGATTATACATATGATATCACATTATCAAACTTTGTCAAAACAATTATTCATAATACAATTGACTGAAAAAAAAAATTCTTAATGGCTTTTAGTATTAAATTGAAAAACGTCACACATAGATGGTGACTATTTGCGACATCACATGAAGCAAAAATGAAAAGTAGAACCATTGGATTCAAATATCAACAAATTATAAAATTTATAAACAATTAATTAAAATAATTTCGTGGTTGGTAGGTCAATGCTAAATTGATCTAGGAGACAAAAAAATAAAAAATAATAATAATTCTTCGAAAGTGAAATAATAGTCATCTTTAAATTTTAATAGCATTTTTTTCTTAAATTTCGAAGCGCGAGCACACTATTAATAAGGGAAAACAAGCCACACTTAAGTCAGACGATGACCTTGGAAAGTCTCCGGATTTGGCGACGGAATCCGGTGACTACTGTCAACAACGGGATGGGCCGAATGTACTGGGGAGGAGGAGTTGGAGAAACCACTGTTGGTGGGAGGTGAACGAGTCTACAGGAGAATATACTACGATTATGGTGCAAATGGGGTGCGAAAATCACTGCAAAACCGGAGCAAAGTGATCTTGTGGATGACGGATTTTTGGTCCCTTTGCATAACGGAATTTTGTTCTTGAAAAATTCGGACTTTTGTTGGTGTGACCGGATTAGAGGAAGAGAGGCAAGGAACGAGAGAGGCAGGGAAGGAAATGAAGTGATTTGGGGGAAACAGTGATCCCTAGACGGTTTTGTTCTTTTCTTCTTCTCTCGACCAGTTTTTTCCACTTTGAGTAAAAACCGGTTTTTACTCAACTTTCATTGCCACGTATTCACTTTTAATTTCCTGTATCAGTTCGGTCAGTATATTCAATACCTATAACGTTTTTTGAAATTTGATAAAAGAGAGAAATAAAATTTAATATCATGCCTCTTATTTTCAACCACACAATTTTTTATAAAATAATATTAAACATAAATCGAAAAATTTTCCTTCTTTTTGAACCAAACATTTTCCTGAAAAACACTATTCCAAAAATTATAATTTAAAATAATAAGGGCCAAACGAGGCTAAGAAGTGTTTAGGGTTGTCACATGTTTGGCTACGCTTAAAAGCTATTCAATAAGGAAAAAAAAGTGTGGTGTTGAGGAGTGAAAAGTAGCTCCTATTTGACAACCATTATTTTCAAACTCTTTTTTCTACGTATTCATTTTCAATCACACATTCACACAATAAAATATTCTATATCTAAACAAGAATTTTTTCCACTTTTTAATTACACGTTCTCATAAAAACCACTATTTAAAATTTTATTTTCCCAAAATAATGGTTGTTAAACACTTGCTTAAAATGTAGTAAGTTACTTAGCCCCATTTCGATTTAACTAAAAATCATACTTTTAGCTCCTATTTGGTGGAGATTGAAAAATTGAAAAAAAATGTTAATCCCATAAAATATATATATAAAAAATCATTTTTAGAAAATAAGGGCAAAACAAAAGCTTAATGTTGTGAGGTAAAATTAGTGAAATTGCGTAATGTATTGACATTGCCTTTATTTTTTATGAGAAATTTTTTGTAGCCAAAGAAGCTAATTTTTTTTTTTTTTAAAGCTAAGCGAAATCTAGCATTTGATTAGATCAAAATGTTATAACCACCATTTGGGAATAATAAATATATATGTTGACCTCGAAAAATGGCTCCGACACCACACGTGGCCAACAGAAAATGTCTTCAAGTCAGCTCTTTATGCACACGTGGCACGTCATTAGTTACTCGTGGCCTCCAGAGGGGTTGGGAGCAGCTGCAAGCACTCCGACAGTCAAGTCAGTTTGAAGTTCAACCGGAGAAGAGTTCGCCGGCGGTGGAACACTCACCGGGAAGTGGTTGACAAAGTGTATCGAAAAATAATAATAATCGAGGGAAGAGAATACTTAATTTCACAATGTAGTGATAGTTTGGTGAGTTTTGGATCCGAATTCTTCTTCAGACATAAGAAGTGATTATTTATACCGGAGATGGGAAAAGGAGAGTCGTTGGATGGGGAGACACGCGTTGCCAGATCTTCAAGGCTTGTCCCATCCTAGGTGTCAATCCATCCCTCCATAGGTTGGCTAGCATTGAATGTTCCTGACAAAAGTAGTTGATTTGATCGTTTGGGTCCTGCCGCACGTCCAATCAGTCAGTGATCTGACTTAGGAAAGATCTTTGCACAAGAGATCTTTGAAGGGGCGAGATAAGGCAGGAGGGGCGTTGCAGCGTTATGGAAGTGGAGTGCGGGCCATTGCATCCGCGGTATATGTGCGGATAAGTCCGGTTCGTTTGTTGACGCCTATTCAGTTCGATTTTGTGGGATCACTTCGGCATATCCAACCGCCTCGTCCTATGAGTAATCACCTCATCCGCCATGTGGTATGGTGTGGGCCACCTCTGATGACTCGCGGAGGGTGAGGTGGCGGGTCTGACTCAGGCCCGTAACAATAGTCCCGCAAGTTAATGTATGGATATTTATATAGTACAAGGACTTAATTTCAGTGTCGAGTTGGTAGGTATGGGGACGAGCGCCAGAGGCGAATAGCCGAAGTGATACGGACTGGAAACTCGAGGAGGTGGTGGCAACACCAGACTCTATTCTAGCCGAAGTGATGTGGGCGGCAACTTTGAAGCTGTTGTAATGCGAAGCAGTTGTGGCCGAAGTGATGGAATTTGGCAACTCAAGCAAGAGCTGCGGCAACATCAGATTTTGCTTTGGCCGAAGTGATGTAGGTTGGCAACTCTGGAGCTGTTGCAATGTGAAGCAGTTGCGGCCGAAGTGATGGAAGTTGGCAACTCAACCAAGAGCTGCGGCAACATCAGATTTTACTTTGGCTAAAGTGATGTAGGTTGACAACTCTGTGGAGAGCTGTTGCAATGCGAAGCAGTTGCGGTCGAAGTGATAGAAGTTGGCAACTCAAGCAAGAGCTGTGGTAACATCAGATTTTGCTTTGGCCGAAGTGATGTAGGTAGGCAACTCTGTGGAGAGATATTGCAATGTCAAGCTGTGATGGTCAAACCGATATAGGTTGGCAACTCTGTCGAGAGCTATTGTAACGCTAAGCTGCGGTGGCCAAAATGATATAGGTTGGTAACTCTGTGGAGAGCTGTTGCAACACTAAGCTGTGGTGGCCGAAGCGATATAGGTTGACAACTCTGTAGAGAGCTGTTGCAATGCTAAGCTGCGGTGGCCAAAATGATATAGGTTGACAACTCTATGGAGAGCTATTACAACGTTAAGCTGTGGTGGCCGAAGTGATATAGGTTCTAAAGTAATGGGCTCTAAAGGGACAGCCTTGGGTTTTGTGTCAATGATTTGAAGGCTTTCGCGTCTTCCCAATGTAATCATGGGGGGTGTTTGTTGGCTTCCAAGGCACGCCCCCTTTGCCATAAATGGTAATGATTTTCATTCTTCTAGGTGACGTGATAGGGTCGTGCGTGTTCCTCACTACTTCATCAAGACCGTTGATTCAAATGACCCTTGGCATTAACGGAGATCCCTGTGCCTCAGCTTTGGACGGTCTAGATGAGATTTGGGTGTTCCAACTTCTGGGACGAGCTTGGAGTGCCTATAAAAGGTCCATCCCCTCATTTTGAAACTTTTTACTTTTGCGAAAATCTCTAAAGAATCCTTGCTTTCCCTGCGTTCGTGCTTCCTTCTCCGACCACCACTCAGAACTCCGACGACTGATCTTGCGAACTCAGGCAACCGTTGAACTAGGTAATAAAGCTTGAATTCAGTTTCCTCATCTTTTTTCTTTAGATTCTATCACAAATCTCTGTATGGCGAGCGAGCAGTCTGTTAGTGCCTCTGGGAGTGAAGATGGAAGAGATGAGGTGAGTTCTGCTTTGATGGAGCCAATATTGGTATCGTCGGACGAGTTGAGCAGGGCCATTAGGGCTGGGGAAAACATTTGGAGATGCCCAGCCTCTCCCGTAGACACTTCGGTCCAATGGAAGGCTTCAAATTATGGGTTCTGGAGAGGCATAGGGTCGGTTTTAGGATCCCTGATAGTATAGAATTGATAGTGCCCGAGCCCCATGAGAGAACATGCTATCTGAGGCTGGGGTGCGTAGCGGTGAGCGAAAACCTTCTCAAGGCTGGGTTAAGACTTTCTTTCCAGCCCTTCTTTAGGTTAGTGCTTCGATCATATGGGTTGGCTCCAACCCAGCTGAACCCGAATGAGTGGTCCCACATGGTGGGAACATGGATGCTGTGGCGCCGGGCCAGCATTGGAGTGGACATGCCGCTCAGTGTGTTCCATTCCCTTTTCTTGTCGAAGTGTGTAGCGGGAAGAGAGGAGAGCAATGGCTGGCACTACTTGGCGCCTTGGGGGGTCGCATGCCCCGTTCATGACCGGGCTGCCCACTTCTGTTAAGGGCTGGAGGAACTCCTGGTTTTGGGTAGCCGGTACGTGGGATACCATGGAGGGCGACCCCATGGTGCCTCTTACCATCCCCACTTCATACTCGACTTACAGTAAGTTCCTTTCCCGAGTTGATTTTACTTGTGTATTTTGCTCATGTTTTTAATATACATCACTTGCAGGCTCTTTGCCGAAGTGTGAGATATCCGAGGAGGAATGGGATATCATAGGCCAGCTCTACCAGCTGCCTCCAAAAGAAATGAGCTATAAAGAAATCATCGACAAGAACACCCATTTCGTCGCCCACAGATTGATGTCAAACCAAGGTAAATGTCTCGCTTTAGCTCTCCCTATGTTTTGCTTTCACCTTAAGTACTTATCTGTTTGCCTTGCTTGCAGGAGATTTTGCAAAGAAGAAGGCGCCGATGCCTGATTTTGCGACAATCCGCCGAAGTGTGGCGAAGGCGAAGATGTTGAAAACGAGCTTAGCTGCATATAAGAAGCAATTAGAGCGTTTAATGTCCCTCAGCAAGGCTCTTCAGCCTGCTGCGAAAGACGAGGTAGAGGAATGAGCCCCCGTCATGAAGAAAAAGAGGGTTGGCCCAACAAGGGCGTTTGCTTCAGCTCCTTTGACGGAGGTTCCTCTTCCAGCTCGCTCCGGGGTGACCGTGGTGGCCCCTTCAATTACCCCTCAGGCCATAGTGCCTATAACTACTTACTTTGCTAAGGGCCTGGCCAGGAAGAGGCAAAAGAGACCTACCAATGCATCGGCTAAGGGCAAGGTTACGAATTTCTTGGGAAGTAAGTACGATGACCTCTCTAAGGTTGTGTTGGAGATGCTCCCCCCAGAGACCGCTTCGGCTGTGAGGGTCCATAGCAAGTACTGGACTGACGATTGGGCCAGCCACACCTCTTCGTGTGAGGTCGAGGACCTGCGGCAGCCAATAATGCCTGTGTGGCTAGGGCCCTAATTGTGGGCACCGCGGTAGAAGATCTGGTAAGTGGCCTCCGAAAGGGAAATGACGAGCTGGAGGAGAAACTTAAAGCCTCGGAGACCTGGGAGGCCGAGGTGCCCAAAGCAAAGAAAAAGGTGGAGGAGGTAGAGGAGAAATGGATCATGGCCACTACTAAATTGGATTCGGCCGAAGTCCAAGCAAATCGGTTGAGGTATGAGCTTCACGAGTCCGTCTCCCAAGTGGCGGCCCTAACCAAGAGGATTGATCAATCTAACGAGCATCAAAGGCTCACCTCCGAGGCTCTGGGGCAGGCTAATAAGGAGAAGGCTGAATTGAAGAAGCTCTCCAAGGCCCAAGCTAAAGAGATTGATTCTTTGAAAGCCGAGGTGAAGACGGTTGGCGAAGTGGCAGTCTAGAATTACGAGGACAATTTTGAAAACACGCTCAAGTATGACGACTTTGCCAACTATTGGACTTCCTGGGCGGCAAATGAAATGATGTCTCCCCTCCGTGAGAGGCACCCTGAATTGGACATTGAGTTTATAGAAGAAGAGTTTGGAGGCCCTACTGGGGGCAGGCCAATGGCCGAAGAAGAGGTGTTGGAGGAAATAGGAGGCAGGGCCTTCATCAATGTAGATTAGGCTTCTTTTTTGTTTTGTAATGGCTTCGGCCTCTTCTTATGAATGAGATTTATTTTCTCCCAAGTTTTGACGCTTCTCTCTACTGTCCCAATTGTACAGTTTTATGGTTGCTAGTACAGTCACTTCTTAAACAAGGCATCGAACTTACTCAACCACTTAATAAAATGGAAGAAGCCAATGAATAAGTAGTAATGCATCGGACTTACTCAGCCACTTAATAAAATAGAAGGAGCTAATGAATAAGTAGTAATGCATCGGACTTACTCAGCCACTTAATAAAATGGAAGAAGCTAATGAATAAGTAGTAACGTATCGGACTTACTCAGCCACTTAATAAAATGGAAGAAGCCAATGAATAAGTAGTAACGCATCGGACTTACTCAGCCACTTAATAAAATGGAAGAAGCCAACGAATAAGTAGTAACGCATCGGACTTACTCAACCACTTGATAAAATGGAAGAAGCCAATGAATAAGTGGTAACGCATCGGACTTACTCAGCCATTTGATAAAATGGAAGAAGCCAATAAATAATGTGCACTGGCTGCTTCGTCAAAGATGGCTCCCGCACCACCTCTGACTAGGCAGGTTATTGGGGGTGACCCCTGTGGAAGAGCTTGCACCTCACCCAATGTTGCTTGGTATGTGCACTGGCTGCTTCATCAAAGATGGCACCCACACCACCTCTAACCAGACAAATTATTGGGGGTGACCCCTGTGAAGGAGCTTGCACTTCGCCCAATGTTTCTTGGTATGTGCACTAGCTGCTTCGTTAAAGATGGCACCCGCACCACCTCTGACAAGGCAGATTATTGGGGGTGACCCCTGTGAAGGAGCTTGCACCTCGCCCAATGTTGCTTTGTATGTGCACTGGCTGCTTCGTCAAAGATGGCACCCGCACCACCTCTGACTAGGCAGATTATTGGAGGTGACCCCTGTGAAGGAGCTTGCACCTCGCCCAATGTTGCTTTGTATGTGCACTGGCTGCTTCATCAAAGATGGCACCCGCACCACCTCTGACTAGGCAGATTATTGGGGATGACCCCTATGAAGGATTTTGCACCTTGCCCAATGTTGCTTTGTATGTGCACTGGTTGCTTCATCAAAGATGGCACCGCACCACCTCTGACTAGGCAGATTATTGGGGGTGACCCCTGTGAAGGAGCTTGTACCTCGCCCAATGTTGCTTTGTATGTTGATGTAAGAGCAGAGTTAACAACAGATTTATTTCATTGTAACACTCGTAACATTACATGTTCCCTATTGGTAATATTTTCTTAAATGTTCAATATTCCAGGGGTGAGGCATCATTCTTCCGTTCAGGTCCTCAATCTTGTAGGTTCCAGGCCTGATTTCTTCGATGATGCGGTATTGCCTTTCCCAGTTCGGCCCTAAAGTTCCTGTGTTTGGATCTTTGGCAGAGGGGAAAACTTTGCAGAGTGCCGGTCGCCAACGCGAAATACTCTCTTCTTCACTTTGGCGTTGTAGTAACGCATCATCTTACGCTGGTAAGAAGCGAGTCTGATTTGAGATTCACCTATTTTCTTTTCGAGAAAATCCAACTCGAACTTCCTCAACACATGATTTGTTATCTCGTTGAAGTGGATGCGGCGAGGAGAAGGAACACCGACCTCCACATGGCTCATTGACTCGGCCTCATAAGTCATGGAAAAGGGGTCTCCCCAGTGGTTGTTTTGCATGTGGTCATGATAGCCCGTAGAACCTTGGGGAGCTCGTCAACCCAAGCCCATTTGGAGGTGTCTAGCTTCCTTTTCAGGGTGAGTTTGATGGTCTTGTTGACTGCCTCGACCTAGCCATTTGCCTGGGGATGGTAAGGTAAAGAGAAATGCTTTCTAATTCCTAGCTCATCGCACAAGTCTCGGATCTTCCTGTTGTAGAAATGTTTGCCATTATCCGAAACCAAAGAATGAAGTATACCGAACTGGAAAATGATGTTCTTCCAAATAAATTTAGAAGTGTTGGCCTCAGTAATCTTGGCCAGCGGCTCTGCTTCCACCCATTTGGTGAAATAGTCAATAGCGACAGTGGCGAAGCGTGTGCTTGCTCTTCCCTTTGGTAAGGGGCCAATAAAGTCCACACCCCATTTGGCAAATGGCCAGGGGCTGGACACAACCGTGAGTTCTTGAGATGGTTGCCTCGCACATTAGAAAAACGCTGGCACTTGTCACATTTGCGCACGTATTCTATAGCATCACTTTTCAGGGTCGGCTAGTAATACCTTTGCCTTAGTATCTTGTGTGACAAGGCTGGTCCACCGGAGTGATTCCCGTAAACACCTTCATGCACTTCTCTGAGGATGTAATTCGCTTCTTCTGCTCCTACGCATTTGAGAAGGGGCCAAGAGAAGCCGCATTTATATAGGATGTCATCCTGCAAGACGAAGTGAGCAGCTCTCCTTCAAAGCTTTTGGACTTTGGTTTCATCCTCTGGCAAAGTTTGTTCTTTCAAGTAGGCCAAGATAGGTAGCATCCAGGGCGGTGTGCTTTCGACCCACATCAGCTCCTCACCTTTTTTGATAGAGGGTTCAGGTAGGTGCTCAATTGACATTACTTTGAGCAGCTCAGAATCTTTACTACTGGCCAGCTTTGAGAGAACATACATATAAGAGTTCTCCTGGTGAGGCACCTGGATCAGCTCGAACCTCTCGAAGTTCGGTAGGGAATTCATAACTAGCCTTAGATGGGCTGCCATGTGTTTGTCTCTGTCTATGAAGTTTCCATTAACTTGATTCACCACCAACTATGAATCACTGCTGATGATCAGCCTCTTCACTTGCAGTTATTTAGCTAATCGAAGCCCGGCTAAGAGAGCCTCGTACTCAGCCATGTTGTTGGAGGCCTTGAATCCGAGTCTCACGGCACAGTTGAGCTTGTGTCCTTCTGGGCTTTCTAACACAACACCAGCTCCAGAACCTGTATCTCCGGACGAACCGTCGACAAAGAGATTCCAGGTGGGGGGCTCTGCGAGTTCTAGGTTCATTTCAATCTTTGGAGCCTTTGCGAATTCTGCGATGAAATCAGCTAGGGTTTGGCCCTTGATTGCGGTTCGAGGCGTGTACGTTATGTCAAATTCACTGAGCTCCACGACCCATTTTAGCAGCCTCCCCGATGTGTCTGGCTTCTGCAGGACCTGTCTTAATGGGGAAATTCGTCAGGTCGTGAATGCTATGGGTCTGGAAGTATGGCCTCAACTTTCGAGAGGCTGTGACCAGCGAAAGAGCTAATTTTTCCATGTCTAGGTAACGCGCTTCGACAGGTAGCAAGGCTTTGCTCACATAATAAATTGGCAGTTGATGCGTTTCTTCCTCTCATTCAAGCACTGAGCTGATCGAGCTTTCGGCTACTGCCAGTATAACAACAAAGGTTCTCCTTCCTTTGGTTTACTGAGGAGGGGTGCTTGTCCCAAGTAGTTTTCAGCTCTTGGAACGCCTCCTCGCACTCCGGGGTCCATTGGAACTTTTTACCTCCTTTGAGGACTTTGAAGAAGGGTAAGCACTTTTCAGTGGCCCTCGAGATGAAGCGATTCAGTGCGGCTACCCTACCAGTGAGCCGTTGCACTTCTTTTGGCTTCTGTGGCGACCTCATTTCGATTAGAGCTTTGATTTTGTCTGGGTTGGCCTCAATTCCCCCTTTGATTCACAATGTAGCCCAAAAACTTTCCCGAGGCCACGCCAAAGGCACATTTCAAAAGGTTTAGCCTCATGTGGTATTTTCTTAATGTATGGAAGGCCTCAGACAGGTGTCTGATATGCTCCTTAGCCAGGAGACTTTTTACAAGCATGTCGTCCACATAAACTTCCATTGTTTTACCGAGCTGATCAACAAACATTTTGTTGACTAACATTTGGTAAATGGCTCCGGCGTTTTTCAAGCCAAAGGGCATCACCTTATAACAGTAAAGTCCCCTATCAGTGATGAAGGAGGTGTTCTCCTCATCTCCTGGGAACATAGGGATTTGATTGTAGCCTGAATAGGCGTCCATGAAGTTTAGCAGTTCATGCCCAGCAGTCGAATCTACCAATTGGTCGATTCTTGGAAGGGGGAAGCTGTCTTTTGGGCAGGCCTGATTAAGGTTGGAGAAATCAATGTAAACCCTCCATTTCTTGTTGTACTTCTTTACAAGCACAGGGTTTGAAATCTACTTCGGATAGTTGGCCTCACGGACAAAGCCATTGCTGACAAGTCTCTCCACTTCTTCTTTTAGGGCCTCATACCTTTCGGCATTCAGTGCCCTCCTCTTCTGCCTGTATGGAGTACAGTTAGGGTCAATTCACAAGTGGTGGCAACTGACTTTGGGGTCTATCCTAATCATATCTTCATGTCTCCATACGAAGACATTTGAGTTCTTCCGAAGGAAGTCTTTCAGCTATTCCTTAGACTCTTTGTCCAATTCTTTTCATACCGCAGGACCTTTGATGCGTCCTGAGGATCTACTGGGAATGTCTCAAGTTCTTTCATAGGGGCAGTTTGGGATTCTGATTCGATCACCCTAGGGTCCAGTTCTTCTAAAGATATTTCAGGTCTGGATTCTGTCATAACGTTGGCTTGCATTGGAGGTTGCCCTTCTTGGGCCTCCGTCATTTCGACGTCTGATACCATGTTAATTTGTGGCTCTGCCTTTCTTAGGGAATTAAGGTAGTACTCCCTGGATCCCATCTGATCACCTCGGACAGTGGAAATTCCTCGTTCTGTAGGGAACTTCATGCATAGGTGATGTATAAAAATGACTACCCATAACTCCTTCAGAGCGAGTCTCCCCAGAACTCCGTGATAAGCAGATCGGCGATCAACAACTAGGAATTCCATGAAGTGATGTGCCACTTGGGGTGAAGCTCCCATTTCCACAGCCAAAGTAATTTTGCCTATGGGAATTATGTTGTCTCCAGTGAATCCATAAAGGGGCGAGCTCATTGGTGTTAGCTCATGATCCACTGCCATTTTGTCGAAGGTCGTCCCAAATAAGATGTTGACCGAACTGCCGTTGTCCACCAGCATGCGTTTCAGCCCGTTGCGGGCTACCACGGCTCTGACCACCATGGCGTCGCAGTGAGGGAAGTGCACATTTGCAGCATCTTTCTGAGTGAATGTAATATGCCCTACAACCCTGCCATTGTATGACTGGCTTACTACATAACTGGCCATTGGTGGGGCTCTCGCTTCCCTAGAGTAGTTCCTTTACGCATTTTTTTATTCACCTCCTACATGAGGTCCACCAATGATGGTGTCGATCTCCCGAATGGGCTGCTGTTCATTGGAGGGGCCAGAATCTCTTCTGGGATGTTGTTCGCTTAGGGGCCTGTCCCTATCATTGTCCCTATCATTATGGGGAGAATGTCGCTTCGTTTCGCCCCTTCGAGGGGAGCTTTACCTCGGATTGTTACCTTGATAATGGTAATTTCTAGAGTCACGAGGGTTGCTCGGAGGCCTATTCGTCCCTCTACATTCACTTGTATCGTGATCGTAAAGACGGTGAATGGTGCAGTAGGGTCGCACTTCCTGGGGCCTATCTCTAGGCCTCCCACCTCTTCCCCTATTTCTAGAGGTCGAGGGTCGCCCAGTGTTTCTAGTCGGGTTGCTTGTGCTTGGCCCAACATTTTCATAAGTTAAGGTGGGGACTGTATTCAAAGTGGACGTGGCCAGTGCCTGTCCCGAAGTAGGAGCCACAGTGTGTCCGGCCTGAGTCCATTGTTGGCTCACTATTTGAGACGTGGGTCCCCTACCCATCTACCTTTGAGGTGGTGGGAGCCTTGGGCGGCTATGTTCCTGTGGTCAATCATTTCTTCATTGACAATTTCAAATTTCATCATTTCCACCAGTTCATCATACGTCAAAGGGGTCTTGCTTCGAACGTCTCTCCAGAATAAAGTGTTCATGTTTAAACCTCCTTTCAGGGCTGAAAGGGCCTCCTTATCGGTGACTTGCTCACGGTAGGTTATCTCGTCGGTGAAACGGGCGAGGTAGCTCTTTAGGGTATCCCCTGCTGCTTGCCTTATGTCTTGCAAGAGTTGGATCCGCGCCTCTCCTTCTTTCCTTGATAAATATTGGTTTAGGAATGCCTTTTTCAGGTCTGGCCAGCTTCTTATGCTGAGTGGTGCCAATCTGATGTACCACACTTCAGCAGCTCCACCTAGAGTTAGATGGAATGCTCTGCATTTCAGAGCTGGCGAGGTGCCTCTAAGGCTCATTTGGATTTTATACTTATTCAGATGTTTCTTCGGGTCGCCCTTCCCTTCATACTTGGGGATCTTTGGAGGGACAAAGTTGTGAGGCATCGGAAAAGCGCGAAGCTCACTGGAGAAAGGTAAGTTATCATCGTCGCCATCCAGTTCGTATGACCTACAGGGTTCGTCTGAGTCGTTCCCCTCTGCTGCTGGGCTAAATGGACGTTGAGCGGTTTCAGTCCTGTTTCCCCAATTCACTTGACTTCACCTTTCCCGCCTATTTCTAGGTGAAGGGGCCTGAGCCTCTTAGCTTTGTGCATGCCCCTACTGGCGAACTGTTTGCTGCTGGGGCTAATTCCTATTTCTAGACGCCCGTCCAATTCGGTCAAAAACACTGGTAGACTTTTGGGGTTGCTCCTCGTACTCCGGAGGGAAATTATATTCCCCTGCGGAGTGTCATCATCCGGAGCAGCTGTATAGTGGGAGGTATCCATTCCCACTTCTCTTTCAGCGGGGACTTCTTCATGGGGACTGAGGTGAGTCCTCATGCTGGATGCAGCCTCAGTTCATCTATGGGCTGATTGTTGAGGGTTTTGGGGGGCTTGAAAACCGCCCTGATTTTGTACTCACATGAGGAGCTCTTGCATGGCTGCATTCTGTGCTGCGATGGTCCTCATATTGGCAGCCAGGTGAGCCACTTTGGCAGTTAAGCGTGCAGCAGTTCTACCGCCTCTTCGATAACGGTGGTGAGGCCACTGCTGCGTGACGTTTGTTCAGATAATCTCTTCTTCAGAGACATTCCTTGTTCTCCTTGCATTCACCTCTTCGTCGCTGGAACTCATGGTTCGAAGCGAGGGCGTTAATATGCAGATGACCCTTTTTCAAGAATCAGTCACTTTTTCAAGGGGGAGTATCAACCGGGTATTCAAGCAACTTTTGGTGGGAAGACTCGTAGTTAAAGTAAGTTCCCACATATGGCGCCAATCTGTTGACCTCGAAAAATGGCTCCGACACGTGGCCAACAGAAAATGTCTTAAAGTCAGCTCTTCCTGCACACGTGGCACGTCGTTAGTCACTCGTGGCCTTTCCCAGAGGGGTTGGGAGCGGCCGCAAGCACTCCAACAGTCAAGTTAGTTTGAAGTTCAATCGGAAAAGAGTTCGCCGACGGTGTAACACTCGTCGGGAAGTGGTTGACAAAGTGTATCGAATAATAATAATAATCGAGAGAAGAGAATACTTAATTTCACAATGTAGTGATAGTTTGGTGAGTGTTGAATCCGAATCCTTCTTCAGACATAAGGAGAGAGTATTTATACCGGAGATGGGAAGATGAGAGTCGTTGGATGGGGAGACACGTGCTGCCAGTTCTTCAAGACTCGTCCCATCCTAGGTGTCAATCCGTCCCTCCATAGGTTGGCTGACATTGAATGTTCCTGACAAAAGTAGTTGATTTGACCGTTTGGGTCCTGCCGCACGTCCAATCAGTCAGTGATCTGACTTAGGAAAGATCTTTGCACAAGAGATCTTTGAAGGGGCGAGGTGAGGCAGGAGGGCCGTTGCAGCGTTGTGGAAGCGGAGTGCGGGCCTTTGCATCCGCGGTATACGTGCGGATAAATTCGGTTCGTTTGCTGACGCCTATTCAGTTCGTTCTTGTGGGATCTCTTCGGCATATCCAATCGCCTCGTCCCATGAGCAATCACCTCGTCCGCCACGTGGTATGATGTGGGCCACCTCTGATGGCGCGCGGTGGGTGAGGTGGCGGGTCTGACTCAGACCCGTAACAATATATAAATGAGTGATAAATAAGTGAATATTATTTATAGTTCCATTGGAATATATTTGAAAATGATATTTCATCATTTATAAATAAATTACAAATTTTGTCAACAGAATTAGATTGATCAATTATTCTTTTAAAAAAAATATAAATCGATAATTCCAAATAAGTAAGTAATTTATTTTAACTTTATAGTAATTTTCTTTACAATAAAAATTTCTATTAAGAGAGAAACTTTTTTTATTAAAAGGTGTAAAAAGTGAAATTATTGAAACATGAAGAAAAGAAAAATTGTCATAAGTAACTTTTACCTTTTCTTCTTATTGACATCTTAACTAAAAGTACTTTTGGGCTTGAGTAACACGCTCCATGTAGATTGAAGATAATGTGCCTGTTGGACACCCGTTTTTCTACCATTTTTGAACAGAAACTTGCATAATGTGTGGGCCCCGGGTACATTGAAAATTAAATTTTCATCGACAGGGTGTCTTTCTTCCTTACTGACATGACAGAAAGTAATGACCATCATTTTTCTTCCCACAAATGCCCTTCGAAATTGTCGGCACGTGAAAATCACCATGATGAAAATTGTAGGGCAAAATCGGAATAATAATGCAACGGTAATATTATTTCCCATCAACAGAATTTGTACTCTGACACAATAAAGTTGACTGTGGTGGCGTGTGGAGAATTTGCACTGTAGTAAAATGAGTTTTTTCCAAAAAACGGGTGTCAAACAAGTGCAATGTATATTCCATGTTATTGTTTTAGAACGATATCATGTACTTTTAGCCCTGTTTGGCCCCCATTTTTTGGGGTTGAAAATTTGTAGAATAGTGATTGATGGGAAAATGTGTGGTGGAAAAGTTTTAGATTTGTGTGTAATATTATTTTATTTGAGAATGTGTGGTTGAGATGAAGAGGGAAAAAAAATTAATGTAATGGAATGAGAAAAAATGGGACTCAAACGGGGGCTTAATTATCTATTAGTCCCTCTTTTATCCTTATTATCTAAAAAATTTTTTCTTAAATTTTTTTTCAATCATACATTCTTTCAATAAAATAATTTTTTTATATAAATTTGAATTTTTTTTATATTTTTTAACAATATACTCTTAAAAAAAATTACTATTACAAAATCTGTTCTTCAAAAACTGTGGCTCAAATAGAGGCTTAGTTAGATTGAAAACTAAGCTATCAAATCGGAGTAATACAGTAAATGATGAGGGGTAAAAGGTGATATTTATTTTTATCGTAATTTAGGGCATGTTTAAACCTCAATTTTTTTTTTTTGGGTATATAATGGATTTGGAATAGTAGATTGTTGGAGAATGTGTGGTTAAAAATGAATGAATTTTTTTTTGGATTGTACGTAATATTATTTTATTAAAAAATGTGATTGAAAAGTATAGAAAAAAATGTATTTAAAAAAAAATAGGAATCAATGTCTTAATGTTTTTGTTAATCATAAATTCACAATTTGTGCACGTGTGATACATTAATAGCCAATAAGTGCATATTTATATGCTGCAAAGGCATGTGTGGTACATTAATTGCAAATATTGGCTATGAAATTGAGTTTGCTTTCGTTTCACTTCTTCAGAAAAAGTATTAAGGATACGCAAGCATTAATTTAAAAGCATTTTCAAAAGATTCTTTAAAATATAGAACATCTTGTATTTCGCGAGTCAATGCTTAAAATAAGTTCGAAAATGTTATCTATTTTATCTTTTTTAAAATAGAATTATAGGGCCAAATTTACTTTCTATATTTGTTTTATAATAATTGTATTTAATAAGTTACATATTTAGTATTTATTTGGTAGAAATTAAAATCTAAATTTTAATATAAGTTAAAGTCAACAATTAATTTTAACAACACATTTTATGTGACACAACATTTCAACTACACATTTCATCAACTTTTATCGAAATTTATTATAAACTTATTTTAATCACCACCAAACATGGGCTTTAACGTTTTAGTTTTTAAATAATTTAAATCATATTAGCATTTTTGGTCAAACTTAAATTTTTGATAAAAAAAAATTAAATAAGAATCAAAAATTAATTTTAACTATGCATTTTATAGGACCAAAAGCTTTTCAAGACACGTTTAATCAGCTTTTATCAAAATCTATTAAAAATCTCATTTTTAGTTACATCAAACATGGGCTAAATTGATTGGCTATTGTTATAAAAAATATATATATATGTTAAATATTTATAAAGAGAAATCAATAATTGTTTCTTGGAGAAAAATAAAATGAAGAGTCAAAATAAAAAGTAACGATATTGTTTGAGTGTATAAAAAATTTAACTCACTAAATTTAAATATATTCTCTATTATATATAAAATGTTTTTTTATAAATAGCGAGTCTCTTGAAAATGATCTAAAAGAAGCTATTTATTGGATTTTTATTTAAGCACGGAACTAGACCTTAATCGATCTTGAATCATTTCTTTTAGGGTTATCTTCAAAATTAAACTTGAAAAAAAAAACTATTTTCAAAGATATTATATAACTTTTTTTATTACAAAAATAATTTTTTTATTTCAACACTTTTTGTTAAACTTTTTATAAATATGAAGCTTTGGTTCTCAATAACATACACACAAATCTATTCACTTTTCTCTAGTTCTCTTATATTTACCTCTCTATTTTATAACACGTATTCTTTGCTTTATTTTTTCTTTGTGTTTGTAAAATATATACGTTTATAATGACTATTAAATACTCTTTGTGTCTTTATTCTAATTAAATATTTTTAAATGTTCTTTTATAATTTTTAAATTGATAATATATCATGTTGTTACTCTTGAAGAAGTATAACTCTACAATTATTAACATTCTATTAGATAATATGCTTATAAATCTTGGTGTTCCACATAAATTTTGGTGTTCTTGTTTTGTTCTTACTTATTTTATTATTATCATTATTTTGCAATCAATTCATAATGCACGTACACAGATATATAGACACTAGTAAGATGCACGTGCAATGCACCTGCTATAGTATAGTTGGCTATATGATATCGTAAATATAAAAAAAAATTATTTGTCTTAAGTATTAGTTACATTAAACTTAAAACACTTGAAATGATGATAGGTGACAAAAATAATATTAAGAGATTTGATTCAAAACTTATTTTCTAAACTTTGCGTTTGAAAGTCTCTCCGTTCTTTTTAAAAAAAGATAGGCATAGATGATTAGGTATTGATACCCTACTAAAGAGATAATGAAGTTCAACCTATCCCTCCTTTTCTACCTATTGAGGTAAGTCATTATGTCTCCTTCATCTCGTACTTATATAATCTCCAATTACATATATCAGTTGCACCAATATTTAATTTCTTTATCAAAACCCTATGCAAGACGTATGTAGTCAAAACTAATTAATTAATGATAATACAACGCAAAATTTAGGACAAATCAATGGTCTCTATCAATATTAAAACCACAATAAAACTAAAACTTCAATCATAGAAGCAAAAAGAATGACAAACGATCACATAACTTCATAAATTCCGTCGAATACTTTACAGCATATTCTAATTATACTGTACATTAAATCAATTTATAAAAAAATAAAAAAAAATCCACTTTATAGAAGATATTTGTCTACCAGCACTGCATGATGTAGGAGGATTCTTCTGAAAAGCATTGAATTCCTTCAATATCTATTTTGATACCATAAATTTACCCATTTTAACCGTAAAAATTGAAGAAAAATACAATTGAGAGAAATTGGTGTGAGTATGGGGATTGAGGGTGTGGTAGAAAACAAAAATTAACGATTATGATTTTACGTTTAATAATTTAAGATAATTTTTATATTTAAACTTAATTGACAATATATTTATTATTATCACTTTTTAAGTTTCTTTAAAAAAAGTTAAATCGATCCAAATGGATATTCATATCGTGAAATATCGAATCAAACGAAAATTTGTAGGAAAATAAAATTCGAAGAAAGGACATTGGAATGTGGTTGGAATTGAAAATAAACATAAACAATCACGACTTTACATTTCACAATTAATGTAAAATTATTTTTGATATTTAAAATTTATTGATCATATATTTATCATGGCCGCACTTCAATATTTCCAAAAAATTTTAAATCGTTTAAAATGAATATTTGTAACTTAAAATACTGAATTAAACGTTAAAATAAATAAATAAATAAATCAAAAACGGCTTAGTCGAGTCGAGCCATCAAACCATTTGGCTTGTACATAGTAACCAAAATTAATCAAACGTAAAAAAAAAATAAAAAATAAAAAGATGGCTGAGCAGAGCTGAGCCATAAAGCCATTGGCTCGGCTCGGCTTATGAACAAAAACCACCATGTGACTCTTTTATTTATGTAGGATAAAAATTAAATCTTCCTAATTTATGCCTAGTTGCCTAAATTCAAATTTAATCAAACTACGACAATTCCATTATCTCTTCTTTAATTAAACATGGCAATTCCATGATCATTTTTTTACCAAAATTTGAGATTCTAAAAAGTGCACATTAGGTCCTTCAACTATGGAAAGTTATCAATTTGATCCCTCAGCTTTCATCAATGACTATAAAGAAACTTTCAGGATATTATATGATCCGATGAAGGAAGAACCCAGATTACGGTAGTCTCAACCGTACCAAACTTGAGCAGTTGAAAAACATTTTAGGAATCTGTGAGAGGCATTGGATTAAATGTCTCGGTTGAATCTTTTGTCAACTTTTAGGTAATGGATTTGGGCGTCAGTGACCCAATCATCTAAAACATTCAGCACGTATAATCCGTATTCATGTAATATGAAAATTTCCATAGTTAATGACTCTTTATTAACTGTGAGCTTATTGGGCCTATTGTGATGGTTCTCCTTAACACTTATTTGTGTTGACTTCTATTTGGACCATGGGATTGAGATCAATGGCTGAGATTTGATCTTGCTTGAGATATTTTCTTGGCTTGACTTTTTGGTACTATCTCACGTGGGTTTTGGCTTCTACAATACGCTCCCTCTTCTCTCTGTATAACTCCCCTCCTTCTTCTCGGTTAAATAGAACTCTCCTCCTCCATTTTTCGTAGCACCCTAAATCGACCTTGGTTAACTTACCTTTGTAGACTTAGGCCTGAAATAGTGGCTAAGTGATGGTTCGTTCTTTAGGGTTTAGGTTCGACTTAGAGGGTTTTGGCTGCTATGGTAGATCCTTTGGATCGATGACCCAAGCCAGGTGTTGAGCGTTCTTTACTGGTTCTTGCACTCTCTATGGACGGCGGTTTGCCTAGTGTGGAAGGCTGTTCCTGAGCCTAGAGGATTCAGCCAAAAGGAAGGGAAGAAGAACGCTGCTTCGACCGGGAAAAAGGGAAGTAGAGTTTCTGTCCATTTCATGTCCTGTATATGTTTTGTATTTCAGCTTATTGTTAGTTTCCATTCTCGGTTTATATGCTTAGATAAATGTTGGAACACATTGTATAATGAGTAACTAAGCATTCTGGAGCATAGCTTTAAACTGTCATTACATTATTGGATAGAGGGGGTCTTAGTGATTTCTGTACATTTGGAATTGCTGTGATATATGCTTATGATTGTTGAGGTTTTGTGATTAATATTATTGAACTGTCATTGCTAGAACTCTGTCATGCTGTGCATTGATGTTGCATTGTGCTGTGTTTATTCCCAACATCTGGTATCAGAGCTAAGGCTATAAGTCTAGGGCTTTTTGTCCTTCATTGATTTAGGCATTGTGAATGTGCTATTTGGGTCAATTAATTGTTTTTGGCATTCTAGGGTTTCTAATTCGATACTGATTATTTGAAACTTTCTGTTGTGCATGTTGTTGACTGATTGGTGACTGGTGATTCTGGAAACTGGCTGGCTTGTTTGACCTCGAGGGTTGGTTGTATATTGTTACTGTTTTTCAACAGTAGTTTGGTAAGATTATTCCAAACTCTCCGATAGGTTAAGTTTGGTACTTTTACCATTTTATGCACGATTGCTTGGTTACTAAATTCTTGTGATTTATTTGTAAGCTGAAAAGCACGTTTATCTGCATTATATACCTGTGCATTGCCTAAGTTTGAATCACACCGGCACACACGTTACACTGAAGTTTAAGTGATCGAATTGATTCGGTGTTGTGTTTCATTTTTGGACATTGGTTTTAACTCTGCATTCATATTGTGTGTTGATCATCTGGAAAAGATTTTTTCAAAACCTTTTCTGTTCTTTCCATGAGTACGGGCCACCCTTTTACAGAATCTGGAATGGGTTCGAGGGTCGAATTATCGCAATTCGATGGAAATGTGGACTACTCAATTTGGAAACAGAAAATGAGGGCCATTTTGGTCCAACAGAGAGTTGCTAAATCTCTTGATGATCCTTTGACTTTTTCTGACGAGTTAAAAGCGAAGCCTGATGAATTAGAAGAAATGAATGAAATTGCATACAATTCCATAATCTTGCATTTATCTGATAACACCGTTAGACAAGTTGATCATGCTAAAGATGTTAGGATATTATGGACTGCCTTAGATGCCTTATTCTTGACTAAGACTTTGCCTAACAAGATTTATCTGTTAGAAAAATTGTTTAGTTTTAAGATGGACCCGGGGAAGGATGTAGAGGGGAATTTGAGCGATTATAGCATAATCGTTAAGAGTTTGGCTTATAATGATAAGAAGTTCGATGATGAGGATTTAGCGGTCATATTGTTAAATGCATTGCCCGAATCTTATAAAGAAATCAGAAGCGCAATAAAATATAGCAGAGACACTCTTACGCAGGCTATTGTAGTAGATGCGTTGAAATCGAGGGAACTTGAACTGAAAAGAGATAACAGAACAAATGTGAGAGAAGAAGCCTTATTTGTTAGGGGGAGACCCGAAAAGAAAGAATTTAACTTCCATAACAAAAAGGGAAGGAGAAGGTCTAAAATGAGATCGAAATCAAAAGACAAAAGTGGTAAAAAAATGTTATAACTGTGGAAAGTTAGGACATTTTAAGAAAGATTGTTTTGACTGGAAGAAGAAACAGAGAGAATTAAATAACACTGATCAAAACAATGCTGCTGTTGTTTCTGAATTTGATAGTCTACATGTCCTGAATCTGTCTGAGGGGGAATTTGATAATAATTGGATCCTAAACACGGGGTGCACCTTTCATATGTGCCCTGAAAGGTCTTGGTTCTACAACTATCGAGAGATTGAATCTAGGAAGGTCAACATGGGAGATAACAATTCTCAGAATGTGGTTGGAGTTGGTGACTGATAAGTATCTTTTTACATACTTATTTTACTGTCAAAATATGAGCAATCGTTGATTAAAATGTTGGAATATAGCTTAACTCTATGCAATTTATGTTTTGCAGAACAAAGTGATGAATGTAGCGAAATTGAGGTGAACCAAGCGAAAAAGGACCAAATTGGAAGAAAGTGAAAGTCCAGGGACTAAAGTGCAAATACTCTAAACCTATTTCTAACCTTGTGATGAAGATTCAAGAGTCTTAGAGGTCAATTGGATGAAGCAAAGAGTCAAAGGGGTGAAAGAATAGCCAAAACATTATCAAATATCAACTTTCAAGGTGAAAAGTTTCGCACCGGTTTTCAGCCTCCTATTGAGACCAGTGTTTGATATGGAAAACAATCGAATTCGAAGATAGAATCTGAAGTAAAGTTGTATCCCTTTGAGTTAGCTTTCCAACGCATCTTGAATCACCTTGATCGGACATCGGTAGAGAAAGTTATGACCAAAATACTAAAATCTATCCGGCGGGAAAACATTATAACCATGCGGCCGCATGGTTATAAAACCCATGCAGCCGCATGGGCACTTACCGAGACTTCAAGGGCATCAATTTTTTGTTCCATGCAGCCGCATGGGTTTGTACCTTGCGGCCGCATAGGGTTAAATTTGGACGAAATTTCTGGTTTCCTTCTACGACTCAAACTCTTTTGGCAACATATCTTGCACGACTTTTCAACCCTAAACAGATCCCAAAACACCCCAGAACGCCTCATTCTTCATTCTACACCATTTTTCCATCACTTTTGGCTCAAGAAACTCTATGAAGAACTAAACTAAAGGTGAAGCAAGGGAGAAACTCAATTGGATTCGGGGATTTCATTATCATTTATTCATGCTCTTTGGTATTTATTTTGCTATACATTTCTAAATCTAGATTTTCATATTTATGAATTAATTTTGAAATTGATTTAACATGTATTAAGTTTTTCATAGAATCAATCTTGTTTTTTCTATCGAATAATTGAACTATTTGTTGAATCTTATTTCATTAAATCTATTGGTGTGATTATTTACTTTCATATGATACATGCATATGAACGATTTATAATCTGATTTCAATAGATGATTGTGATAATTGTTAAGGAGATCTAGAATTTAGGATGTGTTTTTCATTATTTAAATAATTCTAGGGTTTATGTTTTCCCGTATTTTGAATTAGATTTGAGTTAGATTTAACATTTATTCAGATTTTCATGGATTTAATCATGTTTCTTCCGTTGAATAATTAAAATACTTGTTCAAGTTTGATTTTCAAATCATTTATTGGTGTGATTTAATTACTGCTATATGTTAGAGATATATAATCGCTCTTTAAGTCTGATTTCAATAAATTGATGTATGATTATGTTTTGGGAAACATAAATTCTAGGATTACATGTGCAAATAAATTGGTTTGTATCGTTTAAATCATCCGATTAGAAAGTTAGGACAGAAACTTCTAATTGAGTAGAGAATGCATGAATTGTTGATGTTGATTGATCCAATCTAATTGAGGGAACCCCGAAACTTCACTATTTTACATATTATATTAAATTTCATCATTATTTCCGGTGACATTTACATTTGAATGCAATAAACAAATTCCCTTCATCAAATTCACGAGAACCCAAAGTTATTGAACCTATTGATTCACTTTTCCATCTCCCTGTGGATACGACACCCCAAAGCTATACTACAACACCGCGTAACACTTTGGGCGTAATCAAATTTTGGCACCGTTGCCGGGGACAAGGTACAACAAATTGAGGGATTCGATTGCAAAAGGGTGACGTTGTTCCTTTTTCAATCTTTCATTTCAATTTATTATTTTCTTTAGTATTTTGCATTTTAATTTTGTTTTGCTCATGTTTTATGAGCAGGTATCGAGACGAGCGAGGAAGATTTGTGGAAACACCTCTCATAGAGTTTGAATATCTTTTTAACCCTATTTTTGATTCTGCATCTATTGACACGAACACCACATCACATAATACAATGTCTGACAGTGAGCATGATGTACCTTTTAGGACTTTATATGATTATTTGCATCCCACACGTACATCTACACCTTCATGCATTATGTTTCCACCTAACATGCCACGTGTAGATTTTAAACCGGGAATGATTCAACTTCTTCCAAACTTTCATGGGCTTGAAAATGAAAACCCGTATGTGCATGTTAGGGAATTCGAGGAGGTTGTAGCTACCTTCCACAATCAACATGGTACACAGGATGCAATTAGGCTCAAATTCTTTCCATTTTCCCTTAAGGAAAAGGCTAAGAGCTGGTTGTATTCATTGAGACCACGTTCGATTGGGACTTGGGCTGAAATGACTCAAGCGTTCTTTAACAAATACTTTCCCCACCACAAAACTACTGCTTTGAAAAAACAGATCTCTTCTTTTATCCAAAAGGAGAGTGAAACTTTATATCAAGCGTGGGAAAGGTACAAAGAATTGCAAGCTCTCTGTCCGCACCATGGTTATGAGAGTTGGCGCATCGTGAGCTATTTCTATGAAGGGTTAACATCTAGAGAGCGTCAGTTTATTGAAATGATGTGTAATGGTGATTTCTTACAAAAAGATCCAGATGAGGCTATAGGATATTTAGATGACTTAGCTGAGAAAGCCCACACTTGGACTGGCCTTAGTGCCACTGATAGCACCAATAGGTCACGAGCCGTAGGAAATCCTCCTAGTGTAGGCATCTATCATCTTAGGGAAGAAGACAATCTTAGAGCCAAGGTAGAAGCCCTGACTAGAGAAATTGAGAACCTACGCACTAGTAGTTCAAAGCCCACATCTACTGTTTCTCGTGTTGAGTCTTCTGGACCCTGTGGTGTGTGTGGTGGACTTGATCATCCAGTACAAGAGTGTTTTGCTCTAGCTGAGATGAGGGGGGTTTATGATGAACACTGTAATGCTTTAGGTGTGTACAAAAAGCCTTATGCCCCATATTCTGAGACTTACAATCAGGGGTGGCGAAATCATCCTAATTTCAGTTGGAAATCTGATAACCAGCAACCTACTCAGCCACCTAGAGTTTTCAATACACCATCACATCAACCCTCAACTTTTAGGAATGCCTTAGAGGACACCCTACATGCTTTTGTGGAGGCTCAAGGGAAAACAAATCAAAAGTTTGAAACCATGATCAATCAAGTTGTCGAGGAGAGTAAAGAAATGAAAAGCCATATAACCAAATTGACTAATGCCTTAGCAATAGGGGAACATGGGAAATTTCCAGCTCAACCTCAGCCTAACCCTAAGGGACAACATATGGCTCAAACTTCAGGTGTAGAAAACAACCTTAAAGAGATAAATGCTATCACTACTCGATCTGGGAAGGTTGTAGAACCAATCATTAAGCCTAGGGAAGCAGAAGAAAATGAGAAAGACTCTAGTAATCCTGAAGAGAGTGAGCCCAGTAATAAGGTAGTGGAAAACCTAGCTAGAGCACCATTTCCTCAAGCTCTAAAGCCTAATGTGAAAGCTAATAGCCAACATGATGAGATCTTAGAGCACCTTAGGCAGGTAAAAATCAACCTACCTCTTTTGCATGTGATTTCTCGAATTCCTACATATGCAAAAGTCCTCAAAGACTTGTGCACTGTGAAAAGGAAGCATCATGTCAAGAAAACTGCTTTCTTGACCGAGCAAGTGAGTGCAGTGATTGAACAAAGAGTCCCACCGAAATATAAGGACCCTGGTTGTCCAATAATTTCTTGCATCATTGGGAGTTGTGAGTTTGCACAAGCCCTTCTTGACTTAGGAGCTAGTGTTAACCTTATGCCTTATGCCATTTATCTACTGCTAGGCCTAGGCGAGATTAAACCTACAACCGTAGTTTTACAATTGGCTGATAGATCCACCATAAAACCTAGAGGAGTAGTTGAGGATGTTTTGGTGCAAATAGACAAGTTTTACTATCCTGTTGACTTCCTAGTCCTAGATTTGAAAGTTGATGTGAATGTGAACTCCAAAATACCTATTATTCTTGGTAGACCCTTTCTTGCTACAGCTAATGCTTTTATCAATTGCAGGAATGGTCTAATGAAGCTATCTTTTGGAAATATGACTCTTGAAGTCAATATTTTTCACATCACTAAGCAGCTTTTGGAAGATGATGAGTGTCATCAAACGTACATGGTTGATGCACTTACTCAGGAAGATGCAACTGCAACCATTGATTTCAATCCTTTAAACTCATTTCTTACAAATTCTGAAATTCCTGCACATTGCCATAATGAAGAATATGCTAATATTTGTGCTGTTTTTGCTAAATTTCAGGGTTATGGAACATCACCATGGCAACCAAAGTTTGAAGAACTACCAGCTAGAACTTGAGGGCAGCAACCATCAAGTATTGAGAGTCCAACACCGGAGTTGAAACCACTACCCCCAGGACTGAAACATGTGTTCCTTGGACCAGGTGATACTTTTCCTGTGATTATTTCTTCAGAATTAAATGATTCTCAAGGTAAACAGCTTTTAAACATTTTGAATGAGCACAAATCTGCAATATGATGGACTATAGCTGACATCAAGGGTATTAGTCCCCTAATTTGCTCACATAGGATTCACCTAGAGGAGGGAACTAATCCTAAAAGAGACCAACAACGTAGGCTGAACCCCACAATGAAAGAGGTAGTGAAAAATGAAGTGTTGAAATTGTTAGATGCAGGAATTATTTATCCTATTGCCGATAGTAAATGGGTTAGTCCTACACAGGTAGTCCCTAAGAAGTCAGGAGTCACAGTGGTTAAAAATGAACTTGGTGAAATGGTCCCTACAAAAATTGTGACTGGATGGCGCATGTGTATTGACTATAGGAAGTTGAATGCTGCCACTCAGAAGGACCATTTTCCCCTCCCATTTCTGGACCAAATTCTTGAGCGTGTGGCTGGCCATCCTTTTTACTATTTCTTGGATGGTTATTCTGGTTACTATCAGATTGAGATAGCTTTGGAGGACCAGGAAAAGGCCACTTTTACTTGTCCTTTTGGTACCTATGCATTTCGTAGGATGCCATTTGGATTATGTAACGCTCCTGCTACTTTTCAACGATTCATGATGAGTATGTTTAGTGATATGGTAGAAAAATGTATGGAAGTCTTTATGGATGACCTAACTGTTTTTGGTACTTCTTTTGATGCATGCTTGTTAAACTTGGAGAGAGTTTTAACTAGATGTGAGGAGAAAGGCTTGGTTTTGAATTGGGAGAAATGTCATTTTATGGTTTCTTCAGGTATTGTCCTAGGTCATGTTGTTTCATCTAAGGGGATAGAGGTTGACAAATCTAAGATCGAATTGATCTCCAAACTGCCCACACCTAAGACAACCAAAGATATCAGATCTTTCCTTGGCCACGCAGGTTTCTATAGAAGGTTTATACAAAATTTTTCATCCATATCCAGACCTTTATGTAATCTCTTAGCCAAGGATGCTACCTTTGATTGGACCCCAGCTTGCCAAGAGGCGTTTAAAACTTTGACCAACAAGCTAACTTCAGCACCCATAATACAATCACCTGATTGGTCATTACCATTTGAAATTATGTGTGATGCTAGCGATTATGCGGTAGGTGCTGTCCTTGGGCAACGAAGGGAGGGTAAACCTTTTGTCATTTACTATGCTAGTAGGACCTTAAATAGTGCTCAAATGAATTACTCCACAACTGAGAAGGAACTACTAGTTGTAGTCTTTGCTTTAGATAAGTTTCGATCCTATTTGATTGGTTCTCCTATCACAATCTTCACAGACCATTCTGCTCTTAAGTACCTTCTTTCCAAGAAGGATGCTAAGGCACGACTGATTAGGTGGATTTTACTTCTACAAGAATTTGACATTGCTATTAAAGATAAAAAGGGGGTAGAAAATATGGTAGCAGACCATTTATCTAGGTTAACTTTTCAGGACAATGTGAATCAATTGCCCATTAGAGATGACTTCCCAGATGAACACTTGTTTTCTGTTTCCTCTTTACCCTGGTTTGCTCATATTGTCAACTACCTAGCTATAGGTGAAATCCCAGGAGAGTGGAGTGCACAGGATAAGAGAAAGTTTTTAGTTGAGGTGCGTAAGTTTTATTGGGATTACCCATGCCTATTCAAATACTGCCCTGATCAGGTTTTAAGGCGTTGTGTGCCTAATGAGGAGATACCTAGCATACTAGATTTTTGTCATTCACAGGCTTGTGGCGGTCATTTTTCCATGAAAAAGACTGTTGCAAAAATTTTGCAATGTGGTTTTTATTGCCCTACTTTATTCAAAGACACTAACATTTACTGTAAATCTTGTGAGACGTGTCAAAAGCTTGGTGCTTTGTCTCGACGCAATATGATGCCATTAAACCCCATTTTAGTGATAGAAGTCTTTGATTGCTGGGGTATTGACTTTATGGGACCCTTTCCACCTTCCTTTGGGTATATGTTTATCATTGTGGCTGTTGATTATGTATCTAAATGGGTTGAAGCAGCAGCTTGTCGAACCAATGACAACAAAACAGTTGTGAAATTCCTTAGGGAAAATGTGTTATCTAGGTTTGGGACACCAAGGGCTATCATTAGTGATAGGGGTACGCATTTCTGTAACCGTTCATTTGAGGCTCTAATGAAAAAGTACGGGGTTATTCATAAAATATCAACTGCTTATCATCCCCAGACCAGTGGACAGGTTGAATTAGCTAATAGGAAAATCAAGCAAATTTTGGAGAAAACTGTAAACCCTAATAGTAAGGACTGGTCGTTGAGATTGAATGATGCACTTTGGGCCTACCGAACTGCTTTTAAGACCACTTTAGGCATGTCACCGTATAGACTTGTATTTGGAAAACCTTGCCATTTTCCTGTAGAGCTCGAGCACCGAGCCTTTTGGGCTATCAAACACTTTAACTTTGATCTAGAGGAAGGTAGTAAACTTAGGAAGTTTCAGTTAACTGAGTTGGAGGAGTTGAGAAATGATGCATACGAGAATGCTAAACTTTACAAAGCAAAAATGAAAACGTTTCATGATAGACACATTCTTCGAAAAACGTTTGAACCAAATCAGAAAGTTTACTTGTATGATTCCTGACTCCATAAACATCCAGGGAAACTTCGTTCTAGGTGGTCTAGTCCTTTTGTAGTAAAACAGGTCTTTAACCATGGGGCAATTGAAATCGAGGACCCTAAAGATGGTAGGGTATTTAAAGTGAATGGACAGCGTTTAAAGATAGCATATGGGCAACAGGTGCCTGCAGAGAAAGAAATTCCCCTTGCAGACCCAGTGTACCATCCTTGACACCTTCCATGTCCGTCCATCACTTTACTTTTCTGTATTTTCAGTTTTTAATTTCTCTTCTTAGGTTGTTTTGCATTATGTTAATTTTTTTTTTCATTTCTTGCATTACCATTTCAATTGAGTACTTTCAGATTTCTATTTCTTTTTCGGCTGTTGTGCGTTTACTGCAATACTCAGGTGATATCTTTCATTCTCTTCCATTGGAACTATTGTTCTTACATTGAGGACAATGTTTTAATTAAGTTTGGGGGTGGAGCATGAGCATTTCATTCATCGTTTTAACTGCAATTTTGAATGTTTGTGTGTTTTAAAAAAAAAAAAAACTTTCTAGTTTTTATCTTTTAGCATTAGACTCTAATTCTTGCTTTGTGTGCTTGTGTGGGTTTAATGATTATATCAGCTATGATGTGACTATTGGAATATGTGTCAGTTATGAATGATGAAAATGGTGTGTTATCGGATTAGTCTATACTTGTTTATGTACAACTTGACATTTTCTATGCACGACACTTATGTTAGCATTTTAAGTTAGTGATGCGGTTCAATACGTAGAGGATAGTGGAACTTAGTGATGCAACCAAATAACCTCTAATGTCGTATTCCATAAATCCAAATATAGGCTAGTTTGGAAATGGTTGAACTTTTACAGGGAAATAATGAGATGAATAGGGATTCCATGCATGAAAATCTTGTGTGGATTGTCTGAAACCTATTGAGATGAAAATGAGGTGAAAGTTTTAAGTTAGAGGCTTGTTTTAGAAGCTGGATGTATGAAAGAAAATGGGGCATTGCAATAATCTTTGGATACATAAAAGCATCTTTTCGAGCCTGTATAACTCGGGTGATTAAGCCTGTGAGGGTGATTTAAAACCTGGTGCCCTATGGTCATCTGACTTGGGAGTTACCGGCCTAAAACTCGCTACATGGGTTATACAAAAAGCAAATGAGAAGATACTAAAAAAAAAAAAGAGATGAAAAAAGAAATATGAAAAAAAAAAAAAAATTCCTTTCAAATACATTGATTATGCCCCAAGCATCCAGTTGACAAAACTTTACCTTTGATGAGAAGCAAGTAACTTAGTCTAGTCTCAATGGTAGAAGCAATCAAAAATATAGGAGAATATCGATTTGTTGAAGTGTGAACTTGTAAGAGTAAAGTCTATCCAAACTATGAGAGAGTAACGAATAGAATTGAAAAGTTGAACCTAGGATGCACCCCGGGAAAAATGAGTGAAAATCATAAGTTTGGGGGTGTGTGAATCTCTCGAGCGAGGAAATGATATATTGGACTACTTTGGGACAAATTTTAAACCAATCACAAATCTTAAGATGTTGACATGAGTTTTCACACACACACGTCAGGTTATGCATGTAACAGGTGGAGACTGATTTAATTTTTACACTGTTGCAATTATTCACTTGTTTGATTACCGAATTCCAAACCTGAGACACGGCATATTGTTAAACCATGTTGTTTGTAGAGTTGAGTTATGTTATTGTTTGAGGACAAACAATAGTTCAAGTTTGGGGGAGTTTGATAAGTGTGTTTTTACATACTTATTTTACTGTCAAAACATGAGCAATCGTTGATTAAAATGTTGGAATATAGCTTAAATCTATGCAATTTATGTTTTTCAGAACAAAGTGATGAATTTAGCGAAATTGAGGTGAACCAAGCGAAAAAGGACCAAATTGGAAGAAAGTGAAAGTTCAGGGACTAAAGTGCAAATACTATAAACCTATTTCTAACCTTGTGATGAAGATTCAAGAGTCTTAGAGGTCAATTGGATGAAGCAAAGAGTCAAAGGGGTGAAAGAATAGCCAAAACATTATCAAATATCAACTTTCAAGGTGAAAAGTTTCGCACCGGTTTTCAGCCTCCTATTGAGACCAGTGTTTGATATGGAAAACAATCGAATTCGAAGATAGAATCTGAAGCAAAATTGTAGCCCTTTGCGTTAGCTTTCCAACGCATCTTGAATCACCTTGATCGGACATCGATAGAGAAAGTTATGACCAAAATACTAAAATCTATCCGGCGGGAAAACATTATAACCATGCGGCCGCATGGTTATAAAACCTATGCAGCCGCATGGGCACTTACCGAGACTTCAAGGGCATCAATTTTTTGTTCCATGCAGCCGCATGGGTTTGTACCTTGCGGCCGCATAGGGTTAAATTTGGACGAAATTTCTGGTTTCCTTCTACGACTCAAACTCTTTTGGCAACATATCTTGCACGACTTTTCAACCCTAAACAGATCCCAAAACACCCCAGAACGCCTCATTCTTCATTCTACACCATTCTTCCATCACTTTTGGCTCAAGAAACTCTATGAAGAACTAAACTAAAGGTGAAGCAAGGGAGAAACTCAATTGGATTCGGGGATTTCAATATCATTTATTCATGCTCTTTGGTATTTATTTTACTATACATTTCTAAATCTAGATTTTCATATTTATGAATTAATTTTGAAATTGATTTAACATGTATTAAGTTTTTCATAGAATCAATCTTGTTTTTTCTATCGAATAATTGAACTATTTGTTGAATCTTATTTCATTAAATCTATTGGTGTGATTATTTACTTTCATATGATACATGTATATGAACGATTTATAATCTGATTTCAATAGATGATTGTGATAATTGTTAAGGAGATCTAGAATTTAGGATGTGTTTTTCATTATTTAAATAATTCTAGGGTTTATATTTTCCCGTATTTTGAATTAGATTTGAGTTAGATTTAACATTTATTCAGATTTTCATGGATTTAATCATGTTTCTTCCATTGAATAATTAAAATACTTGTTCAAGTTTGATTTTCAAATCATTTATTAGTGTGATTTAATTACTGCTATATGTTAGAGATATATAGTCGCTCTTTAAGTCTGATTTCAATAAATTGATGTATGATTATGTTTTGGGAAACATAAATTCTAGGATTACATGTGCAAATAAATTGGTTTGTATCGTTTAAATCATCCGATTAGAAAGTTAGGACAGAAACTTCTAATTGAGTAGAGAATACATGAATTGTTGATGTTGATTGATCCAATCTAATTGAGGGAACCCCGAAACTTCACTATTTTACATATTATATTAAATTTCATCATTATTTCCGGTGACATTTACATTTGAATGCAATAAACAAATTCCCTTCATCAAATTCACGAGAACCCAAAGTTATTGAACCTATTGATTCACTTTTCCATCTCCCTGTGGATACGACACCCCAAAGCTATACTACAACACCGCGTAACACTTTGGGCGTAATCAGTGACATAGCCATCAGGATGTACGATGGGGTTGTCAGGCAACTCAAGGAGGTTAGATATGTCCCTAATTTAAAGAGGAACCTCATTTCCTTAGGTACTCTTGAAGATGAGGGATATACTTTTAAATCCGGGAATAGCGTTCTGAAAATTTTTAAGGGACAAGAGGAATGGGCTGTACTATCTAGAGGGCAAAACTGAAACAACACCTGATTCAAGTCTTCTTGCTGTCAGTAAAAACAAAACCGAACTTTGGCATAACAGAATGGGTCACATTGGGTTTAAAGGGCTAAAATCTTTAAGTAATCAGAAATTGCTTGGAAAAGATGACATTGAAACTATGGATTTCTGTGAAACATGTGTTTTGGGTAAATCCCATAAGGTTAGCTTTGAAGCTAGCTCTCATAGGACCAGCAGTCTATTGGACTATATTCATGTTGATCTATGGGGTCCTGAGAAGCATTCCACATTTGGTGGAAGTAAGTACTTCTTGTCCTTAGTGGATGATTACTCAAGAAAAGTTTGGATTTATCCTCTGAAGGCTAAGTCGGAAACTTTTGGGAAATTCAGAATTTGGTTAAAGTCGGTTGAGAATCAGTTAGAAAAGAAACTTAAAACATTAAGAACTGATAATGGGCTTGAATTCTGCAATTTCGAATTTGACAATTTCTGTAAGCAGAAAGGGATAACAAGACACAGAACAGTTAAATACACACCTGAACAGAATGGGGTCGCTGAGAGAATGAATAGGACCATAATGAACAAAGTTAGGTGTATGTTGATTAGCTCTGGCCTTGCCAAAGGGTTTTGGGCTGAAGCTGCAAGTACTGCAGCTTATCTGATTAATAGGTCACCGTCCAGCAGTATAGGTTTTAAGACCCCACAGGAGTTGTGGACGGGGGAGCCTCCAAATCTGGAACACTTGAGAGTGTTTGGTTGTGCGGCATATGCACATCAATCTGAAGGGAAACTTGAGCCGAGGGCGGTCAAGTGTGTGATGTTAGGGTATCCCGAGGGTGTGAAGGGCTATAGGTTATGGGTTTTAGGGGTTCAAAGCATTAAGATTATTAACAACAGGAATGTGGTCTTTAATGAATCTGAAATGCCATGTCTAAAACAGAAAATGGATGAAACTAACAAATCTGAAATTGAGAGGAGTGTTCAGACTAAGGTGAAGCTTACTAAGCTTGATTCACCTACACCTGGGAATGAAGGTAATGACCCTATACATCAAGAACCTGAAACTGAAACTGAAACTGAAACTGAAACTGAAGAGGTGACTAAACTTCAAGATAACACTGAACCAGTTGAAATTGAACATTTTAATGATCAGCCACCTAATCAAGATTATCAACTCACTAGGGATAGGGCGAGACAACAGATTAGGCCGAACCCTAGGTACGAATCCCTAAGTTTGACTGAGTTTGCATTAGTTTCAGGTGAAATCTTTGAACAGATAGAACCTACTAGTTATGAAGAAGCTATTAATGGAAATTATTCTGAAAACTGGATAAAAGCTATGCAAGAAGAAATGAAATCTTTGAGTGATAACAAAACCTGGAAACTTGTTAAGAAACCTAAAGATCAGAAATTAGTTCCATGTAAGTGGATTTACAAGTTGAAGGAAGGTTTAGACACTAATAATCCTGTGAGGTTCAAGGCGAGATTAGTGGCTAAGGGTTATACTCAAAGAGAGGGTGTGGACTATAATGAGATATTTTCACCCGTGGTTAAGTATAAGACGATCAGACTGATGTTGGCTCTTATTGTTCAATTCAATTGGGAACTTGAACAACTCGATGTAAAAACTGCATTTTTACATGGAGAGTTGGAAGATGATATTTTCATGAGCCAACCACAAGGGTTTGTAGCTAGAGGTAAGTCTGAGTATGTGTGCAAGTTAGAGAAATCTTTGTACGGACTGAAACAGAGCCCAAGACAATGGTACAAGAGGTTTGATGCCTATGTACTGAAGATAGGGTTTAAGAGAAGTGAATTTGATGCTTGCTTGTATTTTAATGACATAAAGAGCGGTTGTGAAGTCTACTTGTTGTTTTATGTCGATGATATGCTTTTAGCTGGACCTAGCAGGTCTCAAATTAATGAACTAAAAGATCTTTTGAAATCGGAATTTGAGGATTTAGGGAATGTTAGAAAGATTCTAGGGATGGTGATAATAAGGGATAGGGCTAAGAACAAATTAACAATTTCATAAGAAGCGTACTTGAACAAAGTTGTAACAAAATTTGGAATGAAAGACAGTAAAATTGTTAATGTGCCTCTTGCTAGCCATATGAATTTTTCACGTGATCATTTGCCTAAATCCGAATCTGAATTAAAAGAGATGGAAAATATTCCGTATGCTAATGCCATAGGTTCTGTCATGTTTTCTATGATTACTACCTGACCTGATCTTGCACTTTCCATCAATCTTCTAAGTAGATTTATGTCCAACCCTGGTAAGCCGCATTGGGCGGGTATGAAATGGTTATTAAGGTATTTGGTTGGGACTTTAAATCTAAGCTTAGTGTATGAGAAAAGATCTGAGGAGTTGACTCTTAAGGGCTACGTTGATGCTGACTTTGCTGGTGATAAGGACAGTAGGAAATCAACTACCGCTTACTTCTTTACCCTAGGTGATAACTGCATAACATGGAAATCTCAGCTGCAACGTTTAGTAACTCTGTCTAGTACTGAAGCTGAATACGTTGCCATAACCGAGGCGGTTAAGGAATGTATGTGGTTAAAGGGAATTTTAAAAGAATTGAACTTCATGCATGATACACCTATTATGTTTACGGATAGTCAGAGTACGTTGTCACTTAGTAAGAACCCTGTTTATCATGAGAGATCCAAACATATTGAGGTGAAGTATCATTTTATACGTGAGAAGCTTTCTCAAGGTGAAGTCGAACTTGTTAAGATTCATACTGATAGAAATTCGTTTTGGTGAGAAAAAACATCACTTTCATAATCCAAATACCAAACCGCTCTTTCCTCTGAAAATCGAGGAAAGTTGACTGAAGTTTCAGTTGATGAAAAATTGGGTGTTCTTCGTAATCCATAGGAGATAGACGACTCCGCGAGGCTAGGAGTGCTGCAGGGTAGCAGATTCCGGAGAGCTTTGAAAATTGCAGCTAAAGAATGGTGAAGGGGAGCACAATTTCGAGGAGAGCTGTAAGAACTTCAGTCCGGAGATCAGAGAGTATGTGTTGTCGTTTAGTCTGGTAGACTATAAGTGTCTAAATCGTTTATAGTAGATTGATTGGCAAAGTGCCCGGAGTTTTTTCCAATTTGGTTTCTCCGTGATCATACCGTGTGTTTTTACTGCTTTCTTTATTGATTATATTAGCTGCGGTATTTAAACATAGGTTAAATTGACTTGCATGCTTAATCATCTAGAGATAATCAATTGGTGACATGTTGCTAATTAAATAATAATTTTAATTCCACAAAATATACATATTCACCCCATCTAGATATTGTTAGGATCGAACTACGTAAATTTTCAATATTTAACCTTAATCATCTAGGAATAATAAACAAGTGAGTGTTGCTTTTTATTGGTTAATTCCACATATTTGGGTCTAAAAGAAGTGTTATAACACTTACCATCATGTGTAATAACATTAAAGTCTCCCCACCTCGTCATGGGCCATGTATAGCGAGGAAAATCCGAGCACCCATGAGTCCCTCTAGGAAAACATAAAGCATAAACTAGAGATAAAATAATTTGCCGTGCCATTCTAGTCAAATTATAATTACCGTGAATGCATGAACAAAATTTCCCCACAAAATCCTCACAATACTGTGTTCCACCCCCCCCCCCCCCCCCCACTTCTTACCTTATCCTACATGAAATTAGAATTCTCAATGTTCATTGCAAACTCACGTGTATGATTTTCTTCTATTTTTTTATTCTCCCTACAAAATTTGTACTTGTTAAGTACCTGCTCTTTGTGTGTTGTGGCTAGTCCTTTTGCATGAGCACCATATTTATAACAACAAATATTACTTATTATTGTATGCTTCATTTTTCTATTTGCAGGAGTCCTTTTTCTTATACCATCAATATTTAAAAGTGATTATTTCAAAATCACTTTTATACTACACTCACTTCCAATCATACGTTGAAATTATTTTTCAATTTTTCCCATATTTTTCGTACTTTTTAACTAGGTTATTCAAAAATTTACATTCACACAAGTACATAATCTAAACAATATTTTTTGAACAAAAACTAATTGCTGATTTAGGACTTTACTAATTTGACTTCTAATTTAATTATACTAATTTCAATTTACCCAATAAATAATAAATGAATTTAACGTAAAATCTTCTGGTGCTCTTAATATTTTTTAGGTGAAAGAGCAAGCGTGTCTAGTTGAGATGAGTATTTTAAATTATTCAGGTATTAGTAAGATTAAAGATAATGTATGATAAGGAAAGTTGCAATCAATTAAAGGGTGAGAAGTCCTCTATTATTTAATACGTATAGATATATTTGTACAATCATAACTACAATAGAAATCAATTAAGCTGCAGATAATTAATAGTCAAACTACACCTTTAGGCTAAATTTCAATGTCACGTATTTATTTTGACAAGACTCAAAATTCATTCAGATTTCATTCCGTCTTGATTAAATGTACTATAATATCGTCGTTTTTGTCCAATCATCGGACCACCAATCCAACTTTGTTTCTCTAAAGGGATACACTGAAAACAAGAAGTTTTAAAAAAAGGAGTGGATCCCACCTTCATGACACGTTTTGCTATGGTCTTTATTTTGATAATACTAAACTCTGGAATATGATTTTAGCTTTATATTTATCAAGAAGTAAAAATTTTGTTAAAAAAACGAATTTACTGTATCCTTAAATAATTAAAAAATTAAACAAATACGAGAAAATAGAAAACAGAAACAAAATGAAAAAAATAAAAATAAATAAAAGATTAGGTAATCAATGTTCATGAAAGAAAATGAAAATGAAAGCAAAAATTATATAAGGGAAATACGAACAACCAAACACTGAAATTTTGGATTCTCACGACTGAACAGGGTATAAATGCACATAAGAAGAGGCTCAGGGTTTGTGTTTTCAAATCCAATAATAAAAATGAAAGCAAAGAGAAATCAGATCTCCAGTTCTATTTCATGAAAATTGTCCAAGAATTTTTTATTCTTAAGAGGGTGTGCAATTTAACGTTTGGGGAGGGAAAATTTTGCTTCAATACAACAGATCAGGCGCTACCCTTGGAAGCTGCAACGAAAAGTGAAAGAGCAAAAAAAGGAACGGTGGAAGAATCGATGTTGTTGGTATGGGTGATAAGTATAGTTTCTACACTTATTCGAGGTTGTAAATGATGATATTTTACTGTTCTTTGTATAAAATACCACCTAACTTATGTTATATTTCAATTTGTAGATAAAACTCAATATTTGATGAAAATTTGGAGAAAAGAATGTAAAGATAGCGAAAAAGTGTTCAATTGTATCAAAATAAAGTTCGGGACTGAAATGCAAATACTCAAAAGTCATGTCTAACCTCACAATAAAGATTTGACAGTGTTAGGCATCAATTGGATGAGGAAAAAAGCCAAATGGATGAAATATAGTCCAAATATTATCACATATTAACTTCTAACCGAAAAAATTATGCATCGAATTTTCAGGCTCACATTGAGACCCAATTTTGGCATAGCAAGCTTTCGAATTGGAAAAATGATAACTCTACAAGAAATTTAGCTCTCCGAGTTAGCTTTCCAATACACTTTGAATTATCTCAATCGGATAATGGGAGAGAACATTATGATAAAAATATTGAGAATTGTCCAGCTATCGAAAATTAGGCGAGACGCGCGCCCTCACCTACAGGAAAGGCACGCTGAGGTTGCCCAAAGCCCCAAGACGCGTGCCCTAGGTTACTCTAGGCACGTGCCTCAAGGCAAAAAGGGAAAAAATCCGATTTCCCTTATTTTTGTTTTGATAACAATTCAATACAATCTTTTTTGGCATCCTTTAAATACCCAACTCGACAAGAACATGGGAGACCTCCTTTTGACCTGAATTTCATCATCTTCTATATATTTTGGAGGCAAAGAACGAGTTTATACATCAATTCAAGGCGAATCATACAAGGATTTTGAATATTTAAAGCCCGACTTCAAAATTTGAGCCAAGAACGTGGATTTCTCAGACTGCTTCCATCTTTCTTATTTTCAGGTGATGTTTTTCCGATTATTCTTGTGTAATTTAATTATAATAATATTAGGCTAAGTTTTTCATTATATTGGATGAATGATTAACCGTATTGTTTGTTTATTTTAATTCAAAACTATTAGTTTAGTATTTCCTGATTTTTCTTGATTGGTTTTGTATTCCCATTGAATTATTTGATTGCTTAATCACCACTTAAATAGTAAATTACTTGTTGTAGTGTAGGAATACACACAATAAGTTTAGAACGAGACAAAATCAACACATGGAAAATAGATATTACTATTAAGAATAATATATATGACAAGTGCAATCATGTGAATCAATGCATGCTTTTCATATGAATTCGAACAAGGAATAGTATCGGGTCGTGTTAAACATATGTTTAATATATCTTGGAAAAGAATATTGAATAACAGTGGATTATCGATTGTCTTAAATGCATGAATTTACTAGATTACGAATTAAGAATTGAATTCAATGTTAGTAGGGGGATTCACAATTCCAATACAAACATTTATATATTAAATAAATACTTCATTTATTTTTTTAGGTTAGGATTAATATAAATTACATATAAACCATATCTTTTGATATCTGTTCACGAAAATATGTTGAATTAAAATTACCGCGACTGTAGGGTTCGTTAACAAGTAGTAATATGGGTTCGTCAAGAATGTAAAACTAAGAAATAAAAATCATATTACATAGTTCATCTAACCCTAGTATAGAATTAATCTAGCATAGTATGGTATGGTAGGAAGAAGAAAGTCAGAAAAATAAATAAAGAACGACATCACCAATTCGATTCTTGAATCGGATCATCGTAATCTTGGAGTTGATCTTCGCATTCTTACCTCTTTTCTTCTCTCAAAAGTATTCTCCCCTCCCCTCCTTCATGTATTCTGCTATTATGTATTTGTAAGAGTAAAAAATTGATTGAAAATCACATCAATTTGGTTTCCAAAAGAGTTCCAATCCAATAACGAATGTTTCATGCGTGCAGATTTTTTTGTCTCTACATAGAAGTCAATAGTTTGCCATAACTTTCTCTCTCGATATCTTATTAGTACAATTCAAAGTGCATTAGAAAGCTGGCTTAAAGGGCTACAATTGTTCTTGAAATATAATTTTTCCAATTAGGACTTCTACAGTACCAAAAATGGGTATCAATATTTGGATAAAACTAGTGCGATTGGACATTGATTGTGATAATATTTTGATCATATTCCATTCGTTTTTGAGTTCTAATTCTATCCAATTGTCTCCTATCAATCTTCAAAGTATCATCTCGTGGTCCAAATCAACTATTGAATTTGCAATTTGGTACTCAAACTTTGGACTTTGCCATTTTTCCTTGATTTTCTTTTGTTTCTTCCAATTTCTCATTCAACCATTTGAGTTTAACATATATAACATGAAATACAACAATTTAGAATATATTTTATCAAAATAATTGCCAAATATCGATATTTTAGGCCTCGAATAAGTGTGTAAAAGGTATTTATCAACTCCCACAAACTTAAACAATTGTTTGTCCTCGAACAAAACTGTAACTTAATTCCACATAAAACATGGTTAGATAACCTGCCGTATCTAAGGATTGGAATTTAGTAATAAATTAAATGAACAACTTTACAGTGCAAAATCAATCAATTTCCACATGTTATATCATACTTGACATGTGTGTGTATATTCATGTCAACATATTAAAGTCATGATTAGCTCAACACCTGATTCATAGTAGTCAAATATCTCCTTACTTCACTCGAGATATGCGCACACTCCTAAACTTATTCTTTTCACCCAATTTTTTCGGAGTGCATACTAAGTTGAAATTATTCAATACTTTTTCTTACCCTCTCTCAGTTTGGATAGATCTTACTATTATAAGTTCACATTTCAACCAATCAAAATTCTCCTATATTTTTTATTGTTTCAACATTTAAGACTAAACTAAGTTACTTATCTCTCATTAAATGTATAGTTCTATTGACCGAATGTTTGGGGCGTAATCAATGTAATTGCTTATTTTATTTTATTTTTTCATGACTTTTTTTTTCAAACAAACAACATCTTCTCATTTGCTTTCTATAAAACCCATGTAACGAGTGTTAGGCCGAGAACTCCCAAGTCATATGACCAAAGGGTACCTGGTTTTCAATCATCCTTTCAGGCTTAATCACTTGAGTTATATAGGCTCGAAGAGATATTTTTATTCACACATAGATTAGTGAAATGCCCATTTTCTTTTAAACATTCGGTTTCTAAAACTAATCTCTAACTTTAAACTTTCACCTCTTCTTCGTTTAATTGGTTTTAAACAATCCACACATGACAATGTTCATGCATGGAATCCCTACTTATCTCAATATTCCCCTATAATAGCTCAACCATCTCCAACCTACTCTATAATTGGATTATGGATTAATACTATAGAGGTTATTCGGGTTTACTTACTATGTTTAACTACTCTCTAAGTAATGAACTAATTCACCAACCTAACATATCAACCATGAGTATTGTGCATAAAGAATGTCAAGTTCATATAAACAAGCTTTGACTAATCTAATAATACATTATTTCCATTATTCATAGTTCATACTCATTCCAATATTCAACATAATAGCCAGCAAGGTCATCAAACTCACACAAACACACAAAAATATTATTATAATTTAAGATAGAAAACAAAATAGATAAAAACTGGATAAAAACTGCAAAAAAAAATTATTTTTTTATATTTTATTTTTTTATCTACACAAAAACTGCAATAATATGATGAATGAAAATATTCTCATCCCCAAACTTATATAAAACATTGTCCTCAATGTTTAAATAATAAAACACTGCAAACTTAAAGGTACATAATATCAAGGACAAATTCACATAAAGATAGAGAAAATGGGGGCTAGAGATACTTCCCTAATCAATGTGAAGGTGAAAATGATGGAGAAACAGAAGTGTGGACCATGCATAAACTCATTGCGTCCTGTAAAGATGATGAATGACTCAATATGATTAAAAATTATCAAAAATACAAAAAATTCATAATCTAATGTATAAAACGAAATAAATAAAATGGAAGAATTATTAGGTTGTCTCCCAATCAGCGCTAGTTTATAGTCTATAGCCAGACTTTACTTCGATAAGTTCATGGTGGTTCAAGTCGAAGGATTTCATCATTGTACGCCTTGTAATTTCCAGCTTTGCATCCCATTTTAGCTCTCCAAACTTTGAATTCTTCGTTTTCATCTCTACTAAGCAATCCTCCAAATTTCGGTTTTCTCTTTTGACAATTTTGTTGAAGGGATAGTTCGTCGTCATTGAAATACTGACACTCGTCGAGGACTGATGGTTGTTTGGATGGATTATTTAATGTAAAAATTTCTTACTCCTCATCTACCCTCAAGATTAGCTCACATTTCTCCATATCAATCAAAGTACGACCTATTTTTAAGAATGGCCTCCCCAAGATTATTGGAATGTCTGTCTTCTTCTATGTCCAGAATAAGAAAATCCGCTGGGAAGATGAATTTTCCTACTTGAATCAGCACATCTTCTATAATCCTTCTGGGGTGGGTAATGGATCTATCAGTCAGTTGCAAAGTCATCATTGTTGCTTTAGTCTCTTCCAAATCGAGTTTCCTGAAAATAGAAAGTGACATCAAATTAATACTCGCACCAGTATCACATAAAGCATTAAAAGTACCAGCTTTTCCAATTGAAACAGGTAAGGTAAGACACCCTGGATCCTTGAGCTTGGCAGGCTGTTTCTTTTGTAATCTTGCACTGTTCTCCTCTGTTAGGGCCACAGTTTCAAATTCTGAAAGCTTTTTCTTCTTTGATATCATGTCCTTCAAAAATTTCACATAGTTTGGAATTATCTATTGCGTCTATGAACGGGATATTAATGTGGAGTTTCCTTAGTACATCCAAAAACTTCTAAAACTGTTGGTCTCGCTGATGTCTCTTCAACCATTGTGGGAATAGAATGGGGGCCTCGTAAGGATTGACGGAACGATTGCCTTAACCCATGGTGTACCTGAACTCTCTTTAGCAGATGCCTTTATTGTCTGTTCAGTCTGGTCCACTTGCTCCTCATCTGAAGAAAGTACTATAACTTTAGTTGCAACTAGCCTCTTGATATGTATTTCTGGTAATTGTACCCCACTCGTAGTGGTGATTGCGTTCACAGATGGATTCTCAGTTATTTCATTTCCCAAAATACATGTGGCCATTACCTGCTCATTTGGATTAGTATCAGAATTGCTTGGCAAGGTACCCAGTACTCTGCTTGTCATAGAAAGTGCCATCTGCCTCAATTGAGTCTCCAATTTTTAATAGCCGCACTCTGATCTCGGAGAGTTGTTTCGGTTTTCCTCATAAACTTGTTGTTAGCCTCCATGTATTGATTTTTTTTCCATAAATTTTTTGAACATCTCTTCCAGTTGAAATTCTTCTCCTGCTGCTGAAACTGATCATGCGGCCTATTTTGATTCTGACCAGCCCAAGAAATATTTGGGTGTTTCCTCTAACCTTGGTTGTAAGTATCTGAATGTGGATTATTTTGTTGATGTTGTCCACATTGTGCAAAATCCACTCGCTCCATACCTTGTGCCAGAATAGGATAATTTGATGTGTTATGATCTGCTCCACACTCCTCACAACTTGGCCTTTTGGCTTGTGCAACATTAGCTATTTTTGATATGTTCTCCATCTTATGAAATAATGAGTCTATCTTTGCAGATAAAGCTGAGTAAGCATCCACCTCATATACACCTGGCGCTTACCTTTGAACAACCCATTCTGAAGCCCACATTCCTGAAGTAGTCGCCACCGTTTCGAATAGTTTCAATGCGTCATCAATGGTTCTTGTGGATAATGAACCATTCGATGAAAAATCCACCATGCTTTTGAATGATGGAAGTAATCCCACATAAAAATATTAGACCTGGAGTCCTTTGCTAATACCGTGACGAGAACACTTCCTTAGCATGTTCTTGAACCGATTCCAAGCTTCATCAAAAGACTCTGATTCATTTTGGTGGAAAGTAGATATGTCATGCTTCAGTTTCGCTATTTTAGCCGGTGGAAAGAATTTGTACAAAATTTCCAAAGTAGGTCGTTCCATGTGCTGATGTGGCAATAGGTTAAGAATCCAACCACACTAGTGCTTTATCACGTAGTGTGTGTGGGAACAGTCTTAGTCTGATAGCATCATCTGAGATACCTCGATATCGGAAGTGTTGACACATCTCCAAGAATCGAGAGACATGTGTATGTGGGTTTTCTTCAGCTCTTCCATAAAACTGATGTCCATTCTGGAATAGATGTATGACATTAGTCTTCAATTGGAAATTAGGCTGACCAAACGGAGGGGAGACGATGCTGGATTGACTCTAAATGATTTCCGGTGTCATGAAATCCCCAACCCGCATGTTTTCCTCATCAACAATTTCTTCTTCATTAACTTGAACTACTTGTTCATTTTATACGTTGGCCATTTGTTGTACTGCTCTTGCGTCTCTTTACCTATGATGGAAGGTACGTTCGATTTCTAGATCAGCTGAAATCAAGTCGTCGTCAAGCGACTTTCACATACAAGACTTGGAAGAGGATCAAAAGGAGCACTTAGATAAAAAAACAAAAAATAATTAACTAAAACAAAATAAATAAAATATAAAAAATATAAAATAATGTTCGAATGAGTGTCAAGATAATTAAAATTAAACTAAATTAAATTCCCAACAACGGTGCCAAAAACTTGTTCACGAAAATATGTTGAATTAAAATCACCGCAAGTGTATGGTTCGTTAACAAGTAGTAAAATGAATTTTGAGTTCAAGTATCGTTCCCACGAAAATTGATTAGTTTTACTTCTAATTACCGTGACCTTAACCGAAACTATAAAAATGAGAATGTTCGTTTTGATGAAATTATAACTAAATTAAAGATCAATATGCAAGTATAAATGAATTAACTAACTAAATGCAAATTGACGATGAATGTAAATTGAAGTGTTTTCTAATGTATAATGAATGTACTAGGATCACAAATCCCTATGTAATATTCCTTTTAAATCTAGTTCTACACCTTAACACACGGTTGAAATATTGAAGAATCAATGTTCCTAAATTATTTAACAATCTCTCTCGAGTAGAGTTAAACCTATTCAAATATGCGACCAGACTATATTTCCATGACGGATGCAAACATACAAAAATGTATGAGTTTTTATGAATACTTAAAGATTCACATAAAGTGTAGCAGTATATTTTTTATTACATATTGGACCCTATGATGATTTATATATGTCGAACCCATTCTCCTTCTTTCGAGCACATGAAATAAGCCACTAAACTCACACAATCATTCGCGCATATAATTGTGGAGAAAAATAAATTCATATAAATCATTCAAATATCCCAAAACGTATTTTTGGTTGTCAAGAATGTAAAATTAAGAAATAAAAATCATATTACATAGTTCATCTAACCCTAGTACAGAATTAATCTAGCCTAGTATGGTGGGAAGAAGAAAATTAGAAAAATAAATAAATCCATTGAATTATTTGATTGCTTAAACACCACTTAAATAGTAAATTACTTGTTGTAGTATAGGAATGCACACAATAAGTCTAGAACGCGACAAAATTAACACATGGACAATAGATATTATTATTAAGAATAATATATATGACATGTGCAATCATATGAATCAATGCATGTTTTCCATATGAATTCAAACAAGGAATAATATCGGGTTGTGTTAAACATATGTTTAATATATCTTGGAAAAGAACATTGAATAACAGTGGATTATCGATTGTCTTGAATGCATGAATTTACTAGATTACGAATTAAGAATTGAATTCAATGTTAGTAGGGGAATTCACAATTCCAATACAAATATTTATATATTAAATAAACACTTCATTTGTTTTGTTAGGTTAGGATTAATATAGATTACATATAAACCATATCTTTTGATATTTGTTCACGAAAATATGTTGAATTAAAATTACCGCGACTGTAGGTTTCGTTAACAAGTAGTAATATGGGTTCGTTAAGAATGTAAAACTAAGAAATAAAAATCATATTACATAGTTCATCTAACCCTAGTATAGAATTAATCTAGCATAGTATGGTATGATAGGAAGAAGAAAGTCAGAAAAATAAATAAAGAACGACATCACCAATTCGATTCTTGAATCGGATCATCGTATTCTTGGACTTGATCTTCGCATTCTTACCTCTTTTCTTCTCTCAAAAGTATTCTCCCCTCCCTTCCTTCATGTATTCTACTATTATGTACTTGTAAGAGTAAAAAATTGATTGAAAATCACATCCAATTTGGTTTCCAAAAGAGTTCCAATCGAATAAGGAATGTTTCATTCGCGCGCAGATTTTTTTGTCTCTGTACAACAGTCAATATTTTGGCCATAACTTTCTCTCTCGATATTCGATTGGTACGATTCAAAGTGCGATAGAAATCTGGCTCAAAGGGCTACAACTATTTTAGAAATATAATTTTTCCAATTAGGACGTTTACAGTGCCAAAAATGGGTATCAATATTCGGATAAAAATCTTGAATATAACTTGTGCGATTGCACATTGATTGCGATAATATTTTGATCATATTCCATTCGTTTTTGAGTTCTAATTCTATCCAATTGTCTCCTATCAATCTTCAAAGTATCATCTCGTGGTCCAAATCAACTATTGAATTTGTGATTTGGTCCTCGAACTTTGGACTTTGCCATTTTTCCTTGATTCTCTTTTGTTTCTTCCAATTTCTCGTTCAACCCTTTGAGTTTAACCTATATAACATGAAATACAACAATTTAGGATATATTTTATCAAAAAAATTGCTAAATATCGATATTTTAGGCCTCGAATAAGCGTGTAAAATGCATTTATCAATATCTCCACATTTCGAATTTAATAGTAGTTATTGAACTACAAATTAGACCCTACTGAACAAGTTTTTGGTGCCGTTGTCGGGGAATGACAGATTTAATTTTAGTTTATTAGTTTATACTATATTCCATTTTTATTTTTTTTATTTTGGCTACCTATCCCGATCTCTCTTATTTGATATTCTATTCAGGTGTCATTCAATAGTGCATCGAAGATTCTGACGCTAGAATGATAGAAAGATTTTTGTAATAAATAATCTCAACATGGACTGTGTGGAAGAAGATATATATTGTGAATTATGCTATGTGGTGCATTATACTAGCTACCACGTGAATACATGCACTGAACCCTATCAGCTCAAGCTCTTGCGGTTTAAACAATATTTAAGATTCCGAAGACTAACAATTGACACATCTATTGAAGCCTACATGCATGTGGGCGAGTGTATCCCTTCCGACACGTTTGTGGAATTTAGTCTTTCCATGTTGAATGAGGATGCACTTGCAAAATACTACACTGATCTATCCAAGTTGGATAAAAACAAACTGTGTATGGGAGACGACGTATTCTGGTATGAATTTAAAAGTTGGAGATATAATCCACTCGAAAAGTTTGAAAGAAAAGAGTTTACATTACCCGTGAATTTAAATTGTAAATCAACCATTCAACCCGAGGAAATATCAATTATGGAAGACGAGAACAAAGATGATGAAAGATCAATTATAAAGGAACAAAACAAAAAGGAGGTAATTAATGAAGAAGACTTAACCTACATTCTGTCGACTTCATTGATTGCCCTATCATTAAGCCCGAAGAGAAGGAAGTAGTCTACCCAGTTGAATTCAAATTGGAAGAGATATGCATATCATATCACATTAGAGAGGGCAGTGTTAAAATTTGTAGAAGCAATGAAGAGTGGAGCAAAGTCAGAAGAGATAAATTGAGTAAGGCATCAAAAGTATTCTTCAGAATTCCACGATGTCGAAACAACAAAGTCAAGCTAAAGACTTTAAACAAAGTGCTTATTGGGAGGCAACCCAATTTTTATTTTATTTTATTTATTATGTTTTGTAGTAATAGGATAATTTAGATTAGTTTTTTTTTTTTTTCAATTTTAGGGACTCATCATCCACGCCACTTTTCCCCTTAGATAATCGATGTGTTAGTAGTTTATTAGATGTTAGAGTTAAGTAACACTTGTTCGAGTTAATTGATCGTAATATTTTATTTGTCTGTATTTTGCAGGAATATGATGTCTCTAAACACTTAAACCACCCAAGACCAAGGAGCTAACATGAGTAATAGGAAGCTAGCCATTGGATTAAAAGCCATATCAGGGGAGTCTTTTTCTTCATTTTCTTCCACACCCCTTTATATGCAGATTTAGAATTTAAGATATTGAGGACAATGTCTAGTTTAAATTTAGGGATTGAAAACATTAGTTTTTATTTTATTTTATTTTTGTTTTCATTTTTTTGTGTGTTTGTGTTTGTGTCATTCTTATATTTATGTGGTTTTGTGTGCTTTTAATGCATTAGTTTAGATACAAAAAATGAAATAAATTGAAAATTTTATAAATTTTATAAATATTTTCTTTTTTGTGCTTCTATGAGTTAGTTTGTCTGATCGGCAATAAAAAATATATTGAATCGGAAATTGATCTATAAATGGTGAATAAGTTGCATGCTTAGATTATTTTTTGATTTTTCATGTGAAATTTGATATATATTGAGCACATAAATTAAGTTAAGCATTGTATAGGAATGAGTTAATTTCATAATTGGATATGCTAATATAGTGCACCATAGATACTAAATCCAAAAGTACTAAATTTTACATCCTTAGACCAAATTTATAATAGTTTGGGGGATTTCACTGTTGTAAGAAGATATGGAGATAAATGAGAATTTCATGTGTGAAATTAAAAATCTTGTGTAGATTGTTTAAGGTCAATAGGATGCAATTGGGTGAAAATCTCAAGTTAGAGATCATTTTACTTGGATATGTGTTTAATGAGGGACAATACACTAATCAAGATTAAAAAAAAAAAAATCCACATTTTATTTGAAAATTTCCCTTCGTAGCCTTTATGACTCGAGTTATTAATCTTATAAGGGTGTTAAAACTTGTTGCCCTAAAGTCAACTGATTTGGGAGTTATCGACATAAAACTTGTTACATAGGTCATTTAGAATGTTTAAGGGAGAGAAAGCTGTAAATAAAGAAAAAAGTGTTAAAAAATATAAAAAAAAGCAGGTGCATGAAATAGAAGACACATCAAATACCTTTGTTATGTCTCAAATACTTGTTTAAGAAAATTTAACTTTTGATAAGAGAATGTTAGCCTAATTAAGTCCTAAAAATTGAAACAATCAAACTTAATAGAGAATTCTTATTTATTGACATATTGACTTGCAATTAGTGAGATTTACCTAAACTAGAGAGGTTGGGATATTATAAAATTCAACCGTAGTTCACACACTTAAAAAGAGCGAAAAGAATCAGTTTGGTGGTGTGTGAATCTTACGAGTGATGAAAGAATATATTTGACCATTAAGGGTCGAAAATTGAAATAACTCATGAATTCATAATACTATATTTAATTCTTCACACATACACTGACACACACACACACACACACACACATCGATTTTACATTGGAGAAGTAAATTTTAATTTCTGTATTGTGATTTTGAAACTGTGGATAAATTTGATATTATGATTTCAATCCCGAGATAAGAAATCCGGTTAGCTAGCTAATTTTTTTTTGCTTTACTTGATTGATTGGCCACCAATTAGATAATTAGCATTGCGTGTTTGTTAGGTTTTAGTTTTATTTGAGTACAAACAAAGAATCAAGTTTGGAGGTGTGATAAGTGTAGTTTCTACACATAGTCAAGGTCTTAAAGATGATATTTTACTATTCTTTTGATAAAATACTACATAACTTGTGTTATATTTCATTTTGTAAATAAAACTCAATGTTTGATGAAAAATTAGATAAAAGAATGCAAAGATAATGGAAAAGGCTCAATTGTATCAAATACAAAGTTCAGGGACTGAAATGTATATACTAAAAAATTACGTCAAAACTCACGATGAAGATTTGAGAGTGTTAAACATCAATTGAATGAGGAAAGAAGCCAAATGGATGAAATATAGTCCAAGTATTATCACATATCAACCTCTAGTCGAAAAAGTTATGCTTCGGATTTTCAGGTTCATATTGAGATCCAATTTTGGCATAGCAAGCTTTCTAATTAGGAAAATGATATTCTACAAGAATTGTATCCCTTAGAGTTAGATTTTCAATTCACTTTGAATCACTCCAATCAAATATCAAGAGAGAAAGTTATGACAAAAATACTATGAACTATTCATTTTTCAGAAATTAGGCGAGGCGATTCCCCTCTCCTCAGGAGAGGCGCGCGCCCCAGACCAAGGTAGCCTCAGGCAAGGCTACCCATACCCCCAAGGCGTGTGCCCTAGGTTACACTAGGCGTATGCCTCAAGGTAAAGAGGGAAAAAAAATCGATTTTTTTAATTTTTATTTTAGTAACAATTCAAAGCAATCTTTTTAGCATCCTTTAAATACCAAACTCGACCAGAACGTGGGAGACTTCCTTTCGACCTAAATTTCATCATATTCTACATATTTTGGAAGCAAAGAACAAGTCTATACATCAATTCAAGGCGAACCATACAAAGATTTTTAAGATTCATAGCCCAGTTTCAAGATTTGAGCAAAGAGCGTGGATTTCTCATATTTTTTCCATTTTTCTTATTTTCGGGTGATGCTTTTCTGATCATACTTGTGTAATTTAATTATAAGAATATTAGGCAAAGTTTTTCATTGTATTATATGAATTATGAGCCCTATTGTTTGTTTATTTTAATTCAAGACTATTAGTTTAGTATTTCTTGATTGGTTTTGCATTTCCATTGAACTATTTGATTGTTTGATCACCACTTAAATAGTAAGTTGTTTGTTGTAGTGTAGGAATACACACAACAAGTCTAGGACACGGCAAAATCAACAAAATGGACAATAGATATTTTTATTAGGAATAATATCTATGACATGTGCAATCATGTGTGATAAATCATGTGAATCAATGCATATTTTTCATATGATTTCGGACTAAGAATATGATCGGGTCGTGTTAAACATAAGTTTAATATATATTGGAAAAGAATATTGGATAACAGTAAATTATCGATTGTCTTGAATGTATGAATTTACTAGATTACGAATTAAGAATTGAATTAAATGTCAATGGAGGGATTCACAATTTCAATACAAACATTTACATATTAAATAAATATTTCATTTGTTTTGTTAGTTTATGACTAATATAGATTACATATAAATCATCACTTTTGATATCACCACACTTTGAATTTAATAGTAGTTATTGAACTACAAATTAGACATTATTCTTTGTGGGAACAATACTCTTAACTCACAAATCTTATTACTTGTACAACGATCCAATACGTTTGCCGGTTTCACGTGAACGATGGGCGGTATAGGAAATGTGTTCTTGATCTGCTATGTTTTCTAAGGTACACTTTCATGTGGTTTCCAAGACGCAAATTATAGGAAAAAATTAGTAAAAAATTAGATTTTTAATTATTTTTTTTCCTTTGTAAATTGTGTTTTTGGCAAAATTAATTTTGAAAGTATGGATAGGATGTGAAGGACTTTGTTTCGACAGATCCATAAGTATTTATCCTTTCTTCACAACAAAATGGCAAAAATAAAGCGTTGATGAAAATATGCAATGGATTGCAAGATTCATCACTAGCTAACCTGAAAATAATTCCATAGATGCCTAGTGTTTGTTGGTAGTAGTGGCAATACCACACAAGCTAATTTATGTTTCAAAATTGTGAAATGATTAAACTTTTGTCAGTAGTAGTTCACATGAAATGCGTTTAGTTGTGTGGAGAAGTTGTTTTAAATACAATGAGAAACCATTTTAAATCTAGATATAAGTTTCACATTCATTTGTGAATACAATATGTTGATGATATCAGAAGTAAATAATCCTTTTGACTTTGGAAACAATTGACCAAAATAATATAACAATTCGTCAATGTTATTTGAGAAATCAGGCACGGAAGCCAGCATCTTATTGTTAAGAGAAAAAAATTATACGAATTTGACTAGGTGACAGACCAGCATAGCATGATTAAGCCTTTGTTTGAGAAATTTATAAATGGTTTATAAATGGGAATAGTAGTGGTTACCGTGAATTGTGTGAATTACAATGAGTATTAATTATGAATATGTGATTGAAATTAATATTTGATTTTGAGTTAATTTACAAACCTATTTCTCGATTCAATAGAAGCTCAAAGAGGTGAATAGGGTCCCAGATATGTAAAAAACATGTCCAATTACACCTATTCCTAATCCTAAATGGATTGGAACGACGTAGGGATGCATATGTAAACATAGTATCTATTTAGATACGCTCGAATGACCCCTTGATAATGTATATAACCCTATTCCGATTTTTCTTGTTCCTGAATGGGTTTCTTTCATCTTTTTAGGTTTATGCTCTACTCCGGGTAAAGATCCGCCAGATTTTGATTTGCACATATAGGACAAATCTTCTCATTACCATTTCTTTTTGTTATAACTTTTTTTTTTTTTTTCAATTCATTTCATACATTTCACCAAGTATTTAGTTTGAGATTCCCTCGCTTAACAAATAGGATCTCTTTACAAATACCAAACAGGAATCATTTATGATACAAGTAGTAATCATAGATATATTACCATACTAATTGGGTTTTTTCTAAACGGAGCCTGGATTTTTCAGTTTTTTAGTCCAACCAAGCCAACCATAAATTAGTCTAATTTATAATAGTAATGTGAATCTCCCCAGAACTCCCATTAAAAGAAAAACAGAACCCCTCGCCGTGTACAAAATAAACTTGGTAGCTGAGTACAGACGTTTTTTTCCTCCCCACATTGATAGAAGTAGATAAACGGGAATTAATTCTAACTCCCACATGAATTATTTGGGCCCACTCGTTATCAATGGGATCATGGTTACTTTCAGCGAGAGATATACCGAAGAGTTAGTACTGGGCTAGCAGAAAATCAAAGTTTATCAGAAGCCTGGTCTAAAATTCCTGAAAAATTAGCTTTTTATGATTATATAGGCAATAATCCGGCAAAAGGGGGATTATTCAGGGCAGGTTCAATGGATAACGGAGAAGTGTAACAAAAGGAATTTCAAATGTCATGTGAATTCAAACAAAAATGAAAAAGAAAATTTGACTATCTAAAAATATTTAAGATTTACTATACTAATAATATTAGAATTGTGATAAAGAAATCGAAATTTTATATCACTATATTAATGGTTATGTTCTAGAATATTCAATGATTTATTTGAAATTCTATATTCTATCCTTTTCTATATTCTATAGACACTATAGTGTAGTGTATTGAATTCCTATGGATAGAAAGTTTCGATTATGTGGGCCTGCTTAGCTCAGAGGTTAGAGCATCGCATTTGTAATGCGATGGTCATCGGTTCGATTCCGATAGCTGGCTTTTCCTTCATTTTTATTCAATTTTTAATGATTGATAATGTCCATTTGAAATCAAAGAATATTGAAAAAGTGCCTTCCCCCTTTTCCCGAATCCATGAATTTCTTAAGTTATAGGAACTTCCAACTATGTCAGGAAAAGGATCCTTTCTATATATATAATAATAGAAAGTCTGGATATTTATCCAATTCATTTTTTCTGGAACAATCACAAACACTTTTTTGATTATGGATCTACTACCAGAAATTCAATGCGTAATTTCAGCATTCAATGTGTATTCCTGAATAATCTCATTTTTCAATTATTCAACCATTTCATTTTACCAAGTTCAATGTTAGCCAGATTGTTCATATCGATCTATTATGCGCCTCTGCATCTAGCATTGGGTAGACCTCATAGAATAACTGCCCTAACTCTACCATATCTTTTGTTTCATTTCTTCTGGAACAATCACAAATACTTTTTTTGATTATGGATCAAATAGCAATGGAGACCTTTATTCCACTAGTTAGACCTTTCATTGATGTAGATTCTCTATTCCTAATTGCCGTGACACGTAAAATACTAGAAAATAGGAAAAATTCTGGAAAGAAAATGAAAATATCCCTTCGGTCTATGATATATATACATAAATGGGAGAAAACCTGGATCAAACCTGTATTTTTCCTACTTAATCTTAGGTTCATTTACTTCGATGACAGGGAAGAAAATTGCCCGAATGGGCCTCCGCTTGAGCCTCCAAAGATAAGTATACATGAACAGCCATTTGATCCCCATCAAAATCTGCATTGAATCCCTTACAAACTAATGGATGTAATCAAATAGCACGCCCCTCCACTAAAATAGGCATATCTATTTCTTCATATTTTGACTTCTATGAAGTTTCTTTCTTTGCTACAGCTGACAAAAATCGTTGTTTTAGACGATGCATATGTAGAAACCCTATTTTTTTTGTATTTACTAGCAGATTTTTTTTTTTTTTCTATAGTGGAGATAGTCGTACGTAATGACAGATCACTGTCATATTATTAAAAGCTTGGGGTAAGAATGGGTTCCAAATTCGGGGGTCAAAGAATTTTAGAAAACGTTCTTGGTGGAAAAAAATGGGAATGAAAGATCCCACTGAATTGAATTAGGTCCATGAATCTAAGAAATAGTGAGAATTCTTGATCTCTCTCAATATCTCTTTCAATTCGAAAATCCAGGATTTGAATTGATGTCCTTTCATTGATTCCGGTTCGGGTTGATTTATCAGATTATGATATTATTGATCGATTTGGGCGTATATGCAGAAATCTTTCTCATTATCATAGCGGATCTTCCAAAAAAAAAGAGTTTGTATCGAATAAAGTATATACTTCGACTTTCTTATGCTAGAACTTTGGCTCGGAAACACAAAAGTACTGTACGTGCTTTTTTGAATAGATTAGGCTCAGAATTATTGGAAGAATTTCGCCAGAATAAGAGAAAGGAACACTTTCCCAATACACAAAATAAGGATTTTTGCGCGTGTTGGCATTTTCCGTAAAAGTGGTAGACAACTTACGAACCGGAAAAGATTCTCAGTGTTGCGAAAGACTGGGATGGGAAACAAAACGGAATGTACCGGATTTTTAGCACGTACAACCATCAAACCAGAGACCAAAGCAGGGCTCGACAAAACAGAAAGTATCATAGTACGTCGTCCTTCCCTGAAATGGAACTTCACAGTTACAAGTCATTTTCTCATTACTTTGGGTCTCTCATTTTCTCTTTTTATTGGCATTACTATAGTGGGATTTCAAAAAAATGAAGCATAAATTTCAAAATGTATCCAAACGAAGGCTAAAATCTACTCCAAAGACACTTTTAATCGCTTTGCTGATGATCCAGTCTAGAGGTTGTCCAATCACCTCGGTGAGAAATTTCATTATGCCACCTGTTGACCTTATACTGTGAGTACTGCTGTAGCAAAGCCAATGGGAAGATGGGTCCCAAGGCTTGAGGGGGCTACTACACTCACCTCAAACTTGCATTACCACCTTAGCTTACGATGAGCTCAACGGAAAATGGTGGAACTTATCTATTTTGATAGCTTTTGCTCAATATTATGTATTGTCCTCTATAAACTGTGTTTTGTGTTTTAATTTTGCAAGTCAATAAATTCTTATACGTAATTAAGTTATTTTCTAGAAAATAATCAATTAGAAAAGTGTGTTGCATATAGTAACGAAATTTTGTAACTCTTCCAATATGTTCATTTGTATGTGCCTACACTTCCATCATATATATGAGTAGCTCCAATCCCTATTCTCAAACAGCTGTAGGTAACAGAAAATATGTAAATGGCAGTTGTTCAAAATGGTGGCTGCATTTTTAATTTGTGGCAACCAAATTAACATAGCATAAGACCGTAAGAAATGCATAAAACAGTTCTAGAAATTATAGGAATTGCTGACATCAGGTTTTAGGTCCTTGTTACAGTTCATCTCAAAACTTTGAACTACATAAAAAGTAAGTTTCCATTCTTAAATAATTCATTATTTTTATGAGAAAACTTTCCACAGTGGATATTGAATATAGTGAAGTTATGTAGTTGATTTGGATGGTGTAAATCCAAATTGAGATGTATTTAATTTGTAAATAACTAAGTTGTCATTCTTTTATACTCAATAAAAAATATCTAGGGGTTTAGGTAGATGTATAATGCATTGTGATTGGAATGCTCCTAGAGAAGCTTTATTGTTTAGAAATATACGAATTCTATTACTCGCATTTATTCAGAAGGTAGAATCAATGTTTAGTTTCCTTACTTTCAATAAATGCTGAGAATAAGCTACAAAGTCAACAACACAAGGATTTTTAAGTTACATTGAGATTCCAAGTGCTTGAATGGTTTTGATATAGGAAATAGTGCAAAATTTTGTTGTTGATCAGCATATCGGCTGTAAAGAAAGTTGCTCGTATCTAACATTTTTTCGCTAGTTATTCAAAACGTATGAATCCTTAGGTTGTTTACTTCGTAACTTTTTTTCTCAATATTTATGGAAAATAAGGAAACTAAACTTTGATTGTACCTTCTGACTAAATAGGCATCATAGGACAAAGACTGACTGTGAGGAGATGCTTACACTGTTTTGCAGGGAATGCATTGACAAATCAATTTGACTGTGGTATGTAATGCAATTGATTGCTTCCATACTAGTTTTCATAATATCAGATGTCTTTATTAGGTCAATTAAGTGAATGAGATGTCCTCTACATAACAAAACTTACTATAATTCATAAATGACATCTTCTGTAGGAAAATGACTGTCCTGTTTGCTGCATGCATCATGTCTATCAGCATTCCTTGAGAGACGATGCACGCTTTGATACTCTCGCTAGTTCAGCATATACAGACGTTGAGAAGTACGAAGAGGAGGTAGATATAAATATCCTTCCATTATTTCGAACTCTCTTTCTTGAAATGTTACCCCCTCCCCACCTAACTGTCCAAATAATTTTTTTAAAAACATAATCTTACTGATCGGTTATTACCTATTTCCGGAATTGGTACTTCTGAAGAAAAAAGAACTCGCAATCATCAGGTTAGATTGATGCATTAATGCATGGTTGCAGAAATATCTATCGCCCATTACATCCAGCTAAATGACAAAACGAACCATCTAATTATGGTTTTCATAGTAGTTGTGTCAAGATTCTTAAATGCATAAACTTCAGTATAGTTTTGCATAAGTTATTTATGTACTGTATAACTTTAAGTCATGTATCTAGAAATGGGAGAAACATTTTTGTACGATAATCCCTTTATTATTATTTCCTTCAATTAATATTATTTTCAATTTAAATTGATTATGTCTTATATGAAAGACAAAGCGCCTTTTCCAACTTATAGAACAGTATGCTTCAGAGGGACTTTTCTTAAAGAATGCAGTAAGAAGTATCATCACAATTTGACAAATATGTAGAGGTGTAGACTGTCCACAATTTTCCTTGAAATTGAATTATTTTGATAAAAATGGTGACCAATAGTTCATTATGTGACAAAGAAATGGAGATGAAGTTATAGAATTTTCCGGTTGGTGTTTTGGACATGGCGCTGCTGCTTATGTTTGCTGTAGTTCTAAAAATAGTGAAAAAACATTTGCATCCCTCAGTTGGACAAAAAATATTTTTTTTGTGTAGAATGCATTTTAAAATAGTAGATTGATGAAGTGTGGTTAAAAAGTAAGGAAAAATTTTGGTTTTGCGTATAATATTATTTTATTAAATAATGCATGATTCAAAAGAAGAGAGAGAAAAATGTATTTTGGAAAAAACGGGGATGAAACAAAGGTGCAAAAAAGTCCTAAATAAATAATTAAAATAAAAAATAAAAAATCTTCAAATTATTCAACAACTTTCTTAAGTTTAGCAACATTCCGGTAAGCACATATTTTACGGCTCCATTTTGATTTTTTTTATTTGGAGATTTTTTATTTTTTTATTTTTAAATTACTTATTTGTTTGCATTTATTTGATAAAATTTGGGACTATAGTTAAATTTAATTTTTGTTTCTTCTTTTATTTTTGTTTTATTTAAATAGGATGGTATATTCATTAGTTTCATTCTTTTTATTGAGAATATAAACAGTTGGAACCTTTTTCCCTTAAATTCAATAGGTGATAAGGGTTTTGCACAACATGTCTAATAGGTGGGGGATTTTGCCATTTTTTTCTTTCATTTCCCCCCTATTTATTGGGACTTAATGGTGAAACAGACAGTATATAATGACAAGGTGTATTCCATAAGAAAGATTTGAAACAAGGATGTTTTGTGCTATTTTCGAAAGGTAAGAGTTTTTCAACAACAAGGTCAATAAGTAGAACCATGCTACATGAACACCTCGATTAACAACTTGGACGACCGTACACACATACTTCGAGGGTCAGACATTATTTTATTCACGAGGGACCCACGCGCAATGTGAGGATCAGTCACCCTATGTGTCAACAATTTTCGGGTAAAATGGCTTTACTCCAATAAGTATGGGTTTTTGTACTATTTAGCCTTAAAATAATGTATACCTTGAAAATTTTGTAGTAGTTTCATAAATGTTTTTAAATTTCTAAAAAAAAAAAAATATGATTTTCAAAATTATATGTACTCTAAATCAATAATGTTTTCTTCGTGGAATGAGAAAACTATGTTCATAGGCTGAATTTGAATTATTGTAAATTCTTTGTTGAACTTATTTTTTTCCAGTTTTAACAATGATTTAACATTTTATTGAGTTGGATTTCAAACAACAAATAAAATACTAAACTTTGTTTGACGTTCACAAAAGAGTTTTTTTCTTTTTTAAAGAACGAGTTTTGGAAATATGATTTTTTGAAAAATGTATGATTGAAAATAATTTTTTTTTTTAAAAAATTAAAGATTGATGGAGGAATCTTGGCTAAATAAAGGCACATCGTAGGTGATGAGGCAGACTCCCTCCGTCCCAATTATATATATTTATTTCGTTTTTCACACAGATTAATAAAGCTTCTTTAATGTCATTGAAAAATTAATTTTTGCCATGATCTTTCCTAGTTTACCATTATTTAATTTTCAATATGTAAAATTAAATTATTATTGGAATTAATAAAGAATTTGAAGAAGATGAATAAATGAGAATTGTTCCATGTTTTCAAGAAGTGGGAAATATGCGTATTTGGATGATTTTAAGAAGTTGGTATATTAAGTTGGGAAAATTTAATAAGTGTATATTGGTAAAGGAACACAACAAAATATTCTACATTAGGAAATATGTCTTTATATTTGAGATAAGAGAAATTCAATCTATATAATTGGAATAGAGAGAGTATTTATTTTCCTGTTTAGATATGAGGTTAGACATTTTCTTCTAACCCTGAGTTTAGACGATTGGCCTATTTCGAAAGGATTTTGCTACTTGTATATCACAATGTATATCGGGGTGTACATCCTCTCTCACATGGGGGTGAGATCCACTTAAATAAAAATATATTTTATGCAGTGAGTTCCAACCCCATGTTGGGGGTTGTAGTACAAAAGTTAATGCACGAGTAGAATTTTCCATTTTGAAAATGGATGAAAGTATGTTGTCCATTGACATTTTTAACCTAAACTTTGTAATCTTAGCTAAATACCCACATTAAAAATTATCTCGAAATCGTTTACCAATCCATGTCCATTCTTCCGACAATCTTCCACCCTCAACCCAGCTTCAAATGGCGGAAAATTTCACCTCTGAATATCAACACCGAACTCCAATTCCCGTATTCAATTACACGCAGTCGCTTTAATTTTTACCACTCCAGTACAATAAATCAAGCAACAAGTGTTTCGGTTTCGAATGCATGTAAGCAAAATCAAAAGTTATGTGATGAAATATTTCATATTTTCAAGAGATGGAGGGATTTTGTTCCGGGTGGAAATTGGTGGGATTTGTGTGATTCTGAGCCGCTAATAGATGGGGCAAAGCCAGTGACCGTTTTGAATGCCCTTAGCAAAATGTGGGCATTGGTAGCTGACGAACAATGGGTTTTGTACACAGCATTTGGTGCCCTAACTGTTGCAGCGGTTGGTCTGCTCTTTTAGTAATTCAATTCTTCTATTGATAATTTTCATCAACAATGTTAATATGTTGTTGAGCTGATTTGGAGCCATCGGTTTTTCTCAATTAATAATTATGTTTAAAAGAATTGAATTGTGTTTCTGGTATCTCAAAGCTGAACTTCTGATGTACTTATTTCGAATCATTTAATTTCTTTTGAGGTGCAATGGTCAAGTATATGGCTTATTAATAATTGCGATTGATGATGTGACAATTCCTTCACTTTCTCAAGATTATACTCTTGCCTTCTTTCGTTCACACGTAGGGTTAATTTTTGTTTTCTATCAGAACGAATTTTCTGATTGTTTTAAGTTTCTAATATTCATGATACGTTTTTTAGCTTTCGGAGATCTCAATTCCAAGTATATTGACGGGAGCCATCTTCTCTGCGCAAAGTCGTAAAACCATGGTTTTTGGCCAAAACGCCTGGCTCCTAGTTCTCCTGTGTTTCACCTCTGGGATATGCAGGTTATTTTATATCCCTCCCCAACCCCAAGGAAAAAAAAAATCCTAAAATTCTGTATTTTCTGCCAAATTTGGTCAAATTATGAAAGTGTATTGCAAACTGCAATACTTGTGTAATTCATTAAGTTGGCATTCGTTTTGACTTGTGTGCCAATTGACATGCAGGCAAATCCCGCCCCCTTCTAATGAACAGTTTAATGCATCATGCATATGCATTAGTTAACTAATGATTGAATATAATGCATTCTGCTTTCTAGTTTTATGATTTAAACTTGTTAGTGCTCGGTCTAAAAATTAATTATGCTTTTTCAGTCCTGGATATCAGTTTCTGACAAGCTTCATTTGGGTAATGATGCTGCAATATAAAATTGATTAACTTGTCTGAATTGCAGTGGTCTGCGAAGTGGATGCTTTGCATTGGCAAATACAATCTTGGTGAGTCTTCATAGTTTATTATTTCTTTCAATTGGCAATCTGATATCTTAACATTGGGCATTTGAGTTTATGAAAGTAAGTTGAATAGGATTAGCAGTGCCCAACTGTACGTTTTATACAAGCTTTACACACTTGCATTTAACCATTGCGAATTAAACAAAACGTGCACAAATATCGTTGGCCAAACCAAGAGAACAATGGAGAATTTGTGCCCAAAAGTAACGAAGACAGTGATCTAATATTAAATTTTTTGTTTCATAAATTAATGTAACTGGAGACTGTGACGCTCTATGTGCATTAATATGGTCGATTTAAGGATGAAAACATCCGCCAGAATTAAGATAAGTTTCCTTTGGTTATCCATTCTTTTGGAACCGAACTTAGAGCAGCATGCAAAGAACGTGGTATTTCGAATCTGAACTAACCTGCCTCACTGCATTACTTTCTCGAGTGCAGTCAGTCTCCCATGGTATTTATGCCACAAGTTATCTATTTATTTTAGCTTCACAATTGGCAGTGAAGTCAGGCTGTGCCTTTATCATCTTGATGTTCAGGAGCTTTTGTTGACTCATTTGATTTAATGGTCATCTTTATTTTTAATCTTCATAATACATTTTTGCTATCACTTAAAAAACCATTAGTTGGGTCTCATCCAAAGACTGTAATCCTTTTTCTTAAAATAAATTAATATTTGCTTCTATACAGGCAGTTAATGTCTGACGTGTCTGCTCTTTTGGTCAAGATATGCAAGAAATCCTGGTGTTTATGATGGTTTTTTTGCAGGTTAAACGACTCAGGGAAACTTTATATAGATCTCTTATTCTTCAGGTTTGAGACTTACAACAGCTAATGCACATTTGTATTTGAAATGTAATATTTAAGTAATAATGCTAGTCAAATGTTCCTGTACATTTTCAATTTAAAATACTCTGTGTTTACATTACATATGATGTAGGATATATCCTTTTTTGAAATAGCAGCAGTGGGTGATTTGACTAGCAGGCTTGGTACAGATTGTCAGCGATTATCCCATAGCATTGGAAATGATACACATCTAATTCTACGCAATATTCTTCAGGTTACTATGCTAATTAAGGTAAATCCATCTTCTGGATATAAATTTGTTTATGTGGCCTAAACCTCTAGCCAAAATATTTTTTCAGGGGACAGGTGCATTCATTAACTTGATGACTTTGTCGTGGCCTCTGGCTCTGTCATCACTGGTCATATGCTCTGCTCTATCTGCAATTTTTCTTGTGTATGGCCAGTAAGTCTTTATCTTTTCGGTTTAGTTATTGATGAGTTTATGGGACATATTGATGAGGTTCCTACTGTATTTTTTTTCGCATATGATGTAGTTTTACTTAATGAAACTAAAAAGAACTTCTTTCTTAAGTTAGAATTTTAGAATCTATAGCCTTTAGGTTAAGTAGAACCGATACGAAGTATAAGCAATGCTACTTTAGTAGTACTAAGAATAAAGAAATAATGCAGTCACTATAGAGGAATCTGTCATCTCAAAAAGTAGTACTATGGATAAATGCATATATAGTTGTGTGTGCAGATATTGTTTCTCCATCGTCACTGAGCTTTTTTGCTTTCTTCTTTTTTTTTTTGGTAAATTTACATATTTTATGCCTCCGGGAAAAATCTAAGCTGTTATATTGGACAGGTACCAGAAGAAAGCAGCAATGCTTGCGCAAAAGTGGGCGGCTTCTTCCAATGACGTAAAACAGTAAACTTGCATGTTTTACACACTTTTCTTTATTTATTATACAGTTTAATATTTCCTTTTCCCCAAAAAATCAGGTTGCCCAAGAAACTCTATCTTTGATCAGGACAGTCCGTGCTTATGGAACAGAAACAGAAGAACTTCAAAGGTCTCAATAATCTTTTCAAATATTTTTGCTTCATGTCCATGTCTCCACAAACATTTATAGAAGCAGAAGCCAAACTCTGGAAACAGCCTATCCATGTAAATTTATAATGATCAATGGTCAGGCAGACTTACTGTGTGTCATATTTGATTTTAGATTCATGCAAGGGCTCGAAAGGTTAGCTTCTATAAGCATGCGGGAAAGTATAGCTTATGGATTGTGGAACCTCAGCTTCAGTGCTTTGTACCGAATGACACAGGTTATTCTCTTACCGAGGCTTTGAAGCCTAACTTCTGTGGATGAATTTATTTGCATTTGCTAGATGGTATGATGTCATGCAAGGAAATTTTCTGAAATAGGTAAGAAATTCAGAGTGTGTTTGGTAGGGATTTTTGGGGGAAGAATTGATTTTTGAATAGTGATATGATGGGAAATGTGTGGTTGAAAAAGAAGAAAAAAGTATTGATGTGATGGAAAATATTATTTTATTGAAGAATGTGTGGTTGAAAATGAGAATTGATTTACTGTAGAAAATGAGAAGTTTTACCAAACAGGCTCTCAATACTCTTATTTCAAATTACATGTCACAGGTTTTCGCTGTCTTTTTAGGAGGAATGTCTATTTTTAGTGGGCACGTGTCAGCAGAGCAACTTATGAAGTACGTTTTCTACTGCGAGTGGCTGATTTATGCCGCTTGGAGGTTGCAAGACAGTATGTCGTCCTTACTTCAGTCTATTGGAGCCTGTGAAAAGGTCTTCCAGTTGATGAATCTCTCACCCAGCGATCAATTCTTATCTAAAGGCAATATCCTCTTTCTTTCTGTTTTCTATTTGCTTGATGTAGTTTGATTTACAAGTTCACATTTTTTAATTATTTAGGATGCTAAACATTTCTATTCTAAGAAAAAAAAACCAGAATAATAAATTTTCTCTTTAGACTTTATTGAGGATCATAACTAATGATGAATTTTTCCATGTACAGGTTTAAAGTTACAGAGGCTGAAGGGAGACATTGAATTTGTGAACGTGTCTTTTAACTATTCTTCTAGGAAAACGGTAACTTCTGATTTCTGTATACATATAGATACTTCAGAAATTAAGATTAAATTCATTTTCTACAACAAAATTTTCTTTTGTTTTCACAAGTTATCTACAAATATTTATGGTGCGAAGTGTTCAACATTAAATTGATGTGAAGATTGAGTTTCTTGATAATGAAATCCATCCTGTCGATGGATTTGATTTTTCTCCTATTGATTTTTTTTTGCTTCTGTATTCTCGATTTATCCACTTAGTTATGTGTCCTTTGTGCAAGACTAAGGGAAATGAATAAAATGAAATAAATAGACTAATAAGAATCAGATCACACTGTCTGTGATGGGAATGCCTAGTTTTCCTTTATATTGGAATTATTCGTAATAATCAGTGGCCATATGTTATTTCAAATTTCTCACAGGTAAAGATTAATAGATATTTCCTAAAATTTTGATTTTCAGTCCGTTTTGTTTCATAAGGTGAACTGTACTAGGAATAGAATTGTTAATGCAAGTTACTTTCTATGAATTTTGTTTGTTTGAAGTCCTGGTGGATTAGAATGTTAACTATGTTCTTTGTTCACTAATAGCATGTTTGGTAAGGCAGCTTAAACAATACAATACAGTATTAAATGAGAAAAAGAAGCTAAACTCTTGTATACTATACTATCTATTACAACGTAATAGTATATACCAAACATGTGGTAAATGCTCGTTGAGGTGACATGAAATGTTGCATAATAAACAAGGGATACAATCTGATACAATATTAATTACATCGATGAATTCTAGAATACTCACGATATTTCATACGTTTTTTTTATTGTTTTTGTTGAATTATTATTATTTTTGTCATTTTATTTTATGTTTGAATAAATTTCTAATGGATAGGATTTTGAAATAATCTAGCTTCTGTTCCTATCTTTTTAGGATCTGATTGTTTTCTACTATTTAGTTCCATAGAATGGGATCTGTTTTTTCGGCTTTCCATGTATTCCCTTTTCCTATATGTACATGTGTTCATTCAAGGCTCATTATTACGAACGAAATAAAAACTTCATTCAAAGTTTTTCATGGTGTCAGAGTTTAGGCTCTTGACAAAAAATTTCAAATGGTAAAAACTGCCATGTCTGGAGCTACTAAGTCTAGTTCATCTTCAGAGGGAACAACGGGCGAATTGAAGAACCAAAAGTGTCCTTTAATCAACAATTTAAATTCTCTACAAATCTTTGTTCATGAATGAAACAGGAGGAACTACCTGGAGTAGGCTCAGTTTGTCAAGCTCGTCATCGAAGGAAATGGGAAACTGGGTCACCTAAATAGCACACAAGATTTATAGAGATTCGCATTGATATGAAACTACATCATCTTCTGCCATTGCAGTAATTCACTATGATAAAAAGAAATTTACCAGAGAAAATCGCACACCTATCTTCTCTAATATCTATTTCTCTCTTATATGATGGTAATTAAAAAGTCTAACGATTGCTCCCTATTTATAAGATAAATTAGAGTAAAATCAAAATGTACAAGGATTCAAATTCCTAAGTTGAAATTTACAAGGAAACGAATTCCTAAACTTTCCTTAATGAAATTTTGACAAACCCTACAACGACCTCACCGAAAGGTTGATTGGTGTACTAGCGCCACGAAGCGGCAATAATTAGGCTCTACAACTTATCAGTGAAGCAAGAAACAAAATGTTGTAGCTTGGAGTAGTGCAAAAGTTGAATTTAGAGGAGGAATTGGTCCTGAAATATATGAGATTTTGTGTCTGCTACGAGTTTTGAAGAAATTGCAAATGAATGATGACTTACCTATGAAGCTCTATTGTAACGACCCGGGTCCCACTTAACGGGCTGTCCCGGCCGTTAGATCGACGACGTACTGTCTTCACTGTACCAACATGGGTCTTTTCAGCATGTTTTGTCCTCACTTGCACGCTCCTTGAGAAAACTTCCCAGGGGTCACCTATCATAGAATTGCTCCAAGCCAACCACGCTTAACTGTAGAGTTTCTAACGATGGACTTCCGGAAAAGAAGGTGCACCTTGTTGGTATGAGTAGTACCCATTCAATCTTTTAAGCTTTCCTGGTCTGGGTATTACAATCACCCCCCGTTAGACTCGTGACGTCCTCGTCGCGCTTGATACATCTGAGGATCCGTTGCCAGGCGTTGGGATTCTAGAGGTGGCTCCTACGGGTTCAAGAGGTGGCTCCCGCCCTATGGCGTAGCACTTTGTCCCGCATAGCACTTAGTTCCCGATTTCCGGCTGGCAACCTGGCTATGATACCATTTGTAAAAACCCGGCCTCTCACCGGAGACGTACTGTCCGCTATGGGGTGGGCTTCTGCCCACTTATTCCCTCACGGCTTTTTAACGCGTTCCCCAGGATTCGAACCCAAGACCTCCATCATATGGGAGACTTAAGTTGAAACCTGGTACGAATTGGGTAAGTTGTCCAATTGGTACCAGGTTTCAACTTAAGTCTCCCATATGATGGAGGTCTTCGGTTCGAATCCTGGGGGACGCGTCAGAAAGTCGTGAGGGGTAAGATGGGCCTAGGCTCTCCCGAAGCGGACAGTACGTAAGATAACGGCTCCGGTGAGAGGCCGGGTCGTTACAAACATCTTACGTACTGTCCGCTTCGGGAGAGCCAGGCCCATCTTACCCCTCACGACTTTCTGACACGTCCCCCAGGATTCGAACCAATGTTTGTAACGACCCCTCTCACCGGAGCCGTTATCTTACGTATTGTCCGCTCTGAGGTGGGCTTCTGCCCACTTATCCTCTCACGGCTTGCTGATGCGTCCCCCAGGATTCGAACCCAAGATCTCCATCATATGGGAGACTTAAGTTGAATCTCGGTACTGTCCGCTATGGGGTGGGCTTCTGCCCACTTATCCCCTCACGGCTTTCTGACGCGTCCCACAGGATTCGAACCCAAAACCTTCATCATATGGGAGACTTAAGTTGAAACCTGGTACCAATTGGGCAAGTTGTCCAATTGGTACCAGGATTCAACTTAAGTCTCCCATATGATGGAGGTCTTGGGTTCGAAACTTGGGGGACATGTCAGAAAGCTGTGAGGGGTAAGATGGACCTAGGCTCTCCCGAAACGGACAGTACGTAAGATAACGGCTCCGATGAGAGGCCTAGTCGTTTTTTGTAATGACCCGGCCTTTCATCTGAGCCGTTATGTTACGTACTGTCCGCTATGGGGTGGGCTTCTGCCCATTTATCCTCTCACGGCTTTCTGACGCATCCCCCAGGATCGGAACCTAAGACCTCCATCATATGGGAGACTTAAGTTGAAACTTGGTACCAATTGGACAAGTTGCTCAATTGGTACCAGGATTTAACTTAACTCTCCCATATGATGGAGGTCTTGGGTTCGAATCTTGGGGGACGCGTCAGAAAGCCGTGAGAGGTAAGATGGGTCTAGGCTCTTCCAAAGCGGACAGTACGTAAGATAACGGCTCCGGTGAGAGGCCGGGTCGTTACATCTATGGTGACAATAAAGCGGTTATTAGTATTGCAAACAATCCGATGCAACACGACAGAACTAAGCATGTGGATATATATCAACATTTCATCAAGGAAATATTGTTTGTATGCCATTCGATCCATCTTCGCAATAAATTGCAGATATTTTGACTAAAGGACTTCATTGACCTATGTTTGATACTTAATCAGCAAGTTGGGCATGATAAATATTTATGCACCAGCTTGAGAGTGAGTGTCGAATTATTAGTTTTTTGTTATTTTATTTTATGTTTGAATAAACTCCTAATGAATAGTATTTTGAATTGGTTTATATGTTCGTATTTTTTAAGATCTGATTGTTTTTCCATTTTTATATTCTATAGAATAGGATCGTTTTTTTTTTTCAACTTTATGTGTATTTCCTTCTCCTATATGTAGCGTGTTTATTCACAGCTGATTAGATAAAAAATTTTATTCAAACTTTTTCAATTTTATTATTTCTTCATTGAATGAGTATGTAACTTTCAAGTGTTTTTGTATGTACATCCATTCACGAGGAAGCATTCACGCATTTTTATCGTCTCGCAACAGGTACCAGTTGTGGAAAATGTGAACTTTAAGATACAACCTAACAACGTCATTGCAATTGTAAGAACTATGACGCTGTACATACACTTTAATTTTGGGGAAGAATCTAGATAGATATTAACTGTGCTTTCTACTTGTGAGAAGGTTGGGGCCAGTGGTAGCGGGAAAACTACATTAATCAATCTTTTGCTTCGACTCTGCGACCCAGACAGTGGTCAGGTAAGCTGTATGTGCATTTTTGTTGTCTTCTACTCCATTGCTTAAGAATCATTCCTCCCTAATTACTTTGTGAGTTTCATATTGGTTGATGACTCCTATTTTATGCTTTCTTCCTTCTGGATATATTTCCATCTTTTTCCAATTATGATGTTAGGCTAAGCTTAACAAGTTTACTTTAAGTTTAAAATAAGTAACTTTTTTTATTTAAATGTGAGAAGAAAAACTTATCCAAACATGTTAGAAAATAAACAGTTACTAAGAAAAATCCTAATTCAATTAATGATAAATGACCTTTCTGAACATTCAATGTTAGTATTTTTCCTTATTGAGCTTGCTTATGTTGTTTACCCTAATACTTTAGTTCTCTTTCTACACCTTAGCCTACAATCACAGCATAGGTTTTTTGCCACTGGTGTCTTACATGGCATGTGCTGATTTCCAGATTTTAATTGATGGCATTCCTCTTAGAGAGCTGGACATCAGGTGGCTGAGGGAAAATATTGGATTTGTTTCACAGGTTAGACATGTAGATATGTTTCCTGTTTCTTGCTCTCATGTAAACAAAGTTAATTATTTAAAGTTACTCTTATTTTGCTGTCAAAATAAGTAACTTGTTTCAAAACCAATAATTTTTTTCTAAAACTTATTTAGTTATAAGTGAAATTTTTGAGCTTAAACAAAGATGCTCCAAGCTTGCTTCAAGAGATAATGCTTGAAAGTTCTAGATGAGCAGGAACCTGAGATTTTCCACTCTGATTTTAAGTCGAACATAATGTATGGTTGCTCCCGAAGCATTAGACGGGAAGAAATAGAATGGGCTGCAAAGCAGGCTTACTTGCACGAATTCATCTCTTCTCTTCCCAGGGGTTATGATACTCCTATTGATAATAATCTATTAAGTAGAGGGCAAAAGCAGCGCATTGCTATTGCAAGGGTAATTCTCCGAGATCCTTCTATTCTTGTTTTCGATGAAGCTACCAGTGCTCTTGATGCTGAGAATGAATACTACATCAAGGTCTAAACATTCTGCAGCGTTAATTTTGTTTACTTTTCTTAAGCAATAGAAAACGAAAAATGTTTTCATTCTTTCACACCTTCTTTAATGCAGGAGATACTTTATTCTTTCAAGAAAGAATTGAATCGGACTGTAATCATAATTGCACACAGGTTTGTCATTTCACACCCTCTTTTTCTTGTTTGTGATGGAATTGGACCTGCAATATGTAACCCACCTTCCATAGGATGTCTACCATAAAAGATGCTGACAGAATTCTGGTAATGGATAGCGGGCAAGTTGTTGAGGTAATGCACATATTTGTTGCTTTCATAACTAACTACTTAAGATTCGAGTGAAGTTAGAAATTTGAAGTCTTTGATTGGACAACTTTATTATTACTTATTAGAATCTCTCAAACAGTGGAATAAAATAAAAATGATGTCTCGTGAGCAAAATTTTTTACATGACTAGTCGACAACATTATAATCTACAAAATAAATTCTTGATTGGAGATTTATATTTGCCAAGAGCATCCGGTGACCATATCTTTTTATATCTTCATGCCATTCAGCTTATTTTTGGTTGGAAAGAAAGTCATGAACTTCACTTAGCGAAGAAATGAAGAGAAGGGTGGGAGGGTAAAAGTAGAGAGGATCCTTACCCCTGCCATCCATTTTTCTACCGTCCAGGTTGGCTTCTTGCAACTTGTGGCCATAAAGGAGTAAAAAGGGTATAATTTTCTTACACCACCCTTGAAACCAGAGCTCATACAGATGAGGTAGATTCCCCTGGATGTCATGTACCAATCCATATGATCCCCCTCTTTATCTAATAAACATATTTTATAGTCTAAATCTTAATCCCTACTGTAATGAGAAACAATAAAAGAACAAGCAATCAGAAATGAACATAGCAGACAGATATGTAGTGGTTCACCCTCAACGTGGTCACTGTAGATTTTCATTATAATGGAAAGAAGAGTACAAGTTTGTTAACACCTTTATTGCACAAAAGAGGGTCCCTAATAAATCCTTTATATGGTAGGAATGTAGGTTGAATTGCAGTCGAGCAGATTAGTGTACAGTATGATTTGCCTCCACATAATCCAACAACATTGATTATAAATTCCATATAGTAGAAGGCTAGAAAATTAAGTGAGGTTCTATGGATTGACTTCAGAATTTACCTTAAGTTTAACATTTTTAAATATTATAATTATATGTCCATAACATTTACCTTAGTGCAAAGATGTAATTGGTTCAGCTAGTGTAGACCATTTTGCCTCAGAGTAAAGCTGTTTCCATTCTTGTGATAAATGCATTCTGAAGAGTTAAATATTTGATGCAGATGGGTGATCATGTAGAGCTCCTTTGCAAGGATGGATTATACGCTCGATTATTCAAATTACAAAATGACATTCTAGCTTGATCGACTATAGGAAGAGACTCACCGTCAATATGATTCCTCTGCAGACAACTCAGGTGCTGATAGTGCTCTTCTTCACAAATGTGTCTATTTTAACGAGCCTCACTGGCTCTCTCCTAGACAATACCTAGATAATTATACCGTTTGTGTGGATTGGGACTTGTCAAGGACGTTTGATTGCACTAAACTTTGAGTACGGGCGTCATCTTAGCTGATAAGGGAAAGATGTCTATAATAGAGTGAACATATGAAACAAAACTCCATTTCCTCTAAAGGATCTCCCTCTGGATTTGTGTATTGTTTTACCATTTATGAGAGTAATAAGTGAAATTAAATTATATCCTTTTTTTTTTTGCCCCCTTATTTTCTTTGTGAATTATTATGATATGCATACTTAACACTTTATTTTGTTATCTCTTCTCATTTACTTTATTGTATTTTCTGTTCTTTTTTATTTAATTTTATTGGGGAGTGGAGAGGAAGGGTGGTACCAATTCCCTTGCATTGGTAAAATCTTTAGCCTACCAGAACAAGGTGAATTGATCCTTTATTTTACTTACTTAAAAAGAGAGAATATGCGAGAAACTCTCTATGTTTTCCAAAGTCAGAGAAACATCCGTTGAAGTTTGTTTTTTCATAATAGATTCTCCATTCACTTAGAACTAAATTTGCATATTTTACCCTTCTATATTGAGTGAATTGTTTCAAAAACTACTAAAACTTATATGAACTGCATTCTGCTTCATAGTGGTCATTGAACTTTTCCCGTTATCACTCCATTTGTCACCCTGAAAATCCCAGTTCGTAAACTATTGACGAATCGACGTGGCATCTATCGGCCGTTAAACTCTTGACAAATTACCTAAAAAATCTGCATCAACAAAAATCTATTCTTTTATGAAACATGTTTTTCATTCAAAACTTCCAAAAAAAAAAAAATAATAATAATAATAAACCTGAAGACTCCAACCCTGAAAATTACAATCAAAACTTTCCCCAAAATTGAAGACAAATCTGGAAGGTTTTGTCCCAAGTTACCGGTTAATCCAGGTCACCAGTCAGCCTGCAAAACACACTGCGAGTCCAGGTTTCATGGGGTACCTTTCTTCTTAGCACAGAAAAGGGCATTGTGCGATAGTAGTCTGCTCCGATAGACTACCTTCCGCATTCTATCGGTCGTTTCGGGACGAAAGAAAATTTGATTACAATTTGTAGAAAGTTTGCAACATAAAATTGATATGCATTGAAAGTAAATTGATTATTGATTGCTTGAAAACTAGAAATTACGATTGATGAAAGCAGGAAATTACAATGGCTAGTGCAGGGGCCGAACACTAGTAAGCTTGAAAGAATTTTTAATGATAAATACCCCCTATAATAGCTTGCAGAACAAAAATATAAGAGATAGGTGTAGATGTTTAAATGCTGAAGAATCATACTAAATGTTTATCAATATTAGAGTTATTTTGTAATTGAAATAAACTATTACAATGGAAAGGAAATTACAACTCAAACTTGAACTAATATTTACAATGTACGGCTGAAGTTGGACAAACTGTGGTTGCGATTGGGTTAAGGGGCCAGTTGAAGTTGCAGTCCTTGACATTCTCCCCCGTTTGTTTTGGCGACGTCCTCGATGCCATCAATGCATGATATTCTTCAATTAATGGTTTGAAAGCTCCAAAGTCTTTTTCTTTCCCAAGTATTCTTATCGCTGCTGCATCCACTCCATTTGACCAAGTACTCTTGACGATATTTCCTCGAAGCTCGAGAGTCCAGTATAGCTTTTGCAACCTTCTTTCCGGATTTTCTCAATTCAAACACAGGTCGCTTTGGTTCATTTCTAGATGCGTCCTCCTTGTCTGCAAAGTATGGCTCTAGTACACCAATATGAAGGGCCTTGTGGATTTTGCACCATGAAGGGAGTGCAACTCTGTATGCGACTCTTCCAATCCTCTTTATGATGGGTAATGGTCCAATATATTTTGGCACCAATCTTGAGTCTTTCCCTCTTGTCGATTTTTAACAGTTTCTGTGGGAAGTTTGACCATTACCAGATTTCCAACATTAAATTCAAGGAAACAGATCTTTAAATCTGCAGACTTTTATACTGTTTCTGAGCTTTCTCAAGATAACTTCGAGCAATTTCAATATTTCGTTTCCACTCTTGAGAAAAGCTTTTCGCTTGAGGGGACTTGGTACTTTGATCGATATCCACATTATGATGGAGTAACGATTGCTGGCTAGTCACAATCTCAAAATGCCTCTTATTGATGGAATAGCTCTTTTGGGCATTGAAGTAAATTTGAGCCACATCCAAAAATTTCACCCAATTGTTCTGCGAAGTAGAGATAAAGTGCCAAAGATATTCTTCCAGTATAGAATTGAAGCGCTTCGTCTGTCCGTCAGAATGTGGGTGAAAACTAGAACTCATGCTCAAAGTTGAACCAAGATGTTTGAACAACTCGGTCCAAAAGATGCCAGTAAATCGAGGATTTCGATCACTAATGATGTCTTTAGGTAGTACCCAGTATTTGATAATATGTTTGAAGAAGAGTTGAGCCGTCTCTTCAGCTTATACATACTTAGGCGCTGCAATGAAAGTTGCGTACTTTGATAGACAGTCTACCACGACGATGATAGTATCAAAATTTCCAACTTTTTGCAATCCAACAATATAGTCTATCGATACATTCTCGAATGGTCTAGTTAGGACGAAAAGAGGCTCAAGCAAGCCAGCCTTTTTTTTGATGATCTGTCTTATCTTGCTGACAAATAAGATAAGTTTTTACATAAGTTGCAATGTCGTCCCGCATTTAAGGCCAGTAGTACGCACGTTGCAGTAGTGCAAAAGTGCGTTCCTCTCGAGGATGCTTGCCCAAATTGTGTCGTAGCATTCCGTAATTAATTATTTCTTCAAATCTCTGCCCTTAGTCTTCACTAGACCCCCATCGAGCTAGAACTTACAAGTTTTGCCCTACTTGATGAGGTCGACCAAATATTGAGTAGTAGGGGCCCCTTTCCAAAAGTGCCTGAATTTGGTCCTTTGTGTTTGTAGTAACTGTAATCCCTGAAAGAGCAGCCATAGAGCAAATGGTGGCTAAGTCGGCCCGGTGACTAAGAGCATCAACAACATGATTACTAGATCTGGGACGATACTCTAACATAAAATAGAACTCTAAAAGAATTTCTTTCCAATGAGCTTGTTTGCTTGATAGTTTCAGTTGGGACATGAAGTTACTAACCGCAGTGTTATCTATTTTCACAATAAATGAAGACCCAATCAAATAGTGACGTCATCCCCTAAGGCAATGGACTACCGCCAACTTCTTTTTGTGCACCAAGTAACGACGTTTTACTTGATTCAGCTTTTGGCTCTCATATGCTACCAGACTTCTTGCATTAGGACTCCACCAAGTGCAAAATCTGAAGCATCGGTGTGAACTTTGAATGGTTTAGTCATATCTGGTAAGGCTAACACCGGGTTTGTCCACATGGATTTCTTCAACTTTTTGAAAGCATTTTGGCATTGGGATGACCAGTCCCAATTCTTATCCTTCTTTGTCAATTTCGTAAGTGACAATGCAATTTCTGAGTACCCTTTCACAAATCTTCGATAGTAATTGCATAACCCGAGAAATAAACGTATATCGTGGACATTCTTTGGTGGTTGCCTGTCTTTGATAGCTGTAACCTTCTTCGAATCCATGCATATTTTGCCTTGTTCGATAATGTGACCCAAGAAACTGATAGATGTCTGAGCGAATGAGCATTTAAATGGTTTGGTATAGAGTTAATTCTCTCGTAGTCGAATGAAAAGCTACCTCACATGTTGTACATGTTCCTCCAATGTCTTGCTATAGATAACTATGTCATCCAAGTACACCACCACAAAATCATCCAAGAACCCGTGAAGTACTTGATTCACCATCATACAAAAAGTTGTTGGAGTGTTTGTTAAGCCAAAAGGCATCACTTTAAATTTGAAGGCTCCCTATCTTGTTACTACCATAGTCTTTGCTTCATCTCCCTCTTTGATCCGAACTTGCCAGCATCCGGACCCAAGATCGATCTTTGTTTAATACCTCGCCTAGTTCAGTAGGTCAAAGCACGCGACCAGCAAAATAGGGTAGATATTCTTCACAATGATCTTATTCAAGGCTCGATAATTACAGCACACTTTAAAAGAACCATCGACCTTTTATGAAACAACGTGGGAGCTCCATATGGTGATTTCGCAAGCACGATAATCTCACTTTCCAACATTTCTCCCAATTGTTTCCAAATCTCTTCAAGGTTCGATTGAGACACACGATAGGGTGCACTGGCGGAAGGTTTGGCACTTGAAATAAGCTCAATCTCATGATCAATTGCCCTCATTGGTGGCAATTTCTTTGGTACTCATCCGACATGATATCCTCAAATTCCTTAATAAGCCTTCTGACCAGTTTTGAAATAGGACTAGTTGCCTCTTCGATCTCCTCTAATCGAAGAGTTCACAAAAATGAGGGTTCATTTCTTTTGAAACTCTTACCAAATTGCATGGCCGAGATACTCTTCTCGTCCATCTTCCCAGCTTGTGTCGTGATTAGAGGTGTCAATCCGGGTGGTACGGGCCGAGTTGGCCTGCCAACATATGAACCTGGTAACGGCCCGAGTGAAAAAAAGCCTGCCCGCTACAGGTTCTGGGCCTGTTCCGAGTCGGCCCACAAATTCATATTTATAGCAAAAAATATTTTTTTTGTTAAATATAAATTAAGAATTGAGCAAAATGATAAATTCATATTTATATCAAGAAATGTTTACATAAAATTCAAATTTAATGTTACATGAATTATTTATAAATTTGCAAAGTTAAATTTAACTTAAACAAATAACAACTAAATGCATTTCTAATTACTATTATCAAATATTTATAATATAAGTACATCCCAACTAGATTAACACCTCTCCCCCTTTTTTTCAAAATTTTAAATTTTTTTTCACGGGCCAGCGGGTTAACCGCGGCCCATGAAGGTGCAACCCGCAAAGCCCGCGGGTCACACCTCTTTGACCCTTGAACCGCTCGCTCGGGTCAAGGGTTGATCCGGGCCAGTTTTCACGGGTCTGACCGGCCCATCCGTCTTGACACCTCTAGTCGTGATGACACACGATTTACTACCTATCATCATTAATGAATTGGAATATGGTAATACTGCTGTCTTAGTGTCCCGAAGAAATTTCAATCCCAAAATAAGCTTAAAGTCATCCATCTAAACCGCAGACAAGTTGGTCCTTCCCTACTAAGGACCCGCTTTGAGCACCACAGATTTCGGTACTCCAACTATAAGTTGAGCCGTGGAGTTAATTGCTTTGACTTTTCCACTACCTTTCTCTTGGAAAAATCTGACTCGCTTGACTTCGGTACTTGCGATGTAGTTATGGGTAGCACCGTATCTACCATAGCCCTGATTGGCCTTCCATTGATCTTCACATCAATGTACATTAGGCCTTTAGCTCTACAAATGCGAGCCTTTGATTTTTACATCTTTACCTCTTTTGAGGGAACATTACCATTTCCAGTAGCTCGCTGAGATAGTGTATTGTACCGATGTGAGAATGCTCCAACTACATCATCATCCTCTTCTGGGTCGGTCTCGCCATGACAGCTAACTTGTGGGACATCTTACTTTGAACTATTCCGCCATTCGCTAGTTAATAATATGCATTCACCATCCATTTCTGATGACACTCCGCCACTCGATGGGGTCCTTTACATAAAAAGCACATCAATTTAGGAGTGGCATCAGATCTGCCATCCGTTTCGTTTTCTCTATTCCAGTTACTGCTGCTACCTTTATAGTTTCCATGGTGACTTTTTGATAATTCCCTTGAAAATTACTCTGACGGATGCCTTGATAGGCTCCTCTCTTATTATTAGAGTAACGTTCTCCCCCATTTGAGTTCGAGTTGGGTCTGTAAGGTCTGCTTCCACCTCCAATAGCTTGACTATTCCCTGAAGGTCGATCTTTTCTCAACTCGAGTTGATAGTTATTTAAACATTCGGCGGCTTCCATGGCCGTGCTCAAATCAGTAACCTCCTGTCTCTGAAGTTTCGTGTGTGTCCACGGTTTCAACCCTTAAATAGCTTATCCTTTTTCGACATGTCTCGAATATTCAGCATATGCCCTGAAAAGGCTTTCACATACTCCCTGATGGAGCTTGTATGTTTCAGCTGTAATGCCCGTCGTGCCTGATATTCCACATTTTTTTGGAAAAAACTGAGATCTGATCACTTCCTTAAGGAGATCCCAAGAATCTATTCGGATCTTGTTGGCCTGAATATCACCATAGTTTGTCCGACACCATAGTTTTACATCTCCACCAAGATACGTGGTAGCTGTTGTAACATTTCTTGCTTCGTCTTTGATCAAAGCCGCAAAAAAGTATTATTCCATATCAAACAAGAAGTTCTCGACTTATTTTGCATCGCGTGCTACTCCGTAGGTACACGATTTCTAAATTTTGAGCCTAGGAACATGCTCTCGTGTTGGGGCTTGCCCATTGCCAACTGTACGTTGAAGTACTAGTAATTGAGCTCTCAACGTTTCCATTTCATCCTGTAGACCAGACATGATTGCAATAGCTTCAGTCGTTGCTGTGCAAGCCCTTCCACTTTTATACAGTTGGATGAATAGCTCACGAATTTTCGTCTCTACTACCTCGACTTTTTCTCGAGGTTCTCCAGGCATAGCACAACCCAGTAGTTGTCTCATCAAGCGCATCCACGAGCTGTTTCGTGCTCCTCTTTTGAGGATCTACGACTTCTGTGGTGTTCAATATAATTGGATCCATAGTTTTCTTATCAAGGGTAATGAGTCGCACCTCTGATACTGATAAGTATGTTTTACATACTTATTTTACTGTCAAAACATGAGAAATTGTTGATTAATATGTTGGAATATAGCTTAATTCTATGCAATTCATCTTTTGCAGGACAAGTGATGAATGTGACGGAAATAATGAGAAATAAGTGAAAAATAACCAGAATGGAAGAAAGTGAAAGTTCAAGGACTAAAGTGCAAATACTCAAAAATTATGTCGAGACTCACAATGAAGGTTCGAGAGTGCTAAGGGTCGATTGGAAGCAATTAGAAGTAAAAAAGGAATGAAATATTATCAAAATCAATTTCCAATTCGCACAAGATATATTCCAGATTTTTAGCCGAAAATTGAGACCCATTTTTTGGTATAGTAAAAGTCCGAATTGGAAAAAATCTATTTCTAACAAAGTTGTAGCTCTTCGAGTTATATTTCCAATGCATCTTGAATCATCTAAATCGGATATCAGAAGAAAAAGTTATAACCAAATTACTGACTGCTGTGCAGAGACAAAAAAATCCGCGCGGTAAAGGAACTTTCCTTATTCGATTAGAACTCTTTTGGAAACCAATTTGGACGTGATTTTCATCTAATTTCCGACTCTTACAAATACTTAACAGTAGAATACATATGGAGAAGGCCCCAATACACCATTCTTCTCCTCTTTGGCTCAAGAAACTCATGGAGAACTAAAACCCTTGGTGAAACTACTAAGGAACTCGATTGGAATTAGTGATTTCATGTCTTTTATTCATTTAATTTGATCTTTTCATTGTCAAACAATACTAGAATTTAGATTTTCATTTTCTTGAATTTATATTGAAATCGGTTTAATATTTACAAGATTTTTCATGGATTCAGTCATACTTTTTTCCATTGTTCAATCAAACAATTTATTGAGTTTCAATTTCAATTATTTATTGTTGAGATTGGTTTAACAATTATTATATCTTTCATAAATCCAGTCATGCTTCTTCTATCGTTAGATTAAACTAATTGTTGAATTTTAATCTCAATTTCACTTTATTGGCGGATTGATTACTACCTTATGCTTGATGTATATGGTCGATCTTTGATCTTGTTCCAATAAAATTGTGCGAATATGTTTTAAGTCTAAATCCTAGGATTACATTTGTAAATTAAATTAATTTTCACGATATATCTTCCGATTAGAGTGTTGGGATGAAAGCCTCTAATTATGTGTTATAAAAAGGAATAATTGATATGATTGATCCAATCCAATTGAGGGGATTCCGACGCTTCACCGCTTCGAATTATTGATTTTAATTTCATGTTTCAACATTGAATTTTATTACACATTTGAGAGAGCAATTCAACCTTTTTGATCCTTTAAATATTCTTCCATCCGACACCCCAAAGATGTGCTACAACTACCGCGTTATTCTTTGGGCGTAATCAGATACCAACTTTCACGGGGTACCTTTCTTCTTGGCACAGAAAGGGACACCATACGGCAGTAGTCTGCTCCGCTAGACTACCTTCCGCCTTCTCTCGATCGTTTCGGGACGAAAGAAAATTTGATTACAATTTGTAGAAAGTTTGCAACATAAAATTGAGATGTTTGATCATTGATTTCTTGAAAGCTAAAAATTACAATTGATGAAAGCAGAAAATTACAACGGCTGGTGCTGAGGGCAAACACCAGTAAGTTTGAAAGATTTTAGAATGGCTAATACTCCCTATAATAGCTTATGGAGCAAAAACCTAAGTGATAGGAGTAAACGTCTAAATGTCGAGGAATCAAACTAAATGTTTATCAATATCAGAGCTATTTTACAATTGAAATAAATTATTACAATGGAAAGGAAATTACAACTCAAACTTGAACTAATATTTACAATGTGCGGCCGAAGTTGGGCAAACTGCGGCTACGATTGGGTCAAGGGGCTAATTGAACCTGCGATCCTTGACACTAGGTAAGGTTGGAGTAGACTTGCACTTGTTGACGAACATTTCCTTATATTCGGTTGCGACATGCCTTGTTTTTCCCTTTCAAACGTCTCATTCTTCCTCCTGCATTTTTGTAGCAATGTCTGGAGTTTCTGGGCAGTTTGGGTCATGAATGTGCTGTTATCGTGGGCATTTGGTGCGGGTGAGGACTTTGTGGACAAAGAACATCCCCAGATGAAGGTTTCTTGGTTGCTAATCATATGGAACACGTGAAGCCTGCAATTTTTTTTTCTTTGATTGGGTCGACAAGAAACCTGATAGGTATAAGGTAGTTATAAATGGGTTGCTACATTCGAAGAACATGCTCGAAGAGGAAAATTGGAAAAACTGCAATATAATGAGAAAGTACAAAATTATGTTTTGGGTTGTTCTCATGTTTGTTGTAATCTGGCTAGTCCGTTGAAAAAGCATAATGTTGTAATAGATCTTGTTGGTGACATGTTAGCAGGGAGTGTTGGATTATGAATTTGTCATTTTCTTCGTGTGTATGTAGTTTTTTGTGTTTGTAGATATCAAATGAAGTACCGAGTCACTGTTTGTAATGGTCCCCATGTGTGATTAATACTGAATACATTGTTTTATGTTTCACCGATCAAAGTTGTGTGTCAGAATGTGCATTTATAGGCCAAATGATAACAACTGGTAAGTATCTAAGAGATGGCAAAAAACGATAATAATATTGTTGTTAAGATCATTACAAAGTGGAAAACCACATACCATATGATTGAAGTTTCAAACCATTACTACAATCCATGGTTTAGAATACCAAAAACAATCTTCAATATGCCAAAAACAATCTATGCCTATCCCAAAAAGTTGTAACCTACATTCAATACCCAAAAACAATTCATGCAATCACATTAACTGCCTATTCAATACTACCAAAATAAACTTGTGTCAAATGTTGCCATAAATTAATGCCTCGAACCTACTACCACAAACATTCATTGTCAACGAGATGTGACTACCCTCGTCTTTGCAGCCCAATGAGAATCAACTCTTCGTGCCCTCATTTGTGAAGCCTCTACTGCTTCTACATCCTGCAAACTGCCAACATTTTCATCCAAGTTTGAAGCCTGTGTCTCTCCTACACTGTCATATGCATGATCAACTGATGTCGACTGGCTAGTCAAAGGACGATTCCCCCTGTTTGTAAACAGCTTTCCCTATAACGTTCAACATCGAAGTTTGAGTCAAGTACCATGTTATTAAACGGTTTGAATGCAACGTAATAAATAACTTACACTTGCAATTGTTAGTCTAACTTACTGAGATTCCACTTCCTCTAATGGGGCACCGAACAAGTCCTAAATCATAACCACAAATGTCGATTTCTAAACATCCCCAAACTAAATGCAAAAACAAAAATGAATGTAATTAACACATGTTTTGAAGACCCTTCTACCGACCTGACATAATTATCCAACCACTACCATTACCAATTTGAATGTCTCGTAACAACAGTCTAATAAACTACCTCCAAGTGGGGGTATTTTCCTTCTGAACCACGAAGTATGCAATAGGGTAGATGTAATTATTCGCATATGACCAACAGTGGTAAGCATAGTTCCACCAAAACATCCCCTTAGAGGGTGCCCATCACCTTTCAACAACCATTCACAAATCATGTGTGCAAGCTTCGAAGCATATATAGATTCCTTTAAACTTTTTGTTGAATATGTTGATAGTCACATTCGAACCCGAATTCGTACGCAGAACCTCAGCATCGTATGACTACAACTTCGAAAACTGTTCTTCAATAGTCCCATGTAGGGAATGTAAACCAGCCGAAGATTACGGCTCAAATGCAGACCTAGGAAAAAATGGCTTGGACTTTTTTTGCCCAAGCCGAGCCCAGCCAAACCGATTTTTTTTAAAGACTGGAGTCAGGCACCACCTACCTAAAGTAGTAGGCTTGAAGGCATCCTTCAAGGCTTTCAGGCATGTGGCTGTCTGCAAGGCAGTTAGTGGCCGCCTGCAAGGCAATCGACTGCCTGCCTGAAGTAGGCTGCTTCGGTAGGTAGTCGAGCCTGCGGGACGGCTTGGGCTCAAGCTTTATTCAAAAAAAGGCTTAGCTGAGACTTGGCTCAACTTCATCGAGCCGCGAGTCGAGCCGGTTCGGGGATTTTTACTGGCCAAGCCGTGGGCAGCTTGAGCCGACAAGCTGAATTGACACCTTTAGTCCCATGTCGTAATTCTTTTGCATATCGCCTCATTTTCCATGCAACGTTTCTTGTAATCTCAGTTCTGAAATCCTCCATAACCGCCGCGGGTATACTTTTTATTTTCCATTCCATATCTACGTTGAACTTCTCTAAATAACGATGAGTCAGAAACTGATAGTTGCAATGGTTGTAGTACTGATCTCGGCTACAAGTGTACTTAGGAGAATATGACTTCACCTAGACAGTACCAATGTTACCTAATTGCGGCCTCATTTACATATTCAATGTACCCTTCTCCTGTCATTAGCTTTAAACCTCACATTATACCCATTCAGAGCTATATACATTCTAATTGCCTTTTGAAACTCAACGACCCCTGACTACTGAACAACCTTGAAATGAGGATTACTCATATCAGCCTCTGTCGAGAACTCCAAAAGTCCATAATCACCATCATCATCAGATGCACAAGTAATGTGAATCTCTTCAGAAATTGGATACTTGATGTCATCAACTTCTAAGTCAACCTAAACTTCATTCTCATTTTGTAACTCCTCATCTGCTTGATCCAAATTCGACCCTAACTCCATCCCATCTATCACATTCAACTCATACAAATAGTCATCCCCTTTCGAGTCCAACTCATTCCCCGAGTCGCTGAAAGCTGGGTCTTCCTTTGAACCGAAGTCTTGCCCACCCGTTGAATGTCCATCACTTGCAAACTCATTCAACTCGAGAAATGTCTCAATGTCTGCGTGATAAACATTTTTCACTTTAGGTACTGAATGTAGAATACGAATATTGCATTATAAAAAAGGCACGACACAATGATCAAATTGGGGAAAAATGATTGATTTAGGAACATAATATAATGAATAAACAATATAGACGAATCATGCAATTGTGAATCCAACAAATAAAATGACATCTTTGTGGCTGACAAAAAGATCGAAAAACGACAACATAACATCAGAAATTGAAACTTAACTTTTGTTTGGCGCGGGTTATCGCTAACAATTAAAAAAGAGATCAGACAATTTTGTAAAGAACAAATCTCTTGAGACAAAATCCCAAAAATGGGTGATTTATTGATGAAGAGTATAACTGAAAATAAACAGAATGCCTCCAAGGGGCGCAAGCACACGAGTACTAAAAAAAAGTGTTTTAAAGTTAAATTAAGAAATTGAAATTACACATTCTCTATTGAGAGTGTTTAATTCAGAGTCTTTTTCTTCTCTGTCTTCTTTTTCCTTTTTATACTCCTTTGATAGTTTCTTTGTGAACAAACTGCCTGGAACTGCTTGGTGCTCTATAACTACCCACTTTCTTCATGATGGCTGACTTGTCATGGAACTGTCGTCTCTAATTGTTGCCATTACTCTTGTCGTTTAAGTTGCCTACAGCCGGGATTCTTGGATCGTGGGGTGTGATAAGGTTGCTTAATAACCGCTTCAATAACTGCTGTACTGGATAACCATAATAACTTATATTCACTCAGATCCTGGGCAACTCGAAGGTTTGGACGAAAACAGGATCATCACTATGGGCGACCGTAAGGCACACCATTTGCTCAGATCCTGGGAGTCTTGCAAACTTGGGCGATGATGGTACTTTGTTCGTAGGCCTCCACTGCATTCATTAATGGTCCTATTTGGGCCTTTATCCTGAATTTCCTAATTGGGCTTCCTCCTTGGACTATTCAATTTGGGCTACACTTTTTGTGTGTCACAACTTTACTTTCGTGTGTTCCTTCCATGTGCGCGAACATCCAAATTTCAACAGGTGGGATTATGCGTGAGGGCGATTTACAGATTCTTGGGTTAGGATTTTAGATTATTTTGGGATCACGATGGTATAGGAAAAGTCTTGATTGTGATTTTTGAGGGTTCGGGTCTTTGGGTTTATGATTTTTATTGTTGTTTTCTTTCTTTCTAAGTTTTGAATGAAAAACGTGTCATAGGGAAATGCATTTTTGTTGACGTAGGTTTCTTTGGTGATTTGTCAAGAGTTTAACAGTCGGCAGACACCACATCAATTTTCCTTATGCCACACGACCAATTCATGGAACGAAATACAACCTTGCTACTCATACCGGGGGGTGATTTTGTTGACAACCTTTCACACATGGGGTTGGTGGGTAATTTTTTTTTTAAATCACTGTGGAGCCCATCACTGTGAAAGGTTGTCAACCTCTTCGGTCAACCCCTTTATGTACAAATGGAAAAAAACTAAACTAAATATTTAGGGTGGTGGATGGAGTGATAATGATGAAAGTTCAGTGATCGCTGTGAAGTAGAATGAAATTCAGTGAACAGTCCATAACCATGGTATAAGTTCACTGATTTTTGAAACAATTCACTCTTCTATATTATATTAACTTTAAAGTTATTATTTAAAAAATATATAAACTATAATTCATTTCTTGAAAGAAATATTATTATATATTTATCAAATGGTTCATTTGCAATATATAATGCAAATCATTTTTTATTTAATTTTTTTGTTCTTATCGTTATACTAAAAACATAAAAAGTAATATTTATTTGAAGTTAAAAGATTTTTTTATCTAAAATAAAATTAATAAAAATTAGAAAAAATTAGAAAAAATTTGTTTCCGAATCTTATGGTAAGGGTAAAATAAGAATGTTACATTTATTTTTGCCTAGAGGAGTTATAGTAAATTTATAAAACATGTGTATCCAATCTTAGGATAATTATATTCACATCACAATTTTTATTTCTTACATCCAATTTTATTTGCACTTAAGGATCTTAATCTTACTCATTATATCACTATGTCATTATCGATTTTTCATGTCATTCTTATTCTAAAGCTTCCCATTAGTTAACACATTTTATATTTGATAGCAATTGTATATCCTAAAGTCCATTGAAATTATGTAAAACAACTTATTTTCCCATCATATATTAAAAAAAATGGAAAGTGCAAAAAATATTTTTCTCTCATTTCAAAGTAAAAAAATTTTTTTTTGATATAAATCATTGTCATTGATGACATGCACTAATTAATTGAATGTTGAAGACAATAATTTGACAGAAAAAGTTAAGGAATTAATTACTACAATGAGCAAAGAGTAAAAAAAACTAAACTACAATTAAAATGTAGTGTAACAAATAAAAATAGTGGTGTTTATATAACCACCTTGTGGGCTTATTGGGCCTATTAAGTGGTTCTCTTTTAACACTTATTTGGGTTGGCTTCTATTTGGACCATTGGATGGAGATAAATGACTGAGATTCAATCTTGGCTAGATATTTTTCTTGTTTGACCTTTGAGCCTCTATATCACGTGGGTTTAGCTTCTGTGATACACTTCCCTTCTTTCTTCCTTCTTCGAGACTATTCCCGTTCTCTCTGTTCTGCCCCTTTCTTCCTTTGGCCTGTTGATTGTAGAAACTCTTGTGATACTTAGGCTTGAAATAGTGGCTAAGTGGTGGTACGTTTCTCTGAGGCTTAGGTCTGATTTGGGCGTGATTCTTAGCTATTCTTAGTAGACATTCGATCGATGATCCAAGCCAAGGTTGAAGGAGTTTTTGGTTAGTTCTTACCTCTCTCTGGACGAGGATTGCAAGGCATGGAAGGCTGTTCCTGAGCCTAAACCATTCAGCTGAATCGAAGAGGAGAACTACCTATGAAAGGGAAGAAGGAGGCTACTTTGTGGACGGTAAAAAGGGAAGTTTCTGTCCAGTTTTCACGTTTCTATTTTTTTGCTCATTTCATGTTCTGTTTTAGCTTCTCCATTTCGGTTTCTGCAGTATATATATGTGTGTGTGTATATATATATATATATATATATGTATGTATGTATATATATATATTGGTAGTCATTACTTAAGTTGGATAGTATTCTGCTGTTGTGGTATATCTGTAAATGCTATTGGCATAAGTTTGATTACCATTTTTTATGATAATGTTGGATTACATTATTGAATATAAGAGGTCCTGCTGTTTCTGTACATCAGTTTGAGCTATGATTATGTTAGTAGTCTGGATTGTATATTGTATATTGATGTTATAAGATAGGGTATAGAACTTGTTCATTGGTTGTATGAGCTTTAGAACTATATTATGCTTTGAATTGATGTCTGCATTGATTGTTTATTCCCAACATCTGGTATTAGAGCTAGATTTTTGATCTAGGGCTTAATTGCATCCTTCAACTAATCTGCTGATTAGGGTTCTACATATTTGGCATCTTGTTTCTCAGATTTCGACACTGACTTCTCGTGTTTTGTTTGTTGTGTATGTTGTTGAATGGACTGAGTGATTTGGTGAACTTTGGCTGGCTTGCTCGATTGAGGAGCTGAGGGTATTTTTACTGTTTTTCAAACAGTTGGTTGGTAAGATTATTCCAAATTCTCCGATAGGTTAGGTTTGGTATTTTTACCATTTTATGCACAATTGCTTGGTTACGGAATTCTTGTGAATAATTTGTAACCTGAAAAGCATATCTACTTGCATTATATACTTGTGCATTGCCTAAGTTTGGATCACACTTGTACACACGTCACATAGAGGTTTCGTGATTGAATTGTTTCATTGTTGTGCTTCATTTCTGAACATTGGTTATGACTCTGCATTCATATTGTGTGTTGATCATCTGAAAAAGATTTTTTCAAAACATTTTCTATTCTGTCCATGAGTACGGGCCACCCTTTTACAGAATCTGGAATGGGTTCGAGGGTCAAATTATCGCAATTCGATGGAAAGGGGGACTACTCAATTTGGAAACAGAAAATGAGGGCCATTTTGGTCCAACAGAGAGTTGTTAAAGCTCTCGATGATCCTTTGACTTTTTCTGCCGAGTTAAAAGCTAAACCTGATGAACTAGAAGAAATGAATGAAATTGCATATAGTTCCATAATCTTGCATTTATCTGATAACATTGTTAGACAAGTTGATCATGCTAAAAATGTTAGGACATTATGAACTGCCTTAGATGCCTTATTCTTGACTAAGACTTTACCTAACAACATCTATCTCTTAGAAAAGTTGTTTATTTTTAAGATAGACTCGGGGAATGATGTAGAGGAAAATTTGAGCGATTATAGCATAATCGTTAAGAGTCTGGCTCATAATGATAAGAAGTTCGATGATGAGGATTTAGCGGTCATATTGTTAAATTTATTGCCCGAATCATATAAAGAAATCAGAAACGCAATAAAATATGGCAGGGATACTCTTACGCAGGCTATTGTTGTAGATGCGTTGAAATCGAGAGAACTAGAATTGAAAAGAGATAACAGAACTAATGTAAGAGAAGAAAGCCTATTTGTTAGGGGGAGAACCGAAAAGAAAGAATTTAACTTCTATAACAAAAAGGGAAAGGGAAAGTCTAAAATGAGATCAAAATCTAAAGACAAAAGTGGTAAGAAATGTTATAACTGTGGAAAGTTAGGACATTTTAAGAAAGACTGTTTTGACTGGAAGAAGAAACAGAGAGAATTGATTAACACTAATCAAAACAATGCTACCGTTGTTTCTGAATTTGATAGTCTACATGTCCTGAATGTGTCTGAAGGAGAATTTGATAACAATTGGATCCTAGACACGGGGTGCACTTTTCGCATGTGCCCTGAAAGGTCTTGGTTCTATAACTATAGAGAGGTTGAGCCTAGGAAGGTCTACATGGGAGATAACAATTCTCAAAATGTGGTTGGAGTTGGTGACATAGCCATCAGGATGTACGATGGGGTTGTCAGGCAACTCAGGGAAGTTAGGTGTGTCCCTAATTTAAAGAGGAACCTCATTTCCTTAGGTACTCTTGAAGATGAGGGATATACTTTTAAATTCGGGAATAACGTTCTGAAAATCTTGAAGGGATCTCTGATAGTTATGAAAGGACCCAAGAGGAATGTGCTGTACTATCTAGAGAGCAAAACTGAAACAACACTTGATTCGAGTCTTCTTACAGTCAGTAAAGACAAAACGGAACTTTGGCATAACAGAATGGGTCACATTGGGTTTAAGGGGCTAAAATCTTTAAGTAATCAAAAATTGCTTGGAAAAGATGATATTGAAACCATGGATTTCTGTGAAACTTGTGTTTTAGGTAAGTCACATAAGGTAAGCTTTGAAGCTAGCTCTCATAGGACCAGCAGTCCATTGGACTATATTCATGCTGATCTATGGGGTCCGGAGAAGCATTCCACATTTGGTGGAAGTAAGTACTTCTTGTCCTTAGTGGATGATTACTCAAGAAAAGTTTGGATTTATCATCTAAAGGCTAAGTCATAAACTTTTGGGAAATTCAGAATTTGGTTTAAGTCTGTTGAGAATTAGTTAGAAAAGAAACTTAAAACATTAAGAACTGATAATGGGCTTGAATTCTGTAATTTCTAATTTGATAACTTCTGTAAGCAGAAAGGGATAACAAGACACGAAACGGTTAAATACACACCTGAACAGAATGGGGTCGTTGAGAGAATGAATAGGACCATAATGAACAAGGTTAGATGTATGTTGATTAGCTCGGGCCTTGCCAAAGGGTTTTGGACTGAAGCTGCTAGCACTGCAGTTTATCTGATTAATAGGTTACCGTCTAGCAGTATAGGGTTTAAGACCCCACAGGAGTTGTGGACGGGGGAGCCTCCAAATCTGGAATACTTGAGAGTGTTTGGTTGTGCGGCATATACACATCAATCTGAAGGGAAACTTGAGCCGAGGGTGGTTAAGTGTGTGATGTTAGGGTATCCCGAGGGTGTGAATGGCTATAGGTTATGGGTTTTAGGGGTTCAAGGCATTAAGATTATTAATAGCAGGAATGTAGTCTTTAATGAATCTGAAATACCATGTCTAAAATAGAAAATTGATGAAGCAAACAAATCTGAAACTGAGAGGAGTGTTCAGACTAAGGTGAAGCTTACTAAGCTTGATTCACCTACTGATAAGTGCGAGTTTTTGCACTTATTCGGACCATTAATTTAGATATTTGTGAGTTTTTATTATCAATTTATTACTTAATTTAGTTATTTTTATTTTATAGGTGAAAACTCGAGTTTGAATGATGATTGAAGGAATTTATGCGAGAAATGAGCAAAAAAGAACCAAATATGCAAAAATTCCAAAGTTCGGGGACCATTTTGTCACTTTCCAAAACTTAGGGACCTTGACTGCAATTTCTAGGTTTTAATTTTAAAACCAGCAGCTAGGTCTCTCTGGGCACGCTTGCTGGACAGAAATTGGGTGGTGGACACCTTTAATATCTTTTTGGAACTTTGGGGACCTTTTTGTCATTGTTTTGAAACTTCGGGGACCAAGGCTGCAATTTTTCTAGGTTTTAATTTTAAAACCTGTTTTGGGCAGCAGAGGAGGCGTTTTTTTTTTCCTAGGACTTCAGCAGCGACGTTTTCTTCAGTTTTTCCTTTGAATTTTCTTTCTTTCTTCTTCTTTCATTGTTTTAATTTCGTTTTGCATTTTAGACAAATCTTGGAGCATAGCTTGGAAAAGGATCTCCATTGATATTGAAGAACTTCCTACAATTTATCTCTTTATCAATAAGTTTTTCTTTTCCCTAATTTATTTTCCATTAATGAGTTGTAAGGATTTAATTGTTATTTTTGATTATTTGATGGGTAACTAAATATATTTGTGATTGGGGATTATTTTAAACCCGAGTAATGATTTTCTATCGATTTGTGCTTGATAGTTCTTGTGATTAATGTGTTTAATCCATTATGCTTAATGTTGATGTTGTTATTCTTGATTATTTAGGTGTACAACTAGATAATTAAGTTGATGCAATATTTGCTATTTTGGGAATTTTGGTACGTAATCGCTATTTTTACCAAATCTTGTAGCAAATATATTTCAATTGATTTTAGTATGTAATCGCTTTTCGATTGGATATATGTGGATTATCACTTAAGTTAGTAAACCGAGCTTGTGAGTTTGCCCTTAATTCAATTCATCTCTTTTGTCGTAATGCTTTTGTTAAATTAAATTTAGAGAGCTTGTTCTAGATTGTTTAATGAATATGGTTGAATAAAGAGCTTGTTTTATTCAACTAACATGTAAGAAGAGATTGAGATAATTGAGCTTGCAATTATTCTCGAATTGTTGTTAATCTAGAGAACGAAAATCTATTGTGTAATTGATATGAAAATCATTCTCGTGGTAATGAAATATTCCCCCAATCACATCTTCACATCTTTGATTTAAAAACTACTCTGTTTATTTCCAAATTCAAGTCTTTACTATTTTGAAGTTATTGCTTTCTTTAGTTCAACAAACCAAACCCCCACATTTAATCACTTTAATTTATAATTGTTAATTTCAATTTCTAATTTGCAATTGATTAAATTGAAACAATCCTCTGCGGGAAATGACCCTTACTTGCCATTTTACTATTTAAGACAACACCTACACCTATGAATGACGATAATGACCCTAGACATCAAGAACCTGAAACTGAACCGGAACCTGAAGAGGTGACTGAACTTCAAGATAACGCTGAACCAATTGAAGTTGAACATTTTAATGATCAGCCACCTAATCAAGATTATAAACTCACTAGGGATAGGGCCAGACGGCAGATTAGGCTGAACCCTAGGTACGAATCCCTAAGTTTGACTGAGTTTGCATTAGTTTCAGGTGAAGCCCTTGAACAGATAGAACCTGCTAGTTATGAAGAAACTATTAATGGAAATTATTCTGAAAACTGGATAAAAGCCATGCAGGAAGAAATGAAATCTTTGAGTGATAACAAAACCTGGAAACTTGTTCAGAAACCAAAAGATCAGAAATTAGTTCCATGTAAGTGGATCTACAAGTTAAAAGAAGGATTGAGCCCTAAGGATTCTGTGAGGTATAAGGCGAGATTAGTGGCTAAGGGTTATACTCAAAGAGAGGGTGTGGACTATAATGAGATATTTTCACCCGTGATTAAGTACAAGACGATCAGACTGATGTTGGCTCTTGTTGTTCAATTCAATTGGGAACTTGAACAACTCGATGTAAAAACTGCATTTTTTACATGGAGAGTTGGAAAAGGATATTTTCATGAGCCACCACAAGGGTTTGTAACTAGAGGTAAGTCTGAGTATGTGTACAAGTTGGAGAAATCTTTGTACGGGCTGAAACAGAGCCCAAGACAATGGTACAAGAAGTTTGATGCTTTTGTACTGAAGATAGGGTTTAAGAGAAGTGAATTTGATGCTTGCTTATATTTTAATGACATAAAGAGCAGTTGTGAAGTCTACTTGCTGCTTTATGTCGATAATATGCTATTAGCTGGATCTAGCAAGACTTAAATTAATGAACTTAAAGATCTTTTAAAATCGGAATTTGACATGAAGGATTTAGGGAATGCTAGGAAGATTCTAGGGATGGTGATGACAAGGGATAGGGCTAAAAACAAGTTAACAATTTCACAAGAAGTGTACTTGAACAAAGTTGTAACAAAATTTGGAATGAAACACAGTAAAATTGTTAATGTGCCTCTTGCTAGCCATATGAATTTTTCACGTGATCATTCGCCTAAATTCGAATCTGAATTGAAAGAGATGGAAAATATTCCGTATGCTAATGCCATAGGTTCTGTCATGTTTTCTATAATTACTACCGGACCTGATCTTGCATTTTCCATCAGTCTCCTAAGTAGATTTATGTCCAACCCTGGTAAGCCGCATTGGGCGGGTATGAAATGGTTATTAAGGTATTTGGTTAGGACTTTAAATCTAGGCTTAGTGTATGAGAAAAGATCTGAGGAGTTGACTCTTAAGGGCCACGTTGATGCTGACTTTGCTGGTGATAAGGACAGTAGGAAATCAACTACAGCATACTTCTTTACCCTAGGTGATAATTGCATAACTTGGAAATCTCAGCTGCAACCCTTAGTGACTCTGTCTAGTACGGAAGCTGAACATGTTACCATAACCGAGGCGGTTAAGGAATGTATCTGGTTAAAGGGAATCTTAAAAGAATTGAACTTCATGCATGATACACCTATTATGTTTACTGATAGTCAAAGTGCATTGTCACTTAGTAAGAACCCTGTTTATCATGAGAGATCTAAACATATTGAGGTGAAGTATCATTTATTCGTGAGAAACTGTCTCAAGGTGAAGTCGAACTTGTTAAGATTCATACTGATAGGAATCCCTCTGATGTGGGAACAAAAATTCTACCTGCAGGTAAATTTAAATTATGCTTATCTTTGCTGCATATTAATACTGGTTAATTTTTCTTGCAGGTAGTGGACGATGATGATGAACAGTCCTTCCACGTGCAATTCGCAATCGAGAGAGTGTGTTACGAGAACCAAGGTGAAGTTTGTGGGCTTATTGGGCCTATTAAGTGGTTCTCTTTTAACACTTATTTGGGTTGGCTTCTATTTGGACCATTGGATGGAGATAAATGGCTGAGATTCAATCTTGGCTAGATATCTTTCTTGTTTGACCTTTGAGCCTCTATATCACGTAGGTTTGGCTTCTGTGATACACTTCCCTTCTTTCTTCCTTCATGGAGACTATTCCCGTTCTCTCTGTTCTGCCTATTTCTTCCTTTGCCCAGAAATCGATCCTTTAGCCTGTTGATTGTAGAAACTCTTGTGATACTTAGACCTGAAATAGTGGCTAAGTGGTGGTACGTTTCTCTGAGGCTTAGGTATGATTTGGGCGTGATTCTTAGCTATTCTTGGTAGACCTTCGATCGATGATCCAAGCCAAGGTTGAAGGAGTTTTTGGTTGGTTCTTACCTCTCTCTGGACGGCAATTGCAAGGCATGGAAGGCTGTTCCTAAGCCTAAACCATTCAGCTGAATCAAAGAGGAGAACTACCTGTGAAAGAGAAGAAAGAGGCTACTTTGTGGACGGTAAAAAGGGAAGTTTCTATCCAGTTTTCACATTTCTGTTTTTCTGCTCATTTCATGTTCTGTTTTAGCTTCTCCATTTCGGTTTCTGCTGTATATATATATATATATATATATATATATATATATATATATATATATATATATATATATATATATATACTGGTAGTCATTACTTAAGTTGGATAGTATTCTGCTGTTGTGGTATATCTGTAAATGCTATTGGCATAAGTTTGATTACCATTGTTTATGATAATGTTGGATTACATTATTGAATAGAAGAGGTCCTACTGTTTCTGTACATCAGTTTGAGCTATGATTATGTTAGTAGTCTGGATTGCATATTGTATATTGATGTTATAAGATAGGGTATAGAACTTGTTCATTGGTTGTATGAGCTTTAGAACTATATTATGCTTTGAATTGATGTCAGCATTGATCGTTTATTCCCAACACACCTCTAAGATTATTGGTTAGTTCGCATGTATCTTTGTTATTGTCTCTTTTTCAAATTTAAGAAAGAAATGGTTCTATTGACTTCAAAACCTTCATAAAAAGTTCGTTGGCAACTAGCATGGGCTATTTCATTGGCTTTACATCGAATATAATTGCAACTTGCAAGGGAAAGTTGATATAGAAAACAACAAATCTAATACACACATTAAAATAGCTTCATGTGCGTGAAAAATGTGAATATTTACTACTAATAGTCTCCAAACTTGGAATATCCAATTGTCTATTAGGTGCAAACTGAATTCCTTCAATAACATCAATACATTCTCGGGGAGATAAAGTTTCCCAAATGGATATGACAATAGCAGTGACCATTCTATATTTGAAACATTTTTGTCTTTGAAATAAAGGCTATGTTTGGCTTTCATTTCTGAAAATTTTATGTTCAACATCAAATTGCATGAGATTCATAATTTTTTTATCAATTTTCAACCATATAATTTTTTATCAATTTTTCAACTAAATTTTATCAAAATCTACTGAAAGTGTAATTGTTATCCAAACCAAATGGGGAAAATCTATTTTCAAGGGTGTTTGTATATAACTTTTTATTATTCACTTGAAAAATTTGAGGGATAATTGCAAGTACTTCAAATTTCAGGGGTAGAAACAACATTCAACAAAATTGGCTATCAAATCAAATTAGGGTTTCTGCTCGTTGAGAATATTTGAACTATTGAACCACACAAAATAAGCAACAATTATTCGTTTTACACATTACTATCGCTTTCTTCTGCTGCCGTAAATCGCTCAGTTCGATAACCCATGGACAAGCAGCATAATGCAAGTGAAACAAACCGCATGGTTAACAGAGAAGATGACTGTAAGCAATTATATAATCTTAATACCAAGATATTTAGGATTCATGATTTTTACATATAGATTAATTGATCAAGAAACATACATTGATCCATAGTAATAGTTGAAAGATTTAAACCTACAAAATAGGAACTAATAAAATTTAGAAACTGTTCTCTCTCTTTTCCTCACTGTTATTGAATTATATAATTGATGGGCTTCATTCACATTTATAGGCAGAGAGAGGCAGTCCAAGGGTCATGAAAAACTATTTACTTTCCATCAAAGTGGATAGCTATAAAAAATCTTCACTTCTCAATAGACCAATAGAATTTTAATAATAATAAACCACATTAATTAATTTATTAATAATATAATTTGGTCCACATTAATTGGTTTTACATTCTCCCACTTGGTCAATGTAATATTACATCGTTATGTGGTATATAACATAATGCACATATAAAAAATTAAAATTCCCTCGTACATTGGTCACTTAATATATCATCCTTAAGTAAAGACTAAGTAAGAGTCATGGCGGTTTTACATCATCATTTCGACATAATTCCTTCCATGTACTACAATATTAGTCCCTACCTAACATGACACGTAATGAGAAGTTCAATAACTGTATTTCAATAATGTCTTTGAAAAGACTGTCCATGTCAACATTCATATAATCCATTCATGCACATATATCAACTATTATGACATGAATAATATTTTGTCAAAAACAATACATAAACGAGCTCAAAGTGTCAATTACTTAAATTCCATAGCGTCAATGATCATTTCCAGTAATGCCCATTCTTTCGACATATTCATTAAATGTCTTTGGTGGCAATCCTTTCGTTAGTGGATTTGTAATCATAAGATTGGTACTAATATGCTCTATTGGTACCATTTGTTTTTGAACTTCTTCTTTAACGACAAAGTACTTCAATTCCAAGTGTTTAGCACCTTTAGAGTACTTGTCGTTCTTTGAAAAGAAGACTGCTGCAGAATTGTCACAATAAAGTTTCAGTGGCTTAGCAATATTGTCGACAATTCCAAGCCCTGAAATAAAGTTCCGCAGCCAATTTTCTTGAACCATGGCCTCAAAGCATGCCACAAACTCATCTTCCATAGTGAATGCAGCAATGACTGACTGCATCGCACTTTTCCATGATATAGCCCCTCAAGCTAAGAGAAACAGATAGCCAAATGTGGACTTTCTAGTATCTACACATCCAGCAAAGTCTGAATCCGAATATCCAATGACTTCCAAGTTATCAGATCTCCTATAAGTGAGCATGTGGTCTTTCGTTCCTTGCAAGTATCTCTACATTTTCTTTGCATCTTTTCAATAATCAAGTTCTGGGTTACTTTAATGCCTGCCCAGCATTCCGACAGCAAAATTGATGTCTGGTCTAGTGCAAGTCTGAGCATACAATAAACTTCCTACAAAAGATGCATAAGGAATAGCTGTCATTTGTTTACGTTCCAATTCGTTCTTAGGACATTGCATGAGACTAAATTTGTATCCTTTTTGAATTGAAACGACATTCGCTGAACAATTTTCCATATATGCTTTCTGAGATAACCCTAACAATCCTTGTGACATATCTCGGAATATTTCAATTCCAATCACATAGGTTGCCTCTCCCATATTTTTCTTTACAAAATTTTTAGAGAGAAATTTCTTAGTCTCATGTAATAGACTAAAATCATTAGTAGCTAGCAAGATGTCATCAACATACAGAATCAAAAATATAAACTTGCTCCCACTGATCTTTAATTATATACACCGATCAACAATATTTTCTTTAAATCCAAAGGAAGTAATGGTATAGTTGAACTTAAGATACCACTGACGGGAAGCTTGTTTAAGTCCGTATATTGATTTCTTTAATTTACACACCATGTGTTGCTTTCCTTCAATTGAAAAACCTTCAGGATGATCCATATAAACTTCTTCATCTAAATATCCTTTAGAAATGCGATTTTCACATCCATTTGATATAGCTCTAAGTCATAATGGGCTACTAAAGCCATTATAATTCTGAGTGAGTCGTTCTTGGATACTGGAGAAAATGTCTCCTTATAATCAGTGCCTGCTTTCTGAACAAAACATTTAGCAACGAGTCTAGCTTCATATTGTTCGATATTACCATTAGAGTCACGCTTAGTCTTAAAGACACATTTGTACCCAAGTCTTTTACACGATTCAGGTAAGTCAACGAGATCCTAGACTTCATAATGTTCCATAGATTTCAACTCATCTTTCATAGTATCTAAACATTTATCAGAATTAGCACTTTCAATGGCCTGTGAAAATGAAACTGGATTGTCATCAACATTTCCTAAGTCAAAATCAGACTCTTACAGGTAAACCACATAATCATCAGAAATAACAGATCTACGTTGTATTTGTGACCTTTTTAATTCTATTTCTTGTGGTTCATTTAGTGCAGGTTCATTAGTAGCAACTTCATTATGAGATGCTTAATAATTTATTTGTTGTTATGGCAAATTATCGTATCATTCAACAATTCGAGGAACAAAAACATTAGAAAAAATTGAAGATAGAGAAACTTAAACTCTAACTTTTTGTATTCCACATTTTGTGGTTCCAAACTTCCACTAACTTCGCCATTCTCAATGAACCTAGTATTTCCAGTTTCAACAATTCTAGTACTATGGTTAGGACAATAAAATCTATACCCCTTTGATTCTTCTAGATAACCAATGAAAAAATCACCAATTGTTCTTGAGTTCAGTTTTTTTTCAAGTGGATTATAAATTCTTGCTTCTGCCAGGCAACCCCAAATATGTAGGTGCCTTAAACTAGGTTTCCTTTCAGTGCACAGTTCAAAAAGAGTCTTTGGAAATGCCTTACTAAGAATCCTATTTTGCAAATATATAGCAGTCTTTAATGCAAACATCCACGGAGAAATGGGTAAAGAATAATTGCTTGACATACACCTAACCATTTCTATTAGACTACGATTACGCATTTCAGCTACACTATTTTGTTGTGGTGTGTCTGGCATAGTGTATTGAGAACATATGTCACGCCTTTCAAGAAATTTAGCAAATGGACCAGGGTAATGTCCAGCTTCATCATATCTTCCATAATATTCACCACCTCTCTCAGATCTAATGATTTTCACATTTCTATCTAATTGTCGTTCAACTTCATTGACAAATATCTTTAAAGCATTTACAACTTGAGATTCTTCATGCAGCAGACAGACATAACCATAACGTAAAAAGTCATCAATAAAAGTGATAAAATACTTTTCTCCACCAAATGAAGGAATATCAAAAGGCAAACATCTGTGTGTATTATTTCAAGAAGCTGTGTGCTTCTTGTGGCTCCTTTCTTTGTGTGTTTGATTTGTTTGTCTTTAATACAATCTACACAAGTTTTGAGATCACTAAAATCCAAGTCAGGAAGGATTTCATTCTTTACTAATCGTTCTATCCTTTCCTTGGATATGTGACCCAAACATTTATGCCACAAGTTAGCAGATCGTTCATTCAATAAACCATGTTTAGTACCACATTATGATGCAAGGTTAAAAGTGTCTCGGCAAAGATGTTATCAAGATTTAATTTATATAAGCCATCACAAAGAGTAGAAGAACCAATAAAATGGTTTTCTTTAAACAAAATCAAACATCCATTTCCACCAATAAGGAAATACCCAGAACAATCAAATTTTGATAAAGAAACTAACTTGCGGGAAATAGAAGGTACTTTTAATTTTTCTTTAACTTGTTCTTTTTGTAAGGGAAGTAGTATTCATTTTTTAGTTTCACTGTTAGAGAAGTAATACTTTCTTATTTATTGATCTCATTGATATTATTTGTAACCACGGTATTCCTCCACCACAAGTGAGGACATATTAATAAAATTTTGGAGGTACCGATCTCCTTCCACAAAAAAATAAAAAAATAAAAAGGTAGGTTCCTATAACTTCAACATGAACTTTGACTCGATTTCCCATGAGGACAAAATTTTCATTTGGATTTATGCTCCGGATTGTAAGAAATCCTTGCATCGTATTGGTAACGTGAGTGGTGTAAACTCAAGATAGGCTAACCAAGAGGGGTGTGAATTGGTTTTTAAAACTTTTTCGTTAACTACTACAAAATTTTAAAGAAATGATAAAGAAATAAATTAAAATAAAATAACCACGTAAATGGTATGATATAAGCTTGTACAAAGTAAAACGTTAAGTAAAGAGTTAGAGAGTACAAATGATATCTTATAGATGTTCGATCCAACCCAATAATCTACGTCCCCCGTTACCAAGTTTTCCGTCACGAACAAGGCCTTTTTCACTATGTTGATTGACTTGTGGTGCAATCCAACCCTTTACAACGCTTCCAGTGACTTACAATCAAGAAGCAATCCAACCCTTTAAAGTTTTTGGGTTCGATTTGTGAAATGAATGCACAACTACCAAGATGATTTCTAAATGAGGTTCTAGTAGTGATACCTTTTGATGGATTGCCGATAATTAACTCCTTTGGGTGAGATGAGACAAACTTCCATTCTTTTGGCAATTAGAGTCGCCTTGAGCTTCGGTTGGCATTTCTTCTATTTCATGATTGTTGAGCTCTTTTGATTGTTTTTCATTTGGTATTCCTTTGTCTTGGATATTCATTTGTTCAAGAGGAGTCTCCAAACCTACATCATCATCAATACCTTTCTCTTGATGAATTAGATTAGTTTCATCAAAGGTAACATGTATAGATTCTTCAATGACTAGAGTTCTTTTGTTAAAAACTCTATATGCTTTGCTAGTCGATGAATAACCAAGAAAAATTCCAATGTCGGATTTTGAGTCAAATTTTCCCACGTTGTCTTTTGTGTTTAAGACAAAACATTTGCACCCAAAAACTTTGAAATTACTAATGTTGTGAGTTCTATTTTTCGGGAGTTCGTAAGGAGTTTTAGTAAGAATTGTCTCAACAAAAATTTATGGAATTGGACTTAAAAAAGCCATTCAGGTTCGTTTCTTATAACTTACCAAAACTCCATTTATGATGTAGCATGCGGTATTAACGGTTTCGGCCCAAAAATATTTGGGTAAATTGTTTTCATTTAGCATAGTCCAAGCCATTTCTTGTAATGTACAATTTTTCCTCTCTACTACACCATTTTGTTGAGGAATTTTAGGAGCCAAAAAATTATGTTCATATCCATTTTTGTTACAAAAATCATCAAACGCAAGATTGTCAAATTTTTCACCATGGTCACTTCTAATGTGGTAATTGTGTGACCCTTTTCATTTTCAACCTTCTTACAAAAATGTTTGAAGGCTTTTAAGGCTTCATCTTTTGCACTCAAAAATATAACCCATGTAAATCTCGAAAAATCATCAGCGATAACAAAGGCGTAGTGCTTACCACCTAAGCTAGCCGTTCTAGATGGTCCAAAGAGATCCATGTGGAGGAGTTGCAATGACTTTGTTGTTGAAGAAAAGATTTTTGGTTTGAAGGAGCTTTTAACTTGCTTTCTGAGTTGACAAGCATTTTGTCTTTTTCAAATTTCAAATTTGGCAATCCTTTCACAAAATAATTTTTAGAAATCTTTGAAATTAAGTCCATGTTTACGTGACCAAGTCTTCTATGCCAAAGCTATGTTGCATCTTTTAAACCAAGTAAGCAATGTTCGTTATTTTCATGTTCAATGTTTATAATATAAACATCTTTATTTTGGCTTCCTATGAAGATTACCTATTTCGATGTAGCATCATTAATTAGGCATTTGGAAGAAAAAAAATTTATATTTTAACTTTTGTGATACAATTGACTAATACTTAGTAAATTATGCTTGAGGTTATCGACTAACAAAACGTTTTCAATTGAGGGGAAAAATGGTTACCAATGTTGCCGATTCCGATTATTTTCCCTTTTGCATTGTCTCCAAAAGTTACATGACCACCATCCTTTCTTTTGAAGTTTGAAAGTAATGATCGATCTCCGGTCATGTGCTTTGAACATCCACTATCCAAGAACCATTTGCTTTGAATTTTCCTTGGTACCTACAAAAACAATTTTAATTTTTGACTTTTGGTACCCATACGAACTTGGGTCCTTAGTAGTTAGTTTTTTAGGATTCCTTAATCCACTTGTTTTTGTTTCAAAATATTGTTTCTTTTTAGCTAAGCAACTAAAAGAGATATGTCCAATTTTATTACAAAAAGTGCAAGTGGTGTTTGAAGCCTTGACAAACATATTTTTAAGATATTCACTACAAGAAAAATAGTCATTTGCAACACTAACAAGGCAACATTTGTTGATAAATGTTGCTAAAAGGGTCTTTTGGCAACATTTTGGTAAGTGAATGTTGCTATTGGTTAATATAAATGAGTTTTTGCAATATTTTTCTAAAAAATGTTGCGATAGACCCCTTTTCGCAATGTTTATTGAGTGTTGCGGAAGGATTTTCTTTTGCAACGTTTAAAAAACGTTGCGAAATGTCCACTTTTACAACGTTTTTTAAACGTTGCAAAAGGTGAACATTTGAAAAATGTTGCTAAATCTCTCATATTAATCCAAACCCAACCCTTATTCTCGTCTCTCCCTCCCAAAACCCAAAGTCTTCTCTTTTACTACAAACCCGAAACCTTCAAAATCAAGAATCTCGGCCTCCGTTTCAGCAACAGTAGGGGCGGTTTCTGGTGGTGGAAGGCCCTTTATTGGGGTGGTTTTGGGCTTTGATTTGGACGAGCAAAAAGAGGAGATGAAAGCTCAAAGAAGACTTTGACTGAAATCGAAGGGAATGCGAGGACTTTGGGATCTCTATGGACCTCTGTAATGTTCGATTCTTGATTTCGGAGGTTTTTTTTTTTTTTTTTTGTGAGACTCAATGCCACTTCCTGCTAATCTAGCACTTGAAATTCAACTATTGAATTCTTTGCATTTATTAACTAGTTTAATAAATAGTTTGTTGTGTTGTACCTAGTTTATTAACTAGTTTATTATAGTTTCGCTCTTTAATCCTTACTCCTCTTTAGATAGTTGTGTTTAACATATTCTAATGTTGTATTGATTCAAAAATTTATAATGAAATTATCAATTTTTATACAATTTCAAAATTTGTTCACAAAGTGTCATTTTCAATTTTGGCGGTCAATTATCATATATAACTAAAAAAAGGTCTACCACAACGCTGAAAAAACACTGCAAAAGGGTCTATCGCAACCTTTAAAAAGTGCCGCAAAAAGGTTTTTCGCAACGTTTAAAAAATGATGCAAAAAGATTTTTCGCAATGTTTAAAAAAGGCTGCAAAAAGGTCTACGACAACGCTGAAAAAACGCTGCAATCTACCGCAAAAAGGTTTTTTGCAACGTTTAAAAAACGCTACAAAAAGTCTTCACTCAACGGCAACACCGACCTTCGCAACACACGCTAAAACGCTGCAAAAGATCTACCACAGCGTTTTTTGGCCGCTGCAAAATGTCTTTTTTGGTGTAGTGATTTTTGTTTCAATGAGGGCTTGAATCCGATTCCCCCTTTGTCAAATACGCATTTTTTATTTTCAAGCATTAAATCAAAATTTTTTTTGCCGTCGGTGAATTTATAAACAATTTTAGTTAAATCATCAACTTTTTCTTTTAGAGAAATGTTTTCTTTAACTAATATTTCATGATTAAGATTTTCTTCTGATTTTTTCAAAACTTTCTTTAGATTTTTTCAAAACTTTCTTTAATTCATCTTTTAATAGAAATTTTTTCTTTTTGAGAATAGAATGACTTATGGCGAGTTTGTCAAAATCTTCAAGCAGTTCATCATAAGAATTAAGTAATTCATCATAAGAGAATTTTTCTTTTATACTTACCTCATCTTCAATGGTCATGAAGCACATGTTGACGATTTCATCATGATCATCACTTTCATTTTGATCTTCATCGTTACTATCATCCCAAGTAACTTGAAATGCCTTTTTCTTGAAACTTTTCCTTTTGTTGGGGCACTCGGTTCTTTTGTGAGCGGGTTTGTCACATTAGTAGCAAATAATTTTCTTGCTATTTTCTTCTCATTTGTCGTCTTTTCTTTGGAACTTCTTGTTGTTTCAAAAACCTCTCATTTTTTTGATGAGGAGTACTAGATCATCAAGTTCTTCATCACTCATGTTGTTTGTTGATATTTCTTCGTCAATCGCCGATTTTAGAGCAATTTGTCGTTGGGAGCTTCTTTTGATTCTTCTTTGCTCTTCCTTGTCTTTTCTTTGATCTCGGCATTGTTGAGCTCATATGTCATCAAGGTTCCATATAATTCTTGTAAAGGAGATGAGTTTACATCCTTTGTATTTTCTATAAGCATCCGTATGGGACTCCATTCCTCCAAAAGTGACCTAAGCATTTTGCTCACAAGTTCACCGTTAGTATAGTTTCGATCAAAACCTTTTAAGCCATTTACAATGTCGGTGAAACGAGTAATCATATTAACAGTGGACTCATCTTGTTTCATAAACAAATTTTCAAATTCTTTGACCAACATATTTATCTTAGTTTCCTTAACTTTATTTGTTCCAACATGAGTGATTTCTCAAGCATGCCAAATTTCATGAGCCGAATCACATGTGCTAATTCGATTGAATTCATTTCTATCTAGTGCACAATAAAGCAAATTCTTGGCCTTAGCATTTAATGATAATTTTCCCCTATCTTCTTCTTCATATTCTTCTCTTGACTTGGGAATACATTGATCGGGTTTGCCATCAATTTTAATAGTCTTTGTAGGCACATAAGGACTATATTCAATAATTTTCCAAATATTATAATCAATAGATTGCACATAGATCATCATTCTAGCTTTCCATTAATTATAGTGTGTGCCATCAAAGAAGGGAGGTCGGTTCGTAGAATGTCCCTCGAGATTTTGAAAACCGATGTTAGCCATAACTCAAGATTTTGAAATCTTAAATAGGTGAGTACCGAACTCTGATACCAATTGTAAACCCAAGATAGGCTAACCAAGAGGGGGTGAATTGGTTTTTAAAACTTTTTCGTTAACTACTACAAAATTTTAAACAAATGATAAAGAAATAAACTAAATGAAAATAACTACGTAGATGGTATGATATAAGCTTACACAAAGTAAAACGTTAAGTAAAGAGTTAGAGAGTCCAAATGATATGTTATGGAGGTTCGATCTAACCCAATGATCTACGTCCACAATTACCAAGCTCTCTGTCACAAGCAAGGCCTTTTTCACTATATTGATTGACTTGTGGTGCAATCCAATCCTTTACAACGCTTCCGGTGACTTACAACCGAGGAGCACCAATCCTTTTACAATGTTGAGCTTTTCCGGGACCTCAACACGACCCACAATTCGAAATAAATTTACAAGTGAATCTTCTCTTCTTATTGAATGATGGAATCAAGATCGATAACAAGAAGAGAATAGGCAAACACTTCAATAGATGGCAATGAGTATAGCTCAAAGTGTTGATATGAAAAACTTCTTGAAGAACTAATAATTTTTACAAAGTTAATCACTAAAAAGTTTTTCAAGAGTTTAATGCTTTTGATCTTCTTAAAGATGGAGAATGTGGCAGTTGTGATCAATAAAAGCCTCACTTTTATGCTCAAGAATTGTTAATGCAAGTGAAGGAATGGTGAGGTATATATAGCATACAAACGGTCAAAAACTCTGCCGTACCGGACACACTATACCGGATGTCCGGTAAAATACCGAATGGTCAATTAGCCGTTGTTTTTGTCAGAAAATTGGACCGTTTGAAAAATGACTGATGGAACCATTTTTGGCAATACCGGACGTCCGGTATGCCACTTTTGGCTCGGAACGTCCTCGTTTCTTATTTTCATCAAATGTAGGTTCTCGAGAGACGTTTTAAAATGTTTTTCAAAGTATTGTTATGTTTTAAACATATATGTTTCGATTTTTACCTTTGAAAACATATTTTTGAGTAAACACATTTTGTCGTGATTTTTCGATCGTAAATTTAAAAACTTTGAGCTCTTCATGATTCTTTACCAAGTATTGAAATGTTTTATCTTTACATGTGAAAATTCTAAGTACTTTGTTTTGAACATCTTGGCTTGCGCTTCTTGACGGTACTTTGACTATTGTCTCGATTCACATTGGGGCATATTTTTACGAGTTTTTGCAATATCATTCTTTATTGCCTCGATTGATTTTGTTTCCACGTTGGTCATTGCATGCAAATTACTTGGCCTCGATCTTTGTGCCATCAAATATATTCATGTACAATAATCACTATGGACACTCAAGATCAATTTGTTAGTAATAAGCATAATTTGTTTGTGATAATCAAAACGAGATGCCAACCATAGGTCAACAAGTGGTACATCCAGAATCAATCCACCAAGTATTATATGGAACTTCTGCCAAATTAGATTCGAAACATACATAAGAAATAATCTTACCTTTACTTTCGAACCATGCCTTACGTTTCAGGTAGTCCTTTTTATGGTGCCCAGGTTTACGATAGAAATGGCACGTATCTTTCTTTCGTTCCTTATTGTGAATTTGGACAGAAGACTCATTTATCTTTAGCAGTACTTGTTTAATGCCCTTTCCAGACCTTTTCTTATATTTCTTTCCAGCTCCTTGATGACGTACGAGGTGAACAAAATGAGTTCCTTGATTCTTAAGCCTTGTCTCCTCTTGCACTAGCATACTGTGCAATTCATTCACATTCCATTTGTCCTTTAAGGTATTATAGTTCATATGGAATAGACCAGACTCGGGAGGCAAGGAGTTGATGATAAACTGTACTAGAAAGTTTTCATCCACAGTCATCCCAAGAGTTTTAAGTCTTGCTGCAATGTTACTCATTTTAGTAGCATGCTCATGCATGGTATGTGAACCATCAAATTTCATGGTGGTTAGGGTACCCATCAGTGTGTCAGCGAGTGATTTGTCAGCTGTTTGGGAACGTTCTTTCACAAATTTCATATATTCCTTAGCAATCTCAGTTTTAGGGATAGTGAACTTAATATTCTTTGCTAAGGTCATCCGCATAAACATTAGGTTTAATCTGTTTGATCTTTTCCAAGCCTTAGGGAAAGATCTTTCATCAGCACTGCTCTCATCAGTAATATCAGCAAGTTTCTTAACTTGAAGTGCCAAGTCTAAGTCCAAAACACCTAAGTTGAACTGTATTTGTTCACACGAGTCACAGAAATTGAGCCTATTGAACAGTGGTACAGATGAAGCATGTAAATGCAGAGAAACGGGAACAGATACTGCAAAATATAAAATACTCTAACATTAATGCTTTGAGTTTTGACTTAAACTCTTAAATTCAGATTTAGATAACATTAAATGTATACCATAGTTCTCCTCTGGGTGATACTACATTATACCATCATAATGAACATAATGATGTTAGTTTAGTTTCACTTAATTGATAATTAAATATACCCTAATGAGACATGTATGCTATCTTTGGATATACAAAACACATCTAACTAAGTATATCAATTAACTACGATAATGTTTAAGATTAATAAAATTAATTGATCACCATTTGGGAGATCCATAAGAATTTTATAATATACTCTCGACAACGATAATAATAATGTCATCTTCATTTATAAGCATCAAACTATCAAAAGTACTTGACAAATAAATTATGTAATTTAGTGTTCGCAATATCATAATGTTTGGCCACTTTAGTGACTAACAAACAACGTTAATTGAACATTAACTACATAAATAAAACATATATATAAATGATTCATCAAAACTTTTGAATGAAGCATTTTACATCCCAATTTAAGTGTAAATTAATTACCACATAATGTTTATTCATTATCAACCATAAATAAACGAAACACGAAAATTAAGTTATTAAATTAGACATAATCTAAATTCATAATGCAAATTGAACATATTTCTTCAGGCCTTAACCTTAATACGAGTCACCAGCGGAAAATTTAGTCCTTGTCAGTTTCATATGGGTCCCATTTCTTTAAATGGATCAAGTCAATACTATAGTTCATGTCCTACTCATTCACGATTTCATCAAACAGAAGACGTTCAAATGTGGATAAATAGGACCCGAAACTATACACGAATTTTGATGGACACACCATCATCAACTGAAGGTGACAAATGAGAATTCATTAACAACTTAATAAAATTCTCAAAATAGGCAATTATGCGACAACTACAAGGGCCAAAACAAAGTCATGGCGATTCTGTAATCTTGACCACACCAGATAGTTATTTAAACTATGATTTTCTTGCTTAGATTACTCATTACTCTCAAATTCAGTAAGCATAATTAAAAACAGCACTGAAAACATGAAACCTTAATTGTATTCTAATTTTAAACATTTACTCACAAATTGATAAAAACAATTGAGGATCTGTAAATGAAAAACATTAATCTTTAAGGGAAAATCGAGAATTCCCTAAATTGGTTCTGATACCACATGTAAGCAATTATATAACCTTAATACCAAGATCTTTAGGATTCATGAATTTCACATATAGATTAATTGATCAAGAAACATACATTGATCTATAGTAATAGTTAAAAGATTTAAACCTACGAAATAGGAACTAATAAAATCTAGAAAATGTTCTCTCTCTTTTCCTCACTGTTATTGAATTATATAATTGATGAGCTTTATTCACATTTATAGGCAGAAAGAGGCAGTCCAAGGGTCATGAAAAACCATTCACTTTCCTTCAAAGTGGATAGCTATAAAAAAAACTGTCATTTCTCAATGGACCAATACAATTTTAACAATAATAAATCACATTAATTAATTTATTAATAATATTATTTGGACCATGTTAATTGGTTTTACAATGACGGCGTTGGAAGAACCCCCGAACACACCAACTTCGAAAATTCTTATCCTCACACTGGAGATGGAGCTAGTCCTAGGTAATTTAAATGTTTTCATTGAAAAATATCGAATTTTGTTAACTATTTGGGAAATGATTTCTTGGTGAGTTTTGTGGGTTATGTAATGAAATTTAGAAATATTTGTCGGGGTTATTGGTGTTATATATTTATACAATAAATATAATATTTGAAAGAAATAATTAATTAAGATGAAGTGCCCAACTGGTGAAAAGTATGGAATTTGTGTGGGAGGTCAGGTGTTCGAGCCACGCCTCACGCGCTATATTAAAAAGTCTTTGATTGGGCTTTATTGATTCTAATAAAATAATTATTTTTTTTAATCATTTTCGGAATTATTTAATGGGTCAACTAGCCAGTAGAATATGACAGTTTTAACTGTCCAGTATTAATACCCATTACCATTGGCCATTACATCTGCAACTTAATGGAAGATCATGGTGGAAGAAGTTACATCTTTTTTTTTGCCTATATAAACAGACTTTTGGGTATTAGAAAATAACAAGAAAAACGAGATTATATATTTCTATACAGAAAAAATATTTTTCTTAGTTTTACATATTTCTAGAGTAAATTTGAGAGTTCTGAAAACCTTTTGTGATTGTTGTACAATTGGTTTATTTGATCGTTGTATCCTGGAGGTGATTGTCCACAGAGGTCGCAGCAGTTATCGACGGGCAATTTCGCTTTAGGACATCGTGCTGTCACGAGACTCGATCTTTTGATAAGTTTTTCTGCACTTTACTGTTATTTTATCCAACAATTGGTTCATTCTTGTTTGATTGGAAAATCTTCAATTGTTTAATATTTTTACGAAATTATTTATTGATGTGTTTTTGTTTTACTTTTGTTGGAATGTAGAAAAATATTTATTGGGGGTCCTTGCTCGTGAAACAACTTCTGGTATGGCATTTCAAGATTATTTCTATTGAAGTTCTTTATTTTAAATTTTTATTGTTTATGTTTGATAATGCAGCACAATTTGTCAAATATTTTGGTAAATATGGAGAAATTACGGATTCTGTGATAATGAAGGACAGGAATACAGGGTATCCTTGTGGGTTCGGGTTTGTCACCTATGCAGACCCATCTGTGGTTGATAGAGTCATTTAGGAAACTCATATTATTAATGGAAAGCAAGTAGGGACATATGGGCGGAGGTAGGGGTGGGCTATAGCCCAGCCCTACCCCAACCTAGAAGAAAAGGTTTATTAATATTTGGTTAATTGGGTTTAAATATTTGGTTAATTGTGTATTATTTCAATTTTAGACTTGGGTTGGAAATGAAGTTAATTGAGCTAAAATTAATATTTGGGCGGGACAATTTTATTCTTTTTAATTTTTCACCATGAATTTGCCTCTGAAATGATGTTATTATCAAAAGAAGTAATATGCTATATATTTAATTTTATTAGTTTAAAAATATATTTGTTAGAACTTTGTTACGAGTGTTTAAAAATATATTATGACCAATGTTTTAAAAACGGATCTGGTCATTGACCCGAAAAAAGTGAAGGGTCAAAATGTTCAACTGAGGTCGAACCGGGATCGAACTGAATGAAATAGATACATACAAAAAAAATAAAATACTATGAAAACGATAAATTTTTTTCCATATTAATAATTCAAAGTAAATCTAGCTTTGTTAATTAGATTCATTATCCTACAATTAGTCTCAATACTTCAAAAATTAAAAATCAACATGTTAAAAAAATTTACTTTGTTAAATTAAAATAGTTTAAACTTATAGAAAATGATATCTAACATTAATATACTAATAATCAAGTGCGGTTTAAGTTAAATTTGAAATTAAATAAATGAAAGGATGAAGGTGAATATTACAATTTAATTAGTTGGGATTCAAAATCAAATTAGTCAATTAAACATACATTTGGAAAATGATTTTGATGGGCATTTTAACATTTTTTAGTTATGCCACTATCTCACATTGGAAGTTTATGAAATCATTTGAGAGAAGTGCATCTATAAAATGAGAATGTCATCCAATAGTTTTCTATCGGCATTTGAATTGTAATTTATGAGGTATATTCATGAAGTTAAAATTTTAAAACTAAAAAACAAAACAAAAATGGGGAAAATCACTAAACCGCGACTAGTTCACTGGTTTACGATTGAACTGGCCGGTTTAGTGGGTTTTGAGCAATTTGTCATAATCAGTTAACCGGGCATGATTTTGCCCTATTTTGGGTCTGATTTTTGTTTTACTGTGTGGTTTAAAGCATCTTTTATAGTATAAGTTCATTGAAAAAAATTAAATTTCAGCCTAGCCTAATGTATCTTTCTGGCTCCGCCCCTGCTCGTGTTAATGCTAGAATTATTACTTTATATGAGTTTGATAAATGATTATAATTTGTGACTCTTTGTTTTTGCAAAATTTGATGGTAGAAATCAAGAGGATCATTCAGAGAGGATCAAACATCAAAGATTTTAGAACAAAGAAAATTTTTGTGGGTGGAATTCCGACAACAGTCGATGAAGGTAATTTTGAGCATTGACTTGACATAATTAAATCCTGTCGTATTATTTTGAAAATGTTATATCTGGAAGGAAATCCTAATAGTTGTGATCTAGTTGCGACTTTTTATTTCAGATGAATTCAGGGACTTCTTTTTGAAGTTTGGAGATGTGAAGGAGCAACAAATTATGAGGGATCATTCAAGTGGCCATTCTCATGGCTTTGGATTTGTTACGTTTGAGATTGAACAGTCTATTGATGATATCTTGGCAAACGGCAACAAGCTTGATTTTGCTGGAGTTCAGGTTTGTGAAACCTCCTTTAAATAAACCATATATCTAGAGCGTAGTGTGGGGTAACAAGTTGATGATTTAGCCAATTTCTTCATGTTGGTAACTAGTACAGTTCACATTGGTCAAGTATGATGAGAGAACTCGGACAAAGCTGCATTTTTAATTTTTTTTTTAATGATTCACTGTTTTATTATATCTATTTTTATCTTTTGTTATGTAGGTGGAGATCAAGAAGGTAGAGCCTAAGAAGCCAAACCATCTACCTCCACCACCATCTTATTGACATTTACATTGATACTTTTGTTGTCATTAGTCCTGTGTTTTTTATGTACTAAATTCTAGCTTAAGTTAAGTTTTATGAGCTAAGTAAGGGATGGTGCTACAGTTAAATAGTAGTTGTCAAATGTGTCAAGTTGTAGTAGGTAAGGATTGTGATTTGTTAGACACTTTTGTGATGTAAAAGGAGTATGGCTTTTATATATTTTGCAGCCGGTTTTACTCATTGTTGTATGAATGAAAAATTGATATTATCTCCATCTCTTTGAGCTCATATAACAACAGTGGTATCAGAGCTTAATTGGATCTTAGACGGGCTGAGAAGAAGGTTGGATAAATGCTGAAAAAATAGAATGCTCTGTGTAAAATCAGGTAAGCAAGAAGCAAATACGGTCAGGAACTTGCAAATCCGGTAAGAAGCAAATCCGGTAAGGAACCTGCTGAACCGGTATCTTTGAGCGAATTCGGTAACTTCAAAATCGGTAAGTGTGTGCAAATCCGGTAAGTTGTGTAATATCTGGTAAGCCCTTGTTTTTTCTTCTTGCATCCTCTTTGATAACCAAAAATTCTGAGAGAAAACAAGTAAGAAACTTTCACTAGCCAAACATGTGAGAGAGAGTAATGGCTTCCAATGGTTTCACAGCACCTTTGCCTTTAGTATTTACAGGAGAAAACTATGACTTCTGGTCTACAAAGATGAAAGCATATCTAAAGGCATAAGACCTCTTGGAAATCACAGAAATTGGGGTTGAACCTCCACCATTGCACAACTGAAACAACATAGTGAAGAAATAGCTAAGAAGTTCAAGGCTCTTTCATGTATCCAATCAGCTATCTCAAATGCTATCTTCACTAGGATTATAACTTGTGAAACAGTAAATGAAGCTTGGGACAAATGAAAGGAGGAATTTCGAGGTAATGAGAGAACCAGGCAAATGTAGGTCTTGAATCTGATAGGAGAGTTTGAAACTCTAAAAATGAAGAATTCAGAATCTGTTAAGGAGTTCTTGGACGGGTTGATGAAGGTGGTGAGTCAAATTAGGTTGTTAAGTGATGATTTGCCAGATAAACGAGTTGTGGAAAAGGTCCTAATCAGCCTACCTGAAAAGTTTGAAGCTAAGATCTCCTCTCTTGAAGATTCCAGGGATTTGTTTGTTATCTCCTTGTCTGAATTAGTTAATACTCTACAAGCCACAGAGCAAAAGAGATTAATAAAGCAAGAGGAACAAGTTGAAGGTGTCTTACTTGCTAAAGGAAAGCATAAAGCTCAAACGAGCTATGCTGTGAAGAAAACACTTAACAAAAAGAAGGAAGCTGAAAACCAGAAAGGTGCTGGTAAAGGGGGGTAAATATCCACCATGTCCACATTGCAAGAAAAATGGACATTCACCAAAGTGGTGTTGGTTCAGGCAAGGAGTGCAATGTAGGGCCTGCAAACAATTTGGCCATGTGGAAAAAGTTTGTAAAAACCAAAAGGAAAAGCAGGAATCATAGCAAGCCCAAGTTGCAGATAATCACCAGCATGAAGAACATTTGTTCACAGCTTTGAACCTGCAGGTCTGTAGTAGTGACGAAGTTTGGTTATTGGACAGTGGCTGGACCCATCATATGACCTCCAATCCTAACATCTTTGTTGAGTTAAATGATGTATATAGATCAAGAGTTAAAGTAGGGAATGAAGAGTTTGTTGAGGTCAAGGGTGTGTGTGAAATTTATGTGCAAACTTCTACAGGTACCGAGTATATATCTGGTGTTTTATATGTTCCAAACATTGATCAAAATTTGATAAGTGTTGGTCAATTGATTGAGAAAGATTTTACATTAGTATTTAAAGATAAGGGATGCACTATACTTGATCCTAAAAGTCAAGAAGTAATGACTATTGGCATGAGAAATAGGAGTTTCCCATTAGAATGGAAAAATGTAGGAGATCAGACACTTGCTGGAACTGTCATTGACTCTGTCTTATGGCACAAAAGGTTTGGTCATGCTAACTACTCTTTACTTAAACAAATGCATGATCTGGGATTAGCTGCAAATGTTCCTTAAATCAGTCTTGATAATTGTATGTGTGATCTATGCCAACTTCGTAAACAAATCAGATTATCTTTTCCAAAGAATCAAGCAAAAAGGGCAACAAAAAGGCTTGAACTGATACACTCTGATGTTTGTGGACCAATGAGAGAACAACATTAAATGGTAGTAAATATTTTGTTTTCTTCATTTATGATGTCAAGAATGTGCTGGGTATATTTCTTAAAGATGAAATCAGAGGTATCAAGTGTGTTTCAAAGGTTCAAAAACTTGGTGGAAAATGAATGTGATAGTAAAATCAAAGCCATCATGTCTGATAATGGAACAGAGTACTGCTGCAGCCAGTTAACAAGTTTTGTAAAGAAGTGGGGATAAAGCACCAACTAACTGTTCCCTATTCACCACAACAGAATGGAGTATGTGAAAGAAAGAATAGAACGGTTATGGAAATGGCTAGATGCCTAATGATTCAAACGAAAGTTCCAAGGGCGTTCTGGGCAGAAGCTGTAAATACCACAGTATATCTACTCAACAGATTGTCTACAAAATCATTAGATGATAAAACTCTGTTTAAAGCTTGGTATGGAACTAAACCAGATGTTTTTCATCTGAAAGTGTTTGGGAGTCTCTACTATACAAATATACCTAAAGTAAAGAGAGATAAGCTCAGTCAAAGGGCTGAGGTTGGGGTTCTAGTAGGCTACTGCAGCAATACAAAAAGGTATAGAGTCTTCAATCCTCATACCAACAAAATAATCTCTAGCGGAGATATTAAAGTTGATGAAGAAGCCGCTTGGAATTGGGAATCAACTGGTGACAGTCAACCTCAAATTCCAAAAGCAACACCTCAGATAGATGATGCCGATGCCGATGTCAATGAAGAAGAGGTAACATCTGATGGTGAGTCTGATTCAAAGAATATTGTTCACAGAACAAGGCCACTTGCAGATATATATGCTAGGTGTAATTCAACCACTTTGGAACCATCAAACTTTGCTGAGGTTGCAAGCTCAAAAGAATGGTTGACTGCAATGAAAGAGGAGTTAAATATGATTGAGAAAAATAGAACCTAGTTGCTGGTTGACAGACCAAGAGATAAGAAAGTAATTGGGGTGAAATGGGTGTACAAATCAAAACTGAATCCAGATGGCTTAGTGAATAAGTTAAAGTCCAAACTGGTAGTGAAGGGGTATGCTCAACAATACGGTGTGGACTTCAATGACACATTTGCACCAGTAACAACGTATGAAACCATCAGATTGCTATTTGCTATAGCAACACACAAAGGCCGGGAAATTTACCAATTAGATGTCAAGTCAGCATTTCTGAATGGACACTTAGAGGAGGAAATATTTATTGATCAGCCAGAAGGTTTTCAAGTTACTGGGAACGAGGACAAAAGTATATTTATTGAAGAAAGCCTTGTATGGCTTGAAACAAGCTCCAAGAGCTTGGTATGGTAAGATAGATGATCATCTGAATATACTTGGTTTTTCAATAAGCATGAATGAGTAAAGGAGGAGATGTTGAGAGAGAAAAAGGAGATGATCGTCATCTCATTATATGTGGATGATCTTCTGATTACTGGTAGCAGTTGCATATTAATCGAGCAGGTAAAGGATGAATTAAGAAGATCTTTGAGATGACAGACCTTGGAAAGGTGCAATACTTTCTTGGCATGGAAATATCTCAAACTCAAAAGGGGATATTTGTTTGCCAAAAGAAATACATCAGAGAGATGCTAAAGAAGTTTAGTATGGAAAGTTGCAGACTAGTAAATACTTCATTAGTTTTGAACTTGAAATTGATGATGGATGAGCCAAGAAGGTAGATGAAAAAGTATATAAAGCATAGTTGGATGCCTATTATATCTGACCTCTACCAGACCAGATATCACCTTTGCAGCTAATATCTTATCCAGATTTAGACATGAGCTAAGTGAACTTCATTTCCAGGCAGCTAAAAGGGTGTTGAGATATATAAAAGGAACAGAGGAGCTAGGGTTTGGTTCAATAGATCAGAAAAGCTATTGCTCACTGGTTTTACAGATAGTGACTGGGCTGGTTTAGTTGATGATATGAAAAGTACCTCAGGCTATGTGTTTTATGTTAATTCAAACATAGTGTGCTGGAATTCCATGAAGCAAAAAATCGTAGCTCAATCCACTGCAGATGCAGAATACATAGCAGCTTCAGAGGCCACCAATCAAGCTATCTAGATAAGGAAAAATATTAGAGGATTTGAAGCACAAACAAGATGAGGCCACAACCATCTTCTGTGACAACCAGTCAGCTGTGGCAATGGTGAAAAATTTGGTTTTTTATGAAGGACAAAGCACATAAAGATCAAATATCATTCAATAAGAGAAGCTCAAGATAGGAAGGAAGTGAAATTGATGCATTGCATCTCCAAGGATCAATATGCTGATATCTTTACTAAGTCATTACCTAAAGGAAGATTTGAAAAATTGAGGAGTTGCCTTAATGTTTCCAACAAAAGTCTCAAGGAGGAGTATTGACATTTAGCATTGATATTTTTATTGTCCTTAGTCCTATGTTTTTGATGTACTAAATTCTAGCTTAAGTTAAGTTTTATAAGCTAAGTAAGGGATAGTGCTACAGTCAAATAGTAGCTGTCAAATGTGTCAAGTTGTAGTAGGTAAGGATTGTGATTTGTTAGACACTTTTGTGATGTAAAAGGAGTATGGCTTCTATATATGTTGCAGCCGGTTTTACTCATTGTCGTATGAATGAAAAATTGATATTCTCTCCGTCTCTTTGAGTGCATATAACAACACATCTAAGCGGCTGAGTAACTCAAGAGCTGGGTTTGAAGATACTTACGATGGATTTGGTGAAAAAGATTTTGGTACAAGAGCCTATGGAGGTAGAGGTAGCAGTTATTGTGGGTATGGTAGAAGTGAACTTGGTGTTTACAGTGGATGTGGTGTGGGTGGTTATGGAGGTTTTAGAGGGGATCCTTCATTAGAATATTCCAGCCGTTATGGGGGAGGCAATGGTAGAGTCTATGATTTAGGTGGCGAGTATGGTGGGCCTGGTGAGAGATATGGAGGATATGGTGGTGGTGGATATAGAGGATACGGTGTTGTTACTAGTTTTGGGGGTGGCTATGGAGGGGTGACAGCGGCTATGGAGGTGGCAGTGGAGGTCACGCTATCGAAATAGAGGCTATGGGGGTGTTGGGAGTGGAAAGTATCACCCGTACGGAAGGTAGAGGATATTTATCAGACGACCATCTCCAGTGACACAAATTTGACATTTTCTTTTTCCAGATTTGTATCATTTGAATATCGGATAGTTTAGTTCCAGATTTGCATGAATATTATGTTATTTGATTGCTTAGCTAGCATTAGATAACTTGAGCTTATTGTAGTGTTGAAAGACTCGCAATAAGTAGAACACTACACATTTGACACGTGAGCTCTAGGTATTATGAATAATATTTAGGGCTTGTGCAATCTATAGAGGTAATTATGCAATTGAATGCTTTCTTTGTATAAGAATTCAGACTAAGAATAGGATCGGGTTGAGCTAAGGATTGGTTTAATATATATTGGAAAAGAATATTAGATATTAATGAATTATCAATTATCCTGAACACTTTGAATAACACTAACTCGCTTAAGTCAAGAATTGGAAATAGAAATCGATAGGTGGAATCTGAAATCTAATACATTCATCCCATCAATTGATAAAAGCAATATTTTACATTATTCATAGCTTAATTTAGGATAATCACAAACATCACATCCTTTTGTGTACCAACATAAAAATTTGATAAATTTTGGTAAACTATAGTTAGCAATTATTCCTCATGGGACGATAACTCAATTCATCAATTTTATTGCTTGTCAACGATCCTAAATGCTTGCAGGTTTCATCCAAACACAACTACAAGACTAAATGACATGAGGCAAGAAGAAGGAGAATTCGTTAAAAGCTACTTTGCGTTATTCATTATTGAGCTGATCGCTTGCGAAAATATATCTAATAAGAAGGCTCGGGATGCTTTGTGGAACGACTTGTTAATGGAGACTCCCTTCTAGCGAGATGTCCGTAACAAGAATCCAACCTTCTACCACTAGCTTGCGAGCCTGATACAAATTGAAATCCAGATGGAGGACATTACAGAAAACTAAAGAAAGATAGAGCATACATGAGTTCTCAAGGGAAAAGACTCGGCATATGTACCTAGATTGCCAAAGTATCAGTACATATGACCTCTTCAACTCCCTCAGCGATCATAAATGCAAAATACATATGATCTCTCCAACTCCTTCGCAAGCAAAAAGCGAAGCCCCCCATTCCCTAGAAATCGAAAGGTAGAACTTTGTAAAATTCATTGTAGCAAGGACCATGACACAAATGAATGCTTTAAGGTAATTACGAAGGCAAAGCTATGAAATCAGCAGGATGGGACGCATGAGGGTTCTAGAAGCTGAAAGTATCCATATCCAAGAGGTCGAAGTCGAGGAGGTAAGTTGAGGCAGGTGGATTCTTCGAAAGCACCGACGAAAACCCACACTAATGGCCTCGTGTGAAGAGATCTATACCATAATTGGAGGTCCTATGTTGGCAGGAAAACAATGAATGCGCAGAGGAACTATGCCCTAGTTGCTAAGAAGCCCACATTAGAAAACTTTTGGATCTGAGGTAATCCCCAAACCTCTTCTAATTATATTTAATACTGATCATAAAGAAAAAATAAGTAGATCATCTTAAAAAGAAAAAGAAAAAAAGATCAAACAAAAGCAAGAAATAATTGAAACCAATATTAAATAAAAATAGTCTCCGACAACGACGATAAAAATTTGTTGATTTTATATCCCACAAGTTTATGGATCGTAACAAGTAATATAATGGATCAATGAGTCCGAATAATAGTTCTCCCGAGTACTAATTTAATACTTAATTTACTATTTCTAACTCTTAAATGATGAAAAACAAAGAAGATGTTTGTGATTGAATATCTAAATTATTCTAATTATACTAGAATTATCGATATGTGAACAATTAATCAAATTCAAATTTTAAATGTAAGAATGTAGATGCTATAACGTACAATTTTATCTATAGATTCTCTTTAATTTGCTAATGATGATTCATAACTATTGTATTGTCGATCAAATTTTTCTAAAATATTCAATTTACCTCACTCACTTCAAACTGATTTTAATTAGAAGTCAATTTCGATCTCTATGTCAATTCGGATACACCTTACTTAAACACATTAAATCTCCAAAAATCCATGAAACGACTGTATTAACTAGAAAAATGTATCTCTACGCTTTTATATTAGTTCCTGAATTTTACTATGTGGTCTAAATCTACAACTCATTTCTCAACTCATTATATATTTACAAGATCATTGAATTATTGACCAAATAATTCAAAGTATAAAACACCATAAATAAAATTAACAAATAAAAATTAGACTACTAAAATCTTGAAAATTAAATTAAAGGGTCACATATATATTCCATTGTTTGCCCTAACTATGAATTTAGCTACTCATACTAATGAAAGAAAAACAACAAAAAAGTATAGAGTTAACATAATTGAGTTTTTAAATCATGACGAAGAAAAGAATTGGATATTGCATTAATAATCTTTTTCAATCTCAAAAGTCTTAAAACCCTTACTTTTTGCCATTTGATTTTAATGATTGTGTGTTTCTCTCTCTAATATTGTGTGTACCAATAAAAAGAAAGAATAATAATACATAGAAATATAGAATAACTCTGAAAATGAGTCCTAAAACATCTCCGATGTGGAATTTGAGTTAAAATAGGAATTCCACAAAAGTTGAAATTTTTTATAGTTAAGTGCACTTTGGTCCTCCAAATAATGTTCTTGTGCATCCCGTGTCCTCTTTATTTGCATGGTAAGTCCTCATCTTTAAGACTTGATTATTTTGAGCTCAATTCTTCAATCAAATTTCATCTAGACTTGTCATGTATGAGTTTTACCTACAATCTACAAGATTTAACCTAAATTAAGTAGATATTCACTCAAAATAATAATAACAAAACAAGAATCGAATTACGAATAAACGCATGAGATGCACTTATCACTACATGACAAAAAATACCAATAGATAGCATCTTTCTTGACCATTCTTTTCAAAACCTCAACCCCTTCATCGGAGGACAAGCAGTACATGTATATATTAACATAACCGACCATATATATGATGGATATGGGCTGCAGCAAATAACAAGTTGAAGATATAAGTATCATAATATAATAACAAAAGGTTAGGAACTCTATAGTGAATTTACCATTATTTTTAAGTAATTTTTAAATCAGATTTATTTTTTTCAAGTTGTTTTCAGTTTTTCATTTTGTAAAACATCAAAAAAAAAAAAAAAAAATTGGTCGCATTTTCGAAAATAAGTTTAAACTTATAAAATAAAACATATGGATTTAAATAAAAATTCTAAAAAACATAATTTTTTTTTAATTCAAAATTCTGAAAAATAAAAATAAAATCTACATGAATAAAAATTGAAAAATAAATTTTTTTTATTATTTAAATAAAAACAAATAAAAATTCTCGTCATTAATCTTTTTTTTAATTTTTTATATTTTGTTGACTCAATTTAATATTAGTTTCTATTCTAATTTTGCAGCAAAAAATATAGTGAAAGGTTTTAAAAATCACCCAATTTATACCTTAGTCACGAACTACTCAATGAACTCCAAACTACTTTAAAATGCTTACTGAACTTGCATTGTTTGCACTTCATCCATCACTCCCCAAAACCTATTAACTTAATTGTTGACGTGGATGACTATTTTCTTACGTGGAAACTAACGATTGTTAAATGCGTGCATGTCACCTTAAAAAATTTTTAATCTCTATTAAAAAACCATAAAAATCTCAAACCAGCTCTAACACCCAAATATTTTTTTCCCAAATTTCTCCTCCTTTCCCCATTAGGCTTTCTAGTTTCTACTTCCACCAGGTAATTGGGTACGCGGAGAAGGTTCCCTCAGTTATTGGCTAGATTTTCACCTGGTGAAGAACGAGTTTAACAATATTCAAATGTTGAAGAAGAAAAACGCAAAAATTCCAAAGAAATCCAATGCAGGAGTGTATATATATATATATATATATATATATATATATATATATATATATATATATATATATATATATATATATCCAATAGCGATCCAAAAGATCCACATGGCAAAATCAACAAAACCCAAATCTCCAATACTTATACTCTTAGCCTTCGTTGCTTGCATATTCAATGTTGTACCTTGCTTCATCTGTAGTTTCCACAATTCGATTCTCTTTTTCCATTTTAAGAAACATAAACAACTCCAAGAAACATCGAGTTAGTAAAGAAATTTGGGGAAAATCGATTTCTCGATCGTCACTTCTGAGTTTGGTTTTGGGTAAATAGTTTCGGTTCAAAATTTTCTATGTTCTTTTTTTTTTTAGGTTAAAATCGTGTCCAACTTAAGGTAACAAGGATTGTTAGGTGACATGGCACGCATTTAGTAGCTTTAGTTGCCATGCAAGAAAATCATCGTCCACATCAACAATTAAGTTAACAGATTTTTTAGAGTGATGATTGGAGTGCAAACGTGAAGTTCAGTGAGCATTTTGAAATAATTTGAAATTCAGTGAGTAATCTGTGACTAAAGTTTTATGTCCGATGATTTTTGAAACAATTCACTGGAAAGATATTGCAAGAGTTATCGAATTTAAAATGTATATATTGTTTAATTATATAATAAATAAAATTATTATATTTATTGAATAATCAATTAACGGGAAAAAATATTTATAAAATAATTTCTAATCATGATTTTCTAATTTTTTATTTTGTGAAACAATTTTTGAGAATGACAAATCAAATATATATTTTGCAATAACTCAAAACTGAAAACTGACTAAAACACAAATCAAAGCCCTAACTTTTTAAATTTTTAGGGTTGTGCTCCAATGATGGGGCTCCGAGTGTCCATTACTACGGGTATACTTGTGTACCCATAGCATTTTCCAAATTTTTAAGCCTTGAGTTGTCATAAAACAAGCTATTGAATATTAATTTCTAATAAAAGAATTTCGTAGAGAAAATAAAGAAATCTCGGCCACAAAAACTTGTCATTCGTATTCGTTGTCTGCTTTTCTCTTCCGCCGGAAAAATCTTCTATCAATTTGCCAAAACCATTTCTTCGTAATCGAAATAAAACATATTTTACCTGAAATTATATCTCGTTTTACCCAATAAATAAAATCAAGAGAAAGAGAGCAGAAGAAGATCAGCCAAAACCAGAGAGTAAGCAACGGGAGAAAATGGCAGCGATTTCTAGCTTTTCAACATTGCGAAAGGTACAATCTTTTTATGCACTACAATTGTTTCTAAGTGGAATTATAATTTGTTAGTTTTTATGACATTGTTGAATTATTGAAGTTTACTGGTGATTTTTGGTTTTGCATATACAGTCGCCACAAATTCAATGCAGAAAAAAAGAGAGAGACAGAGGGGGTCAAAACAATTACCCCTATAAAGTCATTGAAATTACTCCTCCACCCAAGAATCTTGGCATTCGTTGCTTTCCCTCTGTAAGCTATCATTCTTTATAATGTCATTTTGCTTGTTTCTTATTCTTCTTTGTTCTTAGTTGCTGAGAGGAAATGCTTTTAAGCACAATCAAACGTGCTGTAAATTTGTGAGAATGAGTAGCTTCAAAAGTGAATTCATGGTTTGAGGATCCCCAATGTGGGTTCAAATAATTTGATATAGAAGAGGAGAGAAAGAAATTCAAATTGTTGTAGTTCTCATTGAATTTTTGGCTGTTTAGCGATTTTCTGTTGCAAAACTACATAATTATTTTTGGTTATTGTTTACATAAGCTTGGCATGTTATGGATTAAGCCCTAATCTCAAGCAATAAAAAGAAAAATGAAAAGAAGAGAACGCAACCCAAATCCGACATAGATTTACCCTGGTTCACCGTCAACTAACAGATATAAATTTACTGTGCTTCACCATCAATATGAGAACTATGTTATCTCATTGTGGCTGGTTTTCCTATAACAAAGAAGAAAATTATAATGGGGATCTCACGCCTCTCAGTCTCTGTCCCAGAAAAAAGGCCTCCTAAAAAGCTGTTTATATATATTGAGGGAATATTAGGTCGATCCGCAATCAAGTGATAGATGAACAATATGATTAAGGTCACACTTTGTATATTGAAGGAAACTGGAATGTTGGGCTGTAATAGGCATACCTTCTCAAATAAAATTATGATTCAATTATTATCTGCAATTTGAAATGTTAATCTGATAAGAGTGTAGTGTTTGCCTATGCAAGGAAAGGGAAAGAATTGGATGGGGTAGCGAAGTTGAAATAAGTAAACAAATTTATTAATGCTACACAGATAAGTTCCTAAGAAACCATTTCAGTAGTGCCTCGAGATGAGATGTAGACAATTATCAAGTGTATGGGACGAAATCTTATTAGCATATCCAAAATCTCTGTAATTGAAAAGTAGAGTTTATTAGAAGCTTATTCTCATGACTTCCATTTTACACAGATATGCTTTTCACTTTAATGTGTTTACAAAGAGTTTTTCCTCAAGGCATTGCGATATTCTAGCTAACCATCTCAAGACTATGATAAAACATAAGGATTTGAAGTATTATTTTAAATCATAGGTCACTTTTTTCTTACTTTGGAATGGAAGCTATGTTAGGAATTTATTTAATCACGCACAGCGGAAATAAAACAATTTTCAATTCTCACCAAGGATATGCAATGTATTTAGATAGAAACTGTGATGAGAAGCATACATTTGATGAATTCCACAAACTCTTTTGCTTTTTCTTGAATTCCAATGATCACGATCTGCAATCTAAGCTGTCCAATTATCCAGCCTCCAATGGTGATCCACACAGAGAACAAGAATGACGGCTAAAGTTTACCTTTCTTGTGCTAGCAAGAATAATGAAAAATTCTTTACATTTTACAAACTCTAGCAACCTATTAATATAAGCACAAATGGGCTTGGCCTATCTCTAAACTTAACCCAATCCGATATTTAATTAATTAATCAATTAAATCCGGTCCATGAATTAATTAATCCAATTAATTAATTCAGGCCTATTAATAAGCAAACCAATTAATTAATTGACAATTAATTAATTATTCAACAATTGTCAATTAATTAATTGATAAATCTCATTCTTCTGGTTCTCTTTTGTGTGTCTCATTAGGTTCCCGATCACGATATCTAACGACGTGAATTATTATTTTGATCTAATCAAAATCGATAAATTAAAACACCACTTTTAATTTATCAATAATTCACATTCGTCGTCCCAAATTGACATCTAGCAATGTGTCGGGCAATACATGTGATGGGAAATGTCACGTGATGTGACAAACCAAACTTGTTCGTTTACCGTAAATTATAATCATTTCGTCATTATGATCCGATCAATGATGAGATATGGATATGTGTCAATCTCAATTATTGATCATATCTTTTATCCTACTGTTAAGTTAATGTAAGTTGAAAACTCATTTTCAACTTATGAGTTCACCGTAGCCAATGATTTCATTATCAACTTAACTGAATAAAATGTAGATTATAATCTCTTATTATCTAAGAGTGACGAATTCTCTATTAATCATTCATAACCTTCGTATAATTCTTGACATATCCGAACGATGTTGTATTAACGACCATTGACAGAGCAACATCCAACACCACCAAAGTATGACTTTCCTCATATAAGGTACTGTGATGACCTCAAGTCAAAGGACGAATTCTACTACCGAACGTTAGAGATTAACCACTAACACTCAGATAGTTATCCATGTGGAATCTCCCAGCGGGTCTCCAATGTTTTGTAACAAAACATCCACGTGTTCATTCATTTGTCACAAAATTTTAGATTGTGAGATCAGCTACTTACTTCACAAGTAAGAATGGCATACGCGACGATCTATCCGTAATAACGATATCCGTATCTCGTTATTACTTCGACCACAAACTCTTTTGTTTTTTCTTGAACTCCAATTATCACGATCTGCAATCCAGACTGTCCAATTGTCCAGCCTCCAATGGTGATCCACACAGAGAACAAGAATGACGGCTAGAGTTTACTTTTCTTGTGCTATCAAGAATAATGAAAAATTCCTTACATTTTACAAACTCTAACAACCTATTAATATAAGCCCAAATGGGTTTGGCCCATCTCTAAACTTAACCCGATCCGATATTTAATTAATTAATCAATTAAATTCGATCCATGAATTAATTAATTGGATTAATTAATTCAGGCCTATTAATAAGCAAACCAATTAATTAATTATTCAACAATTGTCAATTAATTAATTGGTAAATATCATTCTTCTGGTTCTCTTTTGTGTGTGACTCATTAGGTTCCCGATCACGATATCTAACGACGTGAATTATTAGTTTGATCTAATCAAAATCGATAAATTAAAACACTGCTTTTAATTTATCACTAATTCACATTCGTCGTCCCAGATTGACATCTAACAATGTGTCGGGCAATACATGTGATATAAAATGTCACGTGATGTGACAAACCAAACTTGTTAGTTTACCGTGAAATTATAATCATTTCGTCAATATGATCCGATCAATTATGAGATATGGATATGTGTCAATCTCAATTATTGATCATATCTTTTATCCCACTGTTAAGTTAATGTAAGTGGAAAACTCATTTTCGACTTATGAGTTCACATTGGCCAAAGATTTCATTATCAACTTAATTGGATAAAATGTAGATCATAATCTCTTACTATCTAAGAGTAACGAATTCTCTATCGATCATTCACAACTTTCATATGATTATTGACATACCTGAACGATGCTGTATTAGCGACCCTTGACAGAGTAACATCCAACACCACCAAAGTATGACTTTCCTCATATAAGGTACTATGATGACCTCGAGTCAAAGGACCAATTCCACTACCGAACGTTAGATATTAACCACTAACACTCAGATAGTTATCCATGTGGAATCTCCCAGGGGGTCTCCAATGATTTGTTTTATGACAAAATATCCACGTGTTCATTCAAGTGTCACCACAATTTAACTTGTGAGATCAGCTACTTACTTCACAAGTAAGAATGTCACACACGATGATCTATCCGTAATAACGAATCCGTATCTCGTTATTATTTCAACCACGGACGATTTAAGATTCGATCATATGTAATTTGTATCTCACAATCACAATTTCTTGTGATTAACAAATCACCAAAACTTGAATCTACGGATTCTATTATTTAATTTATTAGAATATTAATTCAATTAAATAATAGATATTGTCATGCATATGCATCAATTATATTTATTTAATGTGTTTATGTCCAAAGTTGATTGAACTTAGGGCATAACACTTACAAGCTATATCTAGTGGACTTCTTAAAAATTGATTCCGGAGATATCCTCGTTCAAAAGTGTAAAGAGGGGAATTTACTATTTGTTTTGTGAATTAGGGAATGATTGGTTATACTTCTTTATTTTGGTTTCTTCATTTCTTTTCTGCTCAATTCCCATTGCAGTAATCATTTCCACGAACTTGCTTGGATTTTTTTTTGGAAAAACTCTGTTTGGTATTGGATAGATAGATTATATGCCATATGCCAGGCTGGTATTTCTTGACGTGAGAGAAGCTGATTTGTGGTGGTGAAGAGTAGACTGAACTTTTTGCTCAACCTTTATGTGCATTTCAAGGTTCTTATCCTGTATTGAGAGAACAAGTGTAGCATAAGGCTAATGACTTCCACATCTGGGCACCAAACTAAGCCTTTCCCCCAATAAATTGGGTTTCGGCTACACAAATCCTTTTTCACTTTCTCCATTTGGTACACTTCTGTATCTACAGAAAAATCTAAAGCAACTAGATACATTGCTGAGACACGCATATATATGCATACTATGTCACATTTTATTTTATTTTTATGTTTTTACCATGCTTTAACTCATGGATGATCTTTATAGATCTTTTAGCTGACATTGTCCTTACCATCATTTTTTGAATTTGGTCAAGTTGTACAGTCAACTTGGCCAGTTCCCTCTTCTTTCTTTGGTGTCATGAGGATTGGTTCACCCCCTTTCTTCTGTTCAGGGTCAAACAAGAGTGTCATAATATAGTGAGCTTCTTTATCCACCTTAACAGGTTAAAAGATGTGAAAAATGGGGTAGGAATGTACTAATAAATTTACATCCTCTCCCTGTCTGAGAACAAAAATTGTTGAAAATTATAATGCCTTAAGCTACTTCTGATTAAATATAGACTTCCCACTATGATTGTGCCTAATCTAATGTATTATATCTGTACAGAATCTGCAGTGCGGGGAGAGTGTGATGATTGAAGGCCGAGCTTATACAGTTTCAGCTGTAACTCATCGTTACCAGCTCCGAAAAGGAAAGTACGAACCTAGCGAGAAAAGGCTTGATGTACTGTCAACTGGAAGATACATAGTAAATTTGTATTTGGAAAATTTGCTTCAAAAATCTTGATTTTGTTTTCGTTGGAGAAGGTTTTTATGTACATTGAAGTGAAAAAGAGAAACTGAACTTAGTGAATCTGTATAATAAATTATGTAGCCAATTACATATTTATTGGGTATTTCTTACACAAGTCAATTATTGATCCCATTTTATTAAAATAAACCACTCTTAACTGGTATGTGGTTGATCTCATAAATTCAAGTTGGGATCGATCATTCTTCGACTAGTTGAAGTTGACTGCAATTGCAGTGAGTACGAGTTAAGCTATAGTTGTGGTTATCCAATGTCGGCCCTCACTATAGGAACTGTCTAAGCCTTGAACAGGTTATTATTAACAAAGCCTTTTTCATCAGTCAATTCGTTTAAAATGTGCAGACTCGTTCCTTTTCCTATATAAAAATCAGTCCTTGGCTTTGTCCATTGCAAGCTGAATGTTTCGATCCATCACGCGTGCAAATACTTAAGAGCACAAAACAACTTTTATTAAGGAACTCGACAAAATAGTCACGTAATTTAGGACGAAGAGGTGCCTCCTTACGAAGGTGGTCACAATAACTAAGTCGAGGTGACTGATTAATAAAAGTAAGGGTAAATGTATTTGCACAATAAATTTTAGTAACCAGTGTTAGAATAAGAGGAAATTACACATAACCAAGTCTTAAGTTTGGCTTTTTTAAAAATCAGATTTTCATATTTTTTATCATTTTAATTAAATAATTAATCTTTTAAAACCCTAATTTATTTATCAATTCCTCAACCCCCCCCCCCCCCCGTGTCTCTCTCTCTCCCTCGCCCCCACCGCCTTCTCCCTCGCCCTCCCTCCTTTCTCCCTCACCCTCCCTCCTTGCCACCTCCTCCCTTCCCCTCCTCCCTGCCAGCAGTAGCGTCGAGGCGTTGCTGTGAATCGCAGCAGCGTCGCGACGTTGTGTGGCTGTGGCGGGCGGTGGCGGTGCTGTGGGTATGCGGGTGTTTGGCTCAGCGGTGGATTTTGGGATTTTTGATGGGCTGTGATGGTGTAGCAGTCGTCTCTCTCTCTTTTGCTGTATTTGCCATTCTCTCCATTGTTGCAATTTGGTGGCGCGTTGGGGTTTTTTTGTTGGGTGGTGGTTGTGGTGTAGAGATCCTGTGTTGTCGGCGGTGATGGCGTAGGCGGTAGATCTGGTGGCTGCGACGGGGTGGAGGTGGTGTTGATGGTGCCGATGTATGTGACCCACTGTTTGTGGTAGGCGGTGGATCTAGTGGCAGCCGTCGCAAAGATGGGGTCTGGTTTTGGAAAATGTCTCGGATCTGGGGATGTGTGGTTGTGGAGGTGGTGGATTTGCGGTGGTATGTTTTAGACAGTGGTGGTGGATCTGTGGTGGTGGTCGTTTTTTGATAATTTGTAACTAAAAAAAGAATATGTGACCAACAAATTTGAAAATACGTGACATGTGACATATAATTTTTTTATCTGTGACCAATAAAATAATCGGTGATCTGTAAAATTTTAGATTTGTGACCTCGAAATAATCTGTGACCTACAAAATTTTTGATCTGTGATCGGAGAACCGTCTCCGGAGTGGTCGTCGATCACCAGAGTAGTCGCCGGAGCAGAGGTGGAGGTGGGGTGGGTTAATTATATTATATTATAGTTAAATATTTAATTTAATATAATAATTGGGAAATATAATTAATTAATTCATGAAAAACCTAATTTTTACAATTCTAAACCTTGGGGCCTGATGTTACGCAAAAATCTCGCAAGCGTACGAGTTCGTTGTGCAAGTAATAATTGTGATGAGTGAGTTATTGTCCCACAGGGAATAAGGCTCAATTTTAGAGTATTCGATATATTTAAATTCGCAAATATAATAAAAGATGGTTGATTTTTAGTTGACTACGTTCTATAACTAAGAAAGTAATAAAAAATGGTTTTAAATCAAATGTGGGTGAGTGTATTGGATTTCCGACTCCACTAATCAATTCTTAATTTCACTTCTCAACCAGTGATAATTAATTCGATTCATGCAATTGCGACGATTGATAATTCCACTTTCATTTACTATTCTTTCCCAAGATATAATAAATCTACGATTACCACGAGACGATCCTATTCCTAGTCCGAATTCATATGACAAGCAAGCATTGACGTTTAGAATTATCACACATGACCGCACACGCCATAAATATTATTCCTAATATTCATTGTCCGTGTGTTCTGTTCACGAAAATATGTTTCGATTTAAATCACCGCAAGTGTACGGATCGTTAACAAGTAATAAAGTGGAAATTCAAGAATTTCGAGTATCGTTCCCACGAGGATTGATTTAACGTGAATTTTTATTATATCGACCTTAACCGAATCTATTAAACTTAAGACGATGATTGTGGTGATTTTATGATAAAATTATAACTAAGATGCAAATTAAACTAAAATGACGAACAAAATGCAAAAGTTGAAGAAATTAATGTATGAAAAAGCGTATTAGGATCCCGAATCACCAAGCAAAGTTCACTCTTAACCCATATTTCACAATTTGACAACACAATGAATCGTTCGACGAATCAATGTTTCTAACCTATCCAACAATCTCTTTCGAGTAGAATTGAACCTATCCTAGTATACCATTTGACTATATTTCTATGACAAATGCAATATATAAGAATGCATGTAGTTTTGTAAACACTTCGAGATTCACGTAATGCATATCGGTATATTTCTATCCTTTATGAACAAAACGATGATTTATACCTTGTTGAGTTTATTTCCCTTCTTTCGAATGCATAAAATAAACCACCTAAACTCACACAATTATCGTGCACTATAATCATGGAGACAAAAAGTGTATATAAATCATTCAATAACTATCAAACGTGTTTAAATGTCAAATTGCAAAATAGAAATTAAAAGATCACAATGCGAGGTTCATCGTTCACCTAGTACATAAAAAGTCTAGCCTAACATAGAGAAAATAAAATAACAAGAAAAGTAATAAAAAGAAAACATCACCAAATAACTAGAAGTTAAAGGTTGAATCTTGGATCTTGAAGTGAAACCCTTGTTCTTGCCCCTTCTCCTTGCTCTTCCATGGTGTTTTCTCCCTAAGAATGCATAAAAACCTAGTTCTGGACGAGTTTTGGGTTAAATAGGATCTCCAAATATCATTCCATAAGTGGTTGGATCGAATAAGGAAACTAAAAATTTTCTCGCACAGAATACACCTTGCGATCGCAAGGAGTATCCTCATGCGATCGCAAGGAACAACCAATTTGCCCGAAAAAAGGTCCTGTTGAAGTCTGGGCGATCGCATGGTTTTTATACCATGCGATCGCATGGTTTACCGTCCGGACTGCTTTCAGTATTTTGATCATATCTTTCTCTCCCGATATCCGATTGAGGTGATTCAAAATGCGTTAGAAAGCTTACTTAAAGGGCTACAAATCTTCCAGAAATATCAATCTTCAAATTAGAACGTCTTCTATGTCAAAAATGGGTCTCAAACTAAGACTGATAATTCAAAACATAACTTTTTTCGGCTGGAAGTTGATTTATGATAGTGCTTCGACTCTATTTCATCCATTCGGCTTCTTTCCTCATCCAATTGATGCCCAACACTCTCAAATCTTCATCGTGAGATTGACACAACTTTTCAGTATTTGTAATTGAGTCCTTGAACTTCCGTTTTCCTCCATTTTGGTCCTTTTTGCTCGTTTTCGCATACATTTCATTTCATCCATCAATGTAGCCCTACAAACACAATTTCTATAGAATTAAGCCATATTCAAGCATTTATATCAACAATCAATCATATTTTGTGTTATAATTAAGTGCGCAAAACGCACTTATCAAATTCTCCCAAACTTGAACTGTCGTTTGTCCTCAAACAAAATGATGACTTAACTCAACACAAAGCATGGTTTAACAGCCTACCGTGTCTCAGCATTAGAATTCAGTAATCAGCAAAATGAACAGTTTCAACAGTGCAAAATCAAATCAATCTCCACCTATCATGTGCAGAACTTGATGTGTATGTGGGTGCTTACTCATGCTAAGCATACCAAACTGATGATGGGTGTAAATCCCGACCACAGTAGTCAAATGTTTCCTTTCTTCACTCGAGAGATTCACACCCCCAAACTTATTCTTTTCGCTCCAAGATCACAAAGTGTGTTCTAGAATAGAGTTTTTGATTTACTTAAGTCTTTGCCCTCTCTTAGTTTGGATAGATCTCCCAGTCACAAGTTCGCACTTCAACAAGCAGGGATTCTCCTATTTCTTTGATTGTTTCAACCGTTAAGACTAGACTCAGTTACTTGCTTCGTATCAGAGATATGATTCTATCAACTAGATGTCTGGGGCTAATCAATGCATTCCATACATAGGAGTATGTATATTATTCATCAATGGATAGATAATAATTTTTTTTTTTTAACATCGTTCATTTGCTTTCTATATAACCCTTGTAGCGAGTTTTGGACCGATGACTCCCAAGTCAGATGACCATAGGGCACCAGGTTTTAAACCCTTGCAGACTTAATCACTCGAGTTATACAGGCTCGAACCGATGTCTTTATTTTTTCAATGATTAGTGCAATGCCCCTTTTCTTTTAGACATCCAGTTTCCCGAACTGCCCTCTAACTTGAAACTTTTACATCGTTTTTGTCTCATTGGTCTAATCCAATCCACACAGCACAATTTTCACGCATGGAATCCCTACTCATCTCAATGTTCCCTTGTGATAGTTAAATCATCTTCAAACTTCTAAAATGATGGTTTATCGATAAGTGCAATAGAGGTTTACGGGGTTGACCTATCATGTCCAATCCTACTATAATTCATGTATCCATCATTAGCTTAGCATGCCCAACACAAGTATTGTGCGCAAAAATGTCAAGTCTCCACATAGACAAGTATAAATCAATTTAACATGCACAATGTCCACAATTCATTGGTCTACTGCTTCCAAAATTCACATTATTGTCGGCAATACCATTAAATCCACACAAACGCACAAAACAAATAAGCAAATACTGAAATAAACAAATTTTTTTTCTTTTTTTTAAATTCACTCGACAAACACAAAGAAAGCAGTAAACAAACACACAAAAAGTAGTCAAGTAAAAATAATAATTAAATAAAATAAAGTAGAACAATTATGATGGACAAATATACCACCCCCAAACTGAAATCTACATTGCCCTCAATGTTGGAATATAAAGACATTAAACATGCAAAAACAAGGACAATGAACAATGTAAAGCATAGAGAGGGAATGGTACTCCCCTTGTCAAAATGGAGGCGGTGGTGGAAGTTGAACGATCTAAGTGAATGATGACCTAAAACTACCAACATGCATAAAAAAATGAAATTTCCTTAAATGACTGCAGAAAGCGAAATAAGTAAAAGGGTAGAAATGATGGGTTGCCTCCCATCCAGCGCTAGTTTATAGTCAATAGCTCGACTGTACCGTGTTAGTCTGTTAAGGTACGTCAAATGTAGCCTTGGAGGACCTGATTAGCTTCTTCAATGACATTTTTTTTCTCACTGCAACGTTCCTCCAAACTTTAGCCTTATCTTCATCCGTGTCATCTGTTTTTCCTTCATCAACTGCCTCGAACTCAACAATGTAGACTTCTTGCTTCTCAAGATGTTCAGGTTGAAAATACACATTATGGTCATCAGAAGTATTTGAAAAGTTTTGAAACACAATTGTATTCTGCAACACCTCCTCTACCACATCAATTTGATAGCACTTATCTAACTTGACGTGCTCATCCACAACATTGAAAACGCTGAAAGTGATATGTTCCTCGCCAAATCTCAAATTTAACTGACCCTTTTCAACATCTATTAGAGCTCTGCTGGTAGCTAGGAATGGCCTGCCCAAGATAAGTGGGATATCCTTGTCTTCTTCCATATCCAATATGAGGAAATCCGCTGGAAAAATGAATTTGTCCACCTTAACTAGCACGTCTTCAATTATCCCCCTAGGATGTGCAAATGATCGATCAGCTAATTGTAGTATCACCGTGGTTGCTTTGGCTTCTCCTAGTCCTAGTTTCCTTAAAACAGATAGAGGCATTAGATTAATACTTGCACCAAGATCACAAAGAGCTTTGTCAAAGTAGCATTCACCAATAGTGCAAGGTATAGTGAAACTCCCTGGATCTTTCAGTTTTGGTGGGAGCTTTTTCTGAATTACAGCACTGCACTCCTCTGTTAGCATCACTATTTCATGTTCATCTAGCTTTCGCTTATTGGATAGAATATCTTTCAGGAACTTGGCGCAGCCAGGCATTTTGAACAGTGCTTCTACAAATGGGATATTTATATGGAGTTTCGTGAAGACTTCGAGGAATTTCTTGTATTGTTGCTCCCATTGATGCTTCCTCAACCGTTGTGGGAATGGAATGGGTGGCTCATAGGGATTGACCGAATTATCTGGCAATTTTTGTGACCTTGGTGGACTTTCTTTTGTTGGTGTCTTCTTGGTGTTGTCAACCTGCTTTTCATTCACTTCTTCAGAAGACTCCACTTGCTCTTTATTTGCACCCGACCTTTTTGCATGTATCTCAGGTAGCTGAACTCCACTTCGTGTAGTGATGGCTTGACATTGTTCCCTAGGATATATTTCTGTGTTGCTCGACAATGCACCAGGTACTCTCCCTGTTATAAAAGAGCTAGATGTCCCACTTGAGTCTCGAGATTCTTAATAGCTGCACTCTGATTCTGGAAGTTTGTTTCAGTCTTCCTCATGAATTGATTTGTGGTTTCCATATATTTATCGGTCTTCTCCATGTATGTAGCGGTCCTTTCCATGAGCTTTGCAAACATGTCTTCCAACTGAGGTTTCTTCTCCTGCTGAAACTGTCCCTGAGCCCGATTATGATTTTGATTGTGATTTTGGTTTCCACCCCAAGAGAAATTTGGATGATTTTTCCATCCTGGATTGTATGTTTCAGAGTAAGGGTTGTTTTGCTGATGTTAACCCAATTGAGCAAAGTCCACATGTTCCATTCTTTGTGTAAGGATAGGGCATTCAGCTGTACCATGTTCTGCTCCACATTCTTCGCAAATTGGTTTCCTCACTTGTACTGAATTCATGGTCTGTGTTATGCCCTCTATCTTGTAAAATAGAGAGTCAATCTTTGCAGATAATTGTCGAATAGGTATCTACCTCATACATTCCAACTGCTTTCTTTGTACCCACTCTATCTGAAGACCACATGGCTGATGTATTAGCCATTATCTCGAACAATTCCCAAGCTCCCTCGGGTGACCTTGTACTTAGGGAGCCGTCTGATGATGAATCCACCATGCTTCTGAAAGTCGGAGTCAGTCCCATATAAAAGAATCTGATTTGTGTTGGCTTGTCGAACCCATGTTGAGGACACTTCCTTAGCATGTTTTTGAATCTGTTCCACGCTTCATCAAATTATTCAGCTTCATTTTGGTTAAATATTGATATGTCATGCCTCAGCCTCGCCACTTTTACCGGTGAGAAAAATTTGGTGCAGAATTTATGAGCCAGGTCGTTCCAAGTAGTTATACTTGCCACCGGGAGTGAATCGAGCCACTCAAGTGCTGTATCCCGAAGAGTAAGTGGAAACAATCGCAGTCTGATTGCATCTTCTGATATCCCTTGGTATCTGAAAAGTTGACACATATCCAAGAAACGGGATACATGTGTATATGGATTCTCATTGGCCATCCCATAGAATTGGTGTCTATTTTGAAAGAGTTGGATGACATTTGTCTTCAACTGAAAATTTGGTTGTTCAAATGCTGGATAGATAATGCTGGATTGGCTTTGAATGATGAACGGTGACTAAAGATCCCCCAGCAGAGCATTCCCATCATATTGTGCTTCCGTATTGGCTGGAGCTGCAGGTGCTACAATCGGTTCCAGTTGTTGATCAGCCATTTGTATTTGTTCTCGGTAATCCTGCTGATAATAGTAGCACTTAGCTCACCCCAAGTAAATAAACTAAATTAAAAAAATAAAAAAATAAACCAAAATTAAAAACAAGTTCGAATTAGTGTCTAAATAACAAAAATCAAGTTAATATTCAATCCCCGGCAACGGCGCCATGTTCTATAAACAGTGTTCTACCTACCGTGAGTTTTTCAACACTACGAATAAGCAACTAATTCTCATAATGGTGCGCAAACATTAAAAATAATAAACTCATATATGTTTATGAAATCACAATGCAAGAATTAAATTAAAAACACATGATATCGAATTAAAAAGTAAAAATTAATTAGCTTCATCATCCATCCAATACAAGGGAATTTAGCCTAGCATATTGTAGAAATTAAATTACACAAGAATAATTGGAAAAATATCACCCGAAAATAAGAAAGATGGAAGAAGTTGGAAAAATCCACATTCTTGATGTGAACTTGAATCCGAATGAAGAATTTTCAATATCCTATGCAATTTGCCTTGATTCCACGTTGTTAGCCACGTTCTTCGCCTCTAAAGTATGTATAATATAGAGATTTTTAGGTCTAGAGAGGTTCTCCATATGTATTATGCTGTTCTCTCTTTATAAGAGCCGAAAATTGGTGGAAAATCACGTCCAAATTGGTTTCCAAAAGAGTTCTAATCGAAGAAGGAAAGTTGCCTTCGCGCGCGGATTTTTTTGTCTCTGCACAGCAGTCCGTATTTTAGTCATAACTTTCTCTTTTGATATCCGATTGATGCAATTCAAAGTATGTTGGAAAGGTAACTTAAAGGGATACAACGTTGATTGAAATAGAGTTTTTCCAATTCGGACGTTTACTATGCCAAAAATGGGTCTCAATATTTGGCTAAAAATCTAGAATATATCTTGAGCGATTGGAAATTGATTTTTATAATACTTTGATCATATTCCATTCCTTTTTGAATTCTAATTTCAATCAAATTGTCTCCTAGCAATCTTCAAAGTATCTTCTTGAGTATTTGTAATTTGATCCTCGAACTTTGGATTTTACCATTTTTCACCATATTTTGCTTCTTTTCTCTAATTCTTCATCAAACATAAAGTTTTACCTACACAATGCAATATAACATAAATTATGTAAAATTTTGTTAAAAAATCAATAAAATTCTATAGTTTTAAGCTCCGAATAAGTGTAGAAAATACACTTATCACCCGATTTTTGATTTTGGGATAGATAAATCCTAAGTTCACTCAATTATACTGAATTTTTCCCTTAGAATAATTCTATTATGTGGGCTTTTCATTTGATTGCGAATTTTACTGGTTAGATATATGGTTTGTAATGATATTGTGATTGTGCCCAATATGTTAGTGATCACTTAGGCCGTTGTACATCTTACGAGCTTTATTATTAGTGGTAATTACACAAAACCATAGTTTATGTATTGACATTTCCAAAATCAGATTGAAAGTTTAATATTTCCAAAATCAGATATTTTATAATTAAAATTTAAATAATTTAAATACAACCCACACACGCACCCACCCCATTCTAAATCCCCAATTCGTTCTCTCTCTCTCTCTCTCTACGCTTTCTCTCTCTCTCTCAACCATCTCTCTGTTGGCGTTGGCGGCGTGGAGGGGGCGGTGGTGACATGGTTGTGGTGGCTGGTTGGTGTTGGGGGCGGTGGTGCCGATGTATGGGTGGCGGTGATGGTGGCGGATCGACTGCTCTCTTTACCTTCTCTCTATTGGTGTTGAGGGCGACGAGGAGTGGAGGGGCGGTGGTGCCGTGGTTGCTGCAGTCGTCGCTACAGCAACAGATGATGACCGCTGCATTCGTCGTCACGCTCAGACTGTGATGTAGCGGTCATCGCCGATTTTTAGGTGCAGCGGCGATAACGTCCTCAGATGTAGACAGTGAAGGCGGTGGCTACCGGAGGCGCTCAGTTTGTGACGTCGCACTATACGTGGGTGACCTCATTTTCAAACTATTGGTTTGGAGTTTGATGAATATGATGATGTTAAAACGAGGATGCTGTAGTAGAATGGTAGGATTGTGTGTATGTTTCGTCAGGGTTTTTGATGTGTTGGCTATCGCCGGTTGTGGATTCTGTAGTGGGGGTGGTGTAAACGGAGATGTAGGAGATGGTGGTGGTGGTAGTGTATGTTGCGGGTTTGGTGGTGATTCGTGACTAAGATCGGTGGTGGATCGGAATCGGTAGTAGGACTGTGATTAAAAATTAACACGTGACTAATAAATTTGAAAATATGTGATTAATAGATAAAAATTATCATGTTATCAATCATTATAAACAAACAATCATGCGTTGTGACTTGTGACCTGGCCTGTGACTTGATTTATGACTTGTGACCTGGCCTGTGACTTGATTTGTGACTTGTGACCTGGGCTGTGACTCTTGACTTGTGACCTGAGCTGTGACTTGTGACCTGGGTTGTGACCGTAAAAAAAAACATGTTAATCGTACAAAAAAATATAGCGGAGCAGTCACCGGAAAATCGACACCGGAACGGTCGCCGGAATGGTCGTCGAAAAGTTCGCCGGAGTAGGGCAGTGATTGGAACGGTAGCCGGAGCGGTAGGGGTGGTGAAGGTGGGATGGGTTAATTATATTATATTATAATTAAATATTGGGTTAATTTTACAAATGGTCACTGAAGTTACAGCAAAATTTCAAAATGATCACTAAAGTTCAAAAATTGCATAAACGGTCACTCAACTTTCGGTCACTTTCAAAAATGGTCACTGAGCAAAATTAAGGGCCTAATTTGTTCTAATTGAAACTGACATTAACAAACCGAGGCCCCTTCAAAATTGGAGGGGCTCAATTGCAATTTCCAAGAAATAAACTCCAATTTCACGTCTCAAACTGTTTTTTTGGCCTTTTTTTTTTTTTTTTTTTCATTTCATAATAAATAACTTGTTTTGCTTATTTCTCCATAGAATTTATCAATTTCTCCTTAGAATTTATTCTACAAAAAACTAGAATTAATATTTGAGTATTATAAAACACCAATTTCACCAAAATATACAACAATTTCACCATATCAATTTACATCACAACTTCATAGCATTCAACAACTCACAAAATTCCACATTTCAACAAAAGAAATTGTGTTTTCCCGGACTTCAACATTCGCTATAACAATGTAAATTATAGCTTCATAACATGCAACGACAAAAAATGACCGTTTTCACCCAAAAGAACTGTGTAAAGAAACACACAGCACATAATTTGCCCAGAACGTGCGATTTCTGGCCAAATACTGTGATCTGCTTTCTAAACCCGGGGACAAAAAAATAGAGTTCGTTGACAAAAAAAATGTAATAGACTTCAACCGACGTCATTTCGTCATCAAGTTGTTCCATGCTTCGCTAAGAGTCGGCGTCGAGTTTGAACTTCCACTACCTCCTGGCCTTGGCTTAAGTTTGGGAAAGAAAATGTCGTCTTGCACACTTGTTGATTCCAGCATCAACAGTAGTCGGTTGTGAATAGGCAAATCGCTGTCCAAAGTGTAAATTTTAAACATCACTCTATCATAAATATAAAAAAATGATGATATAGAATACAAAAATTTTACCTCATTGGTTTTGTAGCTTGCCGGTGAAGCATGATTCGAGTGATATCTTTTATTGTGTCCCTTTTGATGGCAAAAACTACATTTCAATCTCTTCTTGCCATCACCTCTCTTATCAATTTTTTTAATCTTCTCCTTCGACAATACAACTTCCTCAACCCCTCTTCGGCGCTTTGTCTATTTCCTGCCTCTTTTTTGGTTACCCAAGTGGGGGGTTTTAAAGATTCGAAGCCACTAGAAGGCCACATTTTGGTCCATTTATCGGGTATATGCAATTCTTGTAAGCTTTTACGTAAGTTGCAACTTTGTAGCTCTCATCCACAAAGCGCGAGGGATCCTTACCCCACTCACGGATACCGGCTATTGCGTGTGGACGAGGCACTAGTTAGATCCCACTTTCTACATGAGCATGTCCTCCTTTTTAAATCTACCACAAACTGACCATTAGAATACGGTCCAGAAACTTGAAATTGCGTTTCCCCATTGAATATTGCTTTCCACGAGTAAGAATCACGTGTACTAATTTCAAGTTTCTTTAAAATTTTTGGACATATATCGCTATGACTCCTTGCCATCAAATCACGACGTTTGTACATCCGTACCATCAACTTGTTTTGAATTGTCTGAAGGAGAGTCAATATATCCTTCCCCCTCGCTTCTTTTATGTAGTTGTTAAAGCATTCACAGAGATTGTTTAACAGAATGTCGCACTGACCGTCATGAAATGGGACTTCGACCATTGCTCGGGTGGTTTGTGCACATAACCACTCCCGAGCGATTTCCTTCTCCTCCTTAATTTTGTCCATCCAATATGTAAACTCGGCCGAATAAGTAGACTTATTTGCTTTCCATAACAAATCCTAAGTTTCGACTCTTTAAAGTCTTTGAGAAAGAAGTTCGAGTACATATCTTTTGTACACAAAATCGATGCTCAGCCATTGGAAACAACTCGGAAACCATATTCTCCAACCCTTTCTGTCTATCAGACATAATAGTGACTCCATATGCATTTTCGAGCATCAAATCTTCTCCCAACAGTTTCAAAAACCACGACCAACTAGCATTACTTTCAGTTTCAACAATGGCATGCGCAATTGAGAATATACAACCATTCCCATCAATACCCGCATGACAAGTAATTGACCACTAAAATTGCCTTTCAAGAAGCACCCATCTATGCAAATAACAGGTCTACAACCACCCAAGAAGCCCTTTTTGCAAGCATCGAAGCAAACATAAATCGCCTTAAACACGAGCTCGTCTAAAGATAGTATAACAGTTGAACCTGGGTTTGTTCTCCTAACCTCAGATGCATACGAACCCAACAAACCAAATTGCTCAACTAGCGATCCTCTAAGCAACGCCTTATCATATCTCCTAGCCCTCCATGCCACTGTGTCACTAATATCTACACCATACTCTTTCATAACAGTTGCCTTAAACAGTTTCACATCCCATTTTGGCGCAATCATAAATGTCTCAATGTATCTACGGGCTAACCAACTAGCGGAAACACTTATATTCTTCAATGCTCTACTACAGGTATGATTCCATTCGAACGATTTAATACGCATGATGAATCTTCCTCCAACGGAGAAACCCAAATACGCCATGGACAATTTTTTTTTCTTTACAACGACCTTCCAATCTACATCTATCATTATACGGGAAGACCACCTCAAATCTATTGTGAATCTTTGAAGTTTTTAACCACATCCTTTACCTCCTTTTTGGACCTAAACTTCGGTCCAACCTCAAGCACGGGATCACCGTATCTACATCACCATTAAATTCGGGTACGTAACAACGTCTTCGTCACTATCGGAATTAATGCTTGAAGGTCATGCGAGGGTGCATATTAGAATTTTCAGATTTATATCTTTGCTTCCAATGACACTATCTCATTCCTCATGTCCAGTTCAATATTATGGGTAACGTTTTCTTCAAAGAGAATGTCGTCTTCTTCACCAAGGCTATAATCGGAATCACTGAATGTGGCATCTTCTTCATCGGAAGCACTGTTCAAATCACCTAAACAATGGGAGATTATAAACCGAATAAGCTGACTGTAACTTGAAAAAAAAGAGAAATCTGTAGGAACCTATGAAATTGTAAATTGTAAATTCACTGCACATATTAATCAAGCATTTTTCCATCTCAGTGGGCCCCACGTGGAATAAAATAGTGCCAAAAAAAACCCACACCACCATGTCTGCCGGTCTGTTTCTCACCATTTCAATGCCAAAACCAAAAATACCAAATTCAGCTGTAAGGACACACGTGAACTGTCCAACAACAACCACATGTTAATGGAGACTTTATTCCATTTCAACACAAAAATAACCAATTAAAGTGGACCCAAAATCGCCCCAAGATCCCACTTACCCGAACAATACAGACAAAAAAATGTTAAAATCGTAATGCTAACCTTCATCTTGTTCCTCCACATCCGACATCTCGAATAAATTTTAGAAGATTGCGGTCCCCACACTTCGATTTTCGCTGAAAAAATTGCAACCATATTCACTGTCTTGTGCGGTTTTTGAAGAAGAAATTGATGATTAAGGTTGATAGGAAGCTTACCTACGGTTTGGGAGTGTCACGGCTGACCTTCGGCCGGTGTTTCTGCAGTTTCTTCTCGCCGGTTAGAGGTGTGGCTCGTCTGGGCTTTCGATTTAATCGCCGGTTTGGTTGTATAATGAAAGGGATAGGGTTTAAACGTGAATTTGGTGTTTATTTCTTGGAAATTGCAATTGAGCCCCTCCAATTTTGAAGTGGCCTCGGTTTGTTAATGTCAGTTTCAATTAGAACAAATTAGGCCCTTAATTTTGCTCAGTGACCATTTTTGAAAGTGACCGAAAGTTGAGTGACCGTTTATGCAATTTTTGAACTTCAGTGACCATTTTGAAATTTTGCTGTAACTTCAGTGACCATTTGTGAAATTAACCCATTAAATATTTAATAATAAATTAATTTAATAATTTATTATTTCATAAATAAAAATTTTAAAAAAAATCTGATTTTGGTAACTTTAAACTTGTGTTCTTATTTTTGAAATAGACTAAACTTATACTATTGAATATGTAATCTTTCCTTATTATTATAATGTGGTAATTCTATTATGTGGGCCGAAACTATGTAAACTCTAATTAGGGTTAGAGTCGATAATAGGCCGACTTTATGATTTCCTATATAATAGTTAAGGAAAAAAGATTTAGCTGGTAATATTTATAATAATATTTTCTGCATATATGAATTTCGAACCATAAATTAATATGAGCCCGTTTGGTAGAGATTAAAATCGGATTAAAATTGAAAAATTAGTCGTTATTGTTGACTTTTATTAGACGAGTGGGGCCCAATAACGGCTATATTTTCAATTTTAATTGGATTTTAATCGATAACAAACGGGCTCTATATGTGATTCTTATTCTTAACGTGATCATTGAAATAAGTACAACAATTAGTATCAGAGCCTCGTGCTAATATTAGAATCCTTGAACAAAATATTAATTTCTCACGCATTAAATCTGCCCACTGTGTAATCAGTTTTCGCCCCTGCCCTCGTTCTTCTTCTCCTCCTCCCCGCATATACTGTCTGTCTGTAGGTGTATATATCTTCTTCTTCTTCTTTTTTCTTTTGCCCTGCAATCTATATGTGTTTGCGCGCATATAAAGATATGCATTTTTCCTCGATAGAGCGGGTTGTCGGAATTAATGGCAAATTGGCTATAAATACGTTGAATTTCGGTCTTTCTAACAAACGTTGTCTACTTTTGTTGTGAAAGTTTTGTTTCTGAGGCATGATCTTGCTTAATTAATATCAAACCAGTGACCTTTGTTTGCGATGGGCCTGGGGTGATGGTTGTTATTTGAATTTATTTTGATGGTAATAGAGTGATGATGATGGGGGTATATTCATGTTTGAGTTTGTTCAATTTTGTTTATCTACTGTAACATGACAAATTGAAATAATGGGCAATTAACAAATTAAGATTATTTGCAAATCTGTTAACAGTCAATGTTGGGGACGGGAGCCTTCTTTGCAATTTCAGTTTTGTTGGGGGTTTGCTTGCACAGACATGTTGAATAAATTTATGCGACCATACAGTCTCAATGCCAACAATTTACATGGCAGAAGTGAATGTCCTGTTAATGGTGGATAAGATGGCCATAGGATGTTGAGTTTTGCAACTTCACAACATAACACCTTAATTGGATGTAGCAGTCAGAAGGGAATTCACACTACACTCAGATGCATCATCCATTATTTTGGTTTGCTGATTCTGATAATTTGGTCAAAGCCGATTACCATAACAAATTATATGCTAAATGCAGAGACATCATCTAAAATAACAACATTTTTAATAATTTACAAGTGAGAATAAAATACGCATACGCATTCATTTTATTCTTTTCATTATTTAATGCAACGGAATCATATACAAAGTTATTCTTTCTCTACTTGCATATTGAGAACCTACACATAGCTCATAATATGTCCTGTGATGAACTCAAACAAACATTAGACACAAATGACAACTATATACATAGACTCAGCGCGCACACACAAGTTGCGCCTGGTTCCAGAACTGTAAGTGCTAACCTTCATCTTGGTCTTCCACATCTGACATGTCGAATACATTTTAGAAGATTGTGGTCCCCATTCTTCGATTTTCGTAGAAAAATTACGAGCAATTTTTTGTTCTTGATTGGAAGCTCACCTACGGATTGGGAGCAATTTATTGGATGGTTAGGGCATGATTTTCTCCCAAATTCCAGCCATTATTTTTCTGGGATTTTCTGATCGGTGATTGTGAAGATTTTGTTTGGGTTTGGGCCTTAACAGCAAAAAAATTGCACTTAAAGTCCTCACGCTTCTATGTCTACGTGTTTTGTTCCTTTAAGTTTGAATTAACATCATAACAAACCTAATAGTAAGCTCAGTGATCGTTTGTTGAAGCTCGTGAAACTTCAGTGACCGTTTTGTAATTTTTAAGTAAGTTCAGTGACCGTTGGTGAAATTAACCATTAAAAAATGTAGACTTGGTGTCATGTAATAAAAAGGTTCTTTAAAGATTTGCAAGGATTATATATCTAAAACAACATTTAGATCTCAAAATCTTCTTTTAACTTCTCAAAAGCAATGCCTAGTAAAACCTCAAAACACTGTGAAACAACTTAATTTTACTATACAGGCATATTTTTTAACTTTAATTAAATATCCATTATTTTAATTCAAAAAGTTTATATATATATATACAAAAATTGCTCTTTAGACTTGGCAGAAGTCCTTCCAGGCACAGTTGAACACGATATTTTCATTATTTCTAGACTATAAGCTACTAACTATTGTGGGTTATTTTGAATTTATGAGAAGAAATTGTGTAAGAAAGAAAGAAAAGCTACTAACTATTATGGGTTAGGACTTGGGACTATAGAGTCAAACATTACAATTATTAATTCAATAATTTGTACACACGAATAAACACAATATTTTAATTAAATCAAAGGAATCAACTTAAAAAGATGGAGATTTTTGTCAACAGAATCCCAACCATCTCAATGTGGACATCAACCATACAATTTGATTTTTATTGTATCGAAACAAACATGTCATCCCTCTGTCAATACAACGAATCGAGCCACAAAACTAGAAAAAGAGATTTATCTTTTCAAGAACTTAGAAAAGTAGAAAAATATTGATATTTTTTTGACTTATTACAAGTAAATACGAATGAGCTCCATATTATTGATCACACATGTAAATTCGCTTGGTTTTTTTTTTTTTTTTTTTAAAAAAGAGGGTTTTCTTTTTTGAAAAATAATGAAAGAAAACTCAAAAATATGGAACAAAAACCGGTGGGATCGTCGTCTCTTGTTGGGCTTGTCCCCTGTATGAGGATCCATTTCCATGTGCAAGTTTAATATATATTTTTTTAATTTCTAACTTAAAAAACGACGACATTATATGTACATTAAAATTTATATAGATTACATAATGTTATACGACACTCTCTCATTTGTCAGTCTAAAATACAATCAATGTTTTCATCCAATTTTTTCCTTCCACATCATTTTCGATAATTGGTACATTTGTTACGTACAAGTAACAAAATCCAAAAATAATTATGTGTGATTTCATATAAAAAACAAGAAAATAAAAATCATATCTTTTTCCAATGGAGCCATGTTGTGTTCTTTCCCTTCTACCGAGCTTGTCCCCTTGTGTACTCCGATGAGTAATCACTTATTATTGAAATAAGTGAAAAATAACAAAATAATTAGCTTAGCCCCCTACTGTTTTTCTGACACAGACTTCAATTCCTTCTGCGGCTTTATCTCTGTAGATCACGAAGTACACAAAAACTGTACACAAATTTGAGCGTGTTACCCGCGGTGAGAAAAGCTCAAACAAACCCCACCCCACCACCACCTCCTTCATACTTCGAATTCATTTTTTGTATTTGAAAATCCATTCAAGATTGTGTTTCTCGATTGTTTAATGCTCTTCTTCTGTTTCCAATAACCATTGATTTGTTGGTTGTGGGAATCTCTGAAATCATGTGGGTTTTTTAAACATTTATATATGTAGGGATTTCAGTGCATGAATTTGGGATATGGGTTTTGGGATTTTGCTGTATGTATTTGTTTATTGAGTATATTTTCATATGGGATTTACTTCAAATGTGTAAAGAACTATTATAAAAGTTTGATCTTGGAATTGAGTATTGAGGGTTTGTTGAAAAATGGGATTTGGGAATGGGTTTTATTCGGGTGCAGAGTTCAATTTTGACCCGAAGTGGTTGGTTGATCCGAATCTTCTTTTCGTCGGGCCGAAGATTGGAGAAGGAGCTCATGCCAAGGTTTATGAGGGAAAGTAAGTTGACTTTATTCTTCTTCCTGATTCTTTAAAAAAAAAAAAACTAGGAATGGAAGAAAGAGAAGATCAGATACAAATTCTTGTGTATCATGTGTTTGTATTTTGAACTTTGTAATGTATTAATTTATGGATTTCAAGGAGTTAGTCATGCCATGATTTGTACCCAATAAACTGTAATGATTAATTGATATGATTCAATGAGTAATATCTTGTCTATATTAGTACAAATAGAGTTTCTGAAATGAGAGAATTAATGCCCTTTGGAAGTATATGTTGCTGTGTTTACACGAGACACTTTTTTGGCTATGAAAAATTAATGCGGCAAAAGGTTATTGAACTAGAACTTTGGCGCGTCTGTATTATATTATTATCTGATCTTTATGTTTGTTTGCCATTTTCCAGATATAAAAACCATAACGTGGCTATCAAAATAGTTCACAAAGGGGAAACGCCAGAAGAGGTTGCCAAGAGGGAAGACCGATTTGTGAGAGAAGTTGCAATGTTATCCAAAGTTCAACACAAGAATCTAGTTAAGGTTGTGCTGTTATTATTTATGTACTGTTTTTGTATCACATTCGTGAAATCTGGCCATATAGGCATTTACATTTACACGATGCATCTAGACGTAGAACACATGTATATATTTGCTATAGTATATCAACTACGACACTGATGCAATGGATAGTATTATGGAAGAAAAAAAGGTTAAAAATCTTGTTCATTGTATGTCAAGTCCTTAAGTATTACCTACCAAACATGCGCATATTGAATTTCACTTGCTTCCATTATCTTAATAACTCTACTTGGAACAGTTTATCGGAGCTTGCAAGGAACCTATCATGGTTATTGTAACTGAGCTTTTGCTCGGTGGGACGTTGCGGAAATACTTGCTAAACATGCGGCCCAAGTGCCTGGACATGAGAGTTGCAATTGGATTTGCACTTGATATAGCTCGTGTAATGGAATGTTTGCACTCACATGGAATTATACATCGTGACCTTAAACCCGGTAATAATTATTCCTCATTTTTCATTGTTTTATTATGCATATTTCTCTTGAGGAAATGGATCTCAATAGCCAAAAAGAAAGAGGAAAAGGTAGGCTGCTGTTAGTGAAATCCTCATGAATTTGCACAGCGTTAAGAGTTCATTTTCCGATGCCGAATTTTTGAATCATTAAGGGGGTCTAGGTCCTTTAGGGTGTGTCTGGGAGTGATTTTTGCAAGGAATAATCAATTTTTCGGTTACATCGTGTGGGGCCCACTGACAGGGAAGAAGATGCACGTTATCTACACAATTTGAGGATGAATTACCATATTATCCTTGCAAATTTCACACCTCTCTCATCTCAAACAATATTACAAGTTTGACCAATTCAAAGTTTGGAAGGAATCCTTTGAAAGACTCATTTGATGGCCCACCACCATTTTGCATCTTTTTGATAATTCAACGTGCTCATTAAACCCAAATAAAGTGCTAATATTTTTTTCATTTTCCAATTTCTCAAAGCACTACAATAATTTGGGCACTCAAGAATATCAAACCAAAATGGGTGAATTGGTTTTTGATAATCCAATAATATCTTCAAGTCACATTTCATTGCTTGTTTTTCAACCGATTTCGTTTTCGTCTATTAATGCTTAGAAATATATATTAACGAAATACTGAAAACACATAAATTTTTAGCTCACATAAATGTATCGTTTCGCTTAATCAACACAATATAGTACTTTATGACAAATCATAGCAAGTCAACATAATTCTGACACACGAAATAGTAATTTCAATTGTTTTGCTCACAATTATTGTAGGATAACGACGTCCTTATACAAACATGTAGCTTACTGACTTTGAGCCAAGTAATCTCGAAAATGATCCAACTCATTGCGTTGCATTTCTGGTGCATTCATTTCAGCTGCGGCTTCTTCCTGTTCATCTGGAAGTTCTACCTCCGTCGCGTCCTGATCCGTCTCCGCAATTGCGAACGCCTCGTCAACACCTCTGGCCCATCGAAGGAAGTTGTGTATACCCATAGCAGCTATGAGCCTATGACAACGGCAATCTGCACGTTGAAATTGTAACTTGCATATGATCGAGAATTGTCCACCGATTTTTCCGCACACCAAATGCACGTTCTATTACATTCCTGCATGACGAGTGCCCGAAGTTAAATTTCTCACGCGCATTTCGAAAGTCCCGTCTCCGACCCGTCTGACCATCGTAAAACTGTTGAAAATGATACAATATATTTGATCCCTTATACGGAGTCATGTACCTCTATATGCGAATCCAGAGTCGACAAGATAATATTTACCTTGCGCAGGATGCGGGAAATCAATTTCAGGACTATGTATAGCCCGTGCTAGTATGCGTGAATCATGCGTGGTCCCCACCCACACTGCATGCACAAATGTGAAACATAAATTGAATTCACATAGGGCAAAAACATTTTGTGTTGGGATGTCCTTGCGTTCGATAAAATTAACTCGTTCGTCCCGCTACATTACAGCTTTGACGTGCGTTCCGTTAATCGCACCTATGCAATCTCGAAATAACGGTTGCTTGTTGATATTTGGTACGTGATGCTCAGCACCGTGATTATAGTTCAGATCAGGTCTTATTAGACGCTCACTAAATTCCACGACGGCTTCAAGCACCTGCTTGACGTAATGTCCAACTGTTTCCAAAGAATGGTTGAATAGCGTTTGCACATGTCTGTACCCCTTTCCATGCGCTAATATGCACAGAAGCATCCCAACTTGTTTATGCACGTCTACGTGATGTCCACTACGTAGTCCGTATTCGTCGCGGAGTATATGCGTGAATGCCCGCAACATTGCGGGATACATCCGAAATTCTGTATTAACACTTCTTGGGACTATATTTCGTGGCGTCCAACATGAACATGTGTCCATTTCTCGCAGATGGGAATCTCATAACTCGACTTCTCTGTTCATGATAGTATGTAGCTACGTCTATTTCTCCTTGTCGACAGTATCGAAACCATTCGACGATGTCATCTTGCGGTTGTTGCACAAATTCCTCTTCGTCAATTTTGACTTCATCATCAGAGCAAGGCATGAGGCCACAATGAAAAGGAGAACGGGCCATTCCACTTCGTAATATTACTAATAATGCTCTAAGCAGTTTGAGATGAAGGAGCAGGAAGAGGAAACCTGCGCACAACTCTTCCAATACTTACTTTGTTTAAGATATTGATTAAACGTTTCCTTATATAGAGTCATAGACCGTGCTACGTATTTTATGGCAAAAGTAGAAATCATGGCACAAATGAATGACATGAAAAACTGGACCCGGTTTGACTAAAAACCAAATTATTGACAATAGTGATTGTAAGGAATCTTGTAGGCCATTATGACTCTATAAAGATTCTTTGAAATCAAATCCATCCAACATCAGTTAGTCCACATGCAATCACAAAACTTTTTGAAAATATGGATAGGAAATCTATTTGTACAGATATATGTGTAGAAAATAAATATTACGAGTACAGAAAAAAACTGTTTTCATGGAAAATCCTGCAACAAGATATAAAAAATAAAAAAAGTACAACACGTCAATTTCTGGGACTGTTCAAATACACCAGCCTACTGTTTTTTCCCCTTACAGTCGTCATTCCGATCGTCTCTTCATATCATCTTTCCAACACCACTCAACCTAGTTCATTTTTGCAACTGCGTCGTCCGCGCATCAACAATCTCCCTATTAGCTGTAGCGCCCCGAGTTCTGTTAACCCGGATTGCCACGTCATCGTCTTTTGCCCTAATTTTGTCAATCAATTTTGCGGAAATAACCTAATTTTTAAAATCACATTTGAAATTGAAAACTACTTCGGCAATTGAAATACATTGGATAATTGTTCAAAATTTAAATATCGTGTTTTTGGAATAGCGGAAACGAAAATACGTTAACAGTGTTTCAATACATAAATTCGGAAACTTAATAAATTCGATAATCAAATTTTATTTTGCCACCAGCTCTTGGGATCAATCGCGTTCGCCTCCGAAGTCTGCAATTATTGTTAAAAATAGCAATGAGTATTTCGAAGAAATACTCGATGAGACTAATCGCCGATAATTAATTAACAGAATAAATGAAAACACACACATGCAATATACAATGTGATATCATCTTTGGTTCATTTTCTTGAAATCATAGGCTCTTTAAAAACATGGGTTTGTGGGTAGTCTTTCTTTCTTGTGCGGATGAAGCACATAAGTTATGCATAACATTCTTTCTTATCTCATAAGAGATTCTTTCTTTCTTTCTTTCTTTCTCATGCAATTAAGCATATAAGTTATGGCAAGCATAACAATATCATATATTTCATACGATACATTCTCATCCTATGCATAAAGCATATAAATCACGTAATTCACATAAAGCATGCAATTATAATTTAAACTAATTAATGGTGGCGAGTCTACCTCAATTGTTTCGAGTTGCGTGAAAAGTGAGCGGAAAAATAACTTCAAGCTCCTAATTGCTCGTACGTATCGTCTAGCCAAAAATAGGAAATAAGTTGAATTAGTATCTCGAACTTTAAAGTTTTAAAGTGTTGAAATTAAGTTTAAGGGCTTAATTGAAAATTATTGGAATTGAAATAAATGGCTTAAAACGATAAAATAAAGTTTAGGGACTAAATTGAAAGTTTATTAAATCGAATTTGACAAATCTAAGGGCTAAAAATATTATTTCCAAAGTATCGTGACTAAATGTGAAAAATAGAAACTCTAGGGACTTAATTGAAAACTATTAAAACTGAAAATAAAAGTTTAAGGGCTGAAATTGAACTTTTATAAGTTAAGGACTAAACTCGTAAATCATTAAAATTGAATATAAAAGCTTAGGGAAATTTGAAATGATAAATTTTACAAGTTAGGGACTAAGCGTAAATATTTTAAAACTGAAATTAAAACTTAAATGGTCGAAATAATAACTTACATAAACTAAAGGACTAAATTAAATAACTTCTAAACTGAAATAAGAAATGTAAGTATTTGAAATTAAAACACTTAAACTTAAGTGGTCGATTTAAAAATAATGGAAACCTAAGGACTTAAATAAACATTATAAAACGTTGGGGGTTAAGGTTATAACTTCTAAAATAAAAATTAAACTAAAATCTAAAATAAAAATCAATTCAATAAAAACAATTTAAAATCAAAAACCAAAACAAAAAAACAAAATCAAAATAAAACTAAACTCTCATTCCTCTCTCTCATTTCTCTCTCTCGTAAATCGAGAGGGAGACGACGTGAGAGGCGACTCCTCCATCGGCCAGTTCGGTCGATGCAGCCTCCACCACGTGTGAGTGGCGGCGCACGCTCGTGGGGTCGGGGGTGGATTGGAGATTTTGGTGCGTGGGTCGAGCTAGGGCTCGATTTGGGTTCGGTCGTAGAGGTAAGTTCTTGGGTTTTGATTTTCTTTTCTTGGTTTCGTTTTGCTTGGGGTTTTAATTGGGTTGTTTTGGGGCGATTGAGGTGTAGTGGTGTCTTGGCGAGTTTGGGCGATCGGTGATGGTGGGTTTGGATGGTGTTGGTGGCGGTGACCGTGGGTGGTGGTCATCGAGTTGGGTGATCTTGTTTGAGGTGGACATGAGGTGCTTTAGGTGGTGCTAGGTGTTGGTGGTTTTCTCATTGTTTGGTGGTTTTCGAGTTGGTGGTGGTTTGAGGTGGATGAGTGGCGGGTTCGATTGGTGGCTATGGCTTTTGGTCGGTGTAGTTAGGGTGGTTTCGGTTTTGGTGTGCTTGCGGTGGATTTGGGTGAAATGCTCGTGTGGTGATGGTAGAACGGGTGGAGGAGTCTGGTGAAGGTGGTTCTGCAATGGGGTTCTGCTGGAGCTTTCAAAATGGTGGTATCTCGCTGGTGAAGGTGGTTCTCACAGATTGGGTTCGTGGTGATTGAATTTGCAGTGTGGTGAGTGATGGTTTGCAGCGACTGGTTGGTGTTTTGATTCTCGGTTTCAAGAGTGGGGTTGTGTGGTGATTGCAGTGACCTTGCAGTGGAGTTGGCTGCATTGTGCGATGGGCCGGGTTGATTTGGAAATGGTGAGTTTTCCAGCTTGGATGCTAGAAATTGTTCTAGCATCGAAAGTGAGCGAGATTGTTGTTGATGCTAGAAATTGATTTTCTAGCATCAACTAGAATTTCCAAAATGAGGGAGATGATTCTTACCAGAAATGGATTCCTCGGCGCGTGAATGTTTGGAATGGAGGAGAAATGGTTGAAGTTGATATATGAATAGTGGAAATTAGGGCACAATTCCCTAGGTGGGTAATTGGGTTGGGAAATAGTTGGGCCTAACATTTGGGTCTAGGGTTTTTCTAATTGGGCTTATGGTAATTGGACTTGAAATAATTTCTTTGTTGGACTTAAGTGGAATCGACCTAAACATCCAAGATTTTGGACTACTAAGTAATCGATTGAATTTAATAAAATCGATTTAAATAAAATAATTCGAATTGAAATAAAAATAATTATTCAATATTCGATTCGATTAGAAATAATTTAAATTCATTTATAACGTCTAGACGAACGTGCTATTTCTTAAAAATTAGGGTTAAAGTCGGCGATGCGTTTCGAGAATTAATTTATAAAATTTAAAAGTTCGCGGTCGCTACAACCTTACCCTTAAAATAATTTCGTCCTCGAAATTCAAACTTACTTGATCTAATATATCTGGATACTTGGCCGAGAATCTCTTCTTCTTTCTCCCGGTAGCTTCATCGCTATCCCGTTACCCCAGTGGACTTTGACTAAATGAATCTCTTTGTTTCTTAAGACATGGACTTTTCTTTCTATAATGCACATAGGTGTCTCCTCATGGACAGATTCCTCTCGAATCGAAATAGTCCGAAAATTTACCACGCGACTTGGATCGTGGACATACTTTCTCAATAGAAACGTGAAAACGTTGTGTACGGCCGATAGCTCGGGCGGCAACGCCCAAACGATAAGCCACGTTACCCACTTTCTCTAATATCTCGAATGGTCCGATAAAGCAGGGTCTTAACTTCCCTCTCTTGCCGGTTAATAGTTCCTTTCATAGGAGCTACTTTCAAAAATACTTTCTCTCCAGTTTCAAATTCTAAGTCTTTTCTCCTTTGATCGGCATAGCTTTTCTATCGTCTATCTCGAGCTTTGATCCGTAGTCTCGATCTTATCAATAGCCTCAACTGTCTTTTCAATCAATTACGGACCCAAAATTCTTCTCTCGCCTACTTCATCCCAATAGGCGTGATCGACATCGTCGTCCATAAAGTGCTCATATGGCGCCATACCAATAGTAGCTCGAAAAACTATTATTGTAGGCAAATTCCACTAATGGGAGGTGAGTCTCCCAATTACCACTCAAATCTAGTACGCAAGCTCTAAGCATATCTTCTAGTGTATCGAATAGTGCGTTCGGAGCGTCCATCGGTGCAGGGATGGTAAGCATTACTAAAATTTAATTTAGTACCCATCGCTACTTGTAAACTCTTCCGAGAATCTTGATGTAAATCTTGGGTCTCTATCTCTGATACAATGGAAACTGTACTCCATGAAGTCTAACAATCTCTCTAACATACAACTCGGGATAACTGATCCACATCGTGAGTCGTTGACGATTGGTAGGAAATGAGTGACTTCGTAAGTCGATCACGATAACCCAAATAGCGTCATGTCCTTTCACCGATTTCGGTAACCTTGTATTACGAAATCCCATGGAAATTTTCTCCCATTTCCATTCTCGGTATATCCAAAGGATTTAATAATCCGATGGTCTCGGTGTTCGGCTTAACTTACGACACGTCATGCGTCGAGACAAACTTTCAAATACAACCGCTTCATGTTTCTCCACCAAAAGGTATTGCAAATCACGATACATCTTTGTCTCCTCCTGGGTGGCACGCATAAGGTCTTTGAATGAGCTTCGTCAAAATCTCATTCTCGATATGTTCTATCCTTCGATGCAGACGTCCTACGAATATAAGTGCGCTTATCGGGGGCAATCTCGAAACCTATTCTCTTGCCAGCTCCAACTTCGGATCTCGATCTTTTCCAAAATTTATCTCCAACTCGATTATAATCCGACCTCTCAAGTCGGTTTAACGCTCAGTTGCCCATAGAAGATCCTTGGGCGATGGGGTTCGACCGATTCTTAGATTCCTCAAATCTCGAATCAATTGATCTTGCGTCGTTCTAAAGGCGATAAGCGTCCGCGTCCTTTCTCGCTCAAAGCGTCGCGGCACTTATTTGCTTTTACCCGGGTGGTAAAGAATGGTGCAATCATAGTCTTTTACCGGCTCTAGCCATCGACGTTGTCGCATGTTCAATTCCTTCGAGTGAAGAAATACTTGAGGCTCTTGTGATCGGTGTAAATCTCACATTTACTCCCGTATGCATAGTGTCTCCAAATCTTAAGAGCGTGCGCAACAACCGCGAGCTCTAAATCATGTGTCGGGTAATTCTTCTCATGTGGCTTCAATCGTCTTGAAGCATATGCTATCACTTTGCCATTCTCGCATCAAAACACAACCTAAACCATGTTTGGATGCATCGTCAGAATAACGAAACCTTCAGATCCATACGGTATCGTCAAGATCGTACAACGAAATTATCTTAAGTTTCGAAAGCTTTGTTCACATTGTTCTCGTCATCTGAAATTTAACTCCCTTCCCGGTCAATCGAGTCATAGAACACTCGCTATTTTAGAAAAACCTTCTATGAATCGCCGATAATATCCGGCTAATCCAAGAAAGCTTCTCACATCTCCAACATTTCACGGTGTTGGCCAATTCACAGTTTCAACTTTAGAGGGATCAACTCGATACCTTTAGTCAGAATAATATGACCTAAGAAACCTACTCTTTCAAGCCAAAATTCACATTTCTTGAACTTGCCTTTCATCTTCATTGCGTCAACCTCAAATGTTCTTCATATTTGCGGAATCCCGGAGTAGATCAGATATCATCGATAAAAACAATAACGAATTTATCGAATGCGATGGAAAACTCGGTTCATCAAATCCATAACATATCGCGAGTGCGTTCGTAAGACCGAACGGCATCACGAACTCATAATGTCCATATCGTGTCCCGACGCGCGTTTCGGTACGTCGGCAATCCGAAACCTTTAGCGATGGTACCCGGATCTCAAATCAATCTTCGAGAAGATTGCAAGTACCTTTCAACGATCGAATAAGTCTTCGATCCTGGGTAGGGATACTTATTCCTTATCGTCAACTTGTTTAGTTCTCGATAGTCAATACACATCCTCATGCTTTCGTCCTTCTTCTTTACAACAACGGACAGGTGCTCCCAGGGGATACACTTGGCCACGATAAAACCCTTCTAGCAATTCCTCTAATTGCACGCCCTTCGATTCTTGCAACTCCTTTGGTGCCATGCGGTACGGAGCTTTAGAAACGGGGCGACTCCTGGTACCAAATCGATGGAAAATTCCACTTGCCTATCCGTGAGTGCCGGTAGATCGTCTGGAAAAAACGTCGCCATATTCGCATATACGCATCTGAATCCGTAGTAATCTCATCTACGGGTTTGTCTTGAAGACTAACCAAATAGCCATGACAACTATCCTTGGCTAATAGCTTCTCCGCTTGTAAAGCGAAATCGAGCGAGGAAGTGCGCTTAATCCTCGTCCCATAAAATCGAATACTTCTTCACCATCTTTACGAAAAATAACCTCCTTCTCGTGGCACATAATTGCAAAGACGGTTGGCGGGCTAATCCATTACCTAGAATAATATCGAAATCTTTCATTCGGATAATATTCAAACGCCTCCAAAACTTGACCATCAAAATCGATTTGTACCGCATGACTATCTTATTAGTATCGAGGTTTCTCCGACGGCAAACTAACTTCAAGGGTACTACCGACCGGTCTCTATGCTATTAGGTTCGGTCTTTCTAAGCATGTATCCGATATAAATGAATGTGTGGCTCCGAGTCTATCGAGAACATATACGGGTATCCCGTAAATAGATAGTATAACGATATCATATTATCATGCTTAATATGGGAAGGAGAATACGGTATGGAAAGCAATTAAGACATGTACAAGTAAGTACTAGGATAACTAGGTATACCCGCAATCACGTCGGAGTCTCACGGTGCATCCATAGCGACACTCCACTGTCCCCTTAGGTTACGCACTGGGTTCATCTTCTCGATTGGAACCCTGGGCGGGTGAGCACGACGCAAAGTGACTTTACCGACGCCACACTTGTAGCGAGTACTCCCTTCCCAAACAGCATTCTCCCTTGTGCATCCTCTCGCTTAGGGCGGGGAGAAATGACATCGGGCATCTCTGCTCCCCTGTTGGCCCTGGATTGGGCCTCTTGACGAATCGTGGTTTCGTTCCGTTCGGATTCGGTTGCGGCTCGGACACTTGCCACTTTCTCTTGCAGTTTCTCTGCTCATACCGAGGTCCACGGCTTACCGTCCTCCCACCGCATAGGCTACGCGAGCCTTTTTTACTACTTCCGGTAGGTTGCTGGGCCTGCGAATCGACAATTTGTCGGACATCGGAGCGTAGACCTCTCTCGAATCGCGGGCCTTTTTGAACTCCGTCTCCACCGGATGTGGAGCATAGCGTGATAGCTCTTCAAACCTCCTTTCATACTCGACTATATCCATATCTCCTTGCACTAGTCGCGAAATTCGGTCTCCTTGTGATCTCGAAGAGCTTGTGGGAAAAACTTGTCCCCGATCTCTTCCTTGAAATCATCCTGGTTGTAGTGCTCACGTTGTTCCTCGCTTCTCGTGCGGGATGCGATTCCCACCAAAACCAGCTCTTCCGATCCAACATGAACTCGGCACATCCCTTTCTTGAATTCCGGGCGGTATGTGCTTAAAAATTTTTTCAATGGCACGGAGCCATTCTTCCAGTACCGCCACTGCCCATTTCACTTGAGTCAAACGTAGGCGGGTGTACCACTGAGATTGTTCGATCACTGGAACAATAGGGTTGGGGTCATCGGTGAATCTGTCTCATTTCCTGCACTGCCTTGAGTAATTCCCTGATAACGTCGGCTTGGTTCGGTGGTGCCATAACCTTCATAAATTAAAGGCAGTTTGTAATAGTCGACTAGGAGTACTAACAATGCGAACAATCAGGATATCTCGAAAATTAAGTTTCAAATTTCATTTCATTCATAAATCAACTTCTTTTCAAGTAGGTACATCGGGTGGCGTGTATGCCAACATTTGATTAAAAACAAAATGTTAACCCTACTCTAACTCCTATCATCTATTCTCCTTCGGTTACGCATGATTCGGCGTCCGAGAATTCTCCCCAACGCCGGATCGGCGTCTTCCTCCGGTTCTTCTTCTTCGGGATCTTCTTCGGGATCTTCTTCTTCCTCTGGGTCTTCCTCGGGATCTTCTTCCTCTTCTGGGTCTTCCTCGGGATCTTCTTCCTCTTCTGGTTCCTCCTCGGGATTGCCCTCGGGTGCTAACTCATCTTCTTGCACCTGCTCAGCTCGAGCATCGCTCATGTTCGCTCTCCTTCGGGTACAATCCCAAGGCGGTGCTCAAAATACGGGCCACGATATGCCACAATCTCGCAGAATGAGTCATATTCCATATCCACGTTAGGTGACGTGAGAGCATCCATGTATATGCTACGAAAGCTACTTCCGCATAGTCGGCCGGAAGGTCGATAGCAAATGATGGATCGATCGGTAATCATTAGTCACATAGCCATCTTTGTCAGATGGCCCGATCGCGTACAATATTCGGTACTCGATGTGTCGGGCTATAGCCCAATCAAGTTCAGGCCTTTGCGGTCGTAATCTCTAGCGGCTTGTTCTACGTCCATGGGTGCATTTCTACGGATGGGTGCCGTGTCCTAAACCCGATTATGCAAAGTCCAATTAAGTGGGGTTATTCATCTCTTCTTAGTTAAAATTTACGAGGACGTAATAATTTAGAAAATTATTTCCAATTATGCTCAAACTCGTCTTTCTTTTCTTTCTTTCTTTCTAATTCGGATACACTTCTTTCTCTTTCTTCTAAGTCTCGTAAATCGTAAAACAGTATCCGAAATAACATAACGGTAAACTTCATAAACTTCTTTACCTTCAGAGTCGACGGATTGAATGATAGCAGTGGCAACTTTCATTAATGATAATTAAACAATTTAGAACGTCTCTTTGAAAAAAATTTATTTTTTGAAAATTTTGCCGCCTACGTAAACGCATGACCGGCTCGATACTGTAGGCTGTAGGGTTGTTAACCCGGATTGCCACGTCATCGTCTTTTGCCCTAATTTTGTCAATCAATTTTGCGGAAATAACCTAATTTTTAAAATCACATTTGAAATTGAAAACTACTTCGGCAATTGAAATACATTAGATAATTGTTCAAAATTTAAATATCGTGTTTTTGGAATAGCGGAAACGGCAAATACGTTAACAGTGTTTCAATACATAAATTCGGAAACTTAATAAATTCGATAATCAAATTTTATGCCACCACTCACTTGGGATCAATCGCGTTCGCCTCCAAGTCTGCAATTATTGTTAAAAATAGCGAGAATGAGTATTTCAAGAAATACTCGTAGACTCATCGCCGATAATTAATTTCTGAGAATAATTGAAAACACACTCATGCAATATACAATGTGATATCATCTTTGGTTCATTTTCTTGAAATCATAAAGCTCTTTAAAAACATGGTCACAGTAGTCTTTCTTTCTTGTGCGGATGAACGCATAAGTTATGCATAACATTCTTTCTTATCTCATAAGAGATTCTTTCTTTCTTTCTTTCTTTCTCATTAATTAAGCATATAAGTTATGGCAAGCATAACAATATCATATATTTAAATACGATACATTCTCTCATCCTATGCATAAAGCATATAAATCACGTAATTCACATAAAGCATGCAATTATAATTTAAACTAATTAATGGTGGCGAGTCTACCTCAATTGTTTCGAGTTGCGTGAAAAGTGAGCGGAAAAATAACTTCAAGCTCCTAATTGCTCGTACGTATCGTCTAGCCAAAATAGGAAATAAGTTGAATTAGTATCTCGAACTTTAAAGTTTTAAAGTGTTGAAATTAAGTTTAAGGGCTTAATTGAAAATTATTGGAATTGAAATAAATGGCTTAAAACGATAAAATAAAGTTTAGGGACTAAATTGAAAGTTTATTAAATCGAATTTGACAAATCTAAGGGCTAAAAATATTATTTCCAAAGTATCATGACTAAATGTGAAAAATAGAAACTCTAGGGACTTAATTGAAAACTATTAAAACTGAAAATAAAAGTTTAAGGGCTGAAATTGAACTTTTATAAGTTAAGGACTAAAGCTGTAAATCATTAAAATTGAATATAAAAGCTTAGGAATTTGAAATGATAAATTTTACAAGTTAGGGACTAAACTCGTAAATATTTTAAACTGAAATTAAAACTTAAATGGTGAAATAATAACTTACATAAACTAGGGACTAAATTAAATAACTTCTAAAAATCGGAAATAAGAAATGTAAGCTTTGAAATTAAAACACTTAAACTTAAGAGTGATTTAAAAATAATGGAAAACCTAAGGACTTAAATAAACATTATAAAACGTTGGGGGTTAAGGTTATAACTTCTAAAATAAAAATTAAACTAAAATCTAAAATAAAAATCAATTCAATAAAAACCAATTTAAAATCAAAACCAAAACAAAAAACAAAATCAAATAAAACTAAACTCTCATTCCTCTCTCTCATTTCTCTCTCTGCGCGTAAATCGAGAGAGGAGGAGACGACGTGAGAGGCGACTCCTCCATCGACCGTTCGGTCGATGGCGCCGCCACCACGTGTGGTGGCGCCGACGCTCGTGGGGGTCAGGTGGATTGGAGATTTTGGTGCGTGGGTCGAGGCTAGGGCTCGATTTGGGTTCGGTCGTGAGGTAAGTTCTTGGGTTTTGATTTTCTTTTCTTGGTCTGGGTTTTGCTTGGGGCTTTTGGTGGACGATCGTTTTGGGGCGATTGAGGTGTAGTGGTGTCTTGGGCGAGTTTGGGCGGTCGGTGATGGTGGGTTTGGATGGTGTTGGTGGCGGTGGCCGTGGGTGGTGGTCATCGAGTTGGGTGATCTTGTTCGAGGTGGACGAGGGTGCTTTAGGGTGGTGCTAGGTGTTGGTGGTTTTCTCACGTTTGGGTGGTTTTCGAGTTGGTGGTGGTTTGAGGTGGATGAGTGGCGGGTTCGATTGGTGGCTATGGCTTTTGGTCGGTGTAGTTAGGGTGGTTTCGGTTTAGCGGTGGTGTGCTTGCGGTGGGATTTGGGTGAAATGCTCGTGTGGTGATGGTAGAATGGGTGGAGTCCGTGGTGAAGGTGGTTCTCGTTTGGGTTACTGGAGCTTTGAATGGTGGTATCTGTGGTGAAGGTGGTTCAGTATGGGTTCGTTGGTGATTGAATTTGCGATGTGGTGAGTGATGGTTTGCGGTGGTAGTTGGTGTTTTGATTCTCGGTTTCAAGAGTGGGGTTGTGTGGTGATTGCGGTGACCTTGCGGTGGGTTGGGCGCATTGTGCGTGCATTTGGGGTTGATTTGGAAATGGTGAGTTTTCCGACTTGGTCATGCTAGAAATTGTTCTAGCATCAAAGTGAGTCGAGATTGTTGTTGATGCTAGAAATTGATTTTCTAGCATCAACTAGAATTTCAAATGAGGAGATGATTCTTACCAAAATGGATTCCTTGGGTCATGCGTGAATGTTTGGAATGGAGGAGAAATGGTTGAAGTTGATATATGAATAGTGGAAATTAGGCACAATTCCCTAGGTGGGTAATTGGGTTGGGAAATAGTTGGGCCTAACATTTGGGCTGTAGGGTTTTTCTAATTGGGCTTATGGTAATTGGACTTGAAATAATTTCTTTGTTGGACTTAAGTGGAATTGGACCTAAACATCCAAGATTTTGGACTACTAAGTAATTGGGATTGAATTTAATAAAATTGGATTTAAATAAAATAATTCGAATTGAAATAAAAATAATTATTCAATATTCGATTCGATTCGAAATAATTTAAATTCATTTATAACGGCTAGACGAACGTGCTATTTCTTAAAAATTAGGGTTAAAGTCGAGCGACACGTTTTTCGAGAATTAATTTATAAAATTTAAAAGTTCGCGGTCGCTACATTAGCCCTTCTGCTCAGGAACTTGCAAGTCCAGTAGTACAAATCAGTTTTTTTATGCAGTCTGCCTGTCGCCAACAACTCCTCCAAAATTGTCTTTACAGGAGTCAAGGCAAGACCAACCAAATTCTCAATTTTTTCAGCTGCTTCACAACTGGCAGAGGCGGTGTGGTCAACCGAGTATGACACAGCTCTAGCTCCTTTTTTTGCTCTCTTCTCACTTGTGTTCTTGCTGCCAGGTCGCCACTTGTCTCCACTTCGTGGCCTGGAGACGTCCATGCTGGTTCCTGTCCGACCATCTTTGTCTTTCTCATCACTTGATCTCCTCTCCTCGCCTTCCGGATGAGCGTCGCGCAGGTTTTCGTAACCACTATCCTCAAACATCGCGAATCCTTTACGGCACATCTGGGACGGCGTTATCGCATACTTATCACTGTCGAATGCCTCCCCGAACATGTTGTAGCTGTATACCTCTCTGCAGTCTTTGTCTCTGAATTCTTTGTACTCCTTGTTCTCCTGTTCGACGTGCAAAAAATGAATATATGTGCATAGCATAAACCACAACTTGATTAAAGAAGATTGGTTACACTAATAAACCACAGTGTTATATGCAGGCAGCTGCACATTATTTACGAATTTCAAACATATGAAGTCTTGAACTTTTGGCATTTATTTGATTACCAATATATTTTAGATTAAGGGGATGAACGTACAATAATTACACCAAAAGGCTCAGCGAAGCCAAAAACATCCCAACTTGCAGGCCATTCCATTAGCTAAGAAAAATTAGAGATATAAGTAAAGTTCAATTGAACTGGAAGAACTGTTTTGCTCCAGTTCATATGGAAAAATACAAAGCAAAAAGAAAAAAAAAAGGTTTGGACTATTCTCTCTTGAGTTCTCCAGTATGGACACTCTACTTGTGCCTAGGACGAAATTTGTGAATCGACCATCAGTCGAGCATTACTATCCAGTTTCTCCTTGTACATTTTCTTGTCTACTGATTCCATTTATCACCAAATCGTTGGATAATTTTCAAGGACTTGGCAATGGCTAGTTTTATATGCTGAATATTTATCTTATTAGAAAAATCCCAGGTACCTAGCTACTATCTATAACGTTCAAACCAAGATCTTTCTCCATCATTCAGTATCATCAGAGCAAGTTTGTGATTCAAATAGTTAAGTCAATTTTTGTATTTATAAGTTTTCAGGATCTCTAAATTGACAAGGGTGGAATTGACTGGTTAAAAAAAATGAATGAACGAGGATTAACAAGCAGAGCTGGACCCAGTTTCACTTTAACCCATGGTGAATAATATGAGATAAACACTTTGAACATTCGAGCATTTCAATAGTTACGAAACTCATTACAGATTCTGCCCTATTTCTAAAACTCTAACGCCAACTCTCTACAAAGATTCTGCCCTATTGTCGTTGTAAGAAATTCGAAAAGTCGTTCAAAAAAGTTGGTACAGGCAAAAATTCCAATTACCTTAATCTTTCGCTCCCACCACTCGTTGGAGGCATCAATTATTCTCGTTGCAGAGTTATACTCGACACCACTGCAATTCAACAGCTTCGTGAGTCTTTTATGCTTTTGACGGAGAGAATCCCAATGATTCTTCAACTGTTGCTTTGTCCAAACGTGCCCGGAGTTGGTGTTGAAGAACTGGATCACTTGGTCCCAGCCGTGTTTCGTGAATCACTTTCTGTTATGGTGACCGTCGGCTATCACCGTCTCGCAAGCGGCCATGAAAATTTGGTTATCGCGTTTGGTCCAAATGGCGTTTTTTCGGACTGGTGCTTGGGTTGGCTTGGAGGAGGGTTGGAGGTGGACGAGGAACCATTGTAACCCATCTGCGATGAGAAGCCACAAAACATCAGTTTGCAATCAAAATTTTTTTTGGAGACGGTGGTTCGGTAATCAGCAAAAATGGGAAAATGTTACAAATAAAAAAAAATCAACCCTTACCGATGACAACCGTGGATCCATGGTGTGAGAGCGGTTTCTCCTTGGCAACAAAACTGGTTGGACTCCTTCTGGATGCGTTGTTCGTGTTCGTGGAGTACTTTTTTTACTCTCGGAGGGAAGGATCTCTCAACATTTCGTTGGAGAACACTATTAACGGAAGGGGTGTCACTTGGTGAATCGAATCTGGGAGGGAGAACCTGCTATCAGTTGTGCCATAATTGCAGTTGGGCAGCAGAGATTTCTGTGGAAGGCAGGAAGGGAAAGTGGTTGGGGGAGAGGAATGGAGTGGGTTGGTGAGGCGTGTAATGAGGAGGGCAAATTGATGTGTTGTGCTTTTTTTATTTTTTATATCTTGTTGCAGGATTTTCCATGAAAACAGTTTTTTTCTGTACTCGTAATATTTATGTTTTGCACATATATCTGTACAAATAGATTTCCTGTCCATATTTTCAAAAAGTTTTGTGATTGCATGCGGACTAACTGCTGTTGGATGGATTTGTTTTCAAAGAATCTTTGTAGAGTCATAATGGCCTACAAGATTCCTTACAATCACTACTGTCAATAATTTGATTTTTAGTCAAACTGGGTCCAGTTTTTCATGTCATTCATTTGTGCCATGACTTGTACTTTTGCCATAAAATACGTAGCACGGTCTATAAAAGGAAACGTTCAACCAATATCTTAAACAAAGTAAGTATTGGAAGAGTTGTGAGCAGGTTTCCTCTTCCTGCTCCTTCATCTCAAATTGCTTAGAGCATTATTAGTAATATTACGAAGTGGAATGACCCGTTCTCCTTTTCATTGTGGCCTCATGCCTTGCTCCGATGATGAAGTTGAAATTGACGAAGAGGAATTTGTGCAACAACCGCAAGATGATATCGTCGAATGGTTTCGATACTGTCGACAAGGAGAAATAGACGTGGCTACATACTATCGCGAACAGAGAAGTCGAGTTACGAGATTCCCATTTGCGAGAAATTGACACATATTCATGTTGGATGCCATGAAATATAGTCCCAAGAAGTGTTAATGCAGAATTTCGGATGTATCCCGCAACGTTGCGGGCATTCACACATATACTTCGCGACGAATACGTAGTGGCCAGCACGTAGACGTGTATGAACAAGTTAGGATGATTCTGTGCACATTAGCGCATGAAAAGGGTGTAGACATGTGCAAACGCTATTCAACCATTCTTTGGAAACAGTTGGACATTAGTTCAAGAAGGTGCTTGAAGCCGTCGTGGAATTTAGTGAGCGTCTAATAAGACCTGATCCGAACTATAATCACGGTGCTGAGCATCACGTATCAAATATCAACAAGCATCCGTTATTTCGAGATTGTATAGGTGCGATTGACGGAATGCATGTCAAAGCTGTAATGTCGCGGGACGAACGAGTTAATTTTATCGGACGCAAGGGCATCCCAATGCAAAATGTTCTTGCCATATGTGATTTCAGTTTATGTTTCACATTTGTGCATGCCGGGTGGGCGGGGACCACGCACGATTCACACATACTAGCACGGGCTATACATAGTCATGAAATTGATTTTTCGCATCCTGGGCAAGGTAAATATTATCTTGTCGACTCTGGATTAGCACATAGACCTGGGTACATGGCTTCGTATAAGGGATCATCTATTGTATCATTTTCGACAGTTTTACGATGGTTAAACGGGTCGGAGACTGGACTTTCGAAACGTACGTGAGAAATTTTAACTTCAGGCACTCGTCATGCAAGAATGTAATAGAATGTGCATTTGGGGTGTGGAAAAATCGGTGCACAATTCTTGATCGTATGCCAAGTTACAATTTCAACGTGCAGATTGCCGTTGTCATAGCTACTATAGGTATGCACAACTTCCTTCGACGGGCCGAAGATGTCGACGAGGCGTTCGCAACTGCAGAGACGGATCAGGACGCTGTGGAGGTAGAATTTTCAGATGAACAGGAAGAAGCCGCAGCTAAAATGAATGCACTAGAAATGTAACGCAATGAGTGGGATCGTTTTCGAGATTACTTGGCTCAAAGTCAGTAAGCTACATGTTTGTATAAGGACGTCATTATCCTACAATAATTGTGAGCAAAACAATTGAAATTACTATTACGTGTATCAGAATTATGTTGACTTGTTGTAACTTGTCATAAAGTACTATATTGTGTTGATTAGTCGAAAGATACATTTATGTGAGCTAAAAATTTATGTATTTTCAGTGTTTCGTTAATATATATTTTTAAGCATTAATAGACGAAAACGAAATCGGTTGAAGAACAAGCAATGAAATGCGATTTGAAGATATTATTGGATTATCAAAAACCAATTCACCCATTTTGGTTTGATATTCTTGAGTGCCCAAATTATTGTAGTGCTTTGAGAAATTGGAAAATGAAAAAAATATTAGCACTTTATTTGGGTTTAATGAGCACGTTGAATTATCAAAAAGATGCAAAATGGTGGTGGGCCATCAAATGAGTCTTTCAAAGGATTTTTTCCAAACTTTGAATTGGTCAAACTTGTAATATTGTTTAGGGTGAGAGGGGTGAAATTTGCAAGGATAATATGATAATTCATCCTCAAATTGTGTAGATAACGTGCATCTTCTTCCCTGTCAGTGGGCCTCGCACAATGTGACCGAAAAATTGATTCTTCCTTACAAAAATCACTTCCAGACACACCCTTAATCTTTTAAGTGTTTCAATTCCTAGCAGCTTGTTCTTGGGATTGTGGACTCAGTGATGTTCATTTTCTAAGATTAGAAATTGACCTTGAACTAGTAAATAAATAATGATAAAAATGCTCTCCGGGGTTGGATCGATTAATTGATAGGCCTGAAAGAGAACGTCATTGTGAGGGGTATGATACCCTTTGGTTCCAGATTTAAAGGATTAGTGCCCCTTAGAGAACAAGATGAAAAACTGAACTATGAATCACCTTTTGATTTTATAAATAAATTCGTAATGGCTTAGTGAAAGTAAGATGTCGATTCTTGATCTGAGGTTGAAGTAAGAGAATTCTCATTATGATTCAAGTGAGCGAGAATTTTTTTCTACAGTGCATGTTATCACTGTGTTGTATATTGTCTTGTCAGAACATATCCTTCCTTTTTACTGTCTGATTTTTTTTCTTTTTATAAAATTTTTGCTCTTGAAAGGGAAATTAATTAGCCGATTTTATAAAACACATATAATCTGAACTGCCAAATTATATATATTTTTTATTATATAAGTTGATTACAAATAAATAGAAGTGCTACAGTAGGAAGCATAGATATCTAGAATCTTGCTGAAGACTCCACAGTCAAGATTGTGAAATGCATTACAAGGTATCTCTGACATTTTACGTGTGCCGACTGTGGTGGACAATATATTTTAAAGTCATACCGATATGAATGGATATAATTACTGAAAATAATTGGTTCTCCTGTATTTGATGCACTTGTTATTGAAATGTGTGCAACTTAATTTGTTATTTCTTGAGTGCATTTCTTTCCTTTACGATGAAACAGATGTAACCTGTTCTTTTGTATCTTCTGCTGAAAACTTTCTTGATTTATCTACTATGTTCTTTTCTTCTCTACCCCATCCAGAAAACTTACTCTTAACGGCAGACCACAAAATTGTTAAACTTGCGGATTTTGGTTTGGCAAGAGAAGAATCGTTGACTGAGATGATGACTGCTGAGACTGGAACTTATCGATGGATGGCCCCGGAGGTAAATTAACTGTCCTTAGTTTTATTTTTAATACTTCTATTAATTTTCGGATGAACATGAATGTTGAAAATTACTTCCTTTTTTTCGGGGTTAACAAGTGCAGCTCTATAGTACAGTAACACTGAGGCATGGAGAGAAGAAGCACTATAATCACAAAGTGGATGCTTATAGTTTTGCTATTGTATTGTGGGAGCTCATACATAACAAGTTACCGTTTGAAGGCATGTCGAATCTGCAGGCAGCCTATGCAGCTGCTTTTAAAGTAATTTCCTTTTCCGTTATTTCAAGCTCTTCACTCTTTTTCTACTTCACCTTAAATTACACTTTTTGGAGGATCTTCATGATTTTCTTATGCTGGGCACGGGGGTGGAAGTGGGAAGGGTATGGTAGGGATTGTGCCATAATCCCGATTAGAAGATCAATAATGAAGTCAAAAGATGCGAAAACACAGATTTAATATAGCTCACTCTTAATATGAAAGTTATGTCCGCTTGCCACCGCATGTTTTCTACTATAACGGAAAAGAAGGGTACAAAGGGATCTCACGCCTTTCTTGTCACTAAAATTGACGTCCGTAAAATCCTTCAACCTTCATATATGGTCGGAACATTAGGGGAGAACTAATGCATGTTTGGGATGGGATACTTAATATACCCATCAATAAATGATTCTCTACAGAGGGGATAAGGGAACAATATGATTAGGCTTTATAATATCCAACACGGTGTTGGTATTGGTTGACGTGGACATGGTGTCTTTATTCCCGAGATTGACTCTTGTTCTATCACTGCAATCATCTTACTCCTTATTTCCTTGATCATATCTGTCTGAAAGAATCAAATCAGTTTTACTTGTCTTGTTCTATTTTCTATCACTTTAAATTCATACCTTCCTTTTCAGAATGTAAGGCCGAGTGCGGATAATCTTCCGGAAGATTTGGCTTTAATTGTGACTTCATGCTGGAAGGAGGACCCAAATGCGAGGCCCAACTTCAGTCAGATAATTCAGATGCTCCTTCATTCCCTCTCAACAATTTCACCTCCTGAACATGTTGTGCCTCCGAGAATTTTCACTTCTGAGAATGCTGTTTTCCCACCTGAATCTCCCGGCACAAGTTCTTTGATGGCAAAGACGGATGACCACACAGGGGACACCCGAAAGACGCCAATGGATAACAAGCCTAGAGGATTCTTCTTCTGTTTTAACCAATGCTACTAATCTCAAAAGGAAATGGTGCCTGGAAATTCAACTATAAAGCCACAGACATTGCAAGTACAAATGGACATGAGCAGATGGTAGAATGGACAAGATTTGCACATCTTTTTTCTCCAGCCACAATACCTATAAAGAAGTTAATTTTCATCTAAATCCCTTAACAGTATATCAGCTGACTCAAATGCATTTTAGATTATGGAGTTTGGGTTGCTGCGATGTATTATAGCTGTAAAATAAGATCCATCCAAAGGCCTTCACTCCATTAATTTGATAAAATTTTCTTTTCTGCTTGGCTTCAAGAAGTTTCTGATCAAATGGGCATTGAAAAATTACTCAATAAATGTGTGCTTGTTGAATTTCTCAGTTTTTTTGTGTTTGTGGGAGGAGTTAATTGTCTATTGTTTTAACTTTCTGGTAAATTAGTCGAGCTTCTCAAAGGTGGGTGATACCATTTTCTAATCCGGAAAAAAGAGCACATTCCTTTTTAGATACTTGAACCAATCGATCTGACCCCCCCCCCCACACCCCAAAAGTGCTTTTGCCAAAACTCAAAAAAAAAAAAAAAAGAAAAAAAAAAAAAACGTGTGTTAAAAATTATATAAAATAATGCAGCATGAAAAGTAGAATGAAAATTTTTTGGGTCTTACAGCATACATACAAGACTTGATGCTAAATTTATAATCCTTGCAATAATATAAGAGCTGGTTGTCTTTATAATGTTCACTTTTATTGGGAATTTAGTTAATCATGCATAGCGAATTTAAAATAATTTCAATTTTCATCGAGAATCTGCTTTGTATTTAGATAAAAATTGCGATTAGAATTATACATTTACTAAATTCTACAAACTCATTTGCTAATTTTGAAACACGAGCAATCATGTTCTCATCACACAACAACTGTCCAACCTTCAATGATTATCCATATAAGGGAATAAGAATAAGATAATAGAGTTTCTCTTTTCTCGTGCTAGTAAGATTATGAATATATGTTATGATATTTCAAACTCTAAAACTTATAAATATAAGTTTAAGTGAGATTGACCCGTTCTTTAAACTTAATTCATAAATTAATTAATCTAATTAATTAAACTTTACTCATAAATTAATTAATCTAATTAATTAACTTAGGCTAATTAATAAGAAGCCCAATTAATTAATTCTACAAATGTCAAACATTAGTTAATTAATTAATTAGTAATATCATTCTTGTAGTTCTCCTTATTGTGTGTGACTTATTAGGTTCCCGATCACGATTCCTAATTACGTGAATTATTATTTTGATCTAATCGAAATCTATAAATTAAATACAATTTTTAATTTATTATTAATTCACATATGTCGTCCCGTATTGACATTTAGCAATGTGTTAGAACAATACATGTAATGAAAAATGTCACGTGGTATGACAAAGCCAAGTTTATTCATTTACTATGAAACTATAATTTTTTCGTCAATATGATCTGATCAATTATGACATATGGAAGTGTATTAATTTCAATTATCGATCACATCTTTCATTCCACTCTTAAGTCAATATAAGTCGAAAAATCTTTTGACTTACGAGAACACATTGGACAAGGATTTCATTTCCAACTTAACTAAATGAAATGTAGATTATAATATCTTATTATTTAAAAGTGAAGAATTCTCAATTGATCATTTACAACCTTCATATGATTCTTGACACACCTGAACGATGTCTTATTAGTGACTCTTGGTAGAGCAATATACAATATCAACAAAGTATGACTGTCCTCATATAATGCACTATGATAACTTCAAGTCAAATTACCAATTTTACTACCGAACGTTAGAGATTAACCACTGACACTCAAATAGTTATTCATGTGGAATCTTTCGAGAGTATTTCTAATGTTTTGTTCTTGTAACAAAATATTTATGCATTCATTTAAATGTTATTACATTTTGACTCGTGAGATCAGCTACTCACATCACAAGTGAGAAATGTCATATGTGATGGTTCATCTATAATAACAGTATCCGCATCTCATCATTACTTACGATCGTGAATAATTTAAAATTCAATCATATGTAATTTGTTTCTTACTATCACATCTCCTTGTAAATGACAAGTTACTAGGACTTGAATCTACTGACTCTATTTAGTATAATTTATTAGATTAATAATTCAAATAAATAATAGATCTTGCAATAAATAAAATGTATTAATATATTAAAAGTGTTTACAATCTAAATCGATTGTACCTATAGTATAACACGTAGAAACACCCACTTGTACTAGATCCAATCATTTATGTGTCTAATACCATAATAGTAGACACGACGATCATGTTTATATTACAGCAATTCTTTTTTAGTGGATCTGCAATATTATCATTTGTAAAAACTTGTTCTTTTTTTTTTTTTTTACGTCATTTCTTTATATTATCTCTTCAACTGCATTATCACATATTTGGATAAAATAATGAGACCCTAGTTCCCATGTCTTCTTGTAAACACATAGTTTATCTTTATTTTTTATAAAATCAAACATTTTAATTATCTATTTAGATCGAATATTTCAGCTCTTATAGAATTGTCTCAACCATATATGGATTGATCGAGTTTGCATACTTTGTTAACATCTTCGAATCCAAAACTTTCGAATTGTGTCATGTACACTTCATCTTGCAAGTTACAGTTAATGAATGCAATTTTATCATTCATTGCCATATCTCATAGTCATTGTACACAGCTATTGCAAGTAAAATTCAAATGAACTTAGCATGGCTATAAGTTAAAAGGTTTCATCAAAGTAAACTCTTTGTCTTTATTTGTAATCTTTTGCTACTAGTCTTGCTTTACATGTATGGATATTTCCATCTATGTTGACATCTTTCTTGTAAACTCATTTACTGCCTTTTGGATTTTATCCCAACAAGTAGGTCGATTGAGGTTCAAAATTTATTTACATACATTGAGTTCATCTCGGATTCATGGCCTCCGGCACCTCTTTTAGTCAACATTTGACTTTCTTCTACACAATTGATATGTTTGTTATCTTCGATTAGCAATGTCTGATTAGTAATCTTGCATTCGTACCTTCTAGGAGGTCGAATGATCTTACTAGACTTACACTAAGCCGAAGTGTCCTCAGGATCCTGTACTTCCTGATCAAGAGTTTGTCCCTCAGCAGATGTACGATCAAACTCAGGTTCATCACTTGGTCAACTATATTTGTGAACTCTTGAACTCCTTCAAGTTCAATTTTTCTCTAACTATCCTCTTGTAGAATGAACTCTTTATCTGGAAAGACGGTATATCTTGATACGAAGATTTTCTTCTCAATAGGATTATAGAATTAATATCAAATTATCTCATTTGTATGTCGCACAATTATGCATTTATAGGATTTAGTCTCAAGTTTATTCGATTCAGTGCGCTTCACATAAGCATCACAATTCTAAACTTTAATATAAGACAAATTGCGCCTTCTGTCTTTCCATAACTTATATGGAGTTTTGTCAACCGACTAAATGAGACACGATTTAATGTGTAGCATGCAACAATTAGGATAGGACATGACCCAAAATCATTTTAGGAGGTTTGCATGGCTCATCATTGATTGCACCATATCTAATAACGTGTGATTCCTCCATTTAGATATACCATTATGCTGTGGGGGTATGTGGTAGAATCCACAACGAGAGAATCTCATTCTCTTTTAGATAATCTAAAATTTATTCTTTTCAATATTCTCCGCCTCAATCTTATCTTAGTGTGAGAACACGTTTACCTATTTGTTTCTCTACTTTAAGTTTGAATTCTTTGAACTTCTCAAGTGCTTCATGCTTAAGTTTTACCAACAAGTGCCGAGCATGTCCCCTCTCTTGTTATTGGGGCTCTATCGAGGTTACCATATTGAAGATATTAATGAGGTGAAACTTTTTCGCCAGTCTAGACTAAATATGCTTGCCTGTCGAGGCATGTTTGATAGGGAGATCGACTTTTGGGCTCAAACTCTAAGTCTTTGGATGAAATAGTGATCGAGATGTTGCCGCACAAAGTGACCATGGCTGTTAGTACCTTGAACAGATACTGAACCTCATCCTAAATAGATCATTTCTTACTCTGCGATGCCATTGACTTTTTGGAGATGGAGATGGCCAACAATATTCGAGCTTTGAAAGTTGGCATAGTTGTGCAAGACCTTCTGGAGGATCTATATAGGTACAATCAAGTATGTAGAGAGGTTGGCTTATGTTTAGAATTTGGAGAAAGAGGTCAATGTTGCAAGGGAGGAGATTGAAGCTATTAAGGTAAAGGCACTAATAAATGCACAATCGATCGAGGCAGTGATGAGCCGATTGAGGAGGGATGTTCATTAACTCCACTGTGAGGTAGTTCTGTAATGAACGGGTTGAAGCTTCGGAAAATCATTAGAGGTTAGTTACCAAGTCATCGGAGGAGGTTAATAAAGAAAAAATTGAGCCGGGATAGCTTTGCTGCAAGAGCGGGTCAAGTTTGTTGGAGAAAAGGCTCTCAAGGACCACTTGAGGAGACAAAAGACTATAAAAAGTTTGCCAGCTACTTTTCCAATTGGAGTTTAGGTCAGATGCTACCATGTATCCAAGCAAAACATTCGGACTGGGACATCAACTTCTTGGAAGAGAGTTTTAGTATCTTACCATGACAGAACCTTTTGCAATTGAAGTGATTGATCATGGAGTCGATGCGGCTGAGTAAGGCTTAGTAGATTTTTACTTTCCATATTTTGTAATCTTTTTGGGCTTTGGCAAATTTTACCTTTTTCAAGTATCAATGAAACGTATATTTTCGAACAATGCTTTCTTTTCTTTTACTAACAATGTAATAAACAATTGTTGGAATTTGATACCCAATAAATTCGAACGATGATGTTAAAGCGTTGTTGACATAATTATATAGATACCATAGTGATTGGCTTAACTCAAAAATAACTTGGGCGATTGGAAACAACTTAATTAATTAAGGTTGCTCATGGCCCAATTCACTTGAGGATGGTTCTACGTGTTGGCCCATTTGTATTAAGTCTTGATCTTTGCTCATTGGCCCATTTCTCGGAATATTATTGGCCCAGCCAAATTGTGACCTAACCTAATCCTATATATCCATTTATTCTCTCCTATAGCTTTGTGTGTGTAATAGATTGAATGAAAGAGTAAACAAGCCATTCTTGGATCATTTGTTCAACCATTGCTTACTTCTTCTTCTTTTTCCACCCTTTTTAATATTACTACCACCATCTTAATCATTTTTGGATTAGTAGAAAGCGGCAATCAAAATGGAGTTCGGTTGTGCGTTGAGCTTCATAGAGGTTGGTGTTCTATTGTATTAGTTTAACTGAGCTTGATTTCACAAGATTGAAGAGTATTTAAGCTACAATTGGTATCAGAGCATATGGTTGTGAAAATTTGTAAAACATTGGTTCAAAAAATTGCTAGATCGAAGCTGAAAAATGAGGTGAAAATGGGATCTGGGAACTGTCCAAAAAATCAAAGCTACCGACCTTTTTGTGTTTTTCGACCAAATCAATGGCTGATTGGAGAAACCAATACTAGGTGTAGGCACATCGTACAATGTAACGTGTGGCAACGAACGACGGTGCACGGTGGTGGCGCGTGAAGACCCCAAAGAACAAAATTCGATGAAGTAGTCTGAAGGCAGTTTGTTGCTAGTAGTGTTGTAGACCTTGTGGTATTTGATTTCTATGTTTGGATAAAATTATGGTTATGGAAGATTTTGCCTTTAAACGTTCGTGATTCGATTTTTGGTGTTTGTGGGGGAGACATTAGATTTTGAGGTTACTGCATGGGTACTCATTGCCTGTTGCTATATTTAGCCCCTGCTTGTTGTAGATTAAAATTAGATTTTTAGTAGATTTTGATAAAAGTTGATGAAATTTATAGTTGAAAAGTTGTGGATCCCATAAAATGTGTGATTAAAATTAATTGTTGACTTTGGCTTGAGATTAAAATCAGATTTTAATTTGTACCAAACGGGGGCTATGATTTTCTATCAGTGCCTTAAATCATTCGTGATTGTGCTTTATGTTTTTGGATGATTTTGTTGTCATATGTTTTGCCATTAGTATTGCACGTGACTTTAGGAAAGTTTGATTGGCTATTCTTTATGATTTGTGCCTCTACTTTGCTTGTGGTCATTGCTTGTTTGCATTATGTGTTGTGTGCATTTGTTTTGGTAAAATGAAAATGCATTTTGGTTGAGTTTTCTAATTGGAAAAAGGTTTTTTTCTCAATTTGACAAACAAAAAGTTTTTTTTAAAAAATAAACTATTATGGCAAATGTAGGTCTAAGACAAGAGCAAAAGGTAAGAGATGTTTTAATTGCGGTAAAAATCTGGACTATTTATGAGAGTTTGTCCTCAGAAGAATAATAAAAGGAAAGAAGATGAGAGAGGTTAGGAGAATGTTTCCACTAGGTCTAATTATGACCTGAGTAAGGTTTATTGACAGTAATCCCAATTACTACTTTTGCATTTGTGTGAAATCTATTAGTGGCATACTTTTTTTGCTTTATGAGTGGTGTGAGAAAGTGTATGGTAGTGAGAAGAAAGAGTGGTAGCCATTTTCTCTTTCATCTTTGTGAACAGTGTGGTTTGTGAGATAATATGAGGCATCCATATATGGGTTATTATATTTCTCTTTGTGAGCCTCTCTTGTGAATGTAGTAAGTAACCGACTCTTCATTATCTTCTCTTTGTGAGTGTCATCTTCACCCTTTCCTTTGCTAGATAATCCTTTGTGGATTTCTTGAAATTTGGTGTTGGAGTGACCTTGTGGTCGCCAAGGTGTCAATTTTTCATGCTCAATTGGTTTAAGATTCATTAGCAGTAAGTATGTCTATTAGTAATGTGGAGTACGGATGCTTGAGGTGCATTAGTGATATGTACGAGGATGTGGAGTGTGATATTTGGACCATGAGAGATGATGTGATTAAATGTTTGAAATCATCTATCTATGAGATCAGTGGAGTGAAAGAGTGACACTCATATCATCTTTATTAAATGGGAGCCCATTATCCACTTAGGTTGAGAGATGTGAGGTAGTGATAGAGGTACATCCTATGCACTTAGGATTTGTTGTGGTTTACCAATTAGGCATGAGGATAACCAATCTAGTAAGCATGGTTGGATATGAGATGATATATGTGTTCTTGATATATGAGCTACACGGAATGGAGTAGGATAATTGTGGTGAGATATTTTCGTAGGGTCATTTATGCATTTGTTATATATGTTGGCCATTTTGATTGGTTTACTTGGTGTTAGTCTGATGTTATTTACTTGATGATCATGTTAGAAAGATCTGTGTATTATTGACGTCGGGCAGAATATTGATTATTCTACAGGCTGAAACCAATAGACAATAATAGAGAAGAACGCAAGAGAATAACACTAAGAAAAACTAGAAAATCTTTATTGTTCAACAACTGAACGAAGATAACTCACAAGTCGGGTTAAATAGATAGAAAAATAATAATTTTCGAAATTTTACCAAAAATAGCAAAATTTTATTATTCATACCAAAAGGAAATATGTAATGACGGAAATAAGATCCCAAAAATCTGGTTTAATTTGAGATCGTAATTTATGTCAAAAAGGAAATTGAAATATTACTAAAAATGGCAAAAAATAACTTAAATTGATGATTCAGAAGGGAAAACAGCTGAATTTGGCCTCAAAACCGATGCACACCAAGCATAGCTCGATGACCACGACGTGCACGCCGAAAAGAGCTTTCCGAATTGGGGTCATGGGCATGATTCTAACAACCGTAGCCAAAGTTATGGCCAAAATACCGAAACGTGTCCAAAAAGGCCCCAATTAGGAAATGTCGATGATTATTTACTAATTTTGCGCTGATCTGCCAACTCATGGTATCTCAGCGCCATTAACGTACTATCAGACAGCTCGACCTCGTCTGACTCGGATCCTCGTGCATCAGTTGCCCTAGGTTGGAAAGAACTCGTCCTCGAGTTCACTTGAGTGTCTTTAGGATCCCCAAAACAAGGATGAGGTGCTTCACATTGAAGACATCAGAGGTTGTCAAATGGCTGGGGAGGCGTAGTCGGTAAGCACTATCGTTGATCTTCTGCAGAACCTCACAAGGACCAACCTTCCACTCTTTCAGTTTATTATACTCCCCAACAGGAAAACGATCCCGAGTTAACACTGCCCACACAAAATCACCAACTTCGAAAAGGACCTGACGACGATGACTGTCAACCTGAACCTTGTACTTGGCATTACTCTCTTGAATGGTGAACTTCACCTGAGCATGGATTCCTCGAAGATGTTCCACCATCTCATTTGCTTTGTGATTTATACGACCCACACGTGGTATATGAGCTAAATCAAGGACCTCAGATGGAACCCGACCATAGACAATTTCAAATGGACTCAACCCTGTGGTTCTATTCCTCGACCTGTTATAGGCAAATTCTGCCTAAGGTAACGCCAAATCCCACTGCTTCAGCTTAGTTCCTGCCAGACTCCTCAACAGATTACCTAAGCTCCGATTTACCACCTCGGTCTGACCATCGTTTGGGGGTAGTAGGCGCTGCTAAAATTCAAATGCGTCCCTAGTTTCTCCCATAAACTACTCCAGGATTGACTCATAAACTTAGTGTCATGATTAAACGTAATGGAATGAGGCACACCATGCAAATGCACAATTTCTTTGAAGTAAAGATGGGCAATCCAGGTAGCATCCATTGTCTTCCGACATGCTATGAAATGGGCCATCTTTGAGAACCTGTCAACCACAACAAAAAGAGAATCCGAGGCCCGTTGGGCACGGGACAGTCACAACACAAAATCCATACTGACATCAACCCAAGGCGCCTTAGGCACTGGCAAAGGTGTGTAAAGACCTGCATTAGTAAGAGCCACTTTGGACCGTGGCACACATAACAACGCCCAACATAATGAGCCACATCACTACTCAATTTGGGCCAATAATAAGTAAAGGAAACCAATGCCAGAGTCTTATCCCATCCAAAATGTCCCATATTATGAAATTCACTAACAATATGCCGTCTTAATGAACAATCTGGAACACATAACTGGAATCCACGAAATAGATACCCATTATGCAAAACGAAATCATGTCGCTGATTGTTATTTACCTCCTGGATTATCTTCTCGAAGGAAGGGTCAGCAACATACATATCCGAAAAAGTCTCAAACCCCACGACATTGGCTCTCATAGTGGTGAGAAGTGATGTACGATGACTCAATGCATCAGCAACACGATTCAGGCTCCCAGCTTGGTGCCTTAGTGAAAATGTGAACTCCTGCAAATATGTCACCCACTTGGTATGTCGTCTACTCAATTTATGTTGACCATTGATGTACTTCAGGGCCTCATGATCAGTGATAAGAATAAACTCCCTCCGTATCAGGTAATGACGCCAATGCTTCAAAGACTGAACTATGGCATAAAACTCGGGATCATAGGTAGAATAGTTCTTCTTTGATCCTGATAGCTTCTTGCTGAAAAATGCCACTGGACACCCCTCTTAACTCAAAACACCACCAATGCCCACTCCAGATGCATCACAATTTACCTCAAATACCTTATCAAAATCTGGGAGTGCAAACACTAGAGCCTCTGTCATCCATTGCTTGACCAACTGAAAGTTGGTTTTTGCTTCCTCAGACCACTGGAAAGAATGTCGCTTGAGGTACTCTGTGATTGGGACAATCAAAGTACTGAAATTCTTGACGAACCGGTTGTAGAAGGATGCCAATCCAGGGAAGCTTCTGACATTGTACAAGGTTTTTGGCTTAGGCTACTCCAAAATTGTGTTTACCATCAGTTGACACAACAAAACCCAAAAAGGTAACAGAAGTAGTGAAGAAAGAACACTTCTTCCTATTAACGAATAGGCACTCCGTCTTCAACACATCAGAAACTGCACGAAGGTGATCAAACTGAGATGCCCAGTCGGACTGTAGATGAGGATATCATCAAAGTAGACCACTCCAAACTTCCCCATGAAAGGCCGTAACACCTGATGCATAAACCTCATAAAAGTGCTGGGCATACTGGATAGTCCAAAAGGCATGACTATCCACTCATACAAATCATTCTACGTTTTAAACGCCGTCTTCCGGTCAATTTTTGAGAAAACCCTAGAAATGGACAACTGATCCAACATATCATCCAAGTGGGGAATCAGAAACCTGTATTTCACTGTAATCCCGTTGATCACTCTGCTATCAACACACATACGCCAAGAACCATCCTTCTTTGGCAATAGTAGAGCAGGAACTGCACATGGGCTCATGCTCTTACGAATGTATCCTCTCTCCAACAACTCCACCACTTGTTGCTGCAATTCCTCAGCTTCATTGGGATTGAGGCGATAAGCCGGTTGATTAGGCAAACTTGACCCTGGAACAAGGTCAATCTGATGTTGAATATCCCTCATAGGCGGCAACCCGGGAGGAGATCTTCAGGCATCAAATCAGAGAACTCCGTTAGCATCTGCTGTACTTTTGCTGGTAAATCTGGTTTCTTGTCTGTTGTATTAGTCTCACGAGACAGTAATCTCTCCCAAAAACCTGGACATAAGTTGGCATTTTTAGCTACCGGGACAAGAGTGATTTCTTCTCTACGTGGCCCCAACACAACCCTCTTTCCTTTGATGCTAAGGGAATAAGTATTTTTCCACCGATCATGAACAACACTGCGATCATACTGCCAGGTCGTCCCAACAATATGTGACAAGCATCCATTGATACAACATCACACCAAGCATTGTCAAAATATTTTCTACCAATCGAAAAAGATACTAGGCATCGCTTTTCGACTGATACTGCACTGCCTAAAACTCAACCACGACAATTTATATGACCTGGGATACCGATCTGTCTTCAATTGTAATTTCTGGACAGCTTCTTCAGACACTACATTTTCACGGCTTCCACTATCAATGATCAGTTTGCAGACCTTATCCGCTACCGTGCAGGTTCTGTGAAAGATGTTGGTTCTCAACCAATCATCCCCTGAGTCACCTTTGGGGAATAATAGACTCTTGCGCAAGACTAGAGTCTCATGACCGTCCCCATACAGCATACATTCCTCTTCATCATCGTCATATACGTTTTCCAACCTCCACAGTGTCGTCTACAACTTCTTTATCAATTATGAGATTTTTACATGTCAGTTAGCTGGTTTCCTGGAATCAGTTGCTCGATGCCCCTGTTCACTACACCTGAAGCATCTAATACCTGAACCAGGAGTATCCCGCAGTGGCTGTTGAGTAGGACGAGGTGCTTGAGGGCGAATTAGTTGACTACCTTCGCTTCTGGTCACTGGTCTCCTATTCTGCTGCTTCTCTACAACAAGTGCACGTGGTATGCTTCAGAAACAGTCCACATTGAGTAAAGGCTGAGGACATCCTGTATGGACTGTCGCAACCCTCCCAAATACCTTTCCACCATCTGTTCTTCCGTTTCAGATAGATCATTCTGAGCCACCAATTGATAGAACTCCTCTATATAGTCATTAACTGATCTTGTGCCTTGTCTCAGAGAATGAAGCCGTTGAAACAGAGTTTGAGTATAGCCGAAAGGAAGCAAGTGACCTTTCATCTTCTTCTTCATTTTTCCCAATATGTGATTTTGGCTTTATCCTGTCTACTGCGTGAACGTCTCAACGCTCCCACCATGCAGATTCTCTTTCCTTAAATTAGATGGCAACTAATCTTACTTTAATGTGATCTAGAACCTCCTTATACTCAAAGATACGTTCCACTTCATTCAGCCAATCAACAAAACCTTCAACGTATAACGTGCCAGAAAACTCCACCCGAAAGCCGAAATCTACATGACGATCTTCTCGACCACAACGCTCCCAGACTCGAGCAGGGTTGTGATACGATTTTCATAATTGGTATCGGACTCGTGACCAGGGTTGCACCGCCAGACGCTGAGTTAACTCTGCAAGTTGCCTTTGTAAGTCTTCAATCATCACATCTTGAACGTTATAATCACGGTGTGGAACTTCCTCATTCAGAACCTGCCGTCTATGACCACGACCACCAACCATGATTGACTGATGAAATCTAGCCCAAGAAGATGCTGATACTCTGATACCAACTGACGCCAGGCAGAAAAGTGATTATTCTGCAGGCTGAAACCAATAGACAATAACAAAGAAGAACGCAAGAGAATAATACTAAGAAAAATGAGAAAATATTTATTATTCAACAACTGGACGAAAATAACCCACAAGCTGGGTTAAATAGTTATAAAAATAATAATTTTCAAAATTTACCAAAAATAGCAAAATCCTATTATTCATACCAAAAGGAAATACGTAATGACGAAAATAATATCCCAAAAATCTAGCTTAATTTGAGATCGTAATCTATGTCAAAAATGAAATTGAAATATTACTAAAAATGACAAAAAATAATTTAAATTGATGATTCAGAAGGGAAAATAGTTGAATTTGGGCTCGAAACTGATGTACACCGAGCATAACTCGGTGACCACGATGTGCACGCCGAAAAGAGCTTTCCAAATTGGGATCATGGGCGTGATTCTGACAACCGTAGCCAAAGTTATGGCCAAAATACCGAAACGTTTCCAAAAAGGCCCCAATTAGGAAAGGTCGATGATTATTTGCAAATTTTGCGCTGATCCGCCAACTCATGGTATCTCACCGCCATTAACGTACTATCAGACAGCTCGACCTCGTCTGACTCGAATCGTCCTGCATCAATTATCTTATGCTATATCTTTATCTATCTCATATTTTATACGATCTTGATTGATTACCGATCATCTGTTTCTACTTGGGTTTTCTTGACCTTAATCCTTGGTGAGTACATGAAACGAGTATGATATATGTTTTAGATCCAAGACACGAGTTAAATAAGGTTTGTGATTCCAATTTTATTTGGTTCCTTTAATTATGCAAGTATAAACTTTGTGTTATTTGCATGCAGGTTCATTAGGTATTGATAGGGCTGCACAAAAAAATCGCGAAACCGCAAACCGAACCGAAGTCGTTGGTTTAGGTCCACGTGGACCCGTGGTTTTTTTTCTCCAAACCGAACCAAACCGTTTCAAAATGGTTTGGTTTAGGTTTCAAATTTTAAAAACCGCAAAAAACCAAACCGAACCGCACTTTTTTTAATTAATTTTTTTTTAAATTAGAAATTCTCAAATCAGATTTTTTTTATTATTTTAGTAATATGAGACTTCCAGGTTCCAAGTTCCAACCAGGGACAGACTGTACTTTGGCCCACATCATTTTAATATTTTATCTTTTTGGATTATTGGGCTTTTGATTCACAAAGACACAAACCGTCAAAACCTATCAGTTATCACCAATCCATACAAACTACAAATTACAAACCATAGCATCTCTCTCATCCTTCAGCCTCTCTGTGGTGCGACTTCACCCGCCTCTTCAACTCTCACTCGCGTCTCTTGCCGCCTTTCACCATCAACCACCGGTGCCTCTCAGCCTCTCACTCTTGTCTTTCTCCTCCCAAGACCCAAATCCAAATATTTCTGTAAGGACTTACTTTTTGCTTTCTTTTTCTTTGTTATTTTGAATTTTTGTTGGTTTCATATCTTTTCTTATTTTTTGTTTATATGTGTTGGTCATAGATTGTTAACTGAAATATTTAGATTAAAATGATATAAACTTTTATTTTGATTAAAGGAATTTCATTAACCGATATTCATTTCTTTAGACGTTCCTTTTTCTCTGTTGATGCTCTAGTTGTGCCAGGCTGTAGCTTGTTTTCTAATTATCATTCATCTGCTGATTTTGATGATGAACCTGAAGATAGTTTTTCCATCGTGTAGAGCAGTTTGTTTTTCACCAAATTAAGTAGCAATCATACTGCTTTACTTGACTTGGCTTTCCCTGTAAGGAGCTCTCTTTCATGACTGTCATGTTTTGAAATTATACATCCTGCTATGTGGTTTTTGCATTACAGTACAAAGCAAGTTTTATCATATGTATTATGTCATATATTATATAATATATGTGCCACAGCATTGACCTTGCTAAATGATTGGTCCTGTGATACATTTCACGTTTAATTGGAAGAATTTCTATTATTAAAAGTTGAAGTTATGTATTAAGATTTTAATGCTAATATGATATGATTGGTTGCTTGAAATTTGGATTTAATAATTGCTAAATTTTGGTTTGATGTATTTTTAATTTGCTAGTTATTTAAATAGGATTACGTGTGTTTTTAATGATCTTAAGAGAAAGGGGTTTCTTTTTTTAGATATGGATCCAATTTCAGAAGAAGCCGACGATGCGATTCCATTAGAGGATGAACCCGAAGATATGAAAATGGATGCAAAAAGCAGAAAGGGAAACCAAAGGTCCGAGGTGTGGAATCATTTTAAAATGAAAGGAGATGAAAAGGCAGAATGTAAGTTGGGGCCATGTTGAAAAGTTTAATCAATTGTTGTTCATTGCTACATAGGGATGGCAACGGAGCGGGGCGGGGGCGGGCCTCCCCGTCCCCCGCCCCGTTAAGAAATTTCATCCCCATCCCCGCCCCGTTCCCCGTTTAAGGCGGGGCGGGGCGGGGCGGGAGATTTCCCCGTTTATTCCCCGTTTAATTTTTTTTTTTTTTTAAGTTTTTGATATTTTTTTTTTATCGCCCATATTCATTATATTTAGACAAATAATTTTAGTTGTTATTTTTCTATTAGAACTAATGAAATTTTCATTCAAAGTATTGAAAATTTTCATTCAAAGTATTGAATTCAAAAAAAAAAAAAAAAAAAAATTTTTTTTTTTTAAACGGGGCGGGGCGGGGCGGGGGCCCTAATACCCGTCCCCGCCTCGGGGAAAAACTCCCCGCCCCGTCCCCGCCCCGTTACCAGTTTAAGCGGGTTTTTCCCTCCCCGTTCGGGGCGGGTCCCCGCGGGTATCAGGTTTGTCGGGTTTTTTTGCCATCCCTATTGCTACAATTCTTGACCCAAGATGCAAGTTGGAACTTCTTAAAGTCAGTTTTGAACTTATTTATGATGTAGAAATTACAAAAATGTTGTTAAAAAGAGTTGAAGAGACACTCCACAGGTTGTATGCATGCTATGAAGAAATGGCGACTCCAATCACTCCACCATCAGCTTCATCAAAGGAGGCTACCAAAAATAGTAGTCAAAGTCCTTCACAACCTGCTTTCAGTCTTTCTAAACAGATTCCTTCTATTTTCAAAGCTAAACTTATGCAAAATATGCAATCTGCGAAGAATGATTTGGTTGATTATTTGTCTGATCGTTGTGAAGATTTGACCGATCCCAAGTTTGATGTATTAGTTTGGTGGAAATTGAATGGGCACAAGTACAAAATTATCTCCCAAATTGCCAAAGATGTATTAGCAATTCAAATATCCACGGTTGCTTCGGAGTCGGCATTTTCAACGAGTGGTCGGATTCTTGATTCCTTTAGGAGTTCATTAAGTTCAAAGATGGTTGAGGCCTTAATATGCACGAAGAATTGGTTGCATAGCAGCAAGGATCCTATAGTGCTTCGTCAATATTTAGATGAAGTAGAGGCATTAGATGACTCGGAGAAAGCTGTAGAAGGTGACATTTATTTCTATAATCAATTTTTGATATTTCTAGCTATATTGCTTTTTAATTGCTTGTTAATATCATTAATAAGGACTAATGAATATTTTGATATTTGCATATTATGCAGAGGCCGAGTCATGTGTTACAACAGGGGATATTGATCCAATTATTGTCAAATGAGAGGTTAGAACGTAATTTTTATACTCTTGTAAAAGTTATTGGCATGTTGCTAAATGCTAACTTGCCATTATCTTTTTGTGTTTTGAATTCTAGACAAATATGAAAGTAATTTAACATTTAACATTATTGGTTGTCGTTTAAACGTATATGTTAACTTGTTTTAAATATATTATTATAATGTCGATATGTAAACCGCGGATTAAAACTGAACCAAATCGCAAATTATGGTTTGGTTTGAAAAATAAAATGGTTTGGTTTGGTTTGGAATTTTTCCAAACCGCATGAAATGGTTTGAGTTGAAAATATGATGCAAACCGTCCAAACCGAACCGTGTTCACCCCTAGGTATTGAGTTTTGATATCCAATAAATTCAGACAATAATGTTAAATCGCTGTTGGAATAATTATATTGACATTATAGTGATTGGCTCAACTCGAAAATAACTAGGGCCATTGGAAGCAGCTTAAATAATTAAGGTTGCTCATGGCCTAACTCACTTGAGGATAACCCTTTGTGTTGGCTCATTTGTATTAAGTCTTGGTCTTTGCTTGTTGGCCCATTTATTGGAATATTCTTGGCCTAACTTAATTGTGACCTAGCCTAATCTTATATATCCATTTGTTTTCTCCTGTAGTCGTGTGTGCGCAATAGAGTGAACGAAAGAATGAGGGAGTCGTTCTTGGTTCATTTGTTCAATCATTGCTTCCTTCTTCTCCTCCTCCTCCTCCTCCTCCTCTCTATATTGCTATCACCATCTTAATCATTTGTGGGTTAGTATAAAGCAACAATCGAAGTGGAGTTTGACTGTGGGTTAAGCCTCATAGTAGTTGGTGTTCAATTGTGTTGGTTTGACTGAGCCATATTTCACAAGATTGAAGAGTATTCTGCCTAAATCAATTCAATACTAGTACTTCACTTCAGATAAATAATGAATAAATCAACTTGATAATCCAAGTACTTAAACTTGTACGAAGCAGAGATCAACTTAATTGGTTTGATTCAGATTATTGAAAAAACTTAACCAAAGTCAATTGGCTTCGAACGAAGTTGAAGTATTTATAAGCTCACATTGTCATTGTTGAGGGCAAATCTTTTTTATGCCCACACAAAAAGGACTCGTATAGATTTGTAATATTCAATTGATAATAATTTTTAAATTCTCAAATATTTCACTTTAAATTTGTAATTTGCTAGGAAAAAACTACATCATTGTCGTGACATATCACCGACCGAAGTTTATTTTGGCAAACGTTAAAAAACATTTGATGTTTGTCCGCTTCTCTAACTTGTCGAATTAAAACTGTTAGTGAACTTGCTAACAACGATATTTCGGTAAGTGAAAGTGACAAAGTGACTTACCGATCGAACACGATAAAGAGGAGAATTATAACCATTAGTATAAAGCAAATCTTCCAGATTTTCGAAGATTCTTAATGAATTTTTGTCTCTTGATACTGACTTATTTTCTTGATGGAGCATGTAAGGGTCAAATTGAGTTCGTACGTAAAAATAGACTTGTTTTTATCCTTTAATTTAGACTTTAGATAAAATTAAAGTAACCTACTTGCTCGGTCTCGGAAAAAATGAATCCACCCAATTTAATGGGCCTCGGATGATTTCAACGAGGACCCTCGGGTAGATTTTAAAATTATATCACAACTCCTTTGATTGGGGTTGCCGGTTCAGCTTGATACCTGCTAATCAAGAGGATAGGTTTCTACTACAAGCCTCGTCTCGACCAAAATTGATATTTGTCAAATAACAATATAATCTTGTTGTTAGAGGTGTCAAGACGGACGGGCCGGCCATGACCCGTAAAAATCGGCCTGTGAAAACCGGGACCGCGGGCCGACCCGTGACCCGTGCGGGCGGTTCACGGGTCAAGGAGGTGTAACCCGCGGGTTTCGCGGGTTGCATCCCCACGGGCCGCGGTTAACCCGAGGCCCGTAAAAAAAATTGAAAAAAAAAAAAACAAAAATTAAAAAAAAGGTGGAGATTATTTTTACAATTATTTTTACAATACCCTCTCATTAGTTATTATACATTTATACTTCATAGTTCATACTTGTTACTACCTTACTACAATTACAATTATTCAATTGCAAATATCATCATCATCTTGATTATATTTCTTTCTTCTCGGTTCTCATTAATCACTACTAAATTTTTTAATCCTACTATATTATGGATTCTCGCGATTCTTTTTCTCAAAATCCTATTTTCAATAATAGTTGCTCTCCAATAAATTTAAAAGATGATAATGTTGTAGAAGTTTGCAAAATTATAAATAATTCATGTAACATTAAATTTGAATTCTATGTAAAAATTTCTTGATATAATTATGAATTTATCATTTTGTTCAATTCTTAGTTTACATTTAATAAAAAAATATATTTTTGCTATAAATATGAAAAATTCTATATTTTTATAATTTTATTTATACAATCATACGGGCCAAAATCGGAACGAACCGCGACCCGTGACCCACATGGGCTCGACCCGGATGGGTCAGCGGGCGGGCCTGGGTTGTAGTCCAAAATTGTGGGTCGACCCGTAACCGGCCCGAAACCCGCAGAGGGCGGGCTTTTTTTCACGCGGGCCGTTACCGGGCTCACATGTTGGCGGGCCGACCCGGCCCGGACAACCCGGATTGACACCTCTACTTGTTGTGAAGGCAAGCATTTGCTAAGGTTTCTTAGTTTCCAACTGAAGTTATATAATTCCTTAATGAATTAATGGAGGCGGGCCCATTAGGTCCATGATTCCTTCATTGGATTGTCAAACCAATTAGGGTCCGTTTGATTGAAAATGTGGAAAATGGGTTGAAAGAAAATGTTTTACAGAGAATTAAATTGTCTAGAAATTATTTTATTGAAAATTGTAACAATTGTGTTTGATTGGTATTATTTTTCACATGGAAAATGTTGAAAATTTGGTTCCGTTTGGCTTTAGTTTTTATGAAAATTGTCCATTAAAGTGATAATTTTTTCGATCACTGGGTCTAGAATTTGTTCCAATTGCTAAAAAAATTTTGGAAAAAAAAATATCATACCGACTACCATTCGTTTGACTTTGTTTTGTATGGAAATTGTCAATAAAAGTGATAAATTTTTTTACCATTGTATCTATAATTTTTTCCAATTAAAAAAAAAAACCTAAAAAATTGAAACCAACCAAAACAACAAGAATACATTTTCCTCAAAAAGTTGAAAAATAAGGAAATGTCTATCAAATATGTGCAGAAGTTAGAAAATGAAAATGGAAAATCATGTCTATCAAACAGGTCTTAGAGTTGGCTTGAGCACAATAAAGGAAGCAAGTTCCACTTGGGACATTAGGTTGGCTCCCCTATTGAGGCTTCACAAAATTCTTCAATAAGTTAATGGAGGCAAGTCTCACATAGGCCCCGTTTGATAGTCATGATTTTCCAACTTTTCCACCTGTTTTATAACAAAATTTTCCCCAGAATTTTTTTTCCACATTTCAACATTTTCCAGCTTTTGGAGGAAAACATTTTCTTGTTGTTTTGGTTGGAATTGATTTTCCAGGTTCTTAGGCGTTTTTTTTTTACAATTGGAAAAAATTCTAGATACAATGATTAAAAAAAATTCATTTTTATTGACAATTTCATGCAAAACAAAGTCAAACGACTGGTATTCGGTATGGTAATTGTTTTTTCAATTTATTATTTTTTTTTTACACAATTGGAACAAATTCTAGACCTAATGGTAGAAAAAATTATCACTTTAATAGACAATTTTCATAAAAAATGAAGTCAAACGGAGACCAAACTTTCAACATTTTTCAAGTGGAAAATTATACCAATCAAACACAATTAATTACAATTCTCAATAAAATAATTTTTAGGTAATTCAATTCCCTATAAAACATTTTTTTTTCATCAATTTTCCACCTTTACAATTAAACGGACCCTTAGTATATTAGCTTGGCTCCTTCATTGGGTTATCAAATTAAATATTGGCTTGTGCAAGTCAAATAAGGCAAGTCCATCTTAGGATATTAGTTTGGCTCCCCTTTTGAGGCTTTTGAATCGAGTAAATTTGGCTTATACAAGTGATAAGTGTAATTTTTACACTTATTTGGGATCTAAAATAACTACATTTGTTAGTTCTTTTGACAAAATATATTCTAAATTTTTGCATTTTAATTTATATAGGTAAAACTCAATGGTTGGACGAGGAATGGAAAGAAAGAAGCGAAAAATGGTGAAAATTGCACAATTTAAAGTTTGAGGATCAAATTGCAAATTCAATAGTTGATTTGGACCACAAGATGATACTTTGAAGATGTTTAGGAGACAATTGGGTGAAATTAGAACTCAAAAAGGAATGGAATTTATCACAATCAATATCCAATCGCACAAGTTATATTCCAGATTTTTAGTCGAAAATTGAGACCCATTTTTGGTACCGTAAACGTCCGAATTGAGAAATTTATATTTCTACCAAAGTTATCTTTCTACAGCACTTTGAATAGCATCAATCGGATATCAGACGAGAAAGTTATGGCCAAAATACTGACCGCTGTGCAGAGACAAAAAATCTGCGCGCGAATGCAACTTTCCTTATCCGATTAGAATTCTTTTGGAAGTCAATTTGAACGTTATGTTCTACCAATTTTCGACTACTACAAATAGAGGACAACAGAATATATATTGGGAGAGGGGATGCACATATTATAAGCCATTATTCATCAATTATTATCATCAAAGGAGGAGAATTCATAGTTTTTGTGAGAGAATTGATGGAGATTTGCAAGAATTCATTCAAGTGGAGGTTCAAACCTAATTTTTGAGCAAAGAAGAGAATGCGCAACTGGAGATTCATCAAGAAACCATTGAAGAGATTTAAGATTTCAAGATTTGTCTTCACGTTCTCAATTTATCAATAATCCGGGTTATGTCTTTTCACTTATATATGATTTCTTGTAATTTCAATATGTTAGGCTAGATTTTTACATTGCTAAAGATATAGATGAACCCTCGTTTTGAAACTTTTAGTATTAATTAATTATTTTGACGTTAATTCGTTTGAATGCGTGGATATTTATTATGGTTTAGTTTGCTTTTCAATTAATTGGCCACTAATTGAATTGTTTGTGAATTTTATTATCATCGAGAGAGATAATAGAATCGTTAGCACATAGTAACAAATATTGTGAGGTTCGACAGAAGATAGAGATATACTTCTATACTTTGCATGGTTCATAAAGATGTTCTAGTTCGTTAATGCGTTTATCATGTTCGTATTTTTCATCGAGAGATAGGAAGGTCGCATGAGGGGAATAGATTTAATTGCTATCGAGAGAGGCTTTTAAATAAATTTGGAACTTTGACCAACTCGTATGATAACAACTTGTCAATTTAATTGTTATACTAATAGTGGATTAACAAGGGGGATTCTAGATCTTAGCAATGCATCTCAATAATTTGATAAACTTTTACTTTAATTTATATTACGTGATAAATTAGATATAGAATTATTATAAATTATTATTGCTATTCGATTAAAGGTATTATTAACTTTAACTCGATCAAACACGTAGTCCTCGTGGGTTCGACACTTTACACACTACTATATTACTTGATCACGACCCCATTCACTTGAGGAAAATCAAACGATCAAGTTTTTGGCGCCGTTGCCGGGGACTACTGTTTTTGTTAGTTTAGTTAATTTTAACTTTAACCTGAATTTTACTGTTTTTCTTTAGTTTAATTTTTTTTAAAAGCAAATTTTATTATCGTGTTTTCCTACTTGTTTTTTCCAGAACGTGTATGCGAAGTTCGAGAACCGGTGATCTTGCTCAATTTGATTCGGAGATCGAACGAACATTCAACATTCGAAAAAGACAACAGTTGGAAGCACACCAAAAACAAAAAGAGAAAGATATGGCAGAAGAAAATCCGAATCAAATAGCCATCGGGGCTAATCTCAGAGTAGAGCAACCACAGGAAGTTGCAGCTAATGAAAATACAAGGCTAATGGGTGAGTACATGGTCCCACCGGTCGTGGAAAGCCAATCCAGCATAGTATATCCGGCGTTTGGCCAGACAAACTTCTACCTGAGGACGGACATGATCAACATGTTCCAGAATGCATTACAATTCTTTGGGAGACTTACTGAAAATCCCAATGCACATATCTCAAGATTTTTGGACATGTGTGCTACCATCGAATATCCTGGTGTTTCAAGCGAAGCAATCAGGATGAGGCTCTTCCCATACACTTTGAGAGATTCAGCTAGGGAATGGTTGGACACATTTCCTCCTCAAAGCATCACCAGTTGGAACGACCTAAGTCAGAAATTCCTGAACAAATACTTCCCACCAAAACGGATTGCCAGATTGAGGGATGAAATCACTACATTTTCTCAACTTGACTCGGAGTGCTACTATGAGGCTTGGGAAAGATACAAGGGATTGCTCCGTCAGTGCCCACAACATGGACTGCAAAAATGGCTCCAAGTGCAATATTTCTACATTAGACTAAATCCGACAAGCAGAGCTAACGTTGACTCCGCTTGCGATGGATCAATTACGAAGAGATCAGCGGATCAAGTCTATCAAATCATGGAGGACTTGGCATTCACCAGTGCACTGTGGCCAACAGAGAGAAAATGTGTGCAGAAAGCAGCTGGGATACATGACGTGGATCAATTAACAGCCATCTCAGCGCAACTGGCAACTCTAGCTCGGAAAGTGGAACAGCTGAATGTAACTCAGACAGTGGGACCAAAATGCAAGCATTATGGAGGGAACCATGAGAGCGTAGATTGTACCGTGGGTAGTCCATTCGTCCAATCAGTGGAAGATGTTAACTACACACAAAACTTCCAGAGGCAGCAAAATAATCCATACTCAAATACATACAATCCAGGGTGGAGAAATCATCCCAATCTTGCATGGAACAATAATCAGGAGGCTCAGACTGCACCACCAGGTTTCCAGCAACCTGAGAAAAAATCTTCATTAGAAGAACTTGTGACTAAATTGGCTGAGATATCTACTCAACACATGCAAAGAACAGACAAAACCTTGCAAGTTCAGGGAGCTGCCATAAAAAATTTGGAAAATCAGATGAGACAAATAGCAAAAGCACTTTCAGAGAGACCACCAAGAGCACTACCTAGTAACACTGAGATAAATCCCAAACAACAGGCAATGGCAGTAAAGATTGTGGAGAAGGAACAAATTGAGGCAATAACTACCCGCAGTAGAGTTCAACTGCCAGAGATTAATGTAAAGAGACCAGCTACTACACAAGAGAAAGTATCTACCACAGTTGAGGAAAAATTGGAAGAGTCCGATCAGAACGAGGCACAAGAAAGAGTATCAGATGATCTAAAGGTTAAGGCAACCACTCCTATTAAACCATATGTGCCTCCCATCCCATTTTCCCAGAGATTGCAAAAGAGGAAGGTAGAATAACAGTTTGCAAAGTTTTTGGATATCTTCAGGAAGCTTCATGTCAATATTCCACTGATTGAAGCTATATCTCAAATACCAAACTATGCAAAGTTTCTGAAGCAGATCCTATCAAAAAAGAGAAAGCTTATAGATTTCGAGACCATCAAGTTAAATGAGGAGTGTAGTGCCATCTTGCAGAACAAATTACCTCCTAAACTACATGATCCAGGGAGTCTCAAAATCCCTTGTTCAATAGGAAGTGATTCTAATTTTAATTTTTTTATGTGATTCAGGAGCAAGTATAAACCTAATGCCCTTTTCTGTCTATAGGAATTTAGGTTTGGAAGAACTGAAGAATATATCTATCTCTCTTCAACTGGCGGACAGATCAATCAAATACCCGCGAGGAGTGGTTTAAAATGTGCTCATTAAAGTGGGCAAGTTCATATTCCTAGTTGATTTTGTTGTCCTAGATATAGAGGAGCCATGGGAGGCAGCATCACTTATCCTGGGCAGATCATTCCTATCAACAAGCAGAGCTATCATGGACTTTGAAAATGGCGAACTAACATTGAGAGTTGATGATAAGCAAGAGAAGTTCAAGATTTACACCAATGTCGAGAATCCATTACATGAAGAGCTTAGTAAAAAGGCTAAAGAGGAGTGCAAGTACATTTGTGAAGAGGTGCAACAAGACTCGAGGGAGACCAAGCCTAAACTCCTAGGAAGCCTTAGTCGAAAGGAAAACAAAGTGTTCAAAGTCTGGAAGGCAAAAAGAGAATGTAAAGCTGGAAATTGCAAGGAGTGTAAGGCTGCAAGAATCCAACGTGAACCACTATGATCCTTCCCTCCATACAATCCAGCTAAAGACTATAAATTCAGCGTTTATTGGGAGGCAACCCAATTTTCTAATCCTTTTATTTATTTTGTTTTTCGTATTTCATTGCACATAGTTTTATTCTTGATTAATAGGTTTCATTAGTTATATGCATGTTCAAATTTATAGGGTATCATCATCATACCATGTTTTTCTTTAGGCTTTGAATTTATTGTTGGTTGTATCCATTGTTTGGGCTAAGTAACACATGTTCTAGGTTATTTAATCTTTATTATTTGATTTGATCTATATGTGCAGGAACTTGACGTCGCAGAATATTCAAATCAACATAGACCAAGGGAAAATCATAATAGAAAAGATTGTCTAGCCGTCACACATCATACCTCATACATTTAACAGCAAAATTCGGGGAGTACCTTCTTCCTTTTCTTCCCCATCCCCTTATATTCTTATTTATGTTTTATGACATTATGGACAATGTCGGTTTTAAGTTTAGGGGTGGGAAAAACTTTGAGTTTTCACTTTTCGTGTGTTTTTTAGTGTTTGTGTTTTTGTTTTTCATTATTACGTTAGTATTTAATAGAAAAAATTAAAAAAATTGAAAATGTTCAACACAAATAAGAATATACATATTTTCTTGTTTTAGGTTGTGTGCTTGTGTGGGTTAGATAGTTTGGCCGACAATGATGATTGAAATTGAGATTTGGTGTTGATTTATGAACTGTGAATATATTGCGTGCTAGACTAATTGATGCTTAACCTTGCAAAACTCGATATTATACGAGCACTTGAATTAAGTTGGACATTGTGATGCTACGGGTTGATTCATATAATTGATAGGTTGATATAGTTTGACATAGATACTTTACCCAAATCATGCTAAATTACCTATCCTTAGACCAAATTTAGCATAGTTTGGGGGTGATTTTGCTGTTGTAAGAAGATACGGATATGGATAGGGATTCCATGTGCGAAAACTTTTGTGTGGATCGTCTTAGATTAACGAGATAAAATTTGGCGAAAATCTTAAATTGGAGGTCGGTTTGCTTGAATAGGTGTTTGATAAGGGACATTGCACTGATCAAGGCCTAAATTTTTATATGTGAATATTTTCTTCGAAGCCTTTTTGACTTGGGTTATTAAGCCTGTAAGGGTGTTTAAAACCTGGTGCCCTAAAGTCATCTGACTAGGGAGTTATCGGCTTAAAGCCTGTTACATGGGCCATTTAGAAAGTTTAATGGAGAGAATATGAAAAAAAAAAGGAAAAAAAATACATTTAAAAAAAAAAAAAGAAAGTGCATGAAATAGAAAAAATAAATAGAGCACTAAATGCCTTGATCAAGCTCCAAACACTTGTTTGAGGGAATTTGACTTCTGATGAAGGATAATTAGCCTAATTGAGTCTTGGATGTCGAAGCAATCAAAGAATTGGAGAATCCTTGTTTATTGATGTGTTGACTTGCAATTGGTAAAGTCCACCCGAACTAGAGATGGTGAGGATAGTGATTAAAAATTCAACCTTAGATTACACACTGTGAAAAGAGTGAAAAAGAACAAGTTTTGGGGTGTGTGAATCATACGAGAGATGAAAGGATATATTTGACCACAAAGGGTCGGGAATTGAAGCAACTTTTAAAGTCACGATGTCTACTTCGTTCTTTACACACACACGTCGATTTTGCATTGGAAGAGTAAATATCAGTTTGGTAGTGTGATTTTGAAGCGGTTTATAAATTTAATACTGTGATTTCAAATAATGAGATAAAGAGTTAGATTGTATAATCAAATACTTTTGTATGCTTGTGTGATTGTTATTTTTTAGATTATAATTTTGTTTGGGGACAAACAATTGTTTAAGTTTGGGGGTATTTGATAAGTGTAATTTTTACACTTATTTGGGACCTAAAATAACTACATTTGTTAGTTCTTTTGACAAAATATATTCTAAATTTTTGCATTTTAATTTATATAGATAAAACTCAATGGTTGGACGAGGAATGGAAAGAAAGAAGCGAAAAATGGTGAAAATTGCACAATTTAAAGTTTGAGGATCAAATTACAAATTCAATAGTTGATTTGGACCACAAGATGATACTTTGAAGATGTTTAGGAAACAATTGGGTGGAATTAGAACTTAAAAAGGAATGAAATTTATCACAATCAATATCCAATCGCACAAGTTATATTCCAGATTTTTAGTCAAAAATTGAGACCCATTTTTGGTACCGTAAACGTCCGAATTGAGAAATTTATATTTCTACCAAAGTTGTAGACCTTTAAGTTATCTTTCTACAACACTTTGAATCTCTTCAATCGGATATCAGACGAGAAAGTTATGGCCAAAATACTGACCACTGTGCAGAGACAAAAAATCTGCGCGCGAATGTAACTTTCCTTATCCGATTAGAATTCTTTTGGAAGTCAATTTGGACGTGATTTTCTACCAATTTTCGACTACTACAAATAGAGGACAGTAGAATATATATTGGGAGAGGGGATGCACATATTATAAGCCATTATTCATCAATTATTATCATCAAATGAGGAGAATTCATAGTTTTTGTGAGAGAATTGATGGAGATTTGCAAGAATTCATTCAAGTGGAGGTTCAAACCTAATTTTTGAGCAAGAAGAGAATGAGCAACTAGAGATTCATCAAGAAACCATTGAAGAGATTTAAGATTTAAAGATTTGTCTTCACGTTCTCAATTTATCAATAATCCGGGTTATGTCTTTTCACTTATATATGATTTCTTGTAATTTCAATATGTTAGGCTAGATTTTTACATTGCTAAAGATATAGATGAACCCTCGTTTTGAAACTTTTAGTATTAATTAATTATTTTGACGTTAATTCGTTTGAATGCGTGGATATTTATTATGGTTTAGTTTGCTTTTCAATTAATTGGCCACTAATTGAGGCTCTTTTATTGCGAACAATAAATAGAAGACCAAGTCCCACTCGGGAAAAATATCTTGGCTCTTTTATTGAGGCTTATAGAATCAACATCTTGCATAACGAGACTTCTAAAAAGGGAAGAATAAATAGAACAATCATCTAGTATAAGTTAAAAGTAACAAGTCTTACTTGGGATATTAGCTTGGCTCTCTTATCGAAAAATAACATTTATATATCTTGACGAGGTATCTCAAGAAGAGTAATAAATTGAACAATCATCTCGTGTTAGTTAAAAGAGACAAGTCCCGCTTAGGATATTAGCTTGGTCCCTGATGGTGAAAAATAATAATCTTGCGTAGTGAGATATCTTATGAAGTGAGGAATAAAAAAATAACCATCTTATGCGACAAGGTATCTCATGGAGTAAGGAATTAGAAAAATCATATTTCATGACTAGGCTTCTCAAAAAGCAAGAAATATGCATATGGCATGATGGAGAATAAACAATAAAAAATCTCCGAGCTAGTCTCGATGGGAGAGGACTTATGGTTCCACCTTCAATAATTGGAGACCTTATAAACTTGACTTGGGACGAGGAGTTGCATCTTGCCTTATAAAAGGAAAAAATATGAGTTGGAGGTTGTCTCGAACAATTGGAGGCTTCTAAGTTAGCCTTAGAGGGATAAGGGTTTAAAGCGTGCCCCAACAATAAATTGCGAGCTAATGACTTGCCTTGAACAAATAGAGGACTTAAGAGCTAGCCTCGAAGGGGAGAAGTCTTATAGTTGGCCACAACAATAAGAAAGAACCTTTCACAAAGCATTCCGTTTTTCTGAGTTCACTTGTCTTTTGCCATTCCACAAATTTCGTGTAGTAATTCGGGTTGTTGATCTACCGTACCCAAAATGGCCTTCTCATATTGGGGCGTTCCGGTGACGTTCGATCGCGGTACCCCGCTGCATAAAGCACTACAATTGGTTTTTCAATGGCAAGTGCCGGTATTGCGAGCTATACTTCGAGCAAGTGGAGGCCTTAAGAGCTAACTTAGATGGGGGGTGAAGTCCTACAGCTGGCCTCAAAAATAAGAATATTGTGAGTTTTGGGGCTTGCATGGGACTTTTGGAGGTCTTACAAGCTAGCATCGAATGGATGAGGACTTAAAGCTAGCCTCAACAATGAGAAATTGAGAGCTAAAAGCGTGCCTTAGGCATTGGAGGTCTTACAAACTAGTCTCAAATGGATGAGGACTTAAAGTTTGCCTCAACAAAAGAAAAAATTATGAGCTACAGGTTCACCTTAGCCCATTGGAAGTCTTACAAGCTCTCCTCAAATGGACGAGGACTTAAAGCTTGCCTCAACAACGAAAAAATTGCGAGATATGGGTCGCCTAAGGCTATTGGAGGTCTTAGAAGTTGGCCTCAAATTGACGAGGGCTTAAAGATTGTCTCAATAATAACAAAAAATTACGAGCTAGGGCTCTCCTTCAACAATTGGAGGTCTTACAAATTGGCCTTTAATGGACGAGGGCCTAAATCTTTCTTCAAAAATTGAGAAAGTTTCCTAGAGACCCGCCTTGGGCTATTAGAGGTCTCAGAGGCTAGACTCGATGGATGAGGACTTAAAGCTTGCGTCAACAATAGCTAGAATTTACAAGTTATGGACTCTATTTGGGCTATTGGAGATCTTACAAGTTGGCCTCAAATGGAAGAGGACTTAAAGTTTTTCCCAAATATTTAGAAAGTTATGAGACTAGAAGCTTGCCTTGGGTTATTGGAGGTCTTACAACTAAGCCTCTAATGGACGAGGGCTTAAAGGTTACCTCAACAATAGTGAGAATTTTTAAGTTAAGGCTCGCCTTGGGCTATTAGCGGTCTTACAAGCTGGTCTCTAATAGACAAGGGCTTAAAGTTTGCCTAACAACAATGAGAATTTACAAGGCTAGGGGTTCACCTTGGGCTATTGAAGGTCTTACAAGCCGGCCACGAATGGAGCTTGTCCGCAATAACAAGAATTTGTGAGCTAGTGACTCACCTTGGGCTATTGTAGGTCTTATAAGCTGTCCTCGAACGGAAGATCTTAAAGCTTTCCTCAACAATAACGAGAATTTACGAGCCAGGGGCACGCCTTCAGCAATTGGAGATCTTACAAGTTGTCCTCGAATTGGGCAGGAGCCCAAAGCTTTCTTCTATAATTAAAAAGTTACAAGCTAGAAGCTCACCTTGAGTTGTAAGATAACACTGATATGAGGCCGGTGGGCCAATAAGTTTTCATTTAATTTGCAAACGTTTACACATAAAAAAGAGCTTCCAACTCGAATTACATGCAAAACAGCATGGCCTACCGACAATATATGTTCTCTTTAGCCATTGGGGCCTGTGCATTCTCATGAGACCTTCATTTAGGCGATGGTAGATGCGAAGGATGAGTTGTTGGAATCTGGAGGCTCTCTCCCTTGTAACGGTCCCCTCTATTACCTATTCATTTTCTTGGGCCATGTTACCTATTTCTTGGCATATCATCTTGTATCCTATCAAGCGCACTGATGGATCTCACGGCTGAGGCTCTACCCGAATGTGTGTAAAAAATTGGCCTCTTCATTGTCTGGGTTAATTAGGTAACTAGCTCGAGGTGGAAGAGATTGAATATTGGCATTTTCTCTCTTGCCACAACTTGACAACTCTCCTTTCTCACCTATTTTTAAACTCAACATCAGTACGATCTATTCGTAGGCCTTTCTTTTCCGAGCCTGTTCAAGAGCGACAAACCTTGAAGGTCTTTGCTCTTGCTCATAAGTGGTAGAAAGGCCCCTTTTCCCTCGTTGGACAAGTCCACAGTGGGATGAATCTCGTTGTATCCTTAAGAAACATCAACCTCTACCTCACTTTCAATGGGGCTAAGATCTTTCAATGGGGCTGAGAAGTCTCTCCTTCCTCATGCTTTGAGGACGATCAGTCTACATTTAGTGATGAGGAGTTGCATGACAATGTTTTGATATCTTAGGTACCTTACGATGGTGGTTATGTCTACCACCTCCCAATTGAGGCGTACAATAGCCCTTCCAGAGTGTTGGGCACTTTCGGCCATTGCAACTTCATTGGGTGTGGGACAGATACGATGAATAAAAATATGGATGCCGAGTTTTCTACAAGAACTTCATATTACCTTTGAAGGATAGAAAATCAAGTATTTTTAGATAGAAGAGGCTTTCAGATGCTTGACACGTGACCACATCCTGATGGTTCACTTGTCAAGTATAAATTATCAATCCATAATTGTCATAGGCCTATAGCTTCCATAGTTTGGACATACACATAAAAATTGTAATATAACAAGATGTTACTACAGAGTTGTCACATTAATGACTTTTTGCATTGTACTTTGTGTAACTTGGTTAATGCGAGTCTGGCAGCAGGTGCCCATCACCTTGGATATACACAGTAACGAATAAGCATTGCATCACCTCGACAACAATAATGACGTTGCATGACTTTTTACTAAACTCGATACCACGTGGCCTGCCTCATAGGCAAAAACGTAACATCCACCTTTATTTAATGGAAAGGTACATGCAGGGTCGGCCCTGACTATAAGTCCCGTAGGCGATCGCCTAAAGCCCCGCTTTGACGAGGAACCCAAATTATGTAAGGTTAATTGTCTGATAGAAGAAAAACAAAAATTATAATTACAAGATTCTTTAAATTAGAATTATCATGTGGAACTATTGTTATTTTTATATTCCTCTCGCACCTTAGTGCTGCCTCTGGTTTTGGAGACCCCCATGAATGAGCAGAATCCAATAGCGCTCCTAAAGACAATAAAGCAACCCTAAATCAGTGACACACGAAAGCTCGATCCTCAACTTCGGAATATTCGAAGCTACAAGTAAAGGGAGTTCGAATAGATATTGGTTGTGCTCGAATGGTTACCTTGTCGGAGCCCCCCACGTATGCTGGAAAGATTCCATTTTCTCACCATTCCATAAAAGGGACAGAACTGGAGTGGACACAGAGTTCATTATATGATTTAGCCAAGCTTCATGAATTTTGAGCTCAAACATAATTCGAAGACGATCCAGTTCCTGGACACTTTGGAACAGGGTGTACCTATCCCAGTGAGCCGGTAGACGAACAGTGGGAGTATATCTGTGGCTTACCCCTTCTTCCTTAGTTGTGCTATTGATGACCGTGAACCTATGGAAGAAGTCCAACGGTAGAATCCTTATAGAAAGGGTGAGTTACTAAATTCTGAAGAGTCGGTATCTATTTATGCCGAATTGCTCCACATATAGTTCCTCGAACCACATTTTGTAAACGAACTAGAGCCAATCTGAATTGATCTTGTAAAAGATCCACTACAGAACGTCAAGTATACCCATTCCAAATTTAAGTTCAATCAAATGATCAGCGGCTACCAATATGTCTCGTGGTAACAAAAATGTATTGTTTTGGGATAGGTCGCCAAACTACGATGAGAGTTGATCCTTTTAAAGGGCCAGTAGCATCATTTTTTTTGAATTGTTTATTAGATTAGGGATTCAAAATCGAGTTCGAGTAGAGAAGTTTCCAATGTGATTGTTCCCGAGCGAATCGAATTGGCTTGAATGAATTTTTCCGTCCTCTTAGGACTAAGATTAAAGATTTTATGTATGTACGAGACCCAAAAGGGGCTAAGTGACTCTCGAAAGTTGTCTTTTGTATCGCGTCAAGAGAAATGACATAGATAAGATCATTGCCTTCACTCAAAGCTGGGGAAGGAAAAAAAAAAAAAAGAAAGGCTACAAAGGCAAGTGAGGAAGCAAATCACATAAGAAAGAGTAGGCTCCATAAAAAGACTGAAGGCCCAGCTTCGCAGAGATACGCCTGCTAAGAAAGTGGATTCCTTTTATTATGGAATAACTTTTTATTCCTATCCTTGATTTGGAAGGAAAGAGAAAGCACCCAGCGACCCTTTTTCTTGATTCTGGTCTGGTAATCTATTCTCCTCCGATTTAGGTTCTAGATTCTATCTGTCTAAGTAAGTCGAACGAAGCCGTTAAAGGGGCGTTTGGAAAGAGCACCAAGGAGGAGGAACAATAAATCGGAGAAAGACCTTTTGAAAAAGATTATCCAAGTCTCGTGGAGCTAACTAGCAGTGACCAGGACCCGTCAAGCGAACCAGCCCAGTTGAACAAAGAAAAGTAGGCCTGTCAAGAAGACAAGCTCCACGCTCAAGCTCAAGCTGTATCTCTTTCCTTCCCAACCCTGCCCTTTTAGCTTTTAGGTAAGTAAGCTTCTTACCCAGCCCACTTTCCTAAAATCTATTTTTTTCATCGAATAACGTCCTACCTTACCACTTGAAGCGCACCCATCTCTATATATCAATGGGTTTGGTGCAAAGATTCTCTCATTATGTAGTACCAGGATCGTCATCTGTCTCAGTGCCACCGAACTCGCACTTTATCAAAGAGATTTTCAACGAAAGACCAGATTGGGTTGGCGTTCAACGACAAGTCTCTCTCTATTGTTTAAAAAAAAGGAAAGAACGAGACTGAACCCAAGAGTTCGAAATCAACTTCCAAAGCAAGGTCGGTTGGTGGGAAAATGAATGAATTTCCCAAAAATCCGGTCTCATGTCAACCCCTGACTGACCGGAGGCCTAAAAGCTCAAAAACAGAGGAAGGGTACTCCGATTGATGACCCGTGATACTCTACTCGCCCAAGAATGAACAAAGGGAGGACGGCTTTATAGGGATAGGGGGCTTTTTCTCGGGTTCAGTCTCGTTCTTTCCTTTTTTTAAACAATAGAGAGAGACAAAAACTATATAATAATAATAATAATAATAATAATAATAATAATAATAATAATAATAATAATAATAATAATAATAATAATAATAATAATAATATTCCGAAAATCAATCGAAATCACTGGCTTCAGAGTCAATGTTGGCTCACTGAATACCAACTCGAGAACTTCATGTCGTCATAAGAGTCTCAAGATATACCCCACAACGGGAGGCTTTGCTTCGGTCACGGTAAAAGTTATAGAAGAAGAGTACGCGGGCTACGGCTTAGGCAGTTGATCAGATCAGATAACCCTTCGGGCAACCAACCAAACCCTGTACATTAAATTCCATTTCGATCAACAACTTGGAGGTATGGCTGAGTTCAAATCATTATTTGCTTGGAGGTATGGCTGAGCCCGAAGATGAGCTTGTCCTCTCCAATCTTTTCTATCTATATAATAATAATGAAGGGCTTATCGGTCGACTTAGACTCAAAACATCTTTGATCAAAGGAAGCGAAGAAAACTACAGGACACTCCTGCGTATGCGGGACTACCCGAGCTAATGATAGAGGCAAGAACACTTTTCGGTCTTGCACAACTGATACCTCCTTTGCTATAGATTTGGTGAGCCCATCAGGAGTACTTTTATGCTTTTAATTAAAAAAAAATTTAGTATTAGTATGTTTACTTTTGCTTTATTATTTCATAATTTAGCTCGTGTGTTCTTGCTGTTCAACAAGATTTATATCACTTTGTTAACCGTTGCCACTTCCAACTGGGCCCCACGACTCTCCTTTTTTGACTTGTTTCTCACACTGGGACCCATACTCACTTTGCAATGATAGAAAAGAGAATTTTTATCTCACAAAAAGTGGAGACAGATAGAAGTTTAATTTTATACATTGTCCTAGGGATGTCAACGAGTCGAGTTGGCTCGGGAGCCGAAACATGAAGCTCGAGCTCGAGTCGAGTAAAAATGATCAGATAACCCTTCAGGCAACCAACCAAACCCTGTACATTAAATTCCATTCCGATCAACAACTTGGAGGTATGGCTGAGTCCAAATCATTATTTACTTGGAGGTATGGCTGAGCCCGAAGATGAGCTTGTCCTCTCCAATCTTTTCTATCTATCTAATAATAATGAAGGGCTTATCGGTCGACTTAGACTCAAAATATCTTTGATCAAAGGAAGCGAAGAAAGCTACAAGACACTCCTGCGTATGCGGGACTACCCGAGCTAATGATAGAGGCAAGAACACTTTTCGATCTTGCACAACTGATACCTCATTTGCTATAGATTTGGTGAGCCCATCAGGAGTACTTTTATGCTTTTAATAAAAAAAAATTTAGTATTAGTATGTTTACTTTTGCTTTATTATTTCATAATTTAGCTCGTGTGTTCTTGCTGTTCAACAAGATTTATATCACTTTGTTAACCGTTGCCACTTCCAACTGGGCCCCACGACTCTCCTTTTTTAACTTTTTTCTCACACTGGGACCCATACTCACTTTGCAATGATAGAAAAGAGAATTTTTATCTCACAAAAAGTGGAGACAGATAGAAGTTTAATTTTATATATTGTCCTAGGGATGTCAAAGAGTCGAGTTGGCTCGGGAGCCGAAACTTGAAGCTCGAGCTCGAGTCGAGTAAAAATGATTCAAATTTTTTTCTTACATTTAACTACACATTTTTTTCTTACAAGTAAATTCATATTGTCCTTAAAGGTGTCAATTTGACTCGCTGGTTTTGACGGCCCATGACTTGGCCCAGGAAAAGCTCGAGCCTGCGTGGCTCGTGGCTCATGCCGAGCCCCATTTAAGGCGTCGGCTCGAGCTCAAGCCAACCCATGTAGCTCGACCATGTCACGGCCCACTTTTGGCCCACAACAAGCCGAGCCTAAAAAAGTTAAATAAATAAATAAAATCTGCAAAACATTAAAAAAAAATTGAAAATGTGTAGATAAATGTAGGAAAAAATTTCGAATTTACGTGTAATATTATTTTAATGGGAGAATATGTACTTAAAAATGAATTCGGGGAAAAAAAGTTTTTAGAGAATGGAGCTCTTTAGTTTTAGCGTGCTTTAATTATGTAGGAAAATAGAATTAATGCCCCTCAAAATTCTCCAATCCCATGAACTTTTCTTATGTGAAAATTCGCATACGTACTGAATCATTGACAAATAATAAGTATGTGAGTAAAGTAACACCACATGCTTCATTCTCGTAATTATTATGTCTATCATTGACAACTATACCCACGTAGCCTGTTACATTGAAACCCGCAACCGTACGGGATCGTTGTAAAAGTAATTGAAATAGTAAGGTACGAATTTATCGTTCCTACGAGGAATAAGGTTTAAAATGTAGTTCAATAGTTAGTATTAAATTCAAATGAGTAGTGACAACAAAATAGTGATTTTGTAGTTATTTATACTACTAATTTCTACTAATAAAGTAAGTAAATTGTGGTTTTATCGAATGTGAATGCTTGTATTGGATTCATGATTCCCTCTATTTCCATCTATATCAATTAATAATCTAGTTAATTTCATATATTTTTTACAATCAATAACGCTAATATGTTAAATGCTCATTTTGAAAATACACCAACATAAGATTAACATGACTCGATCCAATTTCTAGTCTGAATTTATATGAAAATTATGAATTTAGTTTAAGTTATCTACCTGATTGCACGTGACAGATATTATTCTTAATACATATTGTTCATGTGTTGATTTTACTGCGTTCTAAACGTATTATGTGTATTCATACACTACAACAAGTAACTAGCTATTCAATTGATGGCCAAATAATTAAATAATGCAATGAGAATGCAAAATCAATTAAGAAATAACAATACATAAATTAAAGTCTTAAATTGAAATAAACAAAAATAGGGTTCCTCAATGATCCAATACAATAGAAAAACTTAACTAATCATCCTAAATATTGAATTACATAAGAAAATATGAAATAACATCACCCGGATCAAGAAAGGATAGACGAAAGTGGAGTAATCCACTTTCTTGACTGAAATCTTGAAAATGGAGGAGAAATCTTCAATAGTCTTGTGAAAATTCGCCTTTGATTGATGAATTGGCCTTGTTCTTCGCCTCTCAAATATATAGAATATATGAATTTTAGGTCTAGGAAGGTCTCTTCTTATGTTCTGGACGGATTATAGTATTTAAAGGATGTCAAAAAGATTTTATTGAATTGTTACGAAAAAAAATAAGGAAAATCGGATTTTTCCCCTTTTTACATTAAGGCTCGTGCCATAAACCTTTAAGCGGCCTCAGGTGTCTCAGAAGAGGAGGAATCGCATGCCTAAGCTTGTCCAAAGTATTTTTCAGTATTTCTATCATAATTTTCTCCCCTAGTATTCGATTGAGATGATTCAAAATTTAACTCAAAGGGCTACAATTCTTCTAGAAATACCATTTCTCCAATTCGAATGTTTGCTATGCCAAATGGTTGCAACCTAGGACTGGAAAATCGTAGCATAACTTTTTCAACTGAAAATTGATGTTTGATAATACTTTTACTATATTTCATCATTTTGACTTTTTTCTCATCCAATTGACCCCTATCACTCTTGAATTTTCATTGTGTGGTCTGACATAACTTTTTAATAATTGTACTTTAGTCCCCAAACTTTTTAATTGCTTCATTTTAGTCATTTTCCATTTTTCTTCCAATTCTTCGTCCAAACATGAGTTTTTCCTAATAAAAAAATTAAATAACAAATTAGGCACTTATCTGTCCAAAGAATAACGAAATATCATCATCTAAGACCCCGAATAAGTGTAGGAACTACACTTATCAAACCCCCAAACTTAAATATTTGTTTATCCTCAAAGAAAACTAAAACCCAACTATAGAGCAAACAGACAAACATATGAAAATATTTAGTTAGCTAACCCGGTATTTTATCTCAAAATTGAAATAATGACATTAAATCTAAGCACAACTTCAAGATCACAATACAGAAATCAAAGTCTACTTTTCCAATGCAAAGTTAACGTGTGTGTAAGAAGAATTAAGCATAGCATCATGAATTTACAAGTTATTCCATTCCCGACCCTTAATGGTCAAGTGTGTTCTTATCCTCACTCGTAAGATTCACACACCCCAAAACTTTTTCTTTTCGCTTTTTTCAAGTGTATGATTTAATGTTGAATTTTATACTATCCTCACATCTCTAGGTTAGATAAATCTCATCAATTACATTTCAGCATGTTAAAAAACGAGGATTCTCCATCAAATTTGATTGTTTCAATCTCTAGAACTCAACTAGGCTAATAATCCCTTATCAAAAGTCGAATTTCCCTAAATAAGTGTTTGAAACTTAACTAAGGCATTTGGTGCGTCTTCTATTTCATAGATCTGCTTTTTTTCTAATTTTCTATATTTTTTCTCAATTTCTTTTTTTCAATACTTTTTTTCTTTATTTACAGCATTATCTCCCTTAAACTTTTTAAATAACTCATGTAACAAATTTTAGACATATACCTTCCAAATCAGTTAATTTAGGGCAAAAGATTTTAACACCCTTACATGCTTAATAACTTGAGTTATAAAGAGTACGAAGAGAAATTTTCAAATAAAATATTTTTTGTGCCTTGGTTAGTGCAATATCCTTCATTAAACACCTATCCATGTAACCGAACTTTAACTTAAGTCCAATTTCATCAAATTGACTTTAGGTAATCCACACAAGATTTTTAATTTCACACATTGAATCCCCATTTATTTCAACATCTTCCTACAATAGTGAAATCTCCCAAATTATTCTAATTTTGGTCTAAGGATGTAAAATATAATGGTTTTGGGTTGAGCATGTATGGTCCACTATTTCAACATATCCAATTATGAAATCAACTCATTCTTACACAATGTTTAATTTAATTTATGTGCTCAATATATATCAAACTTCACATGAAAAATTAAAAATTAACTAAGCATGTAACATATTCATCGTTTATAGATCAATTCATAATTCAATATATTCATCATTTCCATCAGGCCAACTAATCCATATAAGCACACAAAAAGAAGATATTTTTGGAAGTTTTCAAATTTTTTATTTTTTTATTTTCTAATATCTAAAGCAATAAAACACACAAAACTAAAGGAAACTCATATTTTCTACCCCTAAACTTAAACTAGACACCGTCGTCAATGTCTTAAATCCTAAGTCCGCATATAAAAGGGTGGGAGAAAACAAACAAAATACCCCCCCCCCCCCCCCGCCTGATATGACGTGAAAGCCAATGGCTAGTTTTTCCATTTGTTCACGTTGTCTCCTTGGTCAATGTTGTTTTAAATGTTCCACGACTTCATGTTCATGCACAATGCAATTAGATAAAGCATTAATGCTCAAAAACCTGGAACAAGTGTTACTTAACTCAAACATCTAGTAAAACAACAAATGTCTAAAAGACCAAAGGGAAAACGAGATGAGGATGATGATTCCCTAATAATTAAATAAAAACTGATCTAAATAATACTAAGTCTAGAAAGCATAATAGATAAAAGGGATAGAAGTGTTGAGTTGCCTCCCAACAAGAGCTTGTCTAAAGTCCTTAGTTTGACTCTTGTTGTTTTTAGGCTCTTCATGGTAGCTTAAAAAGTGAATTTTCAACCCTACACTTTATACACTGATTGCACTTCATTCTTTCATATTTCATCATCTACATAATCAAGTTTCTATTGTTGTTCTTACCAATTTCACATTTATCTGGTGTGTCCTTGTACCTCTCCCAATGGTCCACTCTTTGGCAATCCTTAAAGTAGGAGGGCTGCTTGAGTGGATTTTCCATAGTGAAGCTCTGTTGTTTATCCTCAACCGTCAGGACTATCTTATTTGTATAAAAATTCATCAAGGCTCGGCTTGATGAGAAGAATGGCCTTCCCAAGTTATTGGCATATGATATGACATGCTTATCCTTGGCCATGATAAGCATGTCTTCGACTATTCCATAAGGGTGCTGCATTGATCGGTTTGCCAACTGAAGGATAGTAGATTCTGCTTTAGGATCTCCTAATCCTAGTTTCCTATAAAGAGGTAAGGGAATTAAATTAATACTCGCTCCTGAATCAATTGAACAATTTAGATCATGTAAATTTCCTATAGAGCAAGGTAAAGTGAAACTCCCTGAATCTATAAGTTTGGGAGGGATCTGTACTGAATGATTGCGCTATACTCTTTAGATAAAGCTATTGTTTCATCTTTTTAGTCAACATCTCCTTCAAGCACTTGGAGTAGTTTAGAATTTGAAGGATCACATCAATGAAATGGACGTTAACATGTAGCTTTTTGAGGACTTCCAGAAACTTTATGAACTGCTTCTCTAACTTGGTATTTTTGAACCTTTAAGGAAATAGAACTAGTTGTGCAAGTGCTTTGATAGGAATTGTTACCTTAACTTGTGGACTGTCCGAAGGCATTTGTTGATCTTTCTTTGTTGATTCTTTATAATTCTCCACTTGATCCTTGCCCTTCGAAAATACCGAGTAACCTCAGTGTCATTCATTCTCGCAATAATTTTCGGTAGCTGAAACCCACTTCTAGTGATGATGGCCTGAATCTGAGTGATAGGGATGGATGATGGTGACTCTTTAGATTCAAAATTCACCGCATCAACTGTTAGTACCTAATCCAGTGTATTTGTCTCTATGCCGGTAGGCAAGGTACCATGTGATCTATTAGCTATTTAGCTGTTATCTGTCCCATCTGCTGTTTCTGGAAATTATCCTCAGCCTCTATGATGTACAGAGATAGCAAATCTTCCAGTGACGACCTTCGCTCTTGCTGATGTTACTGCTGCCGTTGGAACCCTGGTGGTTTATTATGATAATTTTACGCTTGATTATTAGTCCATAAGGAGTTTGGCTATTTGTTCCAATCTAGATGGTAATTGTTAGGGTACTTTTGCTACCCCTAGAAGTTTTATGCATAACTGAACTTTGTTAGTTGACCCATGTGAGTAGAAGCCAAATGAAAGCTTGTAGTGATGTGATCTACCCCTACAACCTGTATACACTGGAGCTGGAGTTTGTACCATATTCACAGCATGGGTCAAAGTGTCAAGTTTTCTCATTATTGCCTCCATCTGTGTAGCCAATGCTATCATTGTATCCACATTATGTATACCAGCTATTTTCCTATGGACTACCCTGTCGCTCGGCCACATCAATTGATTTTCTGCTATTCTCTCATACAGTTTATAAGCATCGTCCACGTCCCTAGTCATTATTGATCCTCCCGCTAAAGCATCTACCATGTTTTTGAACTCTTGATGTATACCGTAGTGGAAGAGGTAAACTTGAACTTGCTTAGAAATGTCTAGATTGGACACTTCCTATATAAACTCTTGTATAGTTCCCATACTTTTGGGTAGCTTCTAAGGTCCTTCTATTTAATTGTATGCATTTCATTTTGGATTTGATAAACTCGAGTTGGCAGGAAGAACTTCATAGTGAATTTCTAAACCATGTTGTTCCATTACTGTATGCTCTTAGGAGGATGAGAAAACATCCATGCTTTTGCAACCTCCTTTAGAGCGTGAGGGAATAGAGGCATTCGAAATGCATGTTGTAACATTCTCTCATGGCTGATCACTTCACACAGCATGATAAAGGCCTGTATATGTTCATGAGGATTCTATGCGGCCTTTCCGCAGAACTTGATGTCATGATTCTGGAAGAGGTTTATGACATCTGGTCGAATGTGGAATTTAGCTTGTCCGAAGGATGGATAGATGATCGCAGGTTGAACTGGATTTGGCATTGGATTAACATAATCCCCACTAATACCATTTGAGTAGGAGGTAGTTGCTGAACTGGAAGTGCTACTTCCTGTAGTGCGTCTTGAACTTCATTTTGATTCTCAGCCATTACCTTAGATCTTCTATATTCTCTTCTACGTTGCTTGAACGTCCTTTCAATCTCAAGATCTATAAGGAAGATCTCGATTGTATCAAAAACATGCATAAATCAGCAGAAGTCTGCGAAGAGTAAAACAAAAAAAGATTATGTATCTCAATTAAAGTCTAAAAAGAAAAAAAATAGAACATAATAAAAAAATGCTAAACTAAAATTAAATTCGTTATTCCCCGACAACGGCGCCAAAAATTTGTTACGTTAAAACTCGCCAGCGTACGAGATCGTTGTTCAAGTAATAGAAATAATGAGTTTTGAATTTATCGTTCCCACGATGAATATTGTTTAAAATGTAGTTCAATAGTTAATATTAAATTCAAATGAGTAGTGACAGCAAAAGAGTGATTTTGTGGCTATTTATACTATTAATCTATCCTAATAAAGCAAGCAAATTGTGGTTTTATTGAATGTGAATGCTTGTATTGGATTCATGACTCTCCCTATTTCCATCTGTTTCAATTATCAATTAATAATTTAGTTAATTTCAAGCATTTTTTACAACCGATAATGCTAATATGTTAAATGTTCATTTCTAAGATACACCAACCTATGATTAACACGATTCGATCATATTCCTAATCCGAATTCTTCTGAAAATCATGTATTTAGTTATGTTATCTACATGATTGCACATGATATAGATATTATTCTTAATATATATTGTTCATGTGTTGATTTTACTGCGTTCTAAATTTATTGTGGATATTCCTACACTACAACAACTAACTAATTATTCAATTGATGATCAAACAATTAAATAATACAATGTGAATGCAAAATCAGTCAAGAAATAACAGGAAATACCTAAATTAAGTCTTAAATTGAAATAAACAAAAATACGGTTCCTCAATCATCCAATAAAATAGAAAAACTTAGCTAATCATCCTAAATATTGAAATACACAAGAAAATATGGAATAACAACACCGGATCAAGAAATGATAGACAAAAGTTGAGAAATCCACTTTCTTTAATGAAATCTTGAAAATGATGGAGAAATTTTCAATAATCTTATGAAAATCTGTCTTTAACTGATGAATGGCCTTGTTCGTCGCCTCTGAAACATGTAGAATATATGAATTTTAGGTCTGGGGAAGTCTCCTCTTACATTCTAGATGGATTATGGTATTTAAAGAATGTTAAAAAAATTGTATTGATTGTTACTAAAAAAAAAAGGAAAAAATCGGAGTTTTCCCATTTTTACATTGAGTCGCATGCCTAGTACAAATTAGGGTGCATGCTTGAACCCTTTAGGCAGCTTCAAGTGTCTCAGAAGAGGAGGAGGCGCACGCCTCCTCTACAAGCCTAGGGGCGTGCCTAGGCTTGTCCCGCTTTCAGTATTTCTGTCATAACTTTATCTCCAGTTATTCAAAATGAATTGGAAAGATAACTAAAGTGCATTGGAAAGATAACTCAAAGTGATACAATTCTTCTAGATGTACCATTTCTTCAATTCGAATGTTTGATATATCAAAAACGGGTTGTAACCTAGAACTGAAAATCCGGAGCATAATTTTTTCGGCTGAAAATTGATGTTTGATAATAATTTGACTATATTTAATTCCTTTAACTTTTTCCTCATCCAATTGACCCCTATCACTCTCGAATCTTCATTGTGAGGTCCGACGCAACTTTTGAGTATTTGCACTTTAGTCGTCGAACTTTGAATTTGCTTCATTTTAGCCTTTTTTTTCCTTTTTTTCTTTCAATTCTTCGTCCAAATATTAGTTTTTCCTAATAAAAGCAATAAAAAAACATATTAGGCGCTAATCCGTCCAAATAATAACAAAATATTATCATTTAAGACCCCAAATAAGTGAACAAACTACACTTTCATAGCCATAGATTCTATTGTCATTGTATCCCTACTTTTCTTCCCTTCAAATATGGAGCTTTAGTTCTTGGAACACACAAGTTTATTGGTTTCTCTAGTTTGTTCTCTCTTTTTCTTTCTAGTTTAAAGTATGTTATCAGCATGATTACTAAAAAAAATTAACCACAATTGCTCAAATTTTTTTAAACAATGATTGAAATCCAAGAAAAAAAAGGATTTGAAAAAGGGATAATTGCAGTAGCGGTATCAAACATTTCATTTAGTAGCAGACTTTGCCCAAACCTTTCATTTGTGTCACACACGGTACCAAACCTTTCAAAAATTAGCACATAGGGTCCAAATGAATAATTTCTTTTAGTTCGACCGTTAGTTGACTATATAATTGACCTTGACAATAATTTTGAGTATTTTAAAAAGTTGAAATGGTAATTTTACATTTTTTATAATAAAATAACTAAAATCAAATAATTAAAATTAAAAACCAAAAACCAACTTTTTCTTCTCCATCCACTCCACACACACCTTTCCCCACCTAAACCCAAAATCCATCACCACGACTAATGGACGGCTCAACCGCATCTCCCAACGCCGGCGCCACTGCCATCTCCTCCACCTTCTCTCCATTTCTACCTTCATTTCCATCACCCAACAATTTTTTCTTCCCCAAATCTTCAAACCCCAATATACTATCAACTCACTCACTGATGGGCACCTAATGAACCCCTCAATTCGACAACGATCATAAATTAACCTCAATTTATCATTTTTTCCAATCACAACTCTACAACAGTATATAGGAATAGGCATCGCATTTTTCGCAAAGGAGACAACGTGTGTGTTTCTTGAACAACGGGTTTGTCAAGTGGACTTCCCTGTACAACCCATACAAAGCTTAACAGAATCAACTCTGCAGTACAAAAGGGCTTTGGTTTCTCCGCAGAAGTCGTGCATGCAATCTTTTGTATCAGCATTAGTACTGTTTTCTTGCTCTTTTATAAAATTCGTGGTTGATTTTGTGGGATATTTCTTGGTATGAATTACGGCGAGTGATCAAAGTTCAGTGTGTGTATTTGGAAGAGAAATGGCAGATGTTTAAAAGAGAAGGACAAACCTTATCACCAATTATTCTGTTCCCCGTACCTGAACCTGATGCCAATATCGCATCCTAACCCAATGTCCAACACCATTTTGAGACGGTTCTATGGCCAACCATCGAACCCAGCTCCTCCTACTATTTTCATTCCTAGTCCAATGCCGCACACTTCAGAAGATGAAGGGAGATGTTGTAAAAATGGAAGTGGTGAATGAGATGACAGAGGCGACAGTGTTCGGTGGGTGGGTAAAGTCGTCTGGTATTAGTGGTGATGGTTTTCGGGTGGTGTGGGTATTTGTAGGGTGGATGGAGAAGAAAGAGTTAGTTTTTTGTATTTAATTTTAATTATTTGATTTTAGTTATTTTATTATAAAAAAATGTAAAATATAATTTTAACCTTTTAAAATTAGTCAAAATTATTGTCAAATGTCAATTATTTGATCAACTAAAGGTCAAACTAATAGAAATCATATATTTGGATCTCATGTGCTAGTTTTTGAAATGTTTGATACTGTAGGTGACAGAAATGAAAGATTTGGACAAATAAATGAAAAGTTTGGTACCACTACTACAATTATCCCTTTGAAAAATGGCCTTCAAACTTCCAAGAATTAATGTCTATTGGTGTCTTTCACGACAATAGCCGCACATGAACTCTCCAGTATTGTGTATCCAGATTTTGGTGCAAATAATTTTCAGATAATGGCAGATTGGATCAATTTTATGAGCAACACTCTCCAATTCTATGGGCTACCTCATGAAAATTCGAACACACATATCTCTAGATTTCTCAAAAATTGTCAGAACTTCCATACTCCGAGGGTTAACGAAGAAGCTATTAAGTTGCGATTAATTCTATGTACACTGAAAGATGCTGCATTGGAATGGTTGGACGCCGAACCTCATGGAAGTATTACTACATGAGAAGAGCTAATCAGAAAATTCTGCAACAAATTCTTCCCACCGACGAAAGTAGCTAAAATCAGATTGGAAATTCAAACTTTCCAACAGAAAGATGGAGAGAGCTATCACGAGGCATGGAACAGATTCAAAGAGCTTATGCGAAAATGTCCAATCATGGAATCACAATAGGTAATCAAGTGCAGTACTCATACACCGGACTTTCACCACTGTCAAAATCTCAAGTGGATTCCTTTGCTTGTGGATCGATCATAGGAAAATCAGTACAACAAACCATGGATTTATTTGAGTTAATTGCCACAACACATTAAATGTTTTCATCAAATAGAGTGCTACCACCGAGAGAATTTGGGATGTATGAATTAGACAGCACGGCATCTACAAATGCGCAGATAGCAAGTTTGACAAAGCTGGTAGAGCTATTGGTAAAATCACAAACGAGAGGAGCACATGTAGTGATGGGTGGTCTATCATGTGAAAACTGTGGAGCTAACCATTTGACAAAAAATTGTATGTATGTGGGCTTTCCCGAAGAATAAACTTCACTCAGAATGGTTCCTGCAATTTTATCCCATATTCGCAAACATATAACTCAGGATGGAGACAACACCCGAACTTCAGATGGTCGAATAATAAACAATAGAATGGTTCAAATAATGCCTGCAGGAGAACAAACCAAGTTTGGGGAAGATGTTTCATCAATATGTGCAGAAAATAGACAAAATATTCCAACGGATTGATACTAATTTTTCAAAATTATTAAGTATCTATCAAGAAATTGGATACACAAATTGGTCAGATTACTCAACAACTTACAGAATGTCCACATGGATCATTGTCATGCAATACAATGACAAATCCTAAGGAGAAAGTGATGGCAATAAGAGTAGTGGAAAATGATGCACCCGAGATTCCAATAAAATTTAAGGCATATGTACCTCCACTTCCATTCTCCCAAAGATTTCGAAAGAAGTCAATGGAGGAAAATATTCATGCTATAACTACAAGAAGTGGGTACAATTACTAGAGATTACTGTGAACAACCAGAAAGAAAAGAGGACTAAAAAGATGTTGATGAAGCTATAATTGAGCAAAAATCTGCACCCGCATCAATTGAGAATGAAGAAAGTACAGAAGCATCCACTACCAAAGGGTGCTAGTATAAATCTAATGTCATATTCTGTATACAGGAAATTGGGATTAGGTAAAGTTAAATCAACATCAATAAAGCTACAACCAACTGATATAATAATTTCAAAGCCACGTGGCAAAGTTGAGGATGTGCTCATAAAAGCATGAAATTTAATATTTCCAGTGGACTTCATTGTGCTGGACATTCCAATTATATTGGGTCGGCCATTCTTAGCAACAAGTCGAACTCTAATTGACATGGAGTAGGGTGAGTTAATATTGAGGGTGAAGGAAAATCAAGAGATATTTAATCTTTATACCCCATTTGAGAAATCTTCCAACAAAAATCATTACTTTAGAATTGATAAAGAAGAGCTAACTGATCGACGAAGCTGTCAGAATAGAAAATCAAATTTTGGTGGACTTCTTGGTAGAGATGAAAATGGAAATATCAAAATATGGAGAGAAAAAATGGTGCATAAATGAAAATTGCACAAAGTGCAATGATGACATAGCTTGTTTCAAGCCACCATGATCAAACATGACACAAAGTTAAGCTAATGACGTTAAAGAAGTGCTTCTTGTGAGGCAACCCAAGCTTTTTCCTTTTTCTCTTTTTATTCTATTTTTGAGTTTTATGATAGTTTAGTTTATTTTAAGTTTATTTGTGGCGCATTATCCATACCTCGTTTCCCCTTAGGTCTTCGATATGTTAGTTGGTTTATTAGAAGTTAGTAAGTAACACTTCTTCCAGTATTTGATCTTAATACTTTATTTGATTTTTCATGAATATGACGTCGCGGAACATTTAAACCGATATTGACCAAAGATCCAAAGGGAGCAATATGAAAGGTAGCCATTGAATTACAAGCCATATCAGGGGAGTCTTTTCTTCACATTCTTCTCCACCCCTTTATATGTGAATTTATGATTAAAGACATTGAGAACAATGTCTAGTTTAAGTTTGGAAGTGGAAAACGTGGGTTTTCATTTTTTTTATGTGCTTTTGTGTACTCTTATTTCTTTAATAAAAAAAAGTTTGAAAAATTGAAAAAATTTCAATAAATAAATAAAATAAAAATATTTTCTTTTTGTGTGCTTGTGTGAGTTAGTTGGCATGTCTGGCAATGACGAATATATTGAATTATGAATTGATTTATAAATGGTGAATAAGTTGCATGCTTCGATTAATTTTTGCTTTTCGGGTGAAATTTGCTATATATTGAGCACATTAATTAAGCTAAACATTGTGTAGGAATGAGTTGATTTCATAATTGAATATGTTAAAATAGTGGAATATAGATGTTAAACTCAAAACCACTAAATTTTACATTGTTGGACCAAATTTAGAATAATTTGGGGAGATTTAACCGTTGTAGAAAGATGTTGAGATAAATTGGGATTCTATGTGTGAAATTAAAATTCTTTTATGGATTCTCTATGGTCAATATGATGCAATTTGGTGAAAATCTCAAGTTAGAGGTCGTTTTACTTGAATTGGAGTTAAATGATGGACATTTCACTAATCAAGACATAAAAATTATTTTATTAGAAAATTTCTCCTCGTAGCCTTTATGATTCGAGCAATTAAGCCTGCAAGGGTCTTTAAAACTTAGTGCCCTCTGATTATCTGATTTGGAAGTCATCGATCGAAAGCTTGTTACATGGGTCATTTAAAAAGTTTAAGGGAGAAAATATCTTTAAAAAAATCAGAAAAAGCAAGTGCATCAAACAGAAGACGGACCAAGTGCCTTGGTTAAGTTTCAAACACTTGTTTAAGAAAATTTGACTTTTGATAAGAGATTATTAGCCTAGAGTTAAGTCCTAGAGATTGAAGCAATCAAACTTAATGTGAAATCCTTGTTTATTAAAATATTGAACTGCAATTGGTGAAATTTTGCCAAACTAGAGAAGTGATGATAGTAAAAAAATATAACCTTAGTTCACACACTGGAAAAGAGTGAAAAGAATAAGTTTTAGGAGTATGAATCTTACGAATGATGAAAGAACATATTTGATCATTAAGGGTCGGGAATTGAAACAACTTATGAATTCATAATACTATGTTTAATTCTTCTCACACACACGTCGATTTTACATTGAAAAAGTGGGTTTTAATTTTTGTATTGTGTGCATAGATTTAATATTATGATTTCAATCCCGAGATAAAATGTTAGGTTAGCTAGCTAAATTTTGTTGCTTCACTTGATTGACTGAGCACCAATTAACTAATTAACATTGCATGTTTGTGTGTTTGTTAGGTTTTAATTTTATTTGGGGACAAACAAAGATTTAAGTTTGAGGATGTGATAAGTGTAGTTTCTACACTTATTCGAGGCTCTAAGTAATGATATCGTAACAAGCAGTATATTGGACATTTGAGTCCGGATATTATTCCTACGAAAACTATACTTTAGGATTTAATCAAATTTTTCTAACTCTTATTTGAAAAAAAAAACAAGTAAATAATTATAATGGTTGTGATTATATTTCCTAAATATTTTTAATTAATTGAAAATATAAAAAGATTACAAATAATGGATGAAAATTCAAATATGTGATGAATATTATGGTATAACAATTTCATTTATTGATCACCTTAATTCTTAATTCACGATTCATAATCTAATGTAGTGTTCGATCGAATTTTTCAATTGTATTCAATTTACCCCTATTGAGTTCTCATTGAGCCTATTTCACTAATTAAATTCAATATATCTATGCGAATCAATTTTAGTTAAACGAAACACTAGTTCTAAGAATTCATATTATGACCACAATAATTAGTATATGTATCTCTATACGTTATACTAATTTACCAAATTTTATTATATGGTCTAAACTTCAAACTCATCTCTCGATTCGTAAGAGACTCACATAATTATCAAATTATTGATCAGGTAATTTAATGTATTAAACTCATAATAAAACCAATACAGAAATAAATAAATCACAAAAATCTTAAATAGAAAAATAAAGAATTATAAGTCGACTACATTTTTTTCATAATATAAAAATTAGTTATTCATGCTATAAAAATAAAAACAAGCAAAAGTGGAACGATATCACCAAAAATTGAGGAAACGTGAAATTTCTCGTGTCCACATTTCTTCTTCTCTTTTGCTTCTCTCTCCTTTCTACGTTTTTTCTTTTGTTGCCTTTGACTTTTCCTTTTTTTTTCTCTCCTCTTTCTTTTTTCTTCTCCTTTTTTTCTCTTCTTTTTTTTCTTCTTTCTGCATTAGCCATCGTCTCTTTTCCTCGTGTTTTCTTTTTCTGTCTTTTGCCGCAGTTTCTCTCCTTTTTCACCAATTTTGCATTCTTTCTCCAATTTTTCATTAAACATTTATCAACCAATATTTCTAGTACAATGCATAAATATTTTGTTCACGGTGAATTAGTTATACATATCTTTGAAAAAATATGAAATTTGAATATGTGGTATACATATATTTAAAAGTTTACATCGATGAATTCATATTTTTTTTATTCACGATTTACAAGAAAAATTTTAAAGTCAAAGTTTTGAATCTAAATTATTTACTTTGAATATTAAAATCATGTTATTTACATTGTTGAATTTTGCTCAAAATTGGAATTTAAAATTTAATTGTTAAATTTAGATGTGATTCATTTAAATATCTAAATTTCTTTGGATTATTTGATGTCATTGATTTAAACATCAATTGCTGATTAGAATTAATTCTTAATAGGTATTGTTAACATACTATATGAATGTCGTTAAATGATTGATTTGTGTTTTATTGATAAAAATTATTTTGACTTTTTCACTTAGTACATAGTGTACATCGAGTATCTAATTACACTTGTGAGAACTCCCTGAAGAAGATAGACAAAAATGATCGATTATATTAATACAATATCATATTTTGTAGTTATGAGAACTCCCTGAAGAAGATAGACAAAAATGATCGATTATATTAATACAATATCATATTTTGTAGTTATGATTGAAAGTTTCTGAAGAGCTAATTTTATATTATACGTATGGACAAATTTTACTATTACTAGTAATTTGTTCTCTATTAAATTAGAAAAATGAACATATTAAGTTTCTAGAGTGTGTCATTCAATGATACTATACATTAGTACAATTGAATAATGTTTGAACCTCAAGTTCAATTACTAACTATAGTATTGTTTGACATGTCACCATCAATGATCAATAATGATACAAAATGGGAATTCAAATAGATATTCAAAGAAGAACTAGAAGATTTTTTAATCTAGTGAATTCTTATATGATATTTGATCTCTTTCATGAAAATTGATCGTTAATTATCACTAACTAAGATAGGGATTGAATTCTCTATATTTCCGAAAATTAATTATGGTGATAAATGGGGCTCATCACCCACCACATTGATCATCTAAACATTATTTGTATCTAATAGATTTGATACTCTGCTACATGATTCTATGATATTCGCAACCTAAAATTTACGAAATTATTGCTTAAATTTTAAATTATGAGCATAATTTTCATATTATACAATAAAGACGGCGTGTTTTATTAATACTAGTAAGCCCAAATCTCAACATTTTCATAAACATTTGTTGGGATGGTAATAAATGATTTAATATTATTATTTGTTAAATGCCTCCAAATTAATTCATAATATTATTTGTTAAATGCCTCCAAATTAATTCATAAACTGCTAGTATTGAGAACAAAGTATTTTTCATTTCTATTTAGGGAATGCTATTACGTATCATGTAAATGCCATGGTTCTTCATTTTATAACTTGATTTATGGTTAGAGCCTAATTTTTTCATTAAATTATTTTGATAGTTCAGTATATGTAAAATTGATCTACCATAATACATTGAGATGGAAAGTAAATAATGTTGAGAACAAATGAGTAATTTGAAAATTTATCTCAAACGAGTGATATTTTATAACGTGGTTTGCTGATTGTCACTTTGATTGAACAATTTTCTAGCATTAGGGAAATGAATTAAGAAGCTGAAAATAATGTACATATTTGTCATTATCTAAATTTTCGCAAAAGATAATTTGAACAAGAAGTTCGAAAGATAATACATTTAGATATATTTACTGACTAAAGATATCAACAATATCTTACACACCAACTTTAAATGTCCCAACTCGAATTAACGCTCTGGAGGAAAATTAGTTCATATCAAATTTGATAAATTTATGGCACGTTTGAAATGTAATGATATTCGATTCAAATATAAAAGTCTTCACACGAAAATGGAGCAATTAGAAAAGATTGTCCAATTAAGGAGGCATATACTCTTGATGAGTATTTAGACATAACAAATTATAAAATTCCGAAAGAGGTTCAGATACCTGTTATGCTGAAATTGAGATATCTCTATCAATTATATCTTTATGTAAAAGAAATAGAATCAAAAAAGGAAAAAAAAAATTTGTTGACAACACTTTTGCACTTGATACACTCATCATATTATGAATAACAAGTAATTGAAATAAATTCATCGAAACATATCGATCGAATAAATAATTGGTCAAATAAAAGGATGCAATCCTAACAAATTGAATTTACTGGAGAAATCTGAAGTTTCTGGATCTACAATCTAAACACTTAAATGTGTATACTTATATGAAATTAAATTGAAAAAAAGTAAAGTTGTAATATGAACTATACGATTTTTTAATAATTAATTTTGCGAAAACTTGTATAAATAGGTAAGTTATCATGTTGTGGATGTAATAGCAAGTGTCTATTTTCCTAATTTGATAATGCATGAAATTTGATAGGTATATAATAAATGTGATCTTTATATAGATTTAATACTATTCTTGAATGATTTATTATGCTTGAAGCATAATTGAAGTAATATTACCATGATGGAGAGTAAATATGCGTTGTACTCTTTTTTTTTCTTGATCAAGGTTTTGTGCCACTAGGTTTTCTTGCAAGATTTTTAATGAGACAATTTTTGTGGCGTATTCAAGAAAAAATAATGTACTCTTTTTCGTTCATTATGATTTTTTTGCACAAGATTTTTCCTGATAAGGTTTTAACAAGTTATATTCTTTGTGTAATGAATGTTCATAATATAGAAGACATTTACCCCGAATTAATACTTTTATATGTATGAGATTCCCGAAGAGATTAATAAGAAATATTTTTTGAATCATTATGTTAGTACAGTCATCAAAGATTGATAAATATCTTATATGAAATGGTGTTAATTGAAAACTATATATGACAACATGAGACATACTTAACTAGGAATTGCAATATTGAAGACATTGATATACAAGACAAAAATGACTTGATACAAGAATTGAAATCAGTAGGAGTAGATTTACTATTTTTCCTTCTATCAAATTTTGACCAATTGGATTTTCTTGACATGGTTTTAACGAGGAAGCATTTTACTATTCCACTATTTTTCATTTGTTGACATTTTTATCCTATCAGATTTTTGCCAAACAAGATTTCAATAAAATAGTGTAAACAATCATTCAAGGGGGTGCTGTAAATAAAATAGTATTTGTGAATGACAAATATACACAAGTAGTCAAATTCTATTACAATTGTATCCCTACTTCTTTATAAATATAGGACTTTAGTTCTCAATCAAACACACAAGTTTGTTGGCTTTTCTATTTTATTCTCTCTTTTTCTCTTTAGTTTAAAACATTTAACATATTTATTTCATTTTAGACCTATAATTTTATAACTTGTTATTCTTATGTAAGTAATATCGTTAATAATTAAAATTTTCTCATTTTAATTTGATTAATAATTAGACTTGAAAATAAGATTTTGACCAATTAATGGAATAAATAGATTGGAGTTTGATTGTAATATAATATAAAATTTCCTTTTTTAATGATCATATAATTAGAAGGCAATAACCTTTCCTACTTTTACTTATTTAAAGTAGGGGTGTCAACGAGTCGAGTCAAGCTACAAGCCGAAACTCAAAGCTCGAAGCTCGAGCTCTGCTAAAGTAAAAATGGTTCGAGCTTTTTTGGCCCGAGCCGAGCAAAAGCCCGATCAAAAAATTTAGGCTCGACCCAAGCTGGGTCGATTTTAATTTTTTTAACTTGTTATAAATCTAAATTTTTTTATTAATGAATACGTATTATAAATAATAACTAAATATTAATATATAAAAAATACAACTAAAAAAAAAAAAGCTGCCTGCATACTAATGATAGCGCAAGCGGCTTTAATTTTGCAGGCAGCTGTATTTTTAAAATTTTTTTTAACACTCGACCCGGTCCGTGGCACAGGCCGGTGACGAGCCACGGGCAAGTTCGGGCATGAGCCGATGGCCCAAAATGGGGCTCGAACCGAGCCTTGACTTGGTCCCACCGAGCCATGAGTTCACCCGATTTAGACTTTTCACCGTCCGAATCGACGAGCCGTATTGACATCCCTAATTTAGAGTCTCTCTTTTATTCAATGAGAGAAATCAAGCCCGTCCAACCCCATGGATACTGGTATTCTTCTGCCATTTCATATGTAATATGTTATTAATTTTTTTTTTTTTTGTTAAAGTTAAGCTTCATGTCATGATGAGCCGTTTCATTTTAATTGAAAATTGTAAATAGTTACGGATTTCATTGATTTCATATACATACATGCACGCATGTATGGTAATCAGATTCTGAATTCGGTTCAGAAGTAGAAGTAATCAAATTTAAAATTTCATTCTTTATCTTCATGTATTTGGAAATTGTTTATTTTTCCTTTCATAAGGCACTTGTTAGAATAATTCCAAGTAATATTTTTGTTAGATTTTTGAGTTTTTTTTTAATATAAAATTTCGTTTTTTGAGGTTTTTGATATTTATCGTCTCTTTGATAAAATCTTTTTCTAAAATGTTTTAGATATGATTTATTATTATTATTATTATTTTAATGTTTTGAAGAAGGAGCTACGACTTTTTTGAAACCATATTGTTCAAAAAATGATTTAAGTTCCCGTCAGCTTTTAACTCTTTCACTTTTGAGTTTTGATTTGAATTTCCTGTCATTGCATAATGACAATGCTTCTTTGTTGATGTAATTTATAATTTCACCATAAGTTAGGGAAGTATATGGAATCATATCATTATTTTGATTTTTTATTGCAGTTCTTACTATTTCAGTAAAAAATTTGACAGTCCAAAAATAGATCTTTCTTTCCAAATGATTGAAAACAATCTTCCCTTAGCAAAACTTTAGTGAGGACTGAGGAAGATATTTTTATATCATCTAAAATCATGATGTTTTATACATATTAGATTCATTAAGATTTCTGATGATCCTTCTTGTAATGAAGTATCTCCCAATAAAATGCTTGATAACAGCAAGTAGAAACGTTAGCATGCTGTCATTTTGGTCCATTTGATTTAGTAGCATTATATAATCATGTTCATTGTTATTAAGGTAATTAGTCCACCAATTTTTTAATTGGCCTGAAAGGCCAAGTAAAATATTACTGAAGGCAGTTTCTTCCAAAATAAATCGATAGAGATAAGTTGATTGGCATTTAGCAATATATTCAACAATTTGACTAACCTCATATTCAGTCATTCCATCAATATTCCATTCTATTATCTCATTTCCATTAAAAAGATTTGAGGTTTCCTTTTTTTCCTCATATTGCATATTAGGAAAGGAAGGTTTTAGGTAAAAATTAGGTATTTTTGAATTTTGACCTCTTAATTTATTAATTTGATGGGGTTCTTTTTATTTTAGAAATCGACTTTCCGGTTGTTCAATTGAGTTAACAACATTAGCATTATTTGATTTAGTTAATTTTGTTAGTTATTTTGACAATTCTTTAATAACACTTCTCGGTAGGGAGTTTCCCTAAACCTAATTTTAAGGATTCTTCTATTGGTTTAAAGATTGAATTAATAAGCCTTTATATTCTCTTCTTGATTCTTTCGATTCTGGGTTGGATTTAATTCTAGATAATTGATTTGTTATTAAGTGTAACAAAATATTTCTATAATTATTTTGAGCTTGAATGTTTTTAATGTCTTTGACAGTAGAACCAGAATTTTCTAATCTATCAATGACTTGTTTGAGGGGAGAAGCAATTACCTCATTTTTCCCATGACGAAAAACAATTTCTTTCATTGAAGGATGTTCCGAATGAAAGGTTTCTCCACTTGTTGTTTTTCATTTATTTTTGTTAGTATGAGTCATATTAACATGTTTTTTTTTACCAAAAACTCTTCTTTCAGTCCATTGAAAAAAAAAACTTAAATCATCTGGATAAGAATAAAATTCTTCCCAAATTGATTAATTCTTTCTCAGAAAACATGTTAGGTTTCAGTTGATTTTGTTATTGGCAAATTATGTGAACAAAAGGACTTAATTTGATAGAGTGTCAAAGTTCAAGGAGTAATGTGTAATTTGTTTAAAAGTTAGTTAAATAGGTCTAGGATTTCGAGTTTGTAACAAGGAGGAAAACGACGCAAATGTTCGCTAGACTGTCGCCAAGGGTAGGCTCGAGCTACCAAAAGGAAACTGTTTCGTTGGACTGTCGCCTCTCCTTCGCTCGAACGAAGCACTGTCGCTGAGCCTTCGCTCGAGCGACAGCTTTATACGAAAAATTTTATTTTTGCATTTTAAAGACTTTTTTTTTGGCCCATTGATTTTTTAACCTATCTATTTATACCATAACATGTACAGAACGTTTTTTTTTCCTAAGGTTGTTAATTGAGAGAGTTTCATCATTGAGAGATCGAATCATTCCATAATTCAACTTCATCTTGTGTGAGTGTTTTGGACAGAAAAACATCAGGTATTTGTTATTCCATATCATGTCTTTCCTTATGAGAATGAATGAGTCCTTTTCTCAAGCTAGAGGACAGATTTTACTGATGGATCATATGCCGCCTATTAACAAGGTTATTACCCTCATAGTACAGGAGGAGAACCAGAGAAAGATGAGCACACAGACATTAGGAGCTGACAATATGTCTATTGGTGCATCTGCAGCATTCTCTGTTAGATCTGATGTTATGAAGCCGGTGATGAATCATAGTCCTAGAAATGATGGATCTAGATTTGGAAATGCATCTAACTTCAAGAGAAAGGATAAGCCATATTAGACTTGTTGTAAGTTCCATGGACACTCGTTGATAAATGTTATAAAATTCAAGGATATCCCCCAGGATTCAAACCGAGACCTAGAGAAAGTGTTCGAGGTTACTATGCAAATAATCATGTCAATCAGTTTTCCACTAATCAACATATGGATCAGCCTAACCTGGGGGATTTCATTCAAAATCTGAAGTCAAATCAGTATTAACAGCTAATGAATATGTTATCAAATCATTTGGAACCACATTCAAATGCTGATTTAGCTGGATTGGATAAACAGCAGACCACAGGAACTACAGGTATTTGTTATTCCATATCTGTTGATCTTATTTTACTACTAAGGAAGTTTGGATAGTAGACACAGAAGCTACCAAATATGTCTGTTGTAATGCTGAAGCGTTTATGACCATGAGATCAATTGAAAATGCCAGCATTACTTTGTCAAATCACTCCAAAATTATTGTCGATCTATGTGGTGAAATCAACCTAAGTCCTAATCTGATATTGTATGATGTCTTATACGTGCCTCAGTTCAAGTTCAATTTACTATCAGTTAGTGCATTAGCTGTTGACTCTCAACTTACATTACACTTCTCTCAGGGCCAGTTTCAAATACAGGAGAGTGTCACCATGAAGATTATTGGCATGAAACTAGTAGTATTCAAGGGTTATATGCTCTTGACATTAGAAATTTCGATTGTGTTTACAATAATTTTGTTGGCAATGTGTCTGGCCATGTATGGCATAATAGACTTGGGCATTTGTCTTTTAAAAGGTTAGATTTTAAGGAACCAAGTATCCTGTAATGCTTCAGAAATGAATAGACATATGCCTTGTTATATTTGTCCAATAGCTAAACAAAGAAGACTATCCTTTGAATCATACAATAAATTGTCTGAGAAGCCTTTTGAGTTGTTGCATTGTGATATATGGGGACCATACCATACAGCATCACATACTGGACATAAATATTTCTTGACTTTAGTGGATGATTGTTCCAGATTTACCTGGATTTACATGTTGCATAAAAAATCTGAGGTAGAAGCTGTTATAATTCGGTTTTTTATCATGGTTGCCACACAATTTGATACCAAAATTAAGTGTTCTAGATCTAACAATGCATAGGAATTGGCCTGTAAACAATTTTTTGCTGATAAAGGAGTTGTACATCAGTTCAGTTGTGTGGAGAGGCCCCAGCAAAACTCTGTTATCGAAAGGAAGTATCAGCATTTATTAAATGTTGCTCGAGCCTTATTTTTTCAATCTAGAATTCCCCTTCGCTACTGGAGTGAATGTGTGTTAACGGCTACTTATCTCATTAATAGAACCCCCTCTCCCATTTTAAAGCACAAAACTCCTTATGAAGTTTTATATGGCAAGCCTGCTGATTATTCATTTCTTCGAGTCTTTGGGTGCTTGAGTTTTGCTTCAACTCTGGCTGCACATAGGAACAAATTCCAACCTCGTGCTAGATTGTATGTGTTCCTAGGATATCCCTCAGGAGTTAAGGGATTCAAATTGCTAGATGTTGCTTCCAGAAAAATATTCATTTCTAAGGATGTTGTGTTTCATGAAGAAACTTTCCCTTTTCATACCATAGTTCAGTCTGATGAATTGCTTGATCATTTTCCAGATTTGGTATTACCTTCTCCCAATCTATCCACATCTCTTGAGTCTCTTGATAGACCTGTTAGTAACCAATCTACTCTTTACTATCAGCAACCAAACACTCAAAATGCTGTCAACTCTTCTCCTTCTACTGAATCACACATTCCTGAATTACCAAATAACTTACACTCCATCAGCATATCCAATCTTGAAGTTGGCAAATCTACAAGAACTTTTCGACCTCCCAAATACCTTCATGATTACCATTGTAATCTGATGTCTGATATTGATTCTACTATATCTCATTCTCCTTATCACATTGGCAAATTTGTCTCCTATAAAAGCCTTCGCTCGAGCGACAACTTTATACGAAAAATTTTATTTTCGCATTTTAAAGGCTTTTGTCTCGGCATGTTGATTTCTTGACCTATCTATTTATACCAGAACACGTACAGAACGTTTTTTTCCTAACGTTGTTAATTGAGAGAGCTTCATCATTGAGAGATCGGATCATTCCATAATTCAACCATCATCTTGTGTGAGTGTTTTGGTCAGAAAAACATCAGAACCAATATCCAAATACTAGAAACTGAACTTCCTACATATCTGTCAGAAGTGTTGAAGATCGAGAAAGGCGACTAGAGTTCCAGTCTATGAAGAATAGGTCGTTCTTCGTGATCCACGGGAGATAGATGAATTCACAAAGCTTGGAGTGCTGCAGGATAGCAAATTCCACGGAGAGCTTTGACAACAGCAGCCCAGAATTCCTGCGGGAGAGCATGAGATCAATGGAGAGCTGTGAGGAGTGTAGTCGGGTGATCAGATAGTATGGGTCATTTAGTCGGTAGACTGTAAGTTGTTAAATTCGTTTATAGTGTATTGACTGGAAAAGTGACCAGAGTTTTTTCTAATTGGGTTTCTCCGTGATCATTATGGTGTTTGATTTACTGCTTTATGTTACGAATGAATGATCTGTGGTATTTAAACTTAGGATTAAACTGACTGTATGATTAACCATCTAGAGATAATTAATTGGTGAGTTGTTCCTAATTAGTTAATCAGATTATAATTCTCCACATTATACCTATTCACCCCCTCTAGGTATTGTTGGGGTCGACCTATCATTTGTCAATTGGTATCAGAGCCTTACATCGATTCCTGACCCTTATTTATTAAGTCCAGATAAATCAGTCATTATCTGTGCCTCCGTTCTTCAACAGAAGCAACTATGCCTACTGGAAAGTTCAAATGTGAGCCTTCCTTAAATCTATGGATGAATGTGTTTAAATTAGCATTCAAAATGGGTGGGCTCCACCTTCAACAACTGTTGCTGGTGTAGTTACATTCACTGATATATCTCTGTGGACCAAAACTAATCTCGATGAATGCAACTGGAATAGTAAAGCATTACATGCCCTGTTCATGGCTGTATCTGCTGAAGATTTTACGCGAGTGTCGATGTGTGAAATTGTTAAAGAAGTTTGGGATATTTTAGAAACCACACATGAGGGAACTAAAATTTTTAAGAACTCTAAACTGCAGATGTTGACTCTAGGTTTGAAAAGATAAGGATGGCTGATGATAAGACGTCTAATAGTTTCTATGCTGAACTGAATGACTTAGTCAATTCAAGTTTTAGTTTAGGTGAGAGGATCCCCGAATCAAAGATTGTTAGGAAAGTCCTTAGATCACCATCCGAGATGTTCAAACCCAAGATTACTACAATTGAAAAAAGTAAGGACCTAGATAGCATTAAGGTTGAAGAACTCGTAGGATCCTTCCAAACTTATGAATTGACCTTAGCACAACCTAAGAAATAGAAATCCATCTCCATGAACACTGTTAGAGAAGCCAAGAGCGAGTCCATTGACACTGAGACCCTTAGAGATGACGAAATTGTTTATTTCGTTAAAAAATTCTAGAAGGTGATGAAGTAGAGAAGAAAGCCTCAGGTACGAGATAGTGAAGTCCCTAGTAGATTCTCGAGAGGTAGGTGTGAGAATAACACCTCTAGGACTCCCATTAAGAAATCTCAATATGTCCAATACCATGAGTGCAAGGGGAATAGTCACATTAGGAGTGCAAGGGGTATGGTCACATTAGGAGTGAAAAGGTGTTCTGTTGATGACTCGACTGGTAACATTGTCCTTAAAGGTGTGAGAACATCTAAAAATTGTTACAGAGTCTTACTTAACTCTGACTACAGGTGTAGTAGTGCCAAGATCAATATAGCTGAGTTGTGGCATCAACGACTGGGGCATATGAACCATAACAGTCTGTCCAAACTTGTCAGAAGGAGATTGTCAATGGTCTACCTAAGCTGGATAATTCTGATACCACTATTTGTGGTCCGTATCAACAAGGTAAACAGCTTAGGGTACCCCACAAACAAACTTCTAAGATCTTGACAAGCAAACCTCTTGAATTACTCCATATGGATCTGATGGGACAATCGAGGACTAAAAGTATTGGTGGTAAAACATATATTTTGGTTGTAGTTGATGATTTTTCTCATTTCACTTGGATTGAATTGTTGAGAGATAAAACTGAAGTGTTCAGTCTTGTCATCCCCCTGTGTAAGAAACTTAGAAATGAGAAAGGTTATTCTGTGTCCAGAATTCGTAGTGATCATGGTAAAAAAATTCAAAAACTCAAATCTTGAGAACTTCTATTGGAGGAGGGAATCCAACAAGAGTTTTCCTCACCAATCACTCAACAACCAAATGGGCTAGTTGAGAGAAAAAATCGTGTGCTTCAAGAAATGGAGAAAGTTATGCTTCATGGTAAAGATTTAGCTATGCATTTCTGGGGTGAAGCTATAAATATGGCATGTCACATTATCAACAGAATTTATCTTAGACCAAAAATTAACATGATACCGTATGAGATCTGGAAGGATAAATAGCCTTCTGTCAAGAACTTTCGTGTGTTTACAGCAAGTGCTACATTCTGAGAGACAGGGAGAACTTGAGAAAGTTTGATTCCAAGAGTGATGAAGCTATATTATTGGGCTATTCCAAGAATAGTCAGGCTTATCGGGTGTACAATAATTGCACACGTGTTGTGATGGAATCTATCAATATGGTGGTTGATGATACTTGTAGTGAATGAGAGATTGGCGAATAGTGTGTTGAGCTGGAATAGTTGAATGTTGATTCCCAACAAACATCAAATAAGTCGGTTGTTCCAACTAAGGATTCTATTTCGGATAATGAAGCTAAACCATCTAAAGAATCTTCGTCCAGAATCAAATTGAATCACCCTAAGGATAACGTGATTGGAAATATAGAAGAAGGAATGAGACTTCGCAAAAGTGTTCTGATTGAACCAAAGAAGGTTGAAGAAGTCCTTAGGGATGAATGTTGGGTCAATGCAATGCATGATGAGTTAAATCAATTTGTTAGAAATAATGTTTGGGACTTAGTGCCTAGGCCTGATAATTGCAATGTTATAGGTACCAAGTAGATATTCAAGAATAAGTTGGATGATCAAGGTACCATTACAAGAAATAAGGCTAGGTTGGTTGCTCAGGGATACACTCCGGTTGAAGGTGTTGATTTTGATGAAACTTTTGCCCAGATAGCTAGGCTTGAATCCATTAGAATTCTTCTTGCGGTTGCCTATTCCTTGAGGTTTAAATTGTATCAAATGGATGTCAAAAATGCCTTTCTGAATGGTGTTCTTCATGAAGAAGCCTACGTGGAACAACCTAAAGGGTTCGTTGATCCGAAATATCCTCACTATGTATATAGACTGAATAAAGCTCTGTATAGGCTGACACAAGCTCCTAGAGCTTGGTATGATCAGCTTACTGCATACCTTCTGGAACAGAGTTCGCGAGAGGTGGTGCTGATAGAACCTTGTTTATAAGACGGATTGAGGATACAATCACCATAGCTCAGATCTATGTGAATGACATCGTCTTTGGGTCTCCCATTGATTCTCTTGCTCATGAGTTCGCTGAGTGTATGAAGTAAGAATTTTGAGATGAGCATGATTGGTGAATTAACGTACTTTCTTCGTCCTCAAGTCAAGCAGACTGATGAGGGATTGTTCATATCTCAATCGAAATATGTTAAGAATCTTGTCGAGCATTTTGAGTTAGACAACAAGAAACACACTAGAACCCTTATGAGTATTAGTGTCAAGTTAGGTTTAGATCATATCGGCAAGAGTGTTGATCAAACACTGTACAGAAGTATGATGGTAGTCTGCTTTACCTCACTGCAAGTAGACCTGCCATATCATTTAGTATAGGGATATGTGCACATTTTCAGGCCTATCCTAAGGAATCACACCTGAGCATCGTGCGACGTATTATTAGATATGTCAATGGTACTATTGATTATGGTATCCTCTACTCTAGGGACTCTACTCTTGATCTTGTTGGTTACTCCAATGCTGATTGGGCTGGTAATGCCGATGACAGAAAGAGTACTTCTGATTTTTTTATGTTGGTGCTAATCTCGTTGTTTGGATGAATAAGAAACAAAATTCCATATCATTATCCATAGCCAAGGCTGAGTACATTGCGGCAAGAAGTTGCACTCAACTGCTTTGGATGAAGTAAATATTAAGTGATTATGAGATTGAACAGAGTACTATGACTGTGTTTTGTGATAACACCAACGTTATTAATATTTCTAAAAATCATGTTCAGCACTCTCGAACTAAACATATTGATATCAAACATCATTTTATTCGAGAACTTGTAAAAACTCAAATTGTGAATCTTGAACATATTTGTACTGAGAACCAATTAGCTGATTTGTTTACTAAACCGTTGGATGGTCTTCGGTTTAATTCTCTTCGAACAGCTATTGGTATTTGTGTACCTCATTGACTGAGTCTATTTGATGCATGCTCATATTCTACCATTGTATGACATTTTGTTATGCATGCATCATATTTATTTACTTGTTTTCATGCATTTTATTTTATGTTTTGTGTGCTTAGAGCATTCATGTTTTTATTCGAAAAAAAAAAGTTTGATTTGGATATTAGGTTTACAGCATAACATACAATACACTTGATTTTATTTGTTCTAATCAAGAGTGAGTTTATCTGGTGAGCTGTAATATAATTTCCATTGCTAGCCTAGGATGCTGATGAAATTTTTCATATAAGTCTCTTCATATACCATCTGCACTACACACACTATGATCTTGACTGTGGGACTCTACCGCGCGTGAGATTTGGGATGGCTATCGCATGTTAGTAGGGTGACTTTGAACATGAATTGACCATGTTTTAGACCTAAGCTCGATATTACCCCTATATGAATCACTGTATGTCTGGAAAAATAATCATAAGGGTCTCAATATCTCAATGCTTCTTTTCGAAGCCTACTTGACTTGAGTAATTAAGCCTGCGGAGTTTCTCATAACCTGGTGCATATGGTCATTTGACTTGGGTTAACCGGCCTAAACCTCGTTACAAGGGTTATGCTAGTCGGTTAATGGAAAGGAGCCTGCACTTAAGATGAATAAAATATGTGACTATTCTTATTGACATATGTGATAAAAGAAAAATATTTGTGCAGTAAGTCAGGAGGAGAAAATAAATTCTTCCTTAGAAATGAGCTTCTCATATGTAGGTTCTAATGTGTTATTCGGTTTGACTTTCATTAGTAGAGGAATATACCTATTCACAGTGATGTTTCGCATGTCCTTTCTTACAAATTTAAGGTTTGGAGTCATACTTACCACATATGAGTCACCTATGTCATTTACTCCATGGGTCCTTTAAGTTGGCTTTGTGGGAAAGTTTACTGCTCACTGCATCTACTTGTGATTGATTATACCTACATTATTGTGATATTGTGTGTTTCTGATTTGCCCCCTGTCATTTTGTGAGAAAAAGAGGAACAAAAATTTTGAATTGCAAAAGTGAGTTGATATATAACTTCTATGATTTGCCTACTATGTTATAGATACATTTACCTACTGCTTAATCACATTGAGAGTTTGCAGTAAGGGAGAGCATATGCATATTTGTTTGAATTCAATTTCGCTAAATTAAGTTTTTGATGTTTTTACAGTGTCGATGTTTCGTTTTGGTATGTTGGGTTGCATTGATACTGTGTTTTAGTTTAGCTTGTGATTTAACATTGCAAAGTATGCTATTTGAGTTACAATTGCTTAAATGACATCTACAAGTGAACTGTTTGAACTGTGATTATCTTTGATACTGTTTTCCCCCATTTTATACTAGTATTTGAGTTGTCTATTTTAGGAAACAGGTACTGCAGAGTTCGTTCAAGACAATTTGTAGTATAAGTTGTGTCATCATCTCGAGTCTGTAATTTTCATTTGATTACTGCTTTGACATAGATTCGTGTTTTGTTACAAAATACCAAAGGGGGAGTTGTTAGGTTTTAGTTGATTCTGTTATTAGCAAATTCTATTAACAAAAGGACTTAATTTGATAGAGTGTCAAAGTTCAAGAAGTAATGTGTAATTTGTTTTAAAATTAGTTAAATAGGTCTAGGGTTTCGAGTTTGGAATAAGGAGGAAAACGATATGAATTTTTGCTAAACTGTCGCCAAGGGTTGGCTCGAGCTACAAAAACAGAAATTGTTTCGCTGGACTGTCGCCCCTCCTTCGCTCGAGCGAAGCACTGTCGTTGAGCCTTCGCTCGAGCGACAACTTTATATGAAAAATTTTATTTTTGCATTTTAAAGTCTTTTGTCTCGGCCTGTTGATTTCTTGACCTATCTATTTATACCAGAACACGTACACAACATTTTTTTTCCTAATGTTGTTAATTGAGAGAGATTCATCATTGAGAGATCGAATCATTCCATAATTCAACCTTCATCTTGTATGAGTGTTTTGGTTAGAAAAACATCAGATCCAATATCCAAATACCAGAAACCAAACTTCCTACACATCTGTCAAAGGTACTGAAGATCGAGGAAGGGGACTGGAGTTCCAATCTGTGAAGAACGGGTCGTTCTTCGTGATCCAAGGGAGATAGGCGAATTCACAAGGCTTGGAGTGCTGCAGGGCAGCAGATTCCACTGAGAGCTTTGACAACAACAGCTGAGAGAATTGGTGCAGGAGAGTACGAGATCGACGGAGAGCTGTGAAGAGTGCAGTCGGGTGATCAGATAGTACGGGTCGTCTAGTCTGGTAGACTGTAAGTTGTTAAATTCGTTTATAGTGGATTGATTGTAAGTTGGGTTTCTCCATGATCATTATGATGTTTGATTTACTGCTTTATGTTACGAATGAATGATATCTGGTATTTAAACTTAGGATTAAACTGACTGTATGATTAACTATCTAGAGATAATGAATTGGTAACTTGTTACTAATTAGTTAATAAGATTATAATTCCCCACATTACACCTATTCACCCCCCTCCCCCTCCCTCTAGGTGTTGTTGGGGTCGAACTTGTGTTCCTCAAAACATATTTTTCAGATTTTTTCTGAAGGCTTTAATTTAATGCATTTTATCGGTTTTGAATTCTTTTCTTCAATCTATAGAAGAAGAAATGACATTTAATTGTTATTATAATCTTTCAGACAGAGGAGGAAGTTGCATATCAGAAGGAGTAGGAGACTCTACTCTTTCTGAATCAAACTCATCTGCATATTGAGGTTTTAGAATATTTGGGTCAAATTCAACTCCTAATTTTTTTGAAGAATTTGAATGCCTTAAGGGTTGATGAAATCTTTAGAGATATGGTTAGTTCTAAAAGAAGTAGAGTATCTTGAACTAGTAGAAATATCATCAAATATCATCTTAACGTTTCTGTTAGGATAATTTATTATTTGATGAGGGGTATCTTACGGTTTTTCCGTTTCAGAAACATTGACCTTTTCAAAATTCCACAATTCCAAAGAATTCTTTTTGGAATAATTGTATATGAATGTAGAGTATCGATTTCCATAAGAACAGTTTCTTTTTTGGAGCATATCTCAATACTCCAATATTGAAGTTTGTGTTCATTACTTTATAATATATGCGATATATTACAACAAATGATTTTGAACGTTCATCAAAATTTAGGTTTTTGAATTTTATGTGGAGAGTAAAAGAATTTAATATAATTCCATCGTTTAGATCAATAGTGTAATTAGGATAACATTTAGAGAATATTGGACCATTTTCTAAGTTTGACTGTAAAATGGAAAGTACAGAATTCTCAAATTTGAGATGTCCTTTATCTCTTAAAATTAAGAGAACGGACACATCTAGACTAAGTCTAAGCAAAAGGCTTGACAACAATTTGGACTAAATCAATACGAAGAAATTTATATTTCTTCCTGTGGTTTATGATTGCCTCACTTGAGAGTAACTTTATTTCAACAGTTTGATTTTTGGTGGGTAAAGTTTGTTCACAAGTCGTGATAGCATAATCGTGATGAAAATCAAATCTTCCCATTTCATAGATAATTTTCTTTTCTATTTTCTTTTCTATCTTAGGAATAGTCAAATTATGAAGTCTTTGTTCTATTTGAGCAATATGAAGTTCTTGATTGTTTAAGGTTCCTAGTATCTCTTGATTTTTTGTCTATCCTTCATTATCTTGAAAATTACTATTTAAACTACTAGTTCTAGACCTAGGACTATTTGACCTGCTAAACCAACTTCTAGTAAATGACATCTTGAATAAAGTAATACTTACAATATTATTCTATTGAGGAGGCTATGCTAAATCGACGATAGGACCACCTATCAACTGCAGACCAACGCTATTCAGGATTAACCAATGTTTTTAAGACTCAACACAGTATTACAATAAAATAATACTGCTTGAATTTTTTTTGAACAATATATCTCTGATACCAAAATTAGACGTTACAAGAAAGAATAGTACTATGAATTGAAATAGTAAAATAAAAAGCAATTTTTACAAAGAAATAATCTTAAGAATAAATTTAAGATAAATTGATGAATAGTAAAATATTGACTTTTTTGAATATAGCTTTTACTTTTGTATAGTTATAACTTGAATAGTTACAATTTTTTTTTCAAAATATCTTTAAATAAAGTTCAAAGAAATATTATGAAATATCTAAAATGTGGAACTGATGACACAATAAAGAGAGAAATCTTAAAAATTACAATCGGCATTTCTTTGTTTCTTTATTCATTTAAAATCTATGACCCACATATTGAAATCGAGAACTATACATCGAACCTTTGATTGTTTAAGATAGTCCAAGTTTAGGAGTATACCACTATAAATTTATGTTTTCTTTGCCAAGAATAACAATAATAATAACATGAATAATAAGTTCTTTCGTTAATAAAATGATAATGAATTAGATTTTTTTAGCACGTTGACTTCGTGGACGGTGGGTGCATCTCCACTTACAATTCTAAAAGTAAAGAGCTAGAACTTCATGTAAGTAAATATCAAATTATCTTCATACATATATTGCTTCATTAAATGTATGGATGTATTATCTAAATTAGTATTATGTGAAATTAATATGTGATCATTATATTTTAGGCCATAAATGTATTTAATGATCATTCATGCATATCAATTCATCCATAAGCATGCATGAAATTTTATGAAATAAAGAGTTTTTAAATATCAATGTGAGAAGGAATTTTTAAAAAGGATATGCATCTCAAATATTTTTATTACGAGGTGTATGTCTATGTCATGAATGTGTGAGTGAGAAATGGGACGTGGGGAACCAATGTTCAATAATAAATGTTCATTGTTAATGTTAACCGCTCGATAGATTTGATCGGGTTCCAAACAACGTGGTTCGCTGCATTCTGATTAGCTAGGCAATACATTAAGTAAGTTCACGATATCAATGTTAAGGTTTTTAAGGAAATGAAATAAAATTGAATAAATATTGAGAAACGTTTTTTATATTAAAGTTATTCATATGCATATCATAAGCATGCATCATACACATGAGGTTTATTTATTGCTCATTCCACGTTATCCCTTCCCATTTTCAGATGATGACGACAAAATAATTTGAAACGGTAACTTGTGGTGAGTTGGACTCAGTATTAATATTGACTTCATTTTGAAAATAAATTTAAAATTTAATTTAATTGTCTTATGTTTTTATTAAGTACAAATTATTTTTAAAAATTGAAGTCATTGATGTTTATTTGTTAAAGAAAAATTTAATCATTTTTCTGCATTTATGATTAAAAAAAAATAATCATAATACTTTCAAGTTTAGAGTATCTAAATTTGGGATGCTATAATAAAAGTATCGTCCACATGGAATAAATTTCAAATTGAATCGTCATTATCAAATTCATTTGTAACAGTAACATGATGCAGTTGATTTGTTTATTTCCAAATTATCCTAATTATTATCTAAGAATTTAAATAACTATATATGAGAAGGAAGTGTTGAAATTTCGAATCGACCTATTATTTTTCTATTTTCAAATCTCGGCCTATTTATCTAGTGAAATTTTTATATTCTTAACAATCGACAATCCAATTATATTCAACTATATCTCTCGAGATAAGACAAATATATTCTAAGTATGACCCGATAATATCTCTATCCCGAATTCATATGTAAAGTAATGCATTCAAGTATTACTAACTAATTCCTATCATGAACCTTCCGAAAAACACAAGAAGAAACAAATTCCTAGTTGGTGATCAAGCATTCAAGTAATGAAATAAAGCATACAAAATCAATCAAGAATACAAATTTACTAACTAATTTATCTATAAATGGAAAGTACTCAAATAAAATGTTTCATCTTCATCATGACACAATGGAGTTTAGCCTAACATGTTTCTAATAATATTACACATAGAAAGAAACTCATCACCCGAAATATTTGAATACAAGAAATAGATGTTGAAAAAAAAAATAGTTCAAATCATGCAATGTTATCATAAAAATTTGTTGATAAAATAATTCGATAACACATGAAAGATCAAGATAACTCATTAACCGATCAACATCAAGATTGAATACATAACAAATGCTAAAGCTGGGGTCGAGATATACGCTCCTCATTTTTTTGCCCGTCAGCTTGGTTTTGGCCAAACTTGGCCTGTTCTTCCTTGTTATTCCAAGAATATCGCAGAGCGTTTTCACCTTATTAGTAAGGCTGAGGCTGGGGCTATTGATGTTCGTAATAAACGCTTGGCTGACAGCTTTTCTTTTATTCCTTTCAATCCTACTACTGTTACGCATCCTCTTTTCGACCAACTGTGGCCGTCTGTGAAGCGTAGGCTCTTTTCAGTCAACGCTAATCGTGCCTTTCACTCGTTGGATCGCTCAGAGACTCTCCCTTCTTCCCCTATTCTTACTACTCCTTTGTCCATTAAGGGCCCTTTCAAATTACCGTCAGCTTCCCACAAACGTTCAAGTTTTCCATATGCTTCCCCAACTGCCTAGGCTATTGCTGCCAAAGGTGCTTCCAGCCAGAAACGGCCAGCCACAGCTTCTCCAGTCCTGCAAGATGACGCTGAAGATGATGGTGGTGATGATGTCGATGTTCCCCTCATCCACAAAAGAAAGGTAATGACTTTGTTTAACCATGACCTATTGATCTTTATGAATTGATGCTTCATTTGATTGTTCCATTTGATAGTTTCAGAAAGGCTCATCTTCTCAGTCAGAAGCCTTGGTCACAGTCTCTCCCGCTCCAATTCCTGTTGTTGTAACCATCTTAACATGATCATCTGATGAAGGGGTTCCACCCAAAGAACAACCTTTGGTGCCAGAAACTTCATCACAACCCCCTGAGGCATTGCAGACTTCCCAGGACATCCATCTCCCAATTACTGAACCAGCAGGTAGGACGTCTCTTGGCACTTTCACTCTACTTGTTGATTTAGCAGTCTTTGACTTGTTTTCCTCTGTGTATATCAGGTGTTTCTACAGACCTGCCCGTTGCAATAAGTTCGTCCTATTCAGAGAAAGGAAAGTCTTCGCGAATGGTGGGGCCAATTGATGATGATCCTGAACATTCAAAGGTCGCTGATGAGGTAACTCATATTCCTCCTTCACTCTTTGGCTTTGCTTGATTTGTTGCAGTGATATTTTAACATTGGCATTTCCTTTCAGTGCACTAATACTGTTGTGCACTCCATCCAAGACTTGCTTTCCTCTTGGGAACAAATGGAAACGCCCTGCCCTTCTTTCAGCCATCCTTCTGACTCCTCAGAGGCAAATATGGAGATTCTTAGACAATCAATGCTTGAGTATGTTGTCTTCATGGATATGGATGTTTGCACGGCCGTGCTGCCACACAGAAGGATAAATTTGATCATTTGAGCACGAAGTTGGCACAAGCACTTACGCTTCCGTCGCTCAATGTTTCTCCTAAATTCAAGGCGACGTTGAGGGTCATTCACTCTGAAGTCCTTTCTCTGTTGGCTAGATGTGTTGAGTTGAAGGCCAAAAGTGCTCAGTATCTTCGTGCTTCTTCTGAAAATGAATCTTTGCTTCAGGAGATCAACAAAGCCAAGATTGGATTGAATGAAGTCTCTTCTAAAATTAAGGCTGAAGATTCCCTAGTGATGACATTGGCTGCAGAGATGAAGAAGCTTTAGGCAAGGATGGATGATTGCAAGGCTATGATGGCTGCTAAAGAGCGTAATGCTTCCCAAGAGGTAGAGCGGACCAAGTCCTTAGTTGAGTGTTACCAACAGCTGAAGGTTGACGACGAGATTGTGATCGATATAAACACCGCTTCTTCAAGGCATGATGAGGATTGGGCGAAGCTTAGGGAACAGATGCGATCTGTTTGGGGTGAACTGTAATTGAGACATTTGATGTCTTTTTCTTTGTAATTCCATGAACTAATCATCATAGTTACTTTTCGACTGTAACAGTAGGATTTACCTTTAATGAACAATTGTTTTGTATGTTCGAGTATTAATTGACGTTCTTCTTTTAAGTCGTCAACCCCCCAAGCATTTGATTATTTCTATGCTAAGATTCATGCATATCAATTTCCTCACCCTTCAGATTTTGGGCCATTTAATGTACGTGGCCTTTCATATTCCGATTTTTCATATTCGTTCCCTTATAAATGCTTTTGTGCATTCAGCACTTATCATCCACATTCGTAGTTCTTCTCCAAGAATTATCTTGCTGCCATCGTCCAGCATCTCGATACTTTTTCCAATTTCACTTTTTCGTAGAAATGGGTCAGTTGATCAATCATGTGTGTCGTCCAATTTAACACGTCTGTTGGTAGGGGAGATATAGGAAATGTTTCCTGGCTAGCTGCAAAATTCTTCCCATCTATCAATGGTGGGATGGAACACTTCTGACCACTTTGCTTACTGAGAATGCTTCTCAGCCCTTTTGTTCGCCATTGCAACAATGCTTTTAAGGATGTGGTTGGTCCCAGTCCACAATTTTCACCGTTGCTGCTAAAAGGACCATAATTGTTTATCCTCAGTTGTAACTTGTAGGAGATTTCATACTTTCGCTCATAGGAGGCTTTGCACTTTCATATTCCGTTGATGTAACCAATATTAACTTAATAAAAGTTTTGTTTGAACGTATTTCGTCCTTTATTTTATTTGGCTATTATCGCTCAGTAGAACTTACATGCTTAAGTTTTTATTTGTTCGTTTTTCCATAAGGAATGAACATATTTCTTCAAATATTTGCCATTGATGAATCTCACGTGACTAGTCTCATCTAAATTTTCTAAATGGTAGGCTCCATTAGGCAAAACACTTTTCACCTTGTATGGTCCTTCCCAATTTGGTGACCATTTACCGTACTTTGGGTCTTTACTATCCAAAGGGAGTATTGTTTTCCAAACTAGGTCGCCCAAACTGAAGGACTTGGCTATGACCTTTTTGTTGTAAAACTTAGCCATTTTCTGTTTCTGGACTTGCAATCTATCCAGAACGTCCAACTTTAATTCATCCAATTCCAACAAATTTTGGACGAGCAACTCTGCGTGTTCGTTGTTGCCCAGGTGGTTTTGTGAACATACTCTCATTGACTACACGTTGATTTCCATGAATAGCACTGCGTCTTGCCCGTATGTTAGCTGAAAAGGGGTAACTTTAGTGCTTGTGCGTGGCGACGTTCTATAGGCCCACAAAGCTTGGTTCAAACACTCGTGCCAATTTCTGGCGTTTTCACTTATCATCTTTCTTACAATGTTCTTCAAAATCTTGTTAGAGGATTCAGCATGACCATTGGATTGAGCGTAATAAGGCGTAGAATTTACCAACTTGACCCCAAATTCATTCAAAAATTCCTTCACTTGATCCCCATTCAAGGAAGCCCCATGATCCACCATCAGGGTTTGTAGGATCCCAAACCTATAAATAATATGATGGCGAATGAACTCTATAACACTCTTCTGAGATATCTCTTTTAAAGAGATATTGCCTCTACCCACTTGGTGAAGAAATCTGTTGCCACTATAATGAACGTATGTCGCTTAGACGATGGTAGATAAATCTTTCCTATTAAGTCTACCGGCCAACCCCTAAACGGCCATGGCTTAATGATAGGTGTCATTTCTCTAGCTGGCACTCTTTGGATTGGTCCATGTATTTGACATGCCAAACATCCTTTTGCATATTGGACACACATTTCTCCCATCTTAGGCCAAAAATATCCATTCCTAATAATTAACCACCTCATCCTTTGGCCAGCTTGGTGGGCTCCACAAATTCCTTCATGTGTTTCAACCATAATTACCTTAGCTTCTTGTAAGCTTACACATTTCAACAACACCCCATCTGGGCGTTTCTTAAGTAATTCACCTTCGATCAACGTGTAATTCAATGATCGTAGTTTTATCTTTCTATTGTTCATTTCACTTGGTTCTTTTAAGAACTCTTTTATCTCTACCCACCAATCTATTGCATCTCCTTCTTGTATGCAATGAACTCCAATTCTATTTGCCCTCCTTTATATAACGGGCAAAATTGTTACATATTTACAAGTGGGTTCTATATCTAATATTTTTAAGTAACCTGAGGCCGTTTGGGCTAGTTCGTTCGTTATTTCATTGTATATTCTATTGACATATTGGAGTTCTACTTGGTCGAACTCCTCTAGTAATTCTTGGGCGACTTCATACTGGCTTATGACGGATTCGCTTTGACATTTAAAATCGCCAGTGAGTTGGTAAATCACCAACTGGGAATCACCCCTAATAATCACATTTTTTACTTCAATTTCAATTAGTAACTCTAGGCCGACAATCAATGCTTCATACTCGGCCTGGTTATTGGTGCACAATCTGTCCAATGTGAAGGCGAATTTATAACAAACTTTTAGAGGATTTATCAAGGCTATTCCTACCCCTGCACCTTTGGAAGTTTTTGATCCATCAAAATATAGGCTCCATGGTTTGAACTCAAATGAGTCTACTTCCAATTTAATTTCTTCAGGCATATCGAGGCACGGGTGATCGGCCAAGAAATTAGCCAATGCTTGATTTTTTACCGCCTTCTGTGGTACATATTGTATTTCAAAATCGGATAATGCCAAATTCCAAAGGCCTATCCTTTGGTATAAAACAGGGTGAGAAAACATGTACTTCACTAAATTTACTTTAGAAATTAGATAAACTGTTACAGGCCGTAAATAAGCCCTTAACTTAGTACATGTGAAATATAAAGCGAGACATAGTTTTTCGATAGCAGAATAATTACATTCGCATTTTATCAAACGTCTACTTAAATAATATATTGCCCTTTCTTCACCAAACTGGTCTTCTTGCGCGACCATTCCAGCTATCGATTCTTGTTCAGCCGATATATACACGTTCATTGGCTATCCTTGGATAGGTGACACCAACACTGGCGGATTTGAAAAATACATCTTTAGGCTATCAAAGGCCTTTTGATGTTCTTCTTTCCAGACGAATTCATCCTGGTTTTTCAACTTTAGGAGAGGATAAAAAGCTTTTATTCGCCCTGCACAATTAGAGATAAAATGCCTTAAGAAATTTACTTTACCTAGAAATCGTTGCAATTCTTTTTTGTTGTTAGGCGGTTTGGCCTCTAAAATGGCCTTTACTTTATTCTTATCGAGTTCGATTCCTCTTTGGTGTACTAGAAAGCCGAGGAAATTACCGGCATTGACACCAAACGCATACTTCAAAGGATTCAATTTCAACTTATATTGTCTCATTCGCTTAAATGAGCGTTTCAGTTGTTCGAAATGATCTTCCTCTTTAACAGATTTGACTACGATATCATCCGCATACACCTCAACAAACTTGCCTATCATATCATGAAAGATTAGATTCATTGCACTTTTATAAGTCGCCCCCGCATTTTTCAGGCCGAAAGGCGTAACTACCCATTCGTAACACCCTAAGGCCCCTGGGCATCTAAAGGCAGTTTTGTGTATGTCTTCTTCAGCTATATATATTTGGTTATATCCTGAATACCCGTCTATAAAGGAATACATGACATGTCTGGCAGTGGAATCAACTAAAGAATCTACCGTAAGCATTGGATACTCATTTTTAGGTGTCGCTAAATTCAGATTTCTAAAGTCTATGGACACCCTTAATTTACCATTCTTTTTTAACACTGGCACAATATTAGATAACCATTCAACATATCTAGCTGTCCTGATGAAGCCTGCTCTTAATAATCGCTCAATTTCTTTCTTAATTTCAGGTAACACGTTAGGAGCAAAACGTCTAGGAGGCTATTTATGGGGCTTAAAATTTAATTTAGTTGGCAATCTATGTTCCACTAAATTTTTATCTAAACCAGGCATATGTTCATACTCCCAAGCAAAACAATCTTTATATTCTTTTAATAAAGCGATTAATGTTGTACTAACCTCTTGACTAAGCATCTGGCTGATAAATGTTGGGCGATCTTCTCCCACATCACCAATGTTTACTTTGATCAAAGGGTCTTGTGCTTGAGCGTTTCCAGGCATGTTGATCCTCATTACTTCATCATCCATGTCCTTTATAGGTACTTCTTCTTCTAACCAATCCACCTTGTTGACTTCTTGGTCAACACTTTGCTCCAATTTGAATACTGCCAATTTGTCTCCCAATGTTTTCAATGCTACTTCTTTTTTGATTTTCTCTTAACATTCTTTATTGAAAGCCACTAGTCTGGCTTTGAAGGCCTGGATCTCGGCCACATGCTCCTTTGGTTGCCAAGTCATCAATATTCTTTGATTGTCCTGTTACCAATCACTGGCTCTTCTAGGGCCACTATATTTGGCCTCATTTGATTGAATATTTTAGCGAGTGCTTCTACCGAAAATGGTTCTTCACTCTGTGCGACAACTTGAGTTTCTTCTCCATCTTGGATTATCCTGATAGGTCTATAGTTTTCCTCGTACATGAATCTTTCCACCAAGTTAGCTTTTGCAACGAAAGGCCTATGATCCCTCTGTACCACTTCTGCTTTACCTTGGTCATTCTAGAAAACTAAGCACTGGTGAAGTGATGATGGTATACAGTGACTTCCGTGGATCCAGTCTCGCCCTAATAGTATGTTGTAACTAGTAGGACCATCAATGACAAAGAAGACTGTGGTCCTAGTAGTTGTTCCCACAGTTATATCTAGTGGCATTACTCCCTTGGCCGAAGTTGCTCCCCCATTAAAGCTTGTGAGAATGACTTCCGTTGGGATCATATCATCCTCTGTCTTTGCGAATTTCCTCATCATCTTTAATGGGATAGTGCTTACGGCTGCCCCATTATCAATAAGCACCTTCACCAAAGGGTATCCCATTGACCAAGGCCTTCACATAAAGTGGCCTTAAATGCTTGGTCAGTTTCATAGTAGGTTTTTTGAAGATGACCTTTTCTGCTGCATCAATTTCTACTTCCTGTTTGTCCCCTATCGACTTATCCCTTTGTGATAAATCAACTTGCAATACCTCGGACTGAATACTTATCTGTGGGGCGTTATCTTCATCCTCCAGTATTTCTCCAGTAGCTATCCATCCTATTGGGGGAGGCAGTATCCTTGGAGGAGATCCGTATTTCTCAGAACGAGGTACCCTTTTCTTCCTCTTGGGTGTTCCATATAGTACGTAGAAATTGAAAGAATGCCCAGATGGTTCTCCCAACAAATCTACTTTACGAACTCCTTTTCGATGCAATTGTTTCAGCAAAGTGTTACGCGACATTCCTCTCTTTCTCCTTTCTTCTTCTAAATCAATTTCTTCCTCAATATCAGTCATACCATCATCCTCTTCACCTTGTATTTCTTGAGACATCTGACCACTTTCACATTACAACACACACTCTTCTTCTTCATCTCCTCCTTCTTCCTCCTTATTCTTGAATTCATTGGCCAACAGATAATTATTAGCCATGACGGGAGGTAAGGTGCCGAACTGGATAGTAAGGGGTGGTTCTGTATCTTCTTCATTTCTTTTGTTTCGATCAAACTTCGACCTCCCCGGAGAACTTTCCGGCATTTCTCTCATTGATTCCCCAGTGCCAGTCTCTTCACTATCTTCGAGAGCATTTTGATTAACCATTTCCAGTACTCTTGTTATTTTAGGACGTGGCATTTCTTATCGCTGCCTCATCATTCGTCCGTAATTTCGTTGAAATAGTCTTTGCTGAGTCCTGGTCATTTCATTAAAAGGCACAACACGTCTTGCATTATACTGATATGAGTGCCATACATTAGGCTGGCGAGGCTGTGGTCTGAACGATCTCTTATGTCTTGCTGGCCTGAATTGCCTTTCCAGAGGCGGTCCTTTATAGAACGATGTGTCCTGCCTTCTGTTTGGAATGAACTCAGGGTGATGGTGATTCTGCCATACTTCTGGTTTCTCAGTATTTGCTCTCATTTCTCCTTTACATCTGGCACACAAGACTTCTTCGTTCTTCATGGATTCTTTTCCTTTAATACGTTCAAACACGCTAACATGTTTCTCAAGGTCCTCTTCATCATCGATGACCAACTTGAACATTGGCAACTTATTTTGGAGATTGGTCGTTAACATATTTACTTCAAGTGGCTGTGGAAAAGGATTTTCATCCACTATCATCTTCTTTTTGTCTTCAAACGTGATTCGTCCTGACTCAATAGCGTCCTGTAAAACATGACGGAAAACCAGGCAATAATTAGTCATATGTGACCATGCATTATGCCATTTACAATATTTTTTATCCTTAATTTGCTCAGGGTTTGGCAATTTATGTTTGTCGCTCAACTTTATTTGCTTATCCTTATACAGTTTGTCGAATATAAGGTCAGCCTTAGTTACATTGAACGAGAACGTTCTGCTCTTTTTGTTTTCTCCTTTCATAGGCTCATCTCTGGCTAGCTGGCTAAATCCCTAGGCCTAGCCATTATGGGATAAGTATATGCATCCCCATTCGTTAGTTCGGCTGAACATATTTCAGTTTGATCGTAAAATTCATCATTTATAGTATGAACGCCAAAGTTTGGGTCTTTGTAATAAGTCCCTTTACTAGAATTTTTTACTTGCTCTTCTTATCTTATCAAACGTTCGTACCTAATCACGTTCGCACTAAGTTGGAACAGGTCAGGGAATTCCCTATCCTGGAACTTTTTCTTTAAATCAAAACTTAAACACCTTTGAGCAATTTTGACAAATTCTTTTTCAGGCAGGGGCACAAAACATTTACTCCTGGCTGTTTTAAACTTTTGAAGGAAACCTTCTGCTCATTCATTTGGCATTTGACGTAAGTTCGCCAAATCGGCCAGTGTAACCTCATATTCTGTTTTATAAAACTGAGCATGGAACAACTGTTCCATTTGTTGCCATGTCTGAACAGAATTTGTTAGCAAGTTAATAAACCATGAAAAGGCTACTCCTGTTAATGAACTAGGGAATAGTCTCATTTTATAGTAGTCGGTCACATCACCACTCTGTAATGTGAATCGTCCTATATGTTCCAAAGTAGATACTTCTCCTAAACCAGTGAATAACGAGAATTCGGGCACTTTATACCCTCCAGGCCATGGATATGCTTGATCTACCAAATCAGGATATAGTTTAGTGTAAGTCGGCCTGATAATAGGACGTACCCTAACAGTCATTTGATCTTATACTATTTCTACAATTTGATTCCTTAGTAAAGCATTTTGATCATATGAGACTCCTATGGGTTGGTTCACTTGTTGGTTTACTTGAGGCGGCCTAATATTTGGTCCTTGATTGGTAGGGAAAGTGCCATTGTTCAGACCATTATACCCATTATATTAAGTGTTTACCCCCTCATTAACACGTGGTAAATTATGTCCATTATTTAGAACATTATCTCTTATGTTTAGATTACCCCCCAGGTTGGTAGTCACATTATCGCCACTCAAGTTTGGCGCTCCATTAACCCCTTGATTTGAGGTGGAAGGGCCGAAAAATGTTTCTAGACCTGGGTTCAAACCAGGGGATTTGTGTGGTGAAGTATGTCCCACAATCTCCCTGGTCTGGAAATGACTTCCTATGGGCATGGTTGGTTGACATACTTGGTCTACTAATTTGCTCATAAGATCATTCAAAGCACTTAATTGTTTGGCCATGTTATCATAGTGAACATTTCCACTCTGAGTAAATTTTTCCATATTATAGACGTTTCGTAAATTTACCTGTTCGACAACATCTTGTGTGAGTCCTCCAAGCAATGCACGCATGGTTTGAGGACTCAACTCTGTCATTGGTTCATAACGACTATGACTGCTTGGAGTCTGTCCTTCTGTCTGAGGAGAATGTTGTTGCTCCTCGTATCGCTCGATAACAGACTAGACTACTCCGTGACTTGCTGGTGCTTTATCAGAACTTTTATGAGGCATAATGTTTTCCTTTTGCATCTTCAAACACCAACCGTCCCACCGGGCGTGCCAAATTGTTTCGCGCGTTTACTCGCTAACAGTTAAAAAGTGATCAGACGATTATGTAAGGGACAAACCTCTTGGAACAAAGTCCCAAAAAGGAGTGTTTATTGAATATGAAGATTACAGTTTGGACACGAATAAGATGCCTCCAAGGGGCGCAAGCACACAAGTACAAGAGAATTGAAATAATTAAAGTTAATCTAAGAAAAGTAAATTACATATTCTCTGTTTGAGAGTGAATTTTGTCAGGGCTATCTTCGTTGTCTTCTTCTTTCTTTTATACGGGTTGGGCAGTTTTTAATCGTTTAAAAATTGCTTGTAACTACCCATTTCTTTCATAATGGTCGGCTGACCAATAACTACCATGTGTAACTCCTATCACCACGTCCTCTTCATAACTGCTTGTCACCAACTCTCTCAAATCGTGGGGCGTAATTGTGATGTACTCAAACCGCCTTAAATCGTGACTTTAGATAACAACAAGCTTTAGTCATCGCTGGGACTCTGGGCGACTCAGCATTTTTGGGCGACAATTGGTCTTCCGCTCTGGGCGATTATAGGATACTTCATTCGCTCAACATCTGGGCGTTCTGCAGGCTTGGGCGACAACGCACCTTTGTTTTTGGGCTTTCATCATATTTAATGACATTTCTGATTGAACTTTTACCCTGATCTCTCTAGATGGGCTTCTTCGCTTGGGTCATTTCCTTCTTTGGGCCATTTGAATTAGGCTGTCCATTTTATGTGTCAACACTATTCAAGTGCATTTCAGCTGCTACCAACCCTAAAAAGAGATAAAATACAAAATTACAGCAATAAAAAGGATTAAAAGAGCCCAACTCCATCTTGCACTTTGATGCACCTCTAACTTCTCATTTGCTTTCGAGTGGTCGAGTTGAATCTCAAATTTACCAACCATGTTTCCAGTTGCATTGGTATCTAGTGTTGGCTTGGGATTAGAAAGCATCTAGTATCCCAAACCATAGGAGGGTTATTTTCAATTATTTATCAGAGGCACCATATAAAGTTTGATTTAAGGCCCTTAAAATTTCAGAGCGAGTCTGTCAATATCCAACTAACCATGGTATATGTAACCATGAGTATGTATTATGCATACACATAAAAGATTAGGAAATTTGCGTGTTATTATTTATATTGTTGACCAATTTTGAGATATATTGTTATTCAAGTTTTGATTAGTGGATGTGTCTTTATTAATTCGCACGCAATCCAATGATTGTCAACCCTAATCAATTATGATAACAATAAATTAAGAATACAACTTGGAATAGAAAGCCAAACAAGAAATAATGGAAATATAATAAAAATTGGGTTAATTACATCAATTTCAATCAAACTTTAATTCAAGTATCATTTATATCACTAAACCTTGATCATTTTCATTTACCTTATTGAACTTTATAACTCATTTCCATTATACCACCATGTTAGTCTACTAACCACGAGAGATCAATACACAGTAAGAATTTCGACCATTTGTCGTGTTCTTATACATTTGTTATCGCTCAACGTTTCTTAGCAATGTGTGTGTATTTTTTTTAAATTCTTTAAATTGTTCGTTACCCTTTTTATTTAGAACAGTAAAATCTAAAACAAAACGTGTTAGCTAGTCTCATATGATTATAATAAATTGTTTTAGTGACTATAAATGGTAATAATATAATATGTTTATTTACATCATAAAAAAAAAAAGAAAAAAGGCATAAAGCAAACAGTGAATAAAATGCATAAAGTTATAAAGTATAAGAATATGACAAATGGTTGAAATCCACACTGTAGTGGTCTTTCGAGGTAGATCGACTGGCGTGGTGGTGTATTTGAAACGAGTTCTGAAGTTAGTAAGATAAATGAAATAATGATAACTGTTATAGTTAACCCTAAGTCACGAGATATATTACACCAAATTAATTGAATGTAAATGTAAATATACTAGGGTTGGACAAAACTCTCGAATCGAACCAAACTCGAACCGAACCGAGCCGAATCGAGTGGTTCTTCATAAGTTAAATATCCGAACGGATATCTGAATCGAGAACCGACGGGTTTCGTTCGATTCTCGGTTCTAAACTCAAAATCGAATAAGAACCGAATTTCAATAATTTTTTAAATTTTTTATATTGAATCAATTAAATTTTTAAAATTTTTCTAAACAAATTAGCAAATTAACTAATTTAGTGATTAATGTTCTAACTCCTAAATCAAGTTCAGGCCTAGCTAGCCCAACCCAACTTAATTCCTAAATTCAATTTTTTTAATTTAATTTTTTTGTCCTATTATTAATTTCATTCTTAACCCAAGATGTATGTCTTTTTAAGTTTTTATCATTCTTTTTCTAATTTCACACTTTTATTCGGTAATCACTGAGTTAATGACTTCAAATCATTTGATAAATTGAAAACTTACATCTACATGCCCAAATCGAAATCTCCGACTGTCGAATTCCACTTCCCCTCTCAATGTCCATCGAAGCCGCGACCTCCAACAATGACCATTTATCGTTGACCATTAAAAATCTGTTAAAAAAAATTAATTTTGGTATGGAACCGAATCGAACTGAACCCGAACGGCTCCATAATTATATTTGGATCCGACGATTCTATTTATTAAATACTCGAAAATTTTGGTTCCCTTTAGAATCGAACCGAATCGGATCATATCCAGCCCTAAAATATACTATGTAGGATTTTGTATTAAAAATGAAAAAAAATGAAAAAAAATTCAATAATTATAAAACTTCTTGCAAAATATTTTCTAATTATTCAAAGTTAAAACTTGAGAGATAGTTGGTGTAATTAACAAATATTTGTATCTCGAATCTCGTCTCGACTCTCTCTTCATCCCCCAACAAACACAAATAATTGAAAAGTCACTTCCCAATCACTCAAAAAGTCAAGAAACCTCCGGGCATCTACAAAATAAACAATATATGGGGGTTGTTTAAGCCCCATTTTAAAAAAAAATTATTTACTCGAAACTCATTTCAACTATACATTATTTAATTAAATAATAATTTTTTTTCTTAATTTTTAACCACACATTTTTCAATAATCACTATCCAAAAATACATTTTTCTCTCAAAATGGGGCTCATACAATAATCTAAATTTATCACTATTTTCATTAAATTCTTTTGAGCCTGTTTATATTTTTTTTAGAATTTATGTTTAATTAAAATTCTAATATTCACAAAATATTATCTTCAATTAAAGTCAAAACAATAATAAATGAGACATTATTAGAGCAAATATATACATACATAACAATATATTAAGAATAATTTGAAAAATTAAGAATTTTCTTTTATTGTAGGTTTGATGGATTTAGTATGTAAATGATTCTTGATTTTTATTTGTGTTATTTGATAATATGCCTTTTGAATTTAAATAGTATCAATAAGAAATTTCATTTTGAATTATTTGAGTTTTCTGTTGGGATTATCTTTTTTTTTTCTTGCTTTTCTTAAATTGAAAACATTGACGACTCTCTTTTCTATTAAGATTTTCAAAACAAGAATTTAAGTTTTCTAATAGTATTATCTTTTTTTTTTCTTGATTTTCTTATCAAAATAAGTAAAGAAATTTGATGATATATATTGATGGTAATGATTGAAAATATGAAAGGAGTATGAATGAATTATGATGGGATGGATATATAAAAATTGTGTGAATAAAAATATGAAAGGATTGATAAAATTACGATGGGATGGATATGTAAAAATGGCATGAAAATATAAGGTTTAAATGAATAAATTTAATAAAAATAATATTAGAATTTGATAAGAATGAAAATAGAATTGTAAATCGGGTTAAATCCATCAATAACCACCCAACTTTACACTTAGTGTCACCATAACCTCCCAATTTGATTTTGTTTCAACATGACCATTCAACTTTATAGTTAGTATCTAATTTTTAATTTTATTTCACCATAACCATTCCATTGCATATAACGTTTCACCATAATCACCAAACTTCTTTTTACAATTTTCACTACTTTTAAAATGGATAAAATACTAACTTTACATTATATATATAAAATAAATTTTAAAAACAAAAATGAAAGTTTTTTTATTTTAAAAACCTCTTTTCAAAATAAGTTTTATTTTATTTTTTTAAGGAACGTTTTTTAAAAATATCTTTTTATTTTATTTTTTTGAAGTTTTTTTATAATAAATTTTATTTTTGTTTTTAAAATATTTTTTAAAATAAATTTTTATTTTATTTCTTTGAAAGAAGTTTTTATTTTATTCTTATCATTTAAAATTTATTATATACATATATATATATATATATATATATATATATATATATATATATATATATATATATATATATAATGCAAATTATCATTTTATTCATTTTCAAATTAGTGAGGGTGAACAAGTTGGAGGAACGTAATTTAACTTATATCAAATTGGGTGGGCATGATATAAAATCAAATTAAAGTATAGGGTTGAATGACCAAATTTGGTGCAAAAATTGGATAATCATCAGTAGATTCAGCCCTTTAAAATCACAACCCGCTTTTCCCCTTTTCAATCTGAACTTTGCTTCTGTAATCGATTCTGAATCTCCATTGAATTCCTGAAACGAAATGCTGCAGCGAATCTGTTTGCCGGCGCTCAGTTTAGTACTCTTTTTCTTCATACTCATTTATATACAATCATTTGTGTGCGCGATATGAATTTGGGGAACCTAAAAAATGCTGTTAAATTTTTGAAGTTTTTTGGGTAAAGGTTGAATTTCTGTTTTTGTATAAACTATATGTTATCAATTACTTCACGTTTCTTCCCTTTTGGGTGTTTTCTGAACCTAATTTCTCTTTAATTTCCGTGGGTTTATAATTTTAATTTCAGTTGACGTGCCTTGGTCTCCTTCTGTAAATAACTGTGGATTTAGTCCATTTCACAAAAATGGCGCAGTGTGTACGAAGCCTTCTCTGCCGCCTTCTCATTTTCTGGGCTGTTTAAATTCACATTTTGTTGAATTTTCTCGTGTGTACCGATACATATGACTGCATGAAAATGATTCTACATCTATATTAGGAATAAAGCATTTTTTTTTTTGGATAAGTATTAGGAATAAAGCATTTACAACCTCCCCAATTTGGTTTCTTGGTAGTTTTATTATTTGGGCCTATGTTTGACTTGATCTGAGAGAAGATTGTTCTGCAAGACCTTGGATTTATTATTCGATTCTTGTGAAATTAGTTTGAGGGTTTGTTTGATTCCCTGCCTTTTGATCTGTAGGTTCGTAGTTGGAATTGGGTTGTGTGTGTTGGATTCTGGGTAATTTATTCTGAAGAGCTTTTTGGATTCCCTGGTTTTTGTTAGATATTCGGGGTAATTGATTTTGACAATTGTTTGATTCTCAGATTAAGAATTTTGATTATTTTGTAGGTAAATTGAATTGATGGGAAATAAAAGTTCAAGTCCTAGGGATGGGGGGAGTTGGAGGCAATCTTCATCATTCTCATCCAGTTCGTCAAATTCGTGGCAACACGAACATCCTCAATCAACAAATTCACAATACACTCAGAATTATCCTGTGCAGCATCCTTATCCAGCAGGATATCCAGAACCTAATCAGTACTATGCTCCTCCTCAAAATTATGGGGCTCCTTCCCAATCACATGCTTCGCAAAAGAAGCTAGACAGGAGGTATTCGAGGATTGCGGACAATTATAATTCATTAGAGGAGGTTTGTATATGGCAACATAGCTAAGATAATTTATGCCTCGGAAAGCCAGAATTGGCAATTACATGATATCATCTTGTGGATGTCAAAGCTTGTGTTTGTATTATACGTGCAAAATCCTTATCCTCTTTTGTACAAAATAATTGAAACATGCAAAAGACTTAAATATGCTTAGATTGTTTACAGGATTTTGATTTCATCTTGTGGCAAGTACAGAAAGAACTGATTCCAGCTAAATATAGGCATCATTCATACAAGAAAAGGAGAAAATGTGTGCACTACACGAGGCAAATGAAGCTTAATCTATCATAATTTCACGCGATGACATATAATAGGATGCTTTACAACCTAATTTGTAAGGAATTAATTAGATAGCGCATGGTTTGAAGGATGAACATAGGCACAATTTGTAGTTTTTGTTTCCCGTTAGCTATCTCGTGACCAATGGCTTCACAATTAGATGCATGATTTTCATCCAATAGATCGTTTCTTTTTTTGGGGGGGGTGGGGGGGGGGGGGTTGCACTGCTGGCTATTATTTTATAAAGATTACTTTCTGGCATACTGGTTAACTTTATGCTATAGATATAATAGGAGTCAGATGCTTGTTAATTTCTCGCAGGCTGTTTAGGCTTGCATTTAATTGGTCTTTGCTAATTAGTGTCAGCTGGAGAAACTAAAATACATGTCAATACAAAGTCATGAAAAGGAACTTTATCCTACGGTCTGCAGCAAATGAAACATGTATTGTGACATAGGTTATTATTTTGACACTTGACCATGGCAAAGCTTATAATTTAGTGCTTTCTGAAATGCTACTTTAAACTTTACGTTTGTGTTAGTTGATCTTCTCTCTCTCCAATGGATCATTGGCAATAACTAAAGGAAAAATGTGTGCAAGTGCTTTATATATACATGCACAATCAACATTGAACTTTTAAACACGTACCAAGTCCTTTGCCAATTTTATAAGAAACCTATTTGCTCGTGACTATGCAACGGAATGAAAAATAATACGATGAGAACTCATATTAATAGGAACTAGATTACTCATTATATTCTGGGTATAATTTGCTTGTCATGTCTGTGTTTTAACATGGATGGTGTTTTGATGTTTCATGCATTATTTTCCAATTTTTCTAAATTTTTATTTATTATTTGAATTTTTTTTAGTCTCTTCAATGTTTAAGCTTTCTCAAAATATTGAAACAAAAACGCTATTTTCTTTAGGTGACTGAAGCTCTTTCACGTGCTGGCCTTGAGTCTTCCAACCTAATTGTTGGTATTGATTTCACCAAGAGCAATGAATGGACAGGTTGAACATTTTTTATTTAGATAGCTAATAAGTATAACATTATGTGAAGTACACTGAAATGTGAATCCATTTTTAGGTAAGAGATCATATAATGGTCGAAGCTTACATCATATTGGAAGTGGTTTAAATCCCTATGAACAAGCTATATCTATTATTGGGAAAACCTTGGCGGATTTTGATGAGGATAACTTGATCCCCTGTTTTGGATTTGGAGATGGTATGGCACCATAAACTTGTAATTTTTTTTTTCTCAAATTCTGGATTTGGCTTACTCAAGTTATAAAACTTAAATCTATTTCTCTCTTCCTAATATTTTGATAGCATCAACCCACGATCAAGATGTATTCAGTTTCTATCCGGACGAGAGATTTTGCAAAGGATTTGAAGATGTTTTAAGTCGTTACAGGCAAATTGTTCCTAATCTAAAATTGGCAGGTTGACAAACTACGTAGCCTATTGTGTCAAGTTTAATATTTGAATGGTAATTGGAATATATAGCTCAGTCTCTCTTTCACTTTTCTGCAGGACCAACATCATTTGCACCTATAATTGAAATGGCCATGACTATTGTTGAGCAGAGTGGAGGCCAGTACCATGTTTTGCTTATTATTGCTGATGGACAGGTATTTTTTTCCTTATCTTGGATAACATACTACAGACCTTTCAGCAGACCTTTCACTTTAGGAGAATGAAAAGGTAAAGTATCCATCATTTGGAGTAACGCTGTAGTGGATGTTGTGAGAGATTTTGTCAGGAGTCAGGAGATATCAGTATCTTTCACAAGACATTTGTTGGATGGATTCTATGGCAATGAAAACATTTCTTAATTTTTTTACTTTAGTGATCTAAACTTATTTTAACATTGTGATTGGATTGGCCCAAGGATGGAATTGCACGGTTTGCTTTGTACATGACAAATCAGATTCTCTTGTATGCTTGAAGAGGTCTAATAGTCAGCGAACAAAGCAATAACTTTCTTGGGCATTGGCTTGTTCACTTTGTGTATGTTATTCAATGTTATATTTCATCATTGATATCAGCAAGTATACTAAATTCCAATATCCATCCATGCAAATATCAGGACTTCATGTACTATTCTCCCGTTAGTTTACTTTTAGAATTTGTGTTTCACTTTGTTCATTAAAATCAACTTGCGAAAATGGTGGATAATTTCGACTTGGTAGTAAATATTTTGGCACTCAACATTCCATGAGGCAAATAGTTGTCTTGTCTTGCGATGCTAAAACCTTTTCCATTTTTTTTTTTGGCTTGTGTGCGATCGAGTCAATTCTGAAACATTTCATAAGCTTTTTTTATAATTGTAGGTAACCAGAAGTGTTGATACTGAAAGCGGTCAGTTAAGTCCACAGGAGCGGCAAACTGTTCAAGCAATCGTCGAAGCAAGGTAAATATATGTAATTTTTCTTTTAACAAGTCTTACAACTTGTCATAGTCCTTTATGTCATGCTGTTGCAACTTTTGCAGCAAGTTTCCTTTGTCTATTATTTTGGTTGGGGTTGGAGATGGCCCCTGGGATATGATGAAGGAATTTGATGATAACATTCCTGCTCGTGACTTTGATAATTTCCAGGTCAGATTTAGTGGCTTGCTTTCTATTTTATTTTATAATGACTGGGGACATTTATTCAATATATGTGCATGCTTAGCTGATGGGAGATCTTTCTGTTTTGCAGTTTGTAAATTTTGCAGAGATTATGTCCAAAAATGTGCAACAATCTCGAAGAGAGACAGAGTTTGCTCTTTCGGCATTGATGGAAATTCCATCCCAATACAAAGCAACAATGGAGCTTAATTTGTTGGGGTAATCTTTGTATTATGTTGGTCTCCCCCTCCTGTGTGTTTGTGCACGAGCCCATGTGTGGGGGCATTTGTACGCACTCTATTACCGTGCTAAATCCATTGTTTGCTTATTCAGTGGAAGAAAAGGAAATGCTCCCGAGAGGATTGCGCTTCCTCCTCCTGTCTATGGTGCAGCATCAGGCCACAGTTCGAAATTCTCAAATGCAACTAGTTTTCAACATAGCTCGGGTTCATATTATGACGACAAAAGTTCTGCTGCTCCTCCATCTGCTCCAAGATCTACTTATGACAATCAGGTAATGTTCTATTCTGAATCAGAGATATTAATTTAAATATCTCGGCACTTGTGTTAGTTACCATTAAGGTTCTACAAGTTTTACTTTTTAATGGTGAACGTGAGTAAATTTTGTTTGTATTTGGCAGGTTTGTCCCATTTGCCTTAGTAACCCAAAGGACATGGCATTCGGTTGTGGGCATCAGGTAATTCCATTTCTATAGTGAATCAACACATATGGCATGCTTGGTAGGGAGTATTGGTCAGTGTTGAAGAAGCTAAAATCTTGTAGATTGCTTGTACCAAACTTTACTCTAGTATTGTGTGGAAATTGATGAAGTGGAAGATATATTTACATTTTGACATTTCATTTATTTGTCAGACGTGTTGTGACTGTGGACAAGACCTTCAGCTTTGTCCAATTTGCCGAAGTCCAATCCAAACCAGAATAAAGCTCTACTAAGTATCATATTTCATACAGAGCTTCATCTCCTCTCCAGCGCCAAATTTGTTACAATGTAAAAAGGCAGTAGCTTGAGTCGATGCATCCTGCTTAGTTTTTGCTCGTCTCCATATGTACATTATATGATGGTCATTCATTGTTTTTGGTTTTGGTTTTTTAATTTTTGGGCTGATACCAGAAAGGTTTAACATTATGCAAAAAATGAATGTTATCCTGTTTGTTTTTCAAATGGTTTGTTGATTGTTGTTGAGGATTGAGGGTTTTCCCTGTCCGTTATTTTTTGTATTGAAACAAAGTTCGTTGTATTGTACATGTACATGTACAGAATATTATTCTGATTATTTTCTCCCCATCTGTTCTTTAGCAAATAACCAAATTCTATTGTTATTAAGATATCGTCACTTTACCCTCTCCTTCCTGAGGAGAAGTGCTTATTAATAAGATTTTTATGTAATTATGTTTTTATTATTATTGGGCTTGTAGTATTTGGTTGGTCCAAGCCCGGCACTAGTAGATTAGGTTTTTTTACTATTTATTGAATTTTCATTGTTGATTGAATTAGACGATGAATGAATAAAAATGAATTGAGTTTTTGCCTTGCAGCCACGATCCTCTCTCGCCCTCTTCTCCCCTAATTTCTCCTTCGGCTTCTTCCCCCATTTTCTCCGATTTCTCCATTCTTTTCTTTCTGCTTACTTCTCCTATCCTGCATAAAACATGTAACTTCATCTCATCTGTTTGGTAAAAACAACCCCCAGCATCAATCCATACACAACCCATAATCTGTAGACAAGATGCCCACCTGCAATTCGAACAATTGCCGTAGCCATATATTCCACTCCTGCCACTGCTTCCCACAAACCACTCTCCAACAACCACCAATTAACACAGCCATCATAACCACACAAAAACCGCTCGCTGCATCACAATCGACACCTTCACAAAAAAAAAATCCACTATCGCAAAAGCTAGGCATCGACATCAACAATCAGCCCTAAAATTTGCTACCAACCCAGGCCTAACTCACCTATCGTTGTCGCTGGTCCATCATCCCGGCCGTCGGCCACCACAACGTCATCAACAAACCACAAACCACGCACAAAAGCCGGAACCTCAAATCACAAGTCATCCCCGAACCCGTCACCCGACAGTGATCCATGAAATTGACTCACCTCGTCGATGACGCCTAATTTGTCGTGTCCTTGCAGTACCCAAGGGAGACGAATTGAAACCACGGGGAGACGAACGAACAGACGAAGCCCACACTAGCCTACAAATTTGAGCCTTGGTTTGGTTTGGTCCTGCTTTGTTTAGATAACTTTATCTTGTAATTGGGCCTTGGTTTGGGCCGTTTTCTTATTTGCTTTAGTTTTACATTTTGGGTCTCTGCTTGTTACTTTGTTTTAGTTTTGAATTTGGGCCAGGCTTGTTAATTTGTAATAGTTCCATAAAAAAAGTCTGATTTGGTATTTTTGTTGGGCCTTAGTGTGCCTTGAATAGTGAGTAGTTTATTGGTACTTTGGGCCTCGGTTTGTGCCCTACTTTTGTAATTTTCTTTTAACGTTATTCGCAGTGAATTTTGTTGTTGACGGCCATTGAAACGATTCAGTTGTCGCCTTGCCACCGTAGTAGTGCCAAATGGAAATCATGATTGGGGCATTGTTGGACTCTTTTGAGTCTCTGAGGTAACAATTGTTTTTGTATTGAACATGTACTTTTATTTTAATGTTTTGGCTTGTTAATTTTAAGAATAAAAAAAAATGTTATGGCATGAATACCAAACGTTAGGAGTCCACTTGTTAACAAATGGAAGGAAACTTCTTCAATCTTCATTACCTTTTAATGAGCTTCTATCGTTACTTGAATATATTGAGTATTTGCTTTCCCAAGTGGATCAATTGCCTGCTGTTTCCATGCTCACATCTATTAATACACTTAGCACAGCATTGGTCTCAAATGTATTAATACATCCTGATTTTGCTATACAAGTAGCAGCTGTTTCTTGCCTTGGTGAAATATTCTGCATCACTGCACCTGATTTCCCTTTCCGTGATGAAATAATGCAAGACATTTTTCCCTTGATTATATAATCATTTACATTTCTCACGAGCACATCCATCAATTTGTATGCTACGGCAGTTAGGATACTAGATACTATGGTTAATGCGAAGTATTGCCTTATCATGTTGGACCTAGATTGTAAACGCATGACAATTGACATATTCCAACACTTTCTTGTAGCTTTAAAATGAAATCATTTAGGGAATGTCTTCACATCCATAGAGACTATCATAACATTTACATTGGAAGAAAGTGACAATATTTCTCTAGATTTGATTACCTTTCTTTTAGATTGTGTTCAAAATAAACACAGTGAGGGTTCTCGTGTTAAATTTAGTGTGGTGGAAAGACTTTTTGAGAAGTGTGCTGACACGATCAAACTTTACTTGTCACGAGCTATAAAATCTTTGGGGTTTTGTTTAAATAATTATAGTGCAGTTCTTTCCTCAATTGCCACAGAAGTCAAGAGTTGTGAACAGTGTATTGTGTTCCCTATTGTGACCGTATCTTTAATCGATACACGTAACATTGATATAATTGAGAAGTTACCTAAAGCAATACCATCAAAGTCAGATATTTCAGATATCCTAGATCTCATGCCTAGTAGGTTACATGACTTTCATGTTGAATTTGTTTTAGTTTTTCCTCAATTACATGGGATTCCACGGGTTGCCACATTATTTTCTAAGGCCATTACCCGATTGCACATTCTTCCTATCGACATTAGGATGTTGACCACTAATTATTGACATGCTTTGTTAACTAATCATCATGTTGACAATGTTCTTAAATTTCATGCCAAATTAAAAGGTCAAATCATTTCCAATCATGAAATTTTTGAACTTACTTTCAAGGTGCAATATATGTTCGGGTATCTTATTGAAAATTACTATACTTTATTGTGCGTCTTTCTTATCCGTTTTCCTAAAAACGTGAAGAAAAAGTTTTTGGATCATTCACATAAAGTTTTTTGATTTGATTGGCCATCTCAAGTGAAAGTTATATTTTCAATATAAAAGAATTGTTTCCTAATCGGGGCCCATTCGAGTCTTCGATGTTGCGATCATTTTTCTGTACATGCCAGTTTGCGGTGCTAGCCTCTTATGCTCCTCATTGTGCACAACCAAATGAAAGTGTTCAAGATGAGTTCCACGTCTGTTTGTTATTCAGAGTTCAATATCGGTACTTGATTAGATGGAGAGATCGTCCCATGTGGTAGCAGTTTATCCACTCGACAGGGTTGAGTTTTTTTTTCTCCTACCCCGTGAGAGTTGATGGGGACATTACAATATATTTTATTGTTGATTTTTATTTAATTATGTTTTTATTATTATTGGGCTTGTAGTATTGAGTTGACCCAAACCCGACACTAGTAGGTTAAGTTTTTTTATTATTTATTGAATTTTTCATTGTTGATTGAATTAGACGATGAATGAATAAAAATGAATTGAGTTTTTGGCTTACAGCCACGACCCTCTCTTCCCCTCTTCTCCCCTGATTTCTCCTACGGTTTCTTCCCCCGTTCTCTCCTGTTTCTCCCCCATTTTCTTGCTGTTTTTTTCTCCTATCCTACATCAATACCTATTCTAGAAGCTTCAAAAAGGATGGAGAATCAATGGAAGGAAGGAATAACTACATTCTGTTACAAGGGCAAGTGGGGGGAGGAAAGATAAATTAGTTAGGGGAATGATTATAAATAGATGTAGATAGGAAAGGATATGTAGGCAATAGTTGATTAAAAGAGTCTAATTTACCTTTTTCCGCTTTGTATTTTTCTATAAGGGTGTATTTGATAGCTCCAATTTTCCTGGGAAAATAGAAAATGATTTCATTTTCCAGCCAATTGGCTTGTTTGATAAGCATTTTTTTCTAGGTAATTGGTTTTCCTCATTTTCCTCCAACGTGCACTATTTCCTTGAATTTGGTGAATTTGTTTTCCCACCATTTTGGTGGGAAAAGTTTTTCCAGCATTTTTTTTTTTTTTTTGGAAACAAATTTCATAACCAATTGTAAAAAAAAAAAAAAACTCACTTTAATAAACAAATTCCATGTAAAACGAAATCAAACGAACACTAAACTTTGATGAAAAAATAGTTTTCTAGCAAAAATTTTTTTTTTACTTTTTGGCAATGGTAACAAATTTCATAAGCAATTGTAAAAAAAACAATCATTTTAATGGACAATTTCCATGTAAAATAAAGCCAAACGTGAACAAAAAAATCCAAAATTTCAAAATTTTTCTGGGTGGAAAATTATACCAATCAAACACACTTGAAATCATTTTCCCTGCAAAACATTTTCTAGGCAAATCTTTTCCCTATAAAACATTTTCTTTCTACCTATTTTCCATCCTTACAATCAAACGCACCCTAATTGCATTCAGAATTCAATAACATTTCTTTGTTTCTATTTTCTTACATTGGAGTCCTATCAAATTGGTATCGGAGCACATCATCTTGATGGCCTAAAAGAAGATAGAAAGTAGGGTGGAAGTAATGGAGAAGGAAATGAAGGAATTGAAATTAGAAATGCAACACTTACCTAGATTGAGAGATCAGTGAAGCACCTCACTCAGAGCATGGCTAAGATGATGCAGTTAATGGATGAAACCTAGAAAACTCTTGACAACTCTTGTTCGTCCAAAGGTAGCCATGAATAGAGTTATGGACGGAGATGAATCTTGAAGTATTCTGAAGGTTCAATTACTACCTAACAAGTTTTCGTCATGGAATTTAGAGGAATTCGAGAAGAGAGTACAAGCTGAACTATGAGATTCTAACACCATCTATGTAGAATTTCACGAGGCAGATGAGGATGAGGCTAGAATACAAAGTAAAAGAAGCAGGGAATGGGCTATTCAGGTATGTTATGGCATATTGTGATGTTGAAGGAGGTGGGGAGAGTGGTTAATGGGGGTGATTCAAGAGAAATATGTCAATAGGCTGGTAATAAAGTCTGAAATCCACGTGAAAAAAAATTTGTGGGCTTGATCTTGGAAATGGCCCAATCGTTAGAAGGCAAAGGGCTAACAATTGGGGCGAAACTTTTGTGGAAAAACTTGTGGGCTTGATTTTGGAGATGGCTCAATTAGAAAAAAAAAAAGGCAGCTTAATGTTAAAACAAGCCCAAGGAGAAGATGGCCCAATTCATGGTTCTGATTTCTTCTAGCAATGATAATACAATGACTCACTGCCCAATTCACAAAGCAACGACTCTCTCTTCAACCCCTAAATTGGTTTCCGACCCATCTCTGAATAAGTAGGAACGACTTGCTATGGAGTTTACTTGGATGCTATACTCGTTATAGTTGCTTTATTGAATTCAAGCTTTGCCATTAAATTCGGTGGTTCAAATCAGATTGTATATGAGATGGACAATGAGACTCTTGGTTCAACAATGCATTACACAAGCAGTACAGACATACTACCTTCTATTAGAAACAACCAAGGCTATAAAAGCTCTTCTTTGTCCCATTTCCCTGCTGCTACAATACACTCCTTTTTTCATGTGTTTTCGTTAAAAAAAATTTCACTTAGGACTAAAGAGACTTGTCTACAATTGCCACCAGACCTTAATGCCATGTTAGAGTGGATTGTGGAACCAGAACAAGTGATTGAGGTAAGGAAATTACCAGTAGGACAGAAATTCCGATTAAATGGAAAGGATTACGCGCTTCCTGGGAACCCATCCAACTGCATTTTCGTATTTCAATCTAGACGACAAGATATATTTGGAGTATTGATAAGCCTCCAATTAAGTATACCTATTCTAGAAGGATCAAGAACAATGGACACCTTGAAGGAAGGAATAACTGCATTCTATTACAAGGGCAAGTAGAGGAGGGGAGATAAATCAGTTGGGGGAAGGATTATAAGAGCTCATATATTGTTCAAAATAAAATATGGCGAGCCCACATCTTAGTCCAGTTAAAATAATTATGACAAGCTCATATTATTCTGCCCAAGGTTAAATATGGCGAGCCTCTGCATTGATCATTCAAATCCAACTGATGGTGACAAGCTTAAGTATTATTTGTAAAAGGGTTATAATCATAAAAAACACAAAGAACAATGAAGGAAAGAATTTTTATATACAATTAAATTCGATATGAGGAGGGGAGAGGGGCTGTTACAATCAGTTCAGTACAAGGCCTAAAAATCTATATCGCAGCGTTATCCTGCTGAGGCTCTGTCAGATCTCGGGCTGCACAAAAAAATCGCGAAATCGTAAATCGAACCGAAGTTGTTGGTTTGGGTCCACGTGGACTCGCGATTTTTTTCCTCAAACTGAACCAAACCGTTTCAAAATGGTTTGGTTGAGGTTTCAAATTTTAAAAACCGCAAAAAATCGAACCCTTTTTTTAATTAAAAAAATATTTTTATTAAATTATAAATTCTCATATATAAATTTTATTAAAGTATAGTTTTTACAATTTAAAGTATACTTTCTTGGAGGGTACAAAATGAATTGAATGTGAAAATTGTGCATGTTGCCCAGCCATATATGTAATTACGCCTTTGCAAAAACACAAGCAAACTAAAGTTACTAAGCCCTAGCTCCCTCCCTCTATCCAGTAGCGCCGACGCACGCCATGCAGTTACAACTGACGCTTGTCACCTGCTGCCGTTGACGTCGTTTCTCCACCACTGCCTACCACCACTGACAGTGACTTTAAATGTGAGCTTCTCTTTCTTTTCCTTGTGTATCGCAACAATTTTTCATCATTTGTTTATACAAGAGAAATTGAAAATCGAGATCAAAATCCTTAATTTTTCTCTCTAGATACGTAAAAGAAGACTTAGAACTGATTTGAGCAGAGAATTTTGAATGAATTTCTCTTTCTGTTTTCTCACCTGATTAGGCTTTGGTTAATCCAAACATTCCACATCAATAGGTTGACTATAATGCTTTGCATTGCATATTTTCATGTTTTAAGATCTCCTTCATGTATATTCCAACAAATGAATATGCACCAGTAAAAAATGCAATATAGGATATGCATTCACCCTTGCTTTATTGAAAATCCAAATAGATTGTGAGATTTATTTATTCATGATGCTATATGCTAATATCACGATGTACAAAAAATTATTATAAATTTTAGTATTGGGGAATTCATTCCATGGGTTTCTTCTTGTATCACTGTATTTGGTTGATTATTTGTCTAATCGTTGTGAAGATTTGACTGATCCTAAGTTTGACGTATTAGTTTGGTGGAAATTGAATGCGCACAAGTACGAAATTTTCTCTAAAATTACCAAAGATGTATTAACAATTCAAATATCTACGGTCGCTTCATAGTAGGCATTTTCCACGAGTGGTCGGATTCTTGACTCCTTTAGGAGTTCATTGAGTGGAAAATTGGTTGAGGCCTTAAAATGCATGAAGAATTGGTTGCATAGCAATAATGAACTTATAGTGTTTCGTCAATATTTGGATGATGTAGAAGCATTTGATGACTCTAAGAAAGCTGTGGAAGGTGACATTTATTTTCTATTATCAATTTCGATATTTTATGCATATTGTTTCTTAGTTGTTTGTTAATATTATTAATAAGGACTAATACATATTTTGATATTTGCATATCATACAGAGGCCGAATCTTATGTTACAATAGGGGATATTGATCCAATTTTTATCAAATGAGAGGTTAGTACTCTTATACTTATTCTGATATTATTGCTTGTAAAATCTGAAGTGCTTGTTGCTAGATGCTAATTTGATACTATTTTTTTGTCTTTTTGTTTATATATCGAATTTTAGACAAATATGAATGTAATTTAGCATTTAACATTATTAGTTCTTGTTTAAATGTATATGTTAACTTGTTTTAAACGTATAACTTTAATGTCAATAGGTAAACCACGGATTAAAATCGAACTAAACCGCAAATAATGGTTTGGTTTGATTTGGAAAAAATTCAAACCGCATGAAATTGTTTGAGTTGAAAATATAACACAAACCGCCCAAACCGAACCGTGTTCACTCCTAGTCGGATCTTTCACTTCCTCTACAGAATCTTCGACCTCATTGGTTGGAATGGATGGCTCTTCAGCCAAGAATTCTGCTTTAAGGGCCACCAAATCCAGTTGGGGATGCAACTCAGCAAGTCTTCCAAGGACTTCATTGTATGCAACCTTTCTTCAATACAAGCCGAGATTGTCATACTTAGCCGTTTCATAGAAGTGAGCCACATATTCATTTACGGTTGCCTCCCCTATCCCACTCAACTGTTGCTTCAAGTTGGCAGACTCAGCAGTCAACTCTTCAACATGAGCCTTCAGCTCTCCCTTTTCCTTATTAGTAGCCTCCAAGGCTGACGAAGCGATCCTCTGGAGATTATCAGAGTTCTCTACATGCTTCGTCAAAGCATTCACCTCAGCTTTGCAAAGATGGACTTCCTTCTTTAATTTATAATTTTCCTTGGAAATTGCATCCACTTTCGACTCCGCCTCAACCTGCTTCACTTTAGAGGCTTCCATAGTTTCATTGGCTAAAGACGCCTTAGCCTTGGCCTTATTCGGTGCCATTTCAACATCTTTTCCCTTTGTGAGGTACTCTTTATTGAGGACATACAGTCGCCTCATTTCCATTTGGGCATGCAAGAAGAAGCCTTGAGAGCGAACCTGCAGGGTGAGACCCGTCTCCACCATATCGACCGCGTTACAAGTCTCGGTATACGAAGAATACTTATCTGACCAATATTTGTGATGGACCCTCGTAACCCCTCAAACCTCATTGGGAAGCATCTCCATTACAGTGTAGGCAATTACATCCGACCTTCCACTAAGGAAGTTTTGAGCCTTTCCTCCAAACAGGGCACTCCTGGCTTCCCTGCCCCGCCTATGCTTGACGGGGCCAACCTCTTCTTCTGCTGTCTCTTCAACATCTACAATTTTACAGAAGATATAGGCTCCGCTACAATGGACCGTCAAAGGGACTCCCCAATAGTTGTTGGCGCTTAAGGGGAGGGAGAGGCTCGGTATTCTTTGATAGAACCAACTTCCTTTTTAGGGGCCTCTCCATGGAAGTTTTTCCTTCTTTTCCCTTCTCTCCCTTTTCTCCATTTTTCTATGGAATAGGCGGTGGTTTTGCCTTTGAGAAGCGGGCCAGCTCATCACACTAGTTTTGGTAAGTTGAGGAAGTGGAGCCCAAGGGCTTCTTATTTTTTGCCTCTCCTAGGCGGCTCATAAAGAGCATGTCGAACTTAACATACTCTTTCTTATCATGTTGACCTACAAACAAAGGGCGAACCGTTAGCAGTTAGGCCCAAAAAATGTACTTCACGTAATGAGTGGAATAACGAAGAGCTGTCTTACCTTCTGTAGCCATCAACCAATGAGTGACAAAAAGATTTCACTTATCGATGAAGTTTTTTGTAAGACCTTCTCGTTGAAGGCAACTCGTAGATGGCCTTTATAATTCTCCACTCAGATAGCTCGAGCTCGAACCAATTAACTGCAGCTGCACAAAGCATACATTAGCACACAAAAAATTCACAACAAATGCACAAGAGAAATGTTACACTAGATGAAGGTTCGATTCACTATACTCATGGTACTGAGTCGGCACGGTGATCTTTGAGACCGCATCTCCCTCCATCGTCCAACGACCCCTAACCAAAAATATGAGGACTTCCAATTCTTGATGGAGGTTGGGGTCTCCCATATGAAAGGAGAGTGTGGGCTCCAGGAATTCATACAGTACTACCCTTTGCAGTCAGTCCACCCACTAGAGGCTCGGGGTTGAAAAAGGTGTGTGGGCGTATCCTCTCCAAAAGTGACATCATTCCAAAGAAGAAAGGCCCCTGCAATTGACTCTATGTATTTGGCACTAGTTGGGTGGGGTCCAAGTTGTATTGCCTAGGAATGTACTTAAAGAATTGGTGTAATGGTAGCTTCACCCCCACCTAAAATAGCATCGCTAACTGCTACACACCCCTCCCTAGGGAAATAGGTCCTCTCCTCCGGGGTCGGCACAAATATCTCTATATTATCTGGAATCCTATGCCTTTCCCTAAAAGTCTCCAACTCATCATTCTTAATATCCGTCGACGACAAAGAAGCCCCCAACCTAATACTAAAACCTATGGGGGCCTCTGGCATCATCCATGCACTGTGAGGGCCCCCATGGCCTCCATAATCCTTTCAGTAGGGGATTATGGGAGGCACAACTACATCGACACAAATCAATGCCATATCTACTTTGGCAGACCCCTCAGACTCATTCTTTCTTTAGAAAGAAGCCATTTTATATGGTCACAACTGAAAGTTTGAAAATGTGGGATACTTACACAGATCTTGGATTCTTGGAAGTGAGAAAAAACGGAGTTGTTCACGGGGGAAGAAACGGAGAAAGTGCTAAAAGATTGGGAGTATTTTCAGCACTTAAGAGTTTTTAATTTTTGCAAGGTGAAGAAAAGGGAGAAAAGTAGGTTTTTGGCATTTTATATATACAAAATGAAAGAACCCCCACCGTTGGATCTCCTCCCACTCAAATCTAAGTCGTACATTTACAGTCTCATCTACTACGATGAAACCAAAAGGTGCTTGCCTAATATTCGAATCAAGGGCTCTGATGAAATCGTGAATTACATGAGCATTAGATTCACGTAAGCCTCGCTATCTGTAAAGCACGCCATCACGCAATATGAACCTTGGAAACCCTACCACATCTATTTTTATTGGAAATCAACGTGTCTTTCAAATCACTAGAGCACGCCACCCAATGTGCCTCAATTTCATCAAAAAGGCTCAACATCTGCTCCAAGGGCCTCGGCTCATATTATTCAAGCCTTATCACAGGCTTAAATTATAAAAAAGGCTCGACATATGCTCCAAGGGTCTCACCTCGTATCATTCAAGCCTTATCACAGGCTTTAATTATCAAAGAGGCTCGACATACACTCCAATGGCCTCGCCTCTTACCATTTGGCCCTATCACAGGCTTTGATTGTAAAGAGGCTCGACATCGGCCACAAGTTTTTCTTCAAACTCGAAAATCTATACATTATATGAATAATCATACCAGGACTTCAAAGATTACTTTACGCCTGGAAAACCTAGGATCCACATATGGGCCCAATTAGCCCAGGTGGCAAACGGATTGGGAGGCCCATGCCTCATACACTAGTATGGGACGACCCAATCACATGCAGACGAACCACTTCGAGTGCGAATGGCCTACTTTTCCTAACAGGAAAATAGGACCGACCTCATTACACGCAGACCCTATTGCATGAGCTGGCCCAGGGCGAGGCGGTGACGAGATCTTGAACGGATCTCATGCTATGTAAGTTGACAAGACAACTCACTACCATCGCCGCCGTCGTCGCCATCCTATTTGGTCAAGTCTAAAGTTCAGGCTAGGCTTCATGGATACAAAAATGGTTTTAGCATTTAAGGCAATGATTGATTTATGTATATGATAAGAGGGGGGAGTCGTTTGGATGAGGCTACGTGCACTATTTTCCAGTGGACTCAATTCATTTTGCTCAAGTATAAAAACTCACACTTAGTGCCATTCAAAAGTAATGTAAGTTTAGACTCTCAAAGCTATATTCTTGACACACATTTTACTTTTCCAACCTAAAGTTGACCCCCATTTTTTACATTGGAGGCTCACATTTAAAGCTCTTCCACACTCAAAACTACTTCACCAACTCACTTGACCGTCGGAGTATGCGCGGCCAACTCTAGCTCTCCCAAAGAAGGCCACTTGTAATTAATGGTTTGTCCAAGTGTACAGGAATCCAGCTTACGTGGACGTCAGAGGCATTGGGATCTGTTGACCACATTATTGGTACTTTTTTTGGGGTCAACACTTTCTTTGTTCCGATTTTCTTCCATTGGAGTCTTATCACTCATCTTCCTTGTTGCATCTTATTGTACACCGATTGGGATCCCAACTCTTTTTAAGAATTGATCTTGAGCATTTACGAGAGAATTGTTTGAGTGGTTTTAGTAGTGATTTTTAAAATAATTATAGCCCGTGTTTGAGAGTATTATGTATTGGTTTTGAAAGTTTTTTAAAAGAATAAAATTACATATACACCTTTTAGTGAATTTTTCAATATGTAATTTTTGTATAAAATTTTTTTACTCATAAGTGATATTTTACTAAAAGTATTTCTTTTATATATAAGTTAATATTTAACTTTAAGATAAATATTTACTTAAACATTTAAGTTAGTATTTTTTTACTTATAACTAAATTTTACGATTATAAGTTAATTTTGTACTTTAAAATTATTTTATATATAAGTGAATTTTTACTTATAAGTAACTTTTTAATTCTATAAGTGATTTTTGTCTTATTAGTAGCATTTTTACTTTGTAAACAAATTTTTATACGAAAGTGATTTTTATCTTATAAGTAATTTTTTACTTATGAGTAAATTTTTTATTATGAAGAGATTTGTTTTCTTATAAATAATTTTTTTAATTAATGTAGTTTTTATTTAAAAGTTAGATTTAAAAAAAAAATAAGTTCGTTAGAAATAAATATTTTATAAATGGAAAATTTGAAGACAGAGTAAGACATAGTCAACACGCATTGATTTTGTACTTTGAGAGAAATAGTCAAAATTACATTACACCAAATTTTGTGCGATTTTTAAATCGTTTGAAATCGGTGTTCAAAACATTAGTATTTTCATAAATGGTACCCCCAAAATCGGTGATAAAACTCTCAAGCAGGCCCTAGCAAGTCAATTTCAACTTCAATCTTCTACCATGCCCTCTGCATCGTTGAATCTGTTCCTGTTTGAGTACTGCTAATGTATTTAATTCCCTTATCTCCTTATCTCGTTTTCTTTTGCATTGGATTCCATACTTGAGCATCCCAGCCTAATATTAATTTTACCCCCCCACTAAGTTTTTGTATTGTTTCACCATTCAAACGACTTTTTACTCAGAATATGTCGAAATAGTAATACAAAGAGGGGAAAATTGATTTGTTTTCTTATTTTGCCTTTATTTTATATTTTTGGTGCTCCACTGCACTTATCGTCAATTCTGTTGTAGTAACAAAGACTCTAGTTTTTTTGGTTTGCAGTCACCGCCACCACCAAATATAGGTATGCCTCCTCTTTAGACAAATCATGTCCCTGGGCAATAGTGATTATGTCATTGTTATTGTGACCGCATATCTTTTCATAGTTTTGTCAAATATATAGTTTTTACACAAACATTACTTACTAGTTTTAATTTTTTACCCCTTTGAAACTTATAGATCCAGACGGTGTAACATACCTCTATCATTTTCTAAGGCCCCATACATCTTGAGGCCATAGGCCATTGCCTAGGTAGCCTTGGGCCAGGACAGGATCGGCCCTAAGAAGTCAATTTCAACTTCAATCTTCTACCACCACCCACTCCATCGCCCTCCGCACCGTCGACTCTGTTCATGTTTGAGTATTGCCAAGGTATTTAATTCCCCTATCTCCATCTCTTCTTTTCTTTTGCATTGGATTCCAGACTTGAGCATTTCAGTCTACTATTAATTTTACCCCCACTGAGTTTTTGTATTGTTTCACCATTTAATTGACTTTTTACTCAGAATCCATCGAAATAGAAAGAATTAAAAGGTAATTGATTTGTTTTCTTATTTTGCCTTTATTTTATATTTTTGGTGCTTCGCTGCCCTTATCGTCACTTCTGTTGTAGTAATAAAGGCTCTAGTTCTTTTGGTTTTCTGCCACCATCACCACAACCGCCAAATATTAGTATGCCTTCCCTTTAGACAAATTCAGTCCCTGGCCAATAGTGATTATGTCACCGTTATTCTGACAACAAATCTCTTCACTGTTTTGTTAAATATATAGTTTTTACACAAATATTATTTACTAGTTTTAATTTTTTACCCCATTTGAGTCTTATAAATCCAAACGGTGTAACATATCTCTATCATTTTCTGAGACCCCACATATTTTGAGGCCCAAGGCAACTGCCTAGGTAGCCTTGGGACAGGACCGTGTCTACCTTAAGAAGTCCATTTCAACTTCTATCTTCTACCACCTCCCACTCCATTGCCCTAGGCGCCGTCAACTCTGTTCCCGTCTAAATATTGCTAAATCAATCTCCTTCTCTTCTATTCTTTTACATAGGATTCCATACTTGAGCATCTCAGCCTACTATTAATTTTGAGTAATGCTACATGTACACACACACTTTTACACAATCTTTTACACCTCTCTCACATGGAGGGGGGTCCACGATTATTTTATTATGTGTGGGCCCCCTTCCATGTGAGAGAAGTGTAAAAGATTCTGTAAAAAATTGTGTACACTTAGCATTATTCATTAATTTTACCCCCACTGAGTTTTTGTGTTGTTTTACCATTCAAACGAATTTTTACTCAGAATCTGTTGAAATAGCATACATAGAGGGGTAAATTGATTTGTTTTCTTATTTTGCCTTTATATTATGTTTTTGGTGCTCTGCTACCTTTGTTGTCAATTCTGTTGTAGTAAAAAATGCTCTAGTTTTCTTGGTTTGCTGCCCCCGCCACCACAACCACCAAAAATAGGTATGCCTCCTCTTTAATCAAATCTAGTTCCTGGGCAGTAGTGATTATGTCACCGTTATTGTGACCCCAAATCTCTTCCTAGTTTGTTCAAATATATAGTTTTTCCACAAACAATACTTACTAGTTTGGATCTTCAACCACTTTGCGTATTATAAATTCAGACGGTGTAACATACGTCTATCATTTTCTGAGGCTCTACACATCTTGAGGCCTAAGGCCATTGCCTAGGTAGCCTTGGGCCAGGACAGGATCGGCCCTAAGAAGTCAATTTCAACTTCAGTCTTCTACCACCACCCACTCCACTGCCCTCCGCGCCGTCGACTCTGTTCGTGTGTGAGTATTGCTAAGGTATTTAATTCTCCTATCTCATTCTCTCCTTTTCTTTTACATTGGATTGCATACTTGAGCATCTCAACTTTTTATTAATTTTACCCCCCCCCCCCTCCCCCTCCCCCTCCCCCATTCCCTCCCCCATTGAGTTTTTGCATTGTTTCACCATTCAAATGACTTTTGACTCAGAATCTGTCGAAATGGCATTACATAGAGGGGTAAATTGATTAGTTTTCTTATTTTGCCTTTATTTATGTTTTTGGTGCTCTTTTGCCATTATTGTCAATTCTATTATAACAAAGGCTCTACTTCTTTTGGTTTGCTACCATCGCCACCACAACCACCAAATATAGGCATGCCTCCTCTTTGGACAAATCCAGTCCCTGGGCAATAGTGATTATGTCAACGTTATTGTGACCACTAATCTCGTCTCAAATTTTCAAATATATAGTTTTTACACAAACATTACTTACTAGTTTTAATTTTTTACCCCCTTCGCGTATTATAGATCCAATCGGTGTAATATACCTCCAACATTTTCTGAGACCCCACACATCATGAGGCCCAAGGCCATTGCCTAGGTAGCCTTGGGTCAGGACCGACTCTGCCCTAAGAAGTCAATTTCAACTTCAATCTTCTTACACCACCCTTTGCGTCATCGACTCTGCTCATGTCTGAGTATTGCAAAAGTATTTAAATCCCCATCTTCTTCTCTCCTTTTCTTTTGCATAGGATTCCATAGTTGAGCATCTCGGCCTACTACTAATTTTACCCCTACAAAGTTTTTGTATTGTTTCACCATTCAAACGACTTTTTACTTAGAATCTGTCGAAATAGATTGACATAGTGGGGTAAATTGATTTGTTTTCTTATTTTGCCTTTATTTTATGTTTTTGGTGCTCCACTGCCTTTATTGTCAATTTTGTAATAATAACAAAGACTCTAGTTTTTTTGGTTTGCTACCATCGCCACCGCCACCGCCACCGCCACCGCAACCACCAAATATTGGTATGCCTTCCATTTAGACAAATTCAGTCCCTAGGCAGTAGTGATTATGTCACCGTTATTGTGACAACAAATCTCTTCACAGTTTTGTCAAATATATAGTTTTTTTCACAAACATTATTTAATGGTTTTAATTTTTTACCCCCTTTGCGTCTTATAGATCCAAACTGTGTAACATACCTCTATCATTTTCTGAGGCCCCACATATTTTGATGCCCAAGGCTACTGCCTAGGTGGCCTTGGGCCAAGACCGGGTCTGCACTAAGAAGTCAATTTCAACTTCAATCTTCTACCATCACCTACTCCACCGCCCTTTGCACCGTCGACTCTGATCTTGTCTGAGTATTGCTAAGGTATTTAATTCTCCTATTTCCTTCTCTTCTGTTCTTTTGCATTGGATTCCATACTTGAGCATCTCAGTCTACTATTAATTTTACCCCCACTGAGTTTTTGCATTGTCTCACCATTCAAGCGACTTTTTACTCAGAATGTGTCGAAATAGCTATACATAGAAGGGTAAGTTGATTTGTTTTCTTATTTTGCCTTTATGTTATGTTTTTGGTGCTCCGCTGCCCTTATCGTCAATTCTGTTGTAGTAACAAAGACTTTGGTTTTTTTTTTTTGTTTGCTGCCACCGCCACCACAACCACCAAATATAGGCATGCCTCATCTTTAGACAAATCCAGTCCCTGGGCAGTAGTGATTATGTCACCGCTATTGTGACCACAAATCTCTTCACAATTTTGTCAAATATATAGTTTTTACACAAACATTACTCACTAGTTTTAATTTTTTTACCCCTTTGCGTCTTATAGATCCAGACGGTGTAACATACCTCTATCATTTTTGAAAGTGTAAATATTCTTAAACATCTCAAACTCTTATGTTGAAACTTAAATATATTACGAGGAATTAAGGATAGGATTCAACCGAGATTTTTAAATTAAAGATGAAAATTATTATGTGGGCAAAATTGCTGTACAGAACTTGAGAATTACTTACTTTTAACTTGTTTGCATCTATACATTTTCTATCCTAGTTCTTATAGTGGAGACGAGTTCTCTCTTGCACTAGAGAGTATTGTCTTACTATATCACCTTCGACTATTTTCTTGTACAAATCTCCACTTGTCAAAACTCCCTTCTTAAATCTCTTTTATATTCCATTTCTATTTACCTTTATTGGTCCATATTTTTTTCCTTTTAAATGAATAGATGTTATGATATTCTATGCAGATTAGTATAATTATGTTAGATTTACTCATAATCCGATTTTGACCATTATTTTCATATTCGTAATAGTGTGAAAAGAAAGACCGATTTCAAGTTGTTCAAGAATAGTGACGTTGCGTTTCTCGACCTTTTGACTTGGGATTAATCAGTCATGTTTTCTTGATGGGGAGCTTATGTTGAAGCATAATTTTGGATAATTATTTTATTATAGTAGTGTTCGTGTACGGTATTTGATAACGATCCATTATGAAATGGATACATTTAATAGGGAAAAATTGACAACTCCAATTAAAATTACATTTTGAGAAATAAGAAACATTTCACAAAATTGCAAAAATCAAGTCACTCCAAAAAAAAATGTATTTTTTTGGATATTATGTATTGAAATTGATTTTGAGGACTAATAAGTAGATATATGAAAATAATTATTTCTTTTAAACCTATCCCTAAAAATAGGAAATTACGTATTTTCTCTTCTAAAAAAATGATTGACAAAATCAACATTTGAAATCTCTACAAATTATGGATATAAATTGCATTAGTTAGAAGATATATTGTGACCTCTGTGGCGTGTAACTGTTTTTACCATGTGATCAAATTTCATCGTTGTGATCTTGAATAAGCTGTTTAACAAAAAAGTAACTACGACTAATTAGTTATATATCATATAACTACAATGAATTCATAGGTGTGAATATAAGTTAATGTGTGATGTTAAAATAATTGTGACTCTAATTACTGTTATCTCGTAGAATTGCGACAACTTCATTCATGTTTATGTAAATGATTGTCAAATAAGACCATTTTGACATTTGACAAGATTTTGTAACATACAAATATGAGTAATATTCCTTCTATATTAAGAGTCGTGATTACAAATTTTGTGGTCCTTCGAACATGTTTATGAAAAGATAAAGAATGATTATCCCTTTTTTAGTACAAATCAAGTGAACGATTCACTCAGTCCATACTGAGATAAAAAAGAAAATATTATTTAAATTACTATAGTTTTAGGAGTAATATCAACGAAATTATGAATTTGTTAATTAATTAATTCTTAAACATTTGATTTGAGAAATTTTAATATCAGTTGATTTTTTATCGCGATAAAAAAGAAAACATATCGTTTAAATGACCATATTTTTGAGAAAATATTAGAAATATAAAAAATTTATAAACGTAATTTTAAACATTTTGGATTATAAAATTCCTAACTATCTAATTTAAGAAATTTTTATTAATTACTTAATTTGTTGAAAGCAAAAGTTAAATATTCCACCGATCTAATTTATTATTATTATTATTATTTATTACTTATAATTGATTGAGATCCATCTGAAAAATAGATTTGAATGAAAGGGGAAATTTTCATTTCCAAGAGATTAAGTATCACCTATTTCAAAACTAAGAAAACAACTTTCAAATTTCAAAAATCAGATTTTTTTAAATTTTTATTTATGAAACAATAAATTATTAAATCAATTTATTATTAAATATTTAATTCTAATATAATATAATTAACTCACCCCACCTTCACCACCCCCACTGGTTCGACGACGAACGATCACCACTCTATTCCGGCGAACTTTTCGAAGACTGTTTCGACGACTTTTTCGGCGAACTTTTCGACAACTATCCGACGAACTTTCCGATGACTGTTTCGGCGAACTTTCCGCGACTTTCCCAGTGACTTTTTCTATTCCAACAATTATTTATTTTATTAATTAAATATTTAATTATTTTATTAATTAAATATAATGAGGTTACAATAATACAATTAATGGTCATAGATATATAATTAATTGGTCACAGATTATTTTTGAGGTCACAAATCAAAAAAATTATAAGTCACGATTTTTTTATTGGCCATGGATCAAAAATTTCGTAGGTCACAGATTATTTCGAGATCACAAATGAGGTCACATATTATTTTATTGGTCACAGATCAAAAAATTACAGGTCACAGTTATCTATCAGTCACATATTTTCAAATTTATTGGTGACAGATTAATTTTTAGTCACAATTTTAAGGTCACAATTAGATTTTTTTGTGATCATCACTGATTTATGTGACCACCCCCGTGACCACCACCGTCGTTGTCGCCAGAACCAACAGCACCACCCCCGTGACTGACACCGACTTCTGTAACCACCATCACTAACACAAACATCGTCACCACCAAAAATCCAGCAGCACACCAACACCACCTTGTGATTTGAAAACCACAAACAAAAGGAAACAAAAACCAAATATCCGGTACCACACCACCACCACAAAACCGCCTTTGCCACAGCCAAACCCCCCACCACCACATCACCACGCCCGCAACACATCACCACGCCACAGTTCACAACCCATAGCACACCACCACCATATCCTCCATCTCCGTTTACACTACCGACGGCACAGCCACCACATATCATTCATATCCTGTCGAGGCAAAGATCAACAATCTCTTTGTCAATGGTGTAAAGCTCTCTAGCAAAGTTGTTGGCAGTGTCGTCCTTGCCAGTGAGCAGCTGTTCCGGGTGAAATAGCTGGCGGTATGTCCCAGTACGGACCTCAACTACCACAGTAGTCTACAGATCCACAAACACAGCGCGGGGAACGTGTTTTCCGACACCGATTTCGCTGAAGAATTTGTTAATCTCCATCGCAACTGTTTTGTCTCCAAGATTTCTCTTGCTTTTTTTGCATGAAATTGAAATTAGAAAGAGGTGCAGAGAAGTGTAGATCTGCCTCTGATTCGATTGGGAGAAGACGTCGCTGCTTGGCGGTAGAGGTAAGTCCCTGGCGACTGTGCATCACCAATGGAGGTCCCCGGACAGAGAGGAGAAAAGGAAGAGGACAGCTATGGGAGAAAGGTAAAGAGAGAGAATAGTGAGAATTAATTAGGGTTGGGAATTGTTTAATAAATATATTTATTTAATTTTGTCAAAATATGATTCGCCCTCCGCCGCGATAGTAGACTTTTCCCATATTGAGGCTCAAGACCCGTTTGAGGTCAAGGTTTAAAAATATAATTTAAAAAAAAAATCAGATTTTAGAAATATGAAACTTCTAATCTGATTTTAGAATATTGGATACTTAAACTAGTGTTTTGTATAATTTTCACAAAAAAGAAAAAAAAAAAAACCCTAAAGCCCAATTAAAAGTGATGCATATCCAATTATAACCTAGCGTTATATTCATAGAGCAAAGGTGAACAAGCGGCTAAGGTTTTCTTTCTTGGAATTAGCTAAAAACTGGGAAAGAGACAAAAAGGGGACATATTCATCACCCCATTGGCGCCAATTCATCTTGTGTAGCTGTGATTTCTACTCAACTTCTTCATTAACAAAGTTGGAAGGTAGTATCGGATTTTTGTTAGTGTAAAACTGGCTTTTTATGTTGAAATCGCACTCAATCTGATTGCGTGAATGATTTAATATCAACTCAACCCCTATAATTTATTTATTTATTCAAAATTGTTGTTTCTTGATGGTAATCTTCCTCGGGCAACAGTGATTATTTAATTTACGACCTTTATGTTAAATTTTTGATGTGATTGTTTATGGTGTTCTCCTTGCTTTAAAGAACTGGCCGCCCCCGCCTCTCAAGCGTAATAAGTGAAATTGCCTCCAGTAGACCCCAGGTGGCTCCGCCCCTGACCGCCTCTACGAACCACCAAATATGGATGTGCCTCCTTTTTAGACAGGGCGGCGCTGACTATGTCTCTCGACCACAAACTGCCGAGGCTGACCACAAACAGGGGCTTTACTGATAGAGTAAAATCCTAGAAAAATATTTATTAGCACTGGTCAATTTTATTTATCGTGTAAATATGTTGGGTTTTTTGCTTATTTCTTGAATGAGGAAGGAAACAGATGAAAGCCTTTTTTCACTGTCTGATACAAAGTCTGTTTTAGTTGTATATTTTCCCATAAAGTTATTGGGCTTTGTTGGACTTGTATTTCATAGAATGCAATAAAAAATAGGAAGAATTTGATATTTGAAACCTGGAACTAATATAGAAAATTTTATGTCGGAAAAATTGGTTTCAGTTAAACTTGATTGAGTAAAGAAGCTAAAGTCATTCATTACACAGAAATTATTTAGCAAATTTATTCTCAGTTTCTGTGATTTCTCTATTTTACATTTTTTATAGTGTGAACTTTTACAATATATTGGCATGCTAAAAATCAAGTTGATGTATCAGGTTCATATCAGTTGAAATGACTGAGGAAGAAGTGGTTGAAAGAACAAGTTCCGGAGGTGAAGAAGATCCAACCTCTAAGGAAGTAATAAAGAAGGAAGAGCAGAAGGATAAAAGAAAGAAGCGGTTACTGAAGGAAACCGAAAAGGCGAACAAGCGTGGTGTTTGCTATTTAAGTCGGGTACCTCCTCACATGGATCCTTTGAAGCTACGTCAGATTCTTTCCCAGTATGGTGAAATTCAAAGAATTTATCTCACCCCTGAAGGTCAATTACCATAACATTGTCAGTGATATTCGTTGATGTTGCTTAGCATAGAAGAGATTTTTTGGACTCGACTGATTTAGTTGACTTAGTATTGATTATGGCATTAGATGGAATGCTGTCAAGCTTGGTAATCTTTTACCAATTGGAATTTTTCTAATGTTCTAATTTACATAATCCTGTTGCCTACGTGCAATTTTTTAATGCAGATCCTGCTGCACAAGTTCATCGTAAAAAGGCTGGTGGATTTCGTGGCCAAGAATTCTCAGAAGGGTATGTTTATATGCCCCAAATTATTTTTGTAATTTTTTCATGTAAATCAAATGGATTTACGTGGATGAATGCATGTCTTTCTTTTAGTCTTTATGGGATCGGGGTCTTGTTTATACTTGTATCTTAGAAGAATTATAAATTCTTTAATGTGGGACATTGTGTTATAGGTAACACATGTCCTCGTGTTACTGACATGCTTTTGATGACCTTTTTTATCACTTCCTTCTAGAAGTTGACACTACATTAGTTTTTGGTTAGCTTTCAAATTTAATTTTTTGTGTTTTGCATTTATGATCGATGATTAACTTTGATTGCCTCCGTGCAGGTGGGTTGAGTTCACCAAGAAGAGTGTTGCCAAGAGGGTTGCTGAGATGTTAAATGGGGAACAGATAGGTATGTTATATGGAGTTTTTTTCCTGAACATTTTTCATCTGCTTACTGGCATATGTTTTGTATTCTGTACTTCTCATTGTTATGTCTTTTGGGGAATTTAGTATTCATTCAGACCTGAATGTGCACCAATCGAAATCAGCTTTGAAGCAACCTATGATACATTATACCCCTGTTTGGTTTGGATTAAAATCCAATTAAAATCTCAAGTCAAAATCGACAATTAATTTTAATCACACATTTTATGGGACCCACATCTTTTCAACCACACATTTCAACAACTTTTATCAAAATCTATTAAAAATCTGATTCTAATCTCTACCAAAGAGGGGCCATACATGTACAAATATAGTTGGGGTTGTGTAGCACAAGGCTATTTCACATGGAAAAAACACAAGTCATATTTTGCTGATCAGAACATTACTTTGAGGCTCCTTAAGCATTGTGATTTCATTTAGGAGACTAATTTAGTAATATCATTTGTCTTAAACACTATGATCATGTTTGCCCAGGATTAAAATCCAATTTTAATTGAAAATATGGTCGTTATTGGGTCTCACTTGTCTAATGAAAGTCAACAATAACGGTTAGTTTTTCAATTTTAATCCAATTTAATCTCTACCGAACACACGCCCTATGTTCCTGTTTGGTTTTGCTAAAAATTAGGTTTTTAGTAGATTTTGATAGAAGTTGATGAAAACTGTGGTTGAAAAGTTGATAAAAGTAGTGGGTCTCATGAAATGTGCAATTGAAAATGAGTTTGAAGAAGAATGAGTTTTAGAAAATGGGGGCCAAACAGGGGCTATATTGGTCCTGATTGATTTTAGAAAATTTAGTCCAAGATTTCATATTTTAGCAAGAATATTACATAATGTAGTTTTCACTTTCATATTTGGTTTCAGGTGGCAAGAAACGGTCAAGATTCCATTATGATATTTGGAATATCAAATACTTGAGTAAATTCAAGTGGGATGATCTTACTGAAGAAATAGGTACAGAACTCTTTTTTAGTGTTTGATGTTGTATTTTATGGTAAGCATTCAAGTTATGAATTGGGCTGAGACTCTCAAATGTTTGCAGCATACAAAAGTGCCATTCGGGAGCAGAAACTAGCTTTGGAAATTTCTGCTGCCAAGAGAGAGCGAGATTTCTATCTCTCAAAAGTTGATCAGTCAGTAGCCTTAAGTAATATAGAAGAACGACTAAAAAAGGTGACTTCACTAATTGTGTGCATTTCTTGTCTTGACATGTTTTCTGCATAAAATGATTTCCGTCATTATAATCGTACTTGTCAAGTTCTTTTGATGAAAGAAGACTACTCCTGATTGTCATTATTGTCAACTGAAAATAGTCTTTCTTCTTGGTTATCTGGTATTGGATTCTCGAAATGTTAAAGCTAAGTGTTCCATATTACTAACCTACTTTGTTTATTTGGCTGCAGAGGCAAAAGGGCGAACAAGTCAAGAAGGTGATGCGCCAATTTCCCCAGAAAAAACCTGTTGCAGAGGAAACTGAAAAGAAGTCCCAACTATCTAGTGATATCCTAGCTGGAGTAAGTATTGTTCTGTCTGGCATCTGCTTGTGATCATGTTAATCCCATGTTTTTCAAAAATTATAATTGCTTACAATTTGGATAAACTCTATCAACACATTTGATAGGACTTGCAACTTTTACCTACTGTTTTGACTGCACATTCCTCAGACCCACTAATGCAATCTTTGCTATATTTTCATCACAGGTTTTTGGCAGTTCTTCATGATAAATTTTGCATTTGCGGTGCTGCGGTTTCTTGAGTTTCTGGTATTTGTATAAAACTCCAAATTTCTGATTTTGCATGGGGCAGTAATTTTTTTGTTATAATGTAACTGTACAAGGCTGGCAGAAATATTAATGCAGTTTTCAATTCATAAAAAATTCTAATTCGCCCTTGTAGAAGAAGTGTATAATTTTCGACGCGCAAGACCTTGAGGCTGGCCGTGGCAAACCTTGATGACAGATGATTGTAATCTCTTCACCCCAATGAATATCATGTATATAAGAACGGTTGTGCTACATGTATATAACAACTTATATACTGGTTTGTCAATAAATGATGTGGCGAAATTTAACTTGATCAAAATCTCATAAATTATAGAACTTACCTATTAATATTTTAACACCTTATTATTCTTTAAAATATTATATAAATAGTTAGGTGCAAGAAGGATTTTTCATATAAGAAAGTCTCCTAACAAAATAAATGACCAGAGAAAAAACATGGTAATTTTACAAAGCAGTCGTGTGATTATCTAAAACATAACAGTTGATACTAGCAAGGATAAAAATGTGAAGGATAGTATAAAGAAGGAAAAAGTTAGAATTTTATTGTTATTTAGCTCACATTTGATGAAGATTAAAATTATATTTTTAATAAATTTTAATAAAAATGAATGAAATGTGCGATTAAAAAGATGTGGGTTTCATGAAATATGTTATTAAAATTAATTATTGACTTGATTTTAATAAAAAATCTAGATTATAATTTTTATCAAATAGGAATTTAATATAATTTTGTAATTAACATGCTTGTAAGTACAATTTGTAAATATCAATACTTTATTATTAATGATCATATTACCACTTTGTAACAACTTGAATAATAAAAAATCTGGACTATAATTTTTATCAAATAGGAACTTAATATAATTTTGTAATTAACATGCTTGTAAGTACAATTTGTAAACATCAATACTTTATTATTAATAATCATATTACCACTTTGTAACAACTTGAAATCGAAAGTAGAGACTTGTACAATTACTAGTGTGGTTAACGTGCGTTGCACGTTAGTTGCATGTTAGTTGTTTAATGTTGAAAATAAATATATGTAAATTTAAGAGAAATTCATTCGTAAAATATTCATGAGTTAATTCGAATAAACTCGTCATTTGTCGTCTATATTCTTTGTATCTTTTCTATTCTTCATATGAAGATTTGATATTAATTGCATCACAAATGTATTTTTAACCTTCATTAAGAAGTTCTTCCTCACTTTCACTCTCTGAAACTTGGATGGACAATCCATCCGTAAGACATAACATGTATCACAAACAAATGCATGAAATACTGACAGTAACTAAAGGAATAAATGCACCAAACAATAAAGCAAAGAGCTTCAATATTTCAAAGGAAGAAGCAAAAAAAAAAGTCCAGCTAACACTACGACAAAAGTAAAGGTCTACAGTCCAGAAATCACCACTGAAAACCATTCATCACCATTATAGTATATTTGCAAGTAACTGCTACTATTATAGGGAAATACAGCAAGAGAAGCACGCATCAAATATCTGAGGTTCTTCTCATAGTCCATCTATTAAGAACAAGGTAAAGATTGGGAAGATTGTCATCTACGAAAAGAAGCAAAAAAGGAGAAGAGAGCCATTCTCTTTTTTTCATAAAACATTGGCGTCATTCCCCATTTTAGGAAAGAGAAAAAAAAATTTTAAAAAATAACATTTTCACGCCACCCACGTTTTTCAATTTTTCCATAAACTGCTATACCATTGCACACAAGTCATTCGAAAATTTTGCGAAAAGGTACAAAAGATACTTAAAAGATATCCTCATATCCACAACAACCTGAAGTCAAAAGACATAAATCATGCGACGTGGTTTTATCATTAAATATCTAAAATTTGTTCGATAGCAACATTTTATGAGGCAAAACAAGACGACAAAACAAACTTTACGGAATCATAAAAGTGGCTGAATAATTAACTAATTATGACCAGTAGTAACTAAATTGCATTCTTCAATAATAGAAAGAAAAAACTAAGGGTCCAGGGGAGACAGTCATATAAACAGCAAAATCAACACAAAAATTTCATGGATATATTCATATTAACAAGCAAAACAAATAACCCATTAAATTTTAACAGAACAATACACTATTTATATTACAGTTATAGAAAACAACAACACAATATTATGTTAAATTTATTCTTATACCTCCAAGGCGTCTGGTTTATGAGTCTCTTCAGGTTTGTTCGAACTCGACCCCCCCTCCCCCCAAGGAGACTGGGGAGGGGCAATGGTGGCATAGTAATCATCATCATCCACATCAGCCCATGACTTGGCTGTCAGCGGTGCAGGAGCCCAGAACATCTGCGGCTTCTCATTCTCAGGTTCTTTTGATTTCCTAGCTTTGGAGGCACTCTTACTGGTCTTCCCTACATTCTTCTCTCCGTATGGCATGGAGATGGTGGCACGGAGACACCATCTCCGTGCCACACGGGATCATGTTGTCTCCATGCGCAACGAAGACATGGATCCCGTGTCTCTGTTGCACGGAAACAATGGACCGTGTCTCCGTGCGCAATGGAGACACGGGTTGCACATGGAGACACACGATCCGTGTGGAATCCTTAGGTACAAAATTGAGGCATAGTTCTACAGAAACAAGTAAAGGAAAGAAATAATTAGAGAAGAAGAAATTAAACGGATATCTAAGTATTAAAAATATACAGTGACGCATCGAAAAGACTTCAATCTTAATTTCCTCTAAAAATGCAAGCACTATCTAAACTTCAAACTCCGTGTTATACCAAAGTATACTCAGTTAACTAATTAAAGTAGGCATAAGTGAGAACATAACAACAACAATTCAAAAAATAATGGCAAAAAGGCCAAATAAGAAATAAGAAAGAAGCTAAACAAAATGCATGTGCAATAAAGTAGAAACTCAAAGATACCCTTAAAGAATGTCGATAGGTTAGCAAATGGCTCAAGTTCGGGTAAATATTTGCCATCTCTATCTTTTTCTCATCTCGGCCTGAGATATCTCTTCATGAAACTGCAATCTATTTTCTAAATAAGTATTGTAGACCAATTATAGCTTATCACTTTTGGAATGCTTCCATTATGCTCCTGTGTACATTAAACATTTCTTCAAAATATGCCAACCTCAATGGTAAAATCTCTACACATGACCTTGTTCAAGCATTATGTTAAAATATGACATCCAAGTTCAACTGAACCAGCTTATGGTGACCCAAGTGACTCAGCACTAATTAGGGTTGGGCGTGGGTTGGGTTGGGTCCGGTTTTCACTCAACCAAACCCAACCCAATCAAGTTCGGTTTGGTATAAAATTAACCCAATCCAACCTAATTACGTATTTAAACCCAACCAATCAAGTTCGATTGGGTTGGTTTGGTCGATTTTTGGTTAACATTTCCCTTCTTTCACTGCATTTTCAGAGAGAGGCTAAATTAGTGAGAAAAGCACAAATGACAACCACATAAATCTATAACAAGTCTGCACCAACTATCCACGAAGTCAGAAGTCATACTTCCATTCTCAACTACTCAATTATCGGGTGTGGAATATGATTAAGAACTCAATTGCCTTAACGTTGGCCTTAAATGCGTTGCATATATTGCAGAGGGCATGCTTCCACTAAGTAAAATAGGAACTACAGGTAAGGCCAATGATAATACTACAGTATAGCATTCCAATTTCCAAGCTCAACAGCAAAATTTTATTTATCCAACTTATCAACAAAATAGAGAAAAGAATAATAGTAAAAATGAAAGCATGGAACATAAAGAAGCCTTGTGAAGTCAAGAACTCAAGAACTCACATAAAGTAGCTCGAACTCGGATAGGATAAAGCACCAAAATACAAAATCAAACTGCATACAATAATCATCACCAAAATAAGGTAAAATGACAAAATTATAGTTGATACAGAGAGATGCCTTGTAAGCAGGAGTGTGTTGGGGAGAGGATGAGGGTTGAAAGAGTGGGAATGACACATCAGTAGAGGTCTCTTCATTTGTAGCCAAAGCAGCAGAATAGCCAACTGCCGATGATTATTGAAGGTGAAATAGGATGGTTGGCTGCAACAGAAAAGAAACAGCAATGTGCAAATTGACCGTGGACTATCAGAAAACTTAAACAAATCACTAGCAAATCCCAATAGGCAAAACTCATTAATTAAAATCCATATTTGGATATAAGGAAACACAAATAGATCACTAACCAAGGCATTTGGATTGGGGATCGGCGAGCAAGGAGCTGAAGATAAAGAGCGTACAGTTTGGAGGAGTAGATTATATGTATACTTGCACACATGATGTAAACTGATGAAGCACATAAGAAGCAGCAAATTATATTAAATTTCTGCTAACAAAACGACATATATCGAGAAGGGAACTCACCCGTTGAGCCTTATAAACTAGAAATTGAAATGAGATCTGGAATCTCCCTTTCGCCCTATCTCTATGAGCCCTAAAATCGGCGATTTGGGAGGAGAAAATGACGAGAGTGACGGACAGAGAGAAAATGAAAGAATAGAGTGAAAAGTCTAGGTTTTAACCTTTTTTAGTTATGAAATCTGAGGTTTTTTTAAACATGCGTGTCAGGTCGGGTTGGGTCGGGTTTGGATGGGTTTTTTGGTTCAACCCGCAACTCGACCAGCATTCAACACCCCAAACCTGAACTCAACCAAAAAAATGAAAAAAACCGACCTAAACCGGTCGGTTCGGGCGGGTTGGGCAGGTTTTTGCCCAGCCTTAGCACTAACCATGATATGATATAAGAATGGGGGCTTAGATAAAAATGGGAGCAATCTTATGCAATTAATGATCTATTCTATGTGATTCTATCCAAACAATTCATCTTCATTTGCCTTTTTCTCTGTAAAAAGCAATTTTCAGCAGACATCTCCAGTAAATCAACATACATTAAAATGTTCAGCAGATAAACAATAACAATTTTTTTTCATATGTAAAGCATATTTTTCTTTTGAGAGGACAGATTTCCAGGGAGCGAGTAAGAGGTGAGGAAGCGAATGGAAAGATATGAAAAGCCTGCCTCAATATAACTAAAATACGAAATTAAATCACTCACTAAAATAGTTCCAAAGCTTGCTCATGAGTCTGTTGCAGCTCCTATTGACAACACAAAGGAATCCAGTAAAGAAAAATTCAAAATGAGTGATATTCAAATAGGGAAAAAGAAAAAAATATGGTTAAATATAAATATTATAGATGTAGAACACCTGGAATATAATTTGAAATATTGAACTTTTTTTGTCTCATATATTACTTCATTTAGCAATAGCATGCAATTGATAGAAAAGTTTGCTCTCCAAATTGTCATGATAATGAGTCAAAGTACAAATGATGTTGACCAAGAATTAGTTGATTGTTTTCGTGTCAAGTAGCAAGATATAAACCATAGACGCATTCCATTAAGATCGGAAAACTAACACGGATAGGTTGATAAGGCAGGACGAGAAGAGGTAGGTTTGTTGGAATTGCAATAACACAAAGAAAATAGTAACCAACGGAAGGAAACTATGTTTGTTACGATAGCATTGAACATCACATAACCTCATTTATGCCCTTATATGATAATCAGTCTGAACTTGATGAAGGTGAGCTCTCGTTGTTTCAGAGGTAATAATTTTTTGATAGGAAATCAGAGAATTAAAATTCAGTGCATCCCACCAATTTTCAAAAAAAAATGATTATGCTCTAGGGTAAAACAATGAAATCAAATTCTTACGCTAAATAACAACATGACATAAATTAACCAATTTCCATTTTCTCTTGTCAGTCATCTAGATATCAGTAGTTGACAATGTTGAAGTTGATCATTTGATCTGATATTCAAAAGTTACCTGTAGCAAAAGGAGTTGAAAAATTTGAGAGTCGAGAAGGAGGAGTTGAACTAAATAATGGAGCTGAAGTGCCAAAAGCTGAGGTGGAAATAGAGAATGAACCAAAAGGTAAAGTCTGAGGGGTTGCACCAGAAGATGCAAATGAAGAGGAGACTGGAGCAGATGTGGTAGGAGTGGAAAACAATAGAAGGTGAAGTGATAGCAGATGGAGCAGGGCCGGCCCTGGCCCAAGGCAATCAAGGCCATTGCCTTGGGCCTCAGATTTTTCAGGGCCTCTGGATTAAAAAAAAAAAAAAAAGCCCAAAACCCCTCAAATCCCATTTTAAAAGAAAAAAGGAGTACAGACCAGAGAAGAACAAAACAACCCGTCTTTCTTCTCCAATCATCTTCTCATCTTCATCCAAAAGTTCTCTCTATTCCCTAGGCGACAATTGGCGATTCATATTTTCCATTAAACCCTCGTTGAAAATCTGAAGATTGAGGGGGGCACGACTTCATAGGTACACACCCCTGTTTGTCGAATTGTGGTTACAAATTTAAGCGAGTAAGAGTAATGTTATTCATCCTAGTTGAGATGACAACACAGTCTAAAATGAATTCTTGGTTGTCAAAATTGTTATCTTTTGAATTTTGATGATTTCTCATTTTCTAAGTGTTTCTATAATGGGTTCTTCTTTATTGGTTTCTTATTTTGTATAAATTATGCATTGGTGATATTTACATAGAATTTGAAATTTTTGTGTTGATTTTTGCTTCAGGTGGACGGTAGTATTAGGGCTTCAAGTCTTAAGATAACAAACTTGGATTTGTGTTATGTTAGACCCAAATTGAGTACATTGGAAGTCTTTGCTTGGTTTTAGGAATCGAAATTCTGTTAGATTTGATGGTCTGGTATTTTCACATAGATCAAAGAAGGCACTAACTAGGTGGCGCAGTTTGACTTCAGATGCTGATTGTAATTTTCTTTATACTGATTTTTCTTTGTTTGGTTAATTTGCATTTACCTTTTCTTGGATTTTGTTAATTTACATTTACCTTTTCTTGTTGAGTTGTTCTTTGAGGGTTTTTTTTAGTGACACTGTCAAGATGGGTTCATAATTTATAATTACTAATTTAATAAGTGAAATCAATTACTTGTGAAGAGATTAACTAGACACTGAACAATTCTCAATCATATGTCCTGTTATGAATCGTATTTTGTTTGTTTGCTTATTTGCTTGTTCAGTTGTTCATTCGATTTCTTAACAGCTGCAAATAACTGTGAATCTTTGTGAGTTGAATTCTTTGAATTGAATCTGCTAATGAAATTGAATGTTTACTACCCTTTGTCTCTCTTAAACCATATGTGATGTAAATGCAAAAATGATGCTACAGTTTTGATTTTATAGCTTAGTTTCTGTATCATTAATTGAATGCTTAAAATTAGGTTGCCCTCTTCTTTTTGTTGTATATTTAGTATTAGTATACTGCAGATTTTAGAGAAATTGGGCTTTGTGATTTTACTGTGACATTTCATTGGTCAAGGTTTATTTGTTTTTCAAATCCTCGATTTTGTACTTTTTATGTAAATTTATGATCGTTGATTAAGTCTTATCTTCGATCAACAATGTCAGAGGATCGATTGAATGGATTAACTATGATTTCTATTGAAAAAAATATATTGGAAAACCTTGATTTTAGTAATTTGATTACTAATTTTACATCTCAAGATGTGAGAAGGTTAAATGTTATGCTAGCCTAATCTCTTTGCGAGAGAAATTTTAGTTTGCTACGGCAACTAGTATATCTTTTGAATTATATAAAGTCTTCTTTTTAATATAAAAGTGTTAATTATTTAAATATTTTAATTTTGTTACACTTGTGAAAAAATGATTATGTTAAAGGGCCTCATATTAATTAGTCGCCTAGGGCCTCTAAATTCTCAGGGCCGGCCCTGAGATGGAGTTGCAAATGAAACCATTATTTAACTTGTACTTACAGTTACACTTATTATTTTTTTCAAATGAACCCAATCTAAGAGCCTCGTGAAACTGGGAAGAAATTTGTTGCAAGCTCTGCTAAGATTGGGCACTAACTGGGTAGTAGCTTTTATCTATAGACTGAAGAACCTGGTCAAGACGAGCTTTAGCATTTGAAAACAAGTAATATATACACATCCCAATTACCATTTTGAATGTGTAATTAACTACTTGCCCCTCTCCATTTGGTGATGGAACCACAGAAGCCTCAAACTCAGCATCACATGTATCAACTCTTTTATATGCAAGTTTAACACTCTCTTTGAACAAACTTCTTTCTCTGTGGATTTTGTAGCAAAAGCTATCTGTTTATCACTGAACTCTTTCTTTTTTACTTCCTAGAAGTCATCTGTTGTCAATTGTTACAAACTCCTAGCCAAAAGATACTGTTCCACATTGACAAGTCCTTTAAGTTAAGGGAGGAACCATTTGTCAATGTTTGGATATCATGTCATCAACCTTCATTACCCTCTTCATTGAAGCATAAACAGCATGGATGCGATCTGGAGTGGGGACTGTAGGCTGTATTTTAATTGGTCTAATCCCAATCAAGTCCTTCACCCATGCACCCCATCCAGGATAGCCACATTCCAAAAAGTGTACTACTTTCTGAAAGGACTCCGGAATGTTCAGCCCACTACCATGGATTCACCAACAGACTTCATCTGGGTAGCCAAAATTGGCTCTGAGCCAGGAAACTTCTCACAGGCAAACTGAGGTATCTACATAATTTCCAGAAAAAGAGAAATTATTCCTTAAACTTATATGAATTTAATAAGAAGCCAAAACGATATTGTTAGAAGTTATCATAAAGCTGTATTAATGGCTAACAGAAATAACTCATGAAATTACTAACGATAAAATATCTGATGAAAGTAGAAAATGATATCCTAATCTAGAAACCATTTTTTTTTCTTTTTTTGAAAATAAACCTTATAGAAGCAATACCAAACATGTGAAAAGATTGTTTAAATTAACCATCATCAAGGCCCGTGTGGATGTTTATCTTCTAAATTTATTTTTCTATGTCCAATATATCTATTTTCTGCTCATGAAATCTCTCTCCTCACACCCGACTCCTTCCTCCTTTCCTCTTTCATCCTTTCTCTTTCCACCTATATTATCTATGCTAACCATCTTCATCTTGCCTCTATACACCAGTTGGAAAAATGAGAAAAGAAAGATCAGGTCTAAGTCATTGGCCCAATACTATAAAATACTAACAAACAACAAATTCCCACCGTTAAATCTTCATTAGTTTGGTAGCATTGTAATAAAAAAAAAAAAAAATCGTACGGAGGCATATGAAGGCACCTCCATGTGTGCACACGATGTGCCTCCGTGCGAATTTTTTTTTTTTTTTAACAATTCTACTAATAATGTTTTTTTCATTTGATTAAATAAGCCAACGAAATCTTCACGCGCACACGATGTGCCTCCGTGCTCACAAGGAGGATTTTTTTTTAAACAATGCTACCAATAACGTTTATTAAATAAGCCAACGAGATCTTCACAATCCATAATCACAAAAAATGAAAACTTTAAAATTTCAGTCATCACTCAAACTTTAAAACCCAAGTTTATAAAATAAAAACTAAAAACTAAAGATGCAACCAAAACTCAAGCTAATTGAAGCCATATAACACAATAATGCATAGAAGATGGATGAAAATATCTAAAAATTGATAAATTTTACGGATAGAATATATATGTCCTACTCTCAAAAATTAAAATAAAAGGAAACCATCAGTTACTTGGCAAGAAGTGAAGGTAAAAGAACTCTTTTACTCACTTTTACCATTACACTTGATCTATCCATAGAAGGTCAAACATGTCCGTAAAATTCAATTTCAACAATCACCAATTAAATTAACTAAAAATCCAAAAATACGTAGTTAAATTGAGTTTAAGAATGACAATAGATTGATAGTAATATAAAATACCTTCACAGCAAAAAATTGAAAAAAAAAACTGGCATTAAAATACCTTATTTCAATCACTATTTTGAGCAATCTCTTCTCAATCCCGGTAGTGAGGGTCTTTGTTTTTGCTGTTACAGAATCCCGTGCTACGGAATGAATCTAGTCACCATCCGATTTAGGCGTAGGACCCGCCCCTACTACTCCTAGAACACTCGGAGCTCCGCCGATTCAAGTGAATCATCGCTTTTGGGCGTAGGCAGCCCTCTACCATCTATCCCATTGCATTCCATCGTCTCGTATTCCGCAGAGACCAGGAGATTGGATCTAGCCGTAAGAAGAATGCTTGGTATAAATATCAGACGTGAAAATTTCGAATCCTGCAAAAAAAGGTTGGTTGACAAAATTAGAGCAGAGCATAGAAAGAAGAACGTAGAGAGAAAAAAGGGGGTCAAACATGTCGGTAAAATTCAATTTCAACAATCACCAATTAAATTAACCAAAAATCCAAAAATACATAGTTAAATTGAGTTTAAGAATTGCAATAGATTGATGGTAAGAGAAAATACATTCACAGCAAAAAATTGAAAACTATTAAAAAAAAATTGGCATTAAAATACCTTATTTCAATCACTATTTTAAGTAATCTCTTTCTCACGTGAAAACTTCGAATCTTGCCAAAACAAGGTTGGTTGACAAAAATAGAGCAGAGCATAGAAACAAGAACGCAGGGAAAAAAAAAGGGAACCATAAGAACCCAGAACCCGAAAATATAATCCAAACTTGAGGTGTATTCCAATGGGAGGTTGCGTGGGAAAATGGAGGAGTGGTTGGTTGCATGAGATAATGGAAAAGTAGGACGGCAGTGTGAGAATTTTTGACGAATTTCAGGGAAATTTGTTTTTGAAAGGGAGATTTTTGACGACAATGAGAAATGGCGACAGCTGTCCCACCTTTACTTTGCCTCTTTTAATATATTAATATATAGTGACAAGAATACATGGTTGAGACTTCACAACATTTCCCTGTTTGTTGATTAAACATTTAAAATCAAATGAAAATAAAGAAATATCAAGTGAGATTTGCTAAGAGGTCGAGATCGTTTCTCTGTAATTTTTTGATTATTTCTTGATCTCGAGGTACACATTTTACTATTACTTGCCTTAGTGAAATAATAAGAAAAATAAAAATATTACTTAATCTCAATTGAGGAGAGTAGGTTTAGTGGTTGAGAAGAAATAAAGTGGTACTTGCGAGCAAATCGATAATCAAACTTTTCCCCTTTCAAGTTTTCTTTCTAACATTGACAACAGATTGTTACTTGTGACAACATCATTAATGCAAAAAGAATATAGGAACACAAAACTTTGCAAGAAAAGGAGCAAAAAAAAAAGAGAAATAGCATGAAAATTGATGATTTTTGTTTCCAAAGTTTATTCACAATATCTGATTCCATGCTTGGGATCGCATGCTAAACAAAATGCATATCTCATGGGACTCGTGAAAGTATCCATCTTGTGCTTAGATCTTTTCTTTACACCACCATGTTTGGAGTGGTAAAATGGCTCACTTTTTCCCAAACTGGAGGGAGGATTCTAATTCTTTCTTGTTCTCGAAAAATATAGTAGAAAGGTGTCTATGTCCCAATATCTGCCATAAAAGGGCCAAGCCGTTTGTTCTTTTTTTTCTCTTATCACCTGGGTTCGAATCCTAATGGCAAGTGCACGTTTGGTTCAAAAAATTTTAAAATTTCGAATTGCGCCCTCGATATGTAATAATAAACATGACTTAACATTATAACTTTTTCATCTCTAATTCTGTTTAGTGTTATCTAATTTTTCTTACCTAATTGCGAGCAGGGGCGGAGCCCAATGAGGTTCAGTGTGGGCACAGGCCCACACCGAACTTCTGGGCTCAACCCCATGGCCCGGAATTTTTTTTTTTTATTAATATGCCAACTTCCAGCCCAAGAGTAAAGTCCAAAACCATTTACCAATACACACTACCCTAATGTAAACAGTCCAAGACCACTACCCAGCCCAATTCATTTAGTTCAAAACATCAGACTCGTAGCCTCCATTTCAGTTCATTCTCCTCCACCTCAGCCAATGCCCTCCGGCCTCTGCTTCGCTGCCTCCGCCCCATCCAGGTAACTGAAGTTTTCTCTTCTCGTTAAGCTCTCAATACACATCTCTAGGTTTTATAAACATTTCTGGTGCTCGCCACAGGTATGTCTGCTATGCAGCATGTACTGGTCATATGTCCTGCAGTGGGAGGTGTGGAGAAAGCTGTTGCCCCAAATTTTGCCTTGCCACAGAGGTAAATACAGATTGATTTTGGCGGTGACTATTGTTTTTTTAGTCATTGTTTTTCTTCTACTACTACCAAGTTATATTGATATTATTATTATTATTTAAACTAATGCTGCTTGGTTTCAAGAGAAGCTTTTTTATGAAATGGTATAAATTGTCAAAAAAAAACTTGCGTTGGACAGTTCATATTAATTTGGTCTCTGTTTGTGGTCTTTTTTCTTCTCTCTAGAATATTTATATCATATGATTTAAAATCAGAGGAATTAGTTTTTTTTTTTTCGCGATCAGGTTCAGATTGCAAATGGTGTTCCGTTCTAGCCTTTCTGGAATTATACAGGATTATTTTTTCCTTGCAACAAAAAAGAGAAAAGAAGCCAAGCTTACTGAAAAGCCCATTCTTGCGTTCCTAACTTGTATAAAAATATCAGAAGAAAACATTGGGAATAAGTCTGGTTTAAGTGGATATGCTCACAATCTTTGAAATGATTTTGAATGGACCATAGTTTACACCCACTTTTTAACTATCAAACAAGGACTTCCTATGTTTCTTCAGATGTTTACTTTGCTTTTGCTTCTAGTATTTGTGGTTCTATCATTCTGAATTGCTTTCAATAATTGGAAGTTGTGAATTGCTCAGGAGATGAGATTAGATCATTAGAGTTTGGTGAACTTAATTGATAATATTTGACTTTATACTTGATTTGGACTTAACTTGTTGTTTTATATTTTTATCATTATTAAATTCATGACCAAAAACTCAAAGTTCGGGGTCGACTAAATTGTGCCCACACTGAATCAATTTCCTGGCTCCGCTCCTGATTGCGAGTAAGTCATTCTTGTGCGGATCGAATTAAATAAGCATGACAATTAACAAGTGCATCCTATTTGTCTCTCATTTGATTTGCATGCTCGAGATACCAAGATTATGCCCTTCATTATTGAAAACTGCGTAAGTTGTACGATGTCATCAAGCTTCCACCTCTAGCAACTAGGCCACTTAACTTCCTCTGTGTGGCATAACAGAACTTGTTGAGATGGCGACTAAAACCAACATCATCATACACGATAATCAATGTGGACTTAGTTAATTGCATTGGCGGTCTGCAAATCTCGTGAGAGTTGTGAAAGTATCTATAGTGTGCTTAATTCTATATTTCTTTACACCTAGACCCAAGCATGCATAGATCCAAAGAATTTTTATGACACGTTCATTAAAGTAGATTGGATGGTATTGAATAAAGTCAAAAGTTTTTTTTTTTTTAAGAGTTCTTATCAGTGGAAACATAGCTTTATGCAAGGTCCAAACATTTCTATTGCATGCTAAATTTTTACATCGATCCTATTGTTAAATACTTCGCATTTGATATTCTTCCTTATTACGTAATTATAGGTAAGTATTTCTAAATAAGACCTTTATATATTACATACTTATTCACTATTCATTTTTATCTATTTATTAACACTTGTCAAACATAGATATGAAATATCTATTAAGGTTTTGAAATTTTTTCCTTAAATGTGACATTGAAATTGAACATATTCTTGTAGATGAAAAGACATTCGAAAAGACTTATTGACGCCACATCTACCTTCAAATTTGAAGTTATCTTGATCTCGATGTTTGTACAGGTGACGTGGTCAACACATTATGGCCCCACACAACCTTTGCCTACGCACTTGGACAAACCTTTAGCAACACATAACGTTCTCCGGAGGTGGGGGAGGTGGTTGCGTGCACTCTAACGATCAACTCAGTCACTTATACGAATGTATTTGGACGTGAGAGGTGCTTAGAAGTGAGCCACAAGGGTGTTCGGATATCAAGGGTTAGGCTAGAGAGTAAAATGAGAGAGCAATGTTACAATTGAGTGTGTAAAAATTGTATTACCTTTAGTGACACTAAAGTGTGAGGTTATATAGTTGAAGAGGAAAATTGATAACCATTGGATGAAGATATACGTAATCTCATCTCAACAATTAAGATGCTTTGTCATATGCGTCAATATATTATCCTTAGGCTTAGGTCGCCTCACCTTATTCATGAGGGTTCGTCCTTTTCATGGGGATTGACGGATTGACCAGGTGGGCAAAGTGATATGGAATGCGAGCTTGAATTCATTTATTATGTGATAGCCACGTGACCATTCTTAATTATCTTGATTAATTTTGTTAGTTATAATGTCAGATTGAGCTGATTTTAGTATTGAACTAACATAGAGTATAAATCACGTAATTTCTGTATTATTTGATGCTCATTTACATGGATTCGGGTGCTTATGGGGTTTCACAAAGTAATTATAAAAAAAAAAAGGGTATAATTCCCGTATAATGATTGAAATTTGATCATCAGTGAAATTCCACGTCAGGTTGATCTAACTCACCAATATTTACCTACTCATATTCGAATTATTTTTTTAATTCATTTTATGATCCAATTAATTAAGTTACTAAGAGTATCTTCAATAAACTATTTTAAAAAGTATATTTTGTAATTTAATTTTTAAATACTCGAACATTCTCTTTATCTCTAATGAGGGGATGAAAATGACATTTTGCGTAATAAAATGTGGAAATAAGGATGAAAATGTCAAAAAATAAAAGGAAGAAATATTTTCCACAATAATAAGGTCAATACATGACGTGCTAATTATCCCTTAATTTTACTATTCCCAATATGTATTTATTATATTTCTTTATTTTTTATTTTCTCCAGATTCCCTCCAAATTATTATATTATTTTCCTCTATTACTTTATATATACTACTTAGTTGGGTCAATATATAGAGTATTTAAAACTAGAATATTTTGAATGTATTTAATTATAGAGACTGGATTTAGTTCTCCAAATATGAATAACCAAACTTACTCTCTATTTTAAAATAATTAATTTGAAGAGAGTCACTTGGAACATAATTTTAATAGTTGACTCTTTAAAATAAAAAAAAAATATTTTACAGATATTCTAACTAATCAAGAAGCTATAGAAAGAACTTAGATTAAGACTAACCGAGTTTCTAACTTAAAATTGCAATGATCACAACAATAGAGATATATACTCAATAGTAAATGAAAAACGCGCAATCTCTTCATGGTCTATATTTATCTCCACATGTCATTAACTCTTGTTTGACAATCAGTATTTGGGAAAAATAGAGTTTTGAATATTGATTTTTAGAACAATGCGTGATTAAAAAGTAAAAAAAAAAATTATTTTGAATTTACGTACAGAATATTTTATTGTGTAAATATAAAGTTAAAAATGTTCATATAATTTTTTTTTTCTCAAAATAACGGTTGTCAAACTGGAGCTAGGGGACACTATCTAACTACCAATCCTGTGACTTACGAGCTCCCACTCACCAACCCACTTGAACATGTACACGCACTAATTTTTGTCTGTTCAAGCTTCAATCAAATTCACCACTACCAACTACACCTCTTAGAAAAATTCAATTTGGCTTTGTGGTTCCAAAATAAACAACCATTTTAAAATGAACTATACAAAAATTGTAACATATCTAACTACATTTAAAAGAGGGAGATTTTTTTCTACTGTTCACAAGCCACAAGCCGGTTGTCTTCTCGCTTGAGCCGGCTCTTTAGCTATTTGGAAATTAGCCATTCTTCCTTTTCTAGAGTCTTCCCTTTCCACTCATTCTCTTTCCACTCACTCTGTCGCCACTTCCAAGCTTCGTTTTACCTTCGCACCCATTCCTCTATTTCATAGTCCAAAAAGTAATCACTTCCTCCTCCATGCCCATTCTCTCCAGATCGCTGCAACAAGCTCAAATCGTCGTCCCAAAATTGAAACCCACCACAGCGGACAACTATTAAACTCAAACTAACGACCAGACTTTAACCCAGATTTGCCAACAAATTCTCTTTGCACACTCACGAGCTTTCACTTCCCATTTTTCCAAGCCAGCTCTCACTCTGCGACTTCTCGAGAATTTGGTGCCCATTTGATTATACAAGGTACGTACGCTACCCCATTCTTCTTCTTCTTCTTCTTCTCTTTTCTACTTTTTTCTGTATTTTTTGTTGATGTGGGATGGGGTGGGGTGAGGGTAGGGGATAGACTCCAAGAGTTTAATGGAAAAATCTTGGCTTATTATGATTCATAATGGGCTCAAATTTTACTTCAATTTTCATGGATGAGCTCACAAGGAAAAAGGCGTTCTTGGCATTCATCATCGCTGGCGATAACCTCGTTTCCAAGTGTCTGAACTGGTTCTGGTAAATTTCAGTCTGAATTTATCTCTCTTGCCATTCCACCATTTTGGAATTGGAAATTAAATTAGTTAATTAATTCGCAAATCTCTGTAGATTTTAGAATTGACTCAAGTAAGTACCCAATTGTCATTGTATAACTTCATAATTAGGAATTCGTTTTATATTTTGAATATTACAGAATCTGATGTATCGTTAAATGGCTCAGATTAAAAAGATGTTCAACTACTTTATAAAATTATTATCTTGTTTAATTTGATGTTCCTGGTATGATATTCAGTACACACCAAGCTTGAACGTGTTACTTGTTGGCAAAAAAGTTAAAATACAATGATATTTTAGATGTTTTTCTTTTGTATATAGTTTTCCACTTGTCACATTAAAAGCTGAAAATTTGGGGATGCATATAAAATTGCTCGATGGCATATAGAACTTGAGTTCATATGAATTCTATGAATGAGAAGTGTGGATATGATCAAGTAATAGGTGTCTTCTCCATCAGCAAAAAATGTTCAGTGGCCCTTACAAAGTATAGGATTGACATGAATGGTGGACATATATTACAATTTAATTATGATCTCCATTACATTGAGACAATGAATAAAATTAATGGAGACAAAGAAGTCATTGTTCTCTGACATTTTATTTTAAAAAATTGTGACTTTTTATTTGGCTCAAATTTTTGGTGCATTATCAAGCTCTCTGCTTGTCCAACATCTTAAAGATGATGATTATCTGCTAAAACTATAAGCATGTTTCTTTTTGCAGGTCAACGAAGTGTTTTCAAATGGATCACCACGGCATATGGGTTGTGAATTGTGCTGGGGCTCACAACTACAAGTTCTTTCTCCTCTTTGTGGTGAGAACATTTTTATTGCCCATCAATCTATATTCTTGTTGTACATAAATACGAGACTTCTGCTGAGGATGTTTTTGGGGATGCTTGCTCTATGCATACTGTATGTTAATTGTGAAACTTCTGGAATAAAATGGATGCGCCAAATAAAAATGGTGGGTGGTGGGGGTGGGGGTGGGGTTGGAATGGGGGATTTAGTTTTTGCGTGTGAAATTTAGAAGAGAATTGGGCCTCTGGAATGTCTAACACCTTATTATTTCTTTTATCTTCCATCAATTTATTCAGCAAAGGCATACAAGAATTAATTTCTTCATCTGTTTACATACACTTTTTCATTTAGTTCTTGCATTAACTTGGGTTCTATCAGATTAATTTCTCTTACACATAGAGGAAAAACTGAAATTTGCCTATTTTTGGCTCTGATCTTTAGATGTTTTACACTTTCACATACCTGACATGGGCTTTATAGTAAGTCTTGAGAAATGTGGGAATGGTTAGTTGAATTTCATTTTTAAGACAACTTGCTCTTCATAATGTGAGTTCAATAAAAGGAAACACATTGCTTGGAACTTTATTAAAAGATGAGGTGCTTTGGTTTCAATTCCCACCGATATTCAATTGGTTTTCAGAATTTACGATGTTAGATAGTCCTAGTGAACCTTGCACATCTAAATTGAATATGAATTAAAGTTTCTCTTTGTTTTTTTTCAAATATGCATCAAAGTTTGCTTACTGTTATGCTTCACACAATCTGGAGATATTTTAAGTTTTTAACCATTATTTCCATATACTTTAATACCTGAGAAAATACCTTAAACTCTATCTGCTACTCCACATATTTATTTGACATTTTCAAATTATATCAAACTGAGTCCAATAAGCCATTTCACAGTTTATAAACTTCACTTTGCTTTAGTGGTATTAGTCATTATGTCGGTTGTGTTTGTGATCGTTGCCTTAGTAAAACTTCACATCACCATGATAACTTCTTTTAGGTTCTTTTCTAGATGTGTGAATGGACTCTTGAAATGTTTTTTTTTTAGCTTTGTTCTTTTCTGGAGACAACAATGGATACTCTTGTGCTGCTACCCAATTTCATAGATTTTTTAAAGCATGCCAGTTGTCATTCCACTTCACCTAGACAACTTGCTGTCACTCTCTTGCTCCTCCTACATAAACGATCATTATATCCATATTCAGTATCTACATTCTCCTCACTTTTGTGTCTATGATATTAGATTCATTTGTGTTTATTCTTATCTAATCTATATGGAGAACATATATTTCGAATTGAAGTAGAAAAATGGCTTCAATGTCTAAGAAAAATAAAAGAAGAGAAGTGTGCATTAATTGTACTAAATTGGATATCAACATATTGACACCCAAGAGAAAATCTCAACATTTTGTTCAATTGGAAGCTATACATGATGAAGAAAAGTATTAGTAATGACATTCTTAAAGATATTATTTTCGCCTTCTCTTATGACTTGCGTCGATTTTTTCTTTTATGTATACTTTTCTATTTCGATAAATAAACGTATAAACTATTGTATTTGTATACTACATTTTTGGTTATTCAACATATCACTATAATAAATATTATTCATTCTGACAAGAAAAAAGTATTTTCAATGAAAAAAGTATTTTCAATGAAAATATTTTTTCCCCTCTTTTCTTTTTTTATTTTTAAAGTCAAGTTCCTTATAAAAAATTCTACTATTTTATGTTTAACATACAAAATCGTAGATTTTTGGTAGAGATTTGACCCTTGTTACTTACACAATTTTGATACAACGTTGATGTATGATTTCTTCCATTTTGTGTAGCTTTAACATCTGAAACAGTTTTGCAAAATGACAATTTCGTAACTGTGACCAATTTAGATTCGAGTACGTTTTTTCCTGATTACGAAAATGGAGAAGATGAAGTAGGTAATAAAAGATTTAACTTACTCATATTGATTACATATTGCTTTTCATAGTGAAGAGATCATGTTTTATTTAGATATAAGAATATGATTTCTTTATCATGTTCCATTTATGTTGTGTATATTTTTTGTTTTTTTCTTGACACGTTTATATAAGATCATTTTATAAAAAATGTGAAATTGCTAAAATCATATGCCTCATTTAAAGAAAGTTAGTTTTTCATCTATTCGTAATCTTCCCATTTTTTTGTCCAACTTCGTTATTGTGTTTTCTATATTTTTCTTGGTATGCAGATAATTCTAACCATTAAGATACTGATAATTTATTTGAAACTACTGAGAATTATTATGAGGAAAGAGAGAATGATAGACAAAAAGGACTATAAATAAGTTTCATATCCTATATCTTACGAATTAAATTCTTTTTTAATTTTTATTTAGTTTTTTTTAATTGTTTTTGCTTTATTTGTTTTTAAATCTATGTTTTTTCCAATTATAGTTTAAATGCTCATGCGCCCAGATTCTGGGCCCATACGCCCGGACGTCTGGGCTTCTGGGCCCAGACAGCCCAGATTTTTCTTTTTGGCCTTTTTTATATTAAATTAAAATATGAAACGAATTAATAAATTATAAAATATTATTTAATAAATTATAAAATATTAAATAAACAAAATAAATTGTTTCTTTGAATTGTTTATTTCAATTTTATATTTCGATTGTTTATTTAATTATTATTAATTAATAAAAAATTAAATATTTATTAAAAAATTATTTTAATATTTTATAATAAATATTTTACTTGTTCACTTAAAATAAATATTTAATTATAATATTTTAAAATTATAATATTTTAATTAATAATAATTAAATATTATATAAAAAATTAAAATAATGAATTTATTTAAAAATTCTTCTTTTACAACGAAATATTAAGTGAACAAGTAAAATATTTATTATAAAATTATTTATTTTAATTACTTATTGAAATTGTTCAAAAAACATTAAATATATTATTTTAAATAAATTATTTCATTTAATTGTTTAGTTATAAAATAAGAAATTTAATTATAAATTATTCTATTAATTTGAAATATTAAGTGAACAATTAAATGAAATAATTTATTTTAAATCATAATCAATAATTTTAAATAAATTATTTCATTTAATTTTTTAGTTATAAATAATAGAAAAACTAAATAAACAAAATAAATTGTTTATTTGAATTGTTTCTTTAATATTCTAATAATTATAATTAAATATTATATAAAAAATTAAAATAAGAAATTTAATTATAAATTCTTCTATTAATTTGAAATATTAAGTTAACAATTAAATGAAATAATTTGTTCCATTATTGCATTATTTGTTGTTCCATTATCTATTGATTCTTGCGGATAGTAATTAATGTCATTCAGTTAGTTTAATTTTCGTATATTATGTTTTATTTATTATATCTTGCACAGGATTCTAATATTTGAAATGTTGCAGGATGGATTACCACTTAGATGATGCGGTAAGACAGATCCCATGCAAAGTTACATCGAACTGTAACTTTGCCATCTTTACAGTGGTATTAAATTTGCTGGACGAGGAGCACGCAAACATATTGAGGCAATCCTGCTTATGGCCATTGTATTCATTGCTCGGCGTACAGTTTTCTGGTCAGCTGCTCGATGCGTTGCTATGTCGGCTGCTTAAACCAGTTGACGGAGATGCCCTCCATTTTGATTTTGGGAGCAAGGTAGTTAGATTTTCTATATTCGAGTTTGCCCTCATCACCGGATTGATGTGTACGGGCGAAGAAGCAGCCCGGGCCCGTATTCCGAGAAATAAGAGGTTGTTGAATGAATATTTTCACGGGCAGACGGCGGTCACTCCAGGGCAGTTGGCGGACGCATTCAGGGCATGCGAGGACATGTCTGATAAGTTGAAGCTGGGTATGGTGCTTATCCTCGAGAGTGTGCTCAGGTGTCATCACAAGAAGACGTCGATTGACCTTTTTCATTTGGAGGTTGTGGATGACATTGATACCTTCAACAGCTATCCTTGGGGGCAGAGATGTTTTGAGGATACCTTACGACACTTCAGGAGGGGATATTCGATGCCTAAGGGGGATAGAGCCGAGCGCAAGTACGATGCATATGGCCTGCCGTTGGCTTTGCAGGTAAATGTTCAACATAATGAATTATCTATTTTTAGTATTCAATTCTATATGTAATAATTGTAACTGTTGCAGATATGGGTGTACGAGACTGTCCCCAATTGGCTAGCTGGTATGCGACGAGAGTGGAGACGTGCTGCCCTCGGATTTATCAATGGCGAGCACAGGACAAGCCACTTGCAAAACAAATATCAGCTCTTCTCGACGATCCTGAGGTACGTAGTATACATTTTGCGATTTATATTGTATGTCATTTCAAAATATCGATACATGGTCATGAACTCGGTAAAATGTCAATATAATAGGTTGAAGTCCTCTCTGAGTTGACCCCGTCGATAGAGGAGGAGGGTCAGGGTTACATACGTTCCTTGTCTGTCCAGGCCGCGTCAGATGATCCGACGCCCCAGTCCATCGTTGATCGGGATAGGGTATGTTCATTAAATATAATATGTTGATTAACGTTTTGATTTTTTAATTAAATTAATAATTCGGACTTTATTTTCTCAGGAGTGCCGTCCAGTATCACCTCCCCCGCCGAGATCACCTCCGCCGCCGAGGTCACCTCCACTGCCGAGGTCACCTCCACCGCCGCTGAGGTCACCTCCGCCGCTGAGATCACCTCCCCGTCGAGGTCACCTCCACCGCCGAGGGCCTCACCACCGCCGTCGAGGGCATCACTGTCGCTGATCAGGTCTCCTTCTCCCTCGTCCACTGATCTGTATGGCCGTCTTACTGAGTTTATACAGGGTCAGATGGGCGCGATGCGTCGAGAGTTGGGACGGCAGTGCGACGATCAATATTCCAGATTGTCGTTCGAGATGGGCGCGATGCGTTGAGAGTTGGGACGGCAGGTCGACGATCAGTCTTCCAAATTGTCATTCGAGATGGGCGTGATGCGCCGAGAGTTGGGATAATAGGTTGACGAGAGCTCTGCCAGACTGTCAGAAGAGATGGGCGAACTGCGACAAGAGCTGAAGGGACATATCGACGATGTATATAATGATGTATTCGTTCTACGTCGCGACGTGGTAGATCTATAGCGCGAGATAGGAAACCTTCGTACTGAGGTCAATATGTTACGGGGCGACGTAGCAGCCATACGAGGGACTGACAGTCATCGAGATGGAAAGGGTGACGGTGGAGCGAGACAGATGGGGTACGATGATCTGTCATGGCCGGGGGGAGATTACGAATCATTTTTTGATGGGGTACCGGATACCAGCAGAGGCGGAGGTGGGGGTACCGGTGGAGGTGGAGGGGGTACCGGCGGAGGCGGATGTGGAGGTAGAGGGAGTACCGATGGAGTCCGAAGGGGGGGTACCGGTGCAGGTGGATGGGGGGTACCGGAGGGGGTACCGGCGGAGGTGGGGGTACCGGAGGGGGTACCGGCGCAGGTCGAGGGGGGGTACCGGCGGAGGTGGGGGTACCGGAGGGGAGGGCACAGGAGGGGGTGGAGGGAGCCCCGGCGGAGATCGAGGTGGAGGTGGGGGTACCGGAGGAGAGGGTACCGGCGGAGACGCACGTCGAGGGGGTACCGGCGGAGGTGGAGGTGGAGGGGGTACTGACGGAGGTGGGGGTACCGGAGGGGAGGGCACAGGAGGGGGTGGAGGGGGTACCGGCAGAGGTGGAGGCGGATGACGTAGTATTTGTGTCGGAGGGGACTACGGAGCTGAGGAAGGGTACTAAGCGTGCTGTTGACGTGACACCGATGGTGGTTGGTAAGAGATCGAGATTGCCGTCACAGTACATCGTTTCCCCTTTCACAGCTGAGGCGAAGAGACGCACGTTCTTGGATGGGACCTTTCCCAATCTCTTCCGCGAGGTCGACCCGGTTCGGCAGAAGGCGTTCTCATTGTGGTTCACATCCCTTCAGCATGAGTAAGTATTTTATCATTTTCGTAAAGTACATACGAGATCATCTATGCTTTTTGTAACAATTCACTATTTTGATTTTTGTAGGGACAACTATAAGATAGGGACGATGACCATCTCGAACGCGAAGAAGTGGTTCGACGATGTTGTGACGAGGGGTGTGTGGCTTGCCGATGATGTAAGGATATTCTCATTGTTATTTGTTATTTTATTTAATTATTTGTTATTTTATTTAATTTAACGACCATTTATTTTTTATTGGTGTTAGCACATCGACTTGGCTATGGAACTGTTGCGCGATAGAGCTCGGAGACACCCGAGATCTTTTGGCATTCCTGGCCGAGTCATCCTTAGCTCCAGTTTCGCACGTGCCCTTGATATTGAGCACAGCACACTCCTACTCCAAGGCGGCGGATATGTGGTGCCCGAGTATATGTTGGAGTGGGTCATTGGGCTGGAGCCGACATACGGGCAACTGTGGACAGATTGTACACATATGTACATTCCACAGGTCGCGAACTCACACTGCTTTGCAGTTGAGATCTCTTTCGCGGATTCGACTATACATGTGTACGACTCCGACCATAGCTGTTTGACCCAAGGGCAACTGGAGCAGATATTGGAGCCGATGAGAGTGATCATTCCCATGATGGCTAGACATACGGATATTCAAGTAAATGACAGATTAGCCATTATGCGGGACACGACGACGGCGAGACAAGGAATATCGTAAGAATTTACAAGTTTTCAATTTGTAAATTTAGTTTTTAGCTATATGTTATCGAATTAATATATTTTTATTTACTCGCAGGGGCGATTGTGGGATGTTCGCGATAAAGTATATAGAATTTTTGAGTATTGGTCGCAAGGTTGATACAATTTCCCAATCGTTTATGGACATGTGGAGGTTGAAGCTAGCTTGTGATTTGTATGAATATAATTGTGATCCTTAGTACATTGTGTAATTATGTAATTAATATACATTATTTTATTTAAATGTTTATTTCATATTCCATTAAGTATTATTAACTATTACATTTGCGGATAAATTATGTAAATAAATAATTTCATTAATCAATGAATTTAAATAAATAATGTAAATAAATATTTGAATTAATCAATTAACATAAATTATGTAAATAAATATTTGAATTAATCAATTAACATAAATTATGTAAATAAATAATTTATGTAATCAATGAATGTAAATAAATAATTTAAATAAATATTTGAATTAATCAATTAACATAAATTATGTAAATAAATAATTTTATTAATAAATTATGTAAATAAATAACGTAAATAAATATTTGAATTAATCAATTAACATAAATTATGTAAATAAATAATTTATGTAATCAATGAATGTAAATAAATAATTTAAATAAATATTTGAATTAATCAATTAACATAAATTATGTAAATAAATAATTTCATTAATAAATTATGTAAATAAATAATTTAAATAAATATTTGAATTAATCAATTAACATAAATTATGTAAATAAATAATTTCATTAATCAATGAAGTTAAATAAATAATGTAAATAAATATTTGAATTAATCAATTAATATAAATTATGTAAATAAATATTTGAATTAATCAATTAACATAAATTATGTAAATAAATAATTTCATTAATCAATGAATTTAAATAAATAATGTAAATAAATATTTGAATATTTAATATTTAACGACACTAAATAAAAACATATTATTCAGTTATACATATTATACTATTACATAATATTACACATCGGTTGAATTGTTATGTAGAGGAATCTGACTTGTACAAAATTGACGAGTATGCCCTGTTGCGCCGCATCTGCCGCACTTACGAGGTCGGGGAAATTCTCCGGTGGATGGTATTCTAGACGTACGTCTACGTCCCGGAGCACGTGGTCCGATTTCGGGTGGCAACAAATTATTAAGTGGGAGAATATGGTCGGGAACTTCCCACTCGGCTTCATTTGGCAGGGGAAATATCGTTTCGGCATACGCCGCTTTCCAAAAATCAGTCGTGTAATAAACACTGCATAAGACGTGTGTCGGAATCCCTCTATGCATAGCCACTGCCACTGCATGCGTACACGGAAACCTTTCCAACTGGAACTTTCTACACGTGCATGTGTTATCATTCAAGTCCACGACGTATCCGATATTACGTCCACATCTCACGGAGAAGCGAAACTGATCCAGTGGTTCCACGCATACCTTCCTCGCAACCTCTAGAGTTTTGAAGATTTTATCTTCCTGAGTCGGAGTCAGCACACTTGTGCAATTTTGTGATTCCTCACGCCGGTCATGAAACCACTGCTGCAACTTGTTACGAATTTGCTCAATCATTGCGAGAATTGGTAACTCTCGATCCTTCTTGAATAACGCATTGAGCGACTCAACATTGTTCGACGTCATCATGTTGTATCGACGTCCTGAAAAATGTGATCGTGCCCAATGTTCGTTCCCCATCTCCGTTAGATAAACCCATGCAGCATGTGATTTACTTTCTATTTCACCCATGAACTTTTCAAACTCTTCAAAACTGTACGCCTCTGCAACTTTCCTAAACAATGCAACGATGCCACTGCCCCGAAACTTCGTCTTTAGATTGCCCTGTATATGGTACATACAATAACCGTGATGTGCATCAGGAAAGACTTCGGCGATACCATTTATTATTGATTGCCCCCGGTCGATTCTGAATGCAAGGTTCTCGACGTCTCCAATTACTTCCCTCGGCAAGTGAAGAACCAACGCATCGCTAAATCATTCTCTCCATCGACTATACCGAACGCAAGAGGGTAAATTTGGATGTTGGGATCTTGACACGTAGCAATAATCAACTTGCTTTCGTATCTAGCCTTAAGGGTTGTACCGTCGACTAGAATTACGGGTCGCATCGCGTTCCGAAATCCTCGAATGCACTGTCCAAGGGCCATGAAAAAATACTTGAAGCGATTCCCGTTGTCCGTATCAATATAAAATGCCGATCCAGGATTAGTTTTCTCCATGTTGTGGCAATATCTAGCCAATTTAGCGTAACTTTCCTCGGCCGAACCCATTAAGTCCTCCAATGCGCATTCTTTAGCCTTCCAGGCTTTCTGATAGCTCATGACCACCCCGTAATCTCGACGGAGTCGTTGATAATGTCCGAAGGTCTGTAGATCGTTCGTGGGTCCCGAAACTTGTCCATTATTTGTCGACCAATGAACCATGCTCGGGCACATGCGTGATCATTTCGACGAATACCCACTTCGCAAGTATGTTCTCGTGCATACTTACGGATTACAAAGAACTCATTCGTGTCCATTTTCGTCGCTCGCAAACGCCAATGGCAACTGTCGTCAATGCAGATGATTGTGTACGTCGACTTGTCCAATTTTTTAACTTTAAACTCGAAATTGTGTTTCAAAGCAATCCGGTGCACAGCTTCTTGCAAATCTTTCTTTGTTTCGAACCGTTGCTCGACATATAAATCTTCATCATCAGGAACTGTACGAGAACAATTAGAGGTACCTGAACCCGACCCATGTCTTCGACCGGATAAAGCAATCAAATCCTCATTCGTAAATTCATTTGCATTCTCGTTGTCATCAACTATCGAGGGAATTCTGTGCGTAACGGTGAAATCATGATGATGAACAACTGTAGTGGGAATAACCACATCATCCTCACGAGCTATCTCCACCGTGTTCCAAAAATCATTCACATTATGATCCCCTCTATCGAGATCTTCGTCTTCACCATCGGGGACATTCTTTTTTACTAAAGTTACGCAAAGAGGAGTAGTCCTGCGATCTTCGTTCAATGCAATTAAAGCTTTGATGCCATTTCTAGAAGTAACCTTTGTAGGTGGAATTGGAATGGATGTATGCTCGTTGTTGAATAGAAATCTCAATTCCATGTCGTACTGAGAAGGATTGATGTCTAGCACGTCCTGCATCTCACTGTACATTTCTGCATACGATGTATTCGATGTCAATACAATTGAAATTGAGCCATGTATATCACATGTCCATTTCCAGACCCATCGACCATTTCCATTATCTTCAAATTCACCAAAGTAAAGAACCGGGATTGCAACCATATCTGCTGCATTAAAAAAATATATATATTTGTTATGTTCGTGGAAAAAAAACCGTCGAGGGTGCACCGCCCCGGACGTCCGGGGAGTCTGGGCCCGGACTCCCGGACGTCCGGGCCCGGACTACCCGGACTTCCGGGCGTCTGGGCCCGGACTCCCGGGAGAGTGGGCCCGGACTTCCGGGCGTCTGGGCCCAGACTCCCCGGACGTCGGAGTCGTGTGGAATTGGTTTTTTTCTTCCATCACAGATCTGAAAATCTCATGCAGATGAATTTTTTTCTCCTTTTTGTTTAAAAAAAGTCGATTATAGATCATAAAATTTTCATATACATAAGATTTAAAGATTAAAATAATATACTTAACCAAAACGAAATCAAAAATACGTAAAAATATGCTTACCGATTTCACTGATGGCTGTGAAATATTTCCTTGTTGAGCGTTTGATAAATTTTTATCTGTGTTGGAGTAAACAGATGGAGAAAGTGAATTGGTTTCGAAATTTTACGTAGGAAGTGTTTGAAATTCTTTATAACTTAAAAAGGGTATTATTGTCTTTTTCAAACAATACCATTTTTTGTAATTTATATAACATTTTAAGGGTAATTTCGTCTTTTCAGCCTTAGAAGGCTATTGTGGTGAATGGTTAAAATTTTTGGGTAAAGTGGAAAAATGGTGCTTTGACTTGGGCATTTTGAAAAGTACCCCAAGGTTTGGTTACGGGAAAATGAAGTGGATAGATAGGTTAGGGTGTGTTTTATAAAATCGGCAACATTTCAAATTTTCAGTCAATATATAGTGAAAATATCGCCACGTCAGCAATTATGGATCCCTTGATGTAAAGGCTGATGTACCAGTAGCAATTCTCAAAATTTTTTGGATCAACAAACTTCTAGTTCGTGATAATATTTGATCGATCATTTCTATAAATGTATAATACATGTCAAATGGGAGTACATGAAAATTTTCTTTTATCTGCTTCTGACCAGATACAAAAGAAGTTATGCAAAGATATTCAACATTATTTTCTTATATTGTCTCAATGTAATATCCATTACAGCGAATATCTTTAAAACTAAGCAAATTTCTTCTAAATTTGCTAGAAAAAAATGTATCGTCAATATATAATTTTGTATTATTTGGTAAAATAATAAAAGTTCTTCCAGAGCTTTCAACGATATTCGATGCACCTAATATTGTACTAACATTATTTTCTCCTAATATTAACTCCAAAAAATATTTTTTATCTTGAAAAATAGTGTGTGCAGTTGCACTATCAAGCAATTTATCGTGAATATATAAGAACATAGATATATTTTTTTAAAAAATTTGAATTTAAATTTAAAAGAGTAAACATAATTCAATATTATAAAATTAACGATGCTTAATAAAGTTTCAATTTTTTGCAAAAAGTAAGAATATATTTCAAATTGAATTATTAAAACGAAAGAAAATACTAGAAAGTAAATTAATTTATATCTTCCATCACACCACCCCCAATCAAATGGTCAATACTTTCATTTAGATCAGTAAAGAAATCCGAGACATCCAATTGAGTTACATCAATTGGACCATTGTTGTCAGCAACATTTGTCAACTTTTTTCTTTCTCTCGATTGATTTTTGGTAGAGATCCACAAATTGTTTTGCCGTACGACATGTACGTGCCCAATGCTCTTTCATTCCACATTTAAAATAACTTTCTTCATCCTTCTTTTTAGACGTGTTACTTTCGTTTGCTTTGTGTTTTTTGAAATTATTGTCTTATTGATGATGGTTTTGTTGATTCTTTCGTCCAAGATTTATTCCACGCGCACGTCTGCATCCACGTCCAAATTCGTGTCCACGTCCATGTCTTTGTCTTGATAATATATTTGTTTCAAGCAATGCAGTATCATTTACTTCAGGTAATGGTGTAGAACCAATTGGATGTAACTCATGATTTTCATCAGCAGTTCATTATTTTGTTAAGCCACAAGCAGGTAATATATGAGTTCTATGTACCTTTTGAAACCACTCTCACGATATTGCTACTGCAGAAGCACATTCGAGGCGTTAAAGGTGGAAAAAAGTTTTTCCAACATATCTTCATCAATAATTTTTTCTCCACACAATGTCAATTTTGAATATATTCTGAACATTTCAGAATTGTACTCACTAACAGTTTTGAAATCTTGCAAACGAAGGTACTCCACTCATAGCGAGCTTTGGGGAGGACTATAGTCCTCTGATGATCAAATTTTTCAGTTAATTTTTTTTCAAAGAACTTGTGGATCTTTCTCGGTGAGATATTCAATTTTCAATACATCGTGAATATGATGACGAAGGAAGATTGGTGCTTTTGCATGATCTTACAGAGATTCTTTGTTTCCTTCTTTTATTGTCTCTTACAAACCTTTTGAGACAAGATTGATATCATAATCGAGTACCCATGACAAATAATTTTTTGTCAGATGTGTCAAGTCCAGCAAACTCAAGTTTTTTTATGTTTGTCATTTGATTAACTACACAATAAAGCAAAAAGAAATACAATTAGTTTTGAAAATATGATTAAATATCAAGTAGTCAATATCAACATGACATAAGTTACGTGTTTTCCTTCGAGGATAAACACTAATTTAAAATAATACGTTCTTCGAAACATGTGTTACATCGGGAGCACGTTGTATTTTAATATTACTTCTTCAAAATTAATGTCAATATTTTTTTGGAATATTAAAATTATAATTCATGCTATTCAGGAACAAATAATATTCTTCTAGAATATTAATTATAACGTCGTGCTATTTTAAGAGTAACAATATGATAAATTATTAGTTTAAAGTTTAAAAAACAACCTCAAAAATGTTTAATCATGTTAAAGATATAAAGAACATTTAATAATCATCATAAACGTATATATTTTACAAACATAAAAAGAGAAATTAAAGCAACGAATACATGATTTGAATGAAAAAAGTAGATATATTAACGTGAATTTAACTTTCCCCATTAGCTTGAATTTACTTGATTTCAATATTGATTAGTGAAAATAATTATGCATACAGACAAATGAATAAAGAAACGATGGTGGTTGTCGACAATTATGCAATAATAAAATAATTTCATTCAAAATCAGCCTTGATTCATAAACTCCAAACTCACATAATTAAAACTAAAAGTAAACAAAAATAAAAATAAAAAATCAGCCACAAATAATGAAAGTACATATGATTGAGATAAAAAAAAAAACTTATTAGAATGAAGTGAGGAAGGGAGATACAAACCCATAGATTCTATGAAGGCATATACTTAAAGGAACAAAAGTGTATGAATTAAAGCAAAGAGACAATTCCGTGTAAATTGCAACATACTCAAATTGAATTCACATACATATACATACATACATACATACATACATACATATATATATATACATACATATATATATATATATATATATATATAATTCACATTTCACCATATTAATTTTAGTACGTATGATAGATAATTATGTTTATAAAAATTACTACCTTGTAACTAATTGTTGGAATTAATTGATGTATTTGGATCATTAAATATGTTATTTAATGATGTGGGCCGTTGTAATTAATTTGGGTGAATTGGAAAAGTCTCCAATATAGGCCCATATGTTATAAGCCCATTTAAGTGTCTTATATATGGTAAGGAATCCCACATCGAAAGTTTACAAGAAAATAGACTTGTTTATATAGTGGGATATGTGTATAAGTTATAATTTAATAAGTGACCTACAACTTGACTAACTATTAGCTAGCCAAAGGCTAGCTAACTAGTCACCACGAGAGTGGTGCTTCGCACCACTCACGCCACGCCACGCCACGCCCCGGTCCCGGTCCCAGTCCGGGCCCGCGCACGTCGCAAAGTACGCATTGGGCGCTTTAGAGGCGCACTTTGCACTTCGCACGTACGCATCGTCGCGAGGAGCTGAGGAGCCTTATAGTTTTCAGAAATGGAATCATGGTTCGATGACATGGCGATGAGAGGCTCGATGAGTTGGCATCCTAGGTGGCACACACGTAACAGGTCACGTCACTTCGTCCTGCATGGCGGTTGGTCCTGTTGGACGTACGCGTGGCAACTGCATGGCTGGTGACTGTTCAGAATTGGTGAATAGACATGATGAATGGACACTACATTTCGTGGTTTAATCTGGTCCGTCAGATTATGAAAGAGTGCGATCCAATGGCTAAAACAGATCAGATCAAGTGGTGCACCAATTCATGAAATGTTACACACCCTTTCAAGGAGACACTTCAATCTCTATAAATAGAGACCTCCAAATTCGTTTTTTGGATACCAAATCAATTAATATATTCTTGATTTCTAAATTCTTCTCGCTCCATATTCTGCTAAAATTCCTTCGATATTTTCGTGATTATTTCATTCGAGTACGATCGTTATTTGGTTCGACCGTCAAGGTAGGTATTGTGCAATATCGACTTTGGGAAAAGCGTTGTATCTTGGGAGACAGACGTCCATAATCCTGTTTGCACGTTGTTGGGGGGCGAAATCTGTCTTAAGGAGATTTGCTTTGGCATACCTCGCTTCGTCTTCTTCTTTTTTCCGTTTTTCCTGCTTTTTTATTTGTTCTTTCGATTGGGATAGTCGAATTTCCGACAACAATCTTAAGACAGATTTTCATTTCTCTTATTGATTATTTTCTGTAATTGTTGTTTTACAGAAAATGGCTAGTACTAGTGGAAATAATACTAGTGATGTGATTGCGCCAAATTCTGGTCCCAATCAATTTGTCATGCCACCGGCTTCACAATATGAGAAACCGGAAAAATTCAATGGTACGGATTTCAAGCGTTGGCAACAGAAGATGTTATTCTATTTGACAACATTGAACTTGGTAAAGTTTCTGCGTGAAGAATGTCCCGCACAAACATCGGAGAATGCTACTGATAAAAATACTCAGTTAGCCATTGAAGCATGGAAACATGCAGATTTCTTATGCCGTAATTACATTCTCAATGGATTGGATAATACCTTATATGGTGTGTATTGTGACTACAAAACGGCTAAAGAACTATGGGAGTCTCTTGACAAAAAATACAAGACGGAAGATCTTTGGAACGAAGAAATTCTTTGTCGGCAAATTTGGATTTCAAGATGACCGATTCAAAGACAAGAATGAGTCGAGTTCAAGAGATGCAAGTTCTACTTCATGATATTGAAGGCGAAGGTATGACTTTGAGTGAATCTTTCCAAATTGCTGCTATGATCGAGAAACTACCTCCACTATGGAAAGATTTCAAAAACTATCTCAAGCATAAACGCAAAGAGATGACGATGGAGGATTTAATTGTTCGACTTCGTATTGAAGAAGACAACCGGGCTGCGGAAAAGAAGAATAATGTGCACAACATGGAAGCAAAGGCTAACATTGTGGAAGACTCGGGGTCTAAGAACAAGAAAAGGAAGCGTTCTGGCTCATCTATGGACAAAGCAAAAGTCATCAATGCAAAACGGTTCAAAGGAAACTGTTATATTTGCGGGAAGCCAGGACATCGGGCTAAAGACTGTCGAAGCAAAAAGAAGGATACACCGAAGAAGAAACAGCCTCAAGCCAATATAACCGAAGTGGATTATATCTCTACAGATGTTGGAGACATCAACCTATCTGCTGTTGTTTCTGAAGTTAATTTGGTATCTAATGCCAAAGATTGGTGGTTAGACACAGGAGCCACTCGTCACGTCTGTACTGATAAGGGTCTATTTTCTGAATATAAGACCCTGAATGATAATGAGTGCCTTTACATGGGCAATTCTACAACTTCCAAAATTGAAGGGATTGGAAAGGTTATTTTGAAATTCACATCGGGAAAGGAATTGACGCTGAATGAAGTTGTACATGTCCCAGAAATCAGAAAGAATTTGATTTCAGGAGCTATTCTTAGTAAGAAGGGATTTAAAATTGTGTTTGAATCTGATAGATTTGTACTTACTAAGGCAGGCATGTATGTTGGGAAGGGTTATTTACTTGATGGTCTATTTAAGGCCAATGCTGTTGTAGTGGACAAAAAATCCACATATTTGTATCCGCAAGTTATTAATAAAACTAATAATTCTGTTTACTTGCTCGACTCTTCAAATTTATGGCATAGCCGATTAGGACATGTAAATCGTGCTTCTTTACGAAAGCTTGTAGGTTTAGGTCTTATACCTAAACTTGAATCCGAAGACAAACATAAATATGAAATTTGTGTTGAAGCAAAATTTGCTAAAAAACCTTTTAACTCAATTGAAAGGAGTAGTGAACCGTTATGTTTAATACATAGCGACATTTGTGATCTAAAATTTGTTCAAACTCGAGGTGGTAAAAAATATTTTATCACGTTTATTGATGATCTCAAAGAGGGTATTGCCATGTTTATTTATTAAGTAGCAAAGATGAGGCGTTGAATGCATTTGTTACTTATAAAAATGAAGTTGAAAATCAACTTGGAAAAACAATTAAGGTATTAAGATCCGATAGAGGTGGTGAATATGATTCATCTATGTTTAATGAATTATGTGCTAAGTTTGGTATTATTCACCAAACAACAGCCCCTTATACTCCGCAGCAAAATGGGATTGCTGAGAGAAAAAATAGAACTTTAAAAGATATGGTTAATGCTATGCTTATAAGTTCTGGATTGCCACAAAATTTGTGGGGAAGCAATGCTAATCGCTAACTTTATTACGAATAGAGTTCCCCACAAGAAAACTGGTTCGATACCTTATGACATTTGGAAAGGTAGAATGCCTTCCTACAAATATTTAAAAGTGTGGGGGTGTCTAGCAAAAGTGGCTATTCCACCTCCTAAAAGGATTAAATTAGGTCCTAAAACTATTGACTGCATTTTTAACGGATATGCAATAAATAGTAGTGCGTACAGATTTCTTGTGCATAAATCTGATATAAGTGACATTCATGTCAATACGATTATAGAATCTAGAGATGCTGAATTCTTTGAAAATGTGTTCCCCAATAAAAGAGATATTGTTACGAATACTCAAAAGAGAACACGAGATAGTGCTTTGGAAAATAATATAGAACCTGAACCAAGAAGGAGTAAAAGAGCAAAAGTTGCTAAATCCTTTGGTCCAGATTTTATATCTTTCATGATTGAGAAAGAGCCTCAAACATTTAAAGAGGGCATGACTAGTCCAGAATCTGTATTTTGGAAGGAAGCTATAAATAGTGAAATTGAATCCATTATGAGTAATAATACTTGGCAATTGGTTGATCTTCCTAAGGGAACTAAACCAATAGGGTGCAAATGGATCTTCAAAAGAAAATTAAGACCTGACGGTTCAATAGACAAATACAAGGCTCGACTGGTTGCAAAAGGATATCGTCAGAAAGAAGGGATTGATTTCTTTGACACATACTCTCCAGTAACTAGAATTACTTCTATTCGAGTTTTAATTGCTATAGCAGCCTTGTATAATTTACAAATACACCAAATGGATGTTAAGACTGCGTTCTTAAATGGTGATTTAAACGAAGAAATATATATGGACCAACCAGAAGGTTTCATAGTAAAAGGACAAGAGAACAAAGTATGCAAACTTGTTAAGTCCTTATACGGGTTGAAGCAAGCTCCTAAACAATGGCACGAAAAGTTTGACAGTACCATGATTAGGAATGGATTCATGATAAATGCATGTGACAAATGCGTATATTCGAAAAGATTCGAAAAGGCATACGTACTTGTCTGTTTATATGTTGATGACATGCTTATATTAGGGACTAATATAGAAGTCATCAATAGAACGAAGAATATGCTTACCAATAACTTTGACATGAAAGATATGGGTGAAGCAGACGTGATTCTAGGAATGAAGATATCTAGAACATCAAATGGAATATTCTTGTCTCAAACCCATTATGTTGACAAAATAATTGAGAGGTTTAAGACTCATAATATTAAAGAAACGAGTAACCCATTTCTTCCTCATGTAGTTCTTCACAAGAATAGTGGAAATGGGAAACAACAATTAGAATATTCTCAAATTATTGGTAGTGTAATGTACTTAATGAATTGTACAAGACCTGATATAGCTTACTCGGTAAGTAAGCTCAGTCGTTACACAAGTAACCCAAGTAATCAACATTGGGATGCATTACTTAGAGTTTTAGGATATTTGAAACGGACCAGAGAGTATTCATTATGTTATAAAAAATATCCTCCAGTAATTGAAGGATATAGTGATGCCAATTGGATATCAGATACAGACGAGTCTAAGTCTACCAGTGGCTATGTATTTACTCTTGGTGGTGGCGCCATATCCTGGAAATCTTCTAAGCAAACGTGTATAGCTCGATCTACTATGGAATCTGAGTTTATTGCTTTAGATAAAGCAGGAGAAGAAGTAGAATGGTTAAGACATTTCGTAGAAGATATTCCTATATGGCCAAAGCCTCTGACCGGCTATTTGTATTCATTGCGATAACCAGGCAACAATAGCCAGGGCCGAAAATTTTGTGTATAACGGTAAGTCAAGACACATCCGTCGTAGACATAATACCGTTAAATCGGTTGCTCTCAAATGGAATAATATCAATTGATTTTGTTAAGTCAAAAGAAAACCTAGCGGATCCGTTTACTAAAGGGTTATCTAGAAAGCGTATAGATCACAATCGAGGGAAATGGGTTTAAAGCCTAAAACCCAATGAGTCATCTTAGTGGAAACCTAACCTAGCAATTGGAGATCCCATGGACTAGGTTCAATAGGAAAACTAATTATGAATGACTCGATAAGAAGCACTTAGGAGTTTAACTCCTTCCCATTTCTATGATGCAAAAAGTGCTGACTATGAAGTTGATTAAGGATAAGCTTTTGCTTTTAATGATAACTATAAAGGTATTCTTTATAGAACATCACCTATGTAAGTGCGAACTTGGCCGGTTCTTTGAGAATTTACTTAGGCGAATTCTCTAAAGCACTCGCAGAACCCAAGTAGTTCAGGGCCGAAATAATGAACACAATAGAGAACCAAGTTTGATATGAAAGATAATGTGTTTGGTCTATTGTCTGAGCTTGCAATAACGGCTGATAGTTCAAAACGTTGCGTTCACTGATTAGCCAAGTGAGTTCGATAGATTCTTACTAAAGAAGGTTCAAAGCGAAAGCTACCTATCTTGATGCGTTATCTTTCAAATAGTACTCTTCTTTTATCTTCCTTGATTTGAGTCGACTTCTTCCATTCATGTGGGGGATTGTTGGAATTAATTGATGTATTTGGATCATTAAATATGTTATTTAATGATGTGGGCCGTTGTAATTAATTTGGGTGAATTGGAAAAGTCTCCAATATAGGCCCATATGTTATAAGCCCATTTAAGTGTCTTATATATGGTAAGGAATCCCACATCGAAAGTTTACAAGAAAATAGACTTGTTTATATAGTGGGATATGTGTATAAGTTATAATTTAATAAGTGACCTACAACTTGACTAACTATTAGCTAGCCAAAGGCTAGCTAACTAGTCACCACGAGAGTGGTGCTTCGCACCACTCACGCCACGCCACGCCCCGGTCCCGGTCCCGGTCCGGGCCCGCGCACGTCGCAAAGTACGCATTGGGCGCTTTAGAGGCGCACTTTGCACTTCGCACGTACGCATCGTCGCGAGGAGCTGAGGAGCCTTATAGTTTTCAGAAATGGAATCATGGTTCGATGACATGGCGATGAGAGGCTCGATGAGTTGGCATCCTAGGTGGCACACACGTAACAGGTCACGTCACTTCGTACTGCATGGCGGTTGGTCCCGTTGGACGTACGCGTGGCAATCGTATGGCCGGGTGACTGTTCTTGAAATTGGTGAATAGACATGATGAATGGACACTACATTTCGTGGTTTAATCTGGTCCGTCAGATTATGAAAGAGTGCGATCCAATGGCTAAAACAGATCAGATCAAGTGGTGCACCAATTCATGAAATGTTACACACCCTTTCAAGGAGACACTTCAATCTCTATAAATAGAGACCTCCAAATTCGTTTTTTGGATACCAAATCAATTAATATATTCTTGATTTCTAAATTCTTCTCGCTCCATATTCTGCTAAAATTCCTTCGATATTTTCGTGATTATTTCATTCGAGTACGATCGTTATTTGGTTCGACCGTCAAGGTAGGTATTGTGCAATATCGACTTTGGGAAAAGCGTTGTATCTTGGGAGACAGACGTCCATAATCCTGTTTGCACGTTGTTGGGGGGCGAAATCTGTCTTAAGGAGATTTGCTTTGGCATACCTCGCTTCGTCTTCTTCTTTTTTCCGTTTTTCCTGCTTTTTTATTTGTTCTTTCGATTGGGATAGTCGAATTTCCGACAACACTAATTTACTTTGATTTTGAGAGAATTGTGCTGATAATGTGTTGTGAAAAGAAAGAAAAAAATAAGAGAGAATAAAAGTCAACAGACTTTTATGTATTACTAGTTAGAAGCACGTGCCATGATGTAGTTGAGTACGTGATAGCGTATGTATTAAAAACCCAAAATAAATAACTAATAAACCCAAAGAAATAAAAAAAAAAAAAACAAATCAAACGTAAAAAAAAAAAGCTTAGCCGAAACGAGCCATAAAGCCATTTTTATATTTTAACTTAATCGACAATATATTTAGAGCATGTTTGGTAGAGTTTAAAATTCAATTAAAATTGAAAATATAGCTGTTATTAGGTCACATTCATCTAATAAAAGTCAAGAATAACGGCTAGTTTTTTAATTTTAATCAGATTTTAATCTCTACCGAACACGCCCTTATTATTATCACATTTTAAGTTTTTTTTTTTTTAAATTTGAAATCGATCCAAATGGATATTCATATCGTGAAATATCGAATCAAACGAAAAATTGTAGGAAAATAAAGTTTGAAAAAAGAACATTGAAATGAGGTTGTGATTGAAAAGAAATATGAACAATCACGACTTTACATTTCACAATTAATTTAAAATTATTTTGATATTTAAAATTTATCGATCATATATTTATCATGGCCGCACTTCAACATTTCCAACAAATTTTAAATCGCTTAAAATGAATATCTGTAATTTAAAATACTGAATTAAAAAAAATCTAGACGAGCCGAGCCATAAAGCCATTTGGCTCGGCTCGCGGCTTGTGAACAGTAACTACCTCTTTTATATTTAGTTAGATAATAAGAATCAAAACCCTATATTTATAGGACATGATTATAGATACAGTGATAATAATTTTTAGGGTTGTAGGGGTACAATTGTTATTCACTAATAAACTTACCATTTACAACACTAAACTAAAATATCAATGAAATTTCTATTTTTTATATTGGAAACATTATAGATTAATACATCAATATTGAAAATACTAATAGAAATGACATCTGACAGTAGATCGACAAAATTAGTCAGGTTGCTCGTTAAATTTGAAATCTATTATCTTTTTTCATTTTGTTAATGTATATTTTTGTTGTTATAGCTTGTTTTTGGATTTGTAGTCACCCAACAAAGATTGCAATTATATTTTTTATGAAACAACTACTTACTCTATTTGAAGGAGTGTAAGGTTCTGTTGAGATCTATAACAATAATTTTGTTGAAATTTTGAAACTAATTCTGTGCGATGAGAAGGTATTATATAGGTTGTGTCTGACACCCATTTTGGAGAAAAAATAAATTTTGAAATAGTGATTGATAGAAGAATGTGTGGTTAAAAAATAAGGAGAATTTTTTGTTTTATGTGTAATATTATTTTATTGATAGAATGTGCTGTTGAAATGAAGAAAGAGAATGAGAATGAGAAAGAAAATGAGTGTCAAACAGTGACATAATGTTCGAATTAGATATCTTACGGAAGTTTCACTGTTAGACTAATATGGCATTAGTACATTCATATTCTGAAAATATTACGCATATTATTCATTGAGAAGTGCTACATGTACATAAATCTATATATAATGGTGTCCATAATTACATGTGACACTAGATCCAACTATTAATTCAAATCTCACACTTTCACATTAACAACATGATTTTGTCTACGCCAAATTATGAACACTATTATGTACATATATTATGTACACGTCGACTTTTCCTTATTCTTGTACAAATACATTATTTTCACATTTTTCTCTCTCCAAATCGTACAACTGTACTCTGTACTGGGAGCAGAGAGTAGTGACAGCGACGAGAAAACAAATCGACGCGCATCGCACAGATTCACACAGAGAGACTCTCTCCGTCCATCTTAACGTGCGCCGGTGCCTGCGTATCCTGCGCCCCATCGCCCAATGAGTAAATCATCAGCTGCGCTCATTTTACTCGTCGTAGCTCGGCTGCTTTGTCGGCATTGCTCGCTGAATCTGAAGATGCAAAACTGCTTGATGATCGAGCCGCCGATAATGTTACCGGCGGCAATAGGACTACGGGAAAGGAGGACTCCTTTGCTGACATGATCGATTGAGCACTGGAGAAAGAGTTCAATGAGAATGAGGATCAAAATGAAGGTTTTTTAGATCTCATCTTGTTTTTTCTTTGTCATATCGAATTTTAATTTCATATGAAAATGTGTCTAGGTTAGGGTTTTCAATTAAGCTCCATTGGTTTTATAAGAAATTTGCAGCGTGTTATGGAACCTATTTTTTATATTCTTAATTTATTTTCTGGTCTTCTTTTGGAATTATACTGTGGTTTTCTTGTAATGCTTGAGAAGTGAACGGCAGACTTAAGTACACGAGTAGTTTTGTCAATTTATAGTTGTGGTAGAATTGAAGTTCAACTTATGTATGGAGATAATGCTTGTTTGTTTATGGTATTCCCTAAGTTATGTACTTGGAACTATATTGGCAGCCAACGATGCTGCTAGCTTCAACAACAGTGTGGCAGAGCAGCAGGTTTGTGTTGTTGCACCTATTCAACTTCTCTAGTTCTGTGATCTTTGTCAAGATTGCTAAAAGGGGGATAGTAAACTTTAATTGTGAGCTTGAATAGTCAGTGCCATGGTGGCTAATTGCAATTTTTTTTTTTGTTAGTGTGCATGTTTGTAGAGGTGTCAAGACGGACGGGCCGGCCATAACCCGGGAAAACAGGCCCGTGAAAATCGGGACCGTGGGCCGACCCGTGACCCGTGCGGGCGGTTCACGGGCCAAGGAGGTGTAACCCGCGGGCTTCGCGGGTTGCACCCCCACGGGCCGCGGTTAACCCGCGGCCCGTAAAAAAAAATTGAAAAAAAAAATAAAACAAAAATTAAAAAAAAAGTGGGGGAGAGAGCCAAACAAAAAAAATTGAAAAAATAAAAATAAAAAAAATTCAAAAAAAAGGGGGGAGAATTTAGTTGTGCAAGATGGTTTGAAATTAATAACACCACAAATAAGTATAATTAGAGAATCTATTAATTATATTTCTTGTTCAGATTCTAGACAACAAGAATTTGCAAAAATTTGTAAAAATCTTGGATTGAGAAGAAGATGAAGTGGATAAATTAGACATGCATTTTGATGTAGTTGTTATTTGTTTAAGTTAAATTTAAGTTTGCAAAGTTATAAATAATTCATGTAACGTTAAATTTGAATTCTATGTAAAAATTTCTTGATATAATTATGAATTTATCATTTTGTTCAATTCTTAGTTTACATTTAACAAAAAAAAAATATTTTTTGCTATAAATATGAAAAATTCTATATTTTTATAATTTTATTTATACAATCATACGGGCCAAACTGGAACGAACCGCGACCCGCGCGACCCGTGACCCGCATGGGCTCGACCCGGATGGGTCAGCGGGCGGGCCTGGGTTGTAGTCCAAAATTGTGGGCCGACCCGTAACCGGCCCGGAACCCGCAGCGGGTGGGCTTTTTTTCACGCGGGCCGTTACCGGGCTCACATGTTGGCGGGCCGACGCGGCCCGGACCACCCGGATTGACACCTCTACATGTTTGGGAGAGCTTAAAAGCTTCTTATAAAGACTCTTAAACATGCAAAAGGTATTAATAATCTCTAGCCTTCATATCCTTTAGAAAAATGTATTGGGAATGCGAAAATGAAGCTAAACAAATCTGGATAAACCATTGGTAATAATTAATACATAAAATGAGTGATCTCGGTTCATATATTATCATGGTTTTGACAAATGAATTTACAATATAAAAATCACCTAAAATGCACGGTCACCGTACACTTGTCCCTTCAGAATAAGTTGATGTTCCAGTTCATTCTGTGTCAGTCAAAGGTATCGTTCAAAAATTCGGGGATGCATACATAAAATTATGTTCACCCTGTCCTATTTTACATGTCAGGCATAAATAGTTTGTAGATTTTATTTGAACAGTGAAAGCGTAAGATTATTCTCAAAGGATAAATAGATATCCATCAAGAGAGCTAACTTCTAGTGGTTTTAACCATCGAACCCCTAAAACCCAATGCTTACTTCATTTTTCATCACTATCAAGTCCCTTATTTGAATTGTGCAAGTTCAGTGCTAGTTATTAATAAAAGGACCTCCATCCTTCAACCCATAAAAATTACTACTAAAATATGGAACTCATTATTGGGCTGGTTTGCCTTGTAAAGTAAATTAATTATATTATATAGTGTTTGGTCCCAACATGGCTACTTCTTTTTCAGACACTCACTCTATGTATGTTTGTATGTATTATGGGTTAGGATTTTACCCAAATCCTAAGAAATCTTTATTGCATATCATATAACTTATTATTGCAAAGGTATTGAATAGTATTTAAAATGAAATTATTAGAGTTCCTTTTTTTTTTTTTTTTTTTACCTAATCAAAAGAAGAAACAAATACCAAGTGTGGTATTTACTAAAGAAAGTTGATTTTGGATTATCAATAAACCTTTTTCAAGGAGCGGTTAATAGGCAAGCATACTATCATTATAAACATAAAGTTTCAAGGTATGGAATCTCATAAAGATGCAAAAAATGACATTATTATAATAGTATAAAATGGATTGGTAATTTACGAGAAGAAAGCAAAATTTGATATTGTTCTATGACGGAGTGACCGACTATCTATCTACCAAAAAAATACTAAATAAAAAAATAACATATTAGTGGTGGCATATACGCATAATTTGTGGAACATTAATATAAATCACACATATGTAATTATTATCTATACATTTTGTGGAATTCACTATTATTCATCTTTATAAGTTCTTTATCGGGTAATTAGCACATACGTCCCCACATTTCACTGTTATTGTGGAAAACATCCTTACTTTTCATTTTTTTTGGCATTTTCACCCCTATTTCCAACTTTCATTGCGCAAAATATAATTTTCATTCATTTTCCCAATTAAAAATCATAAAATGACTATTATACCCTTCTCTTTAAATAAAACAACATTTCAAAAAATTAATTGCAATCATAGTCTCATTTTTTTAAAGAGCGCAAATGAGTCTCAAATAAATTATTAAAAGGGTAATTAGCACATAATATCCATATCTTTCACTATTATTGCAAAAAAGTCCATACTTTTTTTTTTGTATTTTCACTCTTAATTACACATTTGATTACGCAAACCACCATTTCTATTCATTTTCATCCAATTTCTCAATAAAAAGCTGTGAAATGACAAATATACCCTCTTATTTAAACAAAAAGCTAAACAATTAATTGCAACCATAGTTTCATTTTTAAAAAAAATTGAAAACGAGTCCCCAATAAATTAATAAAAAATATTATTTTTATAAAAAAAAAAGTGCAAAGGAGTCCCAATTAAATTTATTTAAAAATTTTTAAAAATTTAAAAAATGCACGAGTTCCAAATAAATTATTAAAGAATTAGAAATTAAAAAAAATTATTTAAATAGGAGGGTATATTCATTATTTCACAATTCTTTATTGAGAAATTGAATGAAAATGATGGTTTGCACAATCAAATGTGTAATTAAGGGTGAAAACTGTTCGGGTCGATTCTATGCCGCAAGCGCATGGGTCGAGAACAAGTAGTAAAAGTGGACCTAAAGAGTCCAAGTCGATCCCTCAGAGAGTGTGGGATTCAATTTGACGTTTATCAGTCTTAATTTTAACGACGACACACACACACAGATTTAAAAATGAATTTAAAATTTTAAAAACTACAGTTAGACTGAAAACTAATAAAAAGTCAGATAAAAAGGTAAAAAGGTTTTGGTTTTGAAAAAATGTTGAAATTTATGTTTCGCTTAACCTATACTTCATTAATGTCAATTCATTTACGTGCACATGCTAATCATCAAAATAAGTAGCCAGACCCGATTTTCCAGTTTTAGCTAATACCCTCTTTCGAGCGCATATTAACCCTAATTAGTCAATTCATACCGCATATTTCTATGTCGATACAAAATTAACCAATTGCATGATTTTCTGTGAAAATACTCAGCGGATCACATGAGGTAGGTGTGTATTTCTACATCACCTAGACGCGCCTAGTATACTAGACAAACCCATTGTATCAATCATTTCGGTCTAATTAATGCAATCATTGTTCAACAGTCACACATAATTACCTAATAATTTCATCTAGTTGTCAATTAGATGAATCGAACACTTTGGTCTATTAAATGCAACTATCTTACAACAATCACATTAAAATTAATTACAATCATTTAAGCGTCACCAAAAATGATGTAAAACCTAATAATTTCATCTAAGCGTCACCAAAAATGAAATCATTTTAAACATGATGATTGATACACTATTATTTTGATAATCAATGCATAATAAAATTCTAACAAACATATAATCAACATTAATGAAGCATTTGGTTAAGTTCTACCATAAATTCCAACAAAAATACTTAACTCATCATCATAAAATCATAACAAAGAAGATCAACAATATTATACATGCCAAAATATGGAAAATAAATGGAAGAATACAAAAGTATCAAGATACAACCCTTGTTGCCAAGTTTGAATCCTTCCAAGTTGATTTTCCAAGCTTCTTCAAGTGTTAATCCTCCTTGATATCCACTTGTGATCAACAAATGAGCCAAGATCAAAATCAAAAGAAAGAAAAATAAAATAAAAGGAAAAATAAAGAGTAAAAAACGTGCCAAAGAAAGGGGGAAGAGAGAGATGTGTGTGAAGTGAGGTAAGGTAGTGTATTTGTAGAGAAATTAAGTTGCTAAAATATCTACAAAATATCTACTAATAAAATAATCTAAGATAATCTAAATCTAATACTTAACTAAGAAGTAAACTATTATAATTGGTCAAAAACATAAGATAATATCAACTTTGGCTCTTGTACAATTTAGTCCTCATAATTTTACTTTCATTTCAATTTGGTCCTTCATCTTTGTGGCATGTGCAACTTGGTCCCTAACTTCACCAATTTGTACACTTTTAGTCCATTTCTTCATCTTTTCACTCCATTTTTCACGAATTCGGGTATCAAGCCTACAAACATACAAAATTACACAATTATGCATAGAAATTAACTCAATTTAAATCTCAATTAAATGCAAAGAGTGCTAAATAAGTGTGTAAAAATACACTTTTCACACCCCCAAACTTGAGCTCTTGCTAGTCTCAAGCAAGATTAACTTCTAACACAATCATGCAAATGCGATAATGATCAACACATTAGATAGCTCGCAAAGAATATCAGAGAGTTTAAAAATTTTCTACCAATTCACAACTATGCTCCAAATAATGCTGTATAAAATCATTTAGCTTATCCGTTGTTCGATCAGTGTAGTGTGTGCATAGTCATTCTCAATCATTATCAAAACTAGAAAACAATCATTAAAATGGAAAAAAATTTGATATTGGTTCCAACCCAACCCTTTGTAGTCAAATATATCCTTTTACGCTCGTAAGATTCACACTCAGAATAGATATTTTCTTTCATTTTCCCAAAGTGTAAATCTAAAGGGTTCTCTCCATTCACTCTTTTCTTTTTCATCACTAGTTTGGTTGGATCTAACCGACAATTTCAACATATATAAATGTGATGATTCTCCACTAATGAGTGCATTACAATCAAGTTTATACTAAGTAAGTCAAACCCACTAGTTATCTACGCCCAAGATCAATCAATTGCACCAAATCAAATTTTTCAATATCAGCTCAAAATTCACCTCACCCTTAAGCTTTCTTCTTGACCCCTGTAGCAAGCTTTAGGTCGGTAACTCCCCGGTTGTTTAGACCAAAGGGTACCAGGTTTTGAAATACCCCAACGGACTTAATAACTCGAGTCAAAAAGGCTACGAAGTGAGACATAAGTTTTAACACAGTGCAATATTCTTTTTAAGCAACAGTACGGCATAGATTCCTAGCATACGGTCAATACCTAGCTTATACTTGGCAACAGACAATCTACACAATCATTTTATCAACATGCATGGAATCAACACATTTTTCAACAAAATCATTTACCGGCTCAACCACCCCCATACTTGTTTCACAACATGGTAAAGTAGAGGAGAAATGGGAATAGGTTGATATAATTTTGCAACAATACTCACAACCTAAGTTCTACCAATTCAAACATTTTCCATAAAACAATCATTTCCACGTCGAAATAACAATCAATCCTGACTATGTGCTCAATGAAACTCATAATCTCACATGGATAAGCAATTTTTCAGAAAAAAAATTTGGCAGCATAACAGCATAATTTGGCAAACAACATAGTTTGTGAATCAATAACAATTCCAACTTCATGCAAATAACAGCCGGCAAGGCCATCTAACATGTCAATACAACATCATCGCCAATCAAAGCACACAGTAAAGCCGACAAGGCTCAAATATATCCAACACACAACATCAGTAGCGGCAAGGCTCAATACCCCCAAACTTAATCAACACATTGCCCTCAATGTGTAAAGAACAAGCGAAAGGAAAATAGAGACTTCCCTGAATTCCATGTGAAAGGTACCAATGCAAGCATCTGGACTCGTGATGCGCTTGAGTAGCTCGGACCAATGACCTTTTTCGTACATCAATGTAATGAGGACCTGCGAAAAATCAGAGATATAGTGGAACTGCAAACATGGCCTACAAAAATAGTGGCATTAGTTCACAAATATAATAATAAAAGCAGTAAACACACTAAAAACATAAAATAAAGTAGTAAAAACGTTGGGTTGCCTCCCAACAAGCGCTTGGTTATAGTCGTTAGCTCGACTATAGAACTCGATCATTCAGGTTTATTCAGAAGAACGGCGGACTGTTCTTTGTCAAAGTCATTTCCCAAATATGGTTTTAATCTCTGGCCATTGACTTTGAAATTCCCGTCTTTGTAGTAAAGCTCAATTGCTCCATGTGGAAAAATTTGTGTGATGGTATAAGGTCCTGACCATCTAGAGCGGAGCTTACCAGGGAATAATCGGAGTCGAGAATTATAGAGAAGAACTTGCTGTCCAACATAAAATTCCCGCTTAACAATGTTTTGATCGTACCATCTCTTTGTCTTTTCTTTGTAGAGACGAGCACTCTCATAAGCATCGAGGCGGATTTCATCAAGTTCATTGAGTTGGAGCAACCTCTTCACACCAGACAACTTTTCATCAAAGTTTAAAGCTTTTATGGCCCAGTATGCCCGGTGTTCGAGTTCGACAGGTAGATGACATGCTTTTCCAAATAGCAAGCGATATGGTGACATACCGATAGGAGTTTTAAAAGCAGTGCGCTATGCCCATAACGCATCGTCCAATTTCTTGGACCAATCTTTCCGCGAAGCATTCACTGTCAACTCGAGAATTCTCTTTAACTCTCGGTTTGAGATTTCAACTTGGCCACTCGTTTGGGGGTGATAGGGTGTAGCTACACGATGCTTTACCCCATACTTGGCCAAAAGTGAATCGAAGAAGCGATTACAGAAATGTTTGCCTCCGTCACTAATGATAACTCGGGGAGTGCCATAACGAGAAAAAATGTTTTTCTTGAAGAAGTTCACGACTACCCGAGAATCATTAGTAGGTAAAGCCACAGGCTCAACCCACTTAGACACATAATCAACAGCCACTAAAATGTACTGGTTTGAAAATGACGATGGAAATGGCCCCATAAAGTCAATGCCCCACACATCAAAAATCTCTACCTCTAATAGCGAAGTCAACGGCATCTCATTTCTCCTGGAAATGTTACCCGTACGTTACATCTATCGCATTTAGAGACGAGTGTGTGAGCGTCTTTAAATAACGTGGGCCAGTAAAAACCAGATTGAAGTACTTTGGCTGCAGTTTTCACAGCACCAAAGTGTCCACCATATGGAGAAGAATGACATCTATCAAGAATGTTCTCCATTTCATTTTCAGGTACACATCTCCGAATGATCTGATCCGGACCCCTTTTAAACAACAAAGGATCTTCCCAAAAGTAGTGCTTGATATCAGTGAAGAACCTTTTCCGTTGTTAAAATGAAAGCTCAGGGGGTATGATACCACTTGCAAGATAATTGACATGGTCCGCATACCATGGCAAATCAGATACTTGCAACAATTGCAAAATTTGCAGTAGTTGTTCGTCCGGAAATACCTCATTAATATCTCCTTCCAACACATCGTGGGTTGCTCGAGACAAGATAAATGATCAGCTACAACATTTTCAGTTCCCTTCTTATCTCGAATCTCGAGGTCAAACTCCTGAAAAAGGAGTACCCATCTGATCAATCTCGGCTTTGCATCTTTTTTAGCCAACAGATATTTGATAGCCGAATGATCAGTGTAGACGATAACCTTTGAACCAATGAGGTAAGATCTGAATTTATCGAACGCAAACACTACTGCAAGCATTTCCTTCTCAGTAGTGGCATAGTTCAACTGCGCATCGGTAAGAGTTCTACTAGCATAGTAGATCACATGCAGGATTTTGTCTCGCCTCTGTCCCAAAAATACTCCAATAGCATAATCACTAGCATCGCACATCAGCTCGAATGGAAGATTCCAATCAGGAGCTGCAATGATAGGAGCAGTAATGAGTTTTTCTTTCAAAGCATTGAAAGCAATGAGACACTCTTGAGAGAAATTAAAAGTAATATTCTTCTCAAGTAAGGAGCACAGGGGTTTTGTGATTTTAGAAAAGTCTTTAATGAACCTCCTGTAAAATCCAGCATGACTAAGAAAACTCCTAATCCCTCTGACAATGGTAGGTGGGGGCAATTTTTCAATCACTTGAATTTTTGCCTTGTCCACCTCAATTCCTTTCAGAGATATCCGATGGCCAAGAACTATGCCTTCTTGTACCATAAAATGACATTTTTCCCAGTTCAGTACCAAATTGGTATCTTCACAGCGTTGGAGCACTCTCTCCAGATTATTCAGGCATCCATCAAAGGAAGGCCCAAATACCGAGAAATCATCCATGAAGATCTCAATGCATTTCTCAACCATGTCTGACAAAATTGCCATCATACAGTGTTGGAAAGTTACGGGTGCATTACAGAGGCCAAAGGGCATTCTCCTGTACGCAAAAGTACCGTACGGGCATGTAAAAGTGGTTTTCTCTTGGTCTTCCGGAGCTATGGGAATTTGGTTATAGCCTGAATAACCATCGAGAAAACAGTAATGTGAATATCCTGCCAACCGCTCTAGCATCTGATCTATGAAAGGGAGAGGAAAATGATCATTTCTAGTCGCAGTGTTCAACTTGCGGTAGTCAATGCACACTCTCCAACCAGTAACAGGTCGGGTAGGTATCAGTTCATTGTTTTCATTCTCTACCACTGTGATACCTCCCTTCTTTGGAACGACTTGAACAGGACTTACCCAAGGACTATCAGAGATGGGATAGATAATGCCTGCATCAAGCCATTTCACAACTTCTGCTCTCACCACTTCCTTCATATTCGGGTTAAATCGCCTTTGATGCTCAACTGATGGCTTAAAGTCATTCTCCATCAGTATCTTGTGCATACAAAAAGATGGACTAATTCCTCGAATGTCAGCAATCGTCCACCCAATGGCTTCCTTATGTTCCCGAAGAACTCGAAGTAGCTTCTCTACTTCTAGCTCACTCAAGGAGTTAGAAATGATAACCGGAAGCGTGGATGATTCACCCAAATAAGCATACCTCAGATGAGGTGGAAGAGTTTTCAATTCAAGAGTAGGTGCTTTTTGGTGTGATGGAAGTGGTGGTGGAGAAGTTTTGTCCAATTCATCAAAATGTGGGGGTCGCATGTATGCATGAGATGGTATAGCATTTAAGTAACTTGCCATGCTTTCTACATCTGGATCCCCATCCTTAATGTGTGACGAACTCATAAGGCATTTTTCGAGATGATCCTCAGAACGTCCACATAAAGATTCGGCAACCAATTCATCAATAATATCAACTCTAAAGCAATTTTCGGCTGCCGACGGGTACTTGACAGATTTCAAGATATTGAATGTGACTTGCTCATCTTGTACCCGTAAGATGAGTTTTCCTTCTTGTACGTCGATCAGAGCTCAGCCTGTGGCAAGAAATGGCATCCCTAAAATGATAGAGATCTCATGATCTTCCTCCATGTCGAGGATAATGAAGTCAGCAGGAAAGATGAACTTGTCAACTTTCACTAACACATCCTCCACAACACCACGAGGATACGTGATGGAACGATCGGCCAATTGCAAGGATACCGTAGTAGCCTTGACTTCTCCCAATCCCAACTTTCGAAAAATCGACAATGGCATCAAATTAATACTGGCTCCCAGATCACACAGCGCTTTACTAATATTCAGATCACCAATGATGCATGGAATAGTAAAGCTGCCTGGATCTTTGATTTTTGGAGGTAACTTGTTTTGGAGGATAGCACTACACTCTTCAGTTAACACCACCGTCTCATGCTCCTGAAGCTTTCTTTTGTTAGAAAGGATATCTTTCATGAATTTCGCATAGCTCGGCATTTGAGCTAGAGCATCAGCAAACGGGATGTTGATGTGTAGTTTCTTAAAGACCTCCAAAAATTTACCAAACTGTACATCCAACTTGTGCTTCTGGAGCCTTTGTGGGAAGGGAATAGGTGGTACATAAGTCTTAACTGGTGTAGGAGCCTCTGATGATGATGGCTCAACTACATCAGTCTTACTTGGTTCAGGATTTCCATTCGGTTCCTTTCAGGATTTCCATTCGGTTCCTGTACCACCTCTTTCTCAGCAGTAGGTATAGTGGGTCGTACTACCGTGGGATCAGACAATTGTATCCCACTTCTAGTAGTAACAGCTTGTGCCTTCTCTCGAGGATTAGTGTCAGTGTCACTTGGCAAAGCCCCTTGAGGCCTCTCAGAGAGAAGTTTAGCAATCTGGCCCACAAGTGCCTTTCCAGATTCTTCAAAGAGGCATCATTGCGTTCTTGGTATTGCAACTGATGATTTGCTAATTTAGCAATGGCCTCTTCCCAACCTTCCTTCTTCTCTTGTGGTTTAGGATTCAGTACATTTTGATTGTTCCCATAAGAGAAGTTAGGATGACTACGCCAACCAGGGTTATAAGTCTGCGAATAAGGATTGAACCCGGGGCGTTGAAAATTCTGAGTATATGCCAGTTGCTCGGGTGGTCCCGAACTACTAGCAATCAGAGGACAACTAGGACTCGGATGGTTAGCTCCACATAAATCACAAACAGGCGGTGATTGTATCATGTGAGCTGAATGCGAGCTGGAAGAGGATGTCGAAAGCCCTTCTACTTTACGTGCTAAGGAGTCGATCTTAGATAAAACTAAGGAATATGCTTCACCGTCTCGAGCTCCACTAACTCCTATTTTAGCACGTCTATCCGGCCACATAGCACTTTGTTCATTCATCACCTCAAATAGATCATACGCCTCTCGGATACTTTTGTTTTGGACAGATCCGTTTGACGATGAGTCGACATTTGAGCGATGAGAAGGAGTTAAACCGGCATAGAAGTATTGGACTTGCTGGGCTAAAGTAATCCCGTTGTTTGGGCACTTTCTGAGCATGTCCTTGAATCTCTCCCAGGCTTCATGGAAAGTCTCCGAGTCCAGTTGTTGAAAAGTGGTTATATCGTGCTTGAGTTTGGCAACACGAGCGGGTGGAAAGAATTTAGTTGTAAATTTCTGTACCAGTTCTACCCAGCTCGTGATACTCCTCGGCGGTAGAGTGTCAAGCCACTCTCTCGCCTTGTCTTTTAGAGTGTGCACGAATAACCTTATTCTGATGGCCTCCTCACTCACTCCTTCATAAATGAAATTGCTAACAATTTCCATAAATCGAGCCACGTGAGCATGAGGGTTTTCATCTATTCTCCTATAAAATGATATAGTGTTGGAGAATAAATTAATTACATCAGGCCTCAGTTGAAAATTCGGATGCCCAAAAGGAGGATAGATGATTCCTGATTGATTCTCAACTACAGGACGGTTCAGGAAATCCCTAAACAGCATATCTTCCTCATTAACAACGGGATTCTGGATCATTCCTGCTTGATTAATGAAACCGGCGGAATATCATCCCTCGGGGCATGTTCTGGTTGAATGAGAGGGTCAACAGGGATTCCTTGTCGATCCATCTCAATCTGTTGTCTTCTCAACTCGTGTTGTTCACGCAGTCTTTTTCGAAAAGTCTCCTCGATTTCTGGATCAAATTCAGCTAAATCGAGACTTCGCGAACGATGCATAAAAAGTCAACGAGTTCAGAGTTTTGGAAATCAGAAGACAACCACAGTTTTAGATTTTGTAGGAAAAATTTAAAAATACCAAAAATAAAGTTCGTTAAAATGAAAGACAAATTAACTGACAAATTGATCTAAACACTCCCCGGCAACAGCGCCAAAAACTTGTTCGGGTCGATTCTATGCCGCAAGCGCACGGGTCGAGAACAAGTAGTAAAAGTGACCTAAAGAGTCCAAGTCGATCCCTCAGAGAGTGTGGGATTCAATTTGACGTTTATCAGTCTTAATTTTAACGACGACACACACACATATTTAAAAATGAATTTAAAATTCTAAAAACTACAGTTAGACTGAAAACTAATAAAAAGTCAGATAAAAAGGTAAAAAGGTTTTGGTTTTGGTTTTGAAAAAATGTTGGAATTTATGTTTCGCTTAACTTATACTTCATTAATGTCAATTCATTTACGTGCACATGCTAATCATCAAAATAAGTAGCCAGACCCGATTTTCCAGTTTTAGCTAATACCCTCTTTCGAGCGCATATTAACCCTAATTAGTCAATTCATACCGCATATTTCTATGTCGATACAAAATTAACCAATTGCATGATTTTCTGTGAAAATACTCAGCGGATCACATGAGGTAGGTGTATATTTCTACATCACCTAGACGCGCCTAGTATACTAGACAAACCCATTGTATCAATCATTTCGGTCTAATTAATGCAATCATTGTTCAACAGTCACACATAATTACCTAATAATTTCATATAGTTGTCAATTAGATGAATCGAACACTTTGGTCTATTAAATGCAACTATCTTGCAACAACCACATTAAAATTAATTACAATCATTTAAGCGTCACCAAAAATGATGTAAAACCTAATAATTTCATCTAAGCGTCACCAAAAATGAAATCATTTTAAACATGATGATTGATACACTATTATTTTGATAATCAATGCATAATAAAATTCTAACAAACATATAATCAACATTAATGAAGCATTTGGTTAAGTTCTACCATAAATTTCAACAAAAATACTTAACTCATCATCATAAAATCATAACAAAGAAGATCAACAATATTATACATGCCAAAATATGGAAAATAAATGGAAGAATACAAAAGTATCAAGATACAACCTTTGTTGCCAAGTTTGAATCCTTCCAAGTTGATTTTCCAAGCTTCTTCAAGTGTTAATCCTCCTTGATATCCACTTGTGATCAACAAATGAGCCAAGATCAAAATCAAAAGAAAGAAAAAGAAAATAAAAGGAAAAATAAAGAGTAAAAAACGTGCCAAAGAAAGGGGGAAGAGAGAGATGTGTGTGAAGTGAGGTAAGGTAGTATATTTGTAGAGAAATTAAGTTGCCAAAATATCTACAAAATATCTACTAATAAAATAATCTAAGATAATCTAAATCTAATACTTAACTAAGAAGTAAACTATTATAATTGATCAAAAACATAAGATAATATCAACTTTGGCTCTTGTACAATTTAGTCCTCATAATTTTACTTTCATTTCAATTTGGTCCTTCATCTTTGTGGCATGTGCAACTTGATCCCTAACTTCACCAATTTGTACACTTTTAGTCCATTTCTTCATCTTTTCACTCCATTTTTCGCGAATTCGGGTATCAAGCCTACAAACATACAAAATTACACAATTATGCGTAGAAATTAACTCAATTTAAATCTCAATTAAATGCAAAGAGTACTAAATAAGTGTGTAAAAATACACTTATCAAAAAGTCAAAAAAAAAAAGAAAGGTATGGACATTTTTCACAACAATAGTGAAAAGTAGGGACATTATGTACTAATTACCATTTTAATAATTTATTTGGGACTGATTTGCATTTTTTTAAAATAAATTGGGACTATGATTGCAATTTTTTTCTTTTATTTTATTTAAAGAGAAGGTTATAATAGTTATTTTATGATTTTTAATTGGAAAAATGAATGAAAGTGACATTTTGTGCAATGAAATGTGGAAATATGGGTAAAAATGCCAAAAAATGAAAGGTATGAACGTTTTCCACAATAACATTGAAAGGTGGAGACGTTATGGGCTAATTACGCTTATTTATAAATTTGTAAAGTAGATGCTTATACATGTGCAAATGTCATTCAGCACCACTATACTCCTAGAGAAATTTTAATTAAATCATTAAACTTTAGTTTGTCTCGATTGAGCCACTAAACTTTATTTAGTTTCAAACTTCACTAATTTGTCACATTTCGTCACCCATCATCTTCCAAACTGACAGAAATTACTATTTTTGCAGTCTTAGAAATCTTCAACATAATCATTATGTGACATTTAGATATAAAAATCGTCAAACGAGGATTATTGCAATGTCTTTAGATTAAATTTTTAAATGTCGTGTTTTTTTCAATATTTTTAGAAATCCGTGACCTGTTTCTGGTTTAACTGGTTCAACCTATGTAAATGTATATTCTTTAAAAAATTTAAATGTATATTTTTAAATTTTTTTTTAAAATCACGGTCCGATCTCAGTTCAACCTTTTGACCCTTTCTCTTTTTTGAATCGATGGCTAGGTCGGTTTTTAAAACATTGGAATTAATAACATGGATGTGAAATTCTAATTAATACTAATTAAATAAACGTGAACTGTAATTAGTTAAGAACTAATTATAGTATTTATTACTGTTCGTAAATTAAATACATATAAAAAACGAAAAGTTAGGTATTATTGAAATAATTTAATTGTAGTAGGGTTATAATCGTCCAAAAAATTATTCTCAATTGATATGATATTTATTATATTATAGATTATAGAAAAAATAAATACATATTGAAAAACGAAAAGTTAGATATAATTGAAATAATTTAATTACAGTAGGGTTATAATCGTCCAAAAAATGATTTTCACTCTAAGCTAGGGACCGGTGGGGCCAGCCATGGCGGAGGTGACAAGTTGTGTGAAATGATGGCCAATGAGATCAAATGGAATCTACGTCCTAGAGGCATGCTTGTCCAGAAGAGAGAATGTAAAGAAAGTGACAACAAAGGGATCATCACAATTAAAGTCTCTATTCTCTCATAGTGGCATGACATATCGGTTCAAGCAACTTCAACATTTGGTAAGCAAGCTCGACTAGACAATACTTCTTTTTCTACTAAACATGACATTATTGTTTCATTAGTCGTTAATGCATAGAGAAACTCGCTTTCAATTTTCTGATTTAAAATTATCATTATGAAAATGACTTGATTTTTTTCTTATTCTTTATTTCAGGGAGAATTGAAGATTCTATTATCAAATTTGGAACCCAAAGAGCAAAGGCTATTGTTTAAAGGCAAAGAAAGGGAGAATCATGAATACTTGCACATGGTAGGTGTTAGAGACGAAGACAAGATTTTGTTGTTAGAAGATCCAGCCATCAAAGAGAGAAAACTCCTCTCATTGGCCGGAGGTCAGGTAGTTCAATCACCTCATTGCACCATTACTGTCTAACCAACCCTAAGTAATCAATTCCTTTTTAATAGGATAAAACTACTCATCCAGAACTATTCACATACAGAGAGAAAAATAGATAAGCAAAATTCCTAAAATACCCCTTATATATAAATTGCATCCATAACATCTATAAGTATATAAAAACTTCAAATTAAACCCTAAAAATTTGTGAGTGCAAAATTAATTCCGCTGACTCTGCGCACTTTGGTATAACTGATATCTGAGCGTACATCAAAATACATGTATCCGGGAGGAACTCTATAGGGAAAAGCAGTAATTACTGACTCTCCGCCCCCGGCTTGGCCCTCTACAGGATATGGTCAAGGACTCAGATAGGTATCGTTATACTACTGTCAAGTCAGGGCCGCTTCCGTAAACCCGGACGGTAGTGAGTGCGATCTGCGCACTCTGGTATAACTGGTATCAGAGCCATGTTAGATCATGAAAATTGAAATAATTAAAAATAATTGGTACTATATATTAAGAGAAAAAGACGGCTTAAGCTATATGTTTATAGATCCTGTTCCCAGGAGATTAAAAATATTAACATTAATGATAATTAAAAAACTACCAATAAAAATAAGAAAACAAATATTAGATAAATTGATACTAGGATGTATAATAGATGAACATTTATATCAAAAGATAATGATAGAATTTGAAAAAGAACAAGTAGAATTTTATTGTAGAGAAATGTATGAGCCTAAAGAATATTTCGAATATAAATATTTTGAACCAAAAGTCATGATGAATATAGTTGATGAAGAAAACATAATTGAAGAATTCTTGAGAAAAGTTGAAAAACACAAGAAATCTAGTTATCCTTACCTACCTAAAAATACTACAAATGAATGTTTTGAAGATATTCATAAAAGATTAGAAAATCTGGAATATAATTTACAAATAGGAAATGCCTTATTAGATAAAAAAACTTGAAGGAAATGATAGGATTATAATTAATCCACCTCAAGATTTTAGAATAAAAGAAAAAGATAAAGGGAAAGATCATGAAATAAAACAATATATGATAACAGAAGTAGAAGAATTAGAGCAAAAATTCTTAGAATCTACTGGAGAAGAGTATGAAGAATATAAGAAATAGTTAGAAGAGTTAACTGAGAAATTAGAAAATACAAAAATGAATACTAATCAATCATCTAGTCGAAATATAAAAACAGAATTTAGCAGTGATGAAGAATATGAAAATTATCCTTATGGTACAACTATACCAAATAAAGAAGGCGTTAACCAATATAGAAAGACACAAAAAAGATACACTGGAAATATAAGAAAACAGTCTATTAGAGAAATAAACCCAATGAAATCTTATAATGAACCAATCCATACAACTGGAATATGATTAGATTTAGATTGTGTAGATAAAAATAAAGCTATAGAAACATGGATAAAAAGTACAGACTTAGCTATACAATTTAATAAATGGGAAACATACACAGCCTTTGGATTTATAGAACATACTTTTAGAGGAATCGTATCAGACTGGTGGAGAAAACTATCAGAAAATATAAAAAGAAGCATAAAATATGGAGAAAATCCAATTGAGATAATAGATAATAGGAATGCTTTGAATGAACAAAGTATCCAAGAAATATTAAGAAGACTAGAAAGAGCCCTAAGAACAGAATTCTTAGGAAATAGATTTACAATAGATGAAAAAAACTAGAAAACAAGAAGAATATAATGAAGGAATGATAGCAATGAAAAATCTAAAAATATGTGATATGTGTGAGCTTGAAAGATACACATGTAAATTTGAAGAAATATATTATATATTAAATCAAGGAAATTATCAAGAAAATAAACATATATTAAGATCTTATTTTACAAAACTACCATTTCCATGGGGAATGAAATTATTAAAAGAATATGAAAAATTATTACCTCTTGGAGAAGAGGATGGAGTGAACAAAGATAGTTTAGGAAGTAGATTTGAATTTACAAAAAGAATGATAAGTATATGGTGTAGAGAAGCTTTAAAAAATAAGAAAGCATATAAGATGAGAAGAAATTCTCTATTTTGCTACAAAGATATTGGACAAATTGAACAATTTGGTTGTTATAAAAAGAAGTACAAGTCATATAAGAAATATAAAAGAAAATTCAAAAATTATAAGAAATTTAATAAACGATTTTTTAAGCCTCATAAAAATATTTTAAGAAAAGAGACTGGACCAAGAAGCCCAAACCTAAATATATAAAGAAATGCAGATGTTTTATCTGTAATGAAGAAGGACACATAGCTCCCCAATGTCCTAAGAGAAAAGATAAACAAAATATAAAGACTCTTAGAATTTATGAAGAATTTCAAAATGACAGTGATATAGAGCCAATTGAAAATTTTGAAGAAGTATGTAGTGAGTGTAGTAGAATTTATGAATTAGATACGTCATCTTCAGAAGAAGACTCAGAAGAGATAGTATATATGAATCAGGAAATACAAGAAATTGATCAAGAAATAGAGGTAGAAACAACTGAGGAAGTTGAAGACTCAATAGAAGGTATAAATCAAGAAATTACCTTTGATACTAGAAAATACAAAGGAATAACAAAGAAAATATTAGATTTACAAGAAAAAGATGTATTCCACCAAGAATTCTTAAGAATACTACCAAGAGTAAATAAAACAATTGTAAGTATGAATTACAAAGAAATATCTATTAATATAGAAGATATTATGGGAAAAGCAAGAATTCCTATAATTACAAAAGAATGGGTAAGACAAAAATTATCCAAAATTCCAGAAAATGTAAGGAGCAAACTCAAATGTATTGAGATAGGAGAAATCCAAATTATGGTGAAAGGATTCTTCAGAGAATGAATGAATATACCAATAGAAATATATTGTATGGACAATAGAATCTTACAAGATCCTGTAGATGCTCTATTAGGAACTATTGTTGGAAATCTAGTCTATCAAAAAATAATATTTACAGTAAAACCAAATTATGTGGTTTCACTGATTGATGAAAATATTGATCAAAGTTTCAATCTATATTATAGAATTGGAAACTTGAAAATGTTAAGGAAAAGTAAGGCTATTAGTATAAGCATAAAATCAATATTTGCTTTTAGTACTAGCCATCACAATAACTTAAGGAAAATAACTGATAACATTATCATACATAAAGATTTTGAGGAATTAGCTCAATATATACCCCCTAGGAAATACCAAGAACATGAAGTAACAATACCTCAACAAATAATGCTTGATTTTCACAAACAAGCAAGAGAAATCAATTCTGAAGGAAGATTGATAAGAAGAAATAGTGTAAGTCTAGAAGGAGATAATCTTATTGCAAGATTCCCCTCCAGACAAGACTCTAAAATAATCCAAACTAAAAAACTTAGTATTACCGAATCAACAAATTCGCAATACTATATCAAAACAAGATATGTTAATCCAGAAGGATACAAGAAAAATCTTCTTGTCCTTATAGATACTGGAGCAGAACAAAGTCATGTAAATGCTAAATTTGTTAGTCATTTACTAGATTTTGAGTTAACAAAACCATACATATTCAAAGATTATTTGGGAAATAATCTTGAAATAAAGAAATATGTTAAATTCCCTCTTATATTTGTAGGAGAAGATCAGAAAGAATGTAACAAAGAAATAATTCTATATAAAGATGAATCATATGGAATTAAACGTTCACCTATATTATTAGGAATGAACTTCCTTGAAAAATTTAGTCCCTACAAAATTTGTCAAGGATATCTAAAAATAACAATTAATGAAAATCCAATTATCATATCAAGAATAGATGAAAATATGAAAACATTGTTATCATGGAAAGAGTAATTAATACTAATCCTATGAGCCCATATATTGAAGTTATACTCAATATAAAAGGAAACTGTAGAATTAAATTTCATGCTTATCTAGATACAGGAAGTACAATAAGTTTGTGTTTACCAAATGTACTACCAAATGAATACTGGAAATATGATTCAAAAAAGATAGTCACTGCTACAACAGCAGGAGGAAACAAGGTGATATATAACAAATATGCTACACAAGTACCTTTTCTAATAACTTTTAGAGAAGTATTTGTAGATACAATATATATGTCCTCTACAATTGGATGTGATATTTTATTAGGATAAAATTTCCTACTAAAATATGCACCATTTACTCAATATGTAGACAGATATATGTTCACAACCCCTTGTGCACATAAAATATTTACGCCTAAAGTAACTAAAGCTTAACGTATAGCACATAGCAAAATTAACCATCAGAGTTCCTCAACCCAGCGTGGTGGATGTTGGAATACAGAAAAAATTAAACCAGTTACAGTCTTAAAAATGACAACAGAAAATAAATTAGAAAATTTGAAAAAAGAAATTTCTGAAACTTATTCTGAAAATCCATTAGAAAAATGGAGCACAGATAAAGTAAAGGCAAAAATAGAATTAATCAATGCAGATACTATTGTTAGAGTCAAACCAATGAAATATAGTGTTGACGATCAAAAAGAATTTAAGAATCAGATAAAAGAATTACTAGAAGCCAAATTGATTAGGCCTAGTAAAAGCTCACATAGTAGTCCAGCCTTTATGGTAAGAAAACATAGCGAGATAAAAAGAGGAAAAGCCAGAATGGTGATAAATTACAAGAAGTTAAATGAAGTTACTAAATTTGATGGATATTACTTGCCTAATAAGGACACCCTTATTAAACAAGTACAAAACAAGAAAATATTTTCAAAATTTGATTGTAAGTCAGGTTTTTGGCAAATCATGCTTACAGAAGAAAGTAAACCATTGACTGCATTTAGTACTCCCAATCCTTTAGGACAATATGAATGGAATGTAATGCCATTTGGGTTAAAGAATGCACCACAGATTTTTCAAAGAAGGATGGATGATGTAATTAAACCAATTACTCATTTATGTATTGCTTATGTTGATGATTTACTGATTCATTCAAATAATATAAATGAGCATATTGAACATCTTGAGAAATTTTGTTATATTATAAAAAAGTATGGTATTACACTTTCTCAAAAGAAAGCAGAAATAGCCAAGACAGAAATAGAATTTTTAGGATTATTTATTAAAGAAGGAGAATTGCAATTGCAATCTAATATTGGTGAAAAACTTCAAAAATTTCCTGAAGAAATCAAAGATAAAAAACAGTTACAAAGCTTCCTTGGTATATTAAATTATGCAGAATGATTTATTGAAAATTGTGCCAAATTAAAAAATTATTTTCTCCCAAAACTAAGAAAGAATGTAATATGGTCTTGGGATAAACAAGATTGCGAAAATATAAGAAAAGTAAAAGAGGAATTAAAAGTTTTGCCTAAACTTGTAATTCCACAAGAAGAAGATTTCTTTATCCTTGAAACTGATGCTTCAGACAATTACTGGGGTGCAGTATTAAAGGTCAAAAAAACCCATAAAGAATATAAATGTGAAAAGAATTATTCTTGTCCAGAAATACTTGCAGGTTATACATCAGGGACATTCAAAGAAGTTGAAACAATGTATGAAATGAACAGAAAAGAACTCATTGCTGTGAAACGAGGAGTACAGAAATATGAAGATTATCTATTACCAAAAAAGTTCTTGATTAGAACTGATAATACTCAAGTTAAAGCATCTTTAAAAAATAATGTTGAACCATCTATTGCTAATAGATATATTATCAGAATTCAAATTTGGTTTTCTTATTTCAAATTTGACATTGAGCATATAAAAGGAAAAACTAACTTTCTTCCTGATTATCTTAGCAAGGATGGAGCTAGAACAATTGAGGACTAAAGTCCAGATACTTGAGATAAAAAGTTTCCTACTTGGAAATTCAAATCCAAAATATACAAGATAGTTTTCGAGAAAAAATCAATATAGCCCTTGTGGCAGAAGAAACGTGTACCAAGTCTAGTATCCCTTCACAGGGACTTGTGAATACTAGCGCTCTACCCGAGGATAAAGGGAAGGAAAAGAAGGTAATAGGAACCCCTTCACAGGGAAAATTCGAATCTATTACTGGTAAAGAAGATATTCAAAATACCAAGAATAGCAAAGGTAGCTCCTCACAGAGCCATACTTTACCTGAGCTAAATATTGAAAAAATTGATCCAAAAGAAATTGTCAAGATATACCACTCGGCAAAAATATTCAAAAAGGATAACTATGAAGAAGTTATTTTCTTTATTGTTGTTTTCAATATTTTATCTGATTGGTATTTAGAAGTTGGAAAGTGGATGAAGACTCTCCACTATGGAAGATACAACAAAATAAACTTTTATCCAGAAGCACCAGCTAATTGGGTGAAAAATTACTTTGAACTAGGAAATATACTCTGTATATATCCTAGTAAAGACCTCAAGGAGATAGCTCAACTACCAGCCGACGTCAAGAAGGCAGTGAAAAGATATACTGAAGTTGTCAAAACTACAAATATATACATCAGATTTTACTCGGCAACAATGGAATGGGATCCAGATCTCCAATATATGCAGCCAGCATTTCATGTCATTAAACTAGGACCCACAAACCAACATTTTTTACCAACCAATCAAAAGGTTGTTAAAAATGGTTATCAAGATATTATTAATATGATGTCATATAGAAGAGCCAAGGGATACAAAGAAATATTTGAACATCTAACTCAGATAATTACTGAGAAGGAAAAAATATGGGTTTACCCATCTGAAGAACATATAATCTACTCTAATACCAGAAAAGAGACCACAGAGGAAGATATATGTTATCTTGACTATTTATTATCCAAAATAATCTCCAACCAAGTTTGCGAATCAGAAAAATGGAGAAAAAACTATGCAAATTACTTTGGGATTACAGTGATCATCATTGTGAACATTGTGTAGTGGAAAATATGAGCCAAGTGTCACTCGATGATGAAGGATTCCCTGCAGAATTCTTTGAATCAAGAATGGAAAAATAATTGAGCAAAGAACAGTGACCCTTTATCACTACTTTAATAAAGTCTCTTTATTAAAGAAAAACTGTGGTCACTCAAAGACAAAAGATAGTGGTTGAGATAATGACTTTCTACCAGCTATTGAAGAAAATAACACAAAGGTGCTGTTGAAAATAAGAAAAGTGGGTATGATAATAACTCTTCACCTACTTACCAGCTCAAAAGGTGGACATTTTCGCTACCAAACAAAGAAGATGGCAGACAAGAAATAAAGGAAGACAGCTGTGAAGATAAGGTACCGGATCACTTGAAGAAAAATCCTCTATATAAGGAGAAGAGGTCCAAAGACTAGAGGCATCCCTGGAATCCCTGGCATCTCTCTCTAATCCCAAATTTCCTATTAGAAATATCATATCTGTATACACCACTTGTATTCAGAAAAGAAATTAGCTAGCTTTGAAGATAGAAAAAGCTTGTAATAAGGTAATCACTTATGGAGTTCTAAAACTTCAAATGGTGAGTACCAAAGGTATGTAAATATAGTAAGCATGCATGTATTATTTCAATCTTATGAATATCAAGATGAAGTTTTTATGGTTTAACAAAGTTTCTATGAAAGGATTTCGTTAAGTTTCTCATAATTCCTCGACAGTACAAATAGAGATTTTGAAAGATTTTCAAAACATTGTTTTTGAATGGATGTTAGCCATGCCAAAGTACCCGTCTTTGATGAATGTTTTAGGGGAAAATGGCAGTCTTCTAAGAAAAATTGTAGCACCTTGTGTGTGAGTTATCTTTTAAAATCTTGTTCTAAGAAAGAACTTGTTCTGAAAAGAGTTTGAATAGAGGTGAAAATAGAGACTCTGAATACTGTGAGACAGCGTCTGTGGTAACACGGCTAGTTCTCTAGAGTGAGAAATGTAACCTTAATTGAAAAGCCTTTTGCGGAAGTAGTTGTGGACCCAAATGATTTAAAACATTTTAAAGTTCATCTGATTCAAAAGAGTGATCAAATACATGCGAAACTACTATAAGAACATGCTGGAGGGAAAGCCTGTTTATTTCCATTGATTACTGTAAGTTATTTACATGCTTTTATATTTATATTTTGATCTTCATGAACACTTCACAAGCATCCACTTCTAATGATAATTGTCTTAAATTATATTTAGATGAGAAAGATGTTTCATTTTTATTAACTATTGTTGAAAAATCTGAAGATATAGTGCCTGTTGGTCAAGAAAAACTTAAAGAAATATATTTTGATATAGATTATGCCTGTAGACATAATATAGAATTTAACTATGTAGAAACTAGTAAAAAAATAAAAAGAGTTGAAGATATCATAACTAAATTCGAAAATATAAAAGAAGAAGTTTCAGAAGGAATTGTTTTTGGATATATAACTAAGAAAGATCAACCTAGAGCTTATGAAAAATTAATTAAATATAGGGAATACTGGGAACAGATAGGAAAACTAAAAGAAAATCATATAAGATAATAATTCCCAATTATCTAATAATTGAAAGATATAGGACTTATCTTGCAAAATATCTCATTAAGGGCAAAATATTACTTTACTAAAGACAATTTTATATTATTAAAAACTTATGTGAGTATTCTGTTTTTGAGCCTGGTTTTAACCCTGGCTATGTTGCATTGTCCTTTTTAATATTATATTAACTAACCACGAAAATATTAACTACTTATTTCGTAAGATGTTAAACTAGACAAAACTAAGTTGTACTGTTCGGTTAGAATTGGAACGTGCAAATGATGACCAATTTTACATCAACTTGACTATGCTAGGGGCTTTTTTTTTTTTTTTTTTTTTGGGTACTAAAAACCCATGTCGGTAAGGCTTATGTATTATTTATTAAATGTAAGCTGATGAATATCCCATCCTTTTGATTGGAATGTTATGATTATAATATATATTTCCTTTTTGTTATGCTTTCATTATACATATAAATAAATTCACGCGTGCACTATATATATAATCAAATAAAGATAAATTGAAAGGACTGAGAGTACGTAAAAAGTTTTCCAATTGCATTGCTTATAAGTAGATGAAAAGAAAAGTAAACTTGTGGGGGTAAAATAATCATTAATCATATTTTGGATGTTATAATGGCAATTAAAAATTAAAGTGGTTGTCTTAAATACTTTTCAATTAAAGTGGATGATTTTTTTGGAATATTGATAAAATAAAGGGTATTGTCAAAAGACCCTGAAGATCCATCGATTTTATGACTTGTTCATCTAATTTTCGGAATATTGATCAATAATGGATATTATCAAAATCCGATCAGATTGTTGATGATCAATTTCTTGCTTCTTCAATCAAACCATCTAAAAATGGTTTTCCCAACATTAATAAATAATGGCTATTGTAAAAGTTAGGTAAGATGTTTAGGTCAATCATCGATCGATTTTTTATTTTTTGATCCAGATAGCGGTGGCAACGAGCCGAGCCCGAGCCTGGAAAAAAAAGCTCGGGCCGAGCCCGAGCTTTTTTCGGCTCGAGCCGAGCCGAGTCGGGCCCGACCAAAAAAAATGAGGCTCGTCCTGAGCTTTTGGCCCGAGCCTTAGCGGGCCGAGCCGGCTCGAATTTTTTGGTTTTTTTTTTTTAGCTACCTTCGCAGTCAGCTATTTTTAGCCGCTACACAAAGAAGAAGCTGACAAGCAGCCTTGTCGCCGCTTGCACACACTGCTTTGCCGGTGCAGTGCAGCTTCTTGTGCAAGCAGCACAAGAACTTGTCGCTTGCAAAGATGCGTTAAAAAAAAAAAATTTATATTTTTTTCAATGGAGGCTCGCCCGGGCCATGGGCCGGCCCGGGCTCGAGCCGACTCCCCAAAGTGGGGCTCGGCCCGAGCCTGGGCTCGGGTCCACCGAGCCCGGGTCGTCCGAGCCTCCGAGCTTTTTTGCTATCGCTAGATCCAGCCATCAAGAGAGTGAAGTTTTCGAAACATTAATAAATAAATAATAATGGCAAAAATATATCAGACAAGCTAGTAAACTGAAAAAAAAGTAAAGATGTTGGAATATTTCAATATTAGATCTTTCTTCTATATTCTTCTCTTATTTGTTATGTAGTTAGTTTGTTAAAAATTTACTCTATAAATAGAGCAATGTATTCACAATATAACTTGAGCTTGATGATTAATAAAGTGTTTCTTCTTCTCAAGTTCCTTCAATATGTTTTCATATTGAATTTATCATTTAATTTCTCAATATGGTATCAGAGCAAAATGCTCTTTCCGTCTGCAACTCTGACTTTCTTCCGCCTTCTCAACTTTGGAGAATCGATCTACGGAGCTAAATTCGCTGATGAGAACTTTGTGAAGAAGCACACGGGTCCTGGAATCCTCTCCATGGCTAATGCTGGGCCTGGGACCAACGGATCTCAGTTTTCCATCTGTACTGCCAAGACTGAGTGGCTCGACGACAAGCACGTGGTCTTCGGACGGGTGGTAGAGGGACTGGATGTTGTGAAGGCCACAGAGAAGGTCGGATCTGGATCTGGTTCTGGAAGTACCTCCAAGCCTGTTGTGTTCACTGACTGTGGTCAACTCTCTCACAAAAGATTCTCGCAGTCTTCAATGGCTGGTTCTACGACAAAAATACAGGTGGTGGCATCGAAGAGGAAATGAAGCAATTTATCAAAATACGCATGTCGCATATACTTTTTCCTCATCATTCTTCAGGTCCCTCTTTTCAGGGTTCCTTGTAGATCGGGCATGTGCACAACTCCGTTGCAGGTTACATCTTCCCAATTGATTGCCAGCGAAATGGTTCCTGTTCAGGTGGTGAAGGGGCCTTCTCTATCCAGGAGCCATTGTCAATGGTCTCATCCGTAATATGACTATTCCAAGTTGGTAAAATCTGCTGAGCATCTATAATTTAACAGGCATAAAGGAAGCCTCTGCAGTAACTAACCTACAGCGATTGGAGGTTCTTCCTAGAAGTTACTTCTCAGTGGCTGGTGTTCTAATTGGCCTCTTAAAACCCAGGATGATGAGCATGTTTGGAACTCTTCTAGTCATATGGGGCCTTGTTAAGAAAGGGATTCTAAAAAGGCCAACAAGCACAGATCCAACAAACGCAGTATTTGTCTACCCAACTATGTTAATAGCACTGGTTTGTTCTCTCTTATCTGTCAAATATGATGTGAAAAAGGCAGTGAGAAGTGTTGCTGCTCACCTCGTTGCAAAGCCTATGCTCAACTCTTCAAAATCTAAGCTGAACTGATAGTTGTTCACAATTTAATTGTTCCATGCTTATTACTCCTAGTATATCAGTTGCTGAGATTTATTTTTTAGAAACATCAATCACAATTGTATTTGAGTCGACTTCTTAAATGTATCAGAAAGGGAATTGTGAGCTAGATACAGTGGAGAAACTTCGTATGTAGCATTTTTTCGTATAAAAAAAAATCAGAGAGCACAGAGGGATACATTTCCTTGCCGGAGTTTGTTTAGCATTTCCAATTTCTCTTTTACTCATCAATGTTGATGATGTTTGTCTTCAACAAATACCCGGTTTCAGATCCATGGATGCTCACATATTCCGGTTGAATTATGTTGCTATTTTTCTCTGGATTGCTTCTCCACTGGACGTTATAGTCGACCACAACTTCTCTTGCATCTTTGCTATTCTCTCTACAATTCAAGATGTTCCATTTTGAGGGAGGGGGAGGGGGGGGGTGGTTGGAATATTCCAATATTAGATCTTTCTTCTAGATCCTTCTCCTATTTGTTATTAGAACATTCTTCTAAATTCTTCTCTTATTTGTTATGTAGTTAGTTTATTAAAAAATTACTCTATAAATAGAGCAATGTAATCACAATATCACTTGAGCTTGATGATTAGTAAAGTGTTTCTTCTTCTCAAGTTCCTTCAATATATTTTCATATTGAATCTATCATTTAATTTCTCAATAAAAGAACTTGACAAAAATGCAACCAGTATATTTAAAAAAAAAAAGTAATACTATTCATAGTGAATACAACTAGTAGTCGTCCTACGTGGTATGCATGTGGTAATTTGGTATTTGATACATGAGACAATAAAAAACTATTATATTATTGCATCAAATAACAATATTTTAGTGAAAATCACATGGAGTCCTACTTTTAAAGTTTGCATTTCAAAAATCAGAATTATAGTTTACATATACAAAAATTAGATGATAATACAATATTTTAATATTAAATAATAATATTATAAAATTCAATTAATTGTATACCCAAAACCCAAACCCTAATATTCATTTCCTTCATCCTTTTCAATCAATTGTCTCTCTACTCTACCTCTTCTTCTCTCTGCCTCATCGTCGCCGCCAGACGCCTAGACTCATGAAGAGCACTGCACGAGGCTTACACCACCGCCGATGGGGCTTCTCTACGTAGTGTTGTAAGCAAAAGCCGCTCGCAACATTGACGAAGCTTCTTTGCTGCAGCTCAGCTCGTAGGGCAAGTCGCAAACTCGACGAGACTTCTCTACTACAACGCTGCCCGTAGTAGTATCATTGTCGATGCGTAGAGAAGTCACGCGCCGATGCACTTCGCACAGTGAATGGTGGTGGCGGTGGTTTACATGTTTCGACTGTAGTTTTTGTTGGTGAAAATGATGGTGGATCTAATAGTGGTGGCGGATCTGGTGGAGGTGGATTTGTTGGATCGATGGTGGATCGAGTGAGATGGATCAGAAGGTGGCGTCGTTGGATCAGGTGGTAGCGGTGACTTTGTTAAATCTGGAGGTAGCGGTGGTGGTGGCGGTGGTGCCATGCGGCATATTTGGGGATTTTTTTAGAAGGGGTTGTGGTTGTGGAGTGGTGACGGTGACGACATAACTAAATCATTGGTGGTGGTGAGGTGGGATTGGGTTGGGAATGGGGAGTGTTTGTGACCAATTATTTGGTTGATTGTAATCATAAATTGATTAATATGTGATCAATAAATAATATGTGACCAATTATTTGATTGATTGTGACTAATAAATTGGTGAATTTGTAATCAATAAATAATACGTGACTTAAAAAATATGATTGTGACTCACAATTTACTAAGTTGTAATTGAAAAATTACTTGTGACCAATTCATTTGATAATTTGTGAACGTTAAATAAATTGTAATTTATAAAATTTGTGATTTTGTGATCGATAAATAAATTGTGACGTATCTAATTTTTTATCTGTGACCGAGAATAATTTATGACATATAAATTCTTTGATATGACAGAGAAATCATTTGTGACCAAATCGTATGGATTTGTGACTTAATATATTTAATTAATAAAATATTTTTTAATTAATAGTTTCATAAATAAAATTTAATAATATCTGATTCTTATTATTTCTTAGTTTTGAAATGGGCCACAGTTAAACTCTTTGCTTTGATTTTTTCTCTTGTTTTTACCATGAATAACATTATTATTATTTTAACAAGGTTGTTAGAGTACTTAATAAACAATTTATTTCATGCCCAAAATGGCATGTTCACCTTCAAGCCCCTTGATTGAGCCACATTCTTTAAAAGTTTATTTTTTTCCAAACTCATTTTTAACTACGCAATCGAATTTGCATTTAAACTCAACTAAAAATGTTCTTATGAATTATGGTCAATATCGGGTATATAAGCAGTGTTTTTATATCTAAAGATTAATGAACTCTGACAATTACACTCAAGGCAAAGTTTTTTTTTTTTTTTTTGGGATGATAGTGAAAAAGTTAAGAAATAAGTTACTTTTACTACCACCCTACAAATCGTACATGAGATTTTCACCTACTTTTTAACCACACATTTTTTTTAAAAAAAAATAGAATTACAAAATCTATTTGTTAAAAACTGGTTTGATTTTACCCTTTTTTTCACCGGTTCAATTCCGATCTAACCCCTTGACTTTTGATAGTTTGAGCAACTAGACCGTTATCACCCCCACCACCCCGGATTAGCCATAATCTTCCCCCACTGCCCTTTTCCCGCGCTTGTGTGTAGTAACTAATTCTATAACAGCAAATTGCACAGAAATACATAGGGACTCTTTGTTAAAAGACACAGCCAAACAAAGTAGTTGGAAAAAAAATACATTCTCAATGTTTATAGGTCAAATGACCTTACTAAAAAAATACAATAAATAAAAGGTCTAAAATATCCCTATTATGAAAAGACTCAAATACCCTTGCAACCCAATTAAATTTCCCAATTCATCTCCAATCGTATCAACGTGATCTCCGTCTACCGTGCTTGCTATCCCCAAATTCTTGTTAGTTATTATATTCATCACCAATCTTTTTCAACTTTTTGAACATTTGAACAAGAAATTTGGTTTCTGTATTATCTACTTTGAAACCTCTATAATATTTGAAGAAAAAAAACGATATTTTTGGAAATCTCATGTACATTGGTCCTTTTATTGTTGAATATAGTATGAAATGATATTTTAGCTATTTTTTTTTATCACAGTTGGTGTATTTTTATACTGTTCGCAACTGTTGGACAAACTGTAGTACATAACGACACTCCAACCGTTTTACGTAGTGTAGAACGACACGACAGTCGTTATCTTCCATGTAAAATGACAATACAAACATTCTCTATTATGGTCTGTCCGTTCTTGATAATATAATATGGTTACTTTGATAATTTAAATATGATACCTATTTTCATATTACTTTGATATATATTTGAGTAAACTATTTAACTTTTTTATTTTATTTGCAGATATGGATTCTGTAGAAATGATATGGGTACATGTATGCTATTTTGTTGAGTTTAAAAAGACTGAAAAAAGCAAATGGACATGGAGTTATGTAGGGAATGTTGAAGAAAATGTGGATATTCTTTATGTTCCAACTAGCAAGGTGATACGGCCGTTGACACGAAGAGGAAGTAGACGTCCACCCAAAAAAAAAAAAAAATCAGCCGGAGAGATGCACAAGTCTCGTAAGTGTAGTATGTGTTTGAAAACTGAGCATAACTATATCACTTGTAGAGATCATATACCACTTAGCGAGAAACATGAACGATGAAGACAAGACGGCACATATGAGGCTTTTATAGTGTTATGAAGTACCGCTTTTGTAATATTGAAAAAGGATGGTGGTGTTATGTTACGATGTACTACTTTTGTAATTTTGAAAAGCAAACTACTTATGATGTTTGGAACGAGTGATTGTGTTATTATCTTAGACTCGATGAAGTCAGAACGGTAGTTATGATGTTTTTTTTGTTACACTAAAACGTCACTGGTGCTGTAACGACACTTGTGCCGTTTTCAGAATAGTAACGACAGTTGTGTCGTTTTCTTTTTCACGTTGATTAAGTATTGAGCATATCTACCCTACGTTGTAAGAGGCATGTCCATCCTACAACTTAGATGAGTTCATCTAATCGAATATCGTGGATCGGACGAGTCGTGGCACTCTGTACAAGTGTTTTCAGACAGACCGGCACAAGTGTCGTTTTATCGACAATAACGGCACTTGAAGCGTTCTCATGGAAATTTATTTACAAAACATAACAACACTTGTGCCGTTCTAGCCGAACGACCTCACGAATTCCACCCACTAACTCAAGAAGGATGAAAATGTTGATTAGATGACAACTAACGGTGGAATTGATGTAGAATATATGGTATTCAACGGTGAAATCACACAAGTCTACATTGATTTTGTTTGAAAGTATAAACGTTGAGCATATCTCCCCTACGTTGTAAGTGGCATGTCCATCCTACAACTTAAATGAATTCATCGTGCCTCGGATGGGTCGTAGCGCTCTGTATAGGTGTTTCCAGACAGAATGACACGAGTGCCATTAAACGACACTTGTGTCGTTCTGTTGATTTCATCAATATTTTTCTACTTTTCCAGCCGAACGACCTCACGAATTAGACCCACTAACTTAAGAAGGCTGAAAATGTTGATTGGGTGACAACTAACAATGGAATTGATGTAGAATATATGGTATTCAACGGTAAAATCACACAAACCTACATTGATTTTGTTTGAAAGTATAAGCGTTGAGCATATCTCCCCTACGTTGTAAGAGGCATGTCCATCCTACAACTTAAATGAGTTCATCTAATGAGTTCATCGTGGCTCGGATGAGTCGTGGCGCTCTGTACAGGTGTTTCCAGGCAGAACGGCACAAGTGTCGTTAAACGACATTTGTGTCGTTTAGTTGATTTCATCAATATTTTTCTACTTTTCCAGTCGAACAACCTCACGAATTGGACCCTCCAACTTAAAAGGTGTGTCCATCCTGCAACCAAAATGAGTTCAGCTTATCGATTATCGTAGCTCGAAAGGATCGTGGCGCTTAATACACTTGTTCAGAGGCAGAACAACACTTGTGCCGTTTTCTAAACAAAACGGCAGTTGTGTCGTTTTCGTCTTTTTTTTTATTAAGTAATGACCATATCTATTGAATGTTGTAAGCGGCGTGCCCATCTTGCAACCAAAATGAGTTTAGTTTATCAATTATCGTGGCTCGGAAGGATCGTGACACTTAATACACTTGTTCAGAGGCAAAACCGCACTTGTGCCATTTTCTAAACAGTAACGGCAGTTGTGTCATTTTTGTCCTTCTTGTTGATTAAGAATGTTGTAAGAGGTATGCCCATCCTGCAACCAAAATGAGTTCAACTTATTGATTATCGTGGCTTGGAAGGATCGTGACGCTTAATACACTTGTTTAGAGGCATAACGGCACTTGTGTCATTTTCTAAACAGTAAAGGCAGTTGTGTCGTTTCTTCTTTCTTTTTTATTAAGTAATGATCATATCTATTGAATGTTGTAAGAGGGCGTGCCCATCCTACAACTATAATGCCCAGATCAAGAAAGCTTAAAAGACTTGATAGGTACTACTCATACCAACAAGGTGCATCTTCTTTTCCGGAAGTCCATCATTAGAAACTCTACAGTTAAGCGTGCTTGGCTTGGAGCAATTCTATGATAGGTGACCCCCTGGGAGTTTTCTCTGGGAGCGTGCGAGTGAGGACAAAGTATGCTGAAAAGATCATGTTGGTACAGTGGGGACAGTACGTCGTCGATCTAACGGCCGGGACAGCCCGTTAAGTAGGACCCGGGTCGTTACAAATGGTATTAGAGCTTGATTGCCAGTCGAAAATCGGGAACTAAGTGCTATGCGGGACAAAGTGCTACGCCATAGGGCGGGAGCCACCTCTTGAACCCGTAGGAGCCACCTCTAGAATCCCAAAGCCTGGTAACGGATCCTCAAATGTATCAAGCACGACGAGGACGTCACGAGTCTAACGGGGGGTGATTTTAATACCAAGATCAAGAAAGCTTAAAAGATTTGATAGGTACTACTCATACCAACAAGGTGCATCTTCTTTTCCGGAAGTCCATCATTAGAAACTCTACAGTTAAGCGTGCTTGGCTTGGAGCAATTCTATGATGGGTGACCTCCTGGGAAGTTTTCTCGGGGAGCGTGCGAGTGAGGACAAAGCATGCTGAAAAGACTTATGTTGGTACAGTGGGAACAGTAAGTCGTCGATCTAACGATCGGGACAGCCCGTTAAGTGGGACCCGGGTCGTTACATATAATGAGTTCAGCTTATCAATTATCGTGGCTCGGAAGGATTGCGACGCTTAATACACTTGTTTAGATGCAGAACGACAATTGTGCCGTTTTCTAAACAGTAACGGTAGTTGTGTCGTTTTTTGCTTTCTTTTTTATTAAGTAATGATCATATCTTTTTTATTTGCTTCCAACATAATGACCTCAAGCAATGGACACGTGATAAAGAACGATTGAAATGATATAAATTATAATGGACTCTTTTATGTCAATAACGACACTTGTGATGTTATCAAGAACATTTTTATCTCGGTAACGACACTTGTGTCGTTCTTATGGATGTTTATAAGCCCAGTAACATCATTTGTGTCATTCTCATGGAAGCTTATAAGTCGTGTAACAGCACTTCTATCGTTCTCATGAACGCTTATAAACATTTAACTTACATAATCTAGTTTGAAGAATATTTGTAATTTTATATTCTTTAACAAAGATAAGAAACAATCCATTTTTCTTACACTTCTGAGTTGTGGTTGCTTATACTCATATTTATAGATAAAACGGCACAAGTGTCGTTTAACGGCACAAGTGTCGTTTAACGGCACTTGTGCCGTTCTGTTGATTTCTCCAAAATTTTACTACTTTTCCAACGGAACGACCTCAAGCATTGGATCTCCTAAGTTAAGAAGGTCGAAAATGTTGTTTATGTGATAACTGAAGAATTGATATAGAATATATGGTATCAAACGGTGAAATTACAAGTCTTGATCTAAATTCGTTTGAAAGTATAAGTATTACAGTGTCATTTCTATATTTTTTGTTACATGGTCAACCTTTATATTTTACATATGTTAGGGGGTCCATTATTGGATGTCTTTGCATTAAAAAAATCAAAATGTAGGAAAAATTAACAGAACGGCGCAAGTGTCGTTACTGAGACGAAACCGACCCTTGTACCATTATGTTTGTAAACACGAGTATAACCAGTTGCGTCTTATCTGTGCCCTGAGAACCAATAAGTGGAACTCATTTACGTTATTTATGACATTGTCAAACTTTTATGTTATATAGTTAGGGACTCCATTATAAGTTGTTGTTTTGTTAAAAAAAATAAAATATAGGTGAAAATTTCGAAACGACACAAGTGTCATTACTGGTCATGAAAACGACACTTGTGTTGTTACATATATAGACACTAGTATAAGCAACCAAGACCCATTCGTACCCTAAGAAATAATAAGTAGAACTTATTTATGTTGTAATATGCACATAAACATAAGTTGAGAGATATGTTATTAACTAAATCGACACATTATTATGACGACTTGTGCTTTCACCATCTCAATAATATAAAAGCTATATCATTTTAGTCTTATTTTGTGACAAGTCATTTTTTATGTGTTAGATATGTTAGTGGGTCCATTATTAGAAGTCAGTTTGTTGAAAAAATCAAACCACAGTAGATAACTACTATAGTGTCGTTTTACGTAGTGGATAACGACTGGAGTGGTGTTCTAGATTTCAGATAGCAATTGGAGTATCATTATCATCCAATGGTTGCAGACAACATAAAAACACACTAAATACGAAAACAACACCAACTAAATATTATTTAATACTATATTCAATAAAAAAGTACAAACTACCTAAAATTTCTAAAATTGTCTTTCTTCTTTCTTCAAATGTAAAGTAATTTTCAATGTAGATGATATACTAATCAAACTCTTGTTCAAATACTTAAAAGATGCCCAAAATAAGTGAAGAATATAATAAAGAACATGATTTTTGGGTAGCAAGAACGATGACCGAAAAGAATAAAATGGGCAATTGTGATTTTGAGGACCTAAAATTGAAGAAAATAAAAAGGGGAAGAAGATGGAGGGGAAATGATGGGATGAAATGAGGAAAATTGAGGGTTTTTGAGTTGATAATAGAAGGAGAATTTTGTCATTTTGCCAACTAAAATATTTTGCTTTATTTTTTTGTTTTTATTATTGGTCAAAGGCAATTTCATCAAATATATTGTCCAACTAGGCTAAATGGCCAAATTCCCCAAATACATATAGAACTGAGTGATTAATGTCTTCATTCTTTATCCAAATTAAAAACACAGTTTTAACTTCTAAAGAGGTTGAAGATACTACGAATGGAGCCTAATTAATTGAATTTCACCATCAGAATTCTGTTACTACTTACCATTTTGTCTTCTGTTAACTCATTCATGTCTCTTGCTTCGATTCCAAGTCGGTGACAGAGCTGGTTGGATCGTTCCTCCAGCCAATCGCAGCAAATTCTACAATGATTGGGCTTCCGAAAAAGGGTTCAAGATCGGCGACATTAATCGTAAGTCCAACTACCAACCCCTTTTCTTCTGGAATTAAGCAACTAGTTTGACACCCTTTGAAGTGTCAAAATCGTGGCCATTGATTTGAATAAGTGTTGTTAAAATCAATGGTAATCTTGTGTATCATGTTAAAGAGTTTAAACAAAGCTGTCAACAATGGTACAAGTGTAGCAAAACTGTTTCTTCTATTATGCTAGCAAAATGTTCCATGTTTTGTTTCTGTGCAACCTAGATTCACTCATCGTTCAAGCATACACAAACGTGGATACGTGATTAACATGTTATGTTCCCCTTTTCCGTGAATGTGTTGGATTAAGGTTTCAAGTGCAGAAAGGATTCAGCGATAGAAGTAAGTGAGACAGAGTACAAGAATTGCAATGCAACTCACCCTAATTTCTTTTCAAATACTGGCGACACCATATTCACCCTGGATAGCCATGGATTATTCTACTTCATAAGTGGATCATATGGACACTGCCGGAAAGGCCAGAAAATTATCATAAGAGTTATCGAGCAAGATCAAGTTAAAAATGCAACTCTTCTACATCCAAAAATCCTACCATTTTATCGTGCAAATTCTTTGTAATAGTATTTGTTTTTTTTCTTTCTTGCTTGAATTCGATTGATAATTTGAGATATTTATGTTGGTTTTGGATTTTTTTTAAAGCTTTCAGGGTCTTGTCTTCGTGTTCCTATAATCAAGTTATTGGATTTCAGTTTTGATGTTTTATATACAATTGATTGTATTGTATAATTACAGTGCAAGAGAGTAGAAAAATTGGACAGGATAATTTGCTTAATCAATAATAGACTCATTAATTAAAATGTTAAATCATTATTCCCCCAAAACACATTTGGGGAAAACAGAGAGATTTGAAGAACTAGGTAACATATACCTTAGTTAAAAAGTAAGAAATAAATTTCAACCACCTTTCACTCCCCTTGGTTCAACCAGCCAACTTAACTGTGTCTCCATCAGATGCCTTGTTTCCCAGTTCATAGCTCCAACATATGCACAAACCTTTAGAAACAGCAAAGCCACTTTTTCTGCATCAAAGTAGCAGAATTCATCACCAAACTGTATAAAAATCTTCGTTTCTCTAGTACGTTGGACTAAACATCACCAGATAAAACTATGGGAATGTTACAAAATTGGTGCTTAACATGTTGCAGGAGTAGCACGTTCGTTCTCAACCTTTCACTATAGTTGCACAAAAAGTTATTGAAAACTGTCAAATCTCTTGATTAAATCGTCATATGACCCTCCTAGCTCTATGTAGCTAGATTTGTTTCACAACTTATTCAGACTAATACCAATCAAAGCCATTTCATGAATCAAAAATGACAAATTAACCAACCAACAAAACTACTTGTTACAACATGTGCTGTTTCCATGAGGGCGACATCACAGTTTCTGAAAGATTTAGATGATTTGTGCCATTGCAACTAAATGTGAAACTATAATTAAAGGCTCAGGATTAACTTTCTTATTTTTAAAAGTTGGTGGCCAACTTGCTGCTCTAGAAATAGGCCGATGACCCATGCATCAATTTACCTAAGACTAAAGATCGTAGTTGTCGTGTTCTCATGTTTATTCAAGCATACCAAACATGTAGCTGAGGCTTAAGTAATTAGTACCTTTTCACAATACTCATAAGAAGCGTTTGGTTGAGATACAGTCTGCGATGGTGGTGCAGCAGTTGCAGCAGTTCCCGTGGCTTTCTTTTCATCTCTAGCCTTGGCAAATATGACTGTAAATCCATCAGCAGAGGCAGGATTGTTTACATCCCATTCCCCGAATTTCGGCAATGGCCGACCTTTGTCTTGCTGCATATAAACATGGTATTTTACAAAATTAAAATTACCAAATGAAACTACAACTCAATATAACACATACGGCAGTGATTATCTTCTTACTTTATATGGCACTAATGTTAGTTGAGGCATGACACTTCAGGTAGCATTTCCCAAAAGAATTTCTATCAATGTCTCGTATCATGTTTAGCAGTTCATTGGCAACGATCACGGTTGGATAGTGAAAGTAAATCGTATTGAGGGTGATTATTATGGAGGTTGTAAGAATAGAATGGAGAATTGCATTTTTGTTATATATGTATTTTCGCATTATTCATGATAGATGATAGATCTAAAATATAAAAATATTTTCTAATTTCAACAATAATTCTACATACTATACATTTCTATATACATCCTACACTATTTCAATTTTTCTTATTCAATCGCCCTTGTAATGTGTATTATTACATACATTATTCACCGAACCAATGTGTTCTTATATGGAGCTTTGAGCTGCGCAAACCTACTGTTGGATTATATATCATGATAGAGAGGAGCCACAAGTCTAGCATCAATTTCTTGAATACATAATTCAGCCGAATTCTTTGTGTATGTTTACCAACCTTATTTTATTGTTTTTACATAATTGCAATTTTTCCAGCAACAAATATAAATAAATAGGGAAAAAAAACTTACATCTTAGCATCAAAACAATGAATAAATGTAGAAAAATTCAACTCCAAAAAGACATCATGAGTTCCCAAGTTTATTTCTCAATTATTCCCACCAACCCTTCATGCTAATGACACATAAAAGCAAAAAGTATAACATTGAAGTTTCAGAAAGGTTGATGAATTTCAAATTCAATCATGCTACATATACATCTTTTTTTTACATCATCTTGGATATTGTGACACGTGACAACGCATGATTGGACAGTTTAAAAATAAATAAAAATTTCCTCCCCTACACTTTTTGAACTCTCACACAATGTACAACAAGATTTAACCCATTTCAAATCAATCATGCTACATGTAATCCTTTTTTACATCATTTTACTTGTAGCAGATATTACATAACCAGTATACTAGTATGTTTACCAAATATGAAATATGATGAATGAAATTTTAATTCACGGCTAAATAATCCATAAAATAGACTTTAAACTCATATAATCCAGTTAATTTTAATTAGAATTTCCAATATTCTGGTGGTGTTAATTATTCAAATAAAAAAAATTATAAAAAACCTTTAACCCACAATAAAAGATTTCATTCGAAATACAAGATCTTCATTTCTAACTTTTAAATTTGTGATCAAGGGTTTGGGGAAAATTCTGGATGCATAATTTATTGTAAAAATTCCAACAATGATTTCATTCCACAGCAATCATCTCAATAATCAAACAACAATTCAATCATTACGTAATCGAATTGCTATATTTATAAATAAACAAATAAATTCGATCATCTGCAAATAAATAAACAAATACGAAAAAACTTACAGACGCCATTCTCAGAATACTGGTCTGGCGCTCTGATGGATGAGAAAAATGAATACTTTAGAGGGAGAGGGGGCGATCGGTATTCAGAGCGAAAGTTTAGGAGGGATAGGGGTAGGAATTAATTCTAAAAATGGAAATTTTGTATTAGATGATATTGCCACCTATCATATTCGACTTTTAAAACTCTGTTAATAAGTACTTATTATTATATACAAAGTAGCATTATTCTGATAATGATGTATGTGTCTTCTTCGTTGCACTAAACTAATCTCTTCTCTAATTTTTTTCATTAAATATTTTAAATTAGGATTTTAATAAATTATATTTTATTGGTTGGACGTGTTATTTTATTTTATAAAAATAATCTCTTTTTGAGTTCCGGGGGCTCTATTGACCTTTACGGTTTTTATATATACATCAACTTCTAAATGATAATTATATATACATATATATTATACATATAATTATATATTTAAAATATGGGTAATTAGTTGAAATGATCCACAACGTTTACACTCTTTGCTAAAATGGTCCCTATCGTTTTAAAATTGGCATTTGTACCCTTATTTCAAACGTTTCTTGTGGAATTGGTCATTTCATCCATAAACCGTTAAACATCCGTTAGAACCTTTTGGTAATTTGCAGAAATTGTCCCTATAGAATATAATTTAATATAATTTTGGAATGGCCTGCTTCGACGAGTGGTAACTTTCGCTACGGTTGGCCATTTCGTACGCCGTTGGGGATGAGAGAAATTAGGTTATGAGCACTTCGAAAGGGTATTAAAAATGTAATATTTGGATTTCGTTTGACTTCCCGTAATAATCCCGCAAAATGAAGATAAAAAATAAGAAAAATTGTTTATATATTTTGGAACGGCTTGCTTCGACGAGTGGTAACTTTCATTACGGTTGACCGTTTCGCACGCCGTTAGGGATGGAAGAAACTATGTTATGAGCACTTCGAAATGGTATTAAAAATGTATAAACGATTTTTCTTTTTTTTTTTTCTCCACTTTGCGGGATTATTACGGAAAGTCAAACGAAGTCGAAATATTACATTTTTAATACCATTTCGAAGTGCTCATGACCTAATTTCTTCCATCCCTAATGGCGTGTGAAACGGCCAACCGTAGCGAAAGTTACCACTCGTCGAAACAGGCCGTTCCAAAATATATAAATGATTTTTCTTATTTTTTGTCTCCATTTTCGGGATTATTACGGGAAGTCAAACGAAATCGAAATATTACATTTTTAATACCATTTCGAAGTGCTCATGACCTAGTTTCTCCCATCCCTAACGACGTGCGAAATAGCTAACCGTAACGAAAGTTACCACTCGTCGAAGCATGCCGTTCCAAAATATATAAACGATTTTCTTATTTTTTTGTCTCCATTTTGCGGGATTATTAGGGAAGTCAAACGAAGTCGAAATATTACATTTTTAATACCATTTCGAAGTACTCATGACCTAATTTCTCCCATCCCTAACGGCGTGGGAAACAGCCAACCGTAACGAAAGTTACCACTCGTCGAAGCAGACCGTTTCAAAATATACAAACGATTTTTCTTATTTTTTGTCTCCATTTTGCGGGATTATTACGGGAAGTCAAACGAAGTCCAAATATTACATTTTTAATACCATTTCGAAATGCTCATGACCTAATTTCTCCCATCCCTAACGGCGTGCGAAACAGTCAACCGTAACGAAAGTTACCACTCGTCGAAGCGGGCCTTTTCAAAATATACAAACGATTTTTCTTATTTTTTGTCTCCATTTTGCGGGATTATTACGGGAAGTCAAACGAAGTCAAAATATTACATTTTTAATACTATTTTAAGTACTCATGACCTAATTTCTCCCATCCGTAACGGCGTGTGAAACGGCCAACCATAGAGAAAGTACCACTCGTCGAAGCATGCCGTTCCAAAATATATAAACGATTTTTCTTATTTTTTGTCTCCATTTGCGGGATTATTAGGGAAGTCAAACGAAATCGAAATATTACATTTTTAATACCATTTTGAAGTTCTCATGACCTAGTTTCTCACATCCCTAACTACGTGGGAAACGGCCAACCGTAGCGAAAGTAACCACTCGTCGAAGCAGGCTGTTTCAAAATTTTATTAAATTATATTCCATAGGGACCATTTCTGCAAATTAGCAAAATGTTCTAACGGATGTTTAACGGTTTATGGATGGAAGGACCAATTCCGCAAGAAACGTTTGAAATATGGGTACAAATGCCAATTTTAAAACGATAAGGACCATTTTAGCAAAGAGTGTAAACGTTGGGGACCATTTCTGCTAATTACCCTTAAAATATTTATTAATTTTAAATTTTTAAATTTTAATTATTGGGTTAATTTCACAAACGGTCACTGAAGTTATATCAAAATAACAAAACGGTCACTGAAGTTTAAAAATTGCACTAATGGTCACTCAAGTATCAGCCGGTTTCAAGAATAGTCACTGAAGGACCAAATGAGTTGCAGCTTGAACCATGAGGACCTACATCGCAAATTTGACAAGAGCCATTTTTTGCCATTTTTTCGGCGATTTTGCAACCAAATTCCGGCGCCGTCCGACCTCCTAAGCCGCCAGAAATTTGACCAGACGACCACGTCCATGGCTCCAATTTAACACAAAAAAACATTAGAAAATTTTAATTGTGCAGCAAGTTCCTCGTCGTCGCGAATGTCGCGACACCGTCTGCTAAAAACCAAAATTCCGGAGCCGTCCGACTAAGCCCCTATCGCGAACCACCTGGGATTTGATCCTCTTCACTTGGCGCAGCTTTCCCAGGTATGGGTCATGGCCAATTTTGACCGGAGCTTGACTTATTTGATGAGAAAGTAAATTTTATTTCAAAATTCATATATAAACTTTATTTTATTTCAAAATTAGGGATAATTGCAGCAAAAGTCCCAAATCTTTGAAACATTAGCAGACTTTCCCAAACTTCGGATTTGTTACTGCTATCATCTCTAACCTTTCCAAATGTTGCAAGTGAAGTCTTTTTTGGCAGTTTTCATCCATAATTCTGTAAGTTTACCAAAAATTTGACTTTGACCACATTTTTAATTTTTAAAAATGAGTAAAAGAGTAACTTTCCATTTATCACATTAAATAATTAAATAAAAAATAAGAAATAAAAAAACAAACAAACACACACTTGTGTCTTCTTCCTCTCAACCCTCACCCACCCCCACCTCAAACCTAAAATCCACGCCGATCACCTCCACCTCCATCTCCACCGCAATTCTATTTCAGGAACAACCAATTGATTATTATAGTGAAGCTCTACATAAGGAACATCTCCTTCTCACCACCTATGATAAGGAAATCCTTGCTCTTGTTTTGGTAGTGCAAAAATGGAGACTATATCTTTTTTTTTTGGGGGGGGAGGGGAGTACAGATCATTAAAGTTTGAGGCATCTCCAGTCATCAAAGATGGTGTACAAGCTGATGGGTTTTGATTTTAGTGTGCAGTACAAAAGAGGAAGGGAAAATATTGTTACTGATGCTTTATCATGGTGTCATGAAGCTAAGTTGCCAATTGGGTCACTTATTGCATTTTCGCAATTGGTCCCCCAGGACCAATTCATGTGGAAAATAACACACCTACGAGACATTTAATTTTGTTTTGAATATAATATTTTGTCTATAAAATTAAATATTGAATTGTAAGAAGGTTGATATTATATGTAATGTGGATGAATATAGTGATTTTTAAAAATTTTGACATTGTATTAGGGATATTAGAGTGGGAAGAATATATAAAATTTGGGTGGATATGTCGTTTTTAAATGAATGAATTCTATAGCGTTCTGCCCTTACTTTAAAAATTCATTGTAGATTGTATATTTTGAATTTCGGGATGATTCTATTTGAAAAAACACATTTTATGAGTTATCAATAGTTTAGAAATAAAATCATGTCATCTGGATGCTCGTAGAATTTATCATAATATTTTTATTTTTTTTGTAAATTGCATCTAACTGAAATTAAAAATAAAGTCCAAGCGTCTTCGAAAATATTTTAGTGTTTGGGATCTTTATTTTTTATAGGGAAAATTGCAACCACGATACCAAACCTTTCACTTTTTTGCAGACTTTGTCCAAACCTTTGTTTTGTACCACCCAAGGTACCAATCCTTTAAATAATTCGCACCCGAAGTTCAAATTAACAGAAATCGTTAGTTTGACCGTTAGTTGATCAATAATTAAATGCTTGACCACTTGCTGACCAATTTTTAAAGGTTAAATATGTAATTTTACATTTTTCATATGAAAAAAATTAAAATAAAAGAATGAAATTAAAAAAGAAAAAATCCCAAACTATTGTTCATCTTCTTCCCCCCCACCCCCAATCATCTCCTTCTACACCCTTCCCTACCGTCCTTAGAGAGAAATGGGTGGGGGGAGAGGGGGCTTTGATGAAGAAGAAAACGAAAATGGTGCCGGATCCACTCAAATAAACATAAAACAGAAACAAATCAGCAGTCAAGTAAAACAACACATCTCTTATAAATGGTACAGGATCTACTGCGAATGGTACGACATAAATCGCAACAAAACCCACAACAAAATGTAGACACAAAAGTCCCGGCTGAAAGAATTGCGCCAAATCCAGTTCTGGGTTGGCCCCCTTGGACAGCGACCACAGATACAAACACATAGGGGGCCCCATTTCCCAAAGCCAAATGGGTAACATCACCCATTGAAGGGGAGAGTTTCAAATGGGTAGAATGTAAGTGTTATACCCTACGTCCAGTCAACTTTGGATATAAACACTTTAAATATATGTAATTGATGCATGCATGACAATATCTATTATTTAATTGAATTAATATTCTAACAAAATAAAGAATAGAATCCGTAGATTCAAGTCTTGGTAATTTGTTAATCACAAGGAGTTGTGATTATGAGATACAAATGATCGAATCTTAAATCATCCGTGGTCGAAGTAATAACGAGATACGGATATCATTATTACGGATAGATCATCGCGTGTGGCATTCTTACTTGTGAAGTAAGTAGCTGATCTCACAAGTTAAAGTGTGGTGACACTTGAATGAACACGTGAATGTTTTGTTATAGAACAAAACTTTGGAGACCCGTTGGGAGATTCCACATGGATAACTATCTGAGTGTTAGTGGTTAATCTCTAACGTTCGGTAGTGGAATTGGTCCTTTGACTTGAGGTCGTCATAGTACCTTAAATGAGGACAGTCATACTTTGATGGTATTGGATGTTACTCTACCAAGGGTCGCTAATACAGCATCGTTCGGGTATATCAATAATCATATGAAGGTTGTGAGTGATGAATGGGTGATTCGTCGCTCTTAGATAGTAAGAGATTATGATTTACATTTTATCCAGTGAAGTTAATAATGAAATCCTTAGCCAAGGTAAACTTATAAGTCGGAAAAGAGTTTTCGACTTACATTGACTTAACATTGGGATAAAAGATATGATCGATAATCGAGATTGACACATATTAATATCTCATTATTGATTGGATCATATTGACGAAAGGATTATAATTTCACGATAAACGAACAAGTTTGGTTGTCACATCACGTGACATTTCTCATCACATGTATTGCCCGACACATTGCCAGATGTCAATCTGGGACGACGAATGTGAATTAGTGATAAATTAAAAGGGGTGTTTTAATTTATCGATTTTGATTAGATCAAAATAATAATTTACGTCGTTAGGTATCGTGATTAGGAACCTAATGAGTCACACACAAAAGAGAACCAGAAGAATGAAATTTACCAATTAATTAATTGACAAGTGTTGGACAATTAATTAAATGATAATCGGCCCGAATTAATTAATTGGATTAATTAATTCATGGACCGTATTTAATTAATTTGATTAATTAAATATCGGATCGGGTTAAGGTTAGAGATGGGCCAGCCCACTTGGGCTTATATTAATAGGCTGTTAGGGTTCGTAAACTGTAGAGAATTTTCATTATTCTTACTAGCACAAGAAAAGAAAAACTCTAGCCGTCATTCTTGTTCTCTGTGTGGATCACCATTGGAGGCTAGACAATTGGACAACTTGGATTGTAGATCGTGATCATTGGAGTTCGAGAATCAGAAAAATAGTTCGCAGAATTCATCAAAGGTATTATTCTCAACACATTTTCTATCTAAACACAAAGCAGATCCGTGGTGGGAATTGAAAAATAATTAATTTTCCCCTGTGCATATTAAGTAAATTCCCAACAGTGGTATCAGAACCTACTTTGTGTTTGTTAGAAATTGTTTCGTATCATATGACAATCAAAAGTTGATTGTTATTATTTTTCTCGTTTCTAACTTTTAAAGAAAATAAATTTCCGTTCTAAATTTGATTTGGAAACGAAAATTAATTTTGATTTAAAAAAAATCGGAAAAAAAAAAGAGGGCGGCGGCTGTCGCGGTGGTGGTGCACCACTGGGGGCTCGAAGACGGTGCAGCAGCGTGCTGCCATGCTCGCGGCAGCACGCAACATGACCTGTAGCGGCAGACGGCGTCGCTGCAGAGTAGCGGAAGACGCTGCAGGTGCAGCGGCAGCGTCTCCGCTGCGCTACAGTTCGAACAGCAGCTCGAACGAGCTGCTGCCGCGGCGGCATACCTCTGCTTGACAGGCTGTGGTGCCGCCGCAGCCTATAGCACAAAAGAAAAAAAAAATTTAGGGTTTCTGAACAAGTGAAGAAGGGTGGATGCGGGGTTTCTGGTGCAATTCTTGAAATTGTAGGCCCCTGCATGCAATTATGATATAAGGGTCTGTCTGCAAATTTTAAATGAAGGACCTGTCATGCAATTAAGATAATTGAAGGCCTTGCTTTTAATTTTTAACTTGGGTCAATTTGCAATTTCAAAAAGAGGGTTTTTGATTTTAAATATTAAAATGGTTTTAAACTTAATTTTCAAATGGGTTTGACCTAAAATTTCAATATTGACCCGTTTAAAATTTTATTTAAAAATTAACGACTTTTATATTTTCGTTAAAATTGGATTTTAACTTTATTATTAAACTTTGACCCTAAATTGAATTTTATTTTATTTAGGAGTTTTATCCTAAATTAAAAATGTTAATTCATTATAATTAGAGTTGGACTCTAATTTAATATTTAATTAAAATTTGATTTTCATTAAATTATCCACCCTAGTATATTGTTGAATTTAGAGTTGGACTCTAATTGGACATTTAATTGAAATTTGATTTTAATTAAATTGTCTCACCCTAAATTTTTTTTGAAATTAGAGTTTGACTCTAATTTGGTATTTAATTAAGATTCGATTTTAATTAAATAAGTTCGCCCTAATATATCGGAATTAGAGTTTGACACTTATTTTACATTTAATTAAAATTTGATTTTAATTAAATTGTCTTACCCTAAAATTTTGTTGGAATTAGAGTTTGACTCTAATTTGGTATTTAATTAAAATTTGATTTTAATTAAATTAGTTTAGACGACTTTAATTACTAGAAACTTGAAACATGTTTGAATATAATATTAGATATTATATAGGAATACATTTATATGATGAATATTTTATTAGTGGATGATTATGGACTCGACCATATGGATGTGTTGAATGGTTAGTCTTATTCTTGTTGTTTTATGGGGCCTACGAGCTCTAATTTATTTTGGACCTGCGAGTCCGTTACTATTATTATTATTATGGGCCTGTGCGTCCAATATTATTTAGGCTTGCGTGCCAACTAGTATAGGATACAAGTTGCAGCTGGACTAATTGGAGATATAAGAAGAGGAGGAGATCATAGAGATGGAGCATTGTATGAATCAATATTATACCCCCTAGGAACTGACCGACTAGTCTTCCTTATGGCTCGGGAAGACTATATAGTATAAGTCCATAATCGTCCACACTATTATATGTATGTTTATTTGCATGTTAGATGTATAATAAAATATATATAATTATTACGATGAGACATTTTGGATGCAAAACCCCTCGTTAAAAACATTAAGTTAATTTGTTATTTGCCTTCCATCATTATAGTGAAAAACGAGAGTCCTAAATCGATCTTAACTTGTTGAGTACACTCAAGGTTGGTCTATTAGGGATATGTTTGACACTATGAAATATTAGATATTTCTGAATGATGGGTTTGACTTAACTAAAATTTATCTTTTATTGAGCATACTCAAGAAGATAAATTGTAGAGGCATGTTAAAATATTAAATCATATTTATATTCGCCTTCCACCATTATAGTGAAAAACGAGAGTCCTATATCGATTTTAGCTTGTTGAGTACACTCAACGCTGGTCTATTAGGGATATGTTTGACACTATGAAATATTAGATATTTCTGAATGATGGGTTTGACTTAACTAATATTTATCTCTTATTGAGTACACTCAAAGAGATAAATTTTAGAGGCATATTAGGCTAACACATAAGATGTGTGAAGATAAAGAGTTGTCAGCTTAATGGTCTGAGAGTTGTATGGAGATACAATTGATAATAGTATCTACCCAAATGTTTTATTAGGGTTTGTTGAGTACACTTAAGGTTTTGATATAACAAATGGGATCCTAGCCCACTGGAAATCAAGTACGGATTCTATAAATTTATGTGAGAGGGTCAAAAATTTGAGTTAAACAGTGGGAGCAAAATCAATTTAATAAAAGACCATGTTAAATTAATTGATACTTTATATATATTATTTCTTTTATTTTTCATCGTTTACATTTATTGAATCATGAGTAACCACATATATTTGAGAGACATATTGTATGCCAACAACCAAAACAAATTTTCTTGATTGACGCCACAATATAAGAATTGTTCTCAGGCATGAAAAATTGGTTGTGTCCTTAAGTAGCCCTTTCCAGAGACACTTGCTGATGACTCGACAAAGGAAGAAGTGGCTACTATAATAAATATGGTGATGATGATAGTATTGCAACATGTGTGATGTTTGCGACTATATCACCCGAGTTACAAAGCAACATAAAAGTATAGATGCTAACACATGATTTTTCATCTCAATGTGTTGAATAATGAACAATCACATGTGGAAAGATATGATATTTCCTAACAACTATACCGGTGCATAATGGCAGAAGAATCTTCAGTCAGTGCTCGTGTGCTGAAGATGCTGACTACTTTGAGAAGTTGTCTTGATTGCGTTCAGTCATGAACAATGAACTAAGTATAGACTTGGTTCTGCAATCTCTGTCAGAGAGTTATTTATAACTAATTATGAATTTAACATGAATAAACTCGGAATACGCTCATTGAGTTGCTGAACATGCTTAAAACTGTTAAATCCAACATCTGTGTTTATAGTGGACAAATCGTAGTCATAGATTTCTATAGGGAAGTCTAAAGGATGCTTTAGGAAAGCAACCAAGATGACTAAGACAGTTAAAGCGAATAAGGACAATACCAAATCTGATGATCCTTATTATCATTTTGGAATGATGGGTCATTGGAAATGAAATTGCAAGGCTTAAATCTACTTCATTAGTTTAATGGGTATTAGATACTAGATATAGATCTCATATTTGTATAAATATGCAAAAACTAAATAAAAGTAGATCGCTGCAGAAGGGAGAAGTTGACCTACACGTTGAAAATGAGCAAAAGTTGTTGCATTGCCTGTAGAAGCATATTTCTTGCCATTGCCTTTAGGCTCGATATTAGAATTAGAGAAATGTTAATTTTGTTCTCACCATTACCAAGAGCATTAAATAAATTTCATGCTTTGACATGAATTATTTTAATGTTCAGGACAATTGTTATTCCTTTTTATCTTGATAAGATTTTAATGGTTATGGTAAATTACAAAATGACATTTTTATTCTAAACATTGAGTATTCTATAATGAGTATAGAAATTGAAAGGTATAAAAATGATAATCTAAAGAACACCTATATCTGGCATTGTGGATTTGATCACATAAATAAGAATGCAATTTCAAACTTACATGGAGATGTATATTTGGGTCAAATGATTTTGAATCTTTTGACAAATGTGAATCATGTCTGTAAGACAAGTGACCAAATCTCCTTTTACTTGAAAAGGAAAATGATCTGCACAATTATTAGGTCTAATACATAGTAATGTATGTAGATCCATATCAATTAATGTCAAGTGAAGTTTATCTTATCTCATCACATTTACTAATGACCATTTCAGAAATGATCATGTATATTTGATAAAATTCAAGCATGAAACTCTTGAAATGTTCAGGGGATTCAAGCTAGAAACAGAGAAACAAATAGGTAAATATATTCTTACACTAAGACTTGTTCGAGGTAAAGAATATCTAAAACGGAGAATTTTAGATTATCTAAAAGAGAATTAGATTCTCACGCAGTGGATTCCTCCACATACATTGCAACATAATGGTGCATCTAAAATGAGGAATCGTACACTATTAGATATAGTGCAATTGAGAACAAGCCATGCAAGCATTCAAAAATCGTTTTGATGTCATGCACTGATTGCCACATGATGCGCACTAAATCGTGTACCATCTAAATCGGTTGACAAAAAGTCCATACGAGTTATGGAATGACCCAACTTATCTCATATGAAAGTTTGGCCTGTGGCGCTTATGTGAAGCGCACTGAATCGTATATCAATTCTATAATCCCGTTGAGAAGAAAATGTTCGTCTCAATACGTGCCATACTCCTAGAGAAAGTATTTATTCTAGGAGAGACAGTGAGAGCAGAATAAATCTTGAAAGAGTTCAAGAGTCCACAGATATAACTGATATAATAGATGAACCCGAGTTTTATCCCATATCAGTTGAGGGACATATTCCTGATCAGGAAGTGGAGACTTCTGAAGACACGTTAGCTTCATGTAAATCTTGTAGGATCATTCGACCTCCTAGAGGGTACAAATCCATGATTACTAATCAGGTATTACTGATCAAGGATAATGAACCTACTAATTACGCAGAAATAAAGTCAAGTGTTGACTTAAAGAGATGGCAAGAGGCCATAGAAATTCGAGATGGACTTGATGTATGTAACCAATGTTTGGACTTTGGTCAACCTGCCTAATGGATTAGAACCCATAGATTGTAAATGAGTTTACAAGAAAATGTCAATAAGATTGAAACAAGTCTCTTGGAGCTAAAATCTTTGATTTGATGAGAAAGGCAAAATGTTTGATTTTATCAAAATGAAGATGAGTTGTGCGTTTACAAGAAGATAGTGGGAGCATTGTTGCATTCCTGATATTATATGTATGAGACATATTATAGGAAACGATATCTCTATATTTCAATTGTTGAAATTGTGGTTGTTAAATACTTCTCCATGATAGATATGGGAGAAGCAAGTTGATCTATAGAGATAGATCTAAATGATTACTTAACTTATCCTAATCTATATAGATACAATCTCGAGAAGATTTTATATGGGAAAAATGAACTGAGAGTTCATAGATAGACCGATGCTAACTTCTAGTCAGACTAGAATAATAGCATATCTCAAATAGGACATTAGTTTACTCTTAAACGGTGTATTGGAAATGTTCGAAATAGGAAATAACCATTGATTCAATAATGGAAGCCTTATACATCATTGTTTTACAAAGCAACAAAAGTTATGGTCTAGATCAGGAAGTTCATTAATGAACTTAGAGTAGTTCCTAACATTCTTGATCACACGCTTCTACATTGTGATAACAATGGAGCCATCGTGCAAGCGAAAGAACTAAGATCTCATCAATGATCTAAACATGTGTTAAGGCGGTATTATCTTATCGGAAAGATAATTCAATGAAATGACGTAAAGAAAGAACGAATTCCCACAAGTTATTAAATTGCAGATCCACTGGCAAAGAGTTGTCGCGGGATAAATATGATCGTCATGTAGACTCTTATGGTATAAGATACATAAGTGATTGGATCTAGTGCAAGTGGGAGTTTGTAAGTGTTAAGCCCTAAATCCAATCAACTTTGGACATAAACACTTTAAATATATATAATTGATGCATGCATGGCAATATCTATTATTTAATTGAATTAATATTCTAACAAAATAAATAATAGAATCCGTAGATTCAAGTCTTGCTGATTTGTTAATCACAAGGAGTTGTGATTGTGAGATACAAATTACAAATGATCAAATCTTAAATCATCCGTGGTCGAAGTAATAACGAGATACGGATATCGTTATTACGAATAGATCATCGCGTGTGGCATTCTTACTTGTGAAGTAAGTAGCTGATTTCACAAGTTAAAGTGTGGTGACACTTGAATGAACACGTGGATGTTTTGTTATAGAACAAAAGATTGGAGACCCGCTGGGAGATTCCACATGGATAAGTATCTGAGTGTTAGTGGTTAATCTCTAACGTTCGGTAGTGGAATTTGTCCTTTAATTTGATGTCGTCATAGTACCTTATATGAGGACAGTCATACTTTGATGGTGTTGGATGTTACTCTGCCAAGGGTCGCTAATAAAGTATTGTTTGGGTATGTCAAGAATCATATGAAGGTTGTGAATGATCAATAGAGGATTCGTCGTTCTTAGATAGTAAGAGATTATGATCTACATTTTATCCAGTTAAGTTAATAATGAAATTCTTGGCCAAGGTGAACTCATAAGTTGGAAAAGAGTTTTCGACTTACATTGACTTAACATTGGGATAAAAGATATGATCGATAATCGAGATTGACATGTATCCATATCTCATTATTGATTGAATCATATTGACGAAAGGATTATAATTTCACGGTAAACGAACAAGTTTGGTTTGTCACATCACGTGACATTTCTCATCACATGTATTGCCCTGACACATTGTTAGATGTCAATTTGGGACGACGAATGTGAATTAGTGATAAATTAAAAGGGGTGCTTTAATTTATCGATTTTGATTAGATCAAAATAATAATTCACGTCGTTAGGTATCGTGATTGTGAACCTAATAGGTAACACACAAAAGAGAACCAGAAGAATGAAATTTACCAATTAATTAATTGACAAGTGTTGGACAATTAATTACATGATAATCGGCCCGAATTAATTCATGGACCGTATTTAATTAATTTGATTAATTAAATATCGGATCGGGTTAAGTTAGAGATGGGCCAGCCCACTTGGGCTTATATTAATAGGCTGCTAGGGTTTATAAATTGTAGAGAATTTTCATTATTCTTGTTAGCACAAGAAAAGAAAAACCCTAACCGTCATTCTTATTTTCTGTGTAGATCACCATTGGAGGCTGGACAATTGGACAGCTTATATTGTAGATCGTGATCATTGGAGTTCGAGAATCAGAAAAAGAGTTTGCAGAATTTATCAAAGGTATTATTCTCAACACAGTTTCTATCTAAATACAAAGCAGATCCGTGATGGGAATTGAAAAATAATTAATTTTTCGCTGTACATGTGAAGTAAATTTCCAACATAGAAAGCTTAGTAACCACCACTGAGAACCGATCCTGTGCCGTTTTAACCAAGATATAGAATTGCAAGAGGAGAACAAGAGTGAGAAATGGGATAGAGAAATATGGGTTTTCTCGAAATAGACAGAAATGGAAAGATGAGTAATTAAACAAGCCATCGGAGGAAGTAAGATTGGAAAAAGAACATATTAAGCTAGTGGAATTGTTCTTCTTCAGAAGAACCTGCGAGGAATTAGTGAAAGTGTTGAGGGGTAGTTTGGAGATGGGAGAGGGATTAGGAGAAAGAAGATGAGGGTTGTGAGATCGCAGTAATTCTGAGAGTGGTGGAGGAGAAGATGAAGGCCATGCCATTCCAAATGATCAAGTTAAGATTTGGTTTTCGGGGCTATTAATGTTAATATTTGTGATAGTTTTTGTTGATTGTTGGAGTGTTCGTTTTCTCCCTCCCCTAACTTTGGAGTTCTTGTAAAAATGACCTAGTCAAAGCCCCATAATTCCACTTTGACTTTTACAATTGACAATAATCCAAAAATGACTTATTTGCTGTAAAAAGACAAAAATGCCCTTAAGTGACTAAAACAATTACAAAACATATTTGTGTTAAAAAGACAATATTACCATTTTAGTTAACAAATAAAACTACTGTTACGAAAAAAATAATCAGCACAAACAGCTGAAAATTCGAATGTTAATGGCCGAAAAAATCAGCTGTTAACAGTCGAAATTTCGACTGTTAACAGCCGACTTTTCGGCTGTTAACAGCCGAAAAAGTCGGCTGTTAAGTTGAGACTGTTTGAGTATTTTTATCATAACTTTTGTTTTCGATATCTGATTAAACAGATTTAAAATGCATTGGAAAGATAACTCAAAGGGCTACAACTTTGCTAAAAATAGCTCTTTTTCAATTCGAACGTTTACTAGGCCAAAAATGGATTTCAATCTCCAACTAAAAATTTGGACATCCTTTTGCGGTGGAAAATTGATTTGTTTTTACTCCTTTTGATGTTTAATTATATCCATTTGACACTTAACATGCTCCAATCTTCATTGTGAATTTTGACACAACTTTTGAGTACCTTGATATATAGAACAAACTAAATGTTGATTCATCTCGATAAGATATGGTACTAAGAATTCAAATCAAAGATCATTTGCCATTTTCAATTCAACATATGAACATTACGTCTGATATTAAAGCGAATTATTTGTTTAAGTTGAACAAAACGTAAATGACACTGATTTGCGCCACTTTAGTGAGGACGGACAATGCGTAAGATAGAAATTTGGTAATAAAAATATTAAAAAGAAAAAAAATAAGAATTTGCTAACACGTTAAATAAATATATATTGTTTACTTAATTTAAAAATTTGTAACCTAATACTTCCTTTTAAAATATAAAAATTTCCTTTTAATATTTTCATTAATATAAAATTCTTTAATTAAATATAATTTGTAAACTAATATTTCATTTTTCAAATATAATTAAATAAATATATATTGTTTACTTAATTTAAAAATTTCCTTTTGTTTTAATTTTTGTATAAAAAATGAAATAAATAATTTTAAATTGATAATTACGAAAATGAAATATTATTTTTTAACGTGTTAGCAAATTTTTTTCCCCTTTCAATATTTTAATTAATTTAAAATTCTTTAATTAAATATAATTCGTAAACTAATCTTTTATTTTTCAAATGTAATTAAATAAATATAGATTGTTTACGTAATTTTAAAAAAAAAAATTCATTTTGTTTCAATTTTGATAGAAAAAGTGAAATAAATAATTTTAAATTGATAATTACGAAAATGAAATATTATTTTTTAATGTGTTAACAAATTCTTATTTTTTTCCCTTTAATATTTTAATTAATTTAAAAGTCTTTAATTAAATATAATTTGTAAACTAATCTTTCATTTTTTATATCAAAATTAAAACAAACAGAATTTTTTAAATTGAGTAAACAATTACATTTTGAAAAATAAAAGATTAGTTTACATTTGAAAAATGAAAGATTAGATTCGATTACGTAAAATATTTAATTGTATAAATATTTATTTCATATTCGATTTATTCAATTATTAATAACATTTAAAGAAAAAATAAGAAGTTGCTAATATGTTAAATGATAATATTTTATTATTAAAATTAATTATTTAATTATATAAATTTTTCTGATTTCGTAAAATATTTAATTCTATAAATATTTATTTCATAGTAGATTTATTCAATTATTAATAATATTTAAAGGGAAAAATAGAAGTTTCTAATATGTTAAAAGATAATGTTTAATAATTAAAATGATTTATTTAATGATATTAGTAATTATCAAATTAAAATTAATTATTTAATTATATAATTGTTTTTCAATTACGTAAAATATTTAAGTCTATAAATATTTATTTCATATTCGATTTATTCAATTATTAATAAATTTTAAAGGAAAAAAAAGTTGCTAAAATGTTAACATATAATATTTAATAATTAAAATGATTTATTTAATAATATTAGTAATTATCAAATTAAAATTAATTATTTAATTATATAAATTTTTTTAGATTACGTCAAATATTTAATTTTATAAATATTTATTTCATATTCGATTTATTCAATTATTAATAAATTTTAAAGCAAAAAAAAAAAAAAAATAGAAGTTGCTAATACGTTAAAAGATAATAATTAATAATTAAAATGATTTATTTAATGATATTAGTAATTATCAAATTAAAATTAATTATTTAATTATATAATTTTTTTCGATTACGTCAAATATTTAATTCTATAAATATTTATTTCATATTCAGTTTCTTAAATTAAGTAAAATATTTAATTATTGAATTACGTAAATCATTTAAGTAATTATATTAATTTTAATGAAATGGGTAAAATATTTAATTATATTACTTTTATTAAATTAAGTAAAATATTTAATTATATAAATATTAATTTATTATACCATTTATTATATTAAATTATTAAAAAATAAAAAAAATATATATAGGCCGACTTAACAGCCGGCACAGAAATTTAGTGATCTGGGCCGGCTGTGGCCCAAGTGACAGCCGGCCCAGATTCTTGAGTGAGATCCTTTGATAAAGTTAGGGTACTTTGGACTTTTTCCAACTAAAGTTATATTTTCACCATTTTTTATTTTTTTTCTTAGTCAAAGGTCATTGTAGAATTAGACAAGAATTAAAAGGTTATTTACTTGTATTTCCTCCCTAACTTTCGATCTGGCGACAGTGGTTGTCAGATCTGTGGGAGTGGGAAATGTGTGAGAGAGAAAGAGAGAAATGGGTGGGGTTTGAGGAAGAAGAAAAGAATCTTTTGTTTTTTTTTTGTTTTTTGTTTTTTCTAATTATTATAATTATTTTATATTAAAATTGTAAATTTACTATTTTGTCGTTATTACATTTGTTCAATTTTTACTATTCCGGTCAATTAATAGTCAAATTCCATCTATTTGGACTCCAACTGCTACATTTTGAAAGATTTGATACCGTGGTTGCAATTTTCCCTTTTTTAGATATCATAAGTGTATAAGTTGTATGCTTTTTGAAAAAAAATTCAAAATTCTGTACAGATGTTTGCTAGATCAAATAAATTTTCTAATTTAATACATGGCTTGCTGAAATTTTCTCGAAGTCTTTCTAAAATTATTTTTCCATAATTTTTCACAGGTGTGTTTTACGCTTTCGTCAGTACTTTTATTCTTGATTAATTATTGCTAATTAAGTGAATATCTACCTAACATAGCATAATTTTATTAATTGAAGGAGAAACTCGGACTTGAATGCAGTTGCGAGAAAATTGGGCAACTTTGAGTTAATTTAAGGTCCGTTTGATTGCAATGATGGAAAATGGGTGGAAATAAAATGTTTTATAGGGAATTAATTTTCTTAGAAAATGTTTTACTAGGAATTGTAATTAATTGTGTTTGACTTGCATAATTTTCCATGGAAAATGTTGAAAATTTGGTGTCCATTTGACTTCATTTTTTATGGAATTTGTCCATTAAAATGATAATTTTTTCTACTATTGAGTCTAAATTTGTTCTCATTGTCAAAAAAAATTTTTGAAAATTTTTTTTTTACCATACCGATTATCATTCGTTTAACTTTATTTTGCATGAAAATTGTCGATAAAAGTGAATTTTTTGTTACCATTGTGTCTAGAATTTGTTCTCATTGCAAAAAAAAAAAAAAAGGTGGAAAATGTTTTCCCACCTATTAGGTGAAAAAACATTTTCCACCATTTGTGCATCAAATTGTTGTACCTAGAAAAAAGGAGGAAAACATTTTCCGTGGAAAATTTTGCATATCAAACAGTAAAAAAAGTGAAAGTAGAAAAATATTTTCCTACTTCCCTGGAAAACTCCGCCAATCAAACGGAGCCTTAGAGTTCGTTCGAATCAATTAAAGACTAAATGGATGATACATGAGTGATAAGAAGTAAAAGAGAGCTAACGAAAAATTACAAGTTTCACGTGTGAAATTCAACATTTGTAAAATCTGGGGACCACATTGGATAATTTCAGAATTTAAGATGGATCAATTTTGGATGATTATGAAGTTTCAGGTATAATCTAGAATAATTTGAAATCTTCGACATCAAAATTGAAGTTTAGAATGGAAAAGGACCGAAGTTGGACGGAAATTTTAAGAAAGGACTAAGACCGCACTAAACAAGTTCAATTGTGGACAAACTTGAAAGAATCTGGAAGAGAAAAATAAAACAATTGCAAGGGTTTGTACCTTGCAACACAAGCAACGAAAAATAATGACCATCACCTTTGGAGGTATAATAATGCGATCATAAGAGTTTGTTCTGTGCAACATCATTTTTTATATGAGGCAACCTAGATTTTATTTCCTAATCTTACATTGATGGAGACTGGGGACCCGATTTACCAAATTTTGGGAAGTATAAATAGAGGATTTTGTTCTATCATTAAAGGGGGTGAAGATTTTGATACACAAAAAAACACCGCATCAAATTTCATACAATTGCTTGAGTTTTGAAGAAGATTTAAGAAGATTATCCAAGAAGTATTGAAGAGATATTGTTTCGCGCAGATTATCGTGCATCGTTAACAATTAAAAGATGGTTCAAACGATTGTGTAAAGAACAAATCTCTCGAAACAAAGTCCCAACGAGGGGTGCTTTATTTATGAAGATTACAATTAGGAAGAAGCAAAACACTTCCAAGGGGTACAAGCACACAAAATAATTTGAAAGTTAACAATAAGAACTAAACGAAATGAAATTACAAAATTCTCTGTTTGAGAGTGAATGATTCGGGGTCCTTCCTTCTATGTCTTCTTTTTTCTTTTATACTCATTTACCAATTTTCCTTATAAAATCGTTTGGAAACTGTTTGTCGCTCTATAACTACCCACTTGTTTCATAATGGCTGACGTGTCGAGGAACTGTCGTTTTTAAACTGGTGCTATTGCTTCCCTCTTTTAACTGCTTGCAACCGAGATATTTGGATCGTGGAACGTGATAAGTTGTTCAATAATTACTTCAATAACCGCCGCTTTAAAAAACAACAGGATGCTATGTTCGCTCAAATCTTGGGTGTCTCGAAAGTTTGGGTGAGAATGGGACCGTTGCTCTGAGCGACAATATGGTACTTCATTCGCTTTGATTCTGGGCGTTCTGCAGACTTGGGCGATGATAGTCCTCCATTTATACGCCTGCACTATATTTTACAATGATCTCATTTGAGCCTATCCCTCAAATTCCCTAACTGTGCCCCATTTCTTGGACCATTTAATTGAACCTCATTTTTGTATGTCAACAATTACCCCCCAATATGGCGGAATTAATATCAAGTATTAATCTTGTGCCATATTCTTCTTTTGTATTTTCTGCCAATACTTGAAATCTCAAAAGGGCTGAGAATTCCATCTATTATTTCCGTTTGGCGGTAACCCTCTACATTCTGAAAAGTGTAACACACATAACCCCTATAAACCAAAGGGCACACCACTTCATCACACCATTACACCTACGTCTTTACATTGCTTGCTTCTCTCTTACTGTTCACTGCACTGTTCATCTTCACTTTTCTGCTATGTTTCTTAAGCAATCCTCGCAAAGACTGTATTTTGTATCAAATGGCGACTTCACAAACTCCTTCCGACAACTCCCTTAGTTTCGAGGATTTCCAAAACCTCCTTACCAGGCCATATATAAATTCAGCTTTTCTTTTACCAACCAACTCTGACCTCCATGAATTTTATCTGGGTCCGTCGCTTAATGATGCGGAATCTATCGAGCAAACAGTGGGGGGTCTGCTATTCCCTTACACTCAAGACCCTCCTTTTCTGAACTCCTTACCGTTAAAGCCGATTCGCGAGAAAGGTATTCGCACCGGCCTAAAATTGACACTACGTTTCGTATGTAGCATGCCCGTATGGTAAGTCATGGCCCTATCAAGGCGATTTTTGATCTTGCTAGGATTTTAGATTTATTAAAAATCGCTCTCCGTCCCCCAATTTATGACTCAGTGCTTTTTCCCATTACTTTAAGTTTTTGGTCTTCTGAGTACAATACATTTATCTTCCCCCTTGGCCCAATGTTTATTACCCTGAGGGACATTGGAGCCCTAATAAACCTTCCGCCCTTGGGTGACACCATTTTTCCTGGCATTCTGGTTACTGCTGCTGTCCCAAAATTTGACAAGAAATTTATAATAATTCTAGTGCTGAACCTTCCCATACTGAGGGTGTGGCCTTTCTTCAGGCTGGCTTTGTAAATACGTGCTTTGTGTGCCTAACATGAAACCTTCCATGAGTTATCTGCCCATAGCGCGTGAATTAGCACGTGATAGGTCTTTAAACCCCAAATTTGTCACTCATCCCATTTTTGAACAATTCTAACCTTCTGTTAAACGTAGGCTAGTCACAACTGACGCTAACCATGCTTTCTACCTGCTGGAGCGGCCAGAGACTTCCTCTTCTCCTCTTTCTTCCATTCCTGTATCTATCGGGAATCCCGTTTCCCCTTCTAAACGGCCACTTGCTCGTGTTAAAAGTTCTGCTCTTCCATCTGGTTCCCCACCTGCTCAAGCTAGTATAGCTAAAGGTGCTTCTAGCCGCAATCGACTAGCTTCAGCTCCACCAGTTTTGCCAGATGATGATGATGCTCCTCTCATCGTCAGGAGAAATGTAATTGAGCTTGTTTATTCATGAAACAACAATTCTTCATAGGTTAATGTTTTTACCTGAACTTTTCAGAAGAGCTCAACTTCTCCTTCGAAAGCTTTGCCTTTAGCAGCCCCTGCTCTATCGCTTTCTATTGAAGCTGCTTCATCCAAGTTGTCTGATGCAGGGGGCTTTGTCTAAAGAGAAAACCATAGTCCCAAAGTCTTCTCATGCACAGTTAACTGGCGAACTGCTACATTTCCAGGGCGTTAACCCCCCACGTGTTGAACCGGAAGGTAATCATATCTTATGGTCTTTTTTTTCTTGCTTGTACTATTGGCCTTCAACTCATTGCTACTTGAATTTTGCAGAGGTTCCAATGGACCTGTCCATCATGGCAGAGCCTGCTCATCTAGACAAGGGGAAGTCTCCACAAGTGGCTGAGTCAGCCAGTGATGTGCCCCCACTTCCCAAAGCTGCTGATGAGGTAGCCTTTATTTTATCTTTCATCTTCACTTCATTTACTGCAAATGAAAATGCTAAATACTTGCATTTTTCTTTACAGGACACTAACGCCACCTTGCGCTCTATTCAGGACTTGTTCACTTTTTGGGAACAAGTAAAGACATCTCGCCCTTCTGCTTCATCTGCTGCATTCTCGGAAGAAAATATGAATGGTCTCAAGCAATCAGTGCTTGAATACGTTTCCTTCATGGATATGGATTTCAACAAAGCAGTGTTGCTAAACAAAATGATAGTTTTGAGCTCTTGAGTGCGGAAATGGCTCAAGCACTAGAGCTTCCTTCGCTCAAAATTTCATCTGACTTTAAGCTGACGTTGAAAATTATCCACTCCGAGATAAGCTCTTTGATAGCTAGGAATGTCGAGTTAAAGGCTAAGAAGACTCAGTATCTCCATGATGTAGCCGAAAAGAAGTTTTTACTTCAAGAGATTGAGAAGGCCAAGGTCGATCTAAACGAATCTCCTCTGAAGTCATGGTTGATGACTCTTTGATGATAAACCTGGCTGCAAAGATGAAGGAACTCCAAGCAAGGATGGACAATTGTAAGGCTAGGTTAGCTGCTAATAAGCGTAATACTTTCCAAGGAGTTGACCGAACTAAGTCTTTGGTTGAGAGTTATGCAAAGCTGAAAGTTGACGAGGAGTTTATGACTGAGCTATCTACTGCTTCTTACGAATAGAGTGATGAATGGGGGAAACTTAGGGAACAGATGCGTTCTGCTTAAGGCAAACTGTAATTAAGACATTAATGTCCTTATTTTCCTTGTAATTTTGTGATGGCGGCCACTGTTAATTCAAATGTAACGGCAGCCAATTTTATTAATGGAATGACCATTTGATTTACTTGTGTAATAACTTTCATATGTATTCTGAAACAGCATAATTGACGTTTTCTTCAATCGTCAACCCCCTAAACATTTAATTATTAACCTCGTGTCATATTCATGCACATTTTCCCTTGTGGAATCTTTACACGGAGTAAAACTTTTGGCATTCCAATTTTCCTTTCCAAGGTTTGGGCCTTCAATTTCGGTTACTACGCATGTAAGTGGCCATTTGCATTCTGTCTTTTCGCCTTCACACCTCTATAAATGCGTATGTGTTACACATTTGTCATCTTCATCCTCATTCTCCACAAAATCAGCTTACTTGCCATCATTTGGCATTCAGATAATTGATCAACTATCTCATTTTTCAACAACAATGGATCATTTGATCTTTTCTCTATTTCACCATCTAACTTGATATTATCTTTGGTATAGGAGGTATATGAAATATTTCTTTGGTCAATAAAGGTATTCTCAGCACCTCTTTCATTTATGATCTCCAGATAGAGTTCTAGATGAGAGTCAATTGCTTGTTGAGAGTGCTTCTTTGACTGTTTGCCCATTATTGCAGCAATGCATTTAGGAAGACGAAGGAGACCAATCTGTAGTAGTTGATAGAAGAACGTGATAGCCTGCTTCCAATTGCAGTTTATAGACTATTTTATATTTTGTATCTCATGGTTTGTAACAAATATTTGATTAATGGAAAATGTTATTTGAACGTACTTCATTCTTATTTTACTTGGACGTAAGTGTTCAACAAAACTGTTTATTTATGCATCTATTTGTTTACTTTCCCATAAGGAAGGAACATATTTCTTTAAATATTTGCCATTAATAAGTTTTGTGTGCTTCGTGCCATCTAAATTTTCTAAATGGTAAGCCCCATTTGGCAACACACTCTTCACTTTATATGGTCCTTCTAATTTAGGTGACAATTTACCATACTTTAGATCTTTGCTATCCAAAGGGAGAATCGTTTTCCAAACCAAATCGCCCAAACTGAAAAACTTGGCTATAACTTTTTTGTTATAAAACTTAGCCATTTTTCGTTTTTGAATCTGCAATCTATCTAGGATGTCTAGCTTTAATTCGTTCAATTCTAATAAATTTTGGACTAGTGATTCTGCATGCTCACCATCACTTAAATTATTTTGCAAACACATTCTGATCGAATGGACGTTGATCTCCATAGGCAACACAGCCTCTTGTCCATAAGTAAGTTGAAAAAGAGTTATTTTGGTACTTAAACATGGGGGACGTCTTGTAAGCCCTCAAAGCCTTATTTAAGCATTCATGCCATTTCTGTCATTTTTGTTTATCATTTTCCTTATAATATTTTTCAGAATCTTATTAGAAGATTTGGCCTGTCCATTAGATTGAGCGTAATAAGGGGTGGAGTTTACTAGTTTAACTCCAAACTCGCTCAAGAATTCCTTCACTTGATCTCCATTCAAGAAAGTTCCGTGATCCATCGTGATGGTTTGTGGTATCCCAAATCTATAAATAATGTGGTCACGAATAAAACCTATAACTTTTTTCTGGAAAATCTCTTTCAAAGGTATTACTTTTACCCATTTAGTGAAGAAGTCTGTCGCGACTATTATAAATCTATGTTGCTTGGACGACAGCGGATGAATCTTCCCTACCAAATCTATCGTCCAACCTTTAAATGGCCAATGTCTAATAATGGATACCATTTATCTTATTGGCATTCTTTGTATCGGACTATGCTTTTAGCATGCTAAACAACTCTTTGCACACTGAACGTACAATTCTCCCATTTTGGGCCAAAAGTATCCACTCCTAATAATCAACCATCTCATTATTTGGTCAGCTTGATGGGCTCCACATATTCCTTCATGCACTTCAGCCATGATTGTTTGGCCTCTTGCAAACTCACACATTTCAATAACACACCATCTGAGTGTGATAAGCATGTTTTACATACTTATTTTACTGTCAAATCATGAGCAATTGTTGATTAATATGTTGCAATATAGCTTAATTCTATGCAATTCATGTTTTGCAGGACAAGTGATGAATGTGGCGGAAATAATGAGAAATAAGTGAAAAATAACCAGAATGGAAGAAAGTGAAAGTTCAAGAACTAAAGTGTAAATACTCAAAAATTATGTTGGGACTCACGATGAAGGTTCGAGAGTGTTAAGGGTCGATTGGAAGCAATTAGAAGTTAAAACGGAATAGAATATTATCAAAATCAATTTCCAATTCGCACAAGATATATTCCAGATTTTTAGCAGAAGATTGAGACCCATTTTTGATATAGTAAAAGTCCGAATTGAAAAAGATGTATTTCTACAAAGTTGTAGCTCTTTGAGTTATCTTTCAAACGCATCTTGAATCATCTAAATCGAATATCAGAAGAGAAAGTTATAACCAAATTACTGACTACTATGTAGAGACAAAAAATCCGCGCGCGAAAGGAACTTTCCTTATTCGATTAGAACTCTTTTGGAAACCAATTTGGACGTGATTTTCATCTAATTTTCGACTGTTACAAATACTTAACAGCAAAATACATATGGAGAAGGCCCCCATACACCATTCTTCTCCTCTTTGGCTTAAGAAACTCATGGAGAACTAAAACCCTTGGTGAAGCTACGAAGGAACTCGATTGGAATTGGTGATTTCATGTCTTTTATTCATTTAATTTGATCTTTTCATTGTCAAACAATACTAGAATTTAGATTTTCATTCTCTTGAATTTATATTGAAATCGGTTTAATATTTATAAGATTTTTCATGAATTCAGTCATACTTTTTCCATTGCTCAATCAAACTATTTATTGAGTTTCAATTTCAATTATTTATTGTTGAGATTGGTTTAACAATTATTATATCCTTCATAGATTCAGTCATGCTCATTCTATCGTTAGATTAAACTAGTTGTTGAATTTTAATCTCAATTTCACTTTATTGGCGGATTGATTACTGCCTTATGCTTGATGTATATGGTCGATCTTTGATCTTGTTGCAGTAAAATTGTGCGAATATGTCTTAAGTCTAAATTCTAGGATTATATTTGTAAATTAAATTGATTTTCACGATATATCTTCCGATTAGAGTGTTGGGATGAAAGCCTCTAATTGTGTTATAAAAATGAATAATTGATATGATTGATCCAATCCAATTGAGGGAACTCCGACGCTTCACCGCTTCGAATTATTGATTTTAATTTTACGTTTCAATATTAAATTTTATTACATATTTGAGAGAACAATTTAGCCTTTTTGATCATTTAAATATTTTTCCATCTCCCTGTGGATACGACACCCCAAAGCTGTGCTACAACTACCGCGTTATTCTTTGGGTGTAATCAAATTTTGGCATCGTTGCCGAGGAGACGGCACAAAATACTAAGGGATCGACTACAAAGGGAGACATCGTTCCTTTACTTTTATTTTTAGTTAGTTTAATTTTCATTCTAGTGTTTTTATTATTTTCACTCTATTTTCTTTTACTTGTGTTTCATGAGTAGGTATCGAGGAGAGAGTGGGAGATCTGCTGACAGACCTGACATAGAGTTTGAATTCCCTTTTAATCCTATTTTTGAGTCTACATCTAGTGACACGAACACCACATCACATAACGCGATGTCTAAAAATGAGCATGATGCGCCATATAGAACTTTGCATGATCATTTGCACCCTACGGGTATATCCATACCGTCATGCATTATTTTTTCATCTAATATGCCACGTATGGAACTTAAACCGGGAATGATTCAACTTCTTCCCACTTTTCATGGACTCGACAATGAGAATCCATACGTGCATATTAGGGAATTTGAGGAGGTAGTTGCGACCTTCCACAATCACTATGGTATAGCAGATACATTCAAACTTAATTTTTTCTCTTTTCACTTAAAGATAGAGTAAAAAGTTGGATGTATTCGTTGAAACGACGGTCGATTGGCACTTAGGCTGAAATGACTCAAGTATTCTTTAGCAAATACTTTCCCCACCACAAGACTACTGCTTTGAAAAAGCAGATCTCTTCTTTTATCCAAAAGGAGAGTGAAACTTTATATCAAGCGTGGGAAAGGTATAAAGAACTTCAAGCTCTTTCTCCACGCCATAGTTATTTGAGTTGGCGCATTGTGAGCTATTTCTATGAGGGGTTAACATCTAGAGAGCGCCAGTTTATTGAAATGATGTGTAATGGTGATTTCCTACAGAAAGATCCCGATGAGATTATAGAATATTTAGATGAACTAGCAGAAAAAGCTCACATTTGGACTGGCCCTAGTGCCACTGATAGCACCAATAGGTCACGAGCCGTAGGAAATCCTTCTAGTGCAGGCATCTATCATCTTAGGGAAGAAGACAATCTTAGAGCTAAGGTAGAAGCCCTGACTAGAGAAATTGAGAACCTACGTACCAGTAGTTCAAAGCCTACATCTACTGTTACTCGTGTTGAGTCTTTTGGACCGTGTGGTGTGTGGGGGGGACTTGATCATCTAGTACAAGAGTGTTTTGCTCTAGCTGAAATGAGGGGGGTTTATGATGAACACTGTAATGCTTTAGGTGTGTACAAAAAGCCTTATACCCCATATTCTGAGACCTACAATCAGGGGTGGCGGAATCATCCAAATTTCAGCTGGAAATCTGATAACCAGCAACCTACTCAGCTACCTAGAGTTTTCAATACACCATCACATCAACCCTCAACGTCTAGGAATTCTTTAGAGGACACCCTACATGCTTTTATGGAGGTTCAGGGGAAAACAAATTAGAAGTTTGAAACCATGATCAATCAAGTTGTTGAGGAGAGTAAAGAAACGAAAAGCCATATAACCAAATTGACTAATGCCTTAACAATAGGGGAACGTGGGAAATTTTCGGCTCAACCTCAACCTAACCCTAAGGGACAACATATGGCTCAAACTTCAGGTGTAGAAAACAACCTTAAGGAGATAAATGCTATCACCACTCGATCTGGGAAGGTTGTAGAACCAATCATTAAGCCTAGGGAAGCAGAAGAAAAAGACAAAGACTCTAATAATTCTGAAGAGAGTGAGCCTAGTGATAAGGTGGTGGAGAACCTAGCTAGAGCACCATTTCCTCAAGCCCTAAAGCCTAATGTGAAAGCTAATAGCCAACATGATGAGATCTTAGAACACCTTAGGCAGGTAAAAATCAATCTACCTCTCTTGCATGTGATTTCTCGAATTCCTACATATGCAAAAGTCCTCAAAGACTTGTGTATTGTGAAAATGAAACATCATGTCAAGAAAACTGCTTTCTTGACTGAGCAAGTGAGTGCAATGATTGAACAAAGAGTCCCACCGAAATATAAGGATCCTGGTTGTCCAACAATTTCTTGCATCATTGGGAGTTGTGAGTTTGCACAAGCCCTTCTTGACTTAGGAGCTAGTGTTAACCTCATGCCTTATGCCATTTATCTACTTATTCTTGGTAGACTCTTGCTACTGCTAATGCTCTTATCAATTGCAGGAATGGTCTAATGAAGCTATCTTTTGGAAATATGACTCTTGAAGTCAATATTTTTCACATCACTAAACAACTTATGGAGGATGATGAGTGTCATCAAACGTACATGGTTGATGTACTTACTCAGGAGGATGCACCTGCAACCATTGATTTCAATCCTTTAAACTCATTTCTTATAAATTCTGAAATTCCTTTACATTACCATAATGAAGAATATGCTAATATTTGTGCCCTTTTTGCTAAATTTCAGGGTTATGGGACATCACTATGGCAACCAAAGTTTGAAGAAGTACCAGCTAGAACTGGAGGGCAACAACCATCAAGTATTGAGAGTCCAACACCGGAGCTGAAACCACTACCCCCAGGACTGAAACATGTGTTCCTTGGACCAGGTGATACTTCTCCTGTGATTATTTCTTCAAAATTAAATTCTTCTCAAGGTAAACAACTTTTAAACATTCTGAATGAGCACAAATCTGCAATAGGATGAACTAAAGCTGACATCAAGGGTATTAGTCCCCTAATCTGCTCACATAGGATTCACCTAGAGGAGGGAACTAAACCTAAAAGAGACCAACAACGTAGGCTGAACCCCACAATGAAAGAGGTAATGAAAAATGAAGTGTTAAAATTGTTAGATGCAGGAATAATTTATCCTATTGTCGATAGTAAATGTGTTTGCCCGACACAGATAGTCCCTAAGGAATCAGGAGTCACGGTGGTTAAAAATGAACTTGGTGAAATGGTCCCTACAAAAACTGTGACTGGATGGCGCATGTGTATTGATTATAAGAAGTTGAATGCTGCCACTCAGAAGGACCATTTTCCCTTCCCGTTTCTGGACCAAATTCTTGAGCGTGTGGCTGGCCATCCTTTTTACTGTTTCTTGGATGGTTATTCTGGTTACTATCAGATTGAGATAGCATTGGAGGATCAGGAAAAGACGACTTTTACTTGTCCTTTTGGTATCTATGCATTTCGTAGGATGCTATTTGGATTATGTAACGCTCCTGCTACTTTTTAACGATGCATGATGAGTATGTTTAGTGATATGGTAGAAAACTGTATGGAAGTCTTTATGGATGACCTAACTGTTTTTGGTACTTCTTTTGATGCATGCTTATTAAACTTGGAGCGAGTTCTAACCCGATGTGAGGAAAAGGGGTTGGTTTTGAATTGGGAGAAATGTCATTTTATGGTTTCTTCAGGTATTGTCCTAGGTCATGTTGTTTCATCTAAGGGGATAGAAGTTGATAAATCTAAGATTGAATTGATCTCCAAGCCGCCCACACCTAAGATAACTAAAGATATCAGATCTTTCCTTAGCCACGCAGGTTTCTATAGAAGGTTTATACAAAACTTTTCATCCATATCTAGACCTTTATGTAATCTCTTAGCCAAGGATGCTACCTTTGATTGGAACCCAGCTTGCCAAGAGGCGTTTAAAACTTTGACCGATAGGCTAACTTCAGCACCCATAATGCAATCACCTGATTGGTCGTTACCGTTTGAGATTATGTGTGATGCTAGTAATTATGCGGTAGGTGCTGTCCTTGGGCAACGAAGGGAGGGTAAACCTTTTGTCATTTACTATGCTAGTAGGACCTTAAGTGGTGCTCAAATGAACTATTCCACAACTGAGAAGGAACTACTAGCTGTAGTCTTTGCTTTAGATAAGTTTCGATCCTATTTAATTGGTTCTCCTATCACAATCTTCACATACCATTCTGCTCTTAAGTACCTTCTTTCCAAGAAGGATGCTAAGGCACGACTGATTAGGTGGATTTTACCCCTACAGGAATTTGACATTGCTATTAAAGATGAAAATGGGGTAGAAAATGTGGTAGCAGACCATTTATCTAGGTTAACTTTTCAGGATAATGTGAATCAATTTCCCATTAGAGATGACTTCCCAGATGAACACTTGTTTTCTGTTTCCTCTTTACTCTGGTTTGCTCATATTGTCAACTACCTAGCTATATGTGAAATCCCAAGCAAGTGGAGTGCGCAGGATAAGAGAAAGTTTTTAGTTGAGGTGCGTAAGTTTTATTGGGATGACCCATGCCTATTCAAATACTGTCCTGATCAGATTTTAAGGCGTTGTGTACCAAATGAAAAGATACCTAGCGTACTAGACTTTTGTTATTCACAGGCTTGTCGCGATCATTTTTCCATGAAAAAGACTGCTGCAAAAATTTTGTAATGTGGTTTTTATTGGCCCACTTTATTCAAAGACACTAACATTTACTGTAAATCTTGTGAGAAGTGTCAAAAGCTTGGTGCTTTGTCTCGACGCAACATGATGCCATTAAACCCCATTTTAGTGATAGAAGTCTTCGATTGCTGGGGTATTGATTTTATGGGGCCCTTTCCACCTTCCTTTGGTATATGTATATCATTGTGGCTGTAGATTGTGTGTCTAAATGGGTCGAAGCAGCAACTTGTCGAGCCATTGACAACAAAACGGTTGTGAAATTCCTTAAGGAAAATGTGTTATCTAGGTTTGGAACACCAAGGGCTATTATTAGTGATAGGGGTACACATTTCTGTAACCGTTCGTTTGAGGCTCTAATGAAAAAGTACGGGGTCATTCATAAAATATCAATTGCTTATCATCCCCAAACTAGTGGACAGGTTGAATTAGCAAATAGAAAAATCAAGCAAATTTTGGAGAAAACTGTAAACCCTAATTGTAAGGACTGGTCGTTGAGATTGAATGACGCACTTTGGGCCTACCGAAATGCTTTTAAGACCACTTTAGGCATGTTACCGTATACACTTGTCTTCGGAAAACCTTGTCATTTGCTTGTAGAGGTCGAGCACCGAGCCTTTTAGGCTATCAAACACTTTAACTTTGATCTAGAGGAAGGTAGTAAACTTAGGCAGTTTCAGTTAATTGAGTTGGAGGAGTTGAGAAATGATGCTTACGAGAATGCTAAATTTTACAAAGCAAAAATGAAAACGTTTCATGATAGACACATTCTTTGAAAAATATTTGAACCAAATCAGAAAGTTTACTTGTATGATTCCCGACTCCATAAACATTCAGGGAAACTTCGTTCTAGGTGGTCTGGTCCTTTTGTGGTGAAACAGATCTTTAACCATGGGGCAATTGAAATCGAGGACCCTAAAGATGGTAAGGTATTTAAAGTGAATGGACAGCATTTAAAGATAGCATATGGGCAACGGGTGCCTGTCGAGGAAGAAATTCCTCTTGCAGACTCAGTTTACCATCATTGACACCTTCCATGTCCGTCCATCACTTTATTTTTCTGTATTTTCGATTTTTAATTTCTTTTTTTTAGTTTGTTTTGCATTATGTTAGGTTCTTTCATTTCTTGCATTACCATTTCAATTGAGTACTTTTAGGTTTCTATTTCTTTTTCGGCTGTTGTGAGTTTGCTGCAATACTCAGGTGATATCTTTTCTTTTCTTCCATTGGAACTATTGTTTTTACATTAAGGACAATGTTTCAATTAAGTTTGGGGGTGGTGCATGAGCATTTCATTCATCGTTTTAACTGCAATTTTTGAATGTTTGTTTGTCGAATGTTTGTGTGTTTAAAAAAATAAAAAATAAAAAATTATAGTTTTTATCTTTTAGTATTAGACTTTAATTCTTACTTTGTGTGCTTGTGTGTGTTTAATAATTATGCCAGCTATGTGACTATTGGAATATGTGTCAGTTATGAATGATAAAAATGGTGTGTTATCCGATTAGTCTATACTTGTTTATGTACAACTTGACATTTTTTATGCACGACACTTATGTTAGCATTTTGAGTTAGTGATGTGGTTCAGTATGTAGTGGATAGTGGAATATAGTGATACAACCAAATAACCTCTAGTAACATATTCCATAAATCCAATTATAGGTTAGTTTGGAGATGATTGAACTGTTACAGGGAAACACTGAGATGAATAGGGATTCCATGCATGAAAACCTTGTGTGGATTGTTTGAAACCTATTGAGATGAAAACGAGGTGAAAGTTTTAAGTTAGAGGCTAGTTTTAGAGATTGGATATCTAAAAAAAACAGGGGCATTGCACTAATCTTTGAGTACATTGAAGCATCTTTTCGAGCCTATATAACTCGGGTGATTAAACCGTGAAGGTGATTTAAAATCTGATGCCCTATGGTCATCTGACTTAGGAGTCATCGGCCTAAAGATCGCTACATGGGTTATACAGAAAGCAAATGAGAAGATGCTAAAAAAAAGATGGAGAAAATATGAAAATGAAAAAAAAAATTCTATTCAAATACATTGATTAAACCCCAAACATCCAGTTGACAAAACTTTACCTTTGATGAGAAGCAAGTAACCTAGTCTAATCTCAATGGTAGAAGCAATAAAAAATATAGGAGAATCTCGATTTATTGAAGTGTGAACTTGTAAGAGTAAGGTCTATCCAAACTACGAGAGGGTAAGGAATAGAAATGAAAAGTTGAACCTAGGATGCACCCCGAGAAAAATGAGTGAAAATCATAAGTTTGGGGATGTGTGAATCTCTCGAGCGAGCAAAGGATATATCGGACTGCTTTGGGACAAGTGTTGAACCAATCACAAATCTTAAGATGTTGACATGGGTTTTCACACACACGTCAGGTTATGCATATAACAGGTGGACACTGATTTAATTTTTGCACTGTTGTAATTGTTCATTTGTTTGACTACCAAATTTCAAAAATGAGACACAACATATTGTTAAATCGTGTTGTTTGTAGAGTCAAGTTATATTGTTGTTGTTTGAGGACAAACAATAGTTCAAGTTTGGGGGAGTTTGATAAGTGCGTTTTACATACTTATTTTACTGTCAAAACATGAGCAATTGTTGATTAATAAGTTGCAATATAGCTTAATTCTATGCAATTCATGTTTTGTAGGACAAGTAATGAATGTGGCTGAAATAATGAGAAATAAGTGAAAGATAACCAGAATGGAAGAAAGTGAAAGTTCAAGGACTAAAGTGTAAATACTCAAAAATTATGTCGGGACTCACGATGAAGGTTCGAGAGTGCTAAGGGTCGATTGGAAGCAATTAGAAGTCAAAAAGAAATGGAATATTATCAAAATCAATTTCCAATTCGCACAAGATATATTCCAGATTTTTAGCCAAAGATTGAGACCCATTTTTGGTATAGTAAAAGTTCGAATTGGAAAAGATATATTTCAAAGAAAGTTGTAGATTTTTGAGTTATCTTTCCAACGCATCTTAAATCATCTAAATCAGATATCAGAAAAGAAAGTTATAACCAAAGTATTGACTGCTATGTAGAGACAAAAAATCCGCTGGCGAAATGAACTTTCCTTATTCGATTAGAACTCTTTTGGAAACCAATTTGGACGTGATTTTCATCTAATTTCTGACTCTTACAAATACTTGACAGCAGAATACATATAGAGAAGGCTCTCATACACCATTCTTCTCCTCTTTGGTTTAAGAAACTCATGGAGAACTAAAACCCTTGGTGAAGCTACGAAGGAACTCAATTGGAATTTGTGATTTCATGTCTTTTATTCATTTAATTTGATCTTTTCATTGTCAAACAATGCTAGAATTTAAATTTTCATTCTCTTGAATTTATATTGAAATCGGTTTAATATTTACAAGATTCTTCATGAATTCAGTCATGCCTTTTCCATTGTTCAATCAAATTATTTATTGAGGCTGTGTTTGGGGCTCATTTATTTGGAAATAAGAATAAAAAAATCGAACGTTGCAACAATGGAGCTGACAACAAACGTACACTTCCTCAGAAAAGGCAGTGGAAACGGCCCATTTTGCCCCTGCCATTCACTTCCCATGTAAGAGCTTCACCTACCAAACCCAACTACTTTTTTCTTCTCACCGTCTCTCACGTCGCACGAGCCTTTCCACTGCCCATTTGAAACGACTCCGGCAACCTCAACGGAAGAGCATTTTCAGAGTCCGTGCTTCGAACCTCAGCTGCACCGACGTGAAAGCTGTTCACCTGGCGACTGGATTGACTGGGAAGGGGAAGTGTTGAGAGACGTCATACCGAAGCCGAATCACGGAAAATCGCCGGAAATGGTTTTCCAATTTCGAAGCGCCTGACCGGTAATTACCCACTCCCCCTTCCTATAGTTGAACTTCCGTTCTCTTCCTAGCTAAGAATTCTGCTTGGGCAACGGAATCAACAGGACCATTTTGCAAAAATCGCATCGCCCCTGCTTCACGCGAAGAACACTGACCATTTCAGAGTTCAATTGCACCACCCTTGATTTATTGATTGGCCGTGCTCTGCAGCCACCACTGCCACCTTCGGGAGACCACTGCAGGGATGGATCCACTTCCTGTTCAGGTAATATCACCCCGTCATCCTCCGCATAGCCTCATTACTTTATTCTTGTGAACTGATTTTCTACCGCCACCAACTCTGATGCTTGAACCTGCAGACCGGTGGTTCGGGTTCGACTTTGGCTGCGGAGTCCACCAAGAAATATGCAAGATGGAGAGATGTAGAACGGAGAACGTTCATCGCCGCTTGTGAGTCAGCCATTGCCGATGGCCACAGGCACGGAAAGTGTTTCACGAAAATAGGGTGGGAACGTGTTTCGACATTGTTCAACCAAACAACAGGGCACAACTGGAGTAAACTCCAATTGCGTAACCACTGGGATGCTATGCGTCGGGAACACAAACGCCTAACGGAACTGTTGAATTGCACGGGGGTGGAATACAATGAATCAACAGGGAAGATCGTAGCATCCGAGGAATGGTGGACCCGAAAGATTAAGGTAAAGAATTTTAAAAATGTCACTTGCATTGTTATGGAAGTTAATTACGACTTTATGTGATGATAACCGTGACAGTTATGGACATTTGTAATGAATTAAAATGAAGATGGCTGTTGTTAGTTAGTTGTTGAATGGATGCCTCATGGTTGTAGTTTAGTTGAATTGATGATGACACTGTATGCTCCTGTGTGTTGTTGAATAGAATGGATGATGGTAGTTGACAACGATTTCAATGGATGACTTGTGGGTGTTAATGAATTGGCGGGTTCACGATGGTTGTTGTAATGAGTTGAATGGGTGAAGGTTGCGGAAAGTAACTGGTGGATGATGGAAGTTGCCAATGAGATGAATGGGGGAGGGTTGTGGTTGTGGTTGTTCATAGCACGTATGATGGGTTGCAAGTATGTTGATCTTACCTATTTCACGTAAAAATTGTCACCTAGTACTTGTGTCATTTTCAGGCTTCTGGTGCGATTGTCCATTTACATTACGTTTCAGGAGTTTTATTTCGTTTACTAATGACTGCTACCCCAACTGCAGGAGAACAAGGACTACAAGGATTTCAAGAACAAAGACGTGAGTGAAATACATGTCAAATACTGTCAGTTATTCGGCGATAGCTACGACGGTGACAAGTACGCAGTAACTCCGACGAAGTTGTGCCGTACGGGGTTTAATTATTATGAGGACAGTGCCGTTGATGACCTCAGGGATTCAATCCCAGTTGCGGAGGAGAGCACTGGTTCCAGCGATGAGGGCCCCGCACAAAAGAGCGCTTCTAGCATGCAAACGTCGAATGCCAGAAGTGGCGAAAAGAGGAGGTCTGGGTCGAGCAGGCAAAAAGGGAAGAAGAAAAAGGTCAGTGCCAAAGATCTGTCGTACTCAGTCGATCGGGCAACCAGTGCTGCAGCGGAAGTGGCGGCGAAACTTAACGCCGTAATGGAAAAAACCAAAAATGCAGGGGTCGCTTGTGTCGAAGAGTTGCTCGCAGCAGGGAAGATCCAGCGATGCACGCCTCTTTACTACTTCGCATGTACACTTCTGGCGCAGAAGAAATATCGAGACATGCTTGATGTGATGCAGACAATCGAGGAGAAGTTTGGGTGGATTGAGTGGCAGTTCAACCGTAGTGAGAAATCTCTGCCGTAGTTAATGCAGTAACCTGGATTACGCTATTACTTGTTATTTGCACTAAATTATGTCTTATTTCTATGTTCCGGATTTTTACATTTACTGTAGGTCCCTTTATCGTGAATTCTCAAACATTATGTTATTTGTATGAGTCTTTTTTTATGTTATATTAGTTGGCTCCCAAGTTGTGCACACCCATGGCAATTTGTCAATGCCAAGTTGATTTTGTGCGAAAGCGTGTGAAACCAACTAATTTGTCAAAATTCACTTAAAGGACAATGAACAGAAAATGTGAAAGCAACCGGTACAATTATTTGCCTAGCACTCAATAGCCAAACACGTGAATTGTTGCATAAATTTGTTGTGTGGCAACATGACAAGTCCAAGAAGGACAATGTTTTTTACATTTCCAAATCACCGGTACAATTATTTGCCAAGCACTCGAAAGCGTAATACGGGAAATGAATCGTCACTCTTATATAACGAAGTTGTGGTCTTCCACATGAGTACTGCATTTTAAATTGCCTGCACTTCTTACTCCAACCCCGTAAGTGTAAATTTAGTGTTTCAGCAATGGATGATCTAAACTTGAACACCATGCCATTTTCGGGATCTGAAGACGAAGAAGAAGTCGATGATGAGGAGTTCATCAACCAACTGGCAGAAGGCATCGCCTCATGGGTTACTTACTGTCAAATTGCAGCAACCGATGCCACTACGTACTATCGCAAACAACGACGTCGTATTACGCGATTCCCGTCTTCAAGAAATGGACATTTGTTCATGAAGGAAGCAATGGAGGATAACGGAAAGATGTGTTATCAAGAGTTCCGAATGTATCCGCAACTGCTTCGACACTTTGCACATATTCTGCGGGATGAATATGGCCTACGTAGTAGCCAACTTATCGATATCTACGAGCAAGTTGGAATGTTCTTAAATATATTGGCGCATGGAAAAGGATACCGACAGGTGACAACTCTGTTCAATCATTCGTTGGAAACAGTGTGCCATTATTTTAAGGAGGTACTCACTGCCGTCGTCGCCTTTTCGTCACGTCTAATAAAACCAAAATCGGAGTACAATGACGGTGAGGAGCCCCACAGGCCAGACCTGATGAAGCATCCGTTGTTTGAACACTGCATTGGTGCAATTGACGGAACGCATGTGAAAGCTGTCCTACCGCGCAACGAGCGCGTGAATTTTATTGGCCGCAAAGGAGTCCCGACACAAAATGTGTTGGCCGCATGCGATTTCAATTTGTGTTTCACGTTCGTGCGTGCAGGTACCTCAGGTAATACCCACGACGCACGAATACTAGCACAGGCTATACACAGACCCGATATTCATTTTCCATTACCTGCGCCGGGTAAGTATTATTTGGTTGACTCAGGGTTTGCTCATCGACCGGGTTACATGGCCCCTTACAAAGGGTCAGATATATTGTATCATTTTCAGGAGTTCCGCGATGCTGGATCCGGGCGTCGTCGACGGTTTCGAAATGTTCGTGAGAGGTTTAACTATAGACACTCGTCATGCAGAAACGTCATTGAACGCACGTTTGGGGTGTGGAAAAAACGATGGCAAATACTGGAAAAAATGCCTAGCTATTCGTTTCCCACCCAAGTTGCGATTGTTGTGGCAACAATGGGGGTTCATAATTTCTTGCGTCAATCTGGCATGGTGGACGAGGCATTTAATAGGGCAGAAACGGATGATGGCACATATGAAGTCGATCTGCCGAACGCCGATGACGAAATCCACGCCGAAATGCATGCACCGGAGATGCAACGCAGTGAGTGGGATCGACTTCGCGATTATATGGCACAACAAAGCTGAAATTCACCGATGTTGCGCAAAACGTGAATTAGTATTTCCTGAAGTGTTGTACTAACAAATAAATGGGGGTTCGATGTTTGTGTTGAATTTGGAATTAGCATGTTGTAACGCAATGAGGCGTTCTTTGAATAAGAATTTTCTTCCGCAACCCCGCTAAAAATAAAAAAAAAATACCCAATTTATCGTGCACACTAGCGTAATGTTTGGGTACAGAAATTGTAGACACTGTCCACGTCGGCGTTGTTTGAATAAAAATATTCTTCCGCATTTCGGTGGAAAAAAAAATTACGACCCAATTTGTCGTGCACACAATTTTAATGTTTGGGTGCAAAAATTGTAGACACTTTTCACGTCAGCGTTGTTTGAATAAAAATAATCTTCCACATTCCGGTTTAGAAAAAAATGACGTACTAATATGTCGTGCACACTAGCCCAATGTTAGTGAAAAAAATTGTAGACACTTTTGGTCGTAGGCGTTGTTTGAATAAAAATATTCTTTCGCATTTCGGTAAAAAAAAAATTCACGTACTAATTTGTCGTGCACACTCGCCTAATGTTTGGGCAACTAATTGTAGACACTTTTCACGTAGGCGTTGTTTGAATAAAAATATTCTTCCGCATTTCGGGAAAAAAAAAATTGCGTACTAATTTGTCGTGCACACAAGCCTAATGTTTGGGTACAAAAATTGTATACACTTTTCACGTGTCAACAATGTTTGGAGTTCAACTACTATAATGCAAGTGGGCCATTTTTGTAGAAAAGTCAATGCCAAAACTTTTTACTTGGACCTACACGTTTTTACCAAAAGAGGAGGGCATTCTTGGCATTGATGTTAACTTTTGAATTGAAAGAAGTACACATTTCTTTTTTATATTATTTGATTTGACAGGATTAATGCATTCTTGTGTTGAAAATGGGTACCAAACGGTCCCTGAGTTTCAATTTCAATTATTTATTGTTGAGATTGGTTTAACAATTATTATATCCTTCATAGATTCAGTCATGCTCCTTTTATCGTTAGATTAAACTAGTTGTTGAATTTTAATCTCAATTTCACTTTATTGGCGGATTGATTACTGCCTTATACTTGGTGTATATGGTCGATCTTTGATCTTGTTCCAGTAAAATTGTGCGAATATGTCTTAAGTCTAAATTCTAGAATTATATTTGTAAATTAAATTGATTTTCACGATATATTTTCCGATTAGAGTGTTGGGATGAAAGCCTCTAATTGTGTTATAAAAATGAATAATTGATACGATTGATCCAATCCAATTGAGGGAACTCCGACGCTTCACCGCTTCGAATTATTGATTTTAATTTCACGTTTCAATATTTAATTTTATTACATATTTGAGAGAACAATTTAGCCTTTTTGATCATTTAAATATTCTTCCATCTCCCTGTGGATACGACACTCACATAGGTAACCTCTTAACAACGCTTAAGGGTCATTAAAAGCGTAGCTTAACCTACATCTTCGAATCACTGTGAGCACCATAGGAATGGGTAGTGCTTAGTGATTCACACAGATATACTGATATACATGATTTAGCTATCCCTTTGAACCTAGATATTGGGATCTCCATTCAACTAGGTTGGGTTTCCACCATGATACCTTTCAACATCATAGGCTGCAAGCCCATTCTCCTCAATGCTTTTACAACTAGCTCTCAAGTTAACCATTTGGTTAGTGGATCCGCAATATTATCATTTGACTTCACGTAGTCCAGAGTGATAATACCTTGTGAGAGTAGTTGTCGAATGGTATTATGTCGTCTTCGAATATGTCGGGACTTACCATTATACATATTGCTTTGTGCCCTGTCAATTGCTGATTGCAGGCACAGGCTTTGACCATCGTGGAATATCATCAACAAACTAGCGCAGCCACTCTGCTTCTTCAGTCACTTTGTCCAAAGCAATGAATTTTAATTCCATTGTAGATCTTCGATGCAAGTTTATGTGGACGATTTCCAAGAGACAGCTGCACCACCAAGAGTGAAGATATATCTACTAGTAGACTTAGAATCTAATATATCTGATATCCAATTTGCATCAGCTTACCCTTCGATTACTGCATGGTATCTAGAATAATGCAATCCAAAATCACGAGTATACCTTAAATAATATAACACCCTGAAAATGGCTTTCCAGTGGATAACACCTGGGTTACTTATGTAGCGACTCATTCTGCTAATTGAGTATGCTATATCTAGTCTTGTACAAGTCATTAAATACATTAAACTCTCAATTATCCGAGAATATTCTAATTGTGACACACTATCACCAGTGTTCTTGGATAAGTGGAGACTCAAATCCACTGGAGTCCTAGCCATAGTGGTAACTGATTTGTTGAACTTGTCTAGTATCTTATCAATGTAATGAGATTGAGATAACACAAGTCCATTTGGTGTTCGAGTGATTTTTACTCCCAAAATGACATCCGCGAACCCATATCTTTCATGTCAAACTTTGAGTTTAACATATTCTTAGTGGCTTTGATAATCTTGTCAGAGCTACGGACAATGAGCATGTCGTCAACGTATAGATATAATATAACATATCCATCATTAGTGTCCTTGACATATATACACTTGTCGCACTCGTTGATTCTAAAACCACTAGAAAGCATAGCATTATCAAACTTCTCATGCCATAGCTTCAGTGCTTGCTTTAAACCATAAAGCGATTTAACCAATTTACAGACTTTCCTTTCTTGACCTGGAGCCGAAAACCCCTCTGGTTACTCCATGTAGATTTCTTCATTCAAATCTCCATTTAGGAAAACTGTTTTTACATCCATCTGATGTATCATCTGGATAGAAGTTATTCTCGACACAGGAGAATAAGTATCAAAATAATCAAAGCCTTCTTTTTGCTTATCACCTTTTATTACTAGCCGAGCTTTATTTTTATCAACGGAACCATCCGCTTTTATCTTCTTTTTGAAGATCCACTTGTAACCCAAAGGCTTACAACTCGGTGGAAGATCTACTAATTCACAGGTATGATTCTGTAGGATAGAGTCGATTTCACTCTGATAGCTTCTTTCCACAGATGACCATCTGAAGAAGATATAGCTTCTTCATAGCTTTGAGGATCATTCTCCATCAAATATGTGAGAAAATCAGGGTCAAACATTTTAGAAGTTTTTGTCATTTTGCTCCGTCTAGGCTAATCCTCACCTTCTTCAACTGGATCTTTACTGCTGCCAGAAGCAGAAGATTCCATAGTCCGTTTAATAGGAGTTAACTGTTTAGGATATTTATAAGGAAATACATTCTCAAAGAATTGTGCATTCCTAAACTCCATAATTATGTTTGAATGAATATCAGGTACATTCGAATAATGCACAAGGAACCTATATGCACTTCTATTTTGTGCATAACCAATGAAAAAACAATCAACTGTCTTAGGTCCAATCTTGACCTTCTCAGTAGGAGGTGCCACAACTTTAGCAAGACACCCCCACATTCATAAGTATTTATATGAAAGTGTCCGACTTGTCCAAAGTTCATACGGCGTCTTATCCATATTCTTTCTTAACACTTTATTCAAAATATAATTCACAGAAAGAATAGCTTCTCCCCACATGTTCTGTGGTAATCCAGAACTAATCAACATAGCATTCATCATTTCTTTTAACATTTGATTCTTACGCTCAACAATTTCGTTCTGCTGATGTGAATAAGGTGCAGTAGTTTGGTGAATTATTCCATGTTTAACATAAAATTCACCAAATGGTGATTTATATTCACCTCCACGATCACTTCCCAGCACCTTTATTTTCTTGCTAAGTTGATTTTCAACTTCACTTTCATAAAGAATGAATTTATCGATAGATTCGTCTTTTCTTTTAAGCAAGTACACATAACAATATCTCGTGCTATCGTCGACAAAAGTAATAAAGTACTTATTGTCGCCTCTTGTTTGGATAAATTTTAAGTCACACACATCACTGTGGACTAGTTACAATGGCTCAGTACTCCTTTCAATATTATGAAACGAAGACCTAGTAAGCTTAGCCTCAACGCAGGTTTCACATTTATGATTTTAATCAATTTGAAAGGTAAGCAAATAGTTTAGTTTGCTTAGTTTACGTAATGCATTGTAATTTACGTGACCTAATCTACCATGCCACATATTAGGAGACTCAAGCAAGTAAACAGGTGGAGTTTTCTCATTAATCATAATAGTTGGGGTTACAACAATTACATTCAATTTAAACAAGCCATCTGTCATATAGCCTTTCCCAACATAAACTCCTATTTTGGTAATCACCAACTTATCCGCCTCAATGACCATGCGAAAACCATTCTTGCTCAGAAGAGACCCAGAGACTAGATTCTTGCAAATCTCTGGTACGTACAACACATTAGTCAGAGTAAGCTCTCTGTCAGATGTCATCTTCAGGATCATCTTGCCTTTACCAAGCACTTCAGAAGTTGCAGAATTTCCCATGAACAACTTTTTACCATTTGAAACTGGTGTGAAAGTAGTGAACATGCTCCCATTGGAGCAGACATGGCAAGTGGCCCTAGTATCCAATCACCACTCCTTAGGGTTAGACCCCACCAAGTTAATCTCACTAATTACCGCCGTAAGGTTTAGGTCAGACATGTCATCTGAGAGATGATCTCTCTCATTTCCAACTATATTAGTCTGAGGGCGCTGCTTGTTGTCCCTCCGCGGCTGACGACAGTCTGCTGATCGATGCCCAACTTTGTTACAATTGAAACACTTTCCATTGAACTGGAGCTTATGATTCTTTCCTACCCCATGGTATGCTTCAATTGAGATCCTTTCATGGTCTGCTTTTTATCTTTCTAATTTTTGTTACCCTGTTTGGCTTTAAAGGAATGACCTTTCTTATACATTAGCCTTCTTAGAGTAAGAATTCCCTGACTTACGTTCAACCAGTTTGTTATCCTCCTCAATGCGCAACTTGATAATTAAATTCTCGAAAAACATTTCTTTCCTCTTATGCTGTAAATAGCCTTTGAAAGCCTTCCACTGAGGAGGTAGCTTGTGAATGATAGTAGCCACCTGTAGAGGTTCTGAATGATTAGACCCTCAGCATGCATTTCTTACAAAGGCACTTGGAACTCTTGTACTTGGCTCACCACTGAACGTGAATCAACCATTTCGAAGTCCATGCATCGATTGGCCAAGAATTTCTTAGACCCAGCATCCTCGGTCTTGTACTTCTTTTCTAAGGACTCCCAAATCTCCTTAGTAGACTTCTTTACCACGTACACGTGATACAGAGAATTCTGTAGGCCATCCAAGACATAGTCGCGACACAAAAAATCAGCACTTTTCCATACATCCCAAGCCGCACACATGCATATCAGTGTCGTTTTCAGCCACGACAGGGGCATCCTCAGTGAGGAAACGTGTAAGGCCCAAAGTAGTAAGATAAAAAATCATCTTATTCTGCCATGTCTTAAAATTAGTATCAGCAAACTTATCCGGTCGAATTGCATGATTCACCGGAAATGGAGCAGGAAACGATGGCAAAGGTACCAGGTCGCAACCCTAGGTATTAGCAAAGGTATTGTGCCAAACTGGATTGCCGAGTCCATAGCCGTAGGCAAAGTGGGGTTCACTCCAACATGAGGAATCCCGCCACTAATTGTCCCATCAACGGGAGGAATGCCAGTCGAGATCTCCACTGGGTTAACCGCGGTTCCAACAGTGTTGCTTCCATTGTTTATATCGTCATTTTCATGTGACGCCATTTAACCTTAAAGAACGACAACAAAATGTTTAGAATAATAATGAGTTTGTAAACTAGAGATAGATTCAAGATCTATGTTATCAATTCGAAACAAAATTAAAAACTACGAAATTGAAATATGAGAGCACATTGTTTAGTCAAATTTCTAACAACTTAACAATTATTTAAACATGAATTAGAAAATCATTAACCAATGATTAAAATCAATCATTAAAAGAAAAAAGTAAGCAATTATATCTAATGATGAGGCAATCATTACTATTAATTATAAAATAGTTAGACAATCATTACCAAATGATTTTAAAAACCATGCAAGTTGAAATATCATACAAAACCACCTATTAACCATGCAAAACCACCGCTTTAGAAATCATGCAGAGACCGCCAAACTTCCTGTAAAATTTCTTTTTTTTTTTTTTCAATTTTGATCGACTCAAAATCTACCTTAATGCACTTTATATAAATGGTGAACATAAATGAGGGAAAACATGAACTAGAAAAAAAAATCACGAACTGGAAATTTTTTGTTTTCCAGAAACTGATGAGCAAAACAAAATTTGATTCATCAAAGAATTCGATTTAAGGTTGTAGGTAAATACTGGAGAATCAAATCAAACAGAAGGCCCGCATTATAGTTTCCTTAAATCGAATTCGCCGCCTTACTGGGGTGCAAGAGGTTTTGATCGGTGTTCGATTCACAGGATACAATCGATTGTCGGTTCACGCTGCACAACGTTACCCGCCTACGAACTACCTGTGTCTATCTCTCAAAGAACTTTAGCAAATGAAGAAAAAGAACAAAATCGAGGCTGCTGTTTTTGTTCACTATGCCGTTAACCGAGAATGAGGTTGGCTTTATATAGGTGAGCACATTTCACTATAGCATTAATTTCCATTTAGTAACAAATGAAGCAGCTGAAATTAAAACTGGTAATGAAGAATGAGATTTAATTTTACATTCAACCACAACTTGAAATTGAACCAAAATGTGAAACAGTTTCTGATTTTTCATTCGACCAAAAGAAACTGATTAAATAGTTTCCAACACGTCTCTAATATTATTTCATTAATTTAGCCCCTATTTAGCGGAGATTAAAATCAAATATTTAGTAAATTTTGATAAAAGTTTATGAAATGCGTGATTGAAAAATTATGGATGCCATAAAAAGTGTTATTAAAATTAATGATTGCCTTTGATATTGGAAAATCAAAATAATATAAAAAGAATATTCAAAGTCAACAGGTAAAGTGACAACGACACAAATGATAACATCTATTTAACAGTGACGTTTCAATGTCTCAGAACGCATAACAAAAAGAATAATACTATTCATCCCCACTGAGACTACAAACACAGTTTAGGTTGCGCTAATATAACATTAAACGATAGGTGAAATTAAATGAATTTCACATTTCATTTAACCTGTCATTTAGAGCCACCTATACTGTTTTTGTAACTCCATTGAAAATGAATAACATTACTCTAAGGGCCTGTTTGATAGCCCTTTATTTTCCATGGAAGTTAGAATTGAAATTCCGTTTCCTACTTTTGTCGTGTTTGATTGCACTTTTTTTTCCCTGGAATTGGTTTTCCACCTTTTTTTAGGTACAATCATTTGATGCACAAAAACTTGATTTTGTTTTCTCACCTATTTGGTGGGAAAACATTTTCCGCCATTTTTTTTTTTTTTTTGCTTTTTTTGTGAACAAATTCTAGATACAATGGTAAAAATTTTTTTCACTTTTATTGACAACTTCCATGCAAAACAAAGTCAAACGAATGATATTCGGTATGGTAAATTTTTTTTTTTTCAATTTTTTTTTTCAAATTTTTTTTTACAATTGGAACAAATTTTAGATCCAATGATAGAAAAAATTATCACTTTAATGGACAAATTCCATAAAAAATGAAGTCAAATAGACACAAAACTTTCTACATTTTCCATAGAAAATTTTACCAATCAAACACAATTAATTACCATTCCCAGTAAAACATTTTTTAGGAAAATCAATTCCCTGTAAAACATTTTCTTTCCACCCATTTTCCAACTTTACAATCAAACGGACCCTAACAACAATGCTCTCCGCCAGCCAACCACCCACATTCCTTCCCATCTCACATCATTAAAACATGTTTGTCTAGCTTAAAGATTTTACTTATAAGTAGATTTTACTTATTTTTATACGTATCCAAACATACGAGATACCATTTTATCAAAAAAAAAAAAAAACATACGAGATACCAAAAGGCCATTTTCTGATTAGCAGATTAGCTCTCTGTGTCTCTTCCCCCCTCTCTCTACGAGCATCAAATATCAATGGCCACTGGTTTGCTCCGGCGAGCGATAACTAGAAGCCCGGCGACGGTGCGGGCGGCGAGAATAATCCTGAACCGGGCCCACGCGTCGGAAGCCCAGGCCCAGAAGGTGGAGCCGAAGGCGATGTCTACCAGCAACACGAAAACCTTCCAAATTTACAGGTGGAACCCGGACAGCCCGCATAAGCCTGAGCTGCAGAATTTCGAGATTGATCTCAAGGAGTGCGGGCCTATGGTTCTGGACGCCCTAATCAAGATCAAGAACGAGATCGACCCAACCCTGACCTTCCGCCGCTCCTGTCGTGAGGGTATCTGCGGTTCGTGCGCTATGAACATTGACGGTAGAAATGGGCTTGCTTGCTTGACCAAGATCCCATCTGGGCCGCCAACTATGATTACCCCCTTGCCACACATGTTTGTGATTAAGGATCTAGTGGTTGATATGACCAATTTTTACAACCAGTATAAGTCGATTGAACCGTGGCTGAAGAGGAAGAGTCCACCAGAGACGCCGGGGAAGGAGATTTTGCAGAGCAAGGAGGATAGGAAGAAGCTTGATGGTATGTATGAATGCATTTTGTGCGCCTGCTGTAGCACATCCTGTCCTAGCTACTGGTGGAATCCTGAGTCTTATCTCGGCCCGGCTGCCCTCCTCCACGCCAATAGGTAACTTTTTTGCCTCATATATTTTGTGTTTTACTAATTTTTGCTGATTTTTATTAGTTGAAAATTGAAATATTGTGAAATTAACTTGATATGAAGTGAGTTCATAAGCAGGGCTTTTATGTTACACACAAATCATGTTGGGGATAAATATAAATAGTCTGTTCCTAGATGTATTTAAGCAATGGAAAGCAATGAAAGAATGGGTTGCGGTCTACAGATAATTATTTAATTCGCTTAATACATTGCCAAAATGGGTGAAATACATTTATGCTAAGTATAATTATAAAGCAAAAAAGAAACTATAATGATAAAGTTCTTTGGCGAACAGTAGTAAGAGTGGCCTTTTTTCCTGGAAGAGAATTGACAAAAATGTTACATCAATGTTGTGTACTGGTAAAGTATAACTTGGTTGAATATAACTGACTCATTTGAATTTTCTTGTTAAAAAACACACATGTTTAAGATTTGTTAACATTTAAATCTCGTCGAAGCATATAGTTGGAATATTTTCTTTTTGATTTGCATGAAGCTTGTGTATGGTCTTAGCTTATTGGCGAATTTGAAAAGAGAAGCATATGGATATTGCTACAAATAAACCTCTGAACCAGAAAATAGATAACAAAGATAAAGATGCATTTGTCTTAGTTGTATTAGACTAGTTTGAGAATTAGACAGTAGAACCGACAAACGTCATTCTTGCACCTTGATTGAAGTACCCTGTGATCTGTGGGAAATGGAGTAAAGTTAAGAGAATATACACACATGAAGGGGATAATTGCTGATCGGCTAAGTCCTTTTGGGTTGTCAAGCTGGAGATTAGAGGTCTGTGTTAGCGCAACATTTGTGTTGTTTTGTTGTTTCAGTTTTAACTTTCAATGTCCTACTTAATATGTGTGGACACCTTTAGAAATGGAAATGAGTCTATGGCATTTTATGAGGACTATGAGAAGTTATGGGAAAGAGTATATTACAACATCTCTAATTCATGAACGTAATATTATTAAAACTACTATTAATTGATGAATTGAACTGATGCGTAGTATAATGTTTAAATTATCATACAGTTTTTTCTTAAAAGCCTGACGGTGGCCAGTTGCTGATTTTAATTTTAGGAGGATCTTTATAATAGCAAGCAAGTAGCAACCATTACCAATGACCCATAATGACTTGTATTACCTTACTCTACGTCGCAAAATAATACATTGTACACATTTGTAGTCGTCTGAAAATGACTGGTGGTTATTTCGTTCAATAGATGATCTGATTTCAAGCTGGCAAAATATTGAAGTGTGAATTAATTGAAGAGCTAACATGAACTGCTTTGTACAGTTGCAAGTTCCTTACAACATGTTTTAGAACTTGAAAATCTACAGATAATGTGCTTGCTTATGAAATGTGAATCTATGGTTGTAGAAATTGAACTTCTATTTGTGATTGTAATCCCATTTGGCCTCCTAATCTAATAGATAATATCGAATGCCTCTTCGTCAAGTTTATTTATCAATTTGTTATCCAATCCCCTCTGCCTTTCAAACTTCTGTAGCCAACTATTGAAATAATCACAACGTATATCTCTGGTCATATTCTTGTGGAACTTTTGTCGTCCCTTTCTTTGTGATTCCTCGACCCCGCTAGCCATTTGCTTGCTTGAACTGTTCACATTCAAAGAGGGGCAAGTCAAAGATGCAAACCATCTAATTGTATAGACATGAGTCCTTATTTATAGTATAGTGAAAAACAAGTATTGGTATATTAGGACTGACTGAAACTCCTCGAATGGCTTTTTATTTATCATTTATACTTGGTTTTTTTAGTATAATTTGTATTTTGAATTTGTGGAGCCTAATATTACCCTACATTTATCCTTTGAACGTGAATCAACCTCGTACTAGGCATGGTGTTCATGTATTAGGTGGTTCTAATATTTCTACTCACATAAAGAACTATTGGGGGGAGGGATGAATTTTCTGTGAGAGGCTTGAGACCATCCATATAATCTTTGGTGCGGAAGTGGAATTGAAATTCTTGAAACAAAAATAAAGTCAGAAAATTATATTTTATTGAATTGATAGAAAAAGAATTCCCTAATCTTACTAATATAAGGAAACATTTAAAATCCTATAAGGAAAGAATACTAAAATCCTACTTTAATCAAGAAATTCTATTCAAAATAAGAAAGAAGAAGAAAATGAGATAAAACTAATTTTATTTGGAATATGATTGTGCTATATCAATCTTCTTCTTCATAGTGAAATCCTATAGTAGTGAGTGAATGTAGCTCTCACATTGGAGAAATTTGTATGCATTTTGTTTGTTTGTTTTCTTTTCCTTTTCTCCTAAATGGGGATTATGACTGAATTCATAAATGTTGGTAATATTATAATGTGTATGCTGCAATTCATTTGCAATTTGCTAACTAATGCAATCCATCCTAGTATATATAGATACGAATTAGTCCTTATTCATAGTAGAGTGTAAGGAAGGTTTTGTTGTAGCAAGACTGACTGGAACTTATCAGATAGCTTTTGAACAATTGTTTATACTTGGTTTTTTGGTATATTTTCAGTCGATTTGGAAGTGAAAATCTGATTTTATTCATCTATTGTGCAAAGGTAAATACACAAATTGAAAAAGATATTTACACTCTTAGTCCCTAACAAATTACAAAGTCTACAAGTTAGTAACTAAGAATAATAACATATATATTTCAACTCTCCCCCTCAAGTTGGTGCATAGATATCACACATGCCCAACTTGGATATCATTGTATGGAATGAACCACTAGCAACTCCATGTGTCATTATATCAGCCAGTTGTTCCGCCCTCTTGATGTATGGAACCTCTATATTTTTGGAGTCGAGATTATCTTTGATGTAGTTTCTATCAAGTTCAACATGCTTTGTTCTATCATGTTGAACGGGGTTGTTTGCAATTTTAATAGCAGAGGTGTTGTCACAGAAAAGTAACATAGGTTTGTCCGGACCAAAGCCGAGTTCACTAAGGAGAAGTTTTAGCCATGTGAGCTCAGTAGTTGCATGATGCAATGCACGATATTCCGCCTCAGCACTGGATAGTGAGACCACATTCTGTTTCTTACTCCTCCAAGTCACAAGGTTGCCTCCAACAAACGATACATATCCTGATGTGGATTTTCTGTCCAATCTCGATCCAGCAAAATCAGAATCTGTATAGCCCATAATATCTAAATGCCCCCTTTTTGAGTACAAAATGCCCTTGCCTGGAGAGGACTTCAGATATGCCAATATCCGATTAACTGCACTCATATGCTGCTCACTGGGATTATGCATGAATTGACTCACAACGCTAACTGCATATGACAAATCAGGTCTCGTGTGAGCTAGATAAATCAACTTTCCCACCAATCTCTGGTATCTCTCTTTGTTTGTGGGAATCTGATCAGGGTAAATAGATAGACCATGATTTACCTCAATGGGTGTGTCAACAGGGACACATGCTGACATACCAGTTTCTGCTAGAAGGTCAAGGACGTACTTGCGTTGAGATAAGATAAGTCCTTGCTGGGACCGTGAAACCTCAATGCCCAAGAAATACTTCAAGGTACCCAAGTCCTTCATTTCGAACTCCTCTGTCAGATGGCTTCGGAGTTTCTCAATCTCACTGGGATTACTGCCAGTAACAATCATATCATCTACATACACGATAAGCATGGTAATATCATGACTATCTCTCTTATAAAATAAAGTGTAATCAGTCAATGCCTGTTTAAAACCATACTTTTTCATTGAACAACTCAATCTTCCAAACCACGCTCTTGGAGATTGTTTTAGCCCATAGAGGGCTTTCTTCAACTTACACACATTATTCCCTGGAGGAGTGAAACCGGGAGGAGGATCCATATACACTTCCTCTGTCAGATCACCGTGAAGAAATGCATTTTTAACATCAAATTGCCTCAATGGCCAATCGAGATTAACTGCTAGAGATAGAATGACTCTAACGGTATTCATCTTAGCAACTGGAGCAAAAGTTTCCTCGTAGTCAATCCCATAAGTCTGTGTGTACCCTTTGGCAACCAATCTAGCTTTGTACCTATCCACTGTTCCATCTGACTTGTGTTTTAATGAGTACACCCACTTGCATCCGACGGTCCTTTTTCCCGGTGGTAATAAGACCATCTCCCAGGTAGAGTTCTTTTGGAGAGCATTCATCTCTTCTACCATAGCAGATTTTCACTTAGGTTGATCAAGAGCTTCCTGAAAGTGGTTAGGGATAGTCACAGAAGATAATTGGAGACCAAACGTCAGATTAGTCTGAGATAAACGATGGTACGAGATATAATCAGATATGGGAAAAATAGCATTGGAAGAAGATTTCGAAAAGCCAAACCTATCAGGCTTATTATGGATTCGAAGAGGATATCTCCTATCCTGAGTGTCAACAATATCTAAAGCTACAGGATCAGAGTCAGAAGTAGAGATAGGAGTAGAAGGGGTAAGTAGAGTAGGTACCTCATTTTCAATATCTGAAGAATCAGATGACACTGTAGTATCAAGAGGGTTATCGGGGTCTGAAGAGGGTAATACAGGAGTGCAAGCATTATCATTGTCTGAGTTTCTCCTTGTACAACACTTTTGGAACAGGCGAGGTGATCTATCATCCTCAACTCGATATTCAGCTTGGGGTTCAACTTCGGATTCTCCCTCCTCTCCAGAAATCCACACTTTCTTTTCCTCTAACCACACTCGTTCCTCTTCCTTACTACTAATCTCCCCCTGAAGAGGAACTAACGAAACATCATCAGAAAAAAAAGATTTTGACTCGCAGAATTCAACATCCATAGAAACATAGTATTTTCCCGTAGGGGGATGAAAGCATTTGTACCCCTTCTGAGAGCTAGAGTAGCCAAGGAAGACACATTTTAGGGCACGAGGATCAAATTTGTCTCTGAAATGAGAATGCACATGGACATAACACACGCAACCAAAAATTTTTGGACAGATATTTAAAGCAGAAGGAATAGAGTGAAACTGGGACAACATTCTTAAAGGAGTTTGAAAGTTAATGATGCGAGAAGGCATGCGATTTATGAGAAAGACAGCAGTTGTTACCGCCTCAGCCCAAAAACGTTTTGGAACACGCATAGTAAAACATAACACCCGGGCTACTTCAAGAATGTGTCGATTTTTTCGCTCAGCAATGCCGTTTTGTTGAGGTGTGTAAGCACAAGTAGTTTGATGTAGAATGCCATGGGTCGAGAAAAAATTGCCAAGGGTTTGGTTTACAAACTCACGACCATTGTCAGAATGAATAACTTTAATCCGTGTATGAAATTGTGTCTCGATCATTTTTGAGAATTTTGGAATAACATGCAGTACGTCACCCTTGGATTTTAATAAATATATCCAACATACTCTGGTACAATCATCAATAAACGAGACAAAATATTTATGACCTGTAGCGGATGGAGTAGAGAAAGGCCCCCAAACATCAGTATGAACACAAGTAAAAGGAATAGAACTTTTATTAAAGCTGACTTTGAAAGGTACACGATGATTTTTAGCAAAAATACATTGTTCACACCGCACACTAGAACTAGAAACATTCTCAAATAGCTTTGGGAACAAGTGTTCTAAGTAAGTAAATGAAGGATGGCCTAATCGACAATGCCACAAAAGGATCCTATCTCTTGGAGAAGATGTACTACCAACTTGAAGACCATGGCTATCCCTAGTTTGCAAAAGCCTTGTTCCCTCCAAAAAATACAGCCCTCCTCTCTCTCTACCAGTGCCAATCGTCATCTTCGTTCGATTGTCCTGAAATACGCAATCAGTATGTGAGAAGATAACAGAGCAATCAAGATGCTTTGTAATTTTACTAATAGATAAGAGATTAGTGGAAAATGTAGGTGCAAGTAAAACAGATGAGAGAGAGAAAGTAGGTGAAAACGAGACACTTCCAGCCCCAGTAATTTTGACAGGAGTCCCATTAGCCACTTGAACTGACTGAACAGGAGGAGTTGTCAAGGAATCAAATGTGGTAGGATTACATGTAAAATGATCGGTAGCTCCAGAGTCTATAACCCAAAAATCAGATGTGGTAGAAGTAGATTGCAACCCAAAAATACCTTCCCCAAGAGATGAACGAGCGACATGGGAAGCAGTAGGTGCAGGTGCAAGAGCAGGTGCATGAGTGGGCGCAGCGGATGAATGCGGTGCCTGAGAGTATCTTCCACCCTTCCTCTCAGCCCTCTTTGCCAAATACCAGTCTGGATAACCATTTTTCTTGAAACACTTGTCAGCAGTATGCCCTTTAACGTGACAGAATGAGCAAGTTTCAGTAGACTGAATAGGGGCTCGAGATCGAGGAGTGAACCCTTTTGCCACTAATGCAGACGTCTCGGAAGGACTTTCGGCCCCCATAGTGAGTTGTCTCTGTTCCTCACGACGAACAATCGAGAACACCTCTTCCAAGCTTGGAAGGGGTGTAGTAGCTAAAATACGGCTACGCACTTGATCCAAACCATGATCAAGTCCCGCCAGAAACATATAAATCCTGTCTTCGGTACACCTTCCTTTTAATGCATCAACATCGATGGCACACTTCATAGGGTTGGGTCTGCGATAGTCAAGCTCCAAGAAAATTGAATTCATTTCAGTGTAGTACGTTACCAAAGGCCGCCCCTCTTGCCGCAACTGAAAAGATTTCTTCATTAGCTCATAAACTTGTGACGAATCAGAGACATCAAGATAACTTCTCTTGACCGCATCCCACACATCTTTAGATGTGTCAAACTGAACAAAGTGGATCATAAGAGCGTCTGTCATGGAATTAATGAGCCAAGACTTAACAATAGCATCATCTGCCATCCATTCACTGTAGCTACTATCATTTTCTTTCGGTACAGTTAGTTCACCAAAAATGTGAGCTCTTTTCTTCCGGCCAGTAACGTACATCTCCAGTAATTTTGACCACACACGATAGTTAGTGCCATCTAACTTAATGTGAATCGAAGGTAATGTCTCATGAATTAACGATGTAACCCCTTTGTTATCGGCCATTATTTCGAGACTAGATGCAGACCCAAGATTGGAGTACCAGTGAAACACCAAATGCAACCAACTCAGATTCAATCTTCAACAAATGAGCTCAATACACAGCCTCGAAAAACAATGCAGATATAGATGCAACCAACTTCAGAAGTGAAGTAACTAACCGGCAAGAAGAAGCGCCGGAATCGCGAAGTCAGTCGCGAAAAGCAGGCGCCGGAATCGCGAAGTCGGTCGCGCAGGTGCCGGAATCGCGAAGTCAGTCGCGCAGGTGCCGGAAGGAAGAGAAGTCGAGCTTGGGTAACCAATAAAAACGGAAAAACGGACAGAACCGCGCCTAGGGTTCGCACAGACGCAGGTGCGCCGTCGCCGTCGCCGTCGCCGTCGCCGGGAAGGAGTCGCGACTCGGCAGGGATACCGTGTCTCTGATACCAAGTCGATTTGGAAGTGAAAATCTGATTTTATTCATCTATTGTGCAAAGGTAAATACACAAATTGAAAAAGATATTTACGCTCTTAGTCCCTAACAAATTACAAAGTCTACAAGTTAGTAACTAAGAATAATAACATATATATTTCAACTTTTTCTGTTCTAATGTGTGGAGCCTATATAATTGGACATTTATCCCTTGAAAGTGGATTGTACTAATATTAGGCATTCGGTATGTATATTAGGTCGCTCTAATAATTCCTACATATATAAAGGATTATTGGGAGGCTGGGGGTGGTGGCATTTTCTGTGAGAATCGAGATTAACCATATTATCTATTTCATATTGAAGTCCTGCAACAATGAGTCAATGTAGCTACATTGAGGGAGAACTCTGTGTGGTTTGCTTATTTTCTTTTCTTTTCTTTTATTGTTCTCCTAAATGGAGATTAAGACTGAATAACGTCGGTAATATTTATATTATGTATGCTGCAACTCATTTGCAATTTGCCAGTAATGACAGCAAATTTTTTGGCTGATCAATGCACAGATGGATAATGGACAGCCGTGATGAATACACAAAGGAGCGTCTAGAGGCTGTAAACGATGAGTTCAAACTCTATCGCTGCCATACTATTTTGAATTGTGCTAAAGCTTGCCCGAAGGGACTGAATCCCGGAATGCAAATTCAGAACATCAAGAAACTCGAGCTTACAAGTTAATAAGTTCCTCAGAAGTTTGAAAACGTGCACTGCTTTGGGCAGGAATTATTATTCAGGACAGATTGAATATTAACTTTCTCCGGTCCTATTTGTGTACCTCAAGGAAAAGGTCTTGTTTCAATAATAATGTTACCTGAGCTTTCATTTCGTATTTGTGTACCTCTAGAGAAAGGTCCTGTTTCAATAATAATTACCTGAGCTTTCTTTTCCTATTTTTCGTAGATGGCTTTACATAATAGCAATCTATATTTTGTATGGTAATATGCCGTATGGACAGGATTGCATGTAGTGATTTTTCCCTGAGATAAATCGGCAGAGATCCTATTCTTGCGACTTGACTTGGGCCGACATAGAGATTGCAAAAAATTTCAGTTCGTATGTGATTGTCTTGAATAACTTTGATCAACACACCTCATATTCATTAAAATTGAAAGTTACGAGTTCGACCCAGCTAATGTCTAAAGGGGGAGGGGTGAATAGGTGTTTGAATGCGGAATTTAAATTTATTAATTAATAAAAGCATTAAGTCACGATTATTAATTTTGTCCAAATGAATTAACATGTAATGCTATCATAAAGTTGAATTATCACAATTGATATTATTGCATAAGAATAAATAGCATCACGAAATTGTTGACTGAGAAAATCCATTTCTGAGATAAAAACTTCGGATCCAAGCCAGTATTATTCACTATAAACGATAAAGACCTACAGACTGTTCAAACTCGACTAAATCTTAATACTTTTTGACATCCCGACTGTAATCACCTGAGTGTTCCTGGACTGTGTACTCCTACACCAGCTCACAACCTTCTAAAATCGTTTATCTCATGTGGATCATCTGAGAACTTCTCGTTCTCCTTCAATTAGAACTCCGGTCACCTTCTTCGATCTTCAGAATTCTAATGATTATGTGGAATTATAGGCTTTGGTGCTTTAATTATATGGATTTGATGTTTTTAATGATTTGGTTGAATCAAAAGGAGATTGTATAATATGTAGGATGTGTAGAATGTAATCTCACTCATAAAACAATATTCAACCCAAACTTTTCACGAAGTGGGGCTTGGGTATATATAGTAACTAGGGCCCTGTTTGGTCCACATTATTTTTTTCATTCTCATTCTTCTACTTATTTTCAACCACACAATCTTTAATAAAATAATATTTTTCATCACATCAATAACTTTTCCTTCTTTTTCAACCATATATTCCCCATCACATTAAAAGTAAAAATGTATTTTTACCTTCAAAATGTGCACCAAACGGGGGCAAGGTTTTGAGATAGTATAGAATAGATAAAACTCTCGAAAATCGTAAACTAGTTCAATGGGAAACACCGTTGCTCAAGCGCCACGCTAGCGACAAACAAGTGACAAGTGTGTCGTTTGAGTGACAAGCGGGTGACCTTGGTTATATTTTGGAAGCTCGAGCATCATATTGGCGACATGCTAGCATATATCTGACAATTTTTCTTCTTATTCCATAATCGAACACAAGGACTCTTAGGTCATCTATACAACCTAACAAATGACTCTTTAACTTTTAAAACTCTTTTATAACTATATTCTTGTCTACAGATTGTCAACAACTTTAAAACGTAACAAAATATCCATTTGACTTTCTGTGACAAAAACAAGTAGTACAAATCAAAGACAACTGATCGTTTGATTTTTCGCAAGTGAATGGGGTCGTGAACAAGTAATAAAGAAGTGAATAAAGTGTCGAACATACTAGGATTATGTGTTTGATCGAGTTAAAATTAATTCCAACTTTAATCGAATAGCAAATAAATTTTGTGATTTTTTATACTAATCCTTGAATTATCAATTAAACTAATGAAAATAAGCAAATGTGTTTTTCAAATAAGTGTGATGCATTGATAAGAAATCGAATCCCCATTATTATTTCATTTTTAGTGTAACAATTAAAGTGCCAATTTGAAATCATTTATATTGGTTAATGTTCCTAATTTAATTGAAAGCCTCTCTCGATAACGATCAAATCTATTCCCCTCATGTGACCTTTCTATTTCTTGATGAAATATGCAAACATGATAAATGAATTAACAAGCACTAAAACACCTATTGAAACCATATAAATCATAGATGTATATCTCTATCCTCTATCGAACCTTACAATATTTATTACAATGCGCTTAAATCATATTATCTCTTTCTCGATAACAATAAAATACTAACAATTCAATTGAGGATCAAGCAATCGAAAAGAACGATAAAACAATAATAAACATCCACAAATCAAATCAAATTAAAGTCAAAATAATTAATTAAAAACTAAAAATATCATAACAATAGTTCATCTCATTCTAGCAATGTACAAAATTAGCCTAACATATTGAATTACAAGAAATAATATTTAAGTGAAAATATATAACTCGAATTTTTGATAAATTGGGAAGATGAAGATAAATCTTGAAATCTTGAATCTTTTCAATGGTTTCTTGATGAATCTCCACTTGCACCTTCTATTCTTTGTCCAAAAATCAAGTTTGAATCTTCACTTGGTTGAATTCTTGCAAATCACCTTCAATTCTCTCACAAAAACTATGAATTATCTTCCTTTGATGATAATAATTGATGAATTGGAGTATAATATGTACATGAGAGGTCTCCCAATATGTATTTTGCTGTTGTGTATTTATAGGAGTCGAAAATTTGTTGAAAATCACGTCCAAATTGGTTTCCAAAAGAGTTCCAATCGAATAAGGAAAGTTCCACTCGCGCGCGAATTTTTTTATCTCTGCACAATAGTCAGTATTTTGATCATAATTTTCTCTTCCAATAGCCGATTGAATCAATTCAAAGTGTGTTGGATAGATAACTCGAAGGGCTACAAGAAATAAAATTTTCCTAATTCGGACGTTTACTATTCCAAAAATGGATTTCAGTATTAAACTAAAATCTGAAATATAACTTGTGCGATTGGGCATTGATTAATATTTTGATTATATTCCATTCCTTTTTGAATTCAAATTCCATCCAGTCATCTCCTAAAAATCTTCAAACTCATCTTTTCGTCCTAATCAACTATTGAATATTTTCAATTTGATCCCCAAACTTTAGATTTTGCATTTTTTCACCAATTTTCGTTTCTTTCTTTCAATTCCTCCAACCACTGAGTCCTATCTATATAACATAAAATATAACAATTTAGGACATATTTTGTCAAAAAAATTATCAAATATCACCATTTAAATCTCAAATAAGTGTATAAAATATACTTATCAAATACCCCAAACTTAAACATTTGTTTGTCCTCAAACAAAATTATAACTTAAATAATAATAAACACACAAACATTCAAAAATATTTGGTTAGACAATCTAACTTTTTATCTAAATATTTGAAATTACAGTACTAAATCTACAAACTGTTTCAAAATCACAATACCAAACCAATATCCACTCTTCCAATGCAAAACTGACGTGTGTGTGTGAAGAATTAAATAGACAATCATGAGTTTACAAGTTGCTTCAATTCCCGACCCTTCGTGGTCAAATATATCCTTTCACCTCTTGTATGATTCACACACCCCTTGTTCTTTTTTCACTCTTTTCATAGTGTGTAATCTAATGTTGAATAATTCATTCTATCTTCACCATCTCTAGTTCAGGTGGACTCTACTAATTGTAAGTCAATACATCAATAAATAAAGATTCTTCAATTATTTGATTGCTTCGACCTTTAGGACTAGACTAGACTAATAATCCCTCATCAAAAGTCAAGTCTTCTCAAATAAGTGTTTTGGGGGCTTAACCAAAGCATTTGGTGCTCTTCTGTTTCATGCACCTGCTTTTTCAATTTTTTTTTTGCACATTTGCTCCCTTAAGCTTTCTATATGACCCATGTAATGAGGTTTTGGCCAATGAATCCCAAATCAGATGATTTTTAGGGTACCGATTGTAAATACCCTACCAGGCTTAATAACTCGAGTCATAAAGGGCTACGAAGAGGACATTATATATTATTCTACCATGATTAGTGCAATATCCCCCATTAAACACTTATCTAATCAAACCGACCTTTAACTTAAGATTTTTGCCCAATTTTATCCCATTAATCTAAGACAATTCACGCATAAGTTTTCACACAAGGAATCCCAGTTTACATCTGTATCTTCTTACGATCGTAAAAGATCCCCAAACTATGCTAAATTTGGTCTAAGGATCATTAAGATAGGATATTTTTGGGTATAATATCTATGTTCAATTATATCAACCTATCAATTATATGAATCAACTCATAGCATCACACTGTCCAACTTAATTCTAGTGCACATATAATATCAAATTTTGCAAGGTTAAATCTCAATTAGTTTAACATGCATCCTATCCAAAGTCCATAAATCAACACCAAATTTCAAATTTAATCATCATTGTCTACCAAATTATCTAACTCACACAAGCATACAACCTAAAACAAGAATTTATTTTTTTGTTGAAATTTTTCAATTTTTTATTATATATTAGAAAAATAACGAAGAACAAACATACAAACACTCAAAAACACACGAAAAGTAAAAACTCGAAGTTTTTCCCACCCCAAACTTAAAATCGACATTGTCCTCAATGTCATAAAGCATAAATAAGAATATGAGGGGACGAGGAAGAAAATGAAGAAGGTACTCTCCAAATTTTTCTGTTGAAGGTGCGAGACATTACGTATAATAGCTAAACAATCTTCTTCATCATGTTTTTCCCTTAGTCTATGTTGGTTTGAGTATTCTGCGATATCATGTTCCTGCACATAGCTGTCAAAGCAAACAATAAAAATTAAATAACCTAGAATATGTGTTACTTAGCCCAAATAATCGAAACAATCAATAATAAATTCAATGGCCTAAAGGAAAGTATGATAGGATGGTGATACCCTTTAAATTGAAACATGCCTAAGTCTAATGTAAACTAATAACCAAAATAAATCTATATGCAATGCAATACAGAAAACAGAATAACTAAAAGGGTTAAGAAATTAGGTTGCCTCCTAATAAGCGCTTAATTTATCTTTAGCTAGACTGTGTGGATAAATTAGTCAGGTGGCTCATGCTGGAATCTTGAAACCTTACACTTCTTGCAATTCCCAGCCTTGCATCATCTTTTTGCCCTTCAAATTTTGAACTCTCAGTCATTATCTTGTCCAAGGCTCTCTAGACATTTATGTTTTCTTTAATTGGACCTTTGTTTAACTTTTTCAGCAATAGATTTTGTAGCTCCCCGAGTTCTGTTAACCCGGATTGCCACGTCATCGTCTTCTGTAACTTATTTAACTAAAAAGTTTTGCGGAAAATAACTAAAAGTCAAATTTCGCATTTATAACGGTAAAAATCTCGTCGACAACAAAACTCATTTTAATAACTTAAGAAAATTGATTAAACTTCAAATCTCGAGTTTTTGAAATATTGAAATAACAAAGTACATTAATAGCGTTCAAATACGAAATTTTCAAATATAAATAACTAAATTCATTAAATTGTTGCCACACTTCCCATCAATCACGATCGCCTCCGAAGTCTGCAAATATTGTTAAAATAACGGGGTGAGTATTTCAAAGAAATACTCAGTAGACTCATCGCCGATAATTAATTTACAGAATAATTGAACACATACTTATGCAATATACAACGTGATATCATCATCATCTTTGGTTCATTTTCTTGAAAATCATAGGCTCTTTAAAAATATAGGCTGAGGATAGTCTCGTCTCGTGCATTTAAGCACATAAGTTATGCATAACATTCTCATCTTATCTCATAAGAGATTCTCTTCTTTCTCATACAATTAAGCATATAAGTCATGGCAAGCATAACAATATCATATATCTCATATGACATATTTTCTTCTCATACAATTAAGCATATAATACACGTAAATTCACATAAGACATGCAATTATAATTTAAACTAATTAATGGTGGCGAGTCTACCTCAAATGTCTCGATTTGCGTGAAAAGTGGAGCGGGATGAAATCTCAATCTCCTAATTGTTCGTACGTATCGTCTAGCCAAAATAGAAAATAAGTTTGAATTAGTATTTCAAATATTTAAGGCTTTGAAGTGATAAAATAAAGTTTAGGGACTAAATTGGAAGTTATTGAAATTGAATTTGACAAATCTAAGGGTTGAAAATACTATTTTCAAAGTATTGGCGCTAAATGTGAAAAATAGGAATTTTAGGGACTTAATTGAAAACTATTGAAACTGAAAATAAAAGTTTAAGGGCTGAAATTGAACTTCTATAAGTTATGGACTAAACTGTAAAGCTGTTAAAACTGAAAATAGAATTTTAAGGCTGAAATAGTAACTTTTACAAGTTAGGGACAGAACTGTAAATATATTAAAACTGAAATTAAACTAAAGGGCTGAAATTGACTTTTTAATAAACTAGAGACTAAATTGAACATTTTCTAAAACTGAAAATAAATTAGAGGACTGAAATTAAAATACTTAAAACCTTGGGACTTAAATAAGACACTTTTAAAATCTGGGGGCTAGGGGGCAATTTTCCAAAATCAAAACAAAATAAAAAAAAATTTCATTTCTCTCTCTCTCATTTACAGAGAGAGAGCGAGGCGACGGGGAAGAAGGGCTTCGCCCCCGGCGAGGCGGTCAGCTCAGCTCCACCGTCGCGTGGTGGCGCCGGTGCGTGGGTGGAGGTGGCAAGGGGATTTTGGTGTATGGGTTGAAGGCCAATGGGTTCGGGTTCGATTTTCAGTTGGTGTAATCGATCTCGAAAATGGATGGGAAGTGAGGTAAGTTTATAGGTTATGCTATTTCTTGGTTTTGGGGTTGATTTGAGGTGGGTTTTGGGTGAAGTGGCTGTCGATTTTGGGGTTGCAGCTACGGTTTGTGCGTTGCACTTGGTGGTTCGAAAATTGGGTTTCGGGTTGAGGTTGTTGGCAGTGGCTGTGGTGGTGCGATTTCTGCTGGAGTTTGGATGGTGGTGTTGAGCAGTTTTGCTCTCGTTTTCGAGCTAAGGAGATGGCTTGGTTGGTAGTGGAATGTAGTGGTTCTCGGTTTGGAGCTGCGAGTTGGGTGGTCTTGTTTGAGGTAGACAGTAGGTGTTTTAGGTGAGCTGCTGGGTGTTGGTCGTTTTCTGCTGTTTGGTGGTTTCGAGTTGGTGGTGGTTTGAGGCTGAAAACGTGGGTGGTTCAGTTGGTTGCAGCTTGGGTTTCTGCTGGAGGTTCAAAATGGTGGTTCTGGGTTTGGTTGGCTACAGTGTGGTGTTGTGGCATGGTTGAGGATGGTGCAGCGAGGTTGTGAAGTTTGGCTACGGTTTTGGAGATGGTGGTGGCAGTAGCTTGAGCATTGAGCTTGGTGGTTTGAGGTGGAGGTGTTGTTGGTGATGTTGGTCTCGTGAGTTGGAGGTGAATGGGCTGCATTGTGCAGTGGCTGTGGTGTGTGAGGTTGCAGCTTGGGGAGTGTTGATGCTGGAAATGAATGTTCTAGCATCAATGGTAACTCATGGTGAAATGGAAATGGTGATAGGAAGATGGTGTTGATGCTAGAAATTGATGTTCTAGCATCAACATTGATCTCCAACATTTGAGGAAGAAGAGAGAAAACTTACCAAAAATGGCTACGGTGGTGATGATGGAAGGAGAATGAAGGTATATGAATAATAAAAATTAGGGCACAATCTTCTAGGAGACTAATTGGGCCGGGAAGTTTGGGCTGGAAGGATATTCCTAATTGGGCTTATGGTAATTGGGCTGAAATGATTTAAAATTTCGTTTTGGGACATATTTAATTGGGCCTATGTAATTGGATTATAATTATTGGACTATAAATATTGGGCTCTAAATATTGGACTTGAAACTATTAAAATTGGATCCAAGTAAAATAAATCGGAATTGATACTAAAATAATTATTCGATATTGGATTCGATCGAAAAGATGTAAATTCATTTATAACGGCTAGACGAACGCGCTATTTCTTTAAAATTAGGGTTAAGGTCGAGCGACACGTTTTTTCGAGAATTAATTTTATATTATTCAAAAGTTCTCGGTCGCTACAGACTTGGCTTCCTCTAAGATTAATGGTTGCTTGGGTGGATTATGTAATTTAAAGATCTCGTGTGTGTCCTCCACCCTCACAGTCAGCTCACCCTTCTCCATGTCAATCAAAGTTCGAATTGTTGCTAAAAAGGGTCGACCTAAGATAATTGACATATTGTGGTCATCTTTGAGGTCCACAACAAGGAAGTCTACAGGGAATATCAACTTCCCAACATTGATGAGCACATCCTCTTCCTTAGCCCATCAATATCTGATGCTCCTATATGCTAGCTGCAGCGTCACATTCGATCCCTTGACTTCTCGAACTCATAGCTTCCTAAAAGTAGACAAAGACATTAAATTTAAGCGCACCTGTATCACATAAAGTATTAAAATGAAATTCTTTACCTAGTGAAATAGGTAAAGTGATTCTCTCTCGATCTTTGATTTTTTGGTGGCAATATAGCCTTGCACTGCTCTTTTCGGTCAATGCCACTTCTTCCCAATCTGGAAGTTTTCTTTTCTTAGATACAATGTACTTTAGGAACTTTGCATACATCAGGATCTCTTGAATTGCATCGATGAATGCGATGTTGATGTGGATCTTTTTCAACATATCCAGGAATTTCTTGAATTGATCATCGAGTTTTCTCTTTTGCAGTCTTTGTGGAAATGGTAGTGGTGGCTCAAATTCTTTAGTATGAACGATTTCCTTAACCTTTGGATCATCTGATGCTCTTTCTGTCTTTGCTTATTTATTCTGCTTAGATTCCTCCAATTGCTCATCAACCATGAAATATAACTTTTCTTTTGTAACAATTGGTCTCTTTATATTAATCTCTGGTAGTTGAACTCCACTGTGGGTAGTTATTGTCTCAATCTGTTCTTTCTCCACAAACTTCATTGCCATTACTTGTTGTTTGGGATTTATCTCAGTGTCACTAGACAGTGCTCCTGATGGTCTCTCCGAAAATGCTTTCACTATTTGTCCTATTTGATTTTTCAAAATTTTTATGGTAGCTCTCTGAACTTGCCAGCTCTTATTCGTACGTTGCATGTGTTGAATAGTTATTTTCGCCAACCTAGTCACAAGATCTTCTAATGAAGACTTCTTCTCATTCTGTTGAAAACCTGGCGGTGCAGTCTGTTGTCGCAAAATCTGAGCTCCCAGATTGTTGCTCCATTGGAAACCTGGGTGATTCCTCTAGTTTTGGCAGTAAGTGTTAAGATTTTGATTGTATTGTTACCTTTGAAAATTCTAAGTGTAGTTCACATCCTTCATTATCTGAACAAAAGGAAAACCTACATTACAATCAACACTCTCATGGTTCACTCCACAATGTTTGCATTTCGGTCTCATTGCCTGGACTGCGTTTATCTGATCCACCTTCTGTGTCAATGATGCCAACTGTGCTGAAATTGCTATCAAAGAATCAACTTTGAATACCCCAACATGTCTCTTTCCACTCATCCTTTTAGTAGGCCAAAGTGCACTGGTGAATGCTAGATCCTCCATGATTTCATAGACTTGATCCGCGGTTCTTTTTGTGATAGAACTATTGCATGAAGAGTCTACGTTAGCCCTGCTTATCGATTCAGACCAATGTAGAAATACTGGACTTGAAGCTGTTTCTGCAATCCGTGTTGTGGGCATGGCGAAGTAAACCATTGTGTCGTTCCCAAGCATCTGAATAGCATTCTGAGTCCAGTTGTTGGAATGTGGTAATCTCGTCCCTCAACTTTGCAATCCTTTTCGGTGGGAAATATTTGCTAAGGAATTTCCTACTCAATTGATTCCATGAAGTGATGCTTTGAGCTGGACAAGTATCTAACCACTCTCTGGTTAAGTCTTTCAATGTGTATGGGAAAAGCCTCAGTCTGATTACTTCATGTCCATAAATCTTGATATATGAGCGTTGGGATTCTCCAAAACTCTCCCAAAGAATTGTAGCGCATTTTGAAATATGTTGATCACATCAGTCCTCAGGTGGAAGTTAGCCTGACCAAACGCCGGATATACTATGCTAGATTGGTTTTCTGCAACTGGTAGAACCATATACTCCCCCATTAGCCTTGCATTTTCATTAGCTGCATCCACATTCAGCTGCGCTACTCTTAAATTAGCCCCCGATGATTTGATTCGGATTTTGCTCTGCCATGTATTCATCTTTCTGTCTTTGGTGTGTTTCCAACTGTTGTCTTTTTCAAAAGTTGAATGTTCGTTCGATCTCTGGGTCAAATTGAGAGAGATCACTGATTTTCGAATTTCGCATACAAGGTCTTGAAAAAGGTAGCAGGAAACACAGTAATATTTTTCTAATAGAATAAAATAAACTAAAAAAAAAAGTAGAATTCAAATTAAAACTAAAATTAATTAAACTTATCAAAAACTATTAGTCCCCGGTAATGACACCAAAAACTTGATCGTTTGATTTCCTGCAAGTAAATGGGATCGTGAACAAGTAATAAATTAGTGAATAAAGTGTCGAACCCATAAGGACTACGTGTTTGATCGAGTTAAAATTAATTCCAAATTTAATCGAATAGCAAATAAATTTTGTGATTTTTTTATACTAATCCTTAAATTATCAATTAAACTAATAAAAATAAGCAAATGTGTTTTTCAAATATGTGAGATGCATTGCTAAGATATCGAATCCCCCTTATTATTCCATTTTTAATGTAACAATTAAAGTGACAATTTGAAATCATTTATGTTGGTTAATGTTCCTAATTTTTCTCTCGATAGAGATCAAATCTATTCCCCTCATGTGACCTTTCTATCTCTCGATAAAAGATGCAAACATGATAAATGCATTAACAAACACTAGAATACATATTGAAACCATATAAATCATAGATGTATATCTCTATCCTCTATCGAACCTTACAATATTTATTATAATGTACTTAAACCATATTGTCTCTCTCGATAACAATAAAATTCACTAACAATTCAATTGGTGATCAAGCAATCGAAAAGAACGATAAAACAATAATAAACATCCACAAATCAAATCAAATTAAAGTTAAAATAATTACTTAATTAAAAACTAAAAATATCATAACAAGGGTTCATCTCATCCTACCAATGTATAAAATTAGCCTAACATATTGAAATTACAAGAAATAATATTTAAGTGAAAAGATATAACCCGAATTTTTGATAAATTGGGAAGATGAAGATGAATTTTGAAATTTTGAATCTCTTCAATGGTTTCTTGATAAATCTCCACTGCTCCTTCTATTTTACCCAAAAGTTAAGTTTGAATCTTCATTTGATTGAATCTTGCAAATCACCTTCAATTTTCTAAACAAAAACTATGAATTCTCCTCATTTGATGATAATAATTGATGAATTGGAGTATAATATGTATATGAGAGGTCTCACAATATGTATTCTTCTATTTTGTATTTGTAGGAGTCGAAAATTGGTTAAAAATCACGTCCAAATTGATTTTCAAAAGAGTTCCAATCGAATAAGGAAAGTTCCACTAGCACCCAGATTTTTTGTCTCTGCATATCAGTCAGTATTGTTGTCATAACTTTCTATTCCGATATCTGATTTAAGTAATTAAAAGTGCGTTGGATAGATAATTCAAAGTTCTACAACCTTGATAGAAATAGAATTTTCCCAATTCGGATGTTTACTATGCAAAAAATGGATTTCAATATTCGACTAAAATCTGAAATATAACTTATGCGATTGGGCATTGATTGTGATAATATTTTGATTATATTCCATTCCTTTTTGAATTCAAATTCCATCCAATTGTCTCCTAAAAATCTTCAAACTCATCTTTTGGTCCGAATCAACTATTGAATACTTGCAATTTGATATCCAAACTTTGAATTTTGCACTTTTTCACCAATTTTCGTTTCTTTCTTTCAATTCCTTGTCCAACCATTGAATTTTACCTATATAACATAAAATACAATAATTTAGAATATATTTTGTCAAAAAAACTATCAAATATCGCTATTTTAAATCCCCGAATAAGTGTATAAAATACACTTACTAACAACCAAACTCATCTACCCAAAAGCAACTAACTCAACTTTAGCATGCTTTTTCTTTGTCAAATCTGTTTCCTAAAATCAACAACTCAAATATCAAGTGTAAAATCACGTGATATGACAAAGGAAATAAAACAGTTGAGATAGATACCAATAAGCTCATAAATATGCTAGCTAAATTAAGATGTAATATCAATGTCATTCAATACACAAAAAATAAATATCGATATCATGAAACATCAATACTTAATCTAGCTCAGCACTAGATATCACATAAAAAAAAGTCAATATTCAAAACTATACGTCCACAAAATTCTACTGCGACTACTACTACGTACTCGCCCTTTTTGTCATAAATGACAAGGGAAGCCTAACAATTAATCGGCAGCAGCATCATCTCTATCTGTCCCCTCATCAGAATCAACACCATCATCCTAATGTCGTCCGATTCAACGTTATCTTTACTGAAGATAGCCAACAACACTTCGTAGTGTAGCAAACTTTGCTGTATGGCGATCAATGGTGGCTCTCAACTGTATAATCTCAGCCAACATACAAGTTTGTTGCTCGATCAACACAGACATCTGTCCCAAAAGTGCTACTGAAGGATCAACAAGAATAGAAGTAGAAGGTAAAATAGGATCAGTGGGTGGTAGTGGTGGAGCAGAGGTAGAAGACGATAGAATAACAGTAGTGAAAGTATGAAGGTTAGATCGAGATGGAGGAATATTAGGGAGATCAATAGAAAGCAGATCACCAATAGGATCAGCGGCTCAGCTGGCTTAGAAGGAACATGAGATTTACTCCGTGAAATGGTAGTATGGCCAATAGGCTGGGAAACCCTCTCCGTAGTCCCGTCTTGAAAAGTAGCCCTAATAGTTGTGCCAAGATGATAAATTAAAAGGCGTAAGGAAGACCAATCCTAGTACTAGTCACACAAAAGGTATGTAAAATTTGAAGGCATATGAAAATAGGAAGATCTATAAAGTCACCATGTAAAAGTGCATAAAGAAATCTGGCCTTATCCATGGGTAAAGAAGAGGTATAGGAAAATGGCCATAGATTTGTGCACACAAAATCTGTCAGTCAGTTGGAAGGGATTCAGTACGAATCGAAATCGGATGCCCTCCCAAGAAGCTGTTAAAGAGCGTCGATTGGATAAGAGAATGTGTAGGGAGGGTCTCAAAAGATAAATATGGGAATAACGGGTGGACAACCCGTAGATTGTGGATATCAGATATGTTGTCAAGATTGATCTTAAGTATCTTACCCTTAAGAAAGACCTTAAAACTCGATCGCAAATATCGAGAATATTAGTATAGAACTCCTGGACAAGGAGACTAGGCGGGGGTGACAACTCATCAAGTAAAGGCTCCCATTCATGTGATGTGAAGAAGGCAACAAGATCGGGGAAAAGATCAGAAATGATTACCTTATGCTCTACCATAATATGGTGCAAGGAAAACTGAGTCCCAAAGACATCCTAGGTAGTAGATAAGATCAATCTAGACCTACTATAGAAAGTCAAAGCACTAGATGTCTATGCGGCAGTCTTTGTTCTTTTAGGCAGCATCTGTGACAAATTTGCAATACAAACATATCAATAGATGCAACTAAAGATGTTATATACCTTGATTAAAATTTAACTAATGATATGCATGGAAGCACTTGAAACGAGGCAAATAGGCCATATGCATACTAAAACGGTACAAAAGTAGTCAACATACACCAAAATCTAGACAAACGTGAGTCATGGACGAAGGTCGTGCGATACAAGGACAAAGGTACCATGATGCCTTGACGTAGTGTCGTGGTGCCTTGACGTTGGGTGGATAGAGGACAAACGTGTGTGATATTGCGTCAACGTCAAATTCAAAGAAAAATTCGCCAATGTCCAATGTAAGGACCAAAATATGTTCAAGCGTGAATGTGCAATGTTCATGAAATATTATTCCAAAAATCGACGAAGAACGTTAATGTGACATTTTATCGTGTGGCATGTAGTGACAAACTTCCAATGTAAAGAAACGTACAAATCATGGTAAATCCAACACATTCTTCACACAATCAAACCAACATCTACATCCTATCCCATCCTCCATCAAAAGTGGATCCAAAATCAAGAAAATTCTCAAAAAGGCGAAGAATCCTAATTCGCAAGGTTTAAGCTATAAACTCAAAAATATATGAAACAAATTATGCAATGAAGAATGAGAACACATTATAATCTCCTAAACATGTAGTGCAGATATATGAATTGATGCACGAACCAAAAAGAAATTAAAAAATCCCAGAAATTCAAGAAGAAAGAAAATAGGGTTTTCCCATTTACCTTCAAAATTTATAGAAATTTGATGAGAAGTTTGAAGTTATGCCACCAAAATATTGAAGAACTAGTAGGTCCAATGAATGATTGAAATCACCAATTGATGTTGGGTATGAAGATTTTAGTGAAAGAAATCGCGAGAGAGGAATAGAAATGATGAAAATGTGAATTTTGGGATTATGCGTTTTAATTCAAAATGTTGGGCTGTCACTTGAGCAAGGGTCGAGCGCTAGGCTAGTGACAGAGCCTATGCATTTGATGCTCGAGGGATGCTTCAGCGCCAAGTTGGCGAAGATTTATTGACACAAATAACACCTTATTTTTGAAAATTTCGAAATATAGCAGTTTTTTGTAAATCATAGCACACACTCCAACATATATGATAACTCAAAAATGTAATTGATCACCAGTGAGACATAATCAATGAATAGAAAAACTTACTCAAATCAAGTTTAAATTGAATAAATTGTATAAGTGACTTATATGTGAAAAGTGACACTAATTTTCTGTGAGAAAGACTTCAAATCTTAAATTTGTGAGAAAAGACATGCTAAACATCACTGTAGAGTAAGTATTTTATTCTATTAATGACCTATGGCCTATTTAACAATGCGGCTATTATTTTCATGTACATTTTTATTTTCTCCCCTCGAATTTAAGCATATAATAATAATAATAATAATAATAATAATAATAATAATAATAATAATAATAATAATAATAATAATAATAATAATAATAATAATAATTTTTTTTTTTTTTTTTTACATCTTATATGCGTCTTCTCCGTTATATTATTTAGGTGACCCATCTAACAAATTTTAGGTCGATGATTCCAAGTCAAAAGACCATAGGGTATCAGGTTTTGAGAAACCCCGTAGACTTAATTGTTCAAGTCAAATAAGCTTCGAAAAGAGTATAAAATGAATCAAATTTTCTTTTTAGGGAATATACTATAACTTGGTCAACTAGTGAACGATAAATTCATGTTCAAGGTCATCTTACCAACAAATGAAAGCCATCTCAAATCTCACACATGTGATTAAGACTCACTCACAAGATCATGGTCTGTGTTGTGTAGATAACACATGAAGAAACCTATACCGAGTACTCCACTTTAAACTTAAACAAAGCAATGGAAACTACGTTACTGTTCATCAGATGTATGCACACTAGGTTACAAAAGCATATTCAAGTAAACCAGATAATGTCCAGTAGTTTCAAAAAAATTTCCCCTTTTTTAAAAATAAATGAATAAAATCAAACAAAATGAATATGCAGAGAATTAGATACATGCATAAATGAATGAACTCTATGAACTGTACATACATGCACCTGAGTACCTAATCAAAGAGGTACACAGACTCCAATAGCTTTCCGAAGAGACTCGCACATAAGACCATCTAAGGGCTTGGTAAATAGGTCAACTAATTTATTCTCTATAGAGATGTGCTCAAGAGTTACAACACAAGTCACTACAACTTCTGGGATAAAGTGATGTCTTATATCAATATGGTTGGTCCGAGAATGTTGAACAAGATTTTTGGAAATTTTAATGGCACTAGTGTTATGACAAAACACGTTCATAGTTCCTTATTCAATTCCATAAGCACTCAACATCTGCTTCACATAAAACAGTTGAGTGCAGCAACTACCTGCATAAATATATTTGGCCTCGACCATAAATAATGAGATAGAATTTTGTTTCTTACTCATCCAAGCTAAAAGATTAGTACCAACATAAAAACAACATCTCGATGTGCTTTTTCTATCATCAACATTCCTAGCCCACTCGGCATTGGAATAGCCGACAAAATCAAGATTAGAATCTCTAGAGTACAAGATTTTATGATCTATAGTACCATTAACATATCGAATGATACGCCCTTGGGATCAGCCTGAAATCTTACACAAACTCCAACACTAAATGCTATGTCGATTTACTTACAGTAAGATAAAGTAAACTACCTATCCTTCTGTTATATAGTACCTTATTAACACTCTTACTTGTAGGATTATGACCTAACTTAACACTCTTGCTCAGTGTTTTGCTGTGTTTCTTGCTATCTAGCCTAATTCTCTTGGTAAGGTCTTTGGCGTACTTTGATTGAGATATGGACAACCCATCTTCAGTTTGTTTTACTTGAAAACCAAGAAAGTAACTTAATTCTCCAACCATACCCATCTCAAATTCTCATTTCATACATTCAGCGAGTTCATTAGCAAGTGAGTCAATGGGAAAACCAAAGATGATGTCATCAATATAAATTTGTGCTATGGTGATGGTTTCTTCAATGTATCTTATGAATAAAGTCCTATTTGCACCACCTCTTAAAAAAGCATGTTCCACGAGTTATGATCTATAGTACCATTAACATATCGAATGATACGCCTCACAACACTCAAATGAGATTCCTTGGGATTAGCCTGAAATCTTACACAAACTCCAATGCTAAATGCTATGTCAGATCTACTTACAGTAAGATAAAGTAAACTACCTATCATTCTGTTATATAGTGCCTGATTAACACTCTTACTTGTAGGATTATGACCTAACTTAAAACTCGTGCTCGTAAGTGTTTTGGTGTGTTTCTTGCTATCTAGCCCAATTCTCTTGGCAAGGTCTTTGGCGTACTTTGATTGAGATATGGAAAACCCATCATCAGTTTGTTTTACTTGAAAACCAAGAAAGTAACTTAATTCTCCAACCATACTCATCTCAAATTCTCATTTCATACATTCAGCGAGTTTATTAGCAAGTGAGTCAATGGGAAAACCAAAGATGATGTCATCAATATAAATTTGTGCTATGATGATGGTTTCTTCAATGAATCTTATGAATAAAGTCCTATTTGCACCACCTCTTAAAAAAGCATGTTCCACGAGGTATGCAATTAGACTATCATATCAAACTCTAGGAGCTTGTTAAAGACCATATAATGCTTTATTCAATTTATAAACATAGTGTGGAAACGTAGTATCGTTAAATCCTTTAGGTTGTTCGACATAAGTTTCTACTTGAGGTATTACATTACATACGAATCATGTACCATCATTGGCTAAAAGCATAGAACGTAGGTTACATGATTAGTGACCAACAAGCAATAGGTCATCTGCTAAAAACTCTTGCACCTCGTGAGAAACATATCGAGAAGCTTATACAAGAAAATATGGTATCTCAAATTTTGAATAGTGAACCTAAGGAACTAAACTTTGAGGATTTTTGCAACGCCTATATCCATAATTGGGAGACTATGATTGGTGATGTTATCACTCATTTGAGATGCGAATCGATGGTGACTTCAGATGCCGAAGTTGCACAACCAATTATGGCAAAGGCTAATGAAGCTGAAGAAGAAGAGCCAGAGGAGGACTCAGAAGAAGACCAAGAGTGAAATGAGTAGAGCTTACTCGTTTATTAAAAAAAATTGATAATAAAATTTTTCGAATTGTTTTTCCTATTTCAAGATGTGGTCAACGAAAAAAAAAATTATGTGATCAAGTTACGAAATATTTCACTTTGCTATTTCATTTCAAGTATTATGGTATTGGTATACAAATTTAATAAATGACATTATTTCTTATTTCAAGGAAAATGTCTCCAGTAAACTAGAACAACTTGCTAAGGGACATCCTGCAAGCTGTTCAAGATCTTGGTAGGCTGAATCAGAATCAAGTTCCACACACACTACAAGCTCATATTGCTCTCCCAACTCATCCCCTCAGTAATTGAGTTATTTCAAAATGCATAAGCTCCCTCCCTTCGGTAGAGCATCTAGTCCACTAGTAGTTGAGGAATGACTTCGTAAATTAGAACAAATTTTTTGACTCATAGACTGCACTGACGCCCAAAAGCTCTAAAGTGCAGAGTTTATGTTTACCGATGATGCATGTCACTAGTAGGATTCGACGTCTTGACCTAGGACCCAAGAGCAGGATTTGGCATTAATTTGGGAACAATTCAAGGAAGAAGTGATGGACAAGTATTTTCCTCAGTCCCTAAGAGATTTCAAGGAGAGCGAATTCCTTCAGCTTAAGTAGGGTAATATGTCCCTGACTGATTACGAGCAAAAGTTCGACCAATTCTCAAGGTATGCTCTACACCTAGTTGACCCAAAAATTAAGAAGACTCGAAGGTTTGAATAAGGGTTAAACCCAACCTAAGCATGATTCTTATGTCAAATCGTTTCACATCATACCGTGAGATGCTAGAATGAGCTCAACCTATTTGGTATCAGAAGGTTAATACAGAGCAACACAGTCAATTGTACAGCCAGCAGGAAAAAGGGAAATTTGGAAAGAAAAAAGTGGAATAGTCAAGACAAAGGAAAAGGAAAATGACAAAATAAGAAAGCTAATATCGGATCTAGTGCCGGTAAGACTATAGTAGTTGTAGTAGCGTCGTGCCCTAAGTGTGGTAAATCTCATCATGGTGAATTCTTGTATAGGAAGAATGTATATTTTCGATGTGGTAAGCCATTACATATTGTTAAGGATTGTCCCATATTTACTCAGAAGAAGGATAATAACAGTGATCCAAAAATGGGAAAGCATGAGTTTTTACACTGACTCGGAAGGATACAGAGGATAACTCAAACGTAATAGTAGGTATTTTACTAATATCTAATACACCTGCTTATGTACTGTTTGATTGGGAAGCTGCTCATTCTTTTGTATCAACGTCTTCATTGCTAAATCTAGTATTACTTTTAATAAGTCAGAAAGTACACTAGAAGTTAGCATCCACTCAGGCAAAAATATTGAATACTAATCAGTTAGCTTGGTCGGTGAATCTTGAAATTGAGGGAAAAACATTAGAAGCTAATTTGTATCTGATAGAGATGGAATGCTTTGATGTGATTTTGGGCATGGATTGATTGGGATATAATTATGCAACCATTTGTTGTAGAGAAAGGGAAGTGACCTTTCAGAAGCAGGGAGAAGAACAATTTTCTTTTCTTGGAATTAAGACTAAACCCCATCTTCAACTAGTATCAACCTTGGAAGTGGAGAAAATGTTGAGAAACGAAACATATCATGGATTTTTAGTTAACATCACGGAGAAAAATATGGATGAGAAAGATTGAGAATGTACTAGTGGTACAAAAATTTATAGATGTGTTTCCAAAAGATCTACCTGGCACTCCACCAGATAGACAAGTGGAATTCACAATAGATCTAGTTCTCGAAGCGGCACTAGTATTTGAAACTCCATACAAAATGGCCCCAAAGGAACTTCAAGAGTTGAAATTTAGTTACAAGAATTGTTAGACATTGGCTTTATTCGACCAAGTGTATATCACCATGGGGCGCACCAATAATATTCATAAAGAAAAAATATGAAAGTATGAGGATGTGCATCGACTATAGGGAGCTGAACCATTCGACCATCAAGAATAAGTATCCGCTCCCAAGAATCGAGGATTTGTTTGATCAATTAAAAAGGGTTGAGTATTTTCCAAGATCAACTTACAATTTGTATATCATCAATTGAAGGTTAAGGCAAGTGATATACCCAAAATGGCTTTAAGAACTTGTTTTGGACATTATGAGTCACTGTTATGCCATTGGGTTTGACAAATGCTCCAGCAGTATTCATTGATTTAATGAATCATGTATTTCATTAATATTTGGATCAATTTGTCATATTCTTCATTGATAACACTTTTATATACTCCAAGAGTAAAGATCAGCATGAGGGACATTTTAGAATAGCGTTAGAAATACGCGCAAGGAAAAATTATATGCCAAATTTTAAAAATGTTAATTTGGCTTGAGTGAGTTGGATTCATCGATCATGTAATTACTGCCCAAGGAATTGAAGTGGATCCAGTAAAAGTGGAAGTGGTAACTAATTGGAATACACCGACTTACGCTGGTAAAGTTTGAAGTTTTCTCGAATTGGCTGGGTATTATCAAAAATTTATCGAAGGATTCTCCAAAATAGATGGACTAATGACATAATTGATAAGGAAAAGAATAAAGTTTCAATGGACATATACATGTGAGCAAATCTTTCAAGAGCTAAAGGAACGATTGATTACAACACCCGTGTTAACCATACCCGAAGGTTTAGAAGGGTTTGTTATATATAGTGATGCATCCAACAAGGTTTGGGATGTATACTGATGCAACACGGAAAAATGATTGCCGATGCGTCAAGGCTATTGAAGCAACATGAGCAAAATTACCCAATGCATGATCTAGAACTTGCGGCGATAATTCATGCATTAAAGAAATGACGCCATTACTTCTATGGAGGAAAGTGCGACATTTACACGGATCATAAGAGTCTCAAGTATTTCTAAATATAGAAGGAATTGAATATAAGAAATGGATGATGTTTGTAACTAGTAAAGAATTATGATTGCACTATTCATTACCATCCGGGTAAGGCTAATGTTGTTGTCGATGTTCTAAGTAAAAGTCGATGGGACAGTTGGCATCATAACCTACTATTTAGATGGAGTTGAACAAAGACTTGGAAAATTTGCAAATCGAAGTGGTTACCACACCAAAGCAAGTCACCGCTCGTTTAGCAACTTTGGTGGTTCGATCTACTCTCAGAGATCTGATCATAGAAACATAGGGTAAAGATCCATTCTTGCAGAAGATCAAGAACGAGCTTGGTACTGATAGGAGAAAGGATTTTGGAATAACTTCGGTTCGAGCACTGATGTTTAAAGGAAAATTTTGTGTGCCTAAGGATGAAGTTTTAAGGACGGAGATATTGGAAGAATATGAAAAGAAGTATAGACCTATTTGTGGTAAAATGCATAGTGTGTCAACAAGTTAAAGCAGAATGTCAAAAAATGTTAAGATTTTTAAATCCATTGGGCATACCTGAATGGAAGTGGGAAAATATCGCAATGGAATTTGTGGTAGGATTTCCGAAGTCAGCAAGAAGACATAATGCTATATGGGTAATAATGGACCATCAAACAAAGTCGGCTCATTTTCTTCCGGTAAAAATGTCATTCAGTCTAGATCAACGGCACAGTTGTACATTAGAGAGAATGTAAGATTGTATGGTGTCCCCGTCTCTATTGTGTCTAATAGAGATTTGAGATTTATGTCTGAATTCTGGAAGAGCATACAAGGAACTATGTGAATGAAATTAAATTTTAGTACGGCGCATCATCCTCAATCTGATGGTCAGCCTGAAAGGACTATTCAAAATTTGGAAGACATGATAAGAGTCTGTGTTCTAGATCTAGGAGACAGTTGGGAATAATATCTACCTTTGGTGGAATTAATGTATAATAAATATTTTTAGACAACTATTAGAATAGCACCGTATGAAGCTTTCTATGGTAGAAGATGCATATCACTTATTCATTGGGATGAAAACGGAGAAAATAGAGTTTGGGACCATAGGTCATTGAAAGGATAGTTGAAATCATTGATAAAATCCGTACTAGGATAAAGGCAATGCAAGATAGATAAAAGAGCTATACAGATATCAGAAGAAACGAGTTGGAGTTTCAAGTTGCAGATAAAATCTTTCTAAAGGTGGCACCAATAAATGGTGTACTTATGTTCGGTAAGAAATGCAAACTATGACCTCGTTATATCAGACCTTTCAAAAATAGGGTCGGGGAATGTGGCTTATTGATTGACCTCTCGTTAGTTCACAATGTGTTTCATATATCGATGACCAGGAAGTATGTGTAGGATCCTGATCATGTTGTCAATTACCAATCTCTGGAAGTATAGAACGATTTATCTTATGAGGAATTACCAATTGCAATACTTGATAGAACAATGCATAAATTATGGAACAAAGAGATTCAACTGATCAAAGTACAATGGAAGAATCTCGGAGTAGAAAAAGCTACTTGGGAAAGAGAAGATGAAGTTAAAGACAAATATCCAGCACTCTCATCCAAATTAGGCCCATATTTTAATGTGATGATCTAATACGAAGAACCTAGCACATAGACGAGCCATATTCTCGGCCCACATAAGAATTGAAAGCTCAATACCAGTTCGATATGTTTTAAATAATTTAAATCTCATGGAAGTGTTCAAAAGCAACCATGCATGTTTTCTTTAAAATATAAATATTTAAATAAAGTAGGATGGAGTTTAATGTTTCCCAAATATTGGACCCAACGGTAAAAATTTATTTTATGTATAGTAAATAATTTAAGATTAGATTTTTGATAAGCGTAGTTTATACACTTATTCGAGGTCCTAAATGATGATATTTTACTGTTCTTTGGATAAAATACTACCTAATTTGTGTTATATTTCATTTCGCAGGTAAAACTCAATGTTTGATGAAGAATTGGAGAAAAGAATGCAAAGATAGCGGAAAATGGCTCCTTTGTATCAAATACAAAGTTTGGGAACTAAATTTTAAAATGCTTATAGATGATTCGGACCTAGTATCGATGATTGGAGAGATGTTGGAGTCAACTAGATGAATTTAGAAGATGGAGGATCAAGAAAATACAAAGAATGAACCAAAATAAATAAAGAATGAAATTCGGGGACCAAATTGCAACAATTAGAAGATTTTATACCGCGCGCACACAGGCAAAAATATCTCTCGCGTACACGGGCTTAGTTTTTATCTACCGAGAGTAAAACAATTGAACGGCGCGTGGACAAGGAATAACACAGTGTGCGCGCACAGGCTAATTATGGGCATGAACGGCCCAATTTTCTAGTTTTATCCAAATTCCTATAAAAATCAAATTTAACCTACTTTCTATGGGGGTGAACGGCGTGAACAATTTAGAACATATCAAAATAAAATTTTCACTACAAGAAAGGGTCTAACACATCAATTCAAGACGAACCATACAAGGATTTTGAAAATTCATAGCCCGGTTTAAAGAATTGAGTCAAGAACGTGGATTTTTCCTACTTCTTCCATCTTTCTTATTTTCGGGTGATTTTTTCTAATTATTCTTGTATAATTTAATTATAAGAATGTTAGGCTAATTTTTCATTGCATTGGATGAATGATGAACCATATTGCTTATTTATTTTAATTCGAGACAATTAATTTAGTACTTCTTGATTTTTCTTGATTGGTTTTGCATTCTCATTGAACTATTTGATTGTTTGATCACCAATTAGATAGTAAGTTGCTTATTGTAGTGTAGGAATACTCACAATAAGTCTTGAATATGGTAAAATCAACACATGAACAATAGGTATTAGGAATAATATCTATGGCATGTGCAATCATGTGTGATAAATCTTGTGAATCAATGCACGTTTTTCATATGAATTCGGACTAGGAATATGATTGGGTCGTGTTAAACATATGTTTAATATATCTTGGAAAAGAATATTGAATAACAGTGGATTATCGATTGTCTTGAATACATGAATTTACTAGATTAAGAATTAAGAATTGAACTAAATAGCAATAGGGGGATTCAGGATTCCAATACAAACATTCACATATTAGATAAACATTTTATTTGCATTATTAGTTTAGAATTAGTATAAAAAAATATACAACCATCGTTTTGATTTCATTACACTTCAAATTTAATAGTAGTTATTAAACTACAAATTAGACATTATTTCTCGTGGGAACGATACTCTTAACTTACAAATCGTATTACTTGTACAACGATCCCGTATGCTTGCAGGTTTCACGCGAACAAGTTTTTGGCGCCGTTGCCGGGGAGTAATAGATTTAATTTTAGTTTAATAGTTTATATTAAATTCGATTCATATTTTATTTTATAGATTTTTTATTATTGATTTTGGCTACCAACCATGATCTATCTTATTTGATATTCTATCCAGGTACCGTTTAGCAATGCATCTAAGATTCTCACACAGTATGGTAGAAATATTTTTGCAATAAATAATCTCGACATGGACGACGAGGAAGAAGATATCTATTGTGAATTCTGCTATGGGATGCATTATTCTGGTTACTGTATGAATACATGTACTGATCCCTTTATGCTCAAACTCCTGTGGTTTAAACAATATTTAAGATGTCGAAGACTCGCAATTGACACATCTATTGAAAGCTACATGCCCGTGGACGAGTGTATTCTTTTCGACACGTTTGTGGAATTTGATCATTCAATGTTGAACGAGGAGGCAATTGCAAAATACTACATTGATCTTGCCAAGTTACATGAAAACATAATGTGTCTGGGAGATGGCGTATTTTGGGTTGAATTTAAAAGGTGGAGATACAATCCACTTGAAAAATTTGAAATAAAAGAGTTTACATTGCCCGTGGAATTAAATTATGAATCGCCCATTCAACTCGAGGAGATATCGATTATGCAAGATGAGAAAAAAAGACGATGAAAGATCAATTACAAAGGAACAAAAAGGAGAGGAGGCAATTAATGAAGAAGACATTAACCCACATTCTGTTGACTTCATGGATTGCCCTATCATCGAATTTGTAATTAAGCCCGAAGAGAAGGAAGATGTCTACGTAGTTAAATAAAAATCGGAGGAGATAGGCATAACATATCACATTGGAGAGGGCAGTGTTAAAATTTGTAGAAGCAATGAAGAGTGGAGCAAAGTCAGAAGAGGCAAATTGAGCAAGGCATCAAAAGCGTTCTTCAAAATTCCATGACGTCGAAACAACAAAGTCAAGCTAAAGACTTTAAACAAAGCATTTGTTGGGAGGCAACCCAATACTTCTATTCTTTTAATTTATTCTGCTTTTTAGATTTAGAATAATTTAAGATAATTTAAATTAGTTTTTTATTATTCAATTTTAAAGACTCATCATCCATACCCCATTTCCCCTTAGATCTTCGATATATTAGTAGTTTATTAAATGTTAGAAGTAAATAACACTTGTTCCAATTATTTGATTTTAATGCTTTATTTGATTGTATTGCACAGGAACATAATGTCGCGCAACACTTAAACCAACCAAGACTAAGGAGCTAACGGGAGCAATATGAAGCTAGCCATTGGATTACAATTCATATCAGGGGAGTTTTTTCTTCATTTTATTCTCCACCCCTTTATATGCGGATTTAGAATTTAAGACATTGAGGACAATGTCTAGTTTAAATTTGGAGGTGGAAAACATGATTTTTCATTTTATTTTATTTTTTTTGTTTTCATTTTTTTATGTATTGTGTCATTCTTATATTTATGTGTTTTTGTGTGATTTTATTGCATGAGCTTAGAAAAAAATTGAAAATTTTAAAAATATATTCTTTTTGTGTGCTTATATGAGTTAGTTGGTCTGGCTGGTAATGAAAAAAATATATTGAATCGTTAATTGATCTATGAATGGTGAATAAATTGCGTGCTTAAATTAATTTTTGCTTTTCCATGTGAAATTTCATATATATTGAGCACATGAATTAAGTTAAGCATTGTGTATGAATGAGTTGATTTCATAATTGGATAGGTTGAAATAGTGGACCATAGATGCTAAATTCAAAACCACTAAATTTTATATCTTTAGACCGAATTTATAGTAGCTTAGGGGATTTTACTGTTGTGGGAAGATGTTGAGATAAATGGGGATTTCATGTGTGAAATTAAAAATTTTGTGTGGATTTCTAAGGTGAATGGATGAAATTGGGTGAAAATCTCAAGTTAGAAGTCATTTTAATTGAATAAGCGTTTGATGAGGGACATTGCACTAATCAATGCATAAAAAGAAAACACATTTTATTTGAAAATTTCTCTTCGTAGCCTTTATGACTCGAGTTATTAAGCTTGTAAGGGTGTTAAAATATGTTGCCCTAAAGTCAACTGACTTGAGAGTTATCGGCCTACAACTTGTTACATGGGTCATTTAGAAAAATTAAGGAAGAGAATGCTGCAAATAAAACAAAGTGTTGAAAAAAAAGTTGAGAAAAAATATAAAGAAAAAAGGTGCATGAAACAGACGTACCAAATACCTTGATTATGTCTCAAACACTTATTTAAGAAAATTTGACTTTTAATAAGAGATTGTTAGCCTAATTAAGTCCTAAAGATTGAAACAATCAAACTTAATAGAGAATCCTTATTTATTGAGATATTGACTGGCAATTAGTGAGATTCACCTAAACTAGAGAGGTGATGATAGTATAGAATTCAACTTTAGATCACACACTTGAAAAGAGCGAAAAGAATAAGTTTGGGGGTGCGTGAATCTTACGGGTGATGAAATAATATATTTGACCATTGAGGGTTGGGAATTGAAACAACTTATGAATTCATAATGCTATGCTTAATTATTCACACACATCGATTTTAAATTGGAGAAGTAAATTTTAATTTCTGTATTTTAATTTTGAAGCCGTGCATAGATTTGATATTATGATTTCAATCATGAAATAAAAAGTCAGGTTAGCTAGATAAAAATTTTGCTTTATTTGATTGACTGGCCACCAATTAGGTAATTAGCATTGTGTGTTTATATGTTTGATATGTTTTAGTTTTGTTTGAGGATAAACAAAGAATCAAGTTTGGGGGTGTGATAAGCTTAGTTTCTTCACTTATTCGAGATCCTAAATGATGATATTTTACCGTTCTTTGGATAAAATACTACCTAATTTGTGTTATATTTCATTTCGTAGGTAAAACTCAATGTTTGATGAAGAATTGGAGAAAAGAATGCAAAGATAGTGGAAAATGACTCTTTTGTATCAAATACAAAGTTTGGAGACTAAATCGCAAAATGCTTATAAATGATTCGGACCTAGTATCAATGATTGGAGAGGTGTTGGAGTCAATTAGACGAATTTAGAAGATGGAGTGTCAAGAAAATACAAAGAAGGAACCAAAATAAATAAAGAATGAAATTCAGGGATCAAAGTGCAACAATTGGAAGATTTTATGCTTGCGCGCGCACATGCTTAGTTTTTATCTACCGAGAGCAAACCAATTGAACGGCGCGCAGGCAATGAATAATACGGCTGTGCGCACATGCTAATTCTGGGCCTGAACAGCCCAATTTTCTGGTTTTATCCAAATTTCTATAAAAACCAAATTTAACCTACTTTCTAAGGGGGGGTGAACGGCGTGAACAACTCAGAGCATATCAAATCCAAATTTTCACCACAAGAAAGAGTCTAACACATCAATTCAAGACAAACCATACAAGGATTTTGAATATTCATAGCCCAGTTTAAAGATTTGAGTCAAGAACGTGGATTTTTCCTACTTATTCCATCTTTCTTATTTCCGGTTGATTTTTTCCAATTATTCTTGTGTAATTTGATTATAAGAATGTTAGGCTAGTTTTTCATTATATTGAATGAATGATGAACCCTATTGCTTATTTATTTTAATTCGAGACAATTAATTTAGTACTTCTTGATTTTTCTTGATTGGTTTTGCATTCTCATTGAACTATTGCTTGATCACCAATTAGATAGTAAGTTGTTTGTTGTAGTGTAATAATACTCACAATAAGTATTGAACGCGGTAAAATCAACACATGGACAATATGTATTAGGAATAATATCTATGACATGTGCAATCATGTGTGATAAATCCTGTGAATCAATACATGTTTTTCATATGAATTTGGACTAAGAATATGATCGGGTCGTGTTAAACATAAGTTTAATATTTCATGGAAAAGAATATTGAATAACAGTGGATTATCGATTGTCTTGAATACATGAATTTATTATATTAAGAATTAAGAATTGAACTAAATACCAGTAGGGGGATTCATGATTCCAATACAAACATTTACATATTAGATAAACATTTTATTTGCATAATTAGTTTAGGATTAGTATAAAAAAATATACAAACCATTGTTTTGATTTCATTACACTTCGAATTTAATAGTAACTATTAAACTACAAATTAGACATTATTCCTCGTGGGAACGATACTCTTAATTCACAAATCGTATTACTTGTATAACGATCCCGTACGCTTGCGGGTTTCACGTGAACAATTTTCGTACACGTTATTTTTCAAAATGATTGAATTATAAGTAAAATAGAGTTTATTAAGTTCTAATTGGGGATTTATTCCCTTTATTTGTTAATTTAATAAAGTTTAGGGACCAAGGATTAAAAAAATTATTTAATGACCACTTCATTTTCCTCAAAATTCAAAAAAAAAAATGATAAACCCCACACACACACACGTGCATGAATATATATATATATATGAACCCCAACCCATATATATATATATATGGGTTGAAACATTTGTATTAATTGGTGAGTAATTATCATATTAAACCTCTTATATACCTAAACGTATAGCACAATTAAATGCATTTCAAAACTTCAAATTAAATGTATTAAATGAAGTTTTAAACTCTCTTCAATTCTCTTTAATTAGTGAATAATTGCCAAACATTTTTCTTTCCAATTGGGAGTAACTTTCTATTTGCTCCAAAGCTTTCATATTCCTTTTCTATTATACATATTTTTGTACCATTTGCACACGATGTACACACCGTGAACAAGTAATATTTTCAAAAGTAAGGAAAAAAAAGAGAGACATATTTTTTAGCGTCGGGTGTCGTGCGGAAGCAACATTCACCATCCAATTTCGTCTATTTTAAAGTTTCAAATTAAGGTAGGTAGAAGTACAAATGGTTATTTCGTTTTAAAATTATTATTTTTCATAGAAAGTATGAATGAATTGCTACTTTCGGATACGGTGCTTCGGTACTACTATAGTTTGAATGATCATTCTCTGACTCTACTTGTTATGATAGTTTTATAGAAATTGGAATTTGCCAGAATCCATCTACGTGCGACAATATGAATCTATAGTTCTAATTTTCTAATTCCCTTCCTACATGTTGATTAGACTCGCTTGGAGCATGCATGTTGGTAGATGAAGAAGCAACGTGTTAGGAAGAAGTTGGTGACTTAATGTTTTTGTTCACTTATGAAATGTTTACGTGTTTTTTTTTTTAATTTTTAAATAAATGAATTTCTATGAACATCATTTGTGGGACTATTCTAAGAAAATTTTTATGAATTAGTTATGTTTAAAAGTAATTATATTTTATAAAAAATTAATGTACAAGTTACTGTTCATCACAAAAATGTTAGCGATAAGATTTAGTGTTGCTTTTTTTTTTTTTTTTAATTTCAGCTTTTGTCCTTGACTTAAAAGATTCGTAATTCAATTGTTACTCGAAATTTTTGGAAAAAACTAGTGGGATTTGGTAGCCTCATAGGTTAGCTACTGAATAAGCTTGAAATTTTGTCAATCCGATATCTATAGAATTTTATATGTCATTTTAAGTAAATTGCGCTGGTTTATCTTCCAAATCGAGTCGCTGTAGGATTTTAAAAATATTTTAGTACCTCATGTGTTGTTGAAGAAAGCCTATTTTTGGAGTTTCCTACCTTCCCTTAAAATTTCATGAAGTTTCGAGATTGATAATTATGTAAATGAATTTATTTTGACATTTGCTGCTCGGGAAAGAAAAGCAAAACAACATTTTTATTTATTGCCTAGAAGATATGCATGCATTGTTCATGTCAATAATTGGGTATTGCACGGAAATTATTTTAAAGAGTTTTTGAATTTGTTTCTTTTAAATTGTGTTGTTTTGAAAAAAATTTATATATATAATACTTAAGTAAATCTTTATGCATTTTGCGAAAAGTATAGTTAATTAAACTAAAATTTTAAGTATACGACTAAGGTACAATTGTTTAATAACATTTCGATCAATACGGGTCCGGGCATTACAATTTAAGTATTAATTCAATTTTATTTGGGTCAAACATTTAGATTTTTTGTAGAGTGATGATAATTATAGTAATATTGGGCTCGTTGGATATGTTGTATTTAATCATCTATTTGACTATTTTAGGCTCAGACCCAAAAGGTATGTAGCCACTAGTTGGATATGCAGTTTAGAGAAGTTATTAATTGGATTTGATTTAAATTAAATATTGTATTCAAAAAGGTATGTAGCCACTAGTTGGAGCTCTCATCATATTGTTGAAAATTGTTATCATTTAATATTATTTAAATTCTTTTGATTTGACTTATGAATGTATGAAAAAACTGTGTCCCCTCCCTATAGACATAAGATGTTTGTTGATAAAGATGTAGTATATCTTTCAACTGAATTTGGTTTCAACATACACGCTACTCAAGATTTTATTTCTCAAAAGTCTAACCAATTTCTTTAGGGCACGACTTCCTATACATATTATATTAGAAGTCTTTTACCCACTTTAAACACCTGACAATTTTCATAATTACCTAGCATATATACATACATTTTTTTCCGGCATGCAGGCAAAAAGAATTAGGTTGGAACGTGATTTTGGTCTTGTATTTCAAAAGTTAATTTGATCTAAAGAGGTAGGATAACGAAGTGCAGATGACTTTTTCTTGTTTAAATTATTTTTTCGTGTTGTTGAATTATTACACTTATGAAAGTTAAAGATATGTATGATATGGTCATTCGGTGCCAAATATATGATATGTGACCAGTCTCTGAAGATACTGTTAGAATTTGGATGCGACTTCAGTTTCTTGTTGAAATAATTGAAGAATTCTAATCGAAGTGTACGTCAAGAGGATTTCAGTTTGAAACGAATTTGGAGTCTTATTCGATGAAATTCTATTTGGAAGACATATTGGGAGTTTGGCTTGAAAAATGACTTTAAGGCGAAGAAAACAATTTGAAGGAAAAAAAAAAAAAGAGAGAGAACGACAGAACGCTTGGCCCCGGCACCCCTATTTGGTGTTTTGCACCGGGTGCCCGGAGGTGGCACCACTGTCTGTTCGGATTGTTTTGCGTTTTTATCTCCTTTTTCATTTTTTACTCGATTTTTTGGCATTCTACTTCATCAACAATTCTAATATGAGGGTTTGGACGTCTCTTACATGTTCCCTATAAATATTATGCAATTTTATATTGTGAAAAAGTGGTTACTAGCTTTTAGGATCATTGTAATAGTTCTCCAACTTCATTATTTTTGGTGCAATAAAATGTTATAATTCATTTGCCATATTTTTTTTCTTCTTTTATTCTTTTACTTGTGATTAAACACTTGATTATTGTACCATACAACTTCAATATCACAATCCGGTGGTTGATTTAATATCAAGTGGTATCGAGCGATACGTGATATTTGAATTCCCGACAATTGGTATCAAAGATTTTGGACATAATTAATACAACAAGTGGTATTGGAGCCTAGGTTCAGCAGTTTCGCAAGAGCGCGTGTTTGATTTGTTCGAGATTTTTGTTCGTGATGGTTTTCGTAGAGTATGACATTCCACTTTTAGATCGGAGCAGTAGATTTTCGCTATGACAAGTTAAAATGCGTGCAATACTCGTACAACAGGATTTGGATGATACGTTGTTGGGAATTGACAAGATGCTCGCAATGTCTCACATTCATCTTCATTTATCGAATACCATTCTTTAGAACGTTTTGAAGGAAGGTTCAACACTTGCTTTATGGTTGAAATTGGAGCAATTGTGCACGACTAAAAGTCTGACAAGTAAGTTACATTTCAAGCAGTGTTTATACTCTCATTGAATGACAGAAGAATGATTATTGAAAGATCACCTGACTAGATTTAAGGAGATAGTCCCTGATTTGAAAATTTTGGAAGTAAAGTATGATGAAGAAGATCTGGCCTTGATCCTATTGTGTTCGTTATCCGCCTCGTTTTCTTTATTTAGAGATACAATCTAGTATAGTTGTGATACTCTCACCATAGATGAGGTGTATGATGCTTTGTTTTCAAAAGAGAAGATGAAACATCTGGTGTCTGAGGCCAGAGATGGAGAAGACCTTATTGCTCATGGTGGTTCTGGAAGGGACATATCGTAGCGGTGGCAAAAAAACTCGAAGGCTCGGACAGCCCGAGCTCGGCTCAGAAAAAGCCTGATCCGGGCCCTGCTCGAGCTAGTGGTGTCAATGGGTCGAGCCGAGCCGGCTCGTCCATTGTCTCACGAGCTCGGCTCGTGCTCGCACGAGCCGAGCTCGTGGCTCGTTGGTAACGAGCCGAGCTTGAGCTCGGCTCGTTACCATTTGCCCGAGCTCGCCCAAAGCGAGCGACTCTGCGAGCCGAGCTTAAGCTCAGCTCGCCGGCTCGCATAATTTTTATTTTTATTTTTATTTTTTTTAAATAATAAATAACGCTACTAGTACTACAAATCTATTTTTTTTAAATATATATTTTTCAAAACATTTATCGGGGCTCGTCAAAAGTCAAAACATTTATAATTTTTAAAATAGTAAATATACATTTATTTAAAAAAAAAAAAAGATAAACCCTCCTCCTTTATCCGGGCTTGGGACCGGCTACTTCAATTTCATGTAGGCGGAGTTAAAATTGTACACGAAAATTTTTTTACGTGTACACTTTTTTTAAAAAACTATAAATGTATGAAAATAAAATTTTGTAATGAATGTATTGAAATTAAATATCACTTACTTGATTACATGCAATTGCAGCATATTTATGTTGAATTCGATAATTAGCGTCTTCCCAATCCTTCACGCACATTAACGCTTCCAAAATATCTTCTTTTAGTCGACTTCGAATATCAGAGAGAACCCTCTTCCCTGCACTAAAGCGGACTCGAAGCTACGTAGCTAACCGGAGGTATTAGTAGATCTTTTGCAATTGCGAAACAATTGGCCATCGACGTTCATTATTTCGCCGATCGATTACATCTTCTGAACTTTTCTTAACTGATTTGTTACTAGGCATAGTATAACGAAAGTAATCAATTAATTCAGATGGCAACGCATTTGGACTACTACTCGAAGTTTGAGTACATGCAGTGGAACACATACTACTACAACTAAAGGAACCATATGCATATGCAGTTGAATCATATCTAATTGAGTTTATGTTTTCTAATAAATTAATTACTTCAGCGTCGTCATCGTTTATATTAGTGGGAGGAGGAGTAGGTACACGAGTAACTTGTGTACCTATTCTTGAAGCATATAATTCATACATCTCAGTTAACGTTTGTTCCAAATTCCTATAAGTAATAGGCATATTAAAAGTTAAAGCATTTGAAATTTGGTCAATTATAAATTTAGTATCCGATAAATTATATCGGGGGTCCATGACGCATGCTAAAGGAAATAACATAGGTAATTCTTTCCAATATTTTCTAAATTTTAATTCCATAGCATATATAACCGCATGCAAATTAGGGTCATTTTGATATCTATTAAAAGCCCTAGCAGTTATATAAAGACGTTCAAGAACCATGCAATTAGTTGGATAATAAACACCAGACAATATATTCGAAGACGTATAAAAACTTTCCAAAAATTTCTTAATTTTAAAAACTGTATTCCAATCAGATTCATTTAAGATATCATCGTCGTCGTCTCTAATATGCCTACTGTTATAAAATTCAGTGATAAATGGTTCAAAACCTTCACAGGATTTTAATAATAAGTAAGTTGAATTCCACCTTTGACCTACGTCAGTAATAAAAGTTTTCGTATTAGAGTTCCCAACTTTCACAAAATTCTTCAAATGCTTGTTTTCTACTAGGTGTAATCGTAATATACATAAGTGCATTTCTAATTCGACTAATTTCGTCCTTCACATGTTTTAAACCGTCTTGTACAATTAAATTAAAAAAATGGCACACACATCGAATATGGAATAAATAACCACCAAAATCGGGTTGAAGTACTCTATGCAATTTATCGATAACTACTTTATTTACAGAAGCATTGTCAAAAGTAAAAGAACGAATTTTACTCTCGCATTTATATTCTTTAATTATTAACATAATTGCATTAAATATAGTGTTAGCATTATGAGGATACTCGACAATTTTAAAAGCAATAATTTTTTTATGCATAACCCAAAGTGGGTCTATATAGTGCAGTTGCTAAATAACCTCTCTTATTAATCCCTTCCCATAAATCCGAAGTTAAAGATATGACACCCCCATATTTTTCTAAATCCCCAATCAATAATTGCTTTGCATTAAGAAAATATTCAATTGTATTAGAACGAAGAGTATTTCGACTTACCCCAACGTACCTTGGTTGAAGATATTGTTTGACGTAGTTTACGAAATGTTCGTTGTCCACTATTGCTAGTGGCAGCTCCGCCGCGGCAACGAACTTCACCATTCCCTTTCGTGCTTCCTCCTCCGAATACATCCACGTAGAAAGTGGCGTAGTAGTAGCACCGGTTCTACTAGTACCAAACTGTAGTTGCGTTTGTCCACGTTCAAGAAGCCCATGTTTGGCCGCACATGCTTTGTAATGACGGTTGAGGTGAGTGGTTCCAATGCTTTTTTGCCATGCCAGTCGTTGTTGACGTATTTACATACATCGCTTTCGTTTCGGAAGTCCATCGATCACACGACCAGTGTTAACCAATTTGAAATGGTCCCAACATTTTGCCTGCTTCTTCCCCTTTCTCTTCCCTCTTGCATCGGGAATATTTAGTGCAGGTTCTTCATCTTGTTCCAAATCAATAGGAACACTAGGATCAACATCAACGTCATCCAAATCAATCGGATCGGCTTCACGAACGTCGAAATCGTCAATGTCTTCTGGAATTGGTAGTTGGTTGAGACCGGCAAATTCATTCCCAAATTGATTTTGGGCAGGTGTTTCGCTTTCTATACCGAACAAATTTCCAACAAATGCTCGTGGATCCATTTGTGAATTGTTGAAATAGAATGTAGAAATGTAGAAATGAGAAGTGAATGAAGATTATGTACTAGTGGCTAGTGTATAAAATGAGTTGTAAAATGAAGATAATAATGTAAAAAAAATGTAGAAGAGAATTATAGAATAAATGAATGATATTATTGATAATGATTTGTAAATTGTAGAGTAGAGAGTATAGAATGAAAGTTTGGTGGGAAAAAAATGTTGTAATGGGTTGGGTATTTATAGGAAAAGAATTGGAGAAAAGTAGAAAAATTTTTTTTTTTTTTAAAATTAAGTGAACAAACGGTCACTGAAAATCAGTGACCGTTCTGGTCACTGAATTTTATTTTATTTATTTATTTATTATTATTATTTTTTTATATATGGGCTCGTCTTAGGACTCAGCCCAAAGTGACTCGTCTTAGACGAGCTGCTGCTCGTTTAGGCGAGGCCCACGAGCTCCGCTCGTGGGCTCGTCTCACGAGCGGCTCGGCGAGCCGCTCGTGAATAGTAACGAGCCGAGCGGGCTCGGCTCGTCTAGCCCACCAGCCCGCTCGGCTCGTGCTCGGGCTCGTTTTTTGACGAGCCCGAGCGGCTCGTGGGCGTGAACAGTATGAGCCGAGCGGGCGAGCCGACGAGCCGCTCGGCTCATTTGACACCACTAGCTCGAGCTCGGTGGAACCGAACCCCACTTTGGGGAGTCGGCTCGAACCCGGGCTGGCCCGTGGCCCGGGCGTGCCTCCATTATAAAAATAAAAAAAAATTAATTTTTTGAAGCAGCAAGTTGCCTGTTGCAGGCAGCTTGCTAGCTGCCTGTAACAGGCAGGCAACTTGCTAGCTGTTGCAGGCAGCAAGCTTGCTATCTGCAGGCAGCTATTTTTCAGGCAGCTCAAGAAAAAAAAAACCAAAAAATTCGAGCCGGCTCGGCCCGCTAAGGCTCGGGCCGAGCTTTTTTTTCCCGACTCGTGCTCGGCTCGTTGCCACGGCTAACATATCGAATCTAAGTTAAGTAATCATATTTGTAACTTTTACAAGCAGAATAGACATATGAAGAAAGATTCCTACAAATTGTAGAATAAAGAAAGGTTGGCTACAAGTCGATATGGGAAGCAAACAGAGACTTCGGGTGAAGTAGACCTCGTAAAGAACATTGTAAGTGAGGGAGATCTTTTGGCTATTTCTGACATCGAGTCTAAACCAGAGGAGGATTGGATTCTGAATTCAGTGTGTGTGTTTCATATGTGTCCTTATAAGGACTTGTTTACTACATATGATACTATTTCCAAATATGTCGTGGTTATGAAAAATAACACACCTTGTCGGGTTGTTGGAATTAGTATGGTCAAATTGAAGCTATTGGATGAGACAATTAGAACATTGGGCAAGGTTTGACATATTCCAGATTTGAAGAAGAATCTCATCTCATTGTCTATCATTGATTCAAAGGGTTATGATTTCTTTGAGGGAGGTAGAGCTTTGAAGGTTTATAAGAGTTCCCAAGTTGTATTGGAGGGAAATAAAGGGCCTCAGTTATACATCTTGTAGGGTCGTGTGGAATTTAGAAGAGTCAATTAACACAGGTTTAGTACTGTGGTGGACATTCAGTTTGGTACAATACCTCTAGGAGCTTGTAAAGAGATGTATTTGAAGAATATAGTTTAGTAGAGTTCAGGAGATATGAATAATGCCGCTTTGCCACCATCACCTTGGGTGCCATTGTATTCAATTGCTAGGGACGGACCTAGTGGAAAAAAAGGTACGTAAATGCTGATTTTGTTGAATATGCTTTCAGCATAGTAGAAGATGTATAATCTGGAAAGGGGTCTTCTTTAAAAGTATTTGGGTTTGATTCTACTTTAGGGTGTGTTATAGCCCAATTTGGTGAATTTTAAAATCATTATGCTTTTTTGGGAATTTAAGGGAATTCTACAGAGTAGTGCTTGAATTCATTGGAAGATGTGGAGTATTTTGTATTTGGTTGGAGAAATCAGATTTGGTTATTGATGAAGAGTTCGTTCATTCCTTGTAGATGGATTTTCTTCTCCAGGTGGAGAAAATTTTGGAGCTTTACTCGTTGCAGTGAAATTCGTGTTAAGGTGGAGATTGTTAGAATTTAGGTGTGATCCGAATTCCTTGTTGAAGTAATTGAAAAATTCTAATTGAAGTGCATGTCAAGAAGAATTCAATTTGGAATGTTTTTGGAGTATTATTCAAGATGAAATTCTATTTGGAAACCTTATTGGGAGTTTAGCTTGGAAAATGATTTTGAGGTGAAGAAAACAACTTGAAGAAAAAAAGAATGGCAGAACGCCTGGGGACCCTGTTTGGTGTTTTGCCCCAGGCATCGTAGCTTCGGCCCCAGCGCCACCTATTTGTTCCATTTTTTTTTTTTTTTTTTTTTTTTTTTTTTTTTTTTTTTGCGTTTTTCTCTCATTTTTCATTTTGAACTCGATTTTTTGGCATTCTATTTCATCAACAACTCTACTAGGAAGATTGAACGTCCCCTACATATTCCCTATAAATATTAGGTTATTCTATACATTTTATAGCATGAGAAAAGTGATTACTAGCTTTTAGGATCATTGTAATACTTCTCCATCTTAATTATTTGTGGTGCAATAAAATCTCCTAATTACTCTATCATATTTTCTTATCTTCTTTTATTCTTTTATTTCCGATAAAATACTTTATTATTGTGTCATATAACTTCAACATCTCAATCCAATGGTTGATTTCATATTAAGTGGCATCGAGCGATACGTGATCTTTGAATTTTCGATAATTGGTATCAGAGATTCTGGACATAATTAACACAACAGATATGATGACAGTATGATATTTTTGACGCATGCTTTAAATATTTTTATTTGGAATTGCACCAATATTTCATGTTTTATCTAGTATTACCATGTACTCGCCCCTTTCCCCTATTCACGGGTTAGAGTTGGTCATTGGTTGGTGGGTGATGAGTTACCGTCGTGGTACCAAAATATTTGGAATTAATAAATTAAAACCAGTGTAATGTGGTGGAATGTTTTTAATTTTAGCATTATCTTTAGTTTATTATCATAAGGACTTTTATTTAGAAATTTAAGATATGATTGATTTGGTTATAAATTACAATCTGTGTTAAGCTATATTAGTTGAATCAACATTTTTATTATTTGTACATTCAACATGATATGCACGAGTTCATCAAGTTAATTAGGAATATTATAAAGTTGCATGAAAATGGGATATAAAATAATTGTAATACGACGTTGTGGGTCACTCCCGTTAATTATGAAACCCTGATAATTTATTTCATTTAGTGCACTATTGATTGAATTAATTAACAGTGAAATCTAATTATACATCGATTAGGTTGTACATTAATTAAATGATTGTGGCTTAATAATACTGTTATGCATTTCACTGAAGATATGGACACTGTTCATTTAAAGAATTATTAATTAAGATCAAATGGTAATTGATAAGCATGTGTTGAATCATGTCTCAAAATTTTGAATCGTAGATTGCCTTTTATTTTATCTGTCAAAACATATATGATTATTACGGTATCAAAAAGTCTTTGTTACTAAGAAAAGAAATAAATAAAAGATTTGAATAATTTTTTAAGAGAAAATTTTGGTAACGATTTAAATTATTAAATTTGGGTCGTTAGATAGTCTAAGCCAGATTTACAATTATTATCCAGTCCATCCTCATTAGGGACGGACCCAAACATATATGATTATTATCCAGTCCATCCTCATTAGGGCCGCCCCTGCTGGATCCATCGGGAGCTTCAGTTGGACGTGATGCCAACGCCGTCCGCCAGGAAGAAATGAAGAAGGCAGCCAGTGATTTTTTTTTCCCTTTCTTATTTTGAAGTGTTTGGGCATTTTGTTTTAAATCAATAAGGCCCAATGAATTGGGCCAATTTGCAACCCATTAGCCACAAACAAAATCAAATCCAAATGACCAAATCCCCAATTCCAAAATTTCACCCAAATGGTAGGAGACGATAGGGGCGATTGGCTGCTGTTGTGCCTGACTGCCTGTGCGTTGCCGTTGCATGTATGTGAGTTGCACTGCTGCTGAGTTTCCGACAGTTGCAGAGTGTTTTTGATGATGACATTGGTCAAGCTGCTGGCTTGCTTCGACTCGTATTGTACAATAATTGATGAAGCACTAGTTGCTTTATCAAAAATTTGTAAAAGAAGATTTCTTCTTTATCAAAAGAAGGATTGCTTAATCAAAAGTCTTTGTCCATTTGTATCATGATTGTACCTGAGTCCAGTATCCTTTTTAAAAGTTGTCTGTCAATTTGTGAAATTATTGTACTTGTATGTATTATTGTGTCCATTGGATCTAAAGATTGAATGAACCTCCTCCTCTATATAAGAAGTATTTCTCCTTCATTGTAAGATCATCGAACAATAGAAATAAAATCATCAATTTCATAATATCATGAGTTTTCTAAATCCCTCTGTTTTCTTATTGGCATCTAGAATTCTAATATTAGTCTTAGACAAGTCATGCTAATTAACTAATCGAGCAGTTAGATGAGTATGCTCTGCTATTGCCTCTTCTGAGGATCCTTAGTGCAAGAAATTGTGTTGCAGACTATGACAATCCTATTGGACGATTTGCAATCCTAAAAGTGAGACCTTGTATTTGAAGCCTTGGATTGGCTGTTTGTTTGTGGGCTAAAATGAACAATCACATATTTTGTCATTATTTCTGCAATGAATTCTCAAGTATAACTGGTCACAAACTTTGTTGAATTGTTTTCCTTTTATATAAAAGTCTCTAAAGAAATCTCTTTGGCTACAGGGTTATTTTATAGTCTTTAATACCCATGTGGATTTCTCCATTGAGATATTGTTTGTCCCTTCAATTCCATCATTCTGCGAGTTTCCTAACCAAGAATTTTAGGAAGGGATTCAAAATAGTCTTGTTTGAGATTGTGATCATCTATTCCTCCAAGGATATAGTATTTCTTCATGACATCTTTAAAGTGTCTGTCCAAATTCTTATGCTTGAAAGAACAACACTTTAATTTAAAGAATTTTTCATGGGCCTTTTCTTTTGTGTGATCTTCTTTTCTATAGAATTCCTATATCAGATCATTGAAGAAGGAATCAATTGATTGGACATTCGCCCATTGTTGTTGCATGTAATCTCCAAGAGCTATAAACCAATATTTCAGGAATCCATACCAAAAAGAATGATGTGATTATTTTGCAAATTTATGTTGATGATATTATTTTTGGTGCAACTAATATATATATATATATATATATATATATTTTTTTTTTTATATTTATTTTTTATTTTTTGAAAATTTTTCTAATTGTATGAGCAAGGAGGTTGAAATGAGCATGATGGGAGAACTCAAGTTCTTCATTGGACTCAAAATCAAGCAAACTAATGATGGAATATTCATTGGTCAAAATAAATATATCTTGAACATGGTTTGAAATGGAAGACCAATGAACATTCCAATGAGCTCATCAATCAAATTGGATAAAGATGATCAAGTCATAACTAAATATCGAGATATGATCGGATCTCTTCTTTACTTAACTGGAAGTAGACCTAATATTATATTTAGTTTGTGCTTATACGATAGATTTCAATCTAATCCTAAAAAAATCACACTTTAGTACTATAAAACAAATTTTTAGATATCTTAATGGTACTAGAACATTAGGTCGTTGGTACCCATATTGATTTACTTAGCCATTCAGATGCCGATTAGGCCGGTTACACAATTGATCGTAAGAGCATTAACAAAACATGTATCTTTTTAGGCTTTACATTTATATCATGGTTTAGTAAGAAACAAAATTTCGTTGCATTATCTACGGTCGAAGCCAATTATATCTCGACTGTTGGTTGTTGTACACAATTTTTATAGATGAAACAAACACTTGGTGACTATCACTTATCTTTCGATCATATTCCTATAATGTGTTATCAGTGCCATAAACTTATCTAAAAATCCCATTTGCAATCTCGGACCGAGCATATTGAGATTAGACACCACTTTTTGAGAGATCATGTTCAAAAGGGGATATTTTATTAGAGTTTGTGAATATGGAAAATCAATTGGCTGACATTCTAACAAAACCACTTGCACTTCATAGACTTTCATATATCCGAAAAGATTTGGGCATTATCGATGAATTTAAAGTATGTGGCTAAATTGTGTGTGCGCGTTAATTGTTTATATATTTAATTTTATGTGCATTTTTGGTCGAAATTGTCCTGCCACCTTGAACATAATATTTTCTATCAAAAAATGAAAAAGAGGCGAACGAGTGATGGACGTCCAGGGAGACGCGCCCGAAAAGATAGAAAATTGGAGTTTTCACAAGTGGACATCTCAAATGTCGGGTTTTCAGTTTTTAGAAACTATTCAAACCAAGTTTCTTAACCATTTTCACTCATTTCTTCTTCTCTGCTCTAAATCCGTTCCTAATCTTCTCAAATTCACCTTCAATCTTCAAAATACTCACTTGATTTCAAAAACTAAGACTCAATCACTTCAAATCTATCAAAATCCCCACTTTTCATTCACTAAAACCTCAAATTCTACCATCTAGGCAAAAATCTGAACCCTAGATCCGAACCCTACATCTCCACCCCTTCCAATTGACTTTCCACCAATGCCAAGGACAAAGACCATTGGCAAGAGACTAAAGAGGACCAGAGGTGCTTGATAACCCTTTTGAAAAATCCCCCATTTTTGTTGGTAAGAGTGTTGATTTTGCCTATTTTACATTTGAAGCTCCTTTTCATATTGAGGAATAATTTGAACGCATGAGATGGTTATCTATTGCAACTCTAGAAGAAAATGCCTATCCAAACCTTATGAAAGAATTTTACAAAAAATTGGTTTTCAATTCTAGTTTGGATATCATTTCATGTTTACTCAAAGGCAAATGTATTAAAATCACCAAAACTCTTTTCCGAACTCTATTTGAACTTGAAGAATGTGAAAATCAAATCTTTGGCTATATGGCTCATCCAACGCGTGAGGGATATAATGCCATTGTTGCATGTCGTAGAGTTATGGGTAAAAATTTCGAACATCTTATCAAGTTTAGCGCAAACCAACTTACACTACCTTGCAAAGTTTTTCACAACATCAGTGTCAATGTCATTCTTCCAAGGAAAGGTCACCACGATAAGGTTTTCCATTTTGATCTTTTCAATCTTGAGTCTTTCTTAGTTGGACGCAAATTAGATTTTCCAACTATCGTAATTGGCCATATGAAAATAGATAATTCAGCCACTTGCATCAATGACTTACCTTATGGTATGCTTCTCACCAAACTTTTTATGCATTTCGAAGTTTCTTCATTCCTTCTTCGGGGTATCTACCATTTCGAATTATTTTCCTTGTTCAGGGGTTTGCCCTTCTTCAGGTGCGTCGATCATTTCAACATTATGTAACACCATGTTTAGTGCGTAGTTCAACCTTCTCAAGAAGTTAAGGTAGCACTCTCTAGACCCCATTTGGTCACCTCTAACCGTGGCAATACGTGGTCTTTTCCGTTGGTGATAAAGGAGGCCGCAAGCATTCTGACGGTCAAGTCAGTCAACGATGACGGAATATAGGGTGGGATGTCTAGGGATGCGAGCCATAGACAGTGTATGTATATGTGATCCAAGGGGGGTCCCGATTATTCAAGAATTGAAGTGTTTTGGAAGGAGAAACCGCATAGAAATAATCCAGGGTAGAATTTTTGAAATTTCGTGAGTTTCTTTATTCAGTTAGGATTCTATCTATAACATATCTTTTGTAATCTTTTCAAGTTAATTTCGTTTTAATTAGGATTTTATTATATCATTGTAATCTTTTAGAGTTATTTCCATGTTAAACTAGGTCTTAGGGTTTTAGTATAAATATGCGTTATTTCTTTCATTGTAAACTAAGAAATATATTATGAAATTAAATTGAGACGCGTTTTGCTTTTTTCTTTGTTCTTCATGGAAAAATTTATCAAAATTATCAAAGGTGAGTAATCTTTGTGGCGTTCAACAATCTAAGTGAGGTTCGTAGATTTTTTAATCACGGGGTCGAGATATTCTTGTAATTGTCTTGGTTTCTTGATCCAATTATTTATTGGATCGAACTTTAAATTTCGGGTTTGAATTCTTAAATTGTGTAGCCAAAAGGTTGTCATATCCGTTTGTGATTGCATCGGTTGTTTGGTTCATTGTTTTTTGGATCAAAATCCATAAACCTTATTTGTCTTGGGCTTTCTTGGGTTGGTTTCAATCTCCTGTGGGTTCCGTAGTCAACATTGCTACGCGGGTTCACATCAATGTATGCCAAGAATGTGTCAAAAAATGAGAGAGGGAAAAAGTTTAAAGTTTGTGTGTAAATTTGCATTACATTCAAATGTCACAATGTGTGAGCCTTTATCGTAGTAGAGGAGAAATACTAATCGTTAAATGAGAAGACACGCGACCTCATCTGGGCGATCGAGGTGTCTCCTCTTAGGTATCAATCTGTCAATCATTTAATGCGACAATTAATGTTTTCTGCGAAGTAGGCTTAGAACTTGACCTCTAGGCGTCAGGGACTTTATATCAATCAATCATAATTAGATTCGTTCAAAACATTTCCCTGGAAGAAATGACATCGGCAGATGCTTTCTAACACTTAAGAGGCTAGGTGCTTTGGACATCTTCATGCGATAGACGTTTCATCTCGAAGGGTTGGCCTCCCAAGGCAAATTGGATGAAGTGGTCCATCACCTCAGCATGATCCCACCTCGGCCAAGTGGGTGTCCAGGTGGGTGGTGATGTGAAGTGTGGGTCTGGTAACTTGCTAATTAGCTGTCAAGTGGATATGATCTGGAGCTTAGTGGAAGAGGCGTAGCAGTGTCTAAGGATGAAGAATATGGAAAATTCAATTTGTACAACGGAGGTTGACAACCTCCCACATGTGTGCGGGGTCTGCATGTTTAAAAAATTCAAAAAAAAAGTGGACCTCCCATGTGACTAGTTGTCAACCGAGGTTGTCAACCTAGGTTGTACAACTAGTATAGCTCGAAGTGTTGGAATATTCAATTATTAGTTCCAATTTCAGTTCATGTCCAGCAACGACTTCTTCTCTAGCTCATCTGAACACGTTCAACAACCTGCTTCCGGATCCTTCTAATTTCACCAGCACGTGCAGCTTCTTCACCTCATCAGTTCACGTGTTCCAGCAGATGAAGATTTCATTACAGCTCTTCAATTCTAGAGGCTTCCATTTAGTGATTAGTTGATTTCTCTATAAATAAACTAGTATGCATTGTATTTTCTCCAAGTTGAATGAATGTAAAATTCATCTTCTTCCCTGCCATTACAGCAGGTTCTATCATTTTAAGTTTCAGTTTCATTCAATTTAATTTTCTCAATATGAAGAACAGAGCCGTCTATGTGAAATATTAGTAGATTCATCATGACATGAATTGGAAATACATCCTGTGAAGCAGCAGAATATCACAGTTTTGAGGCCATGTGAAACGAAGATGTGTTTTGCAAGTCTTCAATAATACCATCAGATAATTTATAATTCAATTGTGGAAAGATATACCTTTTACATCTGAAGAGTTGATGTTTGTAGAAAACAGGCTTTGAAGCAAAAGATATGACGTGCTTTTCTAAATTATCTTCCAGTTTTCTCCTGCAAAAAACAAAAGAATCTTTCAATTACAAGGGATTGGTCAACTTTAAGCTTCTTTGAGAGACCAAATGCAATCAGATGATAGAAAATCTGTGTCAAGAGTTTAATTAATCCTAAATTCGGTTCCTAGCTGCACCTTTGGCATCTCCTCGGCATTTAATTTGTCCCTGAGTTCCTACAAAGACGACGCCAAAAGAAAATGTACTAATTCAGTTCCACAACTCGTCAAATTTAAGCTCAGGCTAAAGAAAAGGAATCTGTGGAAAATTTTGCATGTTCTCTATCTCGAACTCTTTCCAGACGAGCAATCAGGGAATTGGAGAGGCTGGTAAACAAGCATATTGTAAGAGAATTCACAGATTATTTCGTGAACCGGTGATGTTTAACGGCGAAACCATGATTTCAATGAAGAAAGAGCTGTTCTTTTCTTGCTTGCCACCAGTAGCTTTTCCGTTTCAGCAGTGGAATTCTGCTGCGTTGGCACAAAACTATCGGTTTCAATACTGTTTACCATACTTGCACAGAAATCCACCTTGTCAATTTCTATCACCTTTAACAAAGATCTGTCCACCTTTGGTATACCTTTAATATCTGATCTTGTAACTTTGTCATTGTTTTCAAGATTGTGAACCTGATTAATCGAAATTTTCTTCACAGGAGTCTCCACCAAGGCTTCTTTTCCTGTCACCGGGCCATTTGATCTACCTTGACACTTTGTACTTTATTTGATTCAACCTTTTCAACATCTTTATGCTGGATTAGACAAAATTATTAGGGAAACAAAATAATTAGTATCTTATCCGTTGTAGTTGTAATTGTACCATTCATTGCAATACTGTGTACCTAAAGAGTTCTTACATTGTCTACTTTTGCATCTGGGATCTTTTGTTCAACAACAGAATTTTCTTGTTCCAACAATGCTGCCAAGTTTTGAGCTGCAATTCTCTTGTAATGAGGCTCGAAAAAAGCCTTCTTCTGGGCTACTGATCCGGGCAGTGAATACCTCTCGGCCTCTTCAACGTATTTCTTGTTATAAAAGGTCAACCATTTTTTGTTTTTCCCACGACAAGGATTCCGACATAAACCTCCCAAAAGAAATCGACTCCCCAAGTGCAAGCATGGGGTGCTCCTGTAATACATACTCCTTTAACTTTCATTTCTCACAGAATCGAACTTTCAAGATGTCACATATTAAGTCCAATCACTGAAAACAGAAAAAAATACACAAAAGTTTATAGCAGTTCACACTCCATGTTAGAGACTAGCTGCTGCAGGTTTTCTCGTGCATCTTATACACAAAATCGAGCTGGCTCATAAAAAAATCCTCTATAGCTAGAATATTAGGTCGATTTGTCGTCGAACGGAAAGTCAACACTGCAATTAGACTGTGTGCAGTTTAACACAAAAATCTTGTATTCTTATCACAAAACAGCAATCTCCATAAAAAGAATCAGGATAAAAGTCCAACAATATTAGGTTGATCCACATTACACGAGAGTGTACAATATAATTTGACTCTATATAATCCAATGCAAGAATCTGGTATTTTAACTAAATGAATAGCAAATTTCATACAAAATAAAATATTAGAACAACAAATAAAAAATAAATAAAAAAAATTACTTTTCATCTTCTTTACCTGTTTGGCTTCATTGGATAAATCTGAAGCACAAGGGAAGGCAAGAATGACAGCTGAGTCCCCATGCTGTACCAGGGTGAGAGGAAACCTTCAACATTTGGAAAACAGAATCTGAGAAAAATCTGAACTTTTTTTAGCTTTTTTATGGCTTTTTTGTTATTTCAAATTTGAAATTCATATTGAATCAATATTGAGTCATGTTTTTGTAGGGTTATTTAAGTAATTGCACATTGTTTCATACGGTTGAGTTAGTTAGGAGTCTTCTGTATATATACTAAAGCTGAGCACTTGGAAGTGTAATTTTTCATAATTTTCAGTGATAACACTTTTTTCGCCATTCTCTCTTCTTCCTTTATAGAGCTTTCCCATTGCAATTTATCAATTCAAGACGAAAAGAAATAGGCAAACATTGTAAGCAAAGTAGGCTACAAAAGGTATGCTGCCAATTGTTCAATTCTTGCTTGTTGCTTCTTCTTTTCAAACTGCCATGCCATGGGTCCACTTTTTTTTGAAAATAATAGATTTTTTGAAGCTTCTACCTTTTCTTATAATTTTTTATGGGAATATCCTAGAAATTTTGTTTGGTGCCCATATCCTAGATTATGGGTGTGTTTGAGTCACATTATTTTGGAATAGTGGATTGATGGAGAATGTGTGGTTGAAAAAAAAGAAAAAGTTATTGATGTGATGTAAAATATTATTTTATTAAAGAATGTATGGTTGAAAATGAGTAAAAGAATGAGAATGAAAATTTTAATGTGACTCAAATAGAAGCATATTGTATTTATCAGTTTTTCTTATTTGGATTGTGCCATGGTATGGAGTGGGGTGGGGTAAAAAAAAGAGAGGGAGTGAGCATGAAGTAGAAGCATTTTCAATACACTATTGGTGGAATACGATGTAACAAGCTATCTAACTCTTGGTTAAAACGTCTAGTCATAGCATATATGGTACATGATTCATGATTCGTCCAATGAGTCGAATTCACGGTATTTAGCAGTATTATAAAATAAAAATATGTTAAAAATTATGTGTGTTAATATTTATCAAGTTTAATATTGTGTATCAAATGTACTTTCAATGATTTAGGGATTATCTAGATAGACATTAGAGGCTTACGGTTGATTTTTGGACTTGAATACATTAAATGGTAACTAAATAATTATTATTTTGTTATACTAGCAGCAAATTTCTTACCATTAAATAAAAATTAAAAATTGACCATACCAAATTTGCATAAATAACTATAATACGGATGCTTTTAAAAACTGCAGATTATTATATATTCGATAATGTCCGTCTAATCACATGGACACTTATGAAGTGATTAGGAGAAATAGAATTAGGAGGTTTGTAGTAATATTTTTTTATAAGAGATTTTTAATTTATTAAGTGAATTTTTTTTACTTATAATTTTTTGTATGGAATTTTTTTCCTCACGAGTGAAATTCTTTTACTTATAATTAAGTTTTATAGTTATAATTTATAAATAAAATTTTGACCTGTAAGTAAATTTTTAACTTAGAAGTAAAAATAAACTTATTAAGTGAAATTTTAGTTATTAGTAGTATTCTTACATATAAGTGATTTTTTAACCTATAAGTGATTTTTTGCTTATATAAGCATTTTATAACTTATATGTTATTTTTTTACTCATAAGTAATTCTTTTACTCGCACATAAATTTTGTACTTGTAAACCCTTTTTTTTTTTGAAGTGAACTTTACACTTCACAATTTTTTATTTATAACTATCATTTTTACTTTATAAATAACTTTTCAACTGAAGAATGTGTTTTTTCACTTATAAATAAATTTTTACTTATAATAAATTTTTTCTCATAAGTGATTAATTTAATTATATTGTTTTACTTATAAACGAAATTCTTAGCTCTTATTTACTTGTCAATAAATTATGTAATCCAGTTTACTAATTTTTTATTAATTCATAAATTGGTAAATAAATAATATGATCCACACTACACACTGCATATTAATTTTATACGGATGAATAGAGGAGGACAAGCACCCCGGAATAATTTAGTTCAGATACTGATTGCACCAAACACTAGATAAGGATTAGATAAGATAATTTTAATTGCATACTCTCTAATACGATGCGCCAAACTTGTCCGTAGTGCTTCTTCTAATTTGGTTTTAATGTAAAAAATATATATATATAATAATTAGTTGGTCTCTATAATTAAAATTTTGTTTTATCTATTTTTTTAAGTGCAATCATGGTCAACCGTCTATGTGCCAATTAAGTGGTTGGACATGGTGTGATTATGGGTTCTAAAATATCAGTAGTGTGGTTTTAGAACATCTCCAATGGTTATGTTAACTCATATATTTAAAATCACTTTTGTATTCTCATTTTTATCCTGGTGGATCTAAATTTAGATTTTTCGCAAATGAGAATATTTAAATCCACTTTTTGTCTCTGGTTAATATAAAAAAAGATTACATCTTTTTTACGTTTTATATCAAAAAATTTCAATTTGCATTTTCTTTGTATCTCATCATTGGAGAGGTTTTCGGCCACTTTGAAGATTTAAACCACAATTTAAATATATTTTATACCACAATTAGAGATGCTGAAGCACCCATTCTATTTAATAGTCCCCACAAGATTGAAACCATCGAAGGATAAAATCGCACGCAGTTTTCACTTTACACAATTGAAGGATAAAATCACCAAACCTCTTAATATGTTTCTCCAATTCAATTCAAGGTTGGGTGTTATTTTATTGTCCAAATTGACGATTGTGGTTGCATGGAGATCCAAATTCATAGATTAAGGTTGGGGACCAAAAACCTATTGAAAGTTAATGACTGTTAGGCAAATTATTGTCAAACGAACTCTCCAGCAATAATGTTAATCATTAATTATTCAATCGGCATCGACCAATGACTGAAGTGAAACATCGACACTATGATTGTACCGACCTAAACCTATAACCTAATTGGGCCATTGGAAGTAGCATAATTTAATTAGAGCTACTCATGGCCAATCCATTATCCATTGGACGGCTTTTGGTTGATAGCCCATTTACTACTACCAATTTGTTCTTGGGCCTAACTATTATCTAACCTAAAAGCCCACTGCATTGTTATATATGTTGACTCCCGTTTAAGCTTGTGGCCGTGTGTGAAAGTGGGTTATTGGCTGCCCATTTTTGAGTGAAAACAAGCTCCTTCTGCTTCGTGCGTTCTGCGTTTTCTCTCATTTCATCCTCTTTAGCCTTTGTGGCTTCTATTGTGGTTGCAATATATCACTGTATACCATATCCTTTGTGGGCATATACCAAGCAACCAGGATCGTGGTGATTTTTGGTTGGTTTTGGGTGTTGGAACTTCGTGGTGTCGATTTGGCATTCATATGAAATATTGAGCCCGAAAATCTTGGAGTCAATATTTTGCTCAACATTTTGGTATCAAAGCTACGTTGGTGTTGGATTTTAGTCGAAAACAGATCCAAAAAAAGCAGAATTATAGCAAAAACCAGATAAAAAATCTGTCCAGATTTTTGTAAAAAAGGGACCTGTAAGCTTGATTTCCGGGCAATCTAGAAGTCCATTGGTGAAAATGAGACTAGATTTGAGACATGCAGGTGGAGGTGGTCCTAGATGTGTGCGTGGAGTTGACAGTGGTCGACGGTGGCTGGGCGTGGTAATTCTGACGAGGCGCATGTGGCCTCCTCCGGCGAAGGTTTCTTCAGACAGTTTTATCCTAACCAGATTTCCAACTTGTTTGTGGTGTTAGTTTTTTGTTTTCAGGCGATACGATGAAATCTCGACGATTTAGCCCCCGCATTTATGATTCAATTTTTATTCAATCGGTTGCGGGAGACTTTAGGGCGAATAGTGATGGCCCTAAAGTGTTAAAATCATATTTCTCGTAATTTACGGACTCAAATAGGTCTACTCTAGTAAAATTGGCTAATCACGTTTAATTTTCAGCACAACGCGTCATCGTGTGGGGGTGATAATAGGTTTGGGGTTACCATTTGGGATAACCATTGCCTATGATAGAAATTAAAAACTACTTGCTCTTAGTTGATACGTGATTAAAATTGTTTATTTGATAAATTTCAGCATATTATCTCTGTGATATATCGTGAGTGAAATTGTTTGGTTGACATATCTCTTGTTGCACTGTTAAGTTATTAAAATGCCTAAACCTTACCCGTTTGAACATTCCCTTGATCTAAGATCGAGAATCTTACGAAACCCTAAGAATCTAAAACTGTGTATATTTGCGACCCTATGTCTACTTCGTGTGGCTTAATTGTGATTTTGTATTTTTGATTGAATATTAAAAATGACAATTCACAATTTTGATTTGTGAACTTTTAACGATAAAGGTGATTTTTTTAATCTGACAACAAAAAATGAGAGATATTTCAAAAGCAATTGATGTCAATTTTTTTCTGATTTTTTTAAAAAATAAAAACAAGAAGCTGGTGAGTTTGCTTATACCTCAATTATTTTACACTTGGCTGACACAGTTTTAAGAAAAGTGGGTAAACTGAAAATCACTAAAGAACTTTGGAAAAAATTGGAAAACTTGTATTTGCTCAAATCTACTCCAAACGAACTTTACTTACTTGAGCGTTTTTTCAGTTTCAAAATGGATTATTCAAAAGATCTTGATGACAGTTTAGACATATTTAACAAACTTGTTCAAGATATTGTTAATTGTGAAAAGTCAGTGTCTGATTCTTATAAGGCCATTTAATTTACTGAATTTCACACATGATACTTATAAAGAAGTAAATAATGCTACTAAGTATGATAGAGACACTTTGACGCCTGAAATTGTCATTGACTCCTTTATGAGTAAGGAGATGGAGGTTAGAGCTGAAAAATATGATAAAAAAAGCGAAGAGATTCACATAATGAGGGGTAGAACTTAATTTATGCAAAATAGTCATGATGGTTACCAAAGTAGTGGGGAGTCGAGTAGTAATGGGGCTAGAAAGAAGGACAAGGGTAGGTCTAGATCCAAATTTGGGACTAAAGTTAAGAAATGCTATGGCTGTGAGAATACGGAGCATTTTATGAAGTATTGCTATAAAGAGAAAAATAAGCAAAAGGGTAAAGAGAGAGATGAAGTAAATGTATTGTCTTCTATTTCCAATAGTAGCGATGGTGAGGTCTATATGATTACTAGTCTTATTGCTTATCCTGCTGAATTGAATATGACTGCTAATTCCCGTTTACATGAATGGATACTTGATTCTGGTGCATCCTTCCATGTGACATCATAAAAGGACTGGTTTGAAAATTGCATGAATTAAATGATTGACATTTTGTACTATTTGACAACTCTGTTTATAATATTGTTGGAATTGGTGATATTACCTTAAAGTTTGACATTGGTTTTGAGCATACTTCAAAAGATGTTAGGGCCTGTTTGATGCAAAGGTGGAAAATAGGTGGAAAGAAAATGTTTTACATGAAGTTGAATTGCCTAAAAATTGTTTAATTGGGAATTGTAATTAATTGTGTTTGATTGGTATAATTTTCCACCTGAAAAATGTTGAAAGTGTGATATCTGTTTGGTTTCTTTTTTTATGGAAATTGTTCATGAAAGTGATAATTTTTTCTACCATTGAGTCTAGAATTTGTTCTAATTGCCAAAAAAATTAAAAAAAATTATCATACCGAATACCATTCGTTTGGATTTATTTTGCATGAAAATTGTCCATTAAATGGAATTTTTTTTTTACCATTGTTGATAGATTTTTTTTTCAATTGCCAAAAAAAAAAAAAAAAAAATCGATGGAAAATCATTTTCCCACCAAAATGGTGGGAAAACCAATTCATTGATTTCAAGGAAAAAGTGGGTGGGGGAAAAAAAATTTCCAAAGAAAATTTTTGCAATCAAACAATGCAAAGATGGAAAATGGAGAATGTTTTCCTAGTTCCATGGAAAATCATCCTTATAAAACAGGGCTTTAGATACATCACTGAATTGTCTAGAATTTAATTTCAATAGGAAAACTTGAGAAAGCTGACTTCACTAGTAAAATTGGAAATAGAATTTTGAAATTGGTTAAGGATGGACTTGTCTATGTTAAGGGAATCACGAAAAATGATATTTATATCACTACTGGGAAATTGATGAGATGTTTAAATTCATCTATCTCTTCTATTGAGGCCGATCACACATATAAATGACACAATAGACTAGAAAATGTGGGTATTAAGGGGATTAGGCTTCTTAATGAAAAATGTGCATATTGAATGATCGTATGTCTGATTTATCCTTCTGTGACCATTGTGTGCTTGGTAAACATTATGAAACTACTTTATCTATGAGTGTTCATAAAACTAAATGCATGCTTAAACATGTCCATTTAGACTTATGGGTCCCTCTAGCAGTCCTACCTCGGGTGGAAATATGTACTTCTTGTCTATCATTGATGTCTACATTAGAAAAGTGTGGGTTATTTTTTAAAGGATAAATCTGGCACTTTTTATAGTTTTAATAATTGGAAAAAACGAGTTGAAAACCAAACTGGTAAGAATATCAAGTTTTTGAGAACCGATAATGGCCTAAATTTTTGTAACACTGAATTTGACAATATGTGCAAAGAAAATGGGATAATAAGACATAAAATTGTTCCTTACACTCCCCAAAAAAATAGGATAGAGAAAAGGATGAATAGAATCATACTTGATAAAGTGCGTTGCACGATATTAAGTTCTGGAATCTCAAACTCTTTTTGGGGAGAAGCTGTTATGACTGCTTGTTATCTGATTAATTTGACTCCATCTGTTGCATTGAGTGGTGATACTCCACGTGAAAATAGTCCGGTAAACTAAGTGATTATTCTATGCTTAGAACTTTTGACTGTACTGCATTTTCTCATCGGAGTGAGAGCAATCTTGAACCTAGAGCTAGAAAATGTATTTTTCTAGGTTTCCTAAAGGTGTCAATGGTTACGGGTTGTAAAATAGGAGCCAAAAGGGAGGGTTAAGATCATTGTGAGTAGAGATGTTCCACTCAATGGGAGCGAAATTTCGTGCCTTAAAACTGAATCTGAACTCATGCGTGAAGAAAAACAAGGTGAAGAGAGAAATTAGTTGAAGGTGGAGTTAGAGAAACTTAGCACATCCATCCATGTTACACAGAGTGTGGTGGAGACTCAGGAACAACAACCTGACATGGAGAATAGAAATGAAGTAGTGATAGAAGAACATCATGAAGAAGAGAAGCATTTAGCAAATTATAACATAGCTAGGAATAAAGAGAGGAGACAGTCTAGAACACCTACAAGATTTGGATATGAGTCTGAGCTAGCTTTTACTCATGCAAGCTATGAGAAGTTAGTTGATAAAGAGCCAAAGACCTTTGATGAGGTGATAAAAAGTGAACAATCTAAATAGTGGTTTAAGACAATGAAGGGTGAGATGAGTTCTTTAGAAAAGAATCAAACTTTGGAGCTAGTACTCAGACCTAAGAATAAATCTACTGTTGACTGCAAGTGGGTGTTTAAAGTTAAGGAGGGTCTAGCGCATTTAAGCACTTAAGATTTAAGGCTACGTTAGTGATCAAGGGGTACACTCAAAAGGAGGGGGTTGATTATAACTAGATTTTTTTACCTGATGTTAAGTATACTACTATTAGAGTCATACTTGCATTGGTTGCACATTTTGATTAGGAACTTGAACAACTTGATGTAAAAACTTCTTTTTTACATGGTGAATTGATGAGCAAATTTTTATGAATCAACCAATGAGTTTTAAAGATAAACTAAAACCTGATCATATGTGCTTCTTGAAAATATCTTTATATGGTTTAAAATAATCACATAGACAGTGGTATAAAATATTTGATTTTTTTGTACTATCTATAGGGTTTCAACGAAGTAAGTTTGATCATTGCCTATATTTCCAACATAATGGTGCTAATTATTACTATGTATTTTTATTACTATATGTGGATGATATGCTCTTAGTTGGTTCATTACCTAAGTAGATAAGTAATATAAAAACATATTTGAATGATGAATTTGACATGAAAGATCTAGAAAAGGCGAAAGAATCTTAGGTATGGAAATTGAAAGAGAGATCAAATTCTGTTTTATTTTTGCATCAGTCCTCATGTTTCAAAGGTGTTAAAGAAATTTGGCATGCATGATTGCAAACGTGTTACATTAACTTTAGCTAATTATTTTATATTATCTAAAGATCAAGCCCTGTAATGAAAAAGAAATAGAATACATGAGTAGAATCCCATACTCCAATGTAATTGTTTATGTTATGTATTTGATGGTTTGCAATAGACCAGATTTCGCTTTTGCTGTTAGCACTCTTAGTAGATACATGTATAATCTTGGTCTTGAGCACTAGGAAGCCTTGAAATGGATGTTAAGGTACTAAAAGAGAACTAGTAGTGTAGGTCTAAGATTTGGTGTTAATAATAAGGGTGTGAAACTGAAGGGTTTTGTAGAAGCTGACTATGTTGGGGATAGAGATAATATGAAATCTACATCTTCCTGTGTTTACTTTATCTAAATCGTGTGTTAATTGGAAATCACAGTTACAACATTGTATTATCCATGACAGAATTTGAATACGTTGCTACCACTGAAGTTATTAAAGAAGTTTTATGGTTTAGAGGCCTACTTCATGAACTTTATGTTTTAAATGATTATGTGGTAGTATATTCGACAGTCAGTCTTCTATACATTTATGCAAAAATCCTATTTTTTTACTAATGCACCAAATACATTGATGTTATACTACATTTCATTAGAGATATTGTATCACAAGAAGTTGTAATACTTGAAAAAATACACACAATATAATCCCTCAAACATGGGCACTAGGGTGCTACCAGTAGTGAAGCTTAAAAGTTGCAAAGATCTTCTAATTTCTAAATATCGGTGGAGGTAAATAATTTCTAATTTTATTGGTTCTCATTTCTGAATTATTACTAACTTGTAATAATTTTCTTTGCAGGTCCTGACATCAAGGTGGAGGTTTGTTAGGCAAATTATTGTCAAATGACCTCTCGGAGAATGATGTTAATCATTAATTATTCAGTCGACATCGACCAATGGTTGAAGTGAAACATCGACATCACGATTGTATCAACCTAAACCTATAATCTAATTGGGTCATTGGAAGTAGATTAAGTTAATTAGAGCTACTCATGGCCCAACCCATTATCCATTGGACGGCTTTTGGTTGATAGCCCATTTATACTATTTGTTCTTGGGCCTAACTATTATCTAACTTAAAAGTCCACTACATTGTTATATATGTTGACTCATATTTTGGCTTGTGGCCGTGTGTGAAATTGTGTTATTGGCTGCCCCATTTTTGAGTGAAAACCGGTGGCTTCTGCTTCGTGCTTCCTACTTTCCGCGTTCTCTCATTTTATCTTCTTTAGCTTTTGTGGCTACTAGTGGCTGCAACATATCACTCCATACCGTGTCCTTTGTGGGCATAGACCAAGCAATCAGGATCGTGATGATTGTAGGTTGGATTTGGGTGTTGGAACTTCGTGGTGTCGATTTGGTATTCATATGAAATACTGAGCCCGGAAATCTTGTAGTCAATATTCCGCTCAACAATGACCATAACCACACAAAATAAAATTATTTGGGGAGCCCAACCTTAATTTTCCCTAAAGAAATAAACTTGCATTTTCTCTGGAAGTCTTTATTAATGTAAAAAAAAAAAAAAAGAGTAAGTTTAAAAGAAGGTCAAACACGTTTAACAAAAAAATTAGTTAAAGGTAACCTTTTGGGATAACCAGACACGTTCTTCCGATTTTTGTTGATGTCCATTTTCACAATCGTTCTTCCAAACCATGTGGTGCATAATAATAATCTCGACAAGATAGCATACCTATTTCACCCACGTTTAACAAAGTAACTTTGAAGAAGCTTGAGAGGGTGTTTGGCTAAGCTTAAAATCAACTTATTATGACATCATCAAAAGAAGCAATTATTAAGCCTCTTTTAAACTTAGCGTGTGACAAATATATATATATACCCTACAAAATATTTTGGAAAAACTACCAAACATCTTTATGGTGCTAGTGGCATAAAACTTAATATTCAATATAAGTTTTCAAAAACTCATATTTGTAATTCAAATATTTGTTTTAAAAATATTTGTTATTTAGTCAAAGATTTAGACCAAGAAATAATTCTTGAAACTCCTTTTATTGTTCAAATTTATTATTTTCAAACCAATTTGCAATGACTTACTACAAATTTCTTTAACCAAGAAATATTTTTGGAAGTTTACAAATCATCCTTCTTATAAAGATATTAATATTTTAAAAGAAATGTCTATTTCAAAAATTATAAATAATATCAATTTTAAAAGCATGTTCAATTTCTCAAAAAAGAAATTAGATTTCAAAAAATTGAAGAGCAATTACAAAACTCTTTAATAAAAGAAAAAACAATTTTTCAAAACAAATTGAAAATGAAATATGTTCTACCATTCCAAATGCCTTTTTGGATAGGAGGAAACATGTTTCACTTTCTTACAATTCTGATTTTCAAAAGTCAAGTATTCCTACGAAAACCCGTCCAATTCAAATGAACAAGGAATTGCGTTATCACTGCATCAAGGAAATTAATGGTTTACTTAATAAAGGATAATAATTCTCTTTGGAGCTATTCAGTCTTTTATGTCAATAATTCTTCTGAAATTAAATGTGGTGTTCCCCGTCTCTTTATCAATTACAAGCCACTCAATAAAAATTCTTCAATGGAATAGATATTCATTACCTTAAAAGAAAGATATGTTAAATAGATTATTCAAAACTGTTATCTTCTCTAAATTTGATATGAATTCAGGTTTATGGGAAATTCAAAGTAAAGAAGAAGATAGACACAAAATCGCTTTCAATGTTTCTTTTGGATAGTATGAATGGAATGTTATGTCATTCGGTCTAAAAATTCTATTTCAGAATTTCAAAAAATTATGAATGATATTTTCAATCCTTATTCAAATTTTATTATTGTTTATATTAATGATATTCTAATTTTTTTCAAAAATTTTAGGACAACATTTTAGACATCTCAATACATTCATTCATATTATTAAGAATAATGGTTTAGATATTTCAGTTAAGAAAATTGTTCATTGTCAAACACGTATAAGATTCTTAGATCATTACATACACTTAGGAACACTTACACATATTCAAAGAAGTCTAAAATTTCTTGATAAATTTTCAGATGAAATTCTAGATAAAAGAAGTTTGCAACGCTTTTTAGGCTGTCAATTAAAATGCTGATTTTGTAAAAAATATCAAGCTATTTTGTGCCTCACTTTTTCGAAGGTTGCAAAAAAAATCCACAACCATGGACCCCATAATAAGTTAACATACACATTTATCTGCATTGACAACAGTTGTCATTGGCTTTTGCGAGCGACGAAAATGGATACGAATGAGTTCTTTGTAATTCGTAAGTATGTACGAGAACATATTTGCGAAGTGAGTATTCGTCGAAATGATCACTGGCATGCCCGAGCATGGTTCATTGGTCGACAAATAATGCACAAGTTTCAGGACCGACGAATGATCTATAGACCTTCGGGCATCATTAATTACGTCCATCGAGAGTACGGGGTGGTCATGAGCTATCAGAAGGTCGGAAGGCCAAAGAATGCGCATTGGAGGAGGATTTAATGTGTTCAACCGAGGAAAGTTACGCAAAGTTGGCCAGATATTGCCACATGGGAAAACTAATTCTAGATCGGCATTTTATATTGATACGAAGGACGAGAATCGCTTCAAATATTTCTTCATGACCTTTGGACAAGGCATTCGAGGATTTCGAAATGCGATACGACCCGTAATTCTAGTCGACGGTACAACCCTTAAGGCTAGATACGAAGGCAAGTTGATTATTGTTACGTGTTAAGATCCCAACATCCAAATTTACCCTCTTGCGTTCGGCATAGTCGATGGAGAGAACGATCTAGAGATGCGTTGGTTTTTCATGAAGCAGAGAGAAATAATTGGGGACGTTGAGAACCTTGCATTCGTAACTGACCGATGGCAATCAATAATAAATGGTATCACCGAAATTTTTTCCGAGGCACGTCACGGTTATTGTATGTACCATATACATGGCAATCTCAAGACGAAGTATCGGGGCAGTAGCATCCTTACATTGTTTAGGAGAGCTGCAGAGGCTTACAGTTTTGAAGAGTTTGAAAAGTTCATGGTCGAAATAGAAAGTAAATCACATACTGCATATGTTTATCTAAACGAGATGGGGATTGAACATTGGGCAAGATCACATTTTTCAGGATGTCGAACAATGCTAAGTCGCTCAATACGTTACTCAAGAAGGAGCGAGAGTTACCAATTCTCGCAATGATTGAGCAAATTCATAACAAGCTGCAACTGTGATTTCATGACCGACGTGAGGAATCACATAGCTACACAAGTGTACTGACTCCGGGTCAGGAAGATAAATCTTCGAGACTCTAGAGGTGGCGAGAAAGGTATGGGTGGAACCATTGGATAATTTCGCTTCTCCGTGAGATGTGGAAGTAATATCGGATACATCGTGGACTTGAATGATAACACATGCATGTGTAGAAATTTTTAGTTGGAGAGTTTTTCGTGTACGCATGCAGTAGCAGTGGCTATGCATAGAGAATTTCCACCACAGACCTCATGCAGTAATTATTACATGGCTGATTATTGGAGAGCAGCGTATGCCGAAACAATATTTCCTCTGTTGAATGAAGCCAAGTGGGAAGTTTCAGACCATATTCTCCCACTTAATAATTTGTTGCCACCCGAAGTTGGACCATGTGTTCCTGGATGTAGACGTACATCTAGAATACCATCCATCAGAGAATTTTCCAACCTCATAAGTGCGGCAAGTGTGGTACAACATGGCATACTCGTCGATTTTGTACAAGTCAGATTCCTCTACATAACAATTCAACGGAAGTGTAATATGTATATTATTAATTGTAATTTGTATATTGCATAATTATTGTTATTAAATATTCAATTATTTTCTATCAATTACTTCGAATTGGTAAGTATATTTACGTATGTTTTCTGCCGACTGAAAATTTAACAGATTCCCCTGAATGAATAAACCTATGAATAAATAATATACAATATTTACAATTATTTCATACATAAATATTTAAAATTATCTGATAAATGAATCAACAATTATGTACAATGTTTATGGATCGCACTTGTATTCGTACAAATTGCACACTAATTTATTCTTCCAAATTTGTATCCATGATTGGTTGATTCCATCAACCTTATGTCATATACTAAAAAATTCAATGAATTTATTACAAATAGCCACAATCGCCCATGCAATTGAATAATACGTTAGTTTGGTACCGTGTAACTAAAAACTAAGTTTCCAAGTTAAAAAATATAAATACTTACGATCTCGACTGTCTCGCTGTCGTCGTGTCTCGTATGATGCCTAGCCTATCATTCACAATCACAGTAGCTCGGGCAGCTATCAAGAGAACGATCACTAAAAGCAACTCCAAGTTATGCTCGAGCTGGCCTTGTGTCAGACATGATGGTCGGAGTCGTATACATATATAGTGGAGTTAGCAAAAACAATCTCCACGGTAATGCAGTGATGATTCACGATCACTGAAATGTATATACGTGTACAACCCTCCAATGGCTTTACCCCACCACTTGGCCATATCCCTATGACCCACTCAACCATATATTCAGGTAGCAGCATGTACTCATAATCAATAAGTTGAATCGACTAATGTTCAATGGTAATGGCACGTACGAACTCGGTGCTTAATATAAGTCGATCGGGAATGTGGAATGATCTTAGATATCTTCGAGCTCAATCACGCAATAAGTCCATGGCCAGGTCGATGTGCTACTTCAGGAAACACCAATAAAAAATAGAGAAAGTTATTTCATTTCATAAACAAAAAAATTATGTATACATAATAAATAACATTATGATTATTTCACTTACATCGTCGGCAAGCTAAGTCCTCGAAGTGGTGATGTCATGAAGCCACTTATAGGCCTCTGAGATCGTACTCCCTCCTACGTTGCGGCTATCTCTGAAAAAAATAGAAAAAATGCTTTAAAAAATACAGATTGATTAGCGTAGCGTACTTAACTAGTAAAATACTTACCCGGGCCTAATTCTTCTCAACTCCGTTTCGAACGCTTTCCATTTAGCTGCATCCACCTCTCGGAAGAGATTTTGGTGCATCTCGTAGACGAACGTCCTCCTCTTCTTCTCAACCGTAAAGGGAGATACGACATACTGTGATGGCAATCTTGCCCTCTTGCCGACCACCTACTCCTGCTCCGATACGTCAACAGTACGCCTCTTACCCTTTGTCATGACCGGCGTCCTCTCCTTCTTGGCCAATCCTTCCTCCGTCATCGGGGGCACCCCTCCGCCGACCCTTCTGCTCGGCCACCCCGTCGGCCACTACCTCCGTCTCGACCACCCCATTGGCCAGCCCTACGACACTGACTTTGCCTCGGGCACCTCCACCTCTATCATCGAAGTTGCCTCCGCCACCTCCCAAAATGCAGTATCTGGCCACAACAGAAAGTCGCCCCATCTACTAGCCTCTCCATTACCCCGTCATTTCCCTCTCCGTCGTCCCATCTATCACCCCCTCGTAGTTCTGCTATATCGTCTCAGAGCACTACAACCTATACTTTAAGGTCTGATACATGGCTGCGGAGTACTGCAACATCTTGGCGTAAACTCGATATCTCACCACTCATCTCTCGTCATAGCGCCCCAACCTCTCCTCGTAGTGTGCCCACCTCCTCCCTCATCTCCCCTCGTAGCTCGTCCACCTCCTCTTTAATCTCCGCCATAAATCCAGCCAGAAGGTCATACAGATCATTGTGCGTAGGAGATCCACGGGGGGAGTTGCCTGGATGGAAGAGAAGGAGATCTTATCGAGGGCGGAGGCAATCCCATCAGGGGCGGATGCAATCTCATCGGGGGCGGAGGCGATCCCATCGGTGACGGAGGTGATCGTCGATCTACTGGACTGTACTCTTGTACAAATAACATTAAAAATTATTATCAACATATTTTATTCAATGAACATACCTTATATCGATCAATGGACTCGGGCATCTGATCGTCTGGAACGGTCATAATAAACAGTCCACGTAGGTAACCTTGACCCTCATCCTTGATCGACGTAGTCAACTCAATGAGGACTTCAAGCTAACATATTGACATTTCACCGAGTTAATGATCATGTATCGAGAATTTTAAAGGACATACAACATAAATCGCAAATATATAATACGTACCTCAGGATCGTCGAGAAGAGTTGATAGTTGTTTGGCAACTGGCTTGTCTTGATCGCCAGTGTTGCATCCGAGGGCAGCATGCCCCCCTATCCTCGCATACCGGCCAGCCAAGATGGGGACAGTCTCGTACACCGATATATGCAACAATTACAATTATTCTATATAGAATTTAATAAAAAAAATAGATAATTCATTATGTTGAACATTTACCTGCAAAGCCAACGGCAGACCATATGCATCGTACTTACGCTCGGGTCTATCCCCCTTAGGCATCGAATATCCTCTCTTGAAGATGCGTAAGGTATCCATAAAACATCTATGCCCCCAAGGATAGTTGTTGAAGGTATTAAGGTCATCAACAACCTCCAAATGAAAAATGGAGATCGACGTCTTCCTTTAATGACACCTGAGTACGCTCTCGATGATAAGCACCAAGGCCAGCTTCAACCTATTAGACACATGGCTGCATGCCCTGAATGCTTCTCCCAACTGTCCTAAAGTCACCATCGTCTGCCCATGAAAATATTCATTTAGTAGCCTTTTGTTTCTTGGAATACGGGCCCTCGCTGCTTCTTCGCCCATACACCACGATTTTGCCCCCAAGATCAAAATGGATGGCATCTCCATCAACTAGCTTAAGCAACCGATATAGTAAAGCATCGAACAACTTCCCAGAAAAACTGTATGCTGCGCAATGAATACAAGGGCCATAAGCAGGATCACCTCAATATGCCCACATGCTCCTCGTCGAACAAATCCAATACCGATGTAAAGCTGGCAAAGTTACAGTTCGATGTAACTTTGCCCGAGATATGTCGACGGCATCATCCAAATAGTATTCCATCCTGCAAAATTTTAAATGTTAGAATCTTGTACAAGATATAATGGATAAAACATAATATGAAAAAATTAAACTAATCGAATGACATTAACTACTATTCACAAGAATCAACAGATAATGGAACAATGGATAATGCAATAATGGAATATTAAATAAACAATTGAAATACAAAATTTAAATAAATAATTGAAATAAACAATTGAAATATAAAACTTAAATAAACTCTTTTTCGTAACTAAATATTAAAAAAACTATTAAAATAAAAAAATTAAATGAAATAATTTATTTTAATTGTTTACTTAATATTTCATTGTAAAAGAAGAATTTATAATTAAATTGCTTATATAATATTTTAATTGTTTATATAATATTTAATTATAATTAATAGAATATTAATTAAGCAATTGAAATAAACAATTTATTTTGTTTATTTAATAGTTTATTATTTATAACTAAATAATATTTTATTTTTTTAAAAACTCTTTTTTGTAACTAAATATTAAACTAACAAATTAATTAAACTAACTTAATGAAATAATTTATTTGTTTATTTATTTTAATTATTTATTTAATACTTTATAAAAAATTTAAATAAGTAATTTAAAATAAATATTTTAAATCGTTTACTAAATATTTCATTGTAAAAGAAGAATTTATAATTGAATTGCTTATTTTAATTGTTTATATGATATTTAATTATAAATAATAGAATATTAAATAAACAATTCATAGAAGCAATTTATTTTGTTTATTTAATACTTTGTAAACAATTTAAATAAGTAATAGAAAATAAATATTTTAAATCGTTTACTTACTATTTCATTGTAAAAGAAGATTTTATAATTAAATTGCTTATTTTAATTGTTTATTAATATTTAATTATAAATAATAGAATATTAAATAAAAAATTCAAAAAAAACAATTTATTTTGTTTATTTAATAGTTTATTATTAATAACTAAATAATATTTATTATTTATAAACTCTTTTCCTTGAATTTTTCAAGTTGTTTACAAAAGAAATTTAATTGTTTATGTAATATTTATATTAATTGTTTATTTTAATTTTTAATTGAATATTTCATTATTTCTTTAAATTGCTAATTGAATATTTAATTATTTATTTAAATTTTTTATTCAATATTTAATTATTTATTTAATATTTAATTGTTTTTTATCATTGTTTACTTTAATTGTTAATTATTTATTTCAATTAAATATTAAATAAATAATTAAATATTCAAGAAAAAATTAAAGTATAATTAATATTACATAATAAAATTAAAAAATAAATTAATATTAATAATTAATTAATTAATTAATAATTAAAAAACATTAAGGTAAATAATTAAATAAAATATTTATTTAATATTTAAAATTAAATAGTTAATATTAATTAAACAGTTAAATAACAAAATTAGGAAACAAAAAAATAAATAAATAAAATGACGTCGGGGCCATCTGGGTCTAGATGGCCCAGTTAACTGCTGGGCCGCCCAAGAGAAAGAAGAGGAAATTACACTAAACCATGTCTTTTATTTTATATTTTAAAAATTCAGGTTTTTAAGTTTTTTATTCAATTATCAGGTTTTTATAATTTTAATTAATAATGATTTTATAAAATTAAAATAACATATATACCCACCCCACTACCTACCCCCACCCACTTTATTTTAAATATAACATCCTATCCAAACCCTAATCCATTTCACATCTCCTCCCTCTCTCACCCGCCGCCACCACCGCCCGCCGCCACTTTCTCCGGCCGCCTCCACCCTCCTCTCCTCCTTTCTTCCCCATACAGGCACCACAACGTCACTTGTCATAAGAACTTTCAATAACATATGGCCAAACCTTCAGGGTAAAAGAGCAACCTAACACTCCACATCCCTGCAATCGCAGTGAAACCTCCTTGCACAGGTTCATCAAGAAACGTTGAGCCTGAAATCAAAAGCACTATTAATACTTTGCAGAAAGGTAAAAGAAAATCAATTCCACAATAGACTACTGACATCATTTGTATTTTTGAACCTCACACCCCAGTTCACTTCAGCACCTATAGATTTGCTTTCCTGCAAAAAGGGCAAAATCCAAGTATAGGTAGGCTTCATATATTAAGCTTTACATAACCAAAGCAAGTGCCATGTGACTATGAAAAGTACAAGCACGTTTGCCCAGTCTAAGAAATGTGGTGTTGATGCGTGGGGCGGATTAGGGTCGGTGGTGGATGAGACGAAGGGTCTGTTACCAACTATTTTGGGTGTCGTGACCTAGCTAATGTACTCCGGTGGTTTTTTTTTTGTTTGTGACCTACCTTATTGAACTGATTTTTTGGGTATATGTGACCTAGCTATTGAATTGTAGTGGGTTTTTTTTATTTCTATGACCTAGCTACTGTATTGAGGTGGTTTTTTTTTTTTTTTTTTATGTATGTGACCTAGCTATTAAACTCTTGTGATTTTTTTTTTTGTGTCTGTGACCAAGCTATTGATCTGTGGTGGATTTTTTTAAGCGTCCGTGACCGCGCTATTGAATTGTAATGATTTTTTAAGCGTCCGTGACCTAGTTATTGAACTATTGTGGGTTGTTTTTGGTGTCTGTGACCTAGCTATTGAAATGTTATGGGATTTTTTTTGGTGTCTGTGACCTTACTATTGAGCTGTGACCTTGAAATTCATAATTTGTAACTTAAAAAAAGAATCTGTGATCTTAATTTTTTTGATCTGTGACCTCGAAATAATCTGTAACCTATAAAATTTTAAATCTGTGACCTCGAAATAATCTGCGATCTACAAAAATTTTTATATGTGACCTCGACATAACCCGTGACCTACAGATTTTTTGATTTGTGACCTCGAAAAATTCACCGGATCGGAGCAGTCGCCGGAATTAAAGTGTTGTCGGAGTAGTCGCCGGAGTAGTAGTCGGAGCAATGGGGGGGTGGGGGTGGGGTGGGTTAATTTTATTATATTACAGTTAAATATTTAATTTAATATAATAATTCTGAAATGTAATTAATTAATTCAAGAAAAATTTGATTTTTGTAATTGTAAACTTTGGGGCCTGATTTTTAATTTTGGAATAGTAAACACCTGAATTGTAAATTTTTCCCGAGAAAGAAAACCAAAAAATAAAAAATAAAAAAAATACCCTGGGCCATCTGGATCCAGATGGGCCATCTAATACCCCGAATTTCACATTGCATTTGGCCAATATGATTTATGCATTTCATGCTTGATAATGTCAATTGCATTAAATTTCCTGATTGCTTTCTTTTAACTGATGCAGTTGATAGTCGAGGTGCTAAGACTTTTATATGGTGTTAGTCTTCGGCTACTCGACCTAAGCGGTGAGTTTTACATTGAGTTATGGTAGAAAAATTAGGTTAAGTTAGGTATTGGAAATTGGTTTGCTAAGCAATGGGAATTTTACAAAATTCGGAATTAGTATCGATAAAGTTTTAAACTTTCTGTTTGCTTGATCGAGATCATCATAAACCCTAGATGGGTAATTGACCTATTTAGGACATGAAGCATGAAGGAACATGATCACTACCACCATAATATGGGTTTTATACGATGTTATAAATGTTGAGGTGCAAATTGTTGAAATCGACTGATAATCGGGTGTCAATCGGGTAAGTGATTAAATAAACGGTTAAGGAATTAAAGCTATAAAAGTTTTTGGGATCTCACGGCAGGTAGGATGGATTTTAAAGACATTAAAATAAGCTAAGGACACTTGATTTGTACCTACAAGGATAGAGGTGAAATCAGATTTCTACTGCAAGGGACACCTCATGCTTAGCCACTTCCTACTTGTTGATTTGTCTTGGTAATGGTAGATTCCTTTACCCTTAAGCATTAGCAACGTCTGCCACTTCATTAAGACTTCAAATGTGTAACTTATCATCACTAAAATTCATACAAACCAGCCAAGGATTGGTACAAGATCACAAGGTAACTGGAAGAAGACACATCCTACCTAGCATGGGGTGAGTTGTCAAGTTAACCTCAAATTCCTTCAACCTTAAGGCTGCTAGCACGTCTTATAAAGCCTTGTCACCTTATATTGGATAGACATATGACTTATTAATCACATAAGGGTCCAAATATGGGAAAGGAAGAGTCAAGGAGGGCTGCAAGAAAACACCTCATGCTTGGAAGATATTTGTCATTTAACCACCAATTTCTTCATGCTGAAGTATCAACCACGAATTCAACCCTCAAGACTCTTTATATAGCCCCTAAATAGGACACTTAACCTCAAATTTTCCCTCAAGTTATCCCCAATTGAAAGAGAAAGCAAGAAAGCAAAGGAAAGACAGAGAAACAGAAAGCTGGAATTCTGGACAGCTGAAGTTGTTCACTGTTTTGAGGTTTGTCTTTATTATTTTTGAAGGTTTTATAGTCTCTTGAACCTATAGACTTCTATAAGATCAAGTTGGGGGTGTTTTGATTATTTAATGATGACCAAAACCGGGGTACTTGGTTGCAAGAACCTGAGCTAACTCAATAAGGACAGAAAGTGATTGTTGATGGATTTTAGTTATCTAACCTTTGATCTTATGTTATACCTTGAAAGGAATGTATGTGTATCAATTTGAATGTTCTCATATAAGAGTTATAGGTCTAGAAATGATCTTTAATACGTTGGAATCCAATTTTTGAAAGTCTTGTTCAAGTGAAACTCAAAACAGTCATAAGGAGAAAGATGTTTGATTTGGTGTTTGAAAAAGGAATGATTTCAAAGTTGTAAATCCTTCATTTGTGACTGCATGATTACCTTTACCTACATGTTATATAAATGTGGTAAAAATTTGGGAATTTTTGGATAACGTTGAGGGGGTGAAAAATGATTGGAAAAATACTTGGACAACAATGGAAAGCTGAAAACAGATTCTGGCCATTTGTGTATTTAGTTTAGATTCAACCTTTATTTGTTCATTAATTATCTCTTAGGCCTGGAAAATGGATTTTAAGGAGTACTAGGTTGTTAAACAACAATTAAATGATGTTGACGTTCATTATTGGACTCGAGAAATATGGTGATTTATGGGACTAGTTTACAATGCAATCGGTAACTTGAATTGTTAATGCTATCTAAAGCATTCTAGCATGAATGGACGTAGCACGGGATTATGTGTGCATTAAGTTTATCAAATTTAGGATTTTGTTTAATATTAGATGGTCATACAGGTGATTTGCTGACTTTAAGTGGGAAAGAGAATTGATTTACACCTCGTAGAAGCGCGCACACACAATAGCAAAAAGGTAAGTGAAAATTCATTTGCAACTACAATGCAAGAATGTAGTATGGTAGTGTTGAAATATTTACATAACTTTGATAATGAGATTATTGTGTATCATTTAATGATTATGATCATTGAATATATTACGCACGAGCATTATCATGTGCATGTACAACATACACCCATTATTGAAAATCTAACATGCACAACCTGATTGTAAAATTGAGGTTTTCTTATAAAATGTTTTATTGACCACTACTAGAGCATCGAGGCATGTGAGGCATGCTTATGTGATATGTTTTGGCACCACGGGTAATACTTCCTAGTTGATTACAAAGGTGGATAGGAGATTGGCCTTTGGTAATCACGGGAGGCGGACCATTCGATTGTGCCTTTGTGATACTCTGATTATTTGCGCTGCTGGGTGGGATACTTCTTGGGTGATCATAGGGGCAGTTAGGGGATGGGCCTCTAGTGATCATAAGAGGATGGTCCACTCACCGGTGTAGATGTCAGATTGGCCACTTGACTATTGATTATTGATATTGATATCGTACAGAGCTCTATCCGGTGCATAGTAGGTGTGTCAAGGGCCCAATGAAAGATTTCAAATGAGATTATTTCGAGTCGACTTTGATGACTATCTGAACATGATACGTCTTTAGCATATTGTTGAAAGTAAATGGCATAATGTCATATATTATTATCACTCATACTCATAACCTGCATGATTCTTACTTACTAAGCATTGGCTTATGTAGTTCTTGCATTGTAGGTGAGCATGGAACTTCTTAAGAGATATGGCTGGCTGTGGAGCTCTTACAGGATTCCGAAGTTTTATGTACATGGATGACGACCTGTAGGGTTATTTTGTGGACTCCAGTTGTATTATATTTTGGGATCTTGTATGACTTTTGAAGTAGTATGTAAATACTTTTATAATCGCAGGATAAATATGTTGGGTTGTGATTTTATAATCTTTAGTTTCGGTTATACATTTAGAGATGCCTTCATTTAAAAAAAATGTAGGTGAATTTGAATGTCGAGGTCAAGTCACTGACAGTTTTCCCACACTAGTTAGTATACTGTAGGAATGGGTTGTGACGGGCCAAGTTAGGCGGGTTGGATCCAGACGTCCTGTCTGGACTTAAAAACTTTGTTAAGTGGAGGTATAGGATCCATTAGTAAGATCGGCTTCTCACGCCCATCTAATCCCATCAAAAATTGCATAGTCTAATCCTCAGACTTATAGTTATTACTGCTTATTTCTGGTATGTAATTCTCAACTTCTTCCCAAAACCCCTTGAATCTGCAAAAGTATGAATTAACAGAGTTATTTGCCTGAGAAATAGAAGGCAATTTGTTTCTTAAGTTCATAAATCGAGGACCATTGCCTTGATTGTACCGGTCCCTAAGCTCAGTCCAGATTTACCTAGCTGAGTCTTTATGCATCATGCTAGGATATAATTCCTTTGGAATCGAATTTATAATCCACGAAGCAACAATGTGATTGCATCTTCTCCAAGCAACATACGTAGGATCATCCAAAGCAGGTTTGGTAATGGATCCATCAATGAATACTTCTTTATTTTTCACGCTTAGAGCTATTATCACAGCTCTGCTCCAGGTAGCGTAATTCTCTTCAGTAAGAACCACATAAATGAGTTGCATACCAGTATTATCACCATAGTGAAGATAATACGGGCTGCTATGACCGCTAATCAATCGATTAACAATGGATTGCGCATCTCTAGTCATTATTTCTGTAAATGATGGATCAACATGTGAATTAGCTTGATTCGTCTGGTTTTGATTCTGTATTTGAGGATCAGAATCATTTTCCATCGAAGAAGAAATCAACTGCTCTGATACCATGTGAAGTTTGCAGCAGGAAGATGAGATCTGGAGATGAAAAATGAGGCGGAAAGCTGTTGAGCACAGCTGAATTTCTATATTTGTAAAATGGATACTTAGATGCCTATTTATAGACAAAATTGAATAAGTAAAAGACACAAATGACCCTATACAATAATACAAATCTCAATAAAAGCCATTCAAGTCTGACTCAAAAATTGCGAGCGAAATAGGTCAAAAGTAGTTCCAACTTCACCATCTGTCCATCTTCAAAAGTGCAAGAAAAACAAGCTAATTTTCTAACATAAAAAAGTAAGCTTTTGGCAATATTAGCTCAATGCAAAGACCTTGAAAAAATTGCTTACTTAGCCCAGTGTGTTTCTTCTCTGGCTGAATCAGCCTCAAATGCTTCGAAAGCTTCAAATTCGAGCTCATCTAGCTCAGAAATAGAAGATTATGCTCATAGTAAAGAAGATGATTGCTATGAGATAGATGATCTTGTTGATGACTCATAATTACAAGATTTTTAAATTACAAAAATTTCAAGATAATGTTCAAGATTCCTTCTAGGAGATTATGAAAGAACATTTTATTCAAAAGCAAATTTGATTATCCTCAAAGACTATGTTATTGTACTTATGTCAGAACAAAAGTAAGATGAGCACCGGTGCTCATTAGATCATTTCTGTATATATATATATATATATATATATATTACAATTTCTAATTCGAGATTAGAGTACATAAATGAAATCCAGTTCAAAAATATCCAGCAAACTGTTAATTTTAACAATATTATTCTATGATCTAACAAGAAAGGCCAAGATCAGCACCAAATTCCCTCAATGTAACAGTGCAATGCAAACCTTCAACTTTCAGTTCTTTGTCACCCAAATTATATATATGTACAACCATTGTCTCAAAAATCCAAACATGGTTGGAAGCAGTGACCTTCACCACGTTTGGTTGATGGGCCAAAAACCACAAGAATATGAGCTATTGAGCAAAATATCAAATTCCAATTTCATACATTCACCTCCAATTCCATGCTATGTATTCTTGTTCAGCACCACAATGGGCAAGTTGATTCGGTAATAGGTCAAACAAAGGTCCTGCAGTTTCTAGCCAGACAATGGGCTTGTGCTTACCTTGTGAGGCACGAGCACAGGTTCATTACTTGAAACTTTCACAGCAGCAATATCTTCTAACTGCTTCGAAGTGGCTTCACGCTTTATTTTGATTTCTTCTTCTTGAGCTTCATCTTCTTGGTACTTAAGCAAACACTCCTCAAAGAGCTCGGAATCAGCATCAGAGAAGATCTTCTGAACATTTAGTGTCAAGCTCTGAACTGCCTGATTCCAGTGGTTTCTTGCATTCTTCTCTAAGGCAGGGAAGATAATTGGCAAATTAACTTTACGATTTTGTTTGATCAGATTCTCGATATGATCATTGTTCCATAAAAATAAAGCCCTTTCTGCCACCTGAAGAAACAAGGTCTAGACAATGTGATCGGGAAGAACTACCTTATCTATAATATATTAAATAATACATCAAGTGAGAATCATTTTTTGAACGATTATAGCCTTACTATAATTTAATATCTTACTTTTCGTTTTTCAATATGTATTTGAAAGAATCACTGAAGCACAAAGATTCGAAGCAGAGAGATTCGGTTGAATGAAGGAATACATGCTGATAACATAGCCTTACCAGAAATACCGGAAATACCCCTTTAGTCGCATTCTACCTTATTACGTTTTTGTTATTTCTGTTAACCACGTTTTCTTCATTGTTGTGTTGTCACTCTCTCATTGGTTTACATCTTTAGCTTGTTCTATATATACATTGCAAGTATACTCAGTTTCGATTAGATTGGATGAATAAATAATTTTTCTCTCCAATTACTTTGTTAGCTGCTTTCATCATGGTATCAGAGCAGAGTTAAATTTTTTTAAAAAAAAAACGTATTAAAACGCTGAAGAAAGGATGGCACAAAATGGATTCGGATCAGAAACTGAAGAAGAAATGGCGGAGAAGGAGTATTCCAATAGAGACCCATTAGATCTTCAAAATTCAGACCATCCAGGTATGGTTTTAGTTACTTCGGTACTTACAGGAAGAAATTACCTTAGTTGGAGCAGATCAATCATCATAGCATTAGGAGCTAAGATGAAACTGGGCTTCATTGATGGAAGATGTGATAAACCTACAGAAAATCAGTCTAAAATTGAGCAATGGATTCGGGTAGATTCTATGATAAGATCGTGGTTATTGAATTCAATTGCAAAAGATATTGTTGAATCATTCATATATACTAAATCAGCAAAGGATTTATGGTTAGAATTGAAGGAAAGATATGGTGATTGTAATGGTCCAATGTTATATCAGATACAAAGAGAGATCAGTAGTATTTCACAAGGAGCTCTAACTGTTGAAAAATATTACACTAAATTGAAAAAACTCTGGGATGAATTAATGTGTTTAATGCCGATTCCCACCTGCACTTGTACAGCATCTAAAGAGATTTCAGATCTAACTGCTTCTAATCAGTTGATGCAATTTCTGATGGGTTTAAATGATACGTTTGATAATATAAGGAATCAGGTGCTAATGATGGATCCACTTCCCTCGGTCAATAAGGCTTATTCGATGGTGTTGAGAGTCGAAAAACAGAGAGAAGTGCACAATTTTTTTCCTGATTCCAATGAAAATTCAGCTATGCTAGTTAGATCCACGGATTACAGGAGAGAAAATGGAAGTAGAGTGGTTTTTAACAGAAATCCTATGAGATATGGTTTAGGGAGAGGAAACAATAGAAAATTTGGAAACCACTGTGATCATTGCAACATGAAAGGGCACACTAGGGATGGCCGCTTCAAACTGATAGGTTATCCAGACTGGTATAAAACAGTAAAGGAGCTAAGGCCTAGATACTATGGAGATGGACGATTTTCAGCTAATATGATTGACACAACTCTGGATTTTGAAGAAGATAAGGTTGATCAAAACAAAGAAATGGATAACACAGCATCTGCAGACTTAGCAAATTTGGTAACACAGGAAGTCCTAAAAGCCTTGAGAGGAAAGAAACTAATGGAAGCTGAAAATAAGGTGAATTTTGCCCACATCAGAGAATATGCAGGTATGAGTTCATATCATTCATTTTTGGCTACAATTGACCATGTGAAACCAGGAACCTGGATAATTGATACAGGGGCTAGCAACCACATTTGCACTGATTTGAACTTAATGACAAAATTAAACCCCGTTACTCAATCCACCCTTATTTGCTTACCTGATGGAACTAAAAAATCTGTTACTCACATTGGAAATGTCAAATTGAACCAGAAATTACATCTAACAAATGCCCTATATGTACCTAGTTTTAAATTTAACCTCTTATCAGTACCAAAAATCACTCAAACAGCCAGCCTTAAATTTGTTTTCTATCCTAATTTCTGTCTATTGCAGGACCTGCAGAATGAAAAGGTATTGGCTGTTGGTGGGCTTATAGGGAAATTATATTTGTTAGATGAATCGAGTTTTCTGTTCCAAGAAGATAGAAGTAGTAATAAATTGTTACTTCGGTCCAGTTTTCCATCCTTTACTAGTTCTTGTAATCAAGTTCTCGATATTAATAACACTTTTGATTCCTTATCTACTGATCGATTTCTTGAGTGGCATAATAGACTCGGCCATGTTTCTTTCCACACAATGCAACACCTTGATTTTATTAAGAAATTTCCAAAGAAACCAGATTTGATCAAACAATGTGAAGTCTGTCACAAAGCCAAGCAGCAACGAAATTCTTTTCCCATCAGTACCATACATACACTTTCTACTTTTGACCTTATCCATGTTGATATTTGGGGACCCTACCGACAATACTCACTAACTGCTACTCCTTACATGCTTACCATAGTTGACGATTTCAGTCGATCCACTTGGACTTTCTTGCTTGTACACAAAACACAAGTTGCACAAACCTTGGACAATTCTTTTCGTATGGTTGAAACACAGTTCAATAAAAGGGTTAAGTGCATCAGGACATATAATGGGACTGAGTTTCTTAGTCATGAGTGCCAGAAAATTTTTCAGTTGTTTAGTATCCTTCATCATCGATCTTGTGTTTATACGCCTCAACAAAATGGGGTGGTGGAACGTAAACACAAGCATTTACTTCAAATAGCCCGTGCTTTAATGTTTCATGCTTACCTGCCAAAAAATTTTTGGACATTTTCCCTGTTAATGGCCACTTTTATTATCAATTGACTTCCCTTCGCCAGCACATTCTCTAGATTCCCCCTCTTCTTCTGGCAATAATTCAAACCCTGTACCCCTCATACAGGTTCCTTTCTCAGAACATCAACCTGTTAGTGACCCCTCTATTCCCACTATTCGACACAGTATTCGAACTACGTCTCAACCATCCTGGCTACAAGACTATATCATTAATGTTAATATCGCTCAAGCTCTGCCAATTGCTAATGCTGTTTCATGCTGCACTATGGTCTCTCCACATCATTCTGGGTATACTCCGTCTACTTTTCCCTTCTCCTCTTCTTCTCAGCTTCACCCTTCATACTGTGTTTTCCTGGCCAATGTATCAATTGCACAGGAGCCTACTTCATATAGTCAAGCCAGCAAAAGTGTTGAATGGATTAAGGCCATGCAACAAGAACTAGATGCACTGGAAGAGAATCAGACTTGGGAGTTAACCACTCTTCCGGCTGACAAGCAAGCAATTAGTTCCCGTTGGGTGTACAAAGTTAAGTTTAATGCTGATGGGACTGTGGATAGGTTCAAAGCCAGGCTTGTTGCAAAGGGTTACCATCAAATGCATGGCATTGATTATTTTGACAGTTTTTCCCCGGTTGCTAAGTTAGTTACTGTTCGACTTTTCCTGGCAGTTGTGGCTGGCAAAGGTTGGTCCCTTCACCAGTTGGACGTTAACAATGCCTTCCTTCATGGCTACTTGGAGGAAGAGGTCTATATGCAACCACCTGAGGGTTATACCAAGTCCTTACCAGGGCAGGTTTGTAAGTTGAAACGCAGTCTGTATGGATTAAAGTAGGCTTCTCGACAATGGAATACTGAACTATGTGTTAAGCTGCAGGACTATGGCTTTCTTCAGTCTGCTCATGATAATTGCTTATTCACCAAACATCACTCCCAGAGGACTATTTTTCTGCTGGTCTATGTAGACGATGTCCTCATCACAGGTTCTCATGAAGAGGATATCCTTGATGTTAAAAATTACTTAGATCGTGCCTTCACTATCAAAGACTTGGGCTTTGCTAAGTATTTCTTGGGTCTGGAAATTGCTCGTAATGAGGATGGCATGTATATTAACCAGAGAAAGTATGTTCTGGATCTCATTCGCGATGCTGGTCTCCTTGGGGCCAAGTCAGTTCCTGTTCCCATTCCAAAGGGCACAAAGTTATTGCCTGCGGTTGGTCCCTTGTTGCCTGATCCAGAACGATACAGGAGATTAGTTGGCAGGTTGCTCTACCTGAATCTTACCAGACCTGACATCACTTATGGAGTCCAACAGCTAAGCCAGTTCGTTCATGCTCCTTGTCAACTTCATTGGGATACTGCTTTACATCTCCTTCGTTATCTCAAGGGTTGTCCCTCCAAAGGTCTTTTCTTCCCAGCTTCAAATTCCTTTCCTTTAGAGGCTTATTCTGATGCTGATTGGGGCACTTGTCTTGAAACACGAAGGTCCCTAACTGGTTTTTGCATCTTTTTGGGTTCGGCCTTAATCTCCTGGAAGACGAAGAAGTAAACCACAGTCTCCCGCTCTTCTGCTGAGGCTGAATATCGGAGTTTGGGCAGCACTGTCTGTGAGTTACTATGGATCTCCTATATCTTATCCGATCTTCGCATTTCCTTGGTGACACCTATTCCCTTATGGTGTGATAATAAGGTAGCGTTGCACATCACAGCTAACCCTATTTTTTACGAACGTACCAAACATCTGGATATTGATTGTCATGTTGTCCGGAATCAATACAAGGCTGGTTTTGTCTTCCCTCAATTCGTTCCTTCCCATCTGCAGCTTGCAGACCTCTTCACTAAACCTCTCGCATCTCCTCGATTTGGTTCTCTTCTCTCCAAGTTGGGATTGGGTGATCTCCACCAATTCCAACTTGAGGGGGGGATGAAAGAATCACTGAAGCAGAAAGATTCGAAGCAGATAGATTCGGTTGAATGAAGGAATACATGCTGATAACATAGCCTTACCAGAAATACCGGAAATACCCCTTTAGTCGCATTCTACCTTATTACGTTTTTGTTATTTCTGTTAACCACGTTTTCTTCATTGTTGTGTTGTCACTCTCTCATTGGTTTACATCTTTAGCTTGTTCTATATATACATTGCAAGTATACTCAGTTTCGATTAGATTGGATGAATAAATAATTTTTCTCTCCAATTACTTTGTTAGCTACTTTCATCAGTATTTAATTTACAAACTGTAATAAACACTATAATTAATTCTCAATTAATTAACATTCACATTCATTTAATTAATATTAATATTAATTAGAATTTCATATTCACATTCACATCCATATCTCTGTTATTAATCATCGATTAACATTTAGATTCATTTGATTAATATTAATTAGAATTTCACATTCAAGGATGCAGTTTATTATTCACGTCCATATATACTAATTAGTATTCAGTTTCACTTAATTGGAAGTTAAATTACATTTATTTAATATAAATAATTTATTATTCATTGTTACGTATATATTCCTTGGTATTAATTCTAAATTAATTAACATTCACGTTAATTTATTTATCGTATTTGACATTCATCTTCATTTATACATTTAGTTGTAATTCTAATACTCACATTCAAATATGCATTTCACTATTTACGTGCATGTTTAATAATTAATATTAATTTTCAAAGACTTGCATTTCTCTTATATTTGGATCCAAAGGGTAAATGGAGAGTCAAATATTACTTTTACAACATTTATAAAGCATTTCATAATAACGTGCAACACAAGTTCAACTCTGACTAGTACAGAAAAGCTACAATGAAATTGATTAAGTAATACAACATTATATATTTCGTTTACCCATGCTTTTTATATGCAAACTTCCACAAGGCATAAAATACTTAGTATTGAACTCAAACCCCAGTTTTAATCTCAATCGTATAGTGATATATCTTTCTCCAGTAGCAAAGACATGAACAACCTTGTTTTATGAAAAATGCATATAACATGAGAAAAGAACCCCAAGTTTCAGACATACACAGCGAATTCTAAAAAGAGGACTGAAAGGTTTTGAAATTTGAATCTAAAACGAAGAGCACATATTTTTATTCTTTGAATTCTACATTTCCTTTAAAGCGAACAACCGGAAATGGTTAAAAAAGCAAGCCACAGAAATATGACACAAAATTAAAATATCGCCTTTTTCTTCTCACATAGCTAGTACACGTTTTGATATAACAAAGCAAGAGAATCCAAGAGAAGCATATTTCAGGAGAATAAGAAGGTTTCTAAACTAATGTTAAGAATTTGGACACAGATACTTGTGTGGGAATTGGTACGCAGATACTTGGGTGGGAATCTGTATCTCATTGTACAATGTTTACCTTACCATGATTGGTCAATGCACATAATAGATTATTATGATATTATACTTTTCTTTCTTTTTTGAAAAGTAGTAGTAATGTATTACTCAAATTACCAAAGAAGTATTCTACTACTTGATTAAGTCGGGGTATTTTCTGCCCAAAAAGTCAGGATATACATTTTAATAACGCCTTCTCTTTTTCTTTCTTTTTCCTTTTTTTTTTTAATTATACAAGCTTTTGAAATGCCTAGATGACCTTGGGCAATAGTCTAGTCCAATGTCTAGGCAAACATTTACATGTCTTAATCATCCACCAGACTACATTGAAAGTTTAAAAGTACGAGGAATAAAAATTAATAAAGATGGGACATAAGGGGTTACAAAAATTTCAAGAAAAGTTTTAGCAGATTTTAATAAAAGTCAATGAAATGTGTAATAAAAAAGTTGATAAAATTTGTGAATCTCATGAAATGAGTGGCTAAAATTGAAGTTTGACCAATTGAAAAGTTGATAAAATTTTAGCGAAGTTTTATCAAACAAGGGCTAAAACTAGCTTTCGTCATTACACTCTTCCATTTATTGTTTCATTTTCTTCCTTTGTGGTATACATATTTTACATAGCTACTGGTGTGCTCATTAAGGACTCTCAATGGTACAAAATGGCAGGTTCCTATATAGTTGTAGGGCAAGCCCAAAACAGAAGATAAAGGAACCAAAGGAGTACACCGACTTTCTGGAAGTCAAAATGGTCAAATGTTTGGGGGCAGCTGCTAGTCCAGAAAAACTTGATATCAAAAAGGAATTATCAGTGTAGTGTCAATCCGAGTGGTCCGGGTCGGGTCGGGTCGGGTCGGTCCGTCAACATATAAGTCCGGTAACGGCCAGCATGAAAAAAACCCACCCGCTACAGGTTTCGGGTCGGCTCACAAATTTTAGAATACAACCTTGGCCCGCCCACTGACCCATCCGGGTCGAGCCCATGGGGGTCACGAGTCGTGCAGTCGCGGTTTGTTTCGATTTGGCCCATATTATTGTATAAATAAAATTATAAAAATATAAATTTTTTTATATTTATAGCAAAAAAATTTTTTTTTTTATTAAGGTCCTGTCTGGCATCGATTTTGTTGAGCCAAACAGTTGATTTTTCTACCGTTTTTTTCCAACCTGCAGGCCAAGTGTGAGAAGGAGGGTCAAAAGTTGCGGCTGCCAACGTATGGAAAATTGCTGCCAACGTATTGAATTCTGATTTTCAGCCGGGCCAGACAGCCCCTAAATGTAAATTAAGAATTGAGCAAAATGATAAATTCATATTTATACCAAAAAATGTTTACATAGAATTCAAATTTAATATTACATGAATTATTTATAACTTTGGAAAGTGAAATTTAACTGTAACAAATAACAATTAAATGCATTTCTAATTACTATTATAAAATATTTATAGCATAAGTACATCCTAATTAGGTGACACATAGTTTTATTACAATTTATAGTTTAAGTATATATCAACTAGGTTGGCACCTACTTAAGTGTTAACTATAATTTACTTGTTCAAAAATTATATATTTTAATATTTGTATATGCCCATTCCAATTATTTACTTTTATATATTTGTTCAAAAATTATATATTTCAAATTAAATTTTTTTTTTCACGGGCCAACGGGTTAACCGCGGGTCACACCTCAGGTCGTAGGTTACACCTCCTTGACCCGTGAACCGTCCGCTCGGGTCACGGGTCGGCCCGCGGTCCCGGGTTAATCCGGGCCGGTTTTCACGAGTCGGTCGGCCGTCCGTCTTGACACCTCTATATCAGTGTATTAGTATCAACAACGTGAATCCATACAAACTGAAATATAACAGGATGTGTAATAAAATGTCCTCACACTAAATTGACAAATCACAATACTACGGTTCCACCTATGGTTGTTCCTGTTCAAACCACTCCGGTTTTACATGGAGAAAAACCAGAAAAATTCAGTGGAATGGATTTCAAAAGATGGCAACAAAAGATGCTATTTTACTTAACCACGCTGAATTTGGCAAAGTTCCTAACTGAGGATGCTCCGGCAGTTCAAGAAAGAACAAACAACAGGGAGTTCCTTATCGCTTTGGATGCATGGAAGCACTCAGACTTCTTATGCAAAAACTATATTCTCAATGGGCTGGACAATACACTATATGGCGTTTATAGTGCTATGAAATCTGCAAAAGAATTTTGGAAGTCTTTGGAGAAAAAATACAAAACGGAGGATGCTGGTACAAAGAAGTTTATCGTTGGAAAATTCCTCGACTACAAAATGGTAGATTCCAAGACTATTATTAGCCAAGTTCAAGAATTGCAGGTTCTTCTTCATGACATACATCTTTGAAAACATTGGCTGTCAGTGAATCATCCCAAGTGGCTGCCATAATTGAGAAACTCCCTCCTCTGTGGAGAGATTTCAAAAATTATCTCAAGCACAAACGGAAGGAAATGAATCTAGAAGAATTAATTGTTCGGCTAAGGATTGAAGAAGATAATAAGAAATCAGAAAAGAAATCTGGAGGACAGTTTGTGCAAGAAAAGGCAAACATGGTGGAATCTAGTTTAAAGAAGAACAAGAAAAGAAAGTTTTCTGGTGATGTTCCTAAGAAGGACAATAAGAAGAATGCTAAGAAGTTCAACAGCAGCTGCTACAACTGTGGAAAAACTGGACATCGTGCTAGTGAATGTCGCAATCCAAAGAAGCAGAATGCTCAAGCACACATGATTGAAAGAGATACCTTATCCAATGATATACAAGAACTGAACTTGTCTGCTGTTGTATCTGAATGCAACAATATTGGAAATCCCAGGGAATGGTGGGTAGATACTGGAGCTACCCGTCACGTTTGTGCCGACAAAGGGATGTTCTCTAATTATAATGCCATCAATGGAGAACAGTTATTTATGGGAAACTCATCAAGTTCAAAAGTTGAAGGATAAGGAAAGGTGGTGCTGAAAATGACTTCGGGCAAGGAACTCGTCCTCAACAATGTGCTGCATATGTCCGACATTCGCAAAAATCTTGTATCAGGGGCTTTATTTAGTAAACATGGTTTTAAATTAGTCTTTATGGCTGATAAATTTGTACTCACCAAAAATGATGTAGATGTGGGGAAATGTTACTTGAGCGATGGGATGTTCAAAATGAACGTCCTCACTATTGTACCAAAAACTATGAAGAATAATAATACATCTTCTTCTGCTTACATCGTTGAGTCTTCTTGTTTATGGCACAATCGATTAGGACATGCAAACTTTAAATCTGTTCGTAAATTAATGAACTTAAATTTATTGCCTTCTTTACAATTTGATCCTAACCATAAATGCGAGATTTGTGTTGAGGCTAAATTAGCCAAAGCTCCTTTTCATTCTGTTGAAAGGACTACTACACCTTTAGAATTGATTCATAGTGATATCTGTGACTTAAAGTTTGTGCAAACTAGAGATGGTAAAAAGTACTTCATTACTTTTATTGACGATTGCACAAAATATTGTTATGTCTATCTTTTAAGAAGTAAAGATGAGGCCTTAGATGTTTTCAAACAGTATAAGAATGAAGTTGAAAATCAACTTTGCAAACGAATAAAGATTATTCGAAATGATAGAGGTGGAGAATATGGAGCACCGTTTGAAGAATTTTTTTCTACTTTTGGAATTATTCAACAAACAACGGCACCTTATTCACCCCAATCAATGGCGTTGTTGAATGTAAAAATCGAACTCTTAAAGAGATGATGAACGCTATGTTGATAAGTTCTGGTTTGCCTCAGAATTTGTAGGGGGAAGCTATCCTCTCTGCAAATGTCATTCTTAATAAAATACCTCAAAAGAAAAAGGATGAAACTCCTTATGAGTTATGGAAAGGTCATAAGCCTACATATAAACACTTAAGAGTGTGGGGGTGTTTGGCTAAAGTAGAAGTACCTGAGCCTAAACAAATTAAAATTGGGCCTAAAACTATTGATTGCATATTTATAGGATATGCTCATAACAGTAGTGCATATCGATTCCTTGTTCATAAGTCAGACATTCCGATGTACACGAAGGTACTATTATTGAATCTAGGAATGCTGCATTTTTTGAAAATATATTTCCATGTAAGAAAAAGAACGAAATAAGTTCAAATAAGCGAACTTATGATACTGCAAATAATGGACATCTAAACGATGAAGATGAACTTATACGCAGTAAGAGGACTAGAACTTCTACATCTTTTGGTCCAGATTTTCTAATTTATATGGTAGAAAATGATCCAAAGACATTTAGTGAAGCAATGTCTAACCCAGAAGCTCCATTTTGGAAGGAAGCTATTAATAGTGAGATAGAATCTATTATGTCAAATCACACTTGGGAATTGGTTGATCTTCCACCTGGAAATAAACTTCTAGGATGCAAGTGGATTTTCAAGAAAAAGTTAAAGTCGGATGGATCTATTGATAAATATAAGGCTCGGTTGGTAGCAAAAGGCTATAGACAAAAAGAAGGCATTGACTTCTTCGATACCTACTCACCAGTTACAAGGATTACTTCTATTAGAGTCCTTATTGCAATTGCCGCATTACATAATCTTGAAATCCATCAAATGGACGTAAAAACCGTGTTCTTGAATGGCGAGTTAGAAGAAGAAATTTATATGGAACAACCTGAAGGGTTTATAGCTCTTGGACAGGAGAAAAGGGTGTGTAGACTCGTTAAGTCTTTGTATGGGTTAAAACAAGCTCCAAAGCAATGGCACCAAAAGTTTGACAAAACAATGCTGTCAAATGGTTTTAAAATTAACGAGTGTGATAAATATGTTTATATTAAAAACACACCTAATGCATATGTCATTGTGTGCCTATATGTGGATGATATGCTAATTATGAGAAGCAACCATACTATGATCATATCTACTAAGAAAATGTTGACAAAACACTTCGACATGAAGGATATGGGTTTAGCAGATGTAATTTTAGGAATTAAAATCTCTAAAACACTTAATGGACTTGTTCTATCACAATCTCATTATGTTGAGACTGTTCTTAAGAAATTTGATATCTATGATGAAAGTCCAGTTAAAACACCCGTAGACGTAAGTCTACATTTGGCCAAGAATAAAGGTGAACCCGTATATCAATTAAAATATTCTCGGATTATTGGTAGTCTGATGTATATTATGAACTGCACGCGTCCGGACATTGCGTATGCAGTTAATAAACTAAGTAGGTTCACTAGTAATCCAAGCAATGACCATCGGAAGGCGTTGAATAGGGTACTTCGATATTTAAGATATACCTTAAATTTTGGATTATATTACACCAGATATCCAGCAGCATTAGAAGGATATTGCGATGCAAATTGGATATCTGATACGAAAGACTCTAAGTCCACAAGTGGTTATGTTTTTATCATTGGTGGCGCAGCTGTGTCCTGGAAATCCTCTAAACAAACATGTATAGCTCGATCAACAATGGAATCAGAGTTTATAGCTTTGGATAAAGCTAGAGAAGAAGCAGAATGGCTTCGTAACTTCTTAGAGGATATTCCATGTTGGCCTAAACCGGTACCTTCTATTAGTATCCATTGCGACAATCAATCGGCTATCGGAAGGGCACAAAATAGTATTTATAATGGTAAGTCGAGACATATTCGTCGTAGACACAATACCATTAAGCAGTTGATCTCAAATGGTGTTATCTCTATTGATTACGTAAAATCAAAAGAGAATCTCGCGGATCCGCTTACTAAAGGCTTACCAAGAGATCAAGTATACTGCTTATCGAAGGGAATGGGATTAAAAGCCCACTACGCATGAAATCTTTGTAATGGTAACCTAACCTTGTTGACTGAAGATCCCAAGACCTTGGTTCAATGGGACAACTAAATTATGAAGATTCAGTTGAGCACTTAGGAGTAAAAATCATATCCATTCCTACGATATATAAAGTGCGTTCTGCAGAGTGTGTAAGGTTAAGTCTTAACTTTTAATGATTCCTATAGTTTGGATATATCAAGTGGAGTAAGGTAGAATACTCTTAATAGGAGATCACCTATATAAGTGAGAAGTGGGGCCGCTTCTATGAGAATTATGGGGCTTGAATTCTCTAAAGCACTTATGAAACCCAAGAGTTGTTCAAGGCCAAAATGAACACAACCATGAGAACCTAAGAAATTGTTAGGAATGTTATTGTGTGGGTACTGTTGTCTTGGTTTACACCAACGGCTGGACGGTTCAAGACATCACGTTCACCGACTAGCCAAGTAAATCCGATAGTATTTCACTAAGGCAGGTTCAAAGCCGCAAGCTACCTCTCCTGATGCAATAACTTTCCGTTTGTACTCTCTCTAGTGTCTGCATTTCATTTGCATAGTCTCGGTAATTTCCATTCATGTGGGGGATTGTTGGAAATGGGTCAAGTTTGACCAATAATTCGGGTGGGACCCGGTATCCGTTTTGAGCGGGTCAATGGTCAAACGCGTTCTACTCCGTGAATAGATATTCGAGATATATTTAATATCACAAAACCATTTCCAAATGAATGAGAAATTAATGCTAGAAGTTGGCAACTTGAAAGTAAAAATCCTGGAATTTAAAATCAAGTGTGGGAATTTAATTCCACATAAGAAGTTGAAAGAATTTTGGACTAATTTATATACCTCAAGTTTGGATATGGGTTTGGCCCCCAAGGGGTACCAATAGTCTTTGAAAGGGGGAAGTCTTAGACAATATCTAGACTAGTCCAAAGCCCACACGCACGCGGCGCCGTCCGTCCGTCCGACCAGTCGGCTCGGCTCGACACGGCACGAGTACGAGTCGGGTCGTGGGTCGTGGTTGGTTCCTATATTCTTTTTGGACAAAATAAATTAAAATTATTTATTTAATTTATTTTTTTCGAAACTGTTTGGACTAAAACGGACACAAACCAATAGTTGTGTCTATTCAGGAATATCTTTCAAAAAGTTGCAACTCTTGGCCTGCAGCTTTTGGAAATCTATAAATAGGACCCCTAGTTTTCGAATTTCGTTCATTCAAAAATCATAATTTTCTTGTCTTGCATTCTGCATAACTAAAATATTTTTTCATTCATTGAGAGAGTACGAAACGTTTTCTGGTTCGCTGTTCTTGCTGTTAGAGTGCTTCTACACCGCAAGTGAAAGATTATTGTATCTTGGGAGGTGATTGGCGTCAACTGTAAGCACCGTAGCAGGCCAAAATCGTCTTAAGGAAATAGAGTTGAACTCTAGCCTCAATCTACTATTTTCTGCAATTTTGTTTAGCGTTTATTCGGTTTGCCATTTCCTTCTCTTCATTTTAATTTTGTTATCTAAATTGCATGCTATATAATATTTCTAACAATTCATATGGTACAACTCCTGCATTCCCATTCACCTTCGTATTTAACATGTCGGGTAGTTTATTTCCATGATTTATAATGGAATTCAAAGTTGAATTGATCCCAGAATGAGATCCAGCATTTGAATTGCCTGACCACAAACCTGTAGTATTATTATTTCTTGAAGTAGTCAAAACATTGGAAGAGAAAGTAGAGGATCTTCCATCTCGATTTTCTACCAACTTGCCTTTCTTCCGTGGGAGCTATTGAGTATATTTTTTGTTACAACCCATATTTATTTTAGGTCAAATTCTAATATTGAATTGTTTAAGTCAAGGTCAAATAAGGATTCAATTGGAATATATCATTTGATTGGGGTTTATTTTATAATTGAAAATATATGAGGGTTCATGATGGATTGGATTTGAAGATGAGGACTTACTTGACTATCTTTGGAAGTTAAAGGACTTCTTATGCAAAAAGCCCACTACCTTACCATTTTAAAACCCAATTCCCATTTTTCCACACCTACACATACAACAGAGACGGGCAGAGAGCAAAAACCGAGAAGAAAGAGACCAAAAAAGAGGAAAAAAAAAAGGGAAAGAGGAAGAAAAGAAAGGGAAAAAGAGGAAGGAAAAGGAAGAGGAAGGAAATGATAATGGGTAAGTGTTATTTTCTCTAATTTTAGGTCTAAATTATCCATTTCTTCATGAGATGAATGAAGTATATTATGTTAAATTTCTAGGGTTTTAATTGAGTGGTTTAATTTTTCAGATTAAGTTGAAGATATACCCTAGTTAGTTCAAGTTTTTGAGTGTTTGCCTTCCATTTACATCAAGGTAAGGAAATTTTATTTTGGGTAAACCTTAGAATTTATATTTGGATTCTTGAATTAAGTATGTTTTGTGGAATATTTATATTGATGAAATACTCATTTGGAAGAATGAATTTTATGTTAGAATATATAAGTTAAGTGGATTTTTATGGTTACTAGTTTCGTTAGGCTTGAAGAAAGATTGCAATGGGGATTGGAAAGAAGGTTATATTAATAAATTAGTTATTAGTAAATGGATAGAAAGTGTAATTAGTTTCAATGGATTAAAGGAGTAATTTGGGAAAGTTATTCAGGTATCGAGAAATGTAGTTTAAGAATTATAAAAATGGACTATAAGGGTTTCTTGTTTTGATAGTTGTTTAATTGATTATTCATATCGTATTTCAGGTGGTAACGAGGAGATTGGAAACGTTTATCAGCCAGTCTAGCTGATAGCTTGTTTTGAGTGAGTGGAAAAATTTATTTTTCAGAAATAATTATTGAGTAAATTTATATCATATCAGAAAGTTAATTATTTCATATATTTGATTTGATAACGTGATTTCCAGAATCAGACGGATTTTATAGTCAGTTCTTTTACAGTGAAATTCAGTTTACTTAAATATTTTCTCTAGTATATTATATTCATATTACATGTTTCAGTATATTTAAAGTTATTTTAAAAACCACTAGAAAGTACCCAGGTGATTTTACCCAGTTTGCACTGGTGTGAATATATTTTCACAGTGTATGACTTCATATGGTTATTTTACCCCATCTGCACTGGTGTGAATGTGTTTCCACAGTGTATGATCAATTATAGTGATTTTACCCGCTCCGCACTATTGTGAATGTGTTTCCATAGTGTATGACCAAATTATAACTCTGCGCGCGTATAACCAGAATTACAGAATTTCAGAATCTTAGAATTTCAGAATTATAGAATTTCAGAATTTAATAGCTTTGCCATGTATATTGGTACTTATCAATACATGAGTAAGGTTATTCAGGGTAAGTTTTTGGTGTGATATTTCAGTATTTTTACAGCTTATTTGATTTTCAGTCATAGAATTCAGATTATTTAGTTTTCAATTTAAAGATTCCAGCTTATAGTATTGAACTACAGAATTATTTCAGAGATTTCGTAGTTATCAAATTAATTATATTCGTTATACTTTATAGTTAATTGTTTAGAATGAAGAATAAATGATTTTATGATTTAATCATATTTAAACTTTTATGAGTAGTATCAGATTTCAGAATTTTTTAAAAGTTTTGTAAGATCAAAGATTTTCAGAAAATATGCATAAATAGAAGAAAAACATTCTTATTTATATTATATCCACTCACTGAGTTACAAAACTCATATATTTTGTTAATTTTTCTCTCTTATCAGATAGTAGCTGAGTTGAGCAGCATTGGGGCCTAGTGATCTACCGTGTAGAGCTACATTTTGTCTATATTTGTATGACTCATTTTGTCAAATTGCATTGAACATATTTCTTTTGGGGTACATGGTTTTGTTGTCAGAAAGTTAAAGTTGTATTTCATGTATCCATATCATGGGCTCATTGCATATTGAGTATTTTGAGATTTTTGATGTATAATGTTTGTAATTGTCAACTTTCTTGTGCTATTTTTGAATAGTTTGATTTTTGAGGGGCTGGTGTACCCTGTTTTAAAATATATGTTCTGGTTGAAGGAGTTTGATTATTTTTCAGGTGGTTTTGGTTCATATTACAGTGGAAACTCTGTCAAAATTTTTATAAAAGTGTGTCACAGTCAGAACAACTCATAGTCGCCTCGGTGGTAGGTCCGACACTTAGTTGGTATCTACCATTGGCGCACGACACGTGTCAGGTCTATTGGGTGACTTGGGACGGGTCGTGGCATTTTTAATCATCACTAGAACTACAAATCACAATCACAATGAAAAATACTAGAATACAATAGAAAACACATCATCAACTGCGAAGAATGTGCACAACATGAGGCAACCCTACCATCAATACAATTCGAAAGACAATCAGTTCATTATAAACTCCTATCTTTTCCACTTGTACAGACCTATTGGGAATGACATCTGTAAAAGGAAAGGGATTACTGATAAGTACATTTTACATACTTATTTTACTGTCAAAACATGAGCAATTGTTGATTAATATGTTGGAATATAGTTTAATTCTATGCAATTCATGTTTTGCAGGACAAGTGATGAATGCAGCGGAAATAATGAGAAATAAGTGAAAAATAATCAGAATGGAAGAAAGTGAAAGTTCAAGGACTAAAGTGAAAATACTCAAAAATTATATCGGGACTCACGATGAAGGTTCGAGAGTGCTAAGGGTCGATTGGAAGCAATTAGAAGTCAAAAAGGAATGGAATATTATCAAAATCAATTTCCAATTCGCACAAAATATATTCTAGATTTTCAGCCGAAAATTGAGACCCATTTTTGGTATAGTAAAAGTCCGAATTGGAAAAGATGTATTTCTAACAAAGTTTTAGTTCTTCGAGTTAGCTTTCCAACACATCTTGAATTATCTAAATCGGATATTAGAAGAGAAAGTTATAACCAAATTACTAACTGCTGTGCAGAGACAAAAAATCCGCGCGCAAAAGGAACTTTCCTTATTCGATTAGAACTCTTTTGGGAATCAATTTGGACGTGATTTTCATCTAATTTTCGACTCTTACAAATACTTAACAGTAGAATACATATGGAGGAGGCCCCATACCATTCTTCTTTTCTTTGGCTCAAGAAACTCATGGAGAAATAAAACCCTTGGTGAAGTTACGAAGGAACTCGATTGAAATTGGTGATTTCATGTCTTTTATTCATTTAATTTGATCTTTTCATTGTCAAACAATGCTAGAATTTAGATTTTCATTCTCTTGAATTTATATTGAAATCGGTTTAATATTTACAAGATTTTTCATGGATTCAGTCATGCTTTTTCCATTGTTCAATCAAACTATTTATTGAGTTTCAATTTCAATTATTTATTGTTGAGATTGGTTTAACAATTATTATATCTTTCATAGATCCAATCATGCTTCTTCTATCGTTAGATTAAACTAGTTGTTGAATTTTAATCTCAATTTCACTTTATTGGTGGATTGATTACTGCCATATGCTTGATGTATATGGTCGATCTTTGATCTTGTTCCAATAAAATTGTGCGAATATGTTTTAAGTCTAAATTCTAGGATTATATTTGTAAATTAAATTGATTTTCATGATATATCTTCCGATTAGAGTGACGGGATGAAAGCCTCTAATTGTGTTAGAAAAATGAATAATTGATATGATTGATCCAATCCAATTGAGGGAATTCCGACGCTTCACCGCTTTGAATTATTGATTTTAATTCACGTTTCAACATTGAATTTTATTACAGATTTGATAGAACAATTCAACCTTTTTGATCCTTTAAATATTCTTCCATCTCCCTGTGGATATGACACCCCAAAGTTGTGCTACAACTACCGCGTTATTCTTTGGGTGTAATCAAATTTTGGCGCCGTTGCCGGAGAGACGGTACAAAATACTAAGGGATCAACTACAAAAGGGTGACATTGTTCAATTACTTTTGTTTTTAGTTAGTTTAATTTTCATTTTAGTATTCTTATTATTTTCACTCTATTTTCTTTTACTTGTGTTACATGAGCAGGTATCGAAGAGAGATAGGAAGATATGCTGACAGACCTGACATAGAGTTTGAATTCTCTTTTAACCCTACTTTTGAGTCTACATCTAGTGACACGAACACAACATCACATAACACAATGTCTGACAATGAGCATGATGCACCATATAGAACTTTGCATGATTATTTGCACCCCACGCGTACATCCATACCGTCATGCATTATTTTTCCACCTAATATGCCACGTATGGACCTTAAACCGGGAATGATTCAACTTCTTCCCACTTTTCATGGACTCGATAATGAGAATCCATACGTGCATATTAGGGAATTTGAGGAGGTAGTTGTGACCTTCCACAATCACTATGTTACAGTAGATACATTCAAACTTAAATTTTTCCCTTTTTCGCTTAAAGATAGAGCAAAAAGTTGGATGTATTCGTTGAGACCACGGTCGATTGGCACTTGGGCTGAAATGACCCAAGCGTTCTTTGGCAAATACTTTCCCCACCACAAAACTACTGCTTTGAAAAAGCAGATATCTTCTTTTATCCAAAAGGAGAGTGAAACTTTATATCAAGCGTAGGAAAGGTATAAAGAACTCCAAGCTCTTTGTCCGCACCATGGTTATGATAGTTGGCGTATCGTGAGCTATTTCTATGAAGGGTTAACATCTAGAGAGGGTCAGTTAGTTGAAATGATGTGTAATGGTAATTTCCTACAAAAAGATCCAGATGAGGCTATAGCATATTTAGATGACTTACTTGAGAAAGCCTACACCTGGACTGGGCCTAGTGCTACTGATAGCACCAATAGGTCACGAGCCGTAGAAAATCCTTCTAGTGTAGGCATCTACCATCTTAGGGAAGAAGACAATTTTAGAGCTAAGGTAGAGGCCCTAACTATAGAAATTGAGAACCTACGCACTAGTAGTTCAAAGCCTACATCTACTGTTGCTCGTGTTGAGTCTTCTGGGGCCGTGTGGTGTGTGTGGTGGACTTGATCATCCAATGCAAGAGTGTTTTGCTCTAGTTGAGATGAGGGGGTTTATGATGAACACTGGAATGCTTTAGGTGTGTACAAAAAGCCTTATATCCCATATTCTAAGACCTACAATCAGGGGTGGCGGAATCATCCTAATTTCAGCTGGAAATCTGATAACTAGCAACCTACTCAGCCACTTTAGAGGATACCTTACATGCTTTCATAGAGGCACAGGGGAAAACAAATCAAAAATTCGAGACTATGATTACCCAAATTGTTGATGATCATAAGGAAATCAAGAATCATATCTCCAAACTAACTAGTGCCTTAGCTGTACAGGAACGTGGAAAATTTTCGGCTCAACCTTAAAATAACCTTAAGGGACAATACATGACACAAACCTCAGGATCTAATGTAAACAATCTTAGGGAGGTAAATGCCATAACCACTAGGTCAGGGAAAGTCATAGAACCAACCCCTAGACCTATGGAAACTGATATAGAGTCTAGTGAGCCTAGAGAGAGTAACCCTAGAGAGGAAGTGATGACAAATCCAGTGAGAGCACCTTTTCCACTAGCTCTTAAGTCCACCTCAAAATTTGCTGGTCAACATAGTGAAGTCTTAGAGCATCTAAAGCAGGTAAAAATCAATTTACCCTTTTTGCATGTAATTTCATAGATTCTTACGTATGCTAAAGTCCTTAAGGATTTATGCACTATCAAAAGGAAACACAATGTCAGGAAAACTGCTTTCTTGACCGAGCAAGTGAGTGCAATGATTGAACAAAGAGTCCCACCTAAGTATAAGGACTCGCTTGTCCTACTGTGTCTTGTATCATTGGGAGTCATGAGTTTAGACGAGCTCTTCTAGATTTAGGGGCTAGTGTCAATCTCATGCCGTATGCTATTTACCTGTCATTAGGTTTGGGTGAGATGAAGCCTACATCTGTGGTTTACAATTAGCTGATAGGTCCACTGTTAGACCTAGGGGAGTAGTTGAGGATGTCTTGATTCAAATTGATAAATTTTACTATCCCGTGGATTTCTTGGTATTGGATGTAAAAGATGATGTGAATGTTGAAATTCCTATCATTCTTGGTAGACCTTTCCTTGCTACTGCTAATGCTCTGATTAATTGTAGGAATGATCTTATGAAACTATCATTTGGGAATATGACTCTAGAAGTCAACATTTTCCGTTTCACTAAGCAGTTAGAGTAGGATGACGAGTGTTATCAAACACACATGATTGATGCACTCACTCAAGAGGTTGCTAATAGTACTCCTCTGATTATCCCACACATGTATTTGATGGAGGCGGAGGAACATCACCAGTGCTTATGTCCAAGGAGCTTAGTGCATTGTAAAGAAAATTAAAACCAAACTTAATGGATGCAGGCTAGGGAGGAAACATTGGGTCGAGCCAAAGACAATATATAAAGGCGCTGTTTGGGAGGCAACTCAAGGGGAGTTCGTTCTTTTTCTTCTGCCTTTTACTTTTGCATTTTTATTCTAGTTAATTTTGTTATTTTCTTTACTTTACCATTTCATTGAGTGCTTTCGGCTCTTACATTTTAAGTTTATGTTGCTTCACTGCACTATTATGTGATATTTGTCATTTCCTTCATTTATCTATCATGTTTTTTGCATTGAGGACAATGCAAAATTTAGTTGGGGGGAAGATTCTGTTGGATTTTGTTGTGAATTTGCATAAATAATATCATGGAGTTTCAAAATTTTTGAGAATCATTGGGATAAGTATCAGCTGTGAATGATGACATGGTGCATTATTGGATTAGTTTAGACCTAGTTATGTAAAACTTAACATTTTCTATGCACGTTACTTATGTTTGGCATATTGAGTTAGTGATGCAGTTCATTTTGTAGAGGATAGTGGAACTTAGTGATACAACATAATAACCTCTAGTGTCGTATTCCATAAATCCAAATATATGCTAGTTTGGAGATGATTGAACTGTTACAGGGAAACACTGAGATAAGTAGGGATTCCATGCATGAAAACCTTGTGTGGATTGTCTGAAACTCATTGAGATAAAAACGAGGTGAAAGCTTTAAGTTAGATGTTAGTTTTAAAAATTGGATGTCTAAAAGAAAAGGGGTATTGCACTAATATTTGAGTACATAAAAAACATCTTTTCGAGTCTATATAACTCGGGTGATTAAGCCTACGAGGGTGATTTAAAACCTGGTGCCCTATGGTCATCTGACTTGGGAGTTATCGGTCTAAAGCTCGTTATATGGGTTATATAGAAAGCAAATGAGATGATACTCAAATAAAATGAGAAAAAGAAATGGAGAAAAAAAAGAAAAAAAATATACTCAAATATATTGATTACGCCCCAAACATTCAGTTGACAAAACTATACATTTAACGAGAAGTTAGCAACTTAGTCTAGTCTTAAGGGTTAAAGCTATCAAAAATATAGGAGAATCCCGACTTGTTGAAGTGTGGAATTGTAGGAGTAATGTCTATCCAAACTAAGAGAGGGTAAGGAACAGAATTGAATGGATTCAACTTAGGATACACCCCGAGAAATTGAATGAAAAGTATAAGTTTGGGGGTGTGTGTATCTCTCGAGCGAGGAAAGTACATATTTAACTACTATGGATCAGGGACTGAACCAATCATAATCTTAATATATTGACATGAGATTTCACACACACATCAGGTTATACATATAACAGGTGGAGACTGATTTAATTTTTGCACTGTTGTAACTGTTCATTTGTCTTACTACTAAATTTCAAACATGAGACACAACATATTGTTAAACCGTGTTGTTTGTAGAGTCAAGTTATATTGTTGTTGTTTGAGAACAAACAATAGTTCAAGTTTGAGGGAGTTTGATAAGTACGTTTTACATACTTATTTTACTGTCAAAACATGAGCAATTATTGATTAATATGTTGGAATATAACTTAATTATATGCAATTCATGTTTTGCAGGATAAGAAACTCATGGAGAACTAAGACCCTTGGTAGCTACGAAGGAACTCGATTGGAATTGGTGATTTCATGTCTTTTATTCATTTAATTTGATCTTTTCATAGTCACACAATGCTAGAATTTAGATTTTCATTCTCTTGAATTTATATTGAAATCGGTTTAATATTTACAAGATTTTTCATGGTTTCAGTCATGCTTTTTCCATTGTTCAATCAAACTATTTATTGCGTTTCAATTTCAATTATTTATTGTTGAGATCGATTTAACAATTATTATATCTTTCATAAATCCAATCATGCTTCTTCTATCGTTAGATTAAACTAGTTGTTGAATTTTAATCTCAATTTCACTTTATTGGCGGATTGAGTAGCCTTTTGCTTGATGTATATGGTCGATCTTTGATCTTATTCCAATAAAATTGTGTGAATATGTCTTAAGTCTAAATTCTAGGATTATATTTGTAAATTAAATTGATTTTCACGATATATCTTCCGATTAGAGTGACGGGATGAAAGCCTCTAATTGTGTTATAAAAATGAATAATTGATATCATTGATCCAATCTAATTGAGGGAATTCCGATGTTTCACCGCTTCGAATTACTGATTTTAATTTCACGTTTCAACATTGAATTTTATTACAGATTTGAGAGAACAATTCAGACTTTTTGATCCTTTAAATATTCTTCCATCTCCCTGTGGATACGACACCCCAAAGCTGTGGTACAACTACCGCGTTATTCTTTGGGCGTAATCAATTACGAAGAAAAAAATAAACTTGCTGCACCTTGAGAAAAATCACCAAGAATTTCTCAATAAATACATAAAATTTCCAGTAAATAAAAGAATGAGATTCTACAAAATTTGACTTATTTGTGCTCTAATACAAAAAAAGAAAGATCTAAACTCACTTCGGCTTTCCCTTCCTTCCCATTCAAAGAGTCCAAAATTATTCAGCTAGATCAGGAACTAACAAGATTTGGGCATGATCTACAAAACCCAGAAAATATTCTTCATCTAGAATCACCTACAAATAATTACCGAACAGTAACATCAAAAACCCAGCTCAAGTATATACATGTAGGCACAGAAATGAATAAAAGTGTAAAAAATTGAGACCATTTGATGCTTACAAGAAGTATCGCAGGTCATTTGACTGGAAAATAAATCAACGGGAAGTAGATGAATGAAAAGAATTGAATTTTTTAGTGATTGAAATCTGAAAATATGTGGAAAGAGAGAGAATGGCGAAGTGCACTGGAGATGGGGTGGAATCAAGACGAAACAATTATTACACTCGTTCTTGAGAGTAAAAACTTTCATTGGTCACTGAACTTATAACTTCACCATGTTTAGGTAACTCAACTCCATTTTCCCTCTCATCGGTCACTGAACTTACCAACCGACCCCTCCATCCATAACCAACCATCCCTGCCGTTTCTTCCCGTCCGACGTGGCTTCACGGTCGCCAACGTGGCAGTCGACGACGTCAAATTCTCCCACATTGGACGCAATTTTAGGCTGTAAAACACGTCATTTCTCCCCCAAATTATCCTTCCTTCAACACCTAAATCCATTTCGAAATCCCTAAACCCATCTTCCCCAAAATTGAACCTGAGCCCTAGTTCTTCGTCACCCCCAATTCACAACCCTCCCCCAAATTGACGAATCTTCGTCGCCTTCACAACAATACCAGTCGAAGGCAACGAAGATTACTCCCCAGAATCTCAATTCCACTTCAGAAAACGGATCTTCGGCGCCTTCAGAGCAACAGCACGCATGGCAGAAGTAGATGGAAGTAAAATCGTTGATACAATAGGTTGAATATTATTGGCTGTTGAATATGTGGGTGTTGCATCTATGTGTGTTGCAATGACTCTCAATACCAACTTCATGAAATGAATGTTACCTTCTGTGACTGTGGGTGTTGCAATGTGTATGTTTGTTGTGAAAACTGAACTTTGCCCAAGTCCTGCATATTGCCAAGGAGCTTCATGTAGCAAAAGAAAAGACAAATAAGTTCAGTGACTAACTAGATGTATTTTGAACTCAAAAAAATAACGGTAAAATTAGAAGAAAGAGAGTAAAAACTTTCATTGGTCACACAGATTGTTTGTTATACACCATGGGTAACTAATTTCATTGTTTTCATTTTGTTGATAGATTATGAGGAAGACCCGGATTTCATGGATTCCGAGGTGGACATGACTTCCGAGGTGGACATGACTTCCGAGGAAGATGATTTTTCGTACGACCACAATGTCACAGATCGGACATGAATGAAGTAAGAAATAAAGGAGTAGTGCTGAGTTTAGGGGACGTAGGAGATGATGAATTGGAGTGTCCATCATCTGAGGAGTTATTATTGGCTTGCTCATCGGACGAAGATGTTGGTTATCGTTTCCCAGAATTTTTTGCTGAGACGGATATAAGGAATTCGCAGTTTGAGGTTGGACAACTCTTTCAATCAATGGAAGAGTTTCGGGCTGCGGTGAGAAACTACGGTGCTGGTTACAATGTGAAGTTCAAGTGTAATGATAGAAAACGAGCTCAAGGAGTTTGCAAACTGGGGTGTAATTGGAGGATATGGGCCTCGAAGTTGAGTACGACAGAAGAAATACAAGTGAAGTCTTACACTTTCGAACATACGTGCACACAGAACCAACACAATAGACATTGTAACTACATCTTCTTGACAAATAGATACATTGAACAGTACAAGGCAGATCCTGATTGGAAAACAAATTCAATTTTGGCGACTATAAATGATGATTTGAAAACGGAGATAAATAAAAGTGTGGCAAACAAGATGAGACAGTATGCTATGGATTTGTTGTTTGAAACAATGGAAGAACAATTCGGAATGCTGAGGAGATATGCTGCAGAGGTACATCGGATAAATCCGAATCAACGGTGATTATATCCTTACATGAACAAATATTCAAAGGTATCTATATACGCTGCAATTCCTGCAAGGTCGGGTTTAAAATTGGATGTAGGAAAGTGGTGGGTGTTGATGGCTGCCATTTGCGGGTTTATTTCGGGGAAATTATGTTAACAGCAGTGGGACATGATGCTAATGATTGTATATATCCTGTGACGTATGCTATTGTTGAGAAGGAGAACACGGACACTTGGAGATGGTTCAAGAAATACCTTCAAGAGGACATTGAAATGGACAATGGGAGGGGTTGGACATTGATAATTGACAGACAAAAGGGTCTTCAAAATGTCTGCGAGGAGTTATTCTCAGAGGCAGAACATCGTTTTTGTGTACGACATATGTACACAAACTTCTTCAGCGCTGGGCATAAGAGTAAAATACTAAAGGATTTTCTTTGGCGTACCGCCAAGTCAACAACTGTTGCTGAATTCAAACTTTGGATACAAAAAATTCGTGACGTGAGTGAAGATGCATATGGATGGCTGATGAAGAAACACCCTCAAGAGTGGATTCGTTCACAGTTTCTAGTTCACTCCAAGTGCGACATTCTGCTTAATTAACATATGCGAAGTGTTTAACAAAATGTTGTTGGGCGATAGAGAGAAAATGAATCTAAATTTGTTGACATCGGTGCAAATATCTTTCATGAAACGAATACAGCAGAGACGAGAGAAGATGATACGATGTAAAGGTCGTTTGTGTCCAAGGATAACGAAAAAGTTGCACAAGATCGCTGAGATGTCAAGAGAATGCACGTTACACTTGTCTGGGGGTTCCAGATGGCAGGTTGATTGCAGTTATGGGACTTTTGTAGTTGATCTCACAGAACATACCTGTGCATGCTAAAAATGGGAGCTTACGGGTATACAGTGTATGCATGTCGTCGCAGTGATACAGGATTGTAGAAATGCACCAAAGGATTATGTTGACAATTGTTACACGATTGATACGTATTTGAGTTGTTATAATAATATCATGAATCCAATAAACGGCACAATGTTGTGTCTTGAGGTGGATGCCCCTATAGTCATCCATCCTAATTGGACTACGCCTCAACGGGGAAAGAAATAGAAAAAGAGAAGGAAACATGCGGAAGAAATTGTAGTGCACAGTCAGGGAAAGTCATACGTCACAAAGAAATGGCAAGTGCAAATGACGTGCTCGATATGTAGATTGAAGGGGCATAATAAAAGATATCACTCAAGCGACAGTGCCCCGATCAGGATTGGTACGATGTTGAATTAGAACCAGTTGCTTCAAATAGCATGGTATCAGTTAACGAACATGTGAGTAAACATACAATTCATTTTTTAGTTACTCAACTACCTTTATTTATTACAACTACATTTATTAACTACATTTATCTATTGGATTATAGGGTAAAATGGTGTTATTAAGAGGTTATGGATTGACCCAAAACCTAAACGACGAAGAGCCAATGCAATTCATTCCAACCCCCATCGTAGATAGACAAACAATTCGTGATTGAATGGAATGTTGTGGTTGTTTTTGATGTTTTTAGGTTGTCATTAAGAGGTCATGTTTTTTGTAATGTCAAGTCTCTTGGATATGCATTAAGTGCCAATTTTTGTATATGCATTCAGGCTATTTTTTGTAATGCATCAAGGTTGTTTTTGTTATGCATTAAGGCTATTTTTGTAATGCATTAATGAAATTATTAAACAGCCTTTGCTGGTAGCTTGGTTTGTTGACAATTGTAAATTTGGTGGAAAGAAATATGATGGTAATGTGATGGTTCCAATTCATGCATTTTACATTGGATTTGAAATGCTAATGCCTTCTTATTTTACTTGTGATTGTTCTCATTTTACATTAGATTTGTAGCAGCAGGAAAGAACACAGAAAATGTAAACAGCAGGAAACAAAACTTTGATATCCCATTAGTCAAAAGGTGTAGACCCAATTCACAATCACAGATTCACAATTCACATTTACATGGAATCCTTGTTTCTCCAACTCAATTACAATTCATAATGACAATTCAAAAAGGCCTCTTTCTCTGCCAGATCCTCCAGATGTGCCTGGAAATGGTGAACAAGACAACCTCTATTTATACCACATCTGTTGAATTTCTGGGCTTCATTGCCAGCAATCAAAACCAAAGCCAAATTTTAAACATTTCTACACTGCATTTCTCTTGACGACATGCTTACTTTATTGGGTTTTTTTCCCTCTTTAGTTTTCTCTCCTAAAAGCTTGTTTTTCCAAAAAAATAAAAATCGTGCTGAGAAATGGGGCAAATTTCTTCCAGGTTCCTCGATCTTTTATAATATGTTCGCAATCGTTTCCTCAACTTACTAAAAAAGGTACTCATGTTCCATCTTATAACCATGTAACACACACAACATTGTGGATGGAGTGAAGTAAGGGTATTAGTTGTATGAGCATCGAAAAATTTCACTTAATTTGGATTTTAAATGAAACTTTAAGTCACATTTTATATTATTTTGGAATAAAGAAATTTTTTGAATAATTTTACTCTTTAAATTTGATATCATTTAAGAGTCACGTGATCATTTAACTAAGGGTGAAAATTGGACTGAGCGGCTCATATCACTCTTTTTATTTGAGCTCGGTCCAAGAATCGGTCAATGGGCCCGAATTGAGCCGACACCAAAAAAATGGACAAGTCGAACTAGGCTTGGGTCGTTAGGCCAGCAAGCCTCTGTTTCACGGGTTACCTTTCTTCTTAGCACAGAAAGGGATACCGTGTGGCAGTAGTCTACTCCGCTAGACTACCTTTCGCGTTCTCTCAGTCGTTTCGAGACGAAAAGAAATTTGATCACAATTTAAAGAAAGCTTGCAACATAAAATGGAAATACATTGAACATAACTTGATCATTGATGGCTAGAAAGGTTGAAATTACAATTGATTGAAAGTAGGAAATTACAATGACTAGTGCAGAGGATGAACACTAGAAAGCTTGAAAGTTGTTTGAAAGAATATTACCCCTATAATAGACTTAGCAACAAAAACTCATCTGATGGGAATAGACGTTAAAAGGCCGAGGAATCATACTAAACTTTTCTAATTTCCAACTATTTTACAATTAAATGAAATATTTACAATGTGCAGCCGAAGTTGGGCAAATTGCGACTGCGATAGTATCCGGGGCTTAAGTAAAACTGCAGTTCGTGACATTCTCCCCCATTTGTTTTGGCAACGTCCTCGAGGCCCTTAATGAATGATATGTTTGATGGTTTGAAGGTTTCAAGGTCTTTTCCATTTGCCTAGTTCTTCTCCTCGCTGTTGCATCCGCTCCATTTGACCAAGTACTCTTGAAGGTAGTTCCTAGAAGCTCGAGTAGTTCGATGGCCAAGAATCTCTTTAGTATGAGGGAGTAACGGTTGCTGGCCAGTAGAAATCTCGAAGGAACTCTTATTGGGAGAAGAGCTCTTTTGAGCATTGAAACACATCCGAGCCGCATCCAGGAGTTTTACCCAACTTTTCTGTGAAGTAGAGATAAAGTGCCGAAAATAGTCTTCCAGCATAGCATTGAAACATTCCATCTGTCCGTCATTTTGTGGATGAAAACTCAAACCCATGCTCAAAGTTGAACCAAGAAGTTTGAACAACTCGATCCAAAGTATGCCAGTAAACCGAGAATCCCGATCACTGATGATGTTCTTAGGTAGTCCCCAGTATTTAGCAATACGTTTGAAGAAGAGTTGAGATGTCTCTTCAGTTGATACATACTTGGACGCTGTGGTGAAAGTTGTCTCTTTAGATAAGCTGTCCATCACAGCGATGATAGTGCCGAAGTTTCCAACTTTTGGCAATCCTTAATGTAGTCCATCGACACACTCTTGAATGGTCTGTTTGGGACGGAAAGGGGCTCCAGTAAGCCTGGCCTTTTCTGATGATCCGTCATATCCTGCGGACAACCAAGACAAGTTTTCACATAACTTGAATTGTCGTCCCGCCTTTGAGGCTAGTAGTATGCACGTTGTAGTAATGCGGAAGTGCACTCCACGGTAGTCTCACTTCCCAACATTTCTCCCAACTGTTTTCGAGGCTCTTCAAGCTCCGCCTGAGACATACAGTACGGTGCCTTCGTGGGAGGTGTGGCCCCGAAACAAGTTCAATCCCATGATCAATTGCCCTCTTTGGTGATAATTTCTTTGGTAACTCATTCGGCTTGATGTCCTCAAATTCCTTAACAAGTCTTCAGACAGGTTTTGGAATTGGACCAGTCACATCTTCAATCTTTTCCAATCGAAGAGTGCACAAAAATGAGGGTTCATTCCTCTTGAAACCATTACTATATTGTGTGGCTGAGATACCCTTCTCGCATGCTTTCACAACTTGTGTGGGATAATGCATGGTTTGCTACCCATCATTATTAACGAGTCGGAATGCGGCAACGCTGTTGTTCTCGTGTCCCGAAGAAATTTCAATCCCAAAATGAGCATGAAATCATCCATCTGAACTGCCGACAAATTCGTCCTTCCCTCAAAAGGACCTACTTTAATAGACACGGATTTCGCTACTCCCTCTATTGGTTGAACAGCGGAGTTGATTGCTTTAACCTTTCCTTTACCTTCTCCTAGAGCAAGTCCAAGCCGCTTTACTTTGGTACTCGCAACGTAGTTGTGGGTGTAAGTGTTATGCCCTAGGTCCAATCGACTCTGGACATAAACACTTTGAATATATATAATGCATATATATGGCAATATCTATTATTTAATTGAATTAATATTCTAATAAATTAAATAATAGAATCCGTAGATTCAAGTCTTGGTGATTTGTTAATCACAAGGAGTTGTGATTGTGAGATACAAATTACATATGACTGAATCTTAAATCGTCCGTGGTCGAGGTAATAACGAGATACGGATATTGTTATTACGGATAGACTATCGCGTGTGGCATTCTTACTTATTAAGTAAGTAGCTGATCTCACAAGCTAAAGTGTGGTGACACTTGAATGAACACGTGGATGTTTTGTTATAGAACAAAACATTGGAGACCCACTGAGAGATTCCACATGGATAACTATCTAAGTGTTAGTGGATAATCTCTAACGTTCGGTAGTGGAATTGGTCCTTTGACTTGAGGTCATCATAGTACCTTATATGAAGGTAGACATACTTTGGTGGTGTTGGATGTTACTCTGTCAAGGGTCGCTAATACGGCATTATTCGGGTATGTCAAGAATCATATGAAGGTTGTGAATGATCAATAGAGGATTCGTCACTCTTAGATAGTAAGAGATTATGATCTACATTTTATCCAGTTAAGTTAATAATGAAATCTTTGGCCAAGGTGAACTCATAAGTCGGAAAAGAGTTTTCGACGTACATTGACTTAACAGTGGGATAAAAGATATGATCGATAATTGAGATTGACACATATCCATATCTCATAATTGATCGGATCATATTGACGAAAGGATTATAGTTTCACGGTAAACGAACAAGTTTGGTTTTGTCATGCTACGTGATATTTTCTGTTACGTGTATTGCCCTGACACATTGCTAGATGTCAATATAGGACAACGAAAGTGAATTAATAATAAATTAAAAGGGGCGTTTTAATTTATCAATTTTGATTAGATCAAAATAATAATTCACGTCGTTCGGCATCGTGTTCGGGAACCTAATAGGTCACACACAATAGAGAATCAGAAGAATGAGATTTACCAATTAATTAATTGACAAGTGTTGGATAATTAATTAATTGGGTTGTTTATTAATAGGCTCGAATTAATTAATTGGATTAATTAATTCATGGACCAGATTTAATTAATTTGATTAATTAAATCTTGGGACCAGATTAAGTTTAATAGATGGTAGGAGCCCATACGGACTTATATTAATAGACTACTAGGGTTTGAAAAACCGTAGAGAATTTTCATTATTCTTGCTAGCACAAGAAGAAAACCCTAGCCGTCATTCTTATTCTCGTGTGGATCACCATTGGAGAGTGGACAATTAGACTGACTTGGATTACGGATCGTGATCATTGGAGTTCAAGAAAAAGCAAAAGAGTTTGTGGAATTCATCAAAGGTATCATTCTCATCACAGTTTCTATCTAAACACATTGCAGATCCTCGTTTGGGAATTGAAAATTGTTTAATTTCCGCTGTGCATGTTAAGTAAATTCCCAACAGTGGTATCAGAGCCTACTTTGTGTTTGTTAGAAATTGTTTCGTATTACATAACAATCAAAAGTTGATTGTTGTTATTTTCATGTTTCTAGCAATTAAGAAAATTTGATTTTCTTAAAATCTGTTTATAAAAAAAAAAAAATACGGGCGTCGAGCGGCGGCGACTGGCGGCAATGGCGCTACGCGGTGCCCAAGGGATAAGCGACGACGACGGCCATTTGTCGGCTGGGATGGTAGCGACGGCCGTAACTGCGGGATCGCAACGACGACGACGATCGGCTAGCTGGCAGCGTTACGCCAGCGAGCAATCGCCGGCTAGCTGCGACTGATACAACGACGGCTTGATCGCCCATGTCGGTAACGCGGCAGCAGTGACAATACGAGCGGCTGTCGGCTGCTATGCGACTAGCGAGAGGCTGGTGAACCCCTGCCATGGTCCCAAGTCATGGCGTCGGCTGCTGTCGGCGCCGGGGAAGAAGGAAAAAAAAAAAATTTAGGGTTGGCTGAAATCGGGTGGAAGAGGTTGGAGGCGGGGGCCTCTTGTGCAATTTTTGAAATTTCAGGCCCCCGTCTGCAATAATAGAAAAAGGGGTCAAGTTTGCAATTATTTGAAAAGGGCCTATTCCGATATTTATGAAATTTGGAGGCTCTGTTTGTAATTTTAAACCGGGGTCAACTTTGCAATTTTCAAAAATGAGTTTTGAATTTAAATTTGAAATGGTTTTTGAATTTAAATATTAAAATGGTTTTAAACTTGTATTTCAAATGGGTTTGATATAAAATTTCAAAATTGACCCGTTTAAAATTTTATTTAAAAAAGTACTTAATTTTTATGTTTTCGTTAAAATTGGATTTTAACTTAAATATTAAATTTTGACCCTAAATTGAATTTTATTTTATTTAGGAGTTTTATCCTAAATTAAAATGTTAATTCATTTTAAATTAGAGTTGGACTTTAATTTAATATTTAATTAAAATTTGATTTTAATTAAATATTAAATTAGAATTATCCACCCTAGTATATTGTTGAAATTAGAGTTGTACTCTAATTTAACATTTAATTGAAATTTGATTTTAATTAAATTGTCTCGCCCTAATGCTTCTTAAAATTAGAGTTAGACTCTAATTTAGTATTTAATTAAGATTTGATTTTAATTAAATATGTTCACCCTAATATTTTAGAATTAGAGTTTGACTCTTATTTTGTATTTAATTAAAATTTGATTTTAATTAAATTTAACCGTATTAATTTGATTATAATTAGAGTTGAACTTTAATTTGACATTTAATTAAAATTTGATTTTAATTAAATTGTTTTGCCCTAAAATTTTATTGAAATTAGAGTTGGACTCTAATTTGGTATTTAATTAAAATTTGATTTTAATTAAATAGTCCATATACTATGTAGAATTAGAGTTGGACTCTAATTTGATATTTAATTGAAATTTGATTTTAATTAAATAAATTACTAATTAAATTAATTAATTAATTTGATTAATTAATTATTTAATTGTTCCGATCCATTTGTCTAAATTAGTTTAGACGACTTTAATTGCTAGAAACTTGAAACATGTTTGCATATAATATTAGATATTATAGGAATGCATTTATATGATGAATGTTTTATTAGTGGATGATTATGGACTCGACCATGTGGATGTGTTGAATGGTTAGTTTTATTCTTGTTGTTTTATGGGCCTGCGAGCTCTTATTTATTTTGGACCTGCAAAGGCTTTCACGTACTCCCTGATGGAGCTTGTGTGTTTCAGTTCTCGTAAGGCCTGACGTGCCTCATATTCCACATTCTCTGGGAAAAACTGAGATTTGATTGCTTCCTTGAGAAGATCCCAAGAATCTATTCGGACCCTGTTGGCCTGAATATCGGTATACTTCATCCGCCGCCATAGATTTGCATCCCCACCTGGATACATGGTAGCTGTTGTAACCTTTCTCGCTTCGTCTTGGATCGAAGTCGCAAGAAAGTATTGTTTCATGTCGAACAAGAAGTTCTCAACTTCTTTAGCATTGCGTGCCCCTCCATAGGTACACGGATCTGGAATTTTGAGTCTATGCATTGACTCTTGTGCGGTGGCTTGCCCATTTCCAACCGCGCGTTGGAGAACTAGTAATTGAGCTCTCAACGCTCCCACCTCATCCTGCAGATCAGGTATGATAGCAACAGGTTCAGTCATGGCTATGCAAGCTTCTTGGCATTCATCCAGTTGGATGCATAATTCTCGAGTTTCCGTCTCTGCCACCTCGATCTTTTTTCTGAGGCCCTCCATGGCAAAACACAACCTAGTGTTTGTCACCTCAAGCGCCTCTAAACACTGTTTCGTGTTCCTCTTTTGAGGATCTACCACCTCCGTGGTGTTTGATTCCATTGGATCCGTAGCTTTCTTATCGAGGGTCTTGAGCCCCAGCTCTGATACCAACTTTCACGGGTTACCTTTCTTCTTAGTACAGAAAGGGACACCGTGCGGCAGTAGTCTACTCCGCTAGACTACCTTCCGCCTTCTCTCGGTCGTTTCGGGACGAAAAGAAATTTGATCACAATTTAAAGAAAGCTTGCAACATAAAATGGAAATACATTGAACATAACTTGATCATTGATGGCTAGAAAGCTTGAAATTACAATTGATTGAAAGCATAAAATTACAATGGCTAGTGCAGGGGGCGAAACTAGGAAGCTTGAAAGTTGTTTGAAAGACTAGTACCCCCTATAATATAGACTTAGCAACAAAAACTCATTTGACGGGAGTAGACATTAAAAAGTCGAGAAATGATACTAAACTTTTCTAATTTCCTACTATTTTACAATTAAATGAAATATTTACAATATGCAGCAGAAATTGGGCAAACTGCGGCTGCAATGTCACGAGGTTTAAGTAAAGCTGCAGTTCGTGACACTCTGGCTTGTTAAAAAAATGAATGTTGGCCAAATGTCAATTTTTTTTTCGAAATAATTTCTCTGAAAATGCCCCCATCTTCCCCAATTCATTTTTTAACACAACTCTCTACATTCTAAATTTCTCATGCAATTATAGTAATTCAATTTTTATACAATTAGTTCTTAAATATCTATATTCTACTTCTACCAATTTGTTCTTTTATTGTGCAATTCAATCTACATATTACATTTTCTCTACATTCTTTTTGCATTTAATTTTAATTTCATAGTTTATTCAAATTTCAAATGGATGACTTTGAAGAAATGTTTGGTATCGACACAACACACCACTAGCTCCCATTTCGTCTCCGCCATCCTTGTACAATTTCATAGGTCTTAACGACATTCCAATTCTTGTTGATTTGGACAACAAAGATGTGCATGGAAGCACTACTCAATTTACTTGGATGACATAGAGGAAGAAGGAATCCATATAGTAGGCTCAACTCGTAATGAAGAAATAATTATTTAGTGTTGGGAACATTTGAGACTACTGCTCACATGTCAAGTAAGCGAAAAGTCAAGTATGAAGTAGTATGTAAGTATTGCAAAGAAAGATTAACTTGGCAAATGAGTTTCGGAACGACCTACCTTGTAACGCCCTGAGTTTCGTGAACCCGGATAGCCACATCATCGTCTTTTGTAACTGAATTAACTAAAAAGTTTTGCGAAAAATAATTAAATTTTAAACATCATATTTATAACGATAAAACATCGTCGGCACACTATAAGAAGAAAGGCCTTTTGCAACATGGAAAAGGCAACATTCGTCAGTTGCATGTTGCTAAAAGGGGTCTATGGCAACATTCAGCAAGTGTATGTTGCTATTGGTTGACAAAATTGAGTTTTGGCAACGTTTTTTTAATGAATGTTGCTAATATACCCTTTTTGCAACGCGTTGCCATAGATTAGTTTTAGCAACGTGCATTGCACGTTGCCATTAGATGTTTTAGCAACGTTCATATGAACGTTGCCATTAACATTTTAGCAACGTACATTGCATGTTGCCATTAGATGTTTTAGCAACGTTCATATGAACGTTGCCATTAACTTTTTAGCAACGTTCATTGCACGTTGTTATTAATAGTTTTAGCAACGCGCATTCATTGCATGTTGCCATTAATAGTTTTAGCAACGTTCATATGAACGTTGTCATTAACCTTTTAGCAACGTTCATTGCATGTTGTTATTAATAGTTTTAGCAACGCGCGCTCATTGCACGTTGTCATTAATAGTTTTAGCAACGTTCATATGAACGTTGTCATTAACCTTTTAGCAACGTTCATTGCACGTTGTTATTAATAGTTTTAGCAACGCGCGCTCATTGCACGTTGCCATTAATATTCACTACAAGAAACTGCCTCTACAGAAACAAATTTTTACAAACAAACTCAATCTGTTGCTATTAGTAACGAATTATCAACGACTTTCCAACGACATATTGTAAAAAATTTATAATTATAAAGTAAATGTCTTAGCAACGGAATTACCAACGACATATTGCCGTTATAGAGATTTCGTTGTTGATCCGTTGGTAAATTTTGTAATAAAATATAAAATATAAAATTTTACCAACGAAAATTGCAATGTGCTAACCACGGAAAGTAAAATACAAAAAAAAAATTTAATTGAAATTTACCTACGAATCTATTCGTTGAGAATCCGTTGGCAATATTATTCAAATTAATTTTTTTTAAACCTAAAATATTACCTACAGTTTGTTGTGTTACTAAATTTATGGGAATTAAAAATAAATCAAATATATCTCTACTTCTACTCTATATCCCTCCTCTACTTAAAAGAGGGAACCCAATCCCTATTTCAAAAATCAATCTAATTTCAAACCCTATTTCAGTTCTCTCTCTCTCTCGAATCGAATCGAAGCCATAGAAATTTGGCGTCCCTCTCTTCTGCCCCACCTTCATCGCCTGCCACCCCCAGCTATAGTGCCTCTTAGCCCGGCTTGAAACTCGGAGGCTATGGTGGTAATAGAGGCGGCGGAAGAGGAGAAGGTGGGGGATACAGAGGTCATACAAGTCTTCTTTTTCGTTTTTATTATGTACTTTGGTTATTTATTTTGATATATGGATTTAAATTTTCGGTTTTGGCCTTGTATAATTATATTTTCGTCATTAATTGCTTTTAAGCTGATATCTGCTGCTATGATTTTAGGAGGTGGTGGACGCGACGACGGAGGCAGAGGTGGTGGTGGAAGTGGCAGGCAGGGACGGACCCAGCACCCGACCAGCTCGAATCTCGCAGCTGCAGCATACTCAAGCCTCAGCCTGCCATTGCCCGCCCGCCTCCGACAGCGCCGCAGCAGACTCAGTCAGTCACTGAGCCACCTGCAAATCTAGATAGAAGTGGGTAATGAACAAAATCTGCAAATTGAAGAAATGGAGATCTGCTTCAGATCTTTAAGCAAAATTCCAGCTCCCATCATTTTGCTATTTTTCTTGCTTCAGCTTCAATAAGTTAGGTGTGTGTATACCTTTTTCTTTATGAATTTTCTTGATTTTGGATACTTTTCTTGTCAACCAATTTAATTGTTTTGAGGATTTTAATTAATTGTCGAGATTTAATCATTTTTAGAGGAAATGGGCTTATTCAGATCTTTGAGAGATTTGATGCGTACTTTTACTGGTTTTAGTAATCTAAGGTTCTAAGTGAATGTTTGACTCGTAGTATTGTTTGATCTTTTTATCAATTCAGGTGTTTCTTGGGATGTGTTTGATTGAACTTAACTACACTAAGCAGCTTGAGTACAATCTGTTTTTTGCTAAAGAAAATTGAAGTAGCTTATTTTCCTTTTGAGAAAAAATTAACAAAATTAATTCTTGATTGTTCTTATTTCATATCTGAGCAGATTGGGTTGCACCGTTTGAAAGTGAAAGACAATCAAAGTTTCAATTTTTTCTGAGTTTATATAAAATAAAATAAATAGGTACTGATCGATCTATCAATGTTTTGAATGATTTCTACTATAATGATAATGATATATCTTTAGCAAGTTCTTTTTTCCTATTTGTTGTGTTCAAGTTACTGGATATGTAATTGGAAGTGTTAAATTTCATAAATTGGTGTCATGATGTTTGTTATTGTAACATGTATGTATTCTTTCAAAATTATGTTACAATAGAAAAGAGACAGTGGTCTAAGTCTTCTTTGGGATGATTGATGTATAGTCTGCTTTCTATATAGAATTTTGTCCTTTAATTTCTGTGTGTTTTTTTTTTAAGAGAAGTGAATACAATGTAGTGGCCTTGCTTGTTCTCTAATGAAATAGTTATTGCAGGAGATACTTATTGGTTTGCCTTTGAAGATTATCGGAAAATAGATCTCTATGAAGCTTATTGATGTCCGTGGTTCTTGTAATGACTTTGCAAGCAGAATTCTGTGATGGGAAATTGTCTCATACGAATCAAGATAATTTTCTTTTACTCTTAGTTTTGTTCATATATTTTGTATGTACCTTTCGCTTGTCATGAAATAGATTGGACATGTTGAAGTATTTACTATTTACATGCTTGACCATTTGGTCTCTTCAGGTAATAGCTGAATATCTTCAAAAAGTTAATCCAAAATCTGATGGTGCAAAAACAGATTGGGTTGCTATCTATGATAAGTGTGCGTCTCTTATCAGGTAATCAGTTGGTATAACATTTAGTTTTATGAAATTGTACTCTTTCTACCTTCATTAGCCTTAATTCTTATGGTACCAGGTTGGTCTTAGTATCATTTTGGTAATCATATTTTTGTTTTAATTCTTTATGTTCTACAGAACTTTTATTTTTGTTTTATAATTGGCTCAAGTGCCATTTATGTTTAAATCTTTGGCAAACAGATCCTTGATTTTTGGAGCATTTATTTGCATAAAGTTCTCTAGAAACTGGAGTACATAAAAGCCTTGGAGTACACATAAAACTCTTGGAGTACACATTTGTTCAGCTGGTTATCTACTTCTGCTGGTTATTTTTCTTGCTGGTTAATCTATCTGTGTGCTTCCTCTGCTGGTGCGTATGTGATGCCTGAGGTTTTGCATCAGTTTCAGAGATTAGAAATGAGACCTTGTTTATTCTATTTAGAAATATTTCAGTTCAATTTTGAGTTGATTCTTCACAAATCCAATTTTGATGCCTCAATTGTTTCCCATTATATGCAACCTCAGTATTTTGTGGGAATATTCTTCTCCTGTACAGCTGGTCACTTAAGAAGGACATGGTGTGGAGTGCTTAGGGAAGCGGACTGTTGTGTTTAAGGAGGTGATATGGGTATATGGTTATGGTGGAAAGATAAATCCCATCGGTGAGTTAGCATTTATTTTTTGAAGCAGATATATGTATATGAAATTTCTTTTCTTAATGATGTTTGAGGCTTTCTTGTGGTGATTTGGACTGAATTATGAAGGGATTATTGATGCCTTTGATGTTTCTGGCATGAAGATATGTATATGAAGTTATGTATATGAAGGGATTTTGAAGCAGATATATGTATATGAAGTTATGCTTATAATTTAGCTTCTTTGTAACTGTAAATCTATTTTAGGGCTTATAATTTGTCAAACTAAATAATGATTTCAATTTCTTATTCTCAGAAACTTCATCAAAATCGCAGTTGTATTGCAGCCATGAAGCTCTCTCCAGATTTCGTTAATAGGCCTCGTGTCGTCGCAGCTGTGTTCTTCGTCAGTTTCTCGAATTTCAGGGTACAAACTTGGAATGGTTGAGCATTTGACGACAGTTGATTGTTCTGGGAAATTTCTTTTGTTGGAGAATACAAGGTTCCTGGTTTTTGTGCAGTTCAATGTTATGAATAACTTTTGGGGAGTTTGAATTTTGTATGTTGCATTTGGAGATTTCAAGTCATCTAACATTATGGTAGTTCTTTTTTTTTTTGAAATGTATTGAATTTTTAGATGCTTCAAAATTTTTGATCTAAATTTTGTATGGATATTGTTACATTTTGGAGTTCAATTAATGATGATTATTGGAGTTATTTGATATTGTTGTCTTCTATCTTGTTTTGTGGTTGATTTATGTAAATTATTGTACAAATAAAAGAATAAAAAATTTAAAAAAAAATGTAAAATGACCTACGGCAACGTTCGCTGAACGTTGCGGAAAGTGTCTACAGCAACGTTCAGGGTAACGTTGCCATATGATCTATGGCAACGTTCACGGAATGTTGTCGTAGGGTCTTTGGCAACGTTCATTGAACGTTGCTGAAAGTGTCTACGGCAACGTTCATTGCACGTTGCCGTAGGGTCTTTTCAGCAACGTTCAATGAACGTTGCCAAAGACCCTACGGCAACATTCCGTGAACGTTGCCATAGGACACTTTCAGCAACGTTTAATGAACGTTGCCAAAAGTTGGAACTCTACGGCGACATCGAATCCGACAACGTGCACCCGAACGCTGCCAAAAGTCTATGGCAACGTTTTTCGCACGTTGCCATAAGCAGTTTTTGGTGTAGTGGCAACAAAATTCATTTGATTAATTTAAGAAATTTGATTAAACTTTAAATATCGAGTTTCTGAAATAACTGAAATGACAAAGTACGTTAATAATATTCAAATACGAAATTTTTAAATGTAAATAACTCCATTCATTAAATCGTTACCACCACTATTCATCAAATCCGACCTTCTCCAAAATCTGCAAATGTCGTTAAAATAACGGAATGAGTATTTCGATGAAATACTTAGTAGACTCATCGTCGATAATTAATTTATAGAATAATTGAATACATAATCATGCAAAATATACAGTGACATCATCATCGTCATCATTGGTTCATTTTCTTGAAAATTATAGGCTCTTTAAAATCATAGGGTGTGGGTAGTCCCGTCTCATGCATTTAAACACATAAGTTATGCATAACATTCTCATCTTATCTCATAAGAAATACTCATCTCTTCTCATGCATTAAAGCCTATAAGTTATGACAAACATAACAATATCATATATCTCATATGACATATTCTCATCTCATGCATTAAAGCATATAAATCACGTAAATTCACATAATACATGCAATTATAATTTAAAGTAATTAATGGAGGCGAGTCTACCTCAAATTATCTCGAGTCTCGTAAAAAGTGGAGCAAGACATAACCTCAATCTCCTAATCGTCCGTACATTTCGTCTAGCCAAAATAGAAATTAAGTTTTGAATTAGTATTTCGAAATTTAAAGTCTTAAAGCGATAAAATAAAGTTTAGGGATCTAATTGGATATTTACTAAAACTGAATTTGACAAATCTAAGGGCTGAAAATAATATTTTTAACGTAATGGGGCTAAATGTGGAAAATAAGAACTCTAGAGACTTAATTGAAAATTATTGAAACTGAAAATAAAAGTTTGATGACTAAAATTAAACTTTTACAGAAACTAGGGACTAATTGTGAGAAAACAGAAACTTTAGGGACTGAAATTAAAATACTTAAAACTTAGGGGCTGATTTCTTTAAAATCGGAACTCTAGGAACTTAAATAAATTCTTTCAAAACTTGGGAGGGCTAGGGGATTATTTTCTAAAATTAAAACAAACAAAATATCTTACCCACTTCTTCTCTCTCTCATTTCTAGAAGAGGAGAAGAAGCAGGTGCCATGGGAAGGGCAGAGCCCTTCCCTCTGATTCCGCCACCGACCAAAATGGTCGGTGGCAGCGCCACCATCACTGGTGGCGCTAGGGTGGTGTGGTTGGGTGTATGGTTCGAAAATCGACAGGGGCTGGAGGTTCATTTTCTTTCGAGTTTCATGGTATAATCCGGTTGAATGGGTTAGGAACTCAGGTAGGTTCATGGTTTTTCTTATTTTCTTGGTTTATACGGTCGATTGGGTGTTGTTTTGGGGCAAGAGTGGTGGTTTTTTTTTTTTTTGCAACGGTCTGTGGTGAAGCAGTGGGTGTTGGTTGGATTTTGGGGGTTGTTTCGTGACTGAAATGTGGTTGGTTGGTGGAACTTTGGAGATGGTGGGATGGCTGTGGTGGTTCGAATGATGGGATGAAAATGGTGGCTGGCTGCATTTCGTGTGTTTGTGGTTGGCCATGTGTGTTGTAGTTGGTGTTGGTGGTTTGATTGGGTTGGAGTTGTGCGGGCTGCAGCTTGGGTTTTGGCTGCAATGTCTAGTTCGAGACAAGTGGTTTGGGTGGTGAGTTTGCAAGTTTGGTGGTGAGCTTGGTCTCGGTTTGGTGATGTTGGTGAATGGGCTGCATTGTGCTGTAACTTGTGAATTCACTGTTGATGCTAGAAATGGACGTTCTAGCATAAATGGTGACTCATAGTGAATGGATTGAGGAATTATTTTGGGGAAGATGACATTTGAGGGAGAGGATTCTTACCCAGTGGTTTGGCTGCGTGAATGTGAGGAGTGGAGGGAGAATGAGGGCGAATAAAATAGTGAATTTTTAGGGCACAAATCCCTAGGTAGCCAATTGGGCCAAATAGTTGGGCTGTAGGGATTTTTAAATTGGGGTTAAGTGGATTGGGCTAAAAATCAAGATTTGAGCTAATAGAATTTTGGACTTCAGATAATAATATATTGTATTTAAAACTATCAAAATTGGAATTTAATAATGATGAGAAATCGATATTCGGAATTGAACTTGACTCGAATAATTTAAATTGGTTTTTATAACGGCTAGACGAGCACGTTTTCACTTTAACGTTGGGATTTAAAATTTAGCGACACATTTTTCGAGAAAATAATTTTATATCATTTAAAATTCTTGGTCGCTACAACTTTACCCCCTTAAAATAATTTCGTCCTCGAAATTTAAACTTACTTGATCTAAAATATCTGGATACTTAGCTAGAATCTCGTCCCCTCATACCTATGTAGCTTCATCACTACCCTGTCTACCCCATTGGACTTTGACTAAAGGAATCTCTTTATTTCTTAAGACATGAACTTTTCTCTCCACAATGCACATAGGCGTCTCTTCGTAAGACAGATTCCTCTGAATCGAAATAGTATGAAAATTTACCATATGACTCGGGTCGTGGATATATTTCCTCAATAAAGAAACTAGAAAAACAATGTGTACGGCCAAGAGCTCGGGTGGTAACGCTAAACTATAAGCCACGTTACCTACTTTCTCTAAGATCTCGAATGGTCCGATAAAACGAGATCTTAGCTTCCCTTTCTTGCCGAAACGGATAGTTCCTTTCATGGGAGCTACTTTCAAGAATACTTTCTCTCCAATTTCAAACTCCAAATCCTTTCTCCTTTGATTGGCATAGCTTTTCTGTTATCTTGAACGGCTTTGATCCGTAGTCTGATCTTCTTAATAGCCTCAACTGTCTTCTTAATCAATTCTGGACCCAAAATTCTTCTCTCGCCTACTTCATCCCAATCAATTGGTGATCGACAACGTCGTCCATATAATGCCTCATATGGTGCCATACCAATAGTAGCTTGAAAGCTGTTATTGTAGGCAAACTCCACTAATGGAAGATGAGTCTCCCAACTACCACTCAAGTCTAGTACACAAGCTCTAAGCATATCTTCCAGTGTCTGAATAATGTGTTCAGACTGTCCATCTGTCTGGGGATGGTAAGCTGTACTAAAATTTAATTTAGCACCCATTGCAACATGTAGACTATTCCAAAATCTCGAAGTAAATCTCGGATCTCTATCGGAGACAATGGAAGTTGGTACTCCATGAAGTCGAACAATTTCTCTAACATACAATTGGTCTAATTGATCCATATTGAGAGTCATTTTGATTGGTAGGAAATGAGCTGATTTCGCGAGTTGGTCTACAATAACCCAAATAGCGTCATGACCCTTTATTAATTTTGGTAATCCTGTCACAAAATCCATGGAAATTTTTTTCCATTTCCATTCTGGTATATTCAAGGGATTTAACAACCCTGATGGTCTCTGATGTTCAACCTTGACCCGCGACACGTCATACATCGAGAAACAAACCTTGCAAAGTAACCTTTCATGTTTCTCTACCAAAAAGTATTGCACAAATCACGATACATCTTCGTCCCTCCTAGGTGGCATGCATATGGTGCTAAATGAGCTTATGTCAAAATCTCATTCCTGATATGTTCATCCTTCGGTACACAGAGATGTCCTCCGAATATAAGTGCTTTATCAGAGGCAATCTTGAAACCTATCCTCTTGCCAGTCCTGACTTCAGATCTGATTTTTTCTAAAAATTTATCTTCGGCTTGAGCTATTACAATCCGATTTCTCAAGTCTGGTTTAACGGTCAGATTTGCCAATCTATAAGATCCTTGGACTGATGGGGCTTACACTTCGATTCTTAAACTTCGAAAACCTCGAATCAATTGGTCTTGCGTTGTTCCCAAAGCTGATGACTGTCCAGCGTTCTTTCTGCTCAAAACGTCTGCAACCTTATTTGCTTTACCTGGGTGGTAAAGAATGGTGCAGTCATAATCTTTTACCAACTCTAGCCATCGTCGTTGTCTCATGTTTAGTTCCTTCTGAGTGAAGAAATACTTGAGACTCTTGTGATCGGTGTAGATCTCACATTTACTCCCATACAGATAGTGTTGCCAAATCTTAAGAGCGTGCACAACAGCTGCGAGCTCTAAATCATGTGTCGGGTAATTCTTATCATGTGGCTTCAACTGTCTTGAAGCATATGCTATCACTTTGCCATTCTACATCAATACGTAACCTAAACCATATTTGGATGCATCGCTGTAAATAACGAAACTATCAGACCCATCTGGTATAGTCAACACTGGTGCTGAAACGAGTCTGTTCTTAAGTTTCTGAAAGCTTTGTTCACACTATTCTGTCCACTGAAACTTAACTCCTTTCCTAGTCAACTGAGTCATAGGACCTGCTATTTTAGAGAAACTCTCTATGAATCGCCGATAATACCCTGCTAATCCAAGAAAGCTTCTCACATCTCCAACATTTGCAGGTGTTTAGCCAATTCGTTACAGTTTCTACTTTAGAAGGATCAACCTCGATGCCCTTAGCTGTAACAATGTGACCCAAGAAACCTACTCTCTCAAGCCAAAATTCACACTTCTTGAATTTGTCGTACAACTTTTCTATTCTCAGTGTTTCCAACACAATCCTCAAATGTTTTACATGTTATGCAGAATTTCTAGAATAGATCAGTATGTCATCGATAAAAACAATAACGAATTTATCAAGATACTGATGGAAAACTCTGTTCATCAAGTCCATAAATATTGCAGGTGCATTCGTGAGGCTGAAAGGAATTACTACAAACTCGTAATGTCCATATCGTGTCCTGAACGCTGTCTTTGGTACGTCGCGAAACCTTTAGCTGATGGTACCCAGATCTCAAATCAATATTCGAAAAGATTGCTGTACCTTTCAACTGATCAAATAAGTTTTCGATCCTGGGGAGGGGATACTTATTCTTTATCGTCAACTTGTTAAGTTCTCGATAGTCTATACACATCATCATGATTTCATCTTTTTTCTTTACAAATAGAATAGGTGCTCCCCATGGAGATACACTTGGCTTGATGAAATCTTGAGCAATTCTTCTAACTGCACCTTCAGTTCTTGCAACTCTTTCTGCGCCATACGGTACAGAGCTTTTGAAATAGGGGCAGCTCCTGGTACTAAATCAATAGAAAATTCTACTTGCCTATCTGGCGGAGTACCGGGTAGATCGTTTGGGAAGCCATCACCGTACTCACATACTACTGGCACAAAATCCAAAGTGATCTCTTCTGAAGACTAACCAAATATCCATGACAATTGTCCTTGGATAATAGTTTCTCCACTTGTAAAGCCGAGATAAGGCAAAGAAGTGCCTTAATCTTCGTTCCATAAAACCCGAATACTTCTTCACCATCCTTGCGAAAAATGACCTTTTTTTCTTGTGGCACATAATTGCGGCATGGTTGGTGCTGAGCCAATCCATACCCAGAATGATATCGAAGTCTTTCATTCGGATAATATTCAAGTCTGCCTCTAAAACTTGACTATCAAAATCTATTTATACTGCTTTGACTATCTTATTGGTATCGATAGTTCCTCCTGACGGTAAACTAACCTCGAGGGTACTACTAGTCTCTTATCCTATTAAGTTCAGTCTTTCTAAACATGCATCAGCTATAAATGAATGCGTGGCTCTCGAGTCTATTAGAGCATATACGGGGATACTAGAAATAGATAGTATACATGTTATCATATTATCATACTCAAAATGGGAAGGAATTACAGTATAGAGAATGGTTAAGATATGCACAAGGATACCAGAATAACTAGTATACCTGAAATCATGTCAGAATCCTCCACTACATCCATAGCAAATACTCTTGCTTTCCCTTTTCTATTCTGGTCCGGGTTCGTCTTCGGATTGGAACCCTGGGCGGACGGAGCACGACAATCTGTTGCAAAGTGACCCGACTGGCTGCACTTGTAGAAGACACCCTTTCCAAAAAGGCACTCTCCTTTATGCAATCTCTGACACTTAGGGCAGGGTGGAGTGAAATTGGTCATCTGTCTCTCTGTTGGTCCTGGATTCGACCTCTTGTTAAATGCTTGATTCCTGTTCTGATTCTGATTGCGATTTGGACCTTGCCACTTTCTCTTTCCCTGGTACCTTTGCTCATTATGATTGCCTTGGTTCCCAAATCTCACATCGGCATAGGCTACTGCTTGAGCCTTCTTCACTACCTCCCTGTAAGTCGACATCTCATGTGAACTGATAATCTGCCTGACATCAAAGCGTAGACCTCTCTCAAAACACCGTGCCTTTTAGAACTCAATATCCACCAGGTGTGGAGCATAATGTGATAGTTCCTCAAACTTCCTCTCATATTCAGTTATATCTATTTCACCATGTACCAAACGCAGAAACTCAGACTCCTTGTGATCTCTAAGGGCTTGTGGGAAAAATTTATCCCTGATCTCAATCCTAAATTTATTCCAAGTCAGAGCTGCTAGCTGCTCTTCACTCTTCGTCCGAGATGCCGATTCCCACAAAAAACCAGCTCTTCCGATTAAGATGAACTCTGCACAGACTATCTTCTTATCCTCGGGGCAAGATATGTGCCTGAAGATCTTCTCGATGGACTGGAGCCACTCTTCTACTGCCAGTAGACCATCTCCACCATCGAATGTGGGTTGGAGGTATTTCCTAAACTGTTCAATCACTGGTACTGTAGAGTTAACTGGCTGTGGAGCTTGTCTCATCTCTTGTACCCATTAAGTAATTCCCTGATTAAGTAATTCGCTAAATGTGGAAAATAAGAACTCTAGGGACTTAATTGGAAATTATTGAAACTGAAACTAAAAGTTTGATGACTGAAATTAAACTTTTGCAGAAACTAGGGACTAATTGTGAGAAAACAAAAACTTTAGGGACTGAAATTAAAATACTTAAAACTTAGGGGCAGCTTTCTTTAAAATCGGAACTCTAGGGACTTAAATAAATTCTTTCAAAACTTGGGGAGGCTAGGGGATTAATTTCTAAAATTAAAATAAACAAAATATTTTACCCACTTCTTCTCTCTCATTTCTCGAAGAGGAGAAGAAGCATGTGCCATGGGAAGGGCTCTGCCCTTCCCTCTGATTCCGCCACCGGCCGAAATGGTTGGTGGCAGCGCCACCGTCACGTGGTGGCACTAGGGTGGTGTGGTTAGGTGTATGGTTCGAAAATTGACAAGGGCCGGAGGTTTATTTTCTTTCGAGTCTCATGGTATAATTCGGTTGAATGGGTTATGAACTCAGGTACGTCCATGGTTTTTCTTATTTTCTTGGTTTATGCGGTCGATTGGGTGTTGTTTTGGGGCGTGAGAGTGGCTGTTTTTTTTTTTTTTTTGCGGTGGTCTGTGGTGAAGCAGTGGGTGTTGGTTGGATTTTAGGGGTTGTTTCGTGACTGAACTGTGGTTGCGTGGTGGAGCTTTGGAGATGGTGGGATGGTTGTGGTGGTTCGAATGATGGGATGAAAATGGTGGCTGGCTGCAGTTCGTGTGTTTGTGGTTGGCCAGTGTGTGTTGTAGTTGGTGTTGGTGGTTCGATTGGGTGGGAATTGTGCGGGCTGTAGCTTGGGTTTTGGCTACAATGTCTGGTTCGAGACTGGTGGTTTGGGTGGTGAGTTTGCATGTTTGGTGGTGAGCTTGGTCTCGGTTTGGTGATGTTGATAAATGGGCTGCATTATGTTACAGCTTGTGAGTTCACTGTTGATGCTAGAAATGGACGTTCTAGCATAAATGATGACTCACAGTGAATGGATTGAGGAATTACTTTGGGGAAGATGACATTTGAGGGAGAGGATTCTTACCTAGTGGTTTGGCTGCGTGAATGTGAAGAGTGGAGGGAAAAATGAGGGTGAATAAAATAGTGAATTTTTAGGACACAAATCCCTAGGTAGTCCAATTGGGCCAAATAGTTGGGCTGCGGGGATTTTTAAATTGGGCTTGAGTGGATTGGGCTAAAAATAAAGATTTGGGCTAATAGAATTTTGGACTTTAGATAATAACATATTGTACTTAAAACTATTAAAATTGGGATTTAAAAATGATGAGGGATCGATATTCGGAATTGAACTTGACTCGAATAATTTAAATTGGTTTTATAACGGCTAGACGAACACGTTTTCACTTTAACGTTAGGGTTTAAAATTTAGCGACACGTTTTTCGAGAAAATAATTTTATATAATTTAAAATTCTTGATCGCTACATACCTAAATATGCATTACAAGAAGTGTTCAAGTATACATGGAGTTTTGGATCCTAAACAAACTCAAATCCAATTTGGTTCTCTCGTTATAGGTTTTAACTCACTTACCAATTGAATCTACTTAAATGAGGCAACACATAAGGGCACGGTCAAGATCGTAGCTAGTGCTTAGCAAAGTTGTAGCCCACAGCGCACCAAGTTCATACAATAATTCTTGAATGAACCAATTACTAGAAACACTCTTCGTCCAATGCTATTGCTACAATGAAAAAAAAAATTGCTAACAAGTGATTTACATAAATATGATGGTGTTACATTTTTGTCTGAATCATATGGAGGGTATTAATAAAAAAGTTGTTACTGCTCACTATATATATAAATTATGGGTAATGCATGAAAGAATTATCACTTTTAAATTAATTGATTTTTTTCATAATGCTAATAATATTTTTAATTCTTAATGAGTATTATTAAAGAAGTCATTGTGTGAATAAAAATAGTAGTTTTAAGCTTGACAATACAACAGTTAATAAAGCAATAATTGATAATTAGCTCGGGTTATTAATCCTCATTTTGACGGTATTCTTTTTCATATCCATTGTGTTTGTCGTATTTTTAATTTAATTGTGCAAGATGATTTAAAATTAATTGAAAATCAGTTCAACATAATTGGAAATGCTCTAATCTTTATTACGTTATCACCTAGTAGAATACAAGTTTTTAATATACTGTCCAAAGATCTGGTAAAAATGTTAGATGGCCGTCTATACCAATGCCTAGAGCTAATGTGTCTTCAGTAGATTCCGATAAAGAAAAACCCAAATTATTATTATGTAAAATGGTTAATTCTAGTAGAAAATAAGACATATACTGGTACTTTTTCTTCTTTTCCCAATCAAAGTACCTCGAATGAAGGGGGAGGTGGAATACCGAAAGAATTAGCTAGATATTTTACTCACGCCATATTTACAATAGTAGAGTCAGTTGATGCAAAAGATTTAGACTTACTTTATTTTTCGAGAACGAACGAGCATCAATATACAACTATTTTTCTTATATCACGTGATCTACTAATACTTTTGATTAGTATTGTAGCATTAGAATCTGCTTTTAGTGCGGGTGACAAGAATTTGTTTGACTACAAATCAAGACTCAAAGAAGACAAATTAAAGAGTTTAATCTATATAAAGAATTGGGAAGACGTAGAATTTTGACTTCAAGATAAATATACCAAACATAGTTATTAGACTCAACCAGGCATCGACTCCGTCAAGGCACTGGGTCTCGGGTTACTTGGACCGGTGGATCAATAGTTGAACCGGCTTAAAAGTTATAAAAAAAATTTAAGTATAAAATTCTTTCTTTGAGATAACATTAAATATTATAAGTTTTTTTAGAATTATAATTTTGTTAAACATTCAATTCATCTTAATTAAAATTAATATTTCAATACAAAATACGTCTATAAAATAAAAGTAAAATATTGGACTACAATTTTTTCAAAATATTTAGATAATTATAAATGATTTCCGGATAAATATAGATCGTTGCAAGAAAGTAATAACATTGTTCGATGCTTTAGTGGTGAGAGCTATTCATTTAACTTAAAGAGTATAAGGTTCAACTCCTTGGACTTCCAAAAAATTTTAAAGAAAATTTTGAAGCCCGGTCAAAATTGGTCAACCGACGTGACAATTCGAATTCAAAATCATTGGTTGACCCAGTAAAAAATCGGATCAATTACATTGGGCCAAATTTCTCTACCCGGAGGCCCGATTCGCTAGTTTTCTGGCCCAATAAGTCGGTCTGAGCTGAGTTTAATAATACTGATACCAAATACTCTAATTCTGTAAATGATATCTTAGTTCATCATAATTTGTTATTTTTTAAAATTTATTCACTTTTTTTTTTAAATTTTAAAAAATAATGTACACATAATAAGTTGTTCGTATACAATTTTAAATTCGCATACATTAAAAGCAGTCGATCCCAAGTTCGAATAAAGGATAAGAGTTTCAAAAACATATTTAAAAACGGGTAATTGGCGCAAAACGTCCCTACCTTTGAAGGTTTTTGTGGAAAACGTCCTTACCTTTCTTTTTTGGAGCAGAACGTCCCTACCTTTCACATTATTTGAGGTGAACGTCCTTTTCACCAATTTTTAACATAAAATGACCAATATACCCTCCTTTATAAATAAAACAAAAAAAGAAAAGAAAAGAAAAATAAAAAATAAATTTCAATCTGCTCCTAAACTTTTTTAAAAATGCAAATTAGTCCAAAACTTATGAAAATATTAAAAATAAGAAAAACACACACTCTCTTCTCCTCCACCTCCTTCCACCACCTCCACTGTCTGATGACCACATGTACTCTTCTCCATCGCTAACCAACACAATCTCCTCAACACCCTCTACAATTCCATCTCAAGAATTCCCCATATCATCCAATAATTCGACAGAAATCAGCAAGCAAAATTTGCTAATCGAAAAACGGACAAATTGCTGGAAGTCGCACCTCCGGCCAGCAACAGGATTGCAGACCACCACCATCCGGTTGCCCATAGCCAGACGACCTCAGCCATGTGGGCAATTCATCCAAAACACTTATCCAACAGGTATAATGCAGTCGCAACAATCGCGCCGCGCATTGAACTCGACTGATTTCGACGTCGTCCCTTTGACCCATGGTCGCGGACCACTCCATTCAGCACCCTCTCATCATGGCAAAGCTTTTCCACCCATGGATCTTCCACAATTTTGCTTGGAATCGTTAGAACTTCAGGTCGAAATCCAATTACAATTTTTGGAACATAGTATTTCTCCCATGAATTGAACGACTTCAGGTCGAAATTGACCTAGACCCATGGTTGGGCTAGGTGCGCCGGTGAAGAGGGACCTAGCTTAGGTGGTCCGCGACCATGGGTGTTCAGGACGGCTCCGAATTTGAGAAGTTCGCAGGCTGTGTCGCAACTGGCAAAGAATCTGGCATGAAATTAATTTTTTTGTTGATGTTTGTTGTAAATAGTTGGCATGGGTGTGGTCGTCTGGTGTTAGGCAATTGATAGGAGGTAAGTTCCGATTATGGGGGTGGCCGGAATGTAATTTCCGAAGATTTTTAGATTTGAGGACAGTGAACTTTCAGTATTAATTCCTACCACTACAGTTGATGAAATTGGGAATGGTTGGGTGGTAATTGAAGGGGGAATTGGAAGGCTATTGACCGGTGTCAACGTCCGGGGGCTTGGGTGGCCGGAGGCTTCCAGAATTTGGACGCATTTGGGCTGAAAAAAGGCAAAAAATTGCCACTTTTTTGTACTAATTTGCATTTTTAAAAACGTTTAGGAGCAGATTGCAATTTATTCTTTATTTTTCTTTTTTTGTTTTATTTATATATGAGGGTATAATTGTTATTTTATTTTAAAAATTGGTAAGATGGACGTTCAACGCAAAGAATATGAAAGGTAAGGATGTTCTGCGCCAAAAAATGAAAGGTATGGAAGTTTTCTACAAAAACTTTCAAAGGTAGGGACATTTTGCTCCAATTACCATTTAAAAACTTATGTGTGCCAGTGTGTGAGCTAAGCTCTCCTCGGCCCATAAGCCCACGAGTGTCATAGTTTCAAAAAGCGGGAGACATGAGTGCAATAAATGGTAGTTGGAACCATTAATACAACTCTTTTTAAATGTTTGGGACCTCAAGAATTTTTTTTTCCTAAATAATACAAAGATTAATGGAGCTTGTTAAGTCTTTGTTTGGTAGAAATTAAAATTAAATTTTTAGTATATTTTGATAAAAATTGATGAAATGTGTGGACAAAAAGTTATGGGTCCCAAGAAATTTGTAGTTAAAATTAATTATTGATTTTGACTTAGATTAAAATTTTAATTTTAATTTCTACCAAACAGAGGTTAAATCTTTTTTAAGCATCCTTTCCAGGAAAATGGATATGGCATAGACGTTGCCATGTCCTTGTCATGCCATGGCTAAAGGCATGCGCGATAACCAGTGTTTAGTGTGGATTCAGGAATTAAGACAGCATGTTGGTTTTATGATGAGCAAGTGACCAAAGTATGGATGTCTATTTTACTTTATGGCGACATCACAAGATATATAATTCGATGACACAAATCAGATGGCCTTGATCGATGGGTTGATGCAAGTTGTGCTCAGCAGCATTGTGAACTCACGACTAGCTGATTTAAGTACTCGAATTCTGTAGAAATCAAGCCATATGGAAGGCACATGACAGTAGTTATGGGCGGTTATTGTTGTAGGCTCAATCCAGGGACAGTTTTAGCTGCAAGAGAGCAGGATTCGAGGACAGACTGACCCATCAATTGGGAGTGTCAACGGCAATCTAAAATTCATTCGTTTATTCTAAGTTTTGGTGCATTTTGGATATATAAAATAGTGAATGTAGTGATAAGACAACAACAATTGTGTTGATCCTTCACGATTTTGTACATTGTGTGTTTCTTTGTTATAGAAATAAAGTTGAGACGATTCTCGTAATTTTTGCGTTTTGTTTTACTTTCTTCAATCTTCTGCATACTCGACTATTTTCTATTTGTTTTTAATATCCGAAAGTGTAAATTCGTTTGTTGGCTGGTTGGGAGCGAGAAATCTTGACGCCTTATAAATATTACTTACGGCTGTTGACACACAAAATGTGCAGTCCAATTCAAATGGCCCAAGAAAGGAAATGACCCAAGAGAAGAAGCCCATTTAGAGAGATCAGTGTGAAAGCCAGACCAAAAATATCATTAAATATGATGAAAGCCCAAAAACAAAGGAGCATTGTCGCCCAAGCCTGCAGAACGCCCAGATGTTGAGCGAATGAAGTATCCTATAATCACCCAGAGCGGAAGACCAATTGTCGCCCAACAATGCTAAGTCGCCCAGAGTCCCAACAATGACTAAAGCTTGTTGTTATCCAAAGTCACGATCTAAGGCAATTTGAGCACATCACAATTACGCCCCACGATTTGAGAGAGTTGGTGGCAAGCAGTTATGAAGAGGACGTGGTGATAGGAGTTACACACGGTAGTTATTAGCCAGTCGACCATTATAAAAGAAATGGATAGTTACGAGCAGTTTCTAAACAATTAAAACTGCCAAAGTCGTATAAAAGAAAGAAGAAGACAACGAAAATAAGCCCGACAAAATTCACTCTCAAACAGGGAATATGTAATTTACTTTTTTTAGATTAACTTTAAATTATTTCAATTCCCTTGTACTTGTGTGCTTGCGCCCTTTAGAGGCATCTTGTTCGTGTCCAAACTGTAATCTTCATATTCAATAAACACCCCTTTTTGGAACTTTGTTCCAAGAGATTTGTCCCTTACACAATCGTCTGATCCATTTTTAATTGTTAGCGAGTAAACACGCGAAATAACAGCCATTAGTAACAGATCAACATAACCTTTTTTTTTTTTTTGTCTCATTATCACATTCACTATTCTATATATCCAAAATGTACCAACATTTAGAATAAATAGATGAAATTAGAATTGCAATAGACGTGCCCAACTGTTGGGTCAGTTTTTCCAGAAATCTTGCTCTCTTGCAGCCAAAACTGTCCTTGGATCAATCCTACGGCAATAACTGCTCGTAAATATTGTCACATGCCTTCCATATGACCTAATTTTTATGGGGGTTTGAAAAATTGCCTCTTAGTAGTTTGTTCGAGTACCGATCTCGAATTTAAAAATCCCCTAAAATCAGTGTAGATCAATTTTGATTTGTTCCTTCAAGTCACTAATTCAACGGATTTTGACTGTTTCTCATATTTTCTTCTAATGTTAGCCTTTATAAAATAATTATTTTTAATCGACATATTTTTTTCAAAATTAACTTGCAAATAAAAATATATTAACTAAAGAAATTATTTATAATAAAAAAAAATACATCATAGTTAAAAAATTACTCACAAGTAAATATTACTCATAAGAAAAAAAAAATCACTGGTGTAAAAAATTGTTGATGAAGTAAAATACTACAAATAAGGAAAAAAATTTGCTTATAAAATATAAAAATTACATATAAGTAAAAATTCACTTGTGTGTAAAAATTATTTAAAACACAAAATTAGCTTACAATTGCAAAGTTTAGGTAAAAAAATATTAACTTCAAATTTTGTGCAAATATTTAACTTTATTTAACTTTTTAAGTTAAATAATAAATTATATGTTAAAAAAAATTACATGCAAGTAAAATATCACTTATGGGTTAAAAAATTTCATACAAGATTTTACTATAAACTGAAAATTTCACTAAGGGACATATATATAATTTTATTTTTTTAAAAAGAAACTTTTAAAATCGATGGACAATAAACTCCCAACTATGAATTTGATTGTTTTAAAAATTGCTACTAAAATCATTCAAAAACAATCCCCTCATGATTTCATTACTTTATAAAACACTCATAACTGGTACCCCAAAACTTCGAAGCAGGCCTTCAATGCATTTCTTTATAAAACACTCATAATCGGTTCCCAAAAATCTTAGGAGTCGTTCTCTTCGTATTTCAGTATTGTGTTTTGAGTTTTGAATTCGTTTTGTATTTTGTATTTTGAGTGTCTGATTTGAGATTCCTGAAAAAACGTTTTTTTTGTCATTCTGAAAAACTGCATCTGAAAACAGAAAACGTGAAAACACGTTTACTTTGAAATTTTGAATTTTTTTTAATAATAACTTTTCTTTCGTTTCTTCTTTCTCAACTCTACAGTTTCTATTTTAAAGTCAATATTTTCATGCCAAAAAAAAAATGTATTGAAGGTTGAACATTAGTGTTCCACTGAATTGGAGATTGGAAAGGCATAAACTATATTTTCAATTGATTCATTTGGTTTAACGACAATATTGTCTTTTTGCAGGGCAAACTGAAATTTTCGATTACGGACAAATTGCACCTATTAATGAAAGTTTCTGTTTGAGGGTAAGAATGCGAAGAAAAAATGGTGGAAAAAGATGCAACTAAGGTCAAACATTGAGGAAAAAATGTGTAACTCACCCAAGAAAATAAGTTAACCTTCGATAAAAATGTCGAATTCGAAAAAAAATGCAATCAGGTTAAACTTCTGCAACTACATTATTCAAGTGTTCACAGAGTTCTTTGCATCAGGTTCATCATGAGAACTCAAATGCTAATGCAAATCCTCAGCAAGAATTTAATCCAATAATTATTTCAAATACACATTTCAAATATAAGAACTCCTTTATATACATGTAGTCTGGAAGATGCAAACTTTTTGTGCGAAAAATAGAGGTGTCAATCTCAACTTTACATGTGCTTACAACTGTCGTGGGTTCTCATTTTTTTTTACAGCCACATAATACCAAAATGGAACAACCTCACAGAATCAAAAAAGATCTCAAAGATTACTGTAGAGAATCAGAATGCCACTTGTCTGAAACGCCACCACCCCCAGTGAGTGAGGAAGAGAAGTTGAGGCAATGAAGTTACAGTACAATAGCTGCACTATTCTCTTTTGAGAAGTTACCATAAATTCATTTGCTCATTTCTCAAGTACAAAACCAATCAAAGCTCCAAAATACTGCTAAATTAAGCAAATCTATAGGATAATATGAATGACAAAGTGTTAAGCATAACATTCACGCACATGTGAAGGGAAAGTAACCATGCAGCATATTGGTTTGCCAACAAAGGTCTCCAAGACAGAATCAAAAAATAGTTCAAGCAAGGGGAATTAACTAGGGAGTTAGGAATGGAGACCTGTAAACAACTCTCATATTGGGTCAATGAATCTTCACCGGGGAGAAAATAATGTAGTGCGTCATATTGGCTTTTAAAATCAAACAGTCTCTTCTAGAAGAATAACATATGTTAATGTATTACTTTCTTGAAACTGCTAACTTCCAAATAGTAGCACTTTTTATGCCATCTATTGCTTATTTAGTGGAATTTCCAGAATTATGAATGTTACACAATATAACACTAAATACCAACTTGCCTTACACGAGCGAAAAATTGAAAGTAGCACTCAATTTGAAACGCAGGCAATGTATATGCAATCTGGAGGCAACGAGATGATAAAAGAAGTGTAGTAAGCCTCTAATGGAAATGAAATCTCGTATAAGTAATTATTGTGCACTTAATTTGAAATCAAGTTCATAAGCAACTAGAGTTCATCATTCTGTGCCTCAATATAGCTGACACATCTTTCATTCAGTTCAGAATAAATCCCAAATTGTCTTTTATCCATTCCCCTTTTAGCATGATTCATGGAAGCAAACCTTTCTTTACATTATCATTTAGCAAACATGCCAAGAAAGTAAACACAAACTTGAATTCCTAACGCAAGAAATTATAAACTAAAGATGAACTAAACAAAAAACAATGAAAACAATAGGATAATTTGTAGTTCTTTCCTGTCTACGAATTAAGAGAATGTTCCTATTTACAAGACCATAAATTAACAATTCTATAATGACATGATATCGTTGGGAATCTCCTATATAGAGAGTCAAAGACAAACTGGGGCATTGTGATAGCCTAAAAGACATTTAAAGAAATTCTAACGGACACTGTTAACATTACCTCAAACTCAAGGTCATGGCTGACACTAAGTTGAGTTTGGAGGCAAGTCCAAAAACTAGAGGATGATCTTAGGTGAAAATATTGCAAGTTTCTTGAGGACAAAATAGGTGCAAGTAAGCAGTGCCATTTCATAGTTGTAGTTTGAAATGACAATTAACTTGAAACTACATTGTGGAAGCAAGTCTTTGATGCAGAGAAAAACTATATACATAGCTGCCTCAACATAATACCTTACCAGATTTCCTGCATCATGCCAGCTGCAATAGAGAAGTTGCCCATATCATTATTGTCACAAAATGTGTTGTAATAGGCAGCTGTTTGAGGGATGACTGCGATGGTCCATAAAGCAAAATTTGGCCGACAAGTTTCACAAAGCCGCTAACACAGGATAGAAACCACGAGTTCAACTCAAAGTCAAATGGAACTTGTTTTAACACAACTATAATCTAAAAATGAAAGAGGCAGAAACAATGAAAGGATATAAATTTTTTTTAAAGCTTTTCTGTCTAAAAGTAACAAAGAAATACACAAAACGAACCACAAAGGAAGAGACGAAATTAAACATCAAACTTCACAATTACTTTGTCAATTCAAGATCAATTGAACTTAGATGGTGTAAAATTAACAACTAACTTGGTAATGAAGGAGCCCAGTAGACGAATTCACAACAGGCAGTCAACTGGTTCCACAGTTTTCACTTGATTCTAGACGACCAATTGCAGGATTCCAATGGTGAAACTAGATGTGTTTGGTTGAGAGGAGTTGAATGGTGGTGCTCCGACTTCGAAATGGTGGCCGACGGTGGTGGTAATATGGAAAAACAGTCAATAGTCACGCGATTTTTTCCATAAATTGGAGGCGGTTTTTGCAACTAAGTGGCATGGACGAATATAAAGAGTAGAAGAGAGAGTTTATGGGATTTAAACGGGAGTGGATTGAAAGAGGTTCAGGCGACAGCTGCTTATAGTTTGTTGAGGAAGACGAGAGACTTTTCTCTGTTTTAGAACTTCAACTTGTTTCCCGTGTTTTCAACTTTTCCACGTTTACAATAGAAAATACCCAAAACGACTTTTTCACCGTTTTCTGTTCTCTTCAGTATTTTTTTTGTTGTTTTCGAAAATGGAAAAGAGAACACGTTTTCACCGTTTTTGAAAAATCGAAAACATTAAACGGATTGAAAACGGTAAAGAGAACATGGCCTTAAATTTTTTACTTTCTTCAATCATTTGCATATTTAGTCTTATATCGATAACCGAAGTGTAAATTTGTGTGTTGCACGCCGCCTCGAGGCCTTTGCAGGTTGTAAGAAAACACCCTATGACATCTGCCTATGCTATAATCGCAATTTTTTAATTTATAAAAATCGTGCTTACAACTTTACTTAACCCCATGACTAATAAAAATAAAATTTAATAGCCCGACTTTAAGGTTCAGATCGTAATTTACGTTGTAGTCCAGCCATATAAGTAAAAATTCCAAATTAAGAAAATGTCTTGTTATTTAATCGGATTGTTATGTAAATATGTTGTTGAATTCTTGTATTTGTATTTTATTTTGCTTATTTAACAATATGTGAGGCAAATAAATGCTTTTCTATCCTTCCAACAATTTTATGGACGGAAATTATCATTAGTAATAAGATGTGCTAATTAATATAATTGATGATAAGAACATAGACAAAAAAGGTGGGGACATACGAATGAAATGATGAAAGATTGAGAGCGTTCATTGCAATTAAAATTTAGTGTAGTTAACAAAACTAGGGTGTGAATATAATTATCCTTGATAATTTTAGGGAATGGTGAAAATTTAAAAGGGTAAATTGCATGTGCAATCACTAAAATTTCGGTTTGGTTATTAAATTTAAATTTGTTCAATTTAGTCATCGAACTTCAATTATGTAGATTAAATTCAAAATTATTTTTTAAATTTCACCAATTAATTACCTGCTTCATTAAAAAAAATAAAAAAATTTCTCAATTACAGCCATTAGTAGCGGATTTTCCATGTAATTGATATGTTACATGTCAAACTTATCGTTACGTGTGTTAAAAAGATGTTTTTACATGCCTTTTTGGGTTTGATTATGGAGCCCTTTGGGATTGACGTGGAGTCCTCATAGACAAGAAACGGGCCCTTTTGGATTTGACGTAGATCCCTCATGGATAATAATTATTTAAGCACGTAACCCATTTATGTTTTTGTTTTAATTAGCTCATAATTTTTGATGTTGTAAAGCTGATTGAATAGAAGTATTATGTTTTAGATAAGTTGCTTAGACTTCAATTATTTTCGCAGGTTGCCATTCATTTTTGTTCATGCTTATCATGTGGCATTTTTATGGCAATTTAATGTACTCCATTTTAAACATTAGGAAAATCGTACATATTTTTTATTTATTTATGAAGTTCAGCCTTCTTGTCTTGCAAAAGAAGTATGAATTGCAAGACGAGGATGAAGTTTCTCATCTTTTAGATTTTATTCTGTTTATCATTGTGAAAGGACAGATAGTTCTCGACACTCAGATGTGGTTTGCATCGTGAATTATGATTTCTATCAGTTTCTGCATTTGTGTATTCAATTGGAATTTTTAAAGACTTTTATAAATTCTTTGAAGTGGATGATTTTTGTGAGTTTTGTGGATTTTTAAGTGACCTTTATGGATTTGTTAAGAATTAATAAAAGCCTTTTATGAATTTCTGTAGATTTTCATTGAAGACTTTTAGTTTTGAAAAAAAGTGTTAAGATAAATTTTTATATAATGTAATATTATTTTGAATGACATCCGGCATGTTCAATATGCACAACACGTGTAATTAATAATAAAAAAAATTCTAAAAATATAAAAAAAATTAAGTAACCCAATTATCTTAACAAATAACCTAAATACTAAAAAAAATAATAATGACATTTTAGTAATTTTCAACAAAATAAAATAAAATCAAACACCCCCAACATTACTCCACGTATCAAATGCTATAATAGCACTCCATGCATTAGCATTCTCTCTTTCTAGTTCTTGATTCTCAAAAAATGGTCCAAAGTTTTCCCCTTCATTAACCAGAGAAGATGATGAATCTTTATTATCAGGTTCAGCTGAAAATTGAGCTTAAGCAAAGAAAATTGTGTAATCTTATACAAGCTAATACTAGCTACTCTTGTGTACGATATGGAAATTGAGGAGCTGTTTTGAAAACTGTGAATCGTGATTTAAATATATCAAATATACTCTAAACTATGTTCCTCTAGGAGCATGACGAAGATTAATAAATTCCTTTGTATTTTCAAAGTCACGACCTTGACTAGCAAAACTTGAAGATGATAACTGGCACCTCGAAAAGGATATAAGAATTGACATCGATTTAAAAATCTACAATCTATCAAAAAATATTTACCTGAACAGAAAATACTTGTATAATTAGCAAGTGACTTACAACATGTATAATTATAATTAAAAAGAAAAAAAATGTCACTACAAAGGCATGCCTTGTGCCACTTTAAATTCATTTCTTCTTGTTAAAGTATCACTCAAAACCTTAAAATCATGTGCAGATCCCTTCCACCTACTAAGCACGTATATAACTGCTTGTTGGAATATGGGTACCATCAATAACTCCAATGCAGTCTTGAAATAATAGCACAATACAAATAAACAATAAGAATCTAACAATAACAAAATAATAATAATAATAATAATAATAATAATAATAATAATAATAATAATAATTTCATCTCTTACTTTGAAATAATGATAAAATCTTGTAATTTCCCTTATTTTTTCAGGTACTGTAGATCCCAATTTGACCATCATATCTATTGCAAATTTTTGTAATGTTTGTAAAATCTTGTTGAAACTTTGCTTGGTAGTGAAGTACGATTGACAAAATTTTTGACAAATCAAGCAATATGCCCATGTTTGTCTACCATTATTCCAAAAAACTGTTTGCTACAGTAAGATTCTCCACCACACATTCACCTAATAAAATATTCTACACACAAACCAATAAAATTAGTTTAAATTTTAACCACACATTCTCCAAAAAATACTATTCATTACTCTATTTTTCTCCCAATAATAAGAGACAAACACACCTATAGAATATTTTGATATTGAGTAGGAATGTTGTAGTGGTGTCAAATGAGCCAAGCGGTTCGTCGGCTTGCCCGCTCGGCTTGTACTGTTCACGCCCACGAGCCGTTCGGGCTAGTAAAAAAATGAGCCCGAACACGAGCTGAGCGGGCAGGTGGGCTAGACGAGCCGAGCCCGCTCGGCTCGACACTATTCACGAGCCGCTCATGAGACGAGCCCAGACGAAATAATAATAATAATAATAATAATAATAATAATAATAATAATAATAATAATAATAATAATAAAAAATTAGATGACCAGAACGGTCACTGATGAAAATCAGTGACCGTTCCGGTCACCAAAGTAGCCAAACGGTCACTTATTTAAAAAAAAAAAAAAAATTCTACTTTTCTTCTTCTATAAATACCCAACCCATTACAACATTTTTTTCCCACCAAACTTTCATTCTATACTCTCTACTCTCTACAATTTACAAATCATTATCAACAATATTATTCATTTATTCTATAATTCTCTTCTACATTTATTGACATTATTATCTTAATTTTACAACCCATTTTATATACTAGTCACTAGTACATAATCTTCATTCACTTCTCATTTCTACATTTCTACATTCTATTTCAACAATTCACAAATGGATCCACAAGCATTTGTTGAAAATTTGTTCGGTATGGAAGGCGAAACACCTGCCCAAAATCAATTTGGGAATGAATTTATCGGTCTCAATGAACTACCAATTCCAGAAGACATTGAAGATTTCGACGTTCATGAAGCCGATCCAATTGATTTGGATGACGTTGGTGTTCATCCTAATGTTCCTATTGATTTGGAACAAGATGAAAAACTTGTATTAAATATTCCCGATGCAAGAGGGAAGAGAAAGGGGAAGAAGTAGGCAAAATGTTGGGACCATTTAAAATTGGTTAACACTGGTCGTGTGATCGATGGACTTCCAGAAACCAAAACAGTATGTAAATACTATCAACAACGACTGGTATGGCAAAAAGGCATTGGAACCACTCACCTCAACCGTCATTACAAAGCATGTGCGGCCAAACATGGGCTTCTTGAACGTGGATAAACGCAACTACAGTTTGGTACTAGTAGAGCCGGTGATACTACTGCGCCACTTTCTACGTGGATGTATTCGGAGGAGGAAGCACGAAAGGGAATGGTGAAATTCGTTGCCGCGGCGGAGCTGCCACTAGCAATAGTGGACAACGAACATTTCATAAACTTTGTCAAATAATATCTTCAACCAAGGCACGTTGGGGTAAGTCGAAATACTCTTCGTTCTAATACAATTGAATATTTTCTTAATGCAAAGCAATTATTGATTGGGAATTTAGAAAAATACGGGGGTGTAATATCTTTAACTTCGGATTTATGGGAAGGGATTAATAAGAGAGGTTATATAGCTACAACTGCACACTATATAGACCCACTTTGGGTTATGCGTAAAAAAATTATTGTTTTTAAAATTGTTGAGTATCCTCATAATGCTAACATTATATTTAATGCAATTATGTTAATAATTAAAGAATATAAATGTGAGAGTAAAATTCGTTCTTTTACTTTTGACAATGTTTCTGTAAATAAAGTAGTTATCGATAAATTGCATAGAGTACTTCAACCCGATTTTGGTGGTTATTTATTCCATATTCGATGTGTGTGCCATATTTTTAATTTAATTGTACAAGACGGATTAAAACATGTGAATGACGAAATTAGTCGAATTAGGAATGCACTTACGTATATCACGATTACACCTAATAGAAAACAAGCATTTGAAGAATTTTGTGAACAAGTTGGGAACTCTAATACAAAAACTTTTATTACTGACGTAGGTCATAGGTGGAATTCAACTTACTTATTATTAAAATCCTGTGAAGGTTTTGAATCGTTTATCACTGAATTTTATAACAGTAGGCATATTAGAGACGAAGACGATGCTATCTTAAATGAATCCGATTGGAATATAGTTTTTAAAATTAAGAAATTTTTGGAAAGTTTTTATACGTCTACGAATATATTGTCTGGTGTTTATTATCCAACTAGTTGCATGGTTCTTGAACGTCTTTATATAACTGTTAGGGCTTTTAAGAGATATCAAAATGACCCTGATTTTCATGAGGTTATATATGCCATGGAATTAAAATTTAGAAAATATTGGGAAGAATTACCTATGTTATTTCCTTTAGCATGCATCATGGACCCTCGATATAATTTATCGGGTACTAAATTTATAATTGATCAAATTTCAAATGCTTTAACTTTTAATATGCCTATTACTTATAGGAATTTGGAACAAATATTAATTGAAATGTATGAATTATATGCTTCAAGAATAAGTATACAAGTTACTCGTGTACCTACTACTCCTCCCACTAATATAAACGATGACGACGCTGAAGTAATTAATTTATTAGAAAACATAGACTCAATTAGATATGATTCAACTGCATATGCATATGGTTCTTTTAGTAGTAGTATGTCTTCCACTGCATGTACTCAAATTTCGAGTAGTAGTCCAAATGTATTGCCATCTGAATTAATTAATTACTTTCATTATACTATGCCTAGTAACAAATCAGTTAAGAAAAGGTCAGAAGATGTAATCGAATTCTGGCGAAATAACGAACGTCGATAGCCAATTGTCTCTGCAATTGCAAAAGATTTACTAACACCTCCAGTTAGCACTGTAGTTTCGGAGTCTGCTTTTAGTGCAGGAAAGAGGGTTCTCTCTGATATTCGAAGTCGACTAAAAGAAGATATTTTGGAAGCGTTAATGTGCGTGAAGGATTGGGAAGACGCTAATTATCGAATTCAACATAAATATGCCGAAGTTGCATGTAATCAAGTAAGTGATATTTAATTTCACTACATTCATTACAAAATTTTATTTTCATACATTTATAATTTTTTTAAAAAATTTTACACGTAAAAAGTTATTCGTGTACAATTTTAACTCCGCCTACACGAAATTGAAGTAGCTGGTCCCAAACCCGGATAAAGGAGGAGGGTTTATCTTTTTTTTTTTTTTTTTAAATAAATGTATATTTACTATTTTAAAAATTATAAATGTTTTGACGAGCCCCGATAAATGTTTTGAAAAATATATATTTTAAAAAAAATAGAAAATGTGTATATATATTATATCCAACTTAGTGTGTGTTTGGTAGGGATTTTTTGGGGGAAAAATTGATTTTGAATAGTGATATGATGGGAAATGTGTGGTTGAAAAAGAAGATAAGATTATTGATGTGATAGAAAATATTATTTTATTGAAGAATGTATGGTTGAAAATGAGAATTGATTTACTGTTGAAAATGAGAATTGGTACTAAATATAGTCTAAATTTAAGATTTCGTTGTAGACTTGTAGTAGTGTTTGAAAAAAAAAAAAGCGAGTCGGCGAGCAGAGCTTAAGCTCGCCGAGCCGAACCGCTCGCTTTGGGCGAGTTCGGGCACGAGCCGAGCTCGCCCAAATGGCAACGAGCTCGGCTCGTTGCCACCGAGCCACGAGCTCAATGGGCCGAGCCGGCTCGACTCGGCCCATTGACACCACTAGAATGTTGTAAGTATTTCATCAATACAAATATATCTTGCATCCTATAAGGGTATTTTTTTTTTCTCCAATGATGTTGCTTAATTTAGAAACACATCGGGATACATTCTATAAACTTGTTGAAAATTTTATGGATCTTCCTTTAATATTTTATGTGATGGGATCCAAGGAAGACAATAAGCTATCAAAGGTTCGATGTATGTTGAGGAGATGTTAAGGGCAAGTTCGAGATCAAATAGAATCAATGAAGCTATGCAACCACTTGTTCAAGCTATGGAGTCCAAAAGGGTGAAGTTAACAAGCCAAAGAACAAGTTCCATGTTGGGCATGGGGACGAAAATAAGTTGAAATATATTGGAATCAAGAACTCAAAGTTGGAGGCAAGACGGATTGCTATGCGACCGCATAGCACAAACCTGAGTACGATCGCATATCTATGTACCGAAATCACACTGAAGTCTGAAAAAGGGCCTATTCGACCTCATGCTCTACACTTATGCGGCCGCATAGTACAATTTCTAGACGCATTTTTTTCCAAAATTTGTTTAAACTTCTGTTTTAGTTAAAAATCTTTTATGGTGTCTTTTTTATATCTTTTAGGTCTAATTCTGTTTTTAGTCAGATTTTACGGGTTCCATATAAATTGATCACATTCCACTCATTGTAAAAAAAAAAACACATAATTTGATAGATATTATTACGAGACATATTGCTTTCAACTTGTTTTTCATTGAACCAATTCTGAACTTATCAAGAATTAAATTCTTGTGATGTTCAACAATTTAAATAAGGTTCATAAGATTTGTGATCACAAGATCAAGATATTATTGGCAATTGTCTTGATTCTTTGGTTCAATAATTATTGGGTCGAGCTTTTTAAACATTAATTCTTGGCTTTCTTGGGTTTGATCTAATCTGTTATGGGTTTCGTAATTTCAATTGCTACAGGGTTCTCATAGTTAGTATCAGAGCTTGACTCCGAAAATTAAAGTTATATAATTTAATTCCTTATTATTATTTTTTGTTTGAGTCTTCATCTTCGTTCTTCACGTTCTTCATTTTTTAAGTCATTCAATCTAGTTAAAATACTAAAAGAAATTTAAAAGTTGTTTGTGCGCTAAATTTGTGCCCAAATCAACTTATGTTCGATTTTTTGGTCCCTCTATTCATTTTTCGCGCATTTAGTAAAAAAAAGTGTCATGTCCAATTCAAGAAATAATTTTTTGAATTTATCATTGACGTTCCATTCAAAGTTCAAATTCCCACTTTTTTGAATCATTTTAAATTGTTTTTCTTACTCAATTCATTGTTTGAACTCCACAAGGGTTAAATTTTTGATTGAGATCAAATTAATTCTTTGAAACACTTGTAAGGAAGCATTGAGTGTAAAAAGGCAGAGTAGTGAGACTAATAGAGGGAAAAAAAATCAAATTACGTGATACAACAGTGTATACACTTGGGTATATATTATTCTAGATTTAGGATGTCTGACAGAGACGTTTCTACTTCAAGCGGGAAGAATAGTCAAGTCATCATGACAGAGGAGATGATAGATGATTTGAAATGTTATTTGGTGATATGGGAGATAGAATGGATAGGCATGAGGCGTAGATGGAGAGGCAAGACGCAATGCTTGCTAATTTGCGTAGGGAACAATCTATAGAAGTTTCTAACACGATGAGGTAAGGTAGGCGGGATCCTAGAATTGGCGGTGAAAATAAAGTGCGTAGTGAGATTGGTGATGATGCATTGGTGAAGGCTGAAATAGGAAGGATAAGGAACAGATGACATAGGCATAATAGGAGGGTTAGAGATTATGTTGGAGATTGAGTTGATATAAACATGGGCAATATTAAAATGAAAATTCCTTCATTCAAATGAAGAAGCGATCGGAGGCATATTTGGAGTGGGAAAATAAGATATAGCTTATATTTGATTGCCATAACTACTCGGAGTAGAAAAATATAAAACTTGTTGTCGTTGAGTTTACTAATTATGCTATCATTTGGTAGGATCAAATAGCAATATCTAGGAGAAGGAATCATAAGAAGCCTATTGAAACATGGGGGGAATTGAAGGCTATCATAAGGAAGAGGTTTGTTCCTAATTATTACTATAGAGATCTTTATCAAAAATTACGAAGTATTTATCAAGGATCTAGGAGTGTTGAGGATTATTACAAGAAGATGGAGATTGTCATATTAGAGCGAATGTTGAGGAGGACTGGAGGCCACCATGGCCTGATTTTTAAATGGTTTGAATAGGAAGATAGCTAATGTGGTAGAACTACAACAATATGTGGAGTTGAAGGACATGCTACATATAGCTTTGAAGGTGGAGAGGTAGTTGAAGAGGAAATGGGCAGCTAGATATCCATCGGGTTATTCAGGTTCTAACTCTTCTTGGAAATCGAAGTGGGATGATAATAGAGGTGATGAGCCTGTTTCGAGTAGTAAGACCGAACCATCAAAAGGAAAGTTGGAAGTTGTTAGAAAATTACACCCAAAATGGATTCCCAACCTTGTTAGAATCGGGATATCAAATACTTTAGATATTTGGGATCGGGGGCACATTGCTTCTCAATTTCCGAACAAAAGAGAAAAGATTTTGTGTAACAATGGAGAAGTGGTGAGCGATAGTGATGGTGATGAGATGTCCGTGTTAGAGGATGCTAGTGATGGTGATAGAGTAGAGTACCCACTAGGAGGTGAGTTATTTGTGGTTATGCATACTCTTAATACACAAATTAAGTTGGATGATGTGGACCAGCAACGAGAGAACATCTTTTATACTAGATGCCATGTCAAAAATAAAGTATGTAGTTTGATTATTGATGGGATAGTTGTACTAATATTGCTAGTACTACATTTGTGAAGAAATTATGATTGGCTACGATAAAATATCATCATCCTTATAAATAGCAGTTATTAGATGAATGTGGATAGGTTAGGGTATATAAGTAAGTTTTGGTGAATTTTTCAGTTGTGAAATAAAGTGATGAAATGATGTGTGATGTAGTTCCTATGCATGTTGGGCACATTTTGTTGGGAAGACTATGACAGTATGATAGGAAGGAGAAATATGAAAGATGGGAGGGTTGTTTCTTTTGTACCATTAACGCCACAACAGGTCTATAAGGACCAATTGAAATTGATAGGTGAGGAGGAACAAAGAAAGGCGAAAGGAGATTATGAGAGAAGATAGTGAGGTGACTAGTTGTGAGGAAAAAAGAGCAAAACCACAAGAGAGATTGGAAAGAAAGTCTATTGAGAGGAGAGAAAAATTAAAAGTGAGTTTCTATGCAAAAATAGTGAAATTAAGAGGACTTTATTGAGAACTAACAAACTCCTTCCTAGTTTGGATATTTTTTTATTGCAAGAACTCAAAAACTCGTTTCATGAAGAATTATTTAATGGGATACCACCCACTGAGTATCCAATTGATTCCATGCAAGTGGTGAATTTTATGAACATTGAAGGAGAAGGATTCAACTATACATAGCATGGTAAAGAATCAATACCTCATACATAGGTTAAATGATGGTCTAGCATGTAGTAATACTTTTTCACATGGAGCATGTACCCTTACACATATTAATTCATTTAATATTTCTATGAGAGTAATAAGTCATTTATCACATGCATTCATATGTAATCAATTACTAGTTAATAATATTCTAGTTTGTTGCAAGAAATTAATTGAGCATGATAGATAATTGGAGTGCATTATTGGTGATTTGATACATGAGAATCTATATTTCAATCTTGAAATCCTTAACTATTTTGGTTTGAATTTATGGAATATGTTGGGAACTAATTTAGTATCATCTACTAATTCTACTACACGTTTTGCTATTGTTTATGGTTTAAATCCGTAACTTTTTTTTGGTTTTATTTCTTTAACTATTATTGTAAGTGGTAATTTAGATGGAAAGTAGGAAATTGAATTTTATGATCTCAAGGTTGAGCAAAAGGAAGAGGCGTAATGTATTCGAAGTAGGTGATTAGCTTTGGATGCTTAGGGAAAAATGGCTTGTTCGAATACAAAGGAGGTCAAGATTGCATCATAGAGGAAATGGATCATTCCACTTCATTCCAAAGATTGAAAACAATGGCTACAATTTGGATCTTCAAAGTTTATGATAATTTGCATTTTTGTTGTTTCTTATCTTGCTCTCTTTGATGCAGGTAAAAATTCGAGGTCGAATCATTCCGAAGATGAAGAGAATGATGGGATCTAAGGAAGGCAACAAGTTATCAAGGGTTCAATGTATCTTGAGGAGAGGCTAACGGAAAGTTCGAGATCAAATAAAGTCGATGAAGCCATGTAATCAATTGTTCAAGCTACGAAGTCCAAGAGGGTGAAGTTAAGAAGCCAAATACCAAATTCCATGTTGGGCATGGGGGTGGAAACAAGTTGGAACACACTGGAAGAACTCAAACTTCAAGGCAAGATGAACAGTTATGCGACCGCATAGCACAAACTTGAGTGCGGTCGCATGCCTCCATATCGAAACAACACTGAAGGTTGAAGAAAGCCTATGCAACCGCATGCTCTACACCTATGCGGTCACATAGTACAAATTCTGGAGGAGTTTTTTTTTTTTTTTCTTCAAATTTTGTTTAGACTTCTATTTTAGTTAAAATTCTTTTAGGTATTTTTTGATATATTTTAGGTATAATTCTTTTTTTAGCTAGGTTTTATGGGTTATGTAGAACTCATTTCCTTCATTGTAAAAAAAACACAATTTGAGAGATATTACTGCAAGGCATATTGCTTTCAGCTCGTTTTTCATTGAACGAATTCCAAACTTATCAAGAATTAAATTCTTGTGGCGTTTAATAATTTAAGCAAGTTTCATAAGTTTTGTGATCACGGGTCAAGATATTGTTGGCAATTATCTTGATTCTTTGGTTCAATAATTTATTGAATCAAGCTTTTCAAATATTGATTCTTGATTTTCTTGAATTTGATCTAATGTGTCGTGGGTTTCAAAGCTTCAATTTCTACATAAGATCACATCATTATGTATATGATGACCATATCCATGTCGAGTTTTTGGTCACCTAGTTAGTGAACGTTTGACACATTCATGATAGATATTATCTATATGAGCATTTAACATAGAGAATTGCTTGAATTGCCAGCCATGAATACTTTTTTTAAATATATATAATATTTCTTTCTTCTTGTCTTCTTCAATCTCGTCCATCTCTATTTCCTGATCTTTATGCATATTGACACTAGACATTATATAAATGGAAGCACCTAAAAAGAGAATGAAAAAAGCACCTAAAAAGAGAATGAAAACTTAAAGACGTACTAATAAAGAAAATAATAACATTATGTAAAAATGAATCAAATATTACTATTTCAATATACTATCAATAAACAAAATCAATGAACACCTCAAAAATTGTATAATTCATTACTATTTCTCAGAATTTATCATAGATTTTATTTCTTAATTATTTCAAAAATTAAAAATCCTGCTTGTTATGTGGGCTAAAAGACTGCTGGAAAGGGAAATAGTCATTTATTTGAGAGACTGAAGATTAAGAGTGCCAATTATAATATACTTTTGGAAAGTTGTTTCTAAAGGATGAGAATCATAATTGAGGACATAAATGGTCAGTCAATAGATTTTCTGGAATGAAATCTCTCATAAAACCAAGAAAGCAAACATAAAAAAAATATAGATCTATGTGGTTTGGTGGATACGAGCCTTTGTCTCGTGAATAACATGTATAAATCACAAAGCAAAGTTAGAAAAATCCATAAACATTAGATTACTGATCCAAAACTATAAAATTCTCTATCAATCATGTCCCAAGAATGTCTCATTTCAATTTAAATATTATCCATTTATAACACTCTTATGGTGTCATGTTAGATTTCTTCGCTTTAGTATTATGCAAATCAAAGGCCTTAAAATGAGTATCATCATCCAAGTTTGGGATCTCCTTGATGGCATCCCATCAATTATGCTCTCTAGTGTCAATAGACTCAATAGCACGACTGATCTTGTCAACAATACAAGCAAGCTTGTCTACATCTGATTGGGTATTTTTGGGATCAAACGAGCTAGATTTTGCTTCAAATTTAGTTCTATTCTGTTTTCGAACTGTTGGGAGAACCTCTGAACTTCTAGGCTTATGGGGTACTGGTTGAGTAGAGTGCTCAAGAGATGGTAATATGCATGGTCTTGTTTATCAGTTTGTATAAATGCCTCACTATCATGATCATATAGGAAGTTAATGTTAAACCCGAATATCGGAAGAAAAATAAGAATATAATACCAACTTCTATATTTTAACTAATCTAACATAACAAAAAAATAAGAATATAATAACATGATCGAAGATCCAATAACCCAAAATTCAAAATTGTCAAAACCTCAATTTCATAAAGATTCAACAATGGAGTAAAACATTATCAAACCCTAATCACATGCATAAATATACTCCATGTTGAAATCAAAGAGAAGATTAAAAGCAGAAGTATACATTGATCCATGTGTCTGATTGCTTGAACGGGTTATGATCTTCCAATTGATACGTAGTCTCCTTCTGAATTTTCTCTCTGTTGATGGAGATGCAGAGATATGAAAGATCACGTTCAATTGGGAATCATGACCCATGAAATAATAATTGAATATGCAGTTATTATCTTTCAGTTATTTTAAATTGGCCCCTCATCAATTCAAAACAATTATTTTGGTCTCTACACTTTATTTTCATGACATTTAATACTCATTAGTCCAAAATTAACTTTACTGGATCACTTTATTGATTAATCTTTAAGATAGCACCACACCTTTTAATATATATACATGTATGGCTCCACACATTGGAATTTTCCAACAGTATATTCAAGAAATCAAATATACTTTCAACAATGAAAATTGTCTATAATTTGGGACTTTCGAAAAAAGAAGAAGAAGAAGAAGCAAGGACGAGGAATGGCATTTATGGTAATAGATTTATTGATTGGTAGAGTGCCCAATTTTAGTATCTTAATCAAACAAATATCTGTTATGTTAGATTAGTTAAATTAGAGGATGAGATTCTTTCTCAAGTTTATTTATCAAAAACCTTAGTAAGATGAATGGTAAACGTAAAATTTTTGACAAATGATCTCAACACTAATCTAATATAACGATCCCTATCTATTTTATTAAAACATTTTATAAACTGAAGAAGTCGTGAATGGCTTGCCCCTTTTATTGATATGTTTTTGGTAATATATATATATATACACAAAAGAATAGAAAATAGGAAACTAAAGCTGTAATTCTAATCTAATTCCTAAACTCACACTTAACCATATATACATACGGTAGGAATATCTCAATAAATCTCAATACCCCCCTCAAGGTGGAGCATGAGGATCATAAATGCCCAACTTGGAAAGCAGAAACTGAAATTGACGTGTCCCCAAAGGCTTGGTAAAGATGTCTGCAAGCTGAACCGTGGTAGGAACATATGAAGGAAGAATAGTTCCATCCTGGATAGCATCACGAACAAAGTGACAGTCTGCTTCAATGTGCTCTGTTCGTTCATGGAAGACAAGATTTTGTGCAATATGTAAAGCCGACTGGCTATCACAATAAAGACCAAAAGCAGCAGTATGTTGAATCCCCAAGCTAAGGAGAAGGCCCTTCAACCATTTCAATCCACAAGTAAGGGAAGCCATAGAGCGATATTCGGCCTCTGCCGAAGAACGTGCAATAGCAAGTAGTTTCTTAGTTTTCTAAGAAATCGGGGAATGACCAAGAAACACAAGCCAACCAGTCAGAGAGCGACAAGTAAGAGGACAAGTAATCGGAATCACACCAACCTGTCAAAGAGAGAGAGAGAGAGAGAGCTATCAGCTCGAAGTAAAATTCCTTGTCCAGGAGAACCCTTCAAATAGTGAACAACACGCAAAGGAGCTTCCCAATGTTCCTGTCGCGGTTCTTGTAGAAACTGTGATAAAACGTGGACAGAGTATGCCAAATCAGGACGAGTGACCGTTAAGTAAATCAAACGTCCAACCAAACGACGATAAGGTTCTGGATTAGACAAAGAATCTCCTGAAGCATGAGCAAGCCGATGGTTTTGCTCAATGGGAAAAGATGTGGGCTTGGCACCTAGAAGGCCAGTCTCAGAAATAATGTTAGAGAATACTTTCGTTGACAAAGAAATATACCTTCAGGACTTCGTGCCACCTCAATCTCGAGGAAATATTTAAGAACCCCGAGATCCTTTATATGAAAGTACGTGCTCAAATAGGTCTTAAAGACTCTCAAGGCAGCGGAATTATTCCCAGAAATAATTAAATCGTCAACTTACACCAAAACATTGATTTGAGTATCACCCTTAGTAGAAGTAAAGAGAGAATAATCAGCATAGGATTGTAGAAAACCATACTCTTTTAAAGCAATAACAAGTTTGGCAAACCAACACCTCGGTGCCTATTTCAAGCCATATAATGACTTATGAAGACGACAAACCATATCAGGTTGAGAAGACCCAAAACCAGGAGGAAGCTTCATATAGACTTCCTCATTGAGATCCCCGTGCAAAAAGGCATTATGCACGTCCATCTAATGCAGCTCCCAATTTTTAGATGCTGTAATGGCTAAGAAAGCACGAATCGTGACCATCTTTGCAACTGGCGCAAAAGTCTCATTAAATTGATCCCGGCAATTTGATGATTACCAAAAACAACCAAACGAGCTTTAAGCCATTTAATACTGCCATCAGAGTTATGCTTGATTTTATAGACCCATTGACTACTAAGAGCACGTTTACCAGGTGGTAATTTTTCCATAGTCCAAGTACCATTATCCTCTAAAGCACGAATTTCTGTTTGCATAGCATGACGCCATCCTACATCTGTCGTAGCCTCTTTAAATGATTTCGGTTCACAACCTGCAGTAACGGCGGCAAGAAATTGCCGATGGCTAACAGAAAATTTTGCACAATTAATATAATGTGTTATAGGAAAGGGCGTAACTGAGGAAACGGATGGCGCGGGTGAACTTGGAGAGAGAATAGATGGATTTTTTGTGACAACAGTGTTAGTAACATAGTCACGAAGCCGAATGGATGGAACTTTTTCACGGAATCCACATCCCATGTGAGGGTCATCGATAGCGTCCGGAGCAGCCCTTTCTGCCCCCCTTGTAGATGGAAGGTGGTGTGGAGATGTGGGTTAACTGGACTTTGTTCAGCAGTCAGGCCAGACTGTGATTCATTAGTTGCGGGAGGAATAATGGGAGCAAGCTCTTAAGTGGTAGTTGTTGGGCTTTGGATGGTGATATGAAGTGGGGAGGATCCGTTTGTGGGCTCAAGGTCATCAGACAATGATTCAGGATCCCCCAAAATATGAAAGTTAAAATCATTATCACCCAAATTCATGCTTCCAAAATCATATTTAGAACGAATAGGAGTAGGAGCATTTTCAGCAAATGGAAATTTATTTTCAAAGAACTGAACATCTCTAGAAACAAAAAAACTCAGATTTTCTAGATCAAAAAGTCTCCACCCTTTCTTACCAAACGGATACCCAACAAAGACACATTTTAGACTTCGACTTGCAAATTTATCATGCTTAGCTCGTTGATTATGGGCATAACATAAAGAACCAAATACTCGCAATTCATCAAAAACTGGCAAAGTATTAAATAAAATTTCATAAGGTGTTTTATTGTGAAGAACACTCGAAGGTAAATGAGAAGCTGCTAAGACACATTCACCCCAAAAATAAAGAGGAAGGTGACTTTGAAAACGCAAGGCCATTGCCACTGTTAAAATATGACGGTGCTTACGTTCAACTCTGCCATTCTGTTGTGGAGTTCCCACACAAGAGGTTTGAAATAAAATCCCATTTGAAAGAAAATAATCTGTCAAACAATTAAACTCCGTCCCATTATCACTTCGAACAATCTTAACCTTTTGTCCAAATTGTCGATCAACCATATCAAAAAATGACATAAACATTTTAAATACGGCCAATTTATCAATCAACAAATAAACCCATACAGCTCGGGAAAAATCACCCACAAAAATAACGAGCCCCATAAGAAGAAACTGTATTGTAAGGACCTCATAAATCACAATGAACCAATTCAAAAATTCGGGAGGCCTTATGAGCACTAAGAGAAAAAGAATTACGAGATTGTTTGGCACGAGGGCACACATCACATGCCTTATTCAATTTATCACTAGAATTACGTAAGAAAGGTAATGACTTTACTACTCTCTCTGAAGGATGTCCAAGATGTTGATGCCAAAGTTCCAACAAAGATGAAGAACCATCCACTGATATAGCTTGCACTGTAGACGGTTGCCGGAAGTAGTAAAGTCCATCTCTCCGTTCACCTGTTCCAATCAGCTTCCTCGTATGATGGTCCTGTATAACACACATATTAGAAGCAAATTGTACAAAACAGTGCATGTCATCAATGAGTTGTGTAACCGAAATTAATTTGCAGTGCAATTTAGGGACATAAAGAACATTTTTAAGATACAATCCATCCAAGAGCCTCACACTTCCCTCTTTAGTAGCAATTATTTTTTGGCCATCAGGGAGTCCAACGGGACATGTGGCAATATCATGAACATCAAACAAATATGATTCATCCCCCGTCACGTGATTAGAAGCACCGGTATCAATAATCCAAGAAGTCTTAGAAAACTCACCATGTAAACGATCGGTAGAGGATTGAATATTACCAAACATAGTAGCTATAGTCTGCCATTGTCCCGCACTCAAATTAGGAAGAGAGGCAGGAGTGTTTGACGTGCTGGCTGTAGCGTTGGAAGAATTTCTCTGTCCATTGACCGAAGCTCTAACCATAGTGTTGCAGCCGTCTACCGCCACCGCTCGCACAGTGGCTCCTTTACCATGACCAGTCACGGGTGAGTCTGTACCACGGCCACCACCTCTTTTGCCGTGAGCATGAGTGGCTCCTTGAGTACGAGGTCTATCGCCCCACCATTCTGGATACCCAAGAAGCTGAAAACAGGTAACAATGCCATGTCCAAATCGGTGACAATGAGAACACATCAGCCCAAATTTGTCAATCTTATCTGGTGTCGCTCGGCCACATCCTTCTGGACGAACAGCAAAGCCCACCACTCCCGGTAGTGATTCTCGAGCATGAGTAATTCCACGAACACGTTCTTCTTGAGTAATTTGTTGATAGGCACGATCAAGAGAAGGAAAAGGTTCTTGAGACAACAAACTAGTACGTAATTGGGCATAATAATCAGAATTTAAACCCATCAAAAATTGATGAAAACGCTCTTTACTTCGTCTTTTTCATGTTCCTTACCCAAATTACATTCACATTTTCCACACTTACATGTAATAATAGGTTCATGATTAGCCAATTCATCCCACAAAACCTTTAGCTTTCCAAAATATGTAGAAACAAGCATGATCTTTGATTGCTCACACTTAGCTAAATCAGTTTTTATGTTGAATTCGGGGTCCATTAACAACAGAGAAGCGAGCCTGCAATTCATCCCACAAAAGTTTAGCGTCATCATAAAAGGAAATAGTAGACTTAACCTTCTGATCAATAGTGTTCATTAGCCAGGAAACAAGCATCGAGTGAATGGTAAGCTAATCCTCCGTTGTGAAAGGTGCTTTGGGTTCCATAATCGTGCCATCGACGAAGCCGTATTTCCGGCGGGATAGTAGAGCAAGACGCACAGACCTTGCCATTCATCATAATTGTCGTGTCGAAGATGAACCGAAGTGATGAGATCTCTAGGTCTGTCTTGTGAGCCAAGAAAAAAAGGAGACGTATGGTCATTTCGAGAAGATATAGGTGGAGGTGGAGTCTTAGTCGTATCGTTACCGTCAGCCATTACCGGATGTGTATCTTAGCCGTGTGGCTCTGATACCATGAAGAAGTCGTGAATGGCTTGCCCCTTTTATTGATATGTTTTTGGTAATATATATATACAAAAGAATAGAAAACAGGAAACTAGAAATTAGAAAACTAAAGCTGTAATTCTAATCTAATTCCTAAACTCACGCTTAACCATATATACATACGATAGGAATATCTCAATAAATCTCAATATAAACCTAGACCCAATTTCAAATCCAAACACCTCTAATTACCTACTAATTATCCCAATTTCATTCCCTAAAGTACCCTCATCGACGAGGCCTTCATAGCCACCGCCAACTATCGAACCATCGAAAATATCTATTTCTAATGTCTCTTTCCATTTCAAATATGCATAAAATCTATAATTTCACCAATCAAATTTCTATTAAAAGGACTTTTAAACAGTTATCAGTTGCTTTAAATGATAGTTTGCAAAACGAATTTTCTTAATGAAATATCCATCAATCTAATGCGTTCCCATGATCGCTTTCAGGTGTGAATTCATGGGTTCCCACGAGACATTGACCGAGCATAATCAGCTCATGGTTAGCTAACTAAAGTTTATTCCTTATCAACGCGATTGTGAGGGTGCACGAGTTAAACGACTGCATATGGCCTCATTATTATAGGGCTACAAAATAATTTTGTTATTTGGGTGTGTGTATACATATATATACAATATTTATTAGTTTTAAAATTTAAAACTTTAATTATTATGTTAATTTAAAGGGCACAATGTTTACTTAAAGAAGTTAAAAGATAGACAAATGATGATTTTTTATTTAGCATTGTTATATTTTTTATTTCTAATTACATATCATATCAATATATTTTTATTAAAGCAAGGGAAAATATTCAGATGGTTTAGGCTCCTTCATAGCTAATTTCAGTGTGTTGTGCTTAACTATTTTCATTTATGAATTATTTCTTTATTAATTGTATGCATTTGACTTCGTATGATATGCAATTACATAAGATCATAAAGTTAAGAATAATGTAATTAACTAGTTATAATTTTCTTAAATTGTATCAGACCTTAAATAATGTCAAGGGAAAGGGAAATAAGGAAAAAAAATATAATTTGTAGGAAGAAACATTTTGATGAAAATATCACCGTAGAGGATGCACAATCACTTGAAAATTCTTTCATAACCAATTATTTCCTTTATATAGCAGATCAAGCAATTGGATCACTTGAGTGAAGGTTCAATCATTTTAATTAATATGAAAAAAATTGGATTTCTATTTTGTTTTGACAAGTTAAGTACATTGGATGATGCTGATTTGAAAGCATGTTGTGATCATTTTGACATTGTTTTAAGACATGTACATGTTTGCGATCTTGATGGCAAAGATTTGCTTCAAGAGTTAAAAATTTTGCCAATTTTTTTACAAAAAAAAAATAAAGAGGGTTTTTGATATATTAACTTATTTGAAATACCAAAAGAAACAAATATAGATTGTGATATATTGACTTATTTGAAAATATTGGATTGCTTTTAGAATACATTTATTGCTTATAGAGTATTACTGACAATTATTGTTATTGTTGCATCTACTGAAAGAACTTTTTAGAAATTGAAGTTATTAAAATCTCATTTACAATCAATCATGTTATAAGAACGATTGAATGTCCTACCTTGATATCTATTAAACACGATTTGCCAGAAACGAAAGGTTAATTAGTTAGTTTGCTTCTAGAAAAGCGAGAAGAATTCTTTTTTACTTAATTTGTTGTATTTCAAAGTTTACACGTGGTATTTGATATTTCTGATTTCAAGGTTTTCTCATATGGAATTACAAGAAAAGTTTAGGGCTTGGATGGTTCTGTATTGATGACATGAATTTTGATGAATTTAAAAGGTGTTTTTGAACTTTATTTGTACTTTCCTTATGCACGACATTTTAAAAAATAAAAAATATTTAAATATCATAATTTTGTGATGATATAATGTTATTGAAATATATATATTTTTAATTTCATGAAAAGTGCACCATTTTAAAATGTCCCACATGGCATCCGAACTTTTCGGGCCATATTCGTGATTAATAGAAGTGTACCGACAACTCTATTATTCTTTGTGCAGATTTGAAATTATTAAAATTTCTGTTTGGCTTATGGATTTCAAAATTTTTTTTTTCTGTTTTTGTATGTTTTCAGAGAAAATTGTAGATGTGGTTCCAACATTTCACTTAATTACAAACTATACCCAAATATTTCACTTATGAAATTCACATTCCCAAACATTTTAATTTGTTACAATTGATGGATAGATGGACGAATTCTGCCCATTCTCCAGTTAATTGACCAAAAAAGTTGAGCTTTAAAATTAGTCAAAAATGTTGGAAAATTTTCAAAATAAAATGAATGACAATGGTAACACCAAATTTAATATGTTTCATTTCCCTAATTATTTTTTCCAATTGAATTGGTGGTTACAAATCCCTAATGGCTATTGTAACATTTTTATGTTAATGCAAATTAATGGAGAGTGGAAACCTCTTTTCATCCTAATATTATATAAGGAGATATTCTTATCCTTATTCCACACACAACTTTGAGAGCTATCACATCTCTCTAAATTTATTTCTTAACTCTTTATTTTAAGGAGTCTTGTTCTTAGTAGTTTAGAAAATTTTAGTTTTAGCTCGGTGATAGTGTGATCATCCTCAATTTGCCTAAAGTAGTGACAAGTTACTAGTGAACTACTTTCAACCATTGTATTTTGGAAGAAGTGCCATCAGTTGTCACACCCCATTGATGACGAATATATTTTAAGGAAATTGTGTACAATACATTCCTCGATTCCATTTAATATCGTCACTACATCATCAACCATACTTTCTCTATTTTATTGTTTATCTGTTTGTTGTAATGTTTATTTCCATTATTTTATTTATATAACTACATCAGTATTTCTATTTTTCTTTTATATTTTTCTAAAATGTTGAAACAAATTCTTCTCAACGGGTGAAGGAAGTGTTGGATTTCATAGAAATATTATTTTGAAAATAATATCCTCCCACATAATTTATAAAATCTTGAAAACTGGAAGTTACGATACAGAGAAGTCCTGCCTAGGAAGCTGAATTTTAAATTAGACCATTTGTGGCCCCTCCATCCAATCTGGGAACTGAATATTTTCCTAGAAGGCTAGACTTGTTGAGGCTGGGCTTAGACTATTCTAGTTTTGTTTGAAAATTATCAGTGCTAAAAAAATAGCTTAAATTTTATCGTATTTGAAAATAAGTATATTTTTCATTTGAAAAATTAGCATATTTTCGGTATTGAGAAAATAGCATAATTTTCAAATAATTTTGGAAAAACAAAATATTTTTCAAGTGAAGATTAGCATATTTTCGTAATTGTTAAAATAGTTTAATTTTTTTTAAGTTATTTGAAAAATAGCATAATTTTCTATTTCTGAAAAAATGGTTAGTGAAATCGTCGTTGCTGACATAACTAGTACCGTGGCCCCATGGGCCTACTCTTGTTGTGAACCCTTCAAAGATACCGACATCTATTTCTCATCAAGATAAATTGGAAAATTTTAATGGGCTGAATTTCAAGGAATCGCAACAAAAGGTACTATTTCATCTGACCACCATTGGTCTTGCAAAATTCTTGACTAAGGATCCTTCGAAGCTGAAAAGAATGAGACTGACGCAAAGTCATCATTGCAATAGATGCTTGGAAACATTTTGAATACTTGTATTAGAATTATTCACGAATGAGCTCATTGATTCTTTAAACAATGTCTATAGTACAAATAAGTCAACAAAGGAGCTCTTAAAGCCTCTAGATCGAAAGTACAAAACTGAGGAAGCTGGCGTCAAGAAATTTGTGGTAGGTCACTTCCTAAATTTCAAGATAGTCGACTCTAAAACTGTGATCAGTCAAGTTCAAGAGCTCTAAGTGATCTTTCATAAGATTCATGCTGAGGGGATGCCATTGAGTGAATCTTTTTAAGTGGCTGCTATTGTTGAGAATCTGCCCCCGAATTGAAGACTTTAAGAACTGTATTAAGAAAATGTAATGAATATTGAAGATCTAATTGCTTGACTTCGTATTAATGAAGACAACAAAGGATTTGATAAGCGAGGGGTATACTAACATGAGGCCAAGGCCAACGTTATGGAGGACGGTCAAAGCTCTAACATGAAGAAGAAGTCGAATAACAAAGAGTTCAAGCTGGGATGTAAAGGGAAAATCTCAATGAAGAAGAAATTCCAAGGAAAGTTCTTCAATTGTGACAAGACGACCGCAAGTCGAACGAAGTAGGCTTCCTAAAAAAATAGAAACAAATAAGCAAATATGGTCGATAATATTGCCCATGATGCTTTTGATATTAGCCTGTCAGTTGTGATATCTGAAGTGAATCTAGTTGGGTCCAACCCAAGAGAATAGTGGATTGACATCGGTGCAACGCGACATGTATGCTCTGACTTGTTCGCTTCACTTTATGAAATCAAAAGTGGAGATGAGCTCTTCATGGGAAATTCTGCTATTTCTGAGTTTAAGGGCCAAAGCAAAGTGATCCTAAAGATGACTCCTGGGAATATATGACTCTAGATAACGTGTTGTATGTGCCAAAAATTCGAAAGAACCTATTCTCTAGTCTACTGCTTAGCAAACATGGTTTTCACATAGGTTTTGAGTCTGATAAAATTGTTTTGTTCACGAATGGACTTTTTATTGGTAAAGGGCATTATTTGATGGGCTTTTTAAGTTCAATGTAATGACTGACAATAAAAATATCAATAAAGCTAGTTCTTTTGCTTATTTTATTGAGTCCTCAATCTATGGAATGGTAGATTATGATATGTTAATTATGATACCTTGAGAAGGTTAATTAACTTAAATTACATACCTACATTCCAAATTGATTCAAAACACAAGGGTGAAACTTGTGTAGAGGCAAAGTTGACAAGATCATCTTTTAAAAGTGTTGAAAGAATTACTGAACCCTTTGATTTAATTCATAGTGATAAATGTGATTTAGAATTGATACAAACAAGAGGAGGTCATAAGTATTTTATTACTTTAGTTGATAATAGCACAAAATATTTTTATTTGTATCTGCTTAAAAGTAAGGACGAAACTATAGAAAAAATTGTTCTCTATAAAAATGTAGTTGATAATCAATTCAATAAGAAAATTAAGGTGCTAAAAGTGACCAAGGTGGTGAGTATAAATCACCGCTTGGTGAGTTCTATGCTCAAAATGATATAGTCCATGAAACCACGTGATAAGTGTGTTTTTATATACTTATTTTACTGTCAAAACATGAGCAATCGTTGATTAAAATGTTGGAATATAGCTTAACTCTATGCAATTTATGTTTTGCAGAACAAAGTGATGAATGTAGCGAAATTGACGTGAACCAAGCGGAAAAGGACCAAACTGGAAGAAAGTGAAAGTTCAGGGACTAAAGTGCAAATACTCTAAACCTATTTCTAACCTTGTGATGAAGATTCAAGAGTCTTAGAGGTCAATTGGATGAAGCAAAGGAGTCAAAGGGGTGAAAGAATAGCCAAAACATTATCAAATATCAACTTTCAAGGTGAAAAGTTTCGCACCGGTTTTAGCTTCCTATTGAGACCAGTGTTTGATATTGAAAACGATCGAATTCGAAGATAGAATCTGAAGCAAAGTTGTATCCCTTTGAGTTAGCTTTCAACGCATCTTGAATCACCTTGATCGGACATTGGTAGAGAAAGTTATGACCCAAATAGTAAAATCTATCCGGTAGGAAAACATTATAACCATGCGGCCGCATGGTTATAAAACCCATGCAGCCGCATGGGCACTTACCGAGACTTCAAGGGCATCAATTTTTTGTTCCATGCAGCCGCATAGGTTTGTACCTTGCGGCCGAATAGGGTTAAATTTGGACGAAATTTCTGGTTTCCTTCTAGGACTCAAACTCTTTTGGCAACATATCTTGCACGACTTTTCAACCCTAAATAGATCCCAAAACACCCCAGAACGCCTCATTCTTCATTCTACACCATTCTTCCATCACTTTTGGTTCAAGAAACTCTATGAAGAACTAAACTAAAGGTGAAGCAAGGGAGGAACTCAATTGGATTCGGGGATTTCAACATCATTTATTCATGCTCTTTGATATTTATTTTGCTAAACATTTCTAGATCTAGATTTTCATATTTATGAATTAATTTTGAAATTTATTTAACATGTATTAAGTTTTTCATAGAATCAATCTTGTTTTTTCTATCGAACAATTGAACTATGTGTTGAATCTTTATTTCATTAAATCTATTGGTGTGATTATTTACTTTCTTATGCTACATGTATATGAACGATTTATAATCTGATTTCAATAGATGATTGTGATAATTGTTAAGGAAATCTAGAATTTGGGATGTGTTTTCCATTGTTTAAATAATTCTAGGGTTTATGTTTTCCCGTATTTTGAATTAGATTTGAGTTAGATTTAACATTTATTCAGATTTTCATGGATTTAATCATGTTTCTTCCATTGAATGATTAAAATACTTGTTCAAGTTTGATTTTCAAATCATTTATTGGTGTGATTTAATTACTGCTATATGTTAGAGATATATAGTCGCTCTTTAAGTTTGATTTCAATAAATTGATGTATGATTATATTTTGGGAAACATAAATTCTAGGATTACATATGCAATTAAATTGGTTTGTATCGTTTAAATCATCCGATTAGAAAGTTAGGACAGAAACTTCTAATTGAGTAGAGAATGTATGAATTGTTGATGTTGATTGATCCAATCTAATTGAGGGAACCCCGAAACTTCACTATTTTACATATTATATTAAATTTCATCATTATTTCCGGCGACATTTACATTTGAATGCAATAACCAAATTCCCTTCATCAAATTCACGAGAACCCAAAGTTATTGAACCTCTTGATTCACTTTTCCATCTCCCTGTGGATACGACACCCCAAAGCTATACTACAACACCGCGTAACACTTTGGGCGTAATCAAATTTTGGCGCCATTGCCGGGGAGACGGTACAACAAATTGAGGGATTCGATTGCAAAAGGGTGACTTTGTTCCTTTTTCAATCTTTCATTTCAATTTATTATTTTCTTTAGTATTTTTCATTTTAATTTTGTTTTACTCGTGTTTTATGAGCAGGTATCGAGACGAGCGAGGAAGATTTGTGGAAACACCTCTCATAGAGTTTGAATATCTCTTTAACCCTATTTTTGATTCTGCATCTATTGACACGAACACCACATCACATAATACAATGTCTGACAGTGAGCATGATGCACCTTTTAGGACTTTACATGATTCTCTTCATCCCACGCGCACATCCATACCGTCATACATTATTTTTCCACCTAATATGCCACGTATGGACCTTAAACCGGGAATGATTCAACTTCTTCCCACTTTTCATGGACTAGAAAATGAGAATCCATACGTACATATTAGGGAATTCGAGGAGGTTGTAGCTACCTTCCACAATCAACATGGTACACTGGATGCAATTAGGCTCAAATTCTTCCCATTTTCCCTTAAGGAAAAGGCTAAGAGCTGGTTGTATTCATTGAGACCACGTTCGATTGGGACTTGGGCTGAAATGACTCAAGCGTTCTTTGGCAAATACTTTCCCCATCACAAAACTACTGCTTTGAAAAAACAGATCTCTTCTTTTATCCAAAAGGAGAGTGAAACTTTATATCAAGCATGGGAAAGGTACAAAGAATTGCAAGCTCTCTGTCCGCACCATGGTTATGAAAGTTGGCGCGTTGTGAGTTATTTTTATGAGGGGTTGTTACCTAGAGAGCGTCAGTTTGTTGAGATGATGTGTAATGGTGATTTCCTACAAAAAGATCCAGATGAGGCTATAGGATATTTAGATGACTTAGCTGAGAAAGCCCACACCTAGACTGGCCCTAGTGCCACTGATAGCACCAATAGGTCACGAGCCGTAGGAAATTCTTCTAGTGCGGGCATCTATCATCTTAGAGAAGAAGACAACCTTAGAACTAAGGTAGAAACCCTCACTAGAGAACTAGAAGCCCTATGTACTAAGGAATCAAAAACCACTCGGTCTGTTTCCCGTGCTGAGACCTTAGAGCCTTGTTTAGTGTGTGGAGGAAGTAACCACCTTGCGTAGAGTGTGCCACTTATCTTGAGATGAGGGGGCTTTATGAGGAACACCGTAATGCTTTAGGCATATATCAAAAGCCCTACACTCCCTACTCCGAGACCTATAACCCAGTGGCGGAATCACCCCAATTTTAGTTGGAAATCAAAATCAACAATCCACCCAACAAAATCGAGCTTACAATGCACCTCCACATCAAATCACGACCTCTAGGAATTCCTTAGAAGACACTTTACATGCATTTATCGAGGCACAGTGGTAAAACGAACCAAAAGTTTGAGACTATGATTGGCCGATAGTTGAGGAAAACAAGGAGATAAAGAGTCATATGTCTAAATTAACCAATGCCTTGGCCGTGGGGAACGTGGGAAATTTCCAGCTCAAGCTCAACCAAATCTTAAGGGACAACACATGGCACAAACCTCGAGCTTAAAAGTGAACAATCTTAGGAGATAAATTCCATAACCACTGCTCGGGGAAAGTTGTAGAACCAATCATTAAGCCTAAGGAAGAGAAAGAAAATGAGAAAGACTCTAGTAATCCTCGAAGAGAGTAAGCCTAGTGATAAGATAGTGGAAAACCTAACTAGAGCACCCTTCCCTCAAGCTCTTAAGTCTACTTCGAAATCTACTAGCCATTATAGTGAGATCTTAGAGCATCTAAAGCGTGTGAAAATCAATCTACCACTCTTACATGTCATTTCACAAGTTCCTACCTATGCTAAAGTCCTTAAGGACTTGTGCCGTGAAAAGGAAACACCATGTCAAGAAACTCGCTTTCTTGGATCGAGTACGTGAGTGCTTTGTGATTGAGCAAAAGACCCCACCGAAGTATAAGGATCCTGGATGTCCTACTGTTTCGTACATCATTGGGAACCATGAGATTAGACAATCTCTTCTTGATCTAGGGGCCAGTGTCAACATCATGCCTTATGCAATCTACTTATCATTAGGTTTAGGTGAGATGAAACCCACATCTGTAAGTCTACAATTGGCCGATCGGTCCACTATAATACCAAGAGGTGTAGTTGAGGATGTCCTAGTACAAATCGATAAATTTTACTACCCTGTTGATTTCTTGATTTTAGACTTAAAAGAGGATATAAATGTTAATTCTAAGATTCCTATCATTCTTGGTAGACCATTCCTTGCTACAGCTAATGCTCTTATAAATTGTAGGAACGATCTAATGAAACTATCATTTGGGAATATGACCTTAGAAGTTAACATCTTTCATGTCACTAAGCAGGTTGAGGAAGATGATGAGTGCGACCAAACATACGTGATTGATGCACTCACTCAAGAGGTAGCTGATGATATGTTTCTTGGACCACCGCAAGAACTAGAACTAGATGAATTGGATGCGGTCGATGAACATGCCTCCACTCCAGATTTTGAATTTTTCCCTAGTAACCCCACACATGTACGAGATGGAAGTGGAGGAGCCATACCAATGGTTATGTCCAATGAGTTCGGTGCACTACAAGGAAACTTGGGATCGCCCTTACTTGATGCGGGCTAAAAATGGAAACATTTGGTCGAGCCAAAGACAATAAACAAAGGCGGCGCAGGAGGCAACCCAGGGGAGTTCGTTCTTTTTCTTCTGCCTTTTACTTTTGCATTTTTATTTTAGTTAATTTTGTCATTTTCTTTGTTTTACCACTCCATTGAGTACTTTCGACTCTTAAATTTATGTTGATTCACTGCATTATTATGTGATATTTATCGTTCCCTTCATTTGTCTTTCATGTTTATGCATTGAGGACAATGCAAAATTTAGTTGGGGGGAGGATTCTGTTGGATTTTGTTGTGAATTTGTATAAGTAATATCATGGAATTTCAAAATTTTTGAGAATTTATTTAACAAATGTGCTGGTTATTATGTGACTATTGGAATAAGTGTCAGTTATGAATGATGAAAATTGTATGTTATCGGATTAGTCTATACTTGTTTATGTACAACTTGACATTTTCTATGCACGACACTTATGTTAGCATTTTGAGTTAGTGATGCGGTTCAGTATGTAGAGGATAGTGGAACTTAGTGATACAACCAAATAACCTCTAATGTCGTATTCCATAAATCCAAATATAGGCTAGTTTGGAAATGGTTGAACTTTTACAGGGAAATACTGAGATGAATAAGGATTCCATGCATGAAAATCTTGTGTGGATTGTCTGAAACCTATTGAGATGAAAACGAGGTGAAAGTTTTAAGTTAGAGGCTTGTTTTAGAAGCTGGATGTATGAAAGAAAAGGGGGCATTGCACTAATCTTTGGATACATAAAAGCATCTTTTCGAGCCTGTATAACTCGGGTGATTAAGCCTGTGAGGGTGATTTAAAACCTAGTGCCCTATGGTCATCTGACTTGGGAGTTACCGGCCTAAAGCTCGCTATATGGGTTATACAAAAAGCAAATGAGAAGATACTAAAAAAAAAAAAAAAAAAAAGAGATGAAAAACATATGAAAAAAAAAATAAAATTTCCTTTCAAATACATTGATTATGCCCCAAGCATCCAGTTGACAAAACTTTACCTTTGATGAGAAGCAAGTAACTTAGTCTAGTTTCAATGGTAGAAGCAATCAAAAATATATGAGAATCTCGATTTGTTGAAGTGTGAACTTGTAAGAGTAAAGTCTATCCAAATTATGAGAGAGTAAGGAATAGAATTGAAAAGTTGAACCTAGGATGCACCCCGGGAAAAATGAGTGAAAATCATAAGTTTGGGGGTGTGTGAATCTCTCGAGCGAGGAAATGATATATTGGACTACTTTGGGACAAATCTTGAACCAATCACAAATCTTAAAATGTTGACATGAGTTTTCACACACACACATCGGATTATGCATGTAACAGGTGGAGACTTATTTAATTTTTACACTGTTGTAATTATTCACTTGTTTGATTACCGAATTCCAAATCTGAGACACGGCATATTGTTAAACCATGTTATTTGTAGAGTTGAGTTATGTTGTTGTTTGAGGACAAACAATAGTTCAAGTTTGGGGGAGTTTGATAAGTGTGTTTTTACATACTTATTTTACTGTCAAAACATGAGCAATCGTTGATTAAAATGTTGGAATATAGCTTAACTCTATGCAATTTATGTTTTGCAGAACAAAGTGATGAATGTAGCGAAATTGACGTGAACCAAGCGGAAAAGGACCAAACTGGAAGAAAGTGAAAGTTCAGGGACTAAAGTGCAAATACTCTAAACCTATTTCTAACCTTGTGATGAAGATTCAAGAGTCTTAGAGGTCAATTGGATGAAGCAAAGGAGTCAAAGGGGTGAAAGAATAGCCAAAACATTATCAAATATCAACTTTCAAGGTGAAAAGTTTCGCACCGGTTTTTAGCTTCCTATTGAGACCAGTGTTTGATATTGAAAACGATCGAATTCGAAGATAGAATCTGAAGCAAAGTTGTAGCCCTTTGAGTTAGCTTTTCAACGCATCTTGAATCACCTTGATCGGACATTGGTAGAGAAAGTTATGACCCAAATACTAAAATCTATCCGGTAGGAAAACATTATAACCATGCGGCCGCATGGTTATAAAACCCATGCAGCCGCATGGGCACTTACCGAGACTTCAAGGGCATCAATTTTTTGTTCCATGCAGCCGCATAGGTTTGTACCTTGCGGCCGAATAGGGTTAAATTTGGACGAAATTTCTGGTTTCCTTCTACGACTCAAACTCTTTTGGCAACATATCTTGCACGACTTTTCAACCCTAAATAGATCCCAAAACACCCCAGAACGCCTCATTCTTCATTCTACACCATTCTTCCATCACTTTTGGCTCAAGAAACTCTATGAAGAACTAAACTAAAGGTGAAGCAAGGGAGGAACTCAATTGGATTCGGGGATTTCAACATCATTTATTCATGCTCTTTGGTATTTATTTTGCTAAACATTTCTAGATCTAGATTTTCATATTTATGAATTAATTTTGAAATTTATTTAACATGTATTAAGTTTTTCATAGAATCAATCTTGTTTTTTCTATCGAACAATTGAACTATGTGTTGAATCTTTATTTCATTAAATCTATTGGTGTGATTATTTACTTTCTTATGCTACATGTATATGAACGATTTATAATCTGATTTCAATAGATGATTGTGATAATTGTTAAGGAAATCTAGAATTTGGGATGTGTTTTCCATTGTTTAAATAATTCTAGGGTTTATGTTTTCCCGTATTTTGAATTAGATTTGAGTTAGATTTAACATTTATTCAGATTTTCATGGATTTAATCATGTTTCTTCCATTGAATGATTAAAATACTTGTTCAAGTTTGATTTTCAAATCATTTATTGGTGTGATTTAATTACTGCTATATGTTAGAGATATATAGTCGCTCTTTAAGTCTGATTTCAATAAATTAATGTATGATTATATTTTGGGAAACATAAATTTTAGGATTACATGTGCAATTAAATTGGTTTGTATCGTTTAAATCATCCGATTAGAAAGTTAGGACAGAAACTTCTAATTGAGTAGAGAATGCATGAATTGTTGATGTTGATTGATCCAATCTAATTGAGGGAACCCCGAAACTTCACTATTTTACATATTATATTAAATTTCATCATTATTTCCGGCAACATTTACATTTGAATGCAATAAACAAATTCCCTTCATCAAATTCACGAGAACCCAATGTTATTGAACCTCTTGATTCACTTTTCCATCTCCCTGTGGATACGACACCCCAAAGCTATACTACAACATCGCGTAACACTTTGGGCGTAATCACCACGACACCTTATTCCTCTCAATCAAACGGTGTTGTTGAGCACAAGAATCATATATCGAAAGAGATGATGAATACAATATTATTAAGTTTTGGGTTGCTCAAAACATGTGGGGAAAAGATGTTTTGAAAGCAAATTATATTTTAAATAAGATGCCCTGGAAAAAGGAAGACAAGACTCCATATAAATTGTGGAAAGAAAGGAAGCCTTCTTGGAAATTCATACAAATGTGGGGATGTCTTACTAAAGTGGTAATATCTATACCTAAGAAGGTGAAAATCAGTTCAAAAAACAGTTGACTGCATTTTCATTGACTATGTACGTAATATTAGTGCATATTGATTTCTTGTACACGAGTCTTAAGTTTCGACATACACAAGAACACGATAATGGAATCAAGAAATGAAATATTTTTAACATTTATTTCCTTGTAAGTCCAAAGAAGGACAAAGGTCGTCAAAATGAACGTTTGAGACTATTATTGATAATAATCAGACCAAAAAAATAAAGAAAATGAAGAGATTCAAGATGAACCTAGACATAAAAAGAGCAAGGTCAGAAAAGTCATTTGGTCTATACTAAAGGACATTTGTAGAAAGAGGTCATCAAAAGCGAAATTGATTCCATACTGCAAAATCACACTTGCGAGTTAGTGGATCTTCTTCCCACTAGGTGTAAACATCCAGGATCCAAGTAGATTTTTAAGAGGAAGATGAAAACACATGGATCAATTGATAAATACAAAGCCAGGTTTGTAATTAAAGGTTATATACAACAAGAAGATATAGACTACTTTGATACTTATTCTTAGCGGTGGCAAAAAAGTTGGAGGGCTCGGACGGCTCGGCCTCAGCTCGGCTTGGAAAAAGCCCAAGCCGAGCCAGGATAGGGCCGGCCCGTGTCAAGCAATTATAAAAAAAAATTTAAAAATTTGATTTCAAATTAAAGCTGCCTACTACGTTGTAGCTGCCTGTGAGGCAGCTACAAATGAGCTGCGTACAGGCAGCTATTTTAGCTGCCTGCACGCAGCTGGCGTGCACGGAAGCTGTTGCTTGTGTGCACACAACCACAAAAATATATTCGTAAATTTTTTTCGTGCAATTGTCTTATCAAAATTTAAATTTTTATATTAAATATAACTAAAACGGATATATTTTTTTGTCTATAAATACGGGAAAAATTTTACAAATCCATATCAATCTCTTGAATTTCTTTACATAATATTCAATTTCAATATTATACTGCCAAATTTCTTTACGCAATATTCAGTATTTTATTCCAATTTCTTTTACTCTATTTTTTAATATTTTTTACTATAATACTTACACATGGATTTTACTAATGATGAGATTAATCAGTTTAAAGGTAGTTCGAGTATTCCATTGGGATACGATGCATTTCAAAATGTTCCAATTGATTTGGAGGATATCGAAGATGAGGAAGTAGTCGATGTTAAAAGGTCAAAAAAAGAGTCTGCGGATTGTTGGCAACATATGACTCATAAAAAAGTTGGGGTTCAAAATGGAGTTGATATTTGGAAAGCATGTTGCAATTATTGTGCTAAAGAACTTAGTTGAAAGCTTAGTTCATGCACATCGCATTTAAATAGACACATATTAAGAAATTGTAAAGCGAAACCAGTCGGTCTTCACCTGAAACAGACCGAACTAATATTTATCGATTCCGGTTATACTCTTTCCACTTTTGTATATTCACAATAAAGATTTCGTGAAGGAATGACTGCATACGTGGCTGCAGCAGAGATGCCGCTAACGATGATCGAGTCAGTCCACTTTACTCGTCTTGTGCATAATTATCTCCAACCCAGGTATCATTCTTATTGTAGAAATACTCTTTGTTCTGATGCTATAAAATTATATAATAGAAGAAAACAAACTGCTATTGAAAGTCTAAAATCTTTTAATTCTATTATATCATTTACCTCTGATTTATGAACCGGTGTTAATAAAAAAAAGGTTATATTGCTGTTACAGCTCATTACATTGATCACCTATGGATTATGCATAAAAGAGTTATTTCATTTGATGTGTAGAATATCATCATACTGCAACTAACATATACATGGTTTTAAAAAATATTATACAAGAATATGGTATGTAAGAAATGGTTCGAAATTTTACTTTTGATAATACTAGTGTAAACAAAGTTGTTGTCGAAAAATTTATTAATGATTTGAACCATACATTTGGAGGTTTATTTTTTCATCAACGTTGTGTATGCCACATTATTAATTTGATGGTAAAAGATGGATTAGAACATATAAAATTACCGTTAGATAAAATTAGGCAAGCAATTAATTTTATTAGTATATCATCAGTAAGAAAGCAAGCATTTAACAGTTTATGTGCAGTGTATGGTTTAGAAAAGAAATCATTTGTAATTGATGTATCACATAGATGTAACTCTACATATCTTATGTTACACTTGTGTGAAAATTATGATAAAGTTATTTCGATGTATTATAATGGTAGGCATACATATGGACCGAACATAATTTGGAAGATTGGGAATGGAATCTTGCATTTGTTGTAAAAAAGATTTTAAAACCTTTTTTCGATACCACAAAGGAATGTAGCGATGTTTATTACCCTACATTTTCATTTGTTTTACAACATTTTTCTATTTTACACAAGTATTTCAAAAATATAGGAGTTTGTCAATTTTTGTTGATGTAGTTTATTCTATAGAGTCAAAATTTCGTAAATAGTGGGAAGAGATACCCTCTTTATTTTTATTAATTTCGGTGATGGACCCCCGACTTAATTTAATTGGCACAAAAGCTACTATAAAAGAGATTTCAAATTTCATGAATGTACAATTATCACATGTGTATATAGAATCAATGTTATGTGAAATGTATAACTATTACGCTGAAAAAGAAGGTCAGTGTAGTTCTACTTCTCAAAGTTTTTTTTAAGAAACGTTTCAACAAATGCAGATAATATATGGAGTTGTTTAGAGACCAATACTAGTGTTCCATCATTTAGTTTTAGTTCATCAATATCTAGAGCAATAGATGTCAGTGGTATAAATCTTAAAATTCCCTCCGAGTTAGCTAGGTATGTGCGTGGACGTTCGTAGTATGTTACAACCACAAGAATTACAGGAATTTAGTCTTTTATCATGGTGGAGGTGTAACGAAAGGCAGTATCCAATTGTATCAAAAATTGCTCGAAATCTACTAACGCCGTCAGTGTCTACAGGAGCATTGGAGGCTGCATTTAGTTTAGGTGGTTGAGTTTTATGTGACGAACGATCAAAAATAAAAGAAGATATATTGGAGATTTTAATATCTTTGAAAGACTGGGAGTATGCGGAATTATGTTTTCAAGAACAAGTTGATAGTATAATGGTCGAAGAATTATAGCAAATTAAAGAATAAGATATTGTAAGTTTTTAAATTGAACTCCACCTACGATAATTGTAGCTGGTCCCAAGCTCGAATAAAGGAGGAGAGTTTTAACTTTTATAATTTCTTTAATTTATAACACGCATAAAATGTACAATTTTTTTTTTTTAAAAATGTAGATTTAAGAAAAAAAACTCGAGCCGGCTCGACTCGAGGCTCATTTTTTTTGGCCGAGCTCAGCTCGGCTTGGCTCGGGCAGAAAAAGCTCGGCCCAAAAAAGCTCAGGCTCGGCTCAAGCTTTTTTTTCCCCACTCGACTCGTTGACACCACTACCTATTCTCCTATGATGAGAATAAATTCTATAAGGACAGTACTAGCAATTGATGTCATGTGCAATCTTGAAGTATATCAAATAGATGTGAAAACAACATTTTTGAATGGAAATTTGGACGAAAAAATCTACATGGAACAATTTGAGGATTTTACTGTAACTAGATATGAAATGAAAATCTGTAAACGGATGAAATCCTTATGTGGTTTAAAACAATACCAAAACAAGGGCATGAAAAACTCAGCAGTGCTATGAAAATCAACGAATGCAATAAATGTTTTTATATCAAAGATACTGAGAATGGATATGTTATTATGTGTCTACACGTTGATGACATGCTCATTGTTGGTAGTAATGATAGGATGATTAAATCTACCAAAGATATGTTGAATTCAAAATCTGATATAAAATATATAGGACTGGCCAATGTTATCTTGGGAATAAAGATCTCCAACACATCAGATGGGCTTGTCTTAAATCAATCACATTATATTGAAAATATTCTTAAAAAATTTAGTAAAAATGACACTGGTGTTGCCAGAACACCAATAGATTTAAGTGGTGTACATTTATCCATGAATAAAGGAGGGAGTATTTCTCAAATAGAGCACTTTAGAGTGATTGGTAGTATAATGTATTTAATGAGGTGTACAAAAGCTAACATAGCCTATGTAGTAAGTAAGCTAAGTAGATATGCAAGTAGTTCTGAAGTTGACCATTTTCAAGCACTTGTGAGAGTATTGATGTACTTAAGACATACTCGTAAATATGGACTACAATATATAAGATATTCAGCTGTCTTAAAAGGATATAGTGATGTAAATTGGATATCTAACATAAAAGACTCAAAGTCTACTAGTGGATATATGTTCACACTTGGAGGTATAGCTGTGTCTTGGAAATCTTCGAAACAGAATGTTATAGCTAGATCCACAATGAAATCCGAATTTATGGCTTTAGATAAATGTGTGGAAGAAGCATAATGGCTATACCATTTCTCAGAGGATATTCCAAGGTAGTCAAAGCATGTACCTATAATATGTATATATTGTGATAGTCAATCTACAATGGCAGGGCACAAAGCAATATGCATAATGGTAAGTCAATACATATTCCTCGAAAACATAATAGCATTACAACTAATCTCTACTGGAATGATCCCCATTAACTATGTAAGGTCAAAGGACAATATTATGGATCTGCTAACCAAAGGGTTAAGTAGAGAGTTAGTTGAGAAATCATTAAGGAGGATGTGACTAAAGCCCATGAAAGAATAGATCGATACAGTGAAAATCCAACTTTGTTGACTGGAGATCCCAAGATCTAAATTTAAAGGGACAAGAAAATTGTAAAGATTATACTAGATCATAGTAAACTCATCTCAATCCATTCCTACGATGAAAACAGTGATACCCCGTAAGGAATAAATGATAAGCTGAGGTTTTAATGGTCCTTATGTGTTGGAATACTCGAGTGGAATAATGCAGGTTACTTTTAATAAAAGAAATCACTTATGTGAGAAAGAAGTTGGGCTGCTTCAAATGAGAGTTATAAGGGCTTAATTCCTTATAAACTCTCACAGAATCGGGAGAAGTTCATGGCCAAAATGAACACAACTATGAGAGTTGATTGTGTTAGGAAGAAGCCTATGTAGAGTATGTCATCATTTATATAAGTGGTAGAATGTTTAAGAATATCATGTCTATTAATCAGATAGTAAAGTAAAGATACGTACACAATGAAAAGTTCAAATAGTAACAACTACCTATCCTATGCAGCTTTCGACCATTGAATTCTATCACTATGTCTGTTTTTTTATTGTTTTTAACTTCATTTATGTGGGGAATTACTAAAAAATTTCATAGTAAAATGAAATGAATGACAATTGCAACAACAAATTGATAAGTGTAGTTTCTACACTTATTCGAAGTCCTAAATGATGATATTTTACTGTTTTTTAGATAAAATACTACTTAACTTGTGTTATATTTCATTTTATAGGTAAAACTCAATGTTTTGATGAAGAATTGAAGAAAATAATGCAAAGATAACATAAAAGGGCTCAATTGTATCAAACACAAAGTTTGGGGACTGAAATACAAGTCCTCAAAAGTTACGCCGAACATCATGATGAAGATTTGAGAGTACTAGTCTTCAATTAGATGAGAAAATAAGCCAAATGGATGAAAAATAGTCCAAGTACCATCACATATCAACTTCTAGTCGAAAAAGTTATGTTTCGGATTTTCAACATCAATTTGAGATCTATTTTTGGCATAGGAAATATTCGAATTGGAAAAATTATATTTCAGGACGATTTGTATTCCTTTGAGTTATCTTTTCAACTCATTTCGAATCACCTCAAACGGATATCGGGAAAGAAAGATATGACCAAAATACTAAAAATATTTCGGTGGAAAGAAAACGTATACATAAGCGACGCATAGGTCTAATTTGATGTGACCGCATCATGCATTCCAGGGACAAAATTGATGGGTGAACATCCTTTTATGTGACCGCTTATAAATATAATATGAGACTGTATAGTACAAACTTTTGACGAGATTTTGTTTCATTTTTCAATTGAAATTCTACTTTAGTAACAAGATTTTAGGCATCCTATATATACCAAACTCGACCAGAACACGGGGGAGACTTCCTTTTGACCTAAAAATTATATATTCTACGTATTTTGGAGGTGAAGATCGGGGCGCATCATCAACCAAAGGAAAATTAATTGAAGAATATTCATCTATTTTCAAGATTGGATTCCTTCACCTTCTTCATTATTTCACAATCCGAGTTTTGTCTTTTTATTGTTTTTTGTATAGTTTAATAATTAGGATGGTTGGCTAGGTTTTTTAATTGTATTGGATGAATGTTGAACCCTATTTTCATTTATTTTAATTCAAGACATCAAATTCAGAAATTCATGTTATTATTTGATTGGTTTTACATATCAATTACACTACTTATTGCTTGATCACCAATCAACTAGTTGCTTGTTGTAGTGTAGAAATACTCACAATAAATCTAGAATGTAGAAAAATCAACATATATAGTTAGAATTATGAATAATCTCTTTCACGCGTGCAATCTTATTGATATTCTAAATCAAATGCATGACTTTCATATGAATTTGGACTAGGAATATGATCGTCTCATGTTAATCATATGTTGGTGTATCTTAGGAAATGACATTTAACATATTAATTTTATTGATTGTAAAAAATGCATGAAGTTACTAAATTAAATATTGAGAATTGAAATAGATGGAAACATGGGGATTCACAATTCCAATACAAGCATTCACATATTAGAAAAACATCATATTTATTTATTTTCTTATGGTAGAAATTAGTATAAACAACAAAACAAAATTCTCTTTTTTTGTTATATTTCGAATTTGATAAAAACTATTGAACTACAAATTAGATATTATTTCTTGTGGTTACAAAGCCTTAATGGCTATTTAACATTTTTATGTTAATGCAAATTAATGGAGAATTGAAACCACTTCTCATCCTAGTACTATATAAGGAGGTTTTCTCATCTTTATTCTACACACCAAACTTTGAGAGCTTAGTCTTCTCTCTAAATTTATTCTTAAATCTTTATGTTAAAAAGTTTTATTCTTAGTAGCTTAGATAATTTTATTCTAGCTTGATGATAGAAGTGTGAGTATTTTCAGTTTGCCTAAAGTAGGGATGAGGAGCTAGTCGGCTACTTTTAACCATTGTATCCTGGGGGCTGGGAAGCAGACATCATCGGTACTCTTGCACCACGTGGGGAATATATATGTTTTAAGAAAACTGTATGCAACACAAGCTTTGATTTTTTTCAATATCGTTACTATATCAACAATAATATTTCCTTTATTTTATTGTTTATCTGTTTGTTTGTTTTAATATTTCTTTCCTTTAGTTTATTTATAACTCCAACAGCACTTCTAGTTTTCTTATGTATTTTTCCAAACAAAAATCATACTCTCCTATTTCGAATTTCATCTCATCAAAAAATTGCTATGTCGTCCAAAATCCTCATAATAAGCTCTTGCTTTCTTTGTTGTTTTAAATTTCATCCCAACAACATGTGCATGGATTGTATTGATGATGATCCATCCCATTAGGTTGAAACGAAATGTAGATATGAAAGCGTCATAGATTACCACTAAGATAATCTTAATATAAAGAAACAGATTACCTCTAATAAATATAGAATTGCTTGGAATGCAATCGTTATTACATCTAGTGTTATTTATAATCTTCAGCCTCAAAAACAATTCAAGTGAAACGTGGAACTATCTCAATATCACTTTGAGCTATGCCCTTGGTTGATTGTTAAAATCAGATTTTTTGTAAATTTTGATAGAAGTTGATGAAACTATAGTTGAAAAGTTGTGGGACCCATAAAATATATTGTTAAAATTAATTGTTGATTTTGACTTTTATTAAAATCTAGATTGTGTGTATGCTCGGCCAATGTCGTTCATGGGTGTGTTCAATTTTTCAAAGTAATAGTATAAAATCGTTTAGCCTCTTGATTACTTTAGAACTAAAAGAACCCAATAGAAAAGGAAGTGGCATCGATGTTTTATAATAGCTGAACATAATCAGATGACTTGCCACACCTCGAAGAATTCCTTATTAGGCGGATCTAACTGTTGAGTCATTGTTAAACCGTAATTTTAATTAAAATATATTTTGAAACAAAAAGGAAACAATTTTGCTATATATTGCACATGTTATATTATAAAGGTTCCCAGTTTCCATAATGGTCAAGGCAATGAAATTCTATGTTTGAAGCCTAGGTTCGAATCATTGACATTTTAAATTGAAAATGATATATCACACTTCACTTGGTTACCATCCGATTCCATGTGAACCGGTTCCGGTTCCCTCTTAAACTGGTCCGATTCGGACTGTTTCTTGCTTGCTTGACCAATTAATGCACTCGAACCGGATCACTATCCGATTCGACAATTTTCTGTCCGAATCAGCCTGCCAGTCTGGTTTTAATAACTATGCATGGAAGCGCATTGGATTGATGGATTTTTTTGGCAAAATTTCATTTAAAACACCTGATAATTGTTTAAAGGCATGTTTGATAGAAATTTGATCAATAAAATTATGGATTTTATGTAAATCTGAAAGAAAAAGAGACTTGAGAATAGACGTTGCAGGTAGTTGGACACTAGGCAGTGGTTGTGGAGGCAACGTCAATGAGGGAACTTCGAGGATTGCAATCGGGATAATTAGTAGATAATTGGGGGTGTGTTTAGATTTGGGTATGGGATTATAAAGGATTTCAATAAAATAGATACGGATTGTTATCTTAGATTAATTTAATGGTTGCGATTATTTGTTAAATTCCTTTGTCCAATACTTTTGTAGGAAGATCGATCCCCTATATACATGGATGTGCATTTATACCAGATAAACTATGTTTGGATATTTCGTTTCCTACAAACTAGTAATCAGAAGAACCTAAAAGGCTAAAACATAAAAATAAAGTTTCACGATATTTTATACGAGATAGTTCAAATGCGTTTTAAGTAGGATGAACAAAGTTTAGATGCAGGCTAGTTGGTATAGAATGGATTCCTTATTTTGACACACAAAATATATTTGCTTCACTCAATCCTCTCTCGTTCATTGTATTAGGATGTAAAATGAAAAATACTTTTAGGTCATGTTTAACAACCATTTTGGCAGAAAAAAAAGTTTTGTATAGCGATTTTTAGGAGAATGTGTGGTTAAAAAGTTGATTTTTTTTTTGTATACGAGTAAAATATTTTATTGTGTGAATGTGTGGTTCAAAATGATCTTATAGCAAACCATAAAATAAATTAAAGAGTATCCAACGTGCATTTTATATATTGATTTAATATTTTTTAGATTAGAAGAGAAAATACAACAAAGCAAAATTATTAATTTTATCAACTTTTTACTTTTTCTTCAATATAAAACATAAATTTGAATGAATTGTTAAAGTTTGATCCAAATTCCATTAGGTATTTGTGGATTTGTTGAATTGGACTTTGAAGATGTCAAAATATGGACCAAGGGAGAAAAAAATGCTACATTGCTATTAGCGACCGCTAGTTTATCGCTCGTGCAACGGGACGACATTTTCAGCAGATAGCTGCTGCCCGCTAACGCTTGAGTGGCTCATCGACACTTGAGCGGCTCGCCTATCGTTCGCTTACCTCGAGGCCATGCTTGTTCGGCCCAAGATTATTTTCTTTATTCCAAGCGATTTTTAATACACATTCCATCTTTACGACTTGTATTAGGGTTTTAGCATGTCCCTATATATAGTTGGCTCTTATTTACAAGTTAAAACATTACAGAAGTTAGAAACACAATATTCATTGTATTTTTTTCCATATTATGTTGAATTCTTCATTCTTGTGCCAAATTTCTTGTATTCTTGTATTCTGATTGTTACTTCATATTGTACTCCTAACAAGTGGTATCAACATACGTAACTCTTGTTTCGGATTCTATCTAGAGGTATCAGAGCTTAATGTTTGATTTGTTCGAGTTTTTTGTTCTGGTAATACCAACCATGAAGTACGATATTCTGCTTTTAAATCGCAGCACTAGATTTTTATTATGGCAGGTGAAGATGTGAGTAGTACTCATTCAGATAGATTTTGATGACGCTTTGTTGGGATTTGACAAAATACCTTCAAATTGGTCATTGGTGGAGAAATAGCGTAAGGATCGAAATGTCATATCACATATTCCTCTTCATCTTTCAAATCATATTCTTAGGGACGTTTCGAATGAGAAAACCGCAGCTACGTTATGGTTGAAGTTGGAGCAATTGTTCATGATTAAGAGTCTAACTAGCAAATTGTACATGAAACAACGTTTGTATTCTCATCATATTGTAGAAGGCACATTCTTAGAAAATCACGTTGCAGTCTTTAAAGAAATTGTCACTAATTTGGTAATTTTGGAGGTTAAATATGATGAAGAGGATTTGGGGTTGATTTTGTTGTGTTCGTTGCTTGCTTTATATATATATTTTAGAGATATGGTATTATTTAGTCGTGATACTTTCACCGTTGAAGAAGTATATGATGCATTGTTTTCAAATAAGAAGATGAAACATCTTGTTGGATTTGAGGCTCAAGAAGGTCTTATTGTTCATAGTGGTTACGAGAGGGGCATATGAAAGTTTAACTTCAATAATTAAATTTGTAACTATTGCAAGAAAAAATGGACACATTAAGAAGAATTGTTACAAGTTGCAGAATAAAGAAAAATTGGCTGCAAATTAGAAGGGAAAGTAACTAGATAATTCAAGTGAAGCAAATATTGAAGAAAATTGCTACAATGATGGAGAACTTTTGGTTATTTCTAAAGGCTACTCCAAACTTGATGAGAATTGGATTCTTGATCTAACTTGCACTTTTCATATGTGTCTCAATCGATATTCGTTTTCAACATATGAAGAAGTTTCGAAAGGTGTCGTGGTTATGTGAAACAATGCACCTTGTATGGTAGGTCAAAGGGTTAGACTTAAGATATTGGATTAAACAGTTATAACACTTGATGACGTGAGTCACGTTCCAAATTTGAAGAGAAATCTTATCTCCTTGAATACTCTTTATTCAAAAGGGTACAAGTTCATTAATGAATGCAGAGTTTTGAATGTTTTTAAAAGTGTTCGTGTTATATTGGAGAGGTAGCAATAGGGATGGCAACGGGGCGGGGCGGGGATGCCCTCCCCGTCCCCCGCCCCGTTAAGAAATTCATTCCCCGTCCCCGTCCCAGCCCCGTTCCCCGTTTAAGGCGGGGCGGGGCGGGGCGGGGCGGGGGTGGGGCGGGACGGGGCGGGGGTAGGTTATTTCCCCGTTTATTCCCCGTTTAAATTTTTTTTTTTAGTTTTTGATAATTTATTTTTATTGTCCATATTCATTATATTTAGACAAATAATTTTAGTTGCTATTTTTTATTAGAACTAATGAAAATGTTCATTTAAAGTATTGAATTCTAAAAAAAAAAAAATTTTTTTTTTTAACAGGGCGGGGCGGGGTGGGGACCCCTTACCCGTCCCGCCTCGTTCCCGTCTCAGGGAATAATTCCCCGTCCCGTTACCCGTTTAAGCGGGTTTTCCCCTCCCCGTTCGGGGCGGGCCCCCGCGGGTATCGAGTTTGTCGGGTTTTTTTACCATCCCTAGGTAGCGATGGTCCCGATTCTATGCCTTGCAAGGTTATGCAGAATCTTTGAAGATCAATTAGTAAATGTTTGGTATTTTGGTGAATATTCAGTTTGATACAGTATTGTTGGAGTTTGATTTGAGGTCCATGCTGAAGAATACAACTTAGTCGAGTTCAGAAGTTATGGATAATGCTGCTTTACCACCACCACCACCAACGGTGCCGCATATTCAATTGTTAAAGACAAATCTAGAAAAAATACTAGGCCTCCACATAAGTATGGAGAACCAGTTTTAGTTGTGTATGCTTTAAGTGCGATTAAAGGTGTTGAGTTTAGTGAAGAACCTCTACAAAAGCATTTTATGGTGTTGATTCTGTTTTAGGGCCTGGTTTTGCCCTGTTTGGTGATTGTTTGATTTATTTTGTGATATTGTTACTTGTGTTGATAATTTGACCAAATTTTGACACCCGAGGTAATTCTGCTGAGAAGTGTCTGGATCCATTTATCTATCTTAGTTGGATTTTGTGGAAGAGGTGCATAATTTTGTTCGTTGGAGAGTTTGGTTGATACTATTGTTAAAGAGTTCAGTTTGCATTGTAGTAAATTCTTCTCCAGGTAGAGAGTTTTGAAGTTTGTTCATTGTATCGAAATTTGGTTCAAGGTGGAAATTTGTTAAAGTTTGATCCAAATTCTATTAGGTATTTGTGAATTTGTTGAATTGGGCTTTGAAAATATCAAAATATGGACCAAAAAAAAAAAGAGACACCACATTGCCGCTAGCTTACAGCTCAAACTGCGGGATGGAATTTTCAGTAGAGGGCTGTCACCCGCCTACCACCCGTTGGCACTCAAGCGGCGCACCTACCTCCCACTTAATGCGAGCCTAGTGCTCGAGCGGCGTGTTTGTCCGATCCAAAATTGTTTTCTTTATTCCAAGCAATTCTTTATACTATTTACATCTTTTGTACTTGTATTAGGGTTTTGGCATGCCCTCTATATATAATTGGCTCTTCTTTACAAGTTAGAATATTACAGAATTTAGAAACACAATTTCATTGTATTCTTTCTCCATGTTATATTAAATTCTCCATTCATTTGCCAAATTTTCTTATGTTCTTGTGTTGTGATTGCTATTTTATATTGTGCCATATAATCTCGTCTTTTATTCCTAATAAGTAGTATCATTTAACGCATATTGCCAGACTCTAACAAACAAAATATTAGAGGGTAATGTGGGGATTTAAGTTAAAGGCCATGGCAGGTTTCCTGTTTGAGATGCGGTGTGGCTTTCAAACTGACTCGTTGGAGTATGATTTGCTTCACTTGGTTCAAAGCTTGCTGGCATTACTATTTTTTTTTTTTCTTTTTCCTTTTTCACCTAACAAGATGATCGTATTTGATATAGTTGAGTTATTAGAGGGGCCAATTAATCAGTGGTGGAGCAATATTTTCGTGTAGTTTAGGGACGGGAAAATATTAGAATGACAAAATATACATGTATTATATATTAAGTCCCTGTTCGATTTAGATAAAAATTAATTTTTTAATAAATTTTAATAAAATCAAAATGGAATGTGTGATTGAAAAGTTGTAGGTCTCATTAATTATGTGGTTAAAATCAATTATTAACTTTGATTTAGATTTTAATATAATTTTCTTAACTGAACCAAACATGACTATTTTCTTTTAAAAAAACCTTGGATAAATCTTGAAACATTTTAAAATATTGAGTGAATGATCGCCAAACCTAGTCTCCAATATCACTCCGACACTGTGAGTACTCATGATTGTCAATTTTTTATAGTTAACGAGAATAGAGCAACCCACAAGCTCACAGCTAATGCAAGTCTACTGGATGAGTTAGTCACTTGACTAGTTATATTTTGTCTTTTATTTAGCCCTTGTTTGAACCCCATTTTGGAGAAAAAATGCATTTAAGATAAGTGATTTTGAGAGAATGTGTAATTAAAAAGAAAAAAAAAATTTTATTTACGTGTAAAATTATTTATTGAAAAATGTGTGATTAAAAATGAGTTTTGAAAAAATAAATTTTTGAAGAAAAAAAAACTCAAACAAGCCATTATTTCGCTGTGCACGTGAACGAGAATTTTTGTTTCGTGTTTGGACTTTAAAATTAAAAAAATAATAATATATTAGCCGCAAGGCAGTGGACTCGCGCCATAAAGTCAATCTCTCTCTCTCTCTCTCTCTCTCTCTCTCTCTCACAACTTATTAGGCTCGTTCCTCTCTCTATTTCTTACCATATTCGAACCCCCAACAGTAGATTACAAGTGGGATTCTATTTTTTCGAAGCCAATCAAGTCTTCCTTATTTCTACTCCACGTCGGCTTTGGATATCCTTCCTTTTACATTGCCTCTATATATATTGACATTAGTAATCTTAGTATTGCAAAACCTCTGAGTTGGTGCTTGTACGCAATAGGAGATTATTCTGCGAATTCTTTTTATCATCTTGCTTCAACTACAGGTCAGTTTTCCCGTTGAACCCATCTTTTTTTCCCCTTTTCTTGGAACCTTTTTTTTTCCTTTTAATCATATATACAGATATATTGCACGTATATTAGTGTTGGATTAACGGAAGTTCTGTATTTTTTTCTTGTTTGTATAATTTTTTCATGAGTTCTTTGAATTTAAGGCCTTCTTTTAGTTGTATAATCAAGAATTGTTGGCTTCTTGTGAATATATAGGTTTTTCAATTGCTGACCGGAGAAACAATGGTACTGAATCAAGAAGAGAATTGGTCTTCTGGAATCAAGTTTGATAAGGAGGGTTTCTTGGAGAGATGTCAAAACAAAGAAAGGGAAAATCCGAAAGGTTTTGATGGTTTGAAGTTTGATAAGGTTTATGAAGACACTGATGATTTCATTAATTTGTTATTCGATGATTTGCCTGGGGATTCCTTTGGTATGGATCGCAAAATAAGTTCTCTTGATGCGGCTATTATACGTTGCATTGAGGCTTTTGATAGAGAGACTTGTGGGTTTAAGACTAAGGAAAAAACTGAAGCTATGAAGTTTGACGATAATAAGAAGGTTGCATCAGTTGGTTCCACGTTGGGCTCTGAGGAATGGTCATACGAGGGCTGCAATGCGTTGAATGGTGGCATGGAGGATTTCCTTCCTTTCGGTTTTGACATATATTGTTCATCTTCGTGCAATTTGGGTCATGAGCGGAAAGGGCTAAAAAAAGATGGTATTCGTGTAGGAAAAGATTGTGCTAAAACAAGTTTGCCCAATAATCCCTTGAACTTGGATTTTAACTTGCCCAGGGATCCTTTTGGTATCGATAATTTTGAGTCTATTACGGTTTGGATTGAGGATTTTGGTTCAGAGGGTCATGTTTTTGAGATTAAGGAAACGCTTGAAGCAAAGAAGGTTGCATCAGACGACTACATAAAATTCAGTTTCGATAACTATGGTTTCCCTCAGTGTGATGCGGCCCTTAAGTGGAAAGGCCTAGAAAAAGATTGTATTCCTGTTATCCCACCCGATGGTCTGTTTTTTGACCTTAGCTATCTTGGTATGAGGAACCCTCTTTCGGTTGAAGGAGTTTACAAATTGCCGTGTGATGAAGTAAGAAACGATCCCCTTCCATGGAGAAATATTCACATAGATCATCCATTGAATGATATAATCACGGACGATGACCTTCTGAGGATAACTAACAGGGCTCAAGGTTCTCTTCACAGCCTGAGTCTTGTGGAGTGTATAAACATAACTGCTACCGGTCTGAGGCGCATTTTTCTAAGAAATCCGGGGTTGTCCAAGGTCAGTATATTTTAGATGGAGTTATCTAATTATATATTATGATCTGCCATTGCATTAGCTTATTTTCTGTCTTTTAATGATAATCTTCTTTCATGGTTTATCGTTCCAAAGATCTCCTTGTTATCAAATCTACATATAGAGCTACATATGATATATATTTGTTTGTGGTTTGTGTACCATCTTTTGTGTGTGTAACACATAATGGATCGACTTTTGAATACAGTTGTAAACAGTCGTAGTAATCCTATTTGTCTGGTTTGAATTTTGGTTTACATTGCCTCTGTGTATTGTCCTCGCCTCGTCTGTTATTGCTATTAGTATCACGAGAACTGTGACTGGGGATTCTATATAATATGTAATTCTTTCTTGAGATTTCTTCAACTGTCAGTTCCGAATCGACCATATTTGCAGCTTAATCTTTTCTTTAGGCATGTATACACATATGTTGATCCTGAGTTAAAGCAAGTTTTGTAATTTTTCTGTTATTCTTTTGGGAGTGAAGGAAGAAATTCTTTGAATTTTTCAGTTTTTTTATTTAATCTCATGATCAATAATTGGTGGTTTCTTGTAGGTTTCTGCCGTGTTGAAGGGAGAAATAATGATAGTGAATAAAGAAGGCTATATTGGATATTTCAAGGAGAGACGCCAAGAGATAAGAATCGATCCCGCAGATGATTCTCAATCTGATATCTCTTATGAAGGTACTGCTGATGATTATGCATCTGATAAGATTTATGAAATTTTCACCAATGATCTCTTTGGTTCGGGAACGTTGCCCAAGGATCGGTCTCAATCTGAGATGCCTTATGATTACTTTGGTGTGGGAATTAGCACAAGTTCACCTGATGATTGTCCCACAGATCCTTTTGGTGTAGATTGGAGAAAAGGCGAGTTTGTTGCGTCTATTTTGGATAGGGTTTTCAATTAAGGATTTTGGCTCAAAGAATTGTAAAGAAGGTTGAAAATAACAAATTATTCTGTGATTAACTAACACGTCTTGACCATGTGGAGTGCATAAAGATAACTGATACTGGATTGAAGTGCGTTCTTTAAGAAATCCGGGATTGACTAAGGTCTGTATACTTTTCGTAGAGTTATTGAATTACATGTGTTGCAGTTACTGTACTTGTGATTCGGAAGATCTCAGCTGGGAGGCCAACTCGACTAATGATGAAACTCCCGTTACTAAGGATGCAATCTTTCAACAAACAAGAAGAAAACATGGGTTTATTCCATTAGATAGAGTTGGAATTTTTTATTATAATTAAATTTTGTGGTTTTCTTTGGAATTGGTTTTAACATTGCTAAATCAATCTTTCGTTGTTGTTTGATAATTTGAAACGGGGATAAAATTGAATTTGTATTGAGCCATTTATCAATTCACACAGAATTTGTCTTGTTATCAACTATATATAGTAATTTATACAAGTAAAAAAGATGAGAATACATAATTCTCTGATTTTTCTTTTCATTTTTCCTTCTGAATTATATTATCAAATTATAATTCACGTGAAAATAACAAAGATTTGGCTTAAGATAGAAAAAAAATATTCAAAAAATTATTAGTATAAATACATATCATCGATATATTTAATTATGAAGAAATTACACTAAACCAGCTGTTTAGTTTTGACTTTTAAAAAATCAGGTTTTACCTTTATTTAATCAAAAATCAGGTTTTAATTTCAGTATTAATATTAATAATAATATTTTAAATTAAATTAATTTATATACCCACCAACCCCCAACCCCCAACAGATTTCAACCCTAAACCCAGACCCTCCTCCCTCTCTCGTCTATTCTCTCTCTTCCGTCTCTCTTTCATCCCTACTCTAGTTGCCACAAACCTCACCGGAGGCAACATCGCCGTAGCGCTAACGTCGCTCCTCTCTCCCTACGATTGGCAGTGCGACGTTGCTGTTCAGCAGCGTAGCGCTGCCAATGATGCTGCTGGCTTCGACGTTGCTGCCGGTGTCGCAGCAGCGTCAGGCCGCCTTTTCCCTGAATACCGTCCAGCTGCAAGTCCTTCATTTGTTCCATTGTTGCACTCAAACTCTCAAAAGTAAGTTATCGAGATGAGAACGAAGGGTGGTTGCCAGCAGGCAGCAGTTAGTGGTCGAGATTGACGCTAGGAGAGGATGATTATTGCTGCTCTTTGCCAAAACGACCTTGGTGTGGGGGGTGAGAGGTGTGTGGGGGAGGGGGGGGGCGGATCTGTGTGTGCGGATCTCTGTGTGTGGGTGTGATTTACAGAAAGCTGCGATTCCCCCTCCCCCTACGCTGATGCGCAATCTAGGTGGGTGTCTGTGACTCACTCTGAAATAAAGTCGTGACATGTAAAAGTTTTGATTTTTTTCAACCTGTGACCTAGGTGAGTATCTGTGACCTCGAAATTGTGACTGTGACTCACTGAAATAGAGTTTTGACTCGTAAAGTTTTTAATTTTTTCAATCTGTGACCTATAAAAAATTTTGGTCATTCTGTGACTTATGACCAAGTATTGTTTGTGTATTAAATTGGGGGACGGGTGCGGTGGATTGGTCAAAGTGTTTGTGACCATCTATTTGGTCGATCTGTGACCTGTGACAAAGTATTGGTGATGTATTGGGAGGGGGAAGGGTGTTTGGGTGACTGTGACCCATCTATATGGTAATTGTGACCTTAAAATTCGTTACTTTGTGACCTTAAAATATAACATGTGACCTATAATTTTTTTATCAGTTTTGATCTGTGACTTTGAAATAATCCGTGACCAAATTGAATATAATTGTGACCTTAATAAGATCTCTGTGACCTCGGAATCAGAACAGTTTTCTGAATTAAGTTAACTGTGACCTTAATAAAATATATGTGACCTTGAAATAATCTGACCTATAAAATTTTAAAACTATGACCTCAAAATAATTTGCAATCTACAAAAATTTTTATCTGTGATCTCGAAATAACCCGTGACCTAAAAATTTTTTGATCTGTGACCTCGAAAAAGTCGTCGGATCGGATTAGTCGCCGGTCACCGGAGTAATATCCGGAGTAATGGGGGTGGGGTGGGTTAATTTTATTATATTACAGTTAAATATTTAATTTAATATAATAATTCTGAAATGTAATTAATTAATTCAAGAAAAACCTGAGTTTTGTAAATTAAAACTTTGGGACCTGATTTTTAATTTCATGAAAGTAAACCCCTGAACCATAAACTTTTCCCTTTAATTATTGTACTTGTATTTTTGTTGGCTGGACTTCTTTCTTTCATAATATTATTGAAGTATATTGGGATGTCCCAACTAGGCTTACATGAGTTTAGCACCCTCATTATCTAATCATTCCAACATTTTATTAATGACAATGGAAAAATGTATAATTGAACCGAAATCAAATCAGCATTAAATCCTTGGAAATAACCAGTCAGTAGGGAAGACAATTCTACGAGCTTTAGATTCCAAAGAGTCGACTACCTTACTACCCTCGCATTAAATGCATTTGAAGATAATGTCAATCAAACATCTATCCCATGTTGGTCACCACCTCCAAAGATCTTTTAGGAGCTAATGCAAGATGGAAACCACACCAGTTGACTCAATCTCCAATCAAAGTTTTTTCTCCAACTATATGTCCGAGTATAATCAATGACGTAAATAGCTCCTACAAGCTCACCTTCTAAGGCTTAGCAAACACCGAGGGGGAATAAGGAAGCACCCCTAAACCCCCACCACACCCAGCAACCCCCCAAACTCCCAAAATTCAGTCAATCGATCCGTATTAGCTAGGGGTGGGAGTGAGTTGGGTTGGGTCGGTTTTTGCCCCAACCCAACCCTACATTATCGGTTTGTTCGAAGGGAAATTATAAAAAATCAGGTGTTTAAAGAATGGTTTTTAAAAATCAAGTTTGTACATTTTTTATTCACTTTTCAGGTATTTTATTTTAAATATCAAACCATAAATATATCCAAAATCTAATTCATTTTCAACCCTAATTTTCCCTTTCTCACGGTTGCCCCCCCTTCTCTCTCCCTCCCACCACCCTCTTCCTCACCACCGCCGTCGCCGCCGCCGCCGCCGCCGCGCCTCCGCCTCCCTCTCTCCTCCCCTCCCCTCCTCCTCGGCAATGACGATTTCGTTTGCCAAAGAACGAAATCGTCGCACATCCGACAAATGAAATCGCGCTCTGTCGGGAAAGGAGCAAACAAATCGTCGTCTGCACCTGCAGACGATTTCGTCGTCGCACATCCGGCAGAGAAATCGCTGTCGAGAAAGGACCAGCGATTTCGCTGCTCCATTTTAGTTTTTTTTTTCTTTTCTTTTTTTTTTTTGGCTATTGAGTGATGTGCTGTGCGTTGGTTGTTATTGTTGGTGGATCTATGGTGGTGGTGGCGATTTTGTGGCGGGGGCGGCCACGTTGGTGGTTATTGTTGGTGGTGTGTGACCAAATATTTGGTTATCTGTGACCAAATATTTAATCTGTGACAAGCGGTGTTGGTGACGGTGGTGTGGTGTGGTGTGTGACCTCTATTTGGTGTATGTGACCAATTACTTGGTTATGTAACCAAGTATTTGAGGGTATGTGACCAAATATTTGGTAATCTGTGACTGATTACTCAACTGTGACCTAAAAATTTAGTAATATGTGACTCAAAAATAATCTGTGACCAACCAGTTTTTGAAATATGTGACCGTGTGACCTATAAATTTTGATATGTGACCAACTAAATTTGAAATATGTGACCAAAGAAATAATTGTGACCTACAAAATTTTTGAACTGTGACCATAAAATAATATGTGACGTATAAAAATTATTATCCGTGACTGAAAAATAATATGTGACTAACTAAATTGTAAATCTGTGACCAAAATGTGACCGGTGACTATAATAATACGTGACTCTTTAAAAATCTGTGACCTCGCCGGAATCGGAGCCGGAGAAGAGTGGTGGTCGGAATGGTCGTCGGAATAGTCACCGGAGCAGGGGGTGGTGCATGTGGGGTGGGTTTATTATATTATATTATATTATATTATATTAGAATTAAAAAATAAAAAAAAAACCTGAATTTTGAAGTTTCAAACTATAAACCTTATTTTTGAATTGGTGTAAAGAATACACCTTATTTATGAATTTTTCCCTTGTTCGAAATGCAACCCAACACAACCAATGTAAATGTTGAAATCCAACCCAATTACGTGTTGGTCGGGTTGAGTTGGATTGGTCGGTTTGGGACAACTTGTCACACAAATATTAAAATCATCCAATTTTTGGATTTAAAGTAACATTAGTATAGTCATCCATGTCAATAAACTTGAAAATTTAAATAGTACAATCTACCAAATATGCATCAAAATAATTAAACAAAAACGATTACACGTTTCATTAAAACGAACCACAGCAGCACATTAGCATCCTAGAAACTTTTTAACTAATACGTATTATAGATATACCTTGAAACTTTTTAACTCTTTTGTCGTTCATCATCTTCATTCAATTTTGAATTTATCGATTTTAATTCTACAAAAAAAAAAAAAAAATTGATCAAGTTGACAACAAAATGGAATTCTAGAATTCCTCCTTGAGGCAAATACTTTTATGCATACCTCTTCTGGTTGATCCACACCATACTCTAGTCTCATAAGATGATACGCACTAGCTAACAATCCACTAGGTGCTACATCATAGGCACATTGGGAGCGTAGATAATTGTAATCATATATATATATATATAACAGAAATGATCTAATGAGCATCGGTGCTCATCTTATCCTAAGCACCAATGAGTTGGCACATTAATTCATTGGTGGATAAAGATTTTGTGAGTTCCAATCCACCAATGAATTAATGTGCCAACTCATTGGTGCTTAGGATAAGATGAGTACCGGTGCTCATTAGATCATATATATATATATATATATATATATATATATATATATATATATATATATATATATATAATGATAGAAATGGAATGCCAATCTTTGGGCTTTATTTGTAAAGTCTTTATTCATTGATAATCAAAGCCCAAAGATCTATGAATTAGCCCATGCTTGACTAGCCAAGCAGACATTTTTAGCTAGAATATTTCACATTCTCGATCAAATTTATGAAGATTCACCTACTACTTGTTATTATGTACAATACAAAGGAATTTTGTCTAATTCACTAATTCGTGAGAAGATACTGAATTTTTATATTTGAAAAAGTTTCATTTCACGTTGGACGCGGTATGAATATTAGAAATTATGATCAACTATTCCTTTATCAACCGCCATCTACTTCAGAGATCCCTACTGAAACCATCTAAGTTTGGAGAAGTTTTCAACCAATTTTGTGTGAATACCAAGGCCTCCACCATTTTAGGACTTGATGAACTGCGAAAAGGATCAAGGATTTCCTCCAGTTCTGAAGCAACAATTGAAACTTGAATTGCCAAACTGGACAAGACATTATACTTACTTTTGTTCCACCAATCGAGAACATCAAAACCCTTGTTCTCTACACTTTCACGAGCATCAAGTAGTATATTTCCACATCATTTTTTATTTCAGTACAATCTTTTACTGGTTGTTTTTTTTCAGAAATCTAGAAAGGCAAGTATCATTTATAGAAGAAGAACTGCCTTTATCTGTATTGAAAAAACTCAAAGACTCATTAGTAGATATTTGACTACTTCCATGAACACGTTCACGAGCCACATACCACTCATAAATATGCATTAGATTGACTTTCAAAGAATTTATCATGACACTAACAACTTCCTCATCCCTATATAGATCATTAAACGGTATTCAACACCTTCACGAGCCACATACCACTCATACATATGCATTAGATTGACTTTCAAAGATTTTATCATGATACTAACAACTTCATCATCCCTGTATAGATCACTAAAACATTATTCAACATAATCCATTTTGTATCTTGGATTAAGGATAGTAACAATAAGCAACAACTTATTTACATTTTCCATTTTACCCCTATACTTTTCGACCTCCTTCTTCATGTCAGTCGTCATTTCACCCAATAGAATATTGCCACTTAATCTCCATTCATCCAATTCCATTACAAGATTATAAATTTCATGAAGCTAAGTACAAGCACTAACGTGCAACGAAACACTGAAATTCAAAGTGACATTAAAGAAATTTCCAAGGAACTTGACAAACACATATCCATTTTTCCAATCTAAACTTGAAGGAGGTCCACCTCTCTTTCTACAACCCGTCTTCCCGAAAGTAATGCAAATACTGAGCATCCTCTTCTTCTAACCTTTCAAAAGCTTTTGCAAATTTGAATTATGTTTCCAGCATCAAATAGGTAGAATTTCATCTAGTTGGAACATCCAAAAATACAATAGACTTGCAATCAATCTTTTCTTTCCTGGTACACTCCCTCAGTTTTTCATGCCTAGCAGAAGAAGATTTCACAAATTTGATTGCATTATGGATATTCACAATTGAGTCATGTGCTTCCATCAACCTGTCACAAACAATCAAATTGATAATGTGCGGACAACACCTCAAGTGCAAATATCTCTCATCTAGAACACATTCATACTACCCTAAGCAACTAACTTCCTCCTAAGATAAGAAATAGCCACATCATTAGAGCTTGCATTATCAATGGTGATTGTAAAAACTTTCTCAATCCCCCAATCTTGCAAACAAATCTCAATCATTTTCCCAATTGTTTCTCCCTTGTGATTTGAAACAACACAGAAACTCAAAACACACTTATTAAGCGTCCAATCAGAATCAATAAAATGTGCTGTAAGAGACATGTAATTAATATTTTGAATGAAAGTTCAAGTATCAGTTGTGAGGGAAACCCTTTGATGATGAGAAGAAAAGATATCTCTCAATTTCAGTTTTTCATCTAAATACAAGTGATAAATGTCTCTAACGGAGTCCTCCGAGATGAAGCCTGAAACTGAGGACATGCTATACTGCAAAAAAGTCTAAAACCACAACCTTCAACAAAACTAAAATATAATTCATCCACTACTACCTTCTTAGCACATGCAACTCTACAATCTTCTTTACTTCAACCAATAGCAATAAGATTGCTCCCACCACCCTCTTTTTGTTATCAAAAGAGATGATTCTTTGCTTTTTATCTGCCAATCTATTTGGATACTTCTTACAACTATTTGTCAAATGATTGCCCAATGTGCTAGTACCACAAGCAAAATCTATTCTACAATAGTTATATTTACACCTAATATGTGGATTATCCCTTGAGCCCAATAGTGTAAAGTGATCCAAAACAAATGAATCTAATCTATTAGATTTCCGTTTACCTAATGTTGACGGTGCACGTGGAGGAAGACCCGCTTGCAAATTTGTGTCATGTGATGGAGCTTCTGTGCTATGTACTTCACATTCATCCATTTCCACCAGCATATTCCACAAACATTACAAAAATAGCAAATAGATATATTTAATTGAAAGTATTAATGCAATACAAAAAAGTAATAATATTGCATATGTGGCTATGGCTATGTCTGTGTCTGTGTCCATCTTAGCACATACAACACTAGTTCTAGAGAGGGATGTACAGGAAGGTGTTGAGGCAGATGAGGTCCTGTGGCAACACTGGTTCCAGAGAGGGATTGTGGTGTAGGATGTGTTGATGGAAAACTAGAAGTATTCAAAGCCTGCACGGAAATAATAACTTGATTAGTTCGGGTCTGAGATTAGGTTGTGCACTAATACATAAACTTTTGCTGTTTTAATCTCTAGCCTTTTACTTCTGTATCATAATGGCACAGTCGCCATGCACACCAACACATTTTCCTATTAGTATCCCATGTTCAGATTCTAATTTTGGGACAAGTTAATAGGGATTATTTACAAGATTTCCTAAGATTTTATTATATTTATTTACTGGTTTCTTAGGTTTAGGATTTGATCAGATGTTTCCTACTTAGCCTTTGTTTATCACTATGAAAGAACAAAAGTCAAATTTCAGTACAAACAACTAGGCATCATTAACACAAGTAAACAAAAGCACATTGAAACACATAGGAATAAAAGACAATCCTAAAAATGAAAATGGAAAGAAAATAAAATAAAATTTCTGCCATAATCTACTATATTACTTCCTACAAATTTTCACGTCATCTATCTTAATTTAAATCACTAAATTTTTAAATAAATACAAACCATTGCATCAAAGCAAAATATGAAGCTTACACGGAAGAACCCACAGGTCTGTACATAAAATTCTAAATTCCATTACCAATAATCATTATTTGGTCCAAATTCTTATAAACTAATAGTTATTAATTAAACAAGCCGAAAATAAATAAATTGCAAACTTGGAGAACTCAAGAATTCTTGGACACTGATGGAAAGTGAAAACCGGTAAAGAGAGAAAAAATGGCAAAATATGAAGAAAGAAGATAGGAAAAAGAGAAGTCGGCTGTTGGCTTGGCTGTGCATTTGAGGGAAAATGAGTCCAAGTTTAGGGTTTTAGTTTGACAAAAAATCGGTATCTTTTTTGTTTAATTGGAGGGTCGGGTGGTTTTTGTTGGGTTTGATGGGTTAACCCATAACCTGAACCAACCGACCCGCTTAGAATTGCCAAAAATCGAATCCAATAAAAAATAGAAAAAAATTGACCCAACCCGATCGGGTGGGGTCGGGTGAATTCGGTCGGTTTTTGTCCATCCCTAGTAGTAACATTAATTATCCCCAATTCAAATGACTTTTGTAAGTAAAATATATTTTATATTTTTTACTTATTCTTTATTTATTGGTTTGCTTAAATTAGAATGATTTTAAAATGTCAACACGTGTCAAAAACGTGTTCACTGATGTAGTCCAAACAAGATAAGCCAGTCGGACAAAACTGATTGGATGCTACAAGTTAATAGATTATTGGCTATGATTTTTTAAGGTTTTCAAAACCTAAACGAGGTACAATATTTACCTACCTTATAGCGGCATATACATGAACATATACTTACCATCTTGGATATGTTTGATTTGTCAAATAATTAAAATAAGGAAAGATTGTTTTAACAAATCAAATTTTTTCTTAATTTAATTATTGACCATATCAAACATACTTTATACATATACAGAAATATATATTTACCTCATTGGGCTGGTTTGATTAGTCAAATAATTAAAAGAATGAAAGATTATTTTACCAATTTAAAACTTTCCTTAATTTAATTATATCAAACATATTTTATATTATTATTACCATGAAAAACTTCCATATTTTAGGTACACGTTCATGCATTGGAAGGGTCTTTACATAAGTAAAGAAAATAATTAAGGGACGAATGGATGCTTTGAGAAAAATCTGTCTATGTCCGACGAACTTGCAGTAGCAAGTTCTAAAGTCTTCTCACCATTTCCAGTGAGTTCTGATCAGTTGATGTTCTATTGAAGTATCTCAAAGCAAAAACTCGTGTTCTTCAACCATAATTAAATAGAACACACTTGTGCGTTAATGATATAATCATATTCAAAGATCAAGTTGCTTGATGTGAGTTAAGATTGGTGAATCTTAATCCTAGTGTTGATTGAGATCGAATACATTAGTGAAGTGATGATAAAGTTAAGAACCCTCGGAGGGTTTGATTCCACTTCTCCAACAAGTCAAAAAGGATAAGAAAATGAGGGAGTTATTCTTTAATTTGTTTTTATTATTATTGTTGGCTTCTTGTTAACATAGAGGTTTTTACAGGTTTGAAAATGGGTACTATTTCATGAAGGGAAGCCTAGATACAGAAAGGGAAAATCTGAAAGGTTTTGACGATTCTAAATCCGAGAAGATTGATGAACATATCAATGATTTGTTGCCTAATGACCCCTTTGGTATGACAATGACTCGCGGGTTTCAAACACACGAAACATCTGAGCTAACATGGTTGATGACGATAAAATATTGGCAGAGATGAATTCTATTTGGAACAATACAATAGAATTTGAATTGGAAGTGGCAGATGATAAGATGGTTATGAACGATATTGTATATCTCGTGATGCGGCTTTTGAGCCAAACGAGCAAGAAAAAAATTGCAGTCACAATGAAGGAGGCATCGCGGCAAATGCTCTTTTCTTTGCTCTTGTTTTATCTTAGTGTGAGAGACTTTTATCTTGAAAGGGTTCGTAAATCCTTGTGTGATGCAGTCTGTTGATCTCAAAAACTACGCCAACAGAATCCCTTCCACTTTCCCTCCACGTAGATATCAGCTGCACACTGGAACACCCTGTTAGGAGGCAAAGGTCACCGATCGAGAAAAAGGTCTGACTATCGTTTGCATTCCGACGGTCAAATCAACTGTCGAACAAGAGAAAAATAGAGTGCAAGAAAAGGAGAGGGGATTTGTATAGGGTTAGAAATCATACCTTAATTGTGAAATGAATCACATATATATAGTGAAATGTAAATGAGCCAATGGTTATGATGGGCCGAGCCCATGACACAATTGTTTAATTAAAACAGGCACAATCAATTGAATAGTCGATGCCCGTTGGCATATGTGTGACACCATCCGTCCGAGCATGCCACGTAATTTATGGATATAACAATAGTCCTCTAAGTCTGAGTCGTACAATCATGTGTGGGTCGAACTTCGAAATATAAGTCGTCAAATAGGTGACGTCTTTTAGATTACCTCAGAAATATAAGTTGCTCCAATAAGCAAAGACTTGCAAATTGTCTTGAAAATATGCATCGATCTCAAATAGGCGAGGACTTACAAATTACCTCGAGAATATAAACCGCTCCAAATAAGTGTGGACTTACGAACTACCTCAGAAAATATATGTGCGAGTTTGAACAAGCGGGGACTTACGAATTGCCTCAAAAGATAGATGCTGATATAATTTGTCAAAATTTTGGCAGCATCTCCTCTGTAATATGGATTAAACCAACATAAAACACAACATAATATCTCCACCGCACATATATAAAATAAATCGGGATCCATTTGCCCCTCAAATTACTCATGACAATAAAGTAAATAATGATATATCACATTTTTCCAAGATATAATATGCAGAAAGCCTATCATGTATAGTAATAAGTCATATGCTTGCATAACTTAATATAATAGTAGTGTTATAATGAAACAAGTAACATGTTGATAACATATATAACGTGACATACGTACTTTGTAACAATAATATATTGCATATGCTAGTAGTAATAATGTAAGGATACTAAGATACTAGTATTACAATAGTCCCCCAAGTCCAGATATAGATATTTGTATCATAATTGGAGTTAAGAAAACATAACCTTTCATGGAAAACCTTTGATTTCTGTATAAGCCCTAATTAGAATGTTGAGTGGTTCTGAAAATATTGAAGTGATGCTTCAATTTTGCTGAAATTGAAAGTTCATGTTAAAGTGAAGATGAAGCGTTTTTTAAGGTCATCCTCGAGGTTTGAATGTAAGCTCCTTTTTGACGTTGAAAGGCCTCTCCCATGACTTTTTGTACATGGGAGGCATGTGCTATCCGCTTCAGCAAATTAGGAGCGAGTACACCATGCAGGAAAGCCTGGACAACCGAAAGTAACTGGTTGGGCCCCATTTGTTTTATAAATATCCATCTCTTCTTGCATTCAATTTAGATAAAAAAAAAAAAACTTAGAAGAGATATTTAAAGAGCTTATTTATGAAAATCATTGAGTTTACTTGATGTTACATTCTATTTCATCTATTACAAAGAGTTTCTTGATCGATCAAACATATTTCATCTAATTTATCAAGAACTCTATTTTGTAAAGAATTTTTTACAATCTCATATATTCTTCATCTTTGGTAGAAGTTTTTCTTTGCCAACACTTTGATTTAAGTGTAAATCTCTCTTCATACTTAACTTACATTATTTGTTAAGAGAGATCATTGGTTTGAAAACTTTGATACAAAAATACAAACTATTTCATTATCAATTATTCATTAAAGTTTTCATAGTAAACACTTGAGTTTTATTATTTGCTATCTATTGAAGTATTATCCTAACTCTCTAAATATTTGATTTGGTTATATCATTTGTTAAGAGAGTTCTTTCAATTGTAAAACTATCATTTATACTTTATTAGTTTCGAGAGCCTTGTGAAAACTTAATTGTTGTTAAGGACATGTGCTCCTCGCTGTAAGTCATCTAAGGATAGATGCTCCTTATTTTAAGTTATCTAAGGATAAATGCTCATTATTGTAAGTCACTTAAGAATCGGTACTCCTTGTTTGTAAGTTACTATTATAGTGCATTTGGCCTTACTCGTGATGGATAGCTTGGTAACGGGGACGTAGAACACATTGTGTATCGAACCCCATTAAATTGGTTTGTTATTTTTATATTATTACACTTTACTTTACATTGTCATTTATATTATGCTATATCCATACTTGAATTAAGTTATCGAACTTGCATATTGAATTCTAGTATTATATTTTACATTTATATCTTGTGTATTGTATTATTTTGAGACTAAGTGTCGAAAAAGTTTCAAAAACCAATTCACCCCCCCCCCCCTGGTTAGTTATTCTTGGGTTAACAATTGGTATCAGAGCCTAGGTGCACATTTTTAAGTTTTCACTATCTTGTGCTAATCTTAATATTGAGGGGTATTCTACAAATCGTCCTCCTTTGTTTGATGATACACATTATAATTACTGAAAAACTAGAATGATAATTTATATTCAATCAATTGATTATAATGTTTGGGAGGTTATTACATTTGGTCATCATAAGCTTACTAAGGTTATTAAAGTTGATGGAAATTCGGACGAAATTATTCCAAAGCCCAGAGAAGAATATGATGAGGATGATAAAAAAAAATTGTCATTGAATTCAAAAGCCAAAAATCTTCTTTATTGTGCTTTAAACATAAATGAATTTAATCATATTAACACATGTGATTCCGCATATGAGATTTGACATGCATTAGAAATAACTCACATAGGTACAAATAAAGTAAAAGAAACTAAGATAAATTTCTTGTTTAAAAACTTTGAAAACTTCTTTATGAAACAAGATGAACCCATTGCTGGTATGATTACTCGATTCACCGATATTGTTAATGGCCTTAAGGGCTTTGATCGAAAATTTACTAATGGTGAACTTGTGCAAAATTCTTAGGTCTCTCTCGGAAGATTGGGATTCATTAAGAATGTTGATAGAGAACGCCAAACATCAACACATGTCCTTTGGAAGAGCTCTATGGAACCTTGATGACCTATGAACTAAATCATACCGAAACAAAGGAGAAATTAAGAAAAACAAAAGAGGAAGAAAAGAAAGATTCTCCCAGAAGGCAAATAACTTTGAAATCGTCAAATGATGAAGAAATCTCAAACTTAAACAAGAGTGATGAGGAACTTGATGATCTTGTTCTCCTTGTCAAAAAGTGGAGAGGCTTTCGCAACAACGTCGATTCCAAAAGGAAGAAGACAAAGGTGAGGAAAAGAACAAGAAGGTTGTATGCTATGATTGTGACAAACCCGGTCACAAAAGAATTAAGTGTCCAAACAAGAGAAAATTTTTCAAGAAGAAAGGTCTACAAGCCACTTAGTATGATAGTGATGATGAGCAAGAAGAAGATGAAAGTCAAGATGAAGTTGCAAACATGTGCTTCATGGCCATGGAAGATGAAGTAAGCATAAATGGCACTCCTTCTTATGATGAATTATCTACTTCACATGATGAAATTATTGGTGCTTTTGAAAAACTTGCTCTCAAATACTCTACCCTCAAAATGTAAGATATTTTATTAAAAAATGAGACCAAAAAGATTTTAGAAACTCAATTTTGAGAAGGAAAATGATGATCATGAATTCATAATAAAAAAAAATATTTCCCTAAAAGAAAAAGTCATTGATTTAACTAACATTGTGCACAAATTCACACAAAGAAAGAAAAACTTTGAGTTAATGCTTGGGAAACAAAAATGTATCTTTGATAGAGGTGGCATTGGATACAAACCTTCTATAAAACAAAAATCTCTTGAAAACATCAAAGCTTCTAACACCACGTGTAGTTTTTGTAACAAATTTGGACATATAGCTTTTAGCTGCTCAATCAAAAAGAAATTACACTTTCAAAGAAATAAGTGGGTTCAAGGGTCCACTAGCACTAACTATCAAGGACCCAAAGTTAAATGGGTACCAAGATCAAAAAGTTGAATCAATTCTTGTAGGTGCCTTCAAAGATAAAGAACAATTGGTTCTTGGATAGTGGTTGCTCAAAAACACATGATCGGAGACAAAACATTATTGTCATGCTTCAAAAAGAAAGATAGGGGTCATGTCACTTTTGGAGATAATGCCAAAAGAAAAATCATGTGCATTGGAAATATTGGTAATTTTTCATCTCCATCTATTGAAAATGTTTTGTTAGTAGATAATTTCAAATATAACTTGCTAAATATTATCAACTATGTGATAAAGGTTATCATATCAAATTTGATTCTTTGAAATGCCTTATTAAGAATGCTACATCGAAAGAGGTGTTGTTCATAGGTAGCCGATGTAAAGATGTTTATGTCATCAAAAACATTGAATTTGAAAATAAATGAGATGAAAATGGTATTGTTGTACATAACAGGCTAGATTAGTGAGACCAAGGTTACAATCAAGAAGAAGGTATAGACTTCGAAGAAACCTTTGCACCGGTTGTTAAATTAGAGTCTATTCGCATGTTTTTCGCTTTTGCTTGTTATAAAGGTTTTACTCTCTATCAAATTGATGTAAAAAGTGCATTTTAAATGGTTTCATTCAAGAAGAAGTTTATGTTGAATAACCTTCCAAAAATCAAAAATTTCTGGAAAAAAGTGTTTAAATTTAGAAAAACTCTATATGGTTTGAAACAAGTTCGTAGAGCTCGGTATGAAAGATTGAGTAAATTATTTTTATTTCAAATGGTTTTCAAATGGGAAATGAGGATACTACACTCTTTATCAAAACCAAAAAGGATGACATGATTGCCGTACAAATTTATGTTGATAATATTATCTTTGATGCAACTAATATTTCCCTTTGTGAAGAGTTTTTAAAATGTATGAGTAAGGAATTCGAAATGAGCATGATGGGAGAACTAAAGTTCTTTTTTGGACTTCAAATCAAATAAACTAATGAAGGCATCTTCATTAACCAAACAAAATACATCATAAACATGCTCAAGAAATTCAATTTTGAAGACTTGAAATTGATGAATACTCCAATGAGTACATCAATCAAATTGGATAAAGATGAGAACAACACTTCAATTGACCTAACAAAATATCAAGGTATGATCGGATCTCTTCTTTACTTAACCGCTTGATGCGAACCCTGTAAAAACGGTGACAACGAAACCCACAACCAGATTGATGCGGAACCCAAGAACGCCAATTAAACCTGGTTTTGGATTTGAACCTAACAAGGCGAATAAAAAAAACCCAACGATAACAATGATGCATTGAACCCCTTGATTGCACAATGAAGAATCCATGATCTAATGTTTGAACGCCACAAGAATCATTTAGATCTTGATAAATTCAGTATGTCCATGGAAGAACACAATTTTTGAAGTAAAGCTTCGAGATAAAATTCTCTTTAATTTAATTCATGTCAAACTTAGCATCCAATGAAATAATAAAATTCCTATTTATACTAAACCTAGGAAATATAGGGAAAATGTGAATAATTGATAAATATTATAAGAATCTTACTTGAACTAGAATTCTAGCAAAAATAAGGAAATTCGCGTCAAAACAGTTTTCCCGGATCCGGACAGCTTGTAGTATTTTGGTCATATATTCCTCTCCCGATATTCAATTGAGGTGATTCAAAATAAGTTGGAAATCTTACTTCAAGGGCTATAAATCTTCTTGAAATAAAAATCTTAAAATTCGAAGGTACTCTATGCCAAAAATGGGTCTCAACCTGAGACTGAAAATTGGAGACTCCGGCTTCCGTCCCCAACATGTTACTTGACCATTTGCTTGTTGTATTCAATATTATGGACTCCGTTGCTCGAACATGTAAATGACCAGCTTTATCAACTCTTTGAAGTCTTGAACTTGGTTTAGAGCTTTTTGTTGATCAGGCGACACCCGAATTTGAACTGGGGAAAAAGGATTTGCAGTCCCCCGCCTAACCACTCGGCCATGCTGCCTTAGAAAGAGAGAATTTCCTATTTTTTTCCTTAAAAAAAAAAAGAACTTGACGATCTGATTCTGGAGGAGAATACATGTCCACGGAATTTTATCAATATCTTATTTCCTCTATTCTCTCTCCAACAATCATCAAAATCTTGATAAATTGTGGCGCACCTCGGATCATATCATACTCTCCCTCTTCAAGAGGATTCATCTTCGAATCCATACCTTCAATGCCCAGAATATAACCCTTGCCGCCAATCAATGCAAGAACATGAAATGGTCCCTCACCTCTATGATGCAATTTAGACCTCCTTTGAACTCGAACCCACCGCCTTCGATTGTAAACCCAATCACCTTCACCTGGATCAAAGTGTGCTCACCTCGACTGCTTGATCTTGCAAGTTTGGGATGCTCCCATAGCAACTCCATCTGATGAATTTCCATGCATTCTCCTTGCTTTACTTGGTCCATGCACTTGTAACAATATTACTTCTAATGTACCAATGTTGTCCTTCGATCATCTTCTTCACTCAGCCCTCTGCATATGAAATTCCTCCAGTACCTTTGATACTCCGTCATCCCCTCGAGATCACAAGTCAATTTTCGACAAATAAGAGAAATTCAACTGAAGCTCAATCCCTGGGTCGGGTGGTACTTCAGTGGGGTAGTTTGCTGAAATAAAATATTTGGTAACCTGCAAAACAGAAATAGCCAAACTAGGGAGGGAATTGTTAGTTTTCACCAAAGCCTCGTCTTCTTCACACTCCTCATCCTCCTCCTTTTGATTTACTTCCAACTCCTTCGTCACCGTCAAAGACTCTCCTTCAATTTTTTTTGCAGCTCTACTTCCCTTTTTAAAATTTCACGCTCAATTTCTTTTTCACTCTCTTGTGATATTTCCCATTTTTTTCTCAAAATCAACAACCTCACTATTTTCGCTCTTGCTCTTTTGTTCCTCCACGTGATTAATTTGAGATTTAATCAGATCACAAATTTTTGATAACTCACGCTTATAATCCAATTTACCTCCAACATGCTTTGCAATTGATGTTCAACTTTCCACTGGATACACATCCCCATCACATCTCATAGACTTCTCTCTAAGCTTTCGTTCATGTTGATCCCTCCTACAAAAATAATTGTGCGCATATCGCTTCCTCATAATATTCTTTAACTCAGTCCAAGTTTCAATACACCTCTCACCATTCGTCCGCCTAGATTTTATTAACTGATCCCACCAAACAATTGCATAATCCACAAATGTGTTCACAGCCAACTTCAATTTTATTCCCCAGGAGTAATCATTGCATTTAAACACTACTTCTACCTTTTCTTCCCATACCAAGTATGCCTCGTGATCATTCCTTCCCTTAAATTGTGGAATTGTCAACTTCATATTTCTCAAACTCCTATCAACACCGTTCCCAATAAAATTTCTACTCCGCCTTTCAAGTTTATCCATTCTATTTCCCATATCATCCATATCTTCCATATCCACCAACAACCTCTCCAATCGCCGAATCACCCCTTCATTCATATTGACTTAAACTCCAATTGGGATGTGTGAGAATTGAGATTCAAATACTCAAAAGAAATTTGAACTGGACAACTTTGGTTGGGCTTTTATAAATTCAAGAGAGTGGTTCTTGAATTTGGATTCGAATGAAAGAAACAGATTTTTGGAATTGGATTTGATATTAGGATATTGAACAATTTCCAAGAAATTAAAAAAAAATTCGGACTATACAGATGAACAGTGTCGTACGGATGAACAATAGTTTTTTTTAAGACTCAAGAATCAATTACAATAACAACGAAACAGACAAAAGTTGATTTGAACTCAAATTGAGCACAAAAACAACTTTTGAATTTTTTTTTTTTTGGAATTTTTTTGGATGAAAGACTCAAAATATTACTGGACACAAGAACTTGAATAACGAATAACAAAGGAAAATAAAAACTCAAAGAAATAAACAATGATATAACCTGATTAAATTGGAGCCAAAGCTCTGATACCAACTGATGCGAACCCCGCAGCAATAGTGACTGCGAAACCTACAACTAGATTGATGCGGAACCTAAGAACCCCAATTAAACCCGATGTTGGATTTGAACCCAATAAAGGTGAACCAAAAAACCCAACGATAACGACGATGAGTTGAACCCCTTGATTACACAATAAAGAACCCACGATCTGATATTTGAATGCCACAAGAATCATTTATATCTTGATAAGTTCGGTATGTCCATGGAAGAACACAATTTTTGAAGCAAAACCTCGAGAGAAAATTCTCTTTAATAATTCATGTCAAACTTAGCATCTAATGAAATAATAAAATTCCTATTTATACTAAACCTAGGAAATATAGGAAAAATGTGAATAATTTATAAAGATTACAAGAATCTTACCTAAACTAGAATTCTAAGAAAAATAAGGAAATTCGTGTCAAAACAGTTTTGCCGGATCCAGACAGTTTTTAGTATTTCGGTCATATATTGCTCTCCCTATATTCGATTGTGGTGATTTAAAATACATTGGAAAGCTTACTTCAAGGGATACAAATCTTCTAGAAATAAAAATCTTCAAATTCGAATGTATTATATGCCAAAAATGGGTCTCAAACTAAAATTGAAAATTCGAGTGCTTTTCAACCCGTTCTGGCTTTCGTCTCCAACATGTTACTTGACCATTGGCTTGTTGTCTTCAATATTATGGACTCCGTTGCTCAAACATGTAAATGACCAGCTTTATCAACTCTTTGAAGTCTCAAACTTGGCTCTACCCTCTCTCCAACAATCATCAAAATCTTGATAAATTGTGGCGCACCCCGGATCGTATCACCGCTAGTAGACCCAATATCATGTTTAGTGTTTCCTAATGTGCTAGATTTCAATCCAATCCCAAAGAATCACATCTAAATGCCTTAAAACGAATCTTTAGATATTTATGTGATACTAGAACATTAAGCATTTGGTATCAAAAAGGTACTATTCTGATGCCAATTGGGCGGGTTGCACTATTGATCGAAAAAGCACAAGCGGAACTTGTCACTTTCTAAGCTTTGCCCTTATGTCATGGTTTAGCAAGAAACAAAATTCCATTGCACTATCAACTGCCGCAACCGAATACATATCGGTTTCTAATTATTGTGCTCAAATTTTATGGATGAAACAAACCCTAAGCGATTATCGCGTAACATTTGAAAATACTCATATTATGTGTGATTACATTAGTGCTATAAATTTGTCAAAAAATACCATCTTGCATTCTAGCGCAAAACATATCGAAATTCGACATCATTTTCTTAGAGGTCAAGTGCAAAAAGGTGATATTTATTTGAAATTTGTTAGTACCGATAAACAATTGACCGACATTTTTACCAAATCTCTAACTCTCGATAGATTTTCTCACATTCGTAGAGGATTAAATATTATCGATAAATTCGAGATTTGTGGTTAGATTTATTTAAAAATGAAAATTGCATTCTATTTAATGTTTTGGTCAACCAATTTAATATCTTTCGGTCGACCGAACCTAATCTACCTAAACAAACTGAGGCGTTCAAAATATTTTTTTTTTAGCAAAATTTTGGTCGACCTTTGCAAATTTTGGTTGACCGAACCTCCATCAACCGAAAATGGCTGAATCGACATCATACCTTTTAAAGTATAACCAGATCTTCAACCCCAAATTCACCATTTTTGAGCCCTAGTCCTCCCTCTCTCTTCAAATCCCACAATTTTCATCTTCCACATCAAAATCACTTCAATTTTTCACCAAATCTATCACGTTCATTACACTTTCTCATCAAATCTCCAGTTTTTCTTCCATTTTTCATCAAGAAAATTTAAGATTTGGGTTTTTGAGTTCAACACTCAAAAATCTTGATTTCTTTTCAAAAATTCATTGCAAATTGTACTTGAGCATTAATTCACTTCAAAAATTTGTTACCCACTCATTTCCCATCATTTTTCACTAGTTTTCTCAACAAGATTTTGAAATAAATCAAAAGTCTCTCTCACTAAAATTCGAAATTTCCTAAAACGACTATGCCTCCAAGTAAGAAATCAAAGAAAGGAGAAGCAAACTCGTCGAATATTGAAGTTGACTCGCCCATGCCCGACCGTTTCACCAATTGTCCCATTCTAATAGGTAAGTCGGTTGATTTATTTAAATTCTCTACCAAAGCTCCTTCATTTAGTTTAGAGAAATATTTTGAGAATATTGGGTGGACAAATGTGTTCGCTATCTCGAAAAATGTCTATCATAACTTAATTAGTGAATTTTAAAGAAATCTCTCATTTTATTCACTCAATGTCACTTGTACTATTAAAGAGAAACGAATTACTCTCGATAGGGATACCATTCAAGAAATACTTGAGTTAGAGGAATGTGAAAACTTTGCTTACATTCAATATTATCCCGTTAGGTTTGAGGGCTATAACGAACTCGAAGCTTGTTGTCGAGTTACCAATCGACCACTAACCACCACAATGACCCTAAACCTAAATCACCTTACTATACCATGCAAAATTCTTCATCGTGCTATTGCTCATATAATAGTCCCTCGGAGTGGACATTTTGAAGAGGTTCATCACCTCGACTTGTTCATTTTGGACTCCTTTCTTGTTGGTCGTCGATTGGACTTCCCCTACCCTACCTCTTCTTGAAGCACATTCAATAGATCCACAAGTCTCCTAGAGCCCTAGGCTTACCTTATGGCATGCTTCTTACAAGAATTTTTCAACATTTCAATGTGCCATTAGACGATGAGCCTTTTTCTTAAGCCCAAACACACCGATGTCATTAACATCAATACCCTTAAACGCATGAAAATCGCTAAAGGTAATGGGCAATAGGTGTGTCATACTCAAGGCTTTGACAATAACTCGAGGCCTACTACTTGGCCATTCACTTTAGAAGAGGCCGAAGAAGAAATGGGTGGTAATGGTGGCAGCGATGACGATTCTCCTCGAGCACAACATAGGGCTCCTACTCTACAAGTAGCACAGACCCCCGACCAATATATGTCCAAAGATCAATTCAACATCCTACAAGGCCGGATTGATTCTCTTACTACTACCGTCAATGCGCTTAATCAAAGAATGGAGCACATGAGTTTATCTCAAAAGGCCATCTTTGCACACATGTATTCTATTTATCCTCGAAGGCCTCCTCCTCCGGTGGAAGATTAAAACATTATCTCTAAGTTCTATTTTCGTTTTTGAACTTATGTTTTATTTTTTTCATATCATGGCCTATGATTATTTTCACTTGTTTTTCCTAACTTGCACCTATTCTTAATTAAGGGGGAATTTCTTCTAGTTTCATTGTCCTCATTCCTTTTTTGATTATGCCAAAATGGGGAAAATGAAAGAAAATGTGATTGTAATTGTGACTTGTTATTTCTATTTTGTTATGAACTATGTATTATGACTTCAATTATCATTATGGAATTTGTGAGTTCAATTATTTCTATAAAGTATGATGACTTCTAGATGTAATTTACTATGTCAATGAATTGTTGAAATGCATGTCCTTAGAACATCATGCTATGTATGATACAAACTTGGTTCCCGTTGATATGTAAAAGATAGGGGGAATATTTTGTATATTTCTACAAATCACATATTGTTTCTCATAATCAAAAAGGAGAAAATTGTTGACCTATGATTTAATATATCTCCACTTGTTTTGATTATAACAAACAATATACTTATATCTATAACAAGTTTTGTTTCTTGAGTTTTTCATAAATATATTTTCTTAAACATTCAAATACTCAAATCGTCATCCGTTGAAGAACAAGCAATCAAATGAGACTCGAAGAGAACAAGAACAAAAACTTTGGAGATTAAAGTTTAGAAGTAGTTTATCGGAACTTAAATGTAAATGTATTAACTCATTGATTCTTAAAAAGTGCATAAAGCTCAAATTATTTTCATAATCCATCACTTGCATAAAAATGTTTTCATTCATAATATGAAATAGATTTTGAAAAAGCAATTAAAAAAAAGGTCAAACCTTCGGTCGACCAAAAGTCAACTTTTGGTCAACCGAAAGTGCAGAAATGATCAACCGAAAATTCCAATGATTTGATTTCCCAACGACTATATTGACACTTTCGGTCAACCAAAATTGGTCAATCGAAAGTGATTGATTGGGCCTCCTTTACTCTATAAATATCAATCTCTTCTTGCATTCAATTTAGACAAAAAAATAAAACAACTTACAAGAGATATTTAGAGAGCTTATTTATTGAAAATCATTGAGTTTACTTGATTCTACATTCTACTTCATTTATTACAAAGATTTATTGATCGATCAAATATATTTCATCTAATTTATCAAGAACTCTATTTTGTAAAGAACTTTTCACAATCTCATTTATTCTCCCATTGGTAGTAGTTTTTCTTTGCCAATACTTTGATTTAAGTGTAAATCTCTCTTTATACTTAACTTGCATTATTTGTTAATAGAGATCATTGGTTTAAAAACTTTGATACAAAAATACAAACTATTTCATTATTATTCATCAAAATTTTCATCATAAACACTTGAACTTTATTATTTTCTATCTATTGAAGTGTTAACCTAAACTCTCTAAATAATTGACTTGATTATATCATTTGTTAAGAGAGTTCTTTCAGTTGTAAAAATATCATTTATACTTTATTGGTTTTAAGAGCATTGTGAAAACTCGATTATTGTTAAGGATATGTACTCCTTGTTGTAAGTCATCTAAGGATATGTACTCCTTGTTGTAAGTAATTTAAGGATAAGTAAGTGCTCGTTGTTCTAAGTCACTTAAAGATCGATGCTCATTGTTTGTAAGTTATCATTATAGTGCATTTGACCTTACTCGTGATGGAAAGCTTAATAGCGAGGATGTAGAACACATTATGTATCAAACCCCATTAAATTGGTTTGTTATCTTTACATTATTGCACTTTACTTTACATTGTCATTTATATTGTGCTATATCCATACTTGAATTAAGTTATCGAACTTGCGTATTTAATTCTAGTATTATACTTTACATTTATATTTTGTGTATTGTATTGTTTTGAGACTAAGTGTTGAAAAAGTTTCAAAAACTCAATTCACCTCCCTCTTGGTTAGTTATTATTGGGTTAACATGCATGTGCTATCCGCTTCGACGATTAGGAAGTAGTCCCCTTTGGGATCTAACTCTTCGTCGAAACACCCATGCTTCCCTGCATGTTGACCTCAAAAAATGCGCAAACAGAATCTTTCTACCTCCTCTCCACGTAAATATCACCTACATACTCAAACACCCCGTTAAGAGGCAAATGTCTACGATCAAGAAAAATGTCTAGCTACCGTTTGCACTCCAATAATCAAGTCAACTGCTGAATGAGAGAAAAAGTGAGTACAAGAGAAGGAGATGGGATTTGGATAGGGTTAGAAATCATACCTTAATTGTGAAATGAATCACATATATAGCGAAATGTAAATGGGACAATGGTTATGATGGGTCGAGCCTATGACGCAATTATTTAATTGAAATAGACACAATCAATTGAATATTCTATGCCCGTTGACATATATAGGACCTCATCAGTTTGAGCATGCCACGTAATTTATGAATATAACACAATCTACAATGATCCCCTTTTTAGAGAAAAGAATATAGAGTGGTTTCTAGAATATCAATATTTTCAGTACTAAACTTTTAGCTGAAGGAACGAAGGTGAATAAGCCAAATGAAGACATAATACCATTCCTCCAAGTTGGGCGTGGAAGTTCTGAGTGTACCATCAAACATAAATAAAAAGGTTGAATCATTCATAAAAAGTAGGACGGAAGCCATGGACAAAAACTCAAGTTTTGAGCTCGAAAAAGACTAATTTTTTTTTTTTTGTTCATTTTGGGATTCATGTACATGCAGAATAGCTCAAGTAAAATCAGCCAAAATCAAAAATCACGTGAACCCCAAAACCCAATCCATTCTATTGTCTCAAAAAAATCACGTGAACCCCAAAACCAAACCATCAATTGGATATATGAAAAATAATAGGTGGAAAAGTTTGGTAGACGAATCTAGAGTTCATATGAAATCTAGGGGTTTCTCAATTTGGAGTTCAATGAGGAAAAATTTGTTCATTTGGGGTTCAAGCTTGGATGAAAATGGTTCGGGCTATGATTTGAGGAAGAATTGTTTGGAATTTGCTTCAACAATTTGGGGAAGAATCAATAGGGCAAAGCCGTGTTTGAATTTGGAGAAGAATCGATTGGTACTGTTCAATTAATTTAGCCACATAAGATTTTCATTTGCCCTTAAATTTTTTTGTTCACGTGGATATTTTTTTTTATTTTTATAATATGGGTTCACAAGTAATAATTTTGGATAAAGTTTAGTGATTATTGATTTAAGGGAAAAAAATCATATTTAAGGTGTATTCTTTACCTCAATTCAAAAATAAGGTAAATAGTTTAAAAATTCAAAAATCAGGTATTTATTTAATTAATTAAAAATATTTATTAAATAAAGATAATAAAGTCACATTTTGTGATTAATGGGCACATATTCATAATTTTAAGTTACAGATTTATTTACTAGTCACATATCGTCAAATTTTTTGATCCCAAATTATTTCGAGGTCGCATATCAAACAATTTGTACGTCACACATTATTTCGAGGTCACAGATTTTTAAATTAGTTGGTCACATATTATTTCGAGGTCACAGATTATTAAATTTTTAGGTCACATTTGAGTAATTGGTCACAGATTAACAAAAATTTGGTCACAGATTGACAAACATTTGGTCACATACTACCGTCGTTTGGTCACAAGTCACAGATCGACCAAATGCTTGGTCACAGATCGCAGCCACCACACCCACAGCCACAGAACACTTGTAACAGCAGATTCGCCACCACCATCAATAGATCCGCCACCAACGACCGCAAACATAAACAGCCAACCACCAATCCGCCACCCCACAAATCCGCCAACAGCCAAACCGCCACACCCAATACTCCGTCACAAAATACCAACCAACAACAAATTAGATCCAATCGAATCAGCAATCGAATCACCAAATCGGCCACCAATTCGCCGCCCAATACTCCAATCGAATCAGCACTCCACCGCAAACCACCACCCACAACAACGCCGCGACGCTGCTGTGGGGTCGCAGCATCGCTGCTGCGATTCGCAGCAGCACGTCACTGCTGCGAAGCAGCAGCTCGCTTCTGCGAAGTGCAGCAGCGCCGCTGCGATTCGCAACAAAGAGGGGATGGGGATGGGGATGGGGTGGGGTGGGGTGGGGTGGGGAGGTGGAGCCGTAGAGAGGGAGGGAAGAAAGAGGGGAGGCGAGACCACCGGCGAGAGAGAGAGAGAGAGAGAGAGGGGAAGGGGAATGGGAAGGAGAAGGAGTGAAAAATTAGGGTTAAAGAGTTTTTATATCACCTGATTTTTGAATAATAAAACTTGGTCCCTGAATTTTGAATTCCAATCTTTAAACACCTGAATTATTATAATTTCCCTTGATTTAACTAACTCGGAAAAGTTTTATCAAGTGGGCTGATGTTTGGGCTGTTCAAAAGAATGGTTTACGATTATTTGGTCTGGGCCTACCAATCGAAATTTGGTCTGATCCAGAGTGTAGGGGACTTCGGTTTGTAAACATCGTGCTTTGTTTCGATTTCTCTCATTCTACAAGCGGACATTTTCTCCCTCTAGGGTTTCTGAAGGTTGAAATTTTCTCCTGGTTTACTATTTTCTTACTTTTCCTATGAGATAGATTGAACTTTGCTTCAGAAAACGTTTACGAATTTATTTTCCACTTTTTTGGGGGAAGGATTAATAAGTCGGAAGCTCAGACTAAGAAAAATGGAAAACGGAGGCCAAGAAATACCTGAAAATGCCAACGAACGTATGTAATTTGATTATTTTTAAGTTTCAGTGATATTTAATCGAGTTCATTAACGTTTTTGATTTTTTGGATTTGTAGATTGCCCAGGGCCTCAGTCGGAGTCAGCTGGAAAATCTGATGCCTGCGATGGATGCCCTAATCAAGAGGCTTGTGCTACTGCTCCTAAAGGCCCTGACCCAGGTTCAATTTCTGTGTATTTATTTTCTCTGGCTCGGGATTTTAAAGAATTGTTTCTCAGGGTTGCTTCGGGTTTGTGCCTTTTGAATTGGCTACAATTATTTTTTTAATTTTTTTTTGGGGGGATGAATTAATTTCAGTTTGGTAAAATCGTCATGTGGATACTCACTTGAGAAGGATTCTAGGGAAGAAGAATTTGGTTTGAAATTTAAATGTTCAACTAATTATGGCTTGCTAGAACTACACTATGTTCATTTTTGGATAAATTTCATGCTTGCCTAGGTCAAATTTTATACTGTCGATCTCGTGGCATTAGATTACACTTGGTATAATCGTCTGAACCTTGACTTTTTATTTTCAAGGTGTTGCTCGTTAATGGAAATTCTTGTGGTTTTGTGTTGCTCGTTAATGGAAATTCTTGTGGTTTTACTTGCATATCAGATATATATGCAGAATTTTGCTTACCTTTTTCGTGTTTAAGGCATACTTACTTTGATGTTCCTCCATTCTGATTATTTATCATTTGTTTAGACTCTAATCTTTTTTATGTTATACAATTGTTTCTTTGTAGACTTGGTGGCAATTGTAGAAAGAATGGCGAAGGTGAAACACAAAATGTTGGTCTTATCTGGCAAAGGTGGTGTTGGCAAGAGTACATTCTCTGCTCAACTTTCTTTTGCCTTGGCAGCTATGAATTTCCAGGTTGGTCTCCTTGATATTGATATTTGTGGTCCAAGCATCCCAAAAATGCTCGGTTTAGAAGGGCAAGAGATTCACCAGAGTAATTTTGGATGGTCTCCTGTTTATGTTGAGTCGAACCTTGGGGTCATGTCAATTGGATTCATGCTCCCCAACCCGGATGACGCAGTCATTTGGAGGGGGCCCAGAAAGAATGGAATAATCAAGCAATTTCTGAAGGATGTCGATTGGGGGGAGCTTGATTTTCTTGTAGTTGATGCACCACCTGGGACCTCAGATGAGCATATCTCGATCGTCCAATTCCTCCAAGCAACGGGAATAGATGGTGCTATTATTGTCACCACCCCACAACAGGTATCTCTTATTGATGTGAGAAAGGAAGTGAGTTTCTGCAAAAAAGTTGGGCTACCGGTCCTAGGAGTCGTGGAGAACATGAGTGGTCTGTGCCAACCCTTGTCGGAATTCAAATTCCTCAGTGTGGCGGAGACCGGTGAACAAAAAGACATGACAGAGTGGGTTATTGCTCAAATGAGAGAGAAAGCCCCCGAACTGCTACAAATTTTTGCTTTTAGTGAAGTTTTCGACAGTAGTGCTGGTGGTGGTGCTAAAATGTGTCTGGAAATGGGCGTCCCTTTTCTTGGGAAGGTTCCTTTAGACCCTCAGTTGTGTAAAGCTGCTGAAGAAGGAAGATCGTGTTTTGAAGATGTTAAAAAATGTCCCGTAAGCGCACCTGCAATTAAGACGATTGTAAAGAAACTGTTGTCACAAGTCGAGGTATGAAGAATGGAAGATGGCATGTTATCAAGATCATGGTTCTCTGATTAAGATTTAGATTTTTTTTATTTTTATTTTTTTGCAATTTTCTGTAGTTTCTAAAATATCTTATGAGTTGTAATAATGGATTTGCAAGCTGAGATTAAATTAAAATTTAAGTAATTATAAGCTATGGGTCGTATGTAATTTGTAAATAATAAGAGTAATAGTTCTGTGTGGATAAAAAATATGTTTTACTAGTTTGATTTATAATTTAAGCTTGGCCAAACATGCATTGAATTTGGTATTTCTCCTGAAATCAATTAATGTTAGCTTGTCTTTTTCTTATTCTTTTAAAACTTGATCAGTTATTGGGATGACCTGTATGAATCGTTTTTTGGTGATTCTGTTCTTTTAAAGGCCAGAGTTTTTGATGGATCTAATAGATGCTTAAGCAATTTTTTTGAGTTTGTTGAACTTGAGGTCTTTTTTGGCACGATCCATCTCTGAAGTGAAAACACGTGCTTGCATTTGGCAAGAATTTACGAGTGGTATATAAATAGATAGTACTTATAAGTTCATTAGAAATGTGTGATTGAAAATTAAGTTTAATAATTTATAAATTTTGAACAAACGGAGGTTAAAATGTGAGGTAATACAAATGTCTAAAGAGTGAAGTCTTTGATAAGCCCCCATTTGATAGTCATTTTCTTGGAAGAATGAGTTTTTGAATAGTATATTTTTAAAAATATGTGGTTAAAAAGTAGGAAACTGTTTGAGTTTACATGAAAAATATTTTTATTATGAGATGTGTGATTAAAAATTTGTGCACTTATTTGGACCATATTACTAAATTTTTATAATATCAAAGTGTTGGACCAATTTCTAAGGTCTGAATACTTTTCGTGAAGTTATTGAATTACATCTGCTCTAGTTATTGTACTTATGATTCAAAAGATCTCAACTGGGAGGCCAACTTGACTAATGATGAAACTCATGTACTAAGGATGCAATCTTTCAACAAACAAGAAGAAAACATGGGTTTATTCCATTAAATAGAGTTGGAATTTTTTAATTAATATTAGAATTTTGTCGCTCTCTTTAGAATTAGTTTTGACATTGCTGAATCAATCTTTCGTGATTGTTTGATTATTTGACACGGAGATAAAATGAGAATTTGTGTTGAGCCATTTATCAATTCACACAGAATCATCTTTTATCTTATTATCAACTATATACACTAATTTAACCACCTTTGGAATTTATTTATACAAGTAAAAAGATGAGAATAAAAAATTTTCTAATTTTTCTTTTCATTTTTCCTCCTTTACTGAAATATATTATCGAAGTATAATTAAAGTGAACATAACAAAGATTAAGCATAAGATAAAAAATATTCAAAAAATTATTATTATAAATAAATATTATCGATTACTCTCATTTATATATTTATATATTTTTATTTTGTATTTTTGTTGATTGAACCTTTTTTTCATAAGATTATTGAATATACGAATTAGTAAATATGAGTTAATCCATTTGTACATAATGGATTATCCACTCTCACATAATGTGCAGGACTTGCATGTATTTAATAATTTCGACAATGGGGATGAGAGTAGTAGGTAAAAGATTCGGTACATGTAGTAAATACATGTAGTAAATTTCGACAATGGGGATGAGAGTAGTAGGTAAAACATCCAGTAAATATATTGGGGCATCCCAAGTAGAGTGACCCCTCTTAACCTCATTCCAACATTTAATAATTACTAGTCATTGACATGTACGTTGCACGAGTTTTGTATTTGTTGTGTTTTTATTAGTGTAGAAATTGTAGATATAAAAAAAGTAGTTTAAGATTTATTGAATTATTTAGAAGGGAGCATATTATTGATTCGCAAGGTGATTATTTCAAAAATTAAAAAAATACCAAACAACATTGAAATAAAAGAGAAACAATGGTCTCAATAAAATTCAATTCCCCAGCATAACTACGTGAAAAAAAGGAATAAAAATGTACTAAAGATGAAAAATTATACAGTTAAATATTAGAAAATTAAGCAAAAGAAGAATACACAATATGGAATGAGCCAAAACAATTTATGAGAAATAAGATTTAGCGCATTAGGAAAAATAATTAAAACACCTGTTAGCATTCTCCATCAAATTTTGTGCCCTCAGGCAGTTTAGTTTCTGCGACAATAGCCAATTATTCTATATGCACCTTATCAAATGAATTTTCAACACATATAAGTTGACCAGATTAAAAAGTATACACATCATTAAAATAAAAAAGAAAACCTTATAAGAAAGTTCATTTTTAGCAAATTCGTCGAATATTTCAGACTATGTTCCACGTATCTACAAAATCAGCCTTCTTGCGCTTAAATATTAATTAAGCAGCAGTTTTAACTTATAACTAAAAATCACTCCTTTTCTAGAATGAGAAAGCCCATGTGATTGATGGTCATATGGCTACAAAGTAAGAATATCAACTTATAATTAAATTGGAATTTAAACAATAAACATGTAAAACATAAATAAAATGAACAGTTTTGGAAGCGTCGTTAATGAAAAGTTGTTAACAACTTCTTTTGCTAAGCTTAAAAAGCTTTGCTATAAGTAAATTATTAACTTTTTGAACGATGGACTAGAAAAAATAGCATATCTAAACTTATTTAGCACAAAAAGCTTTTTTAAACCTTAGCTAAACATGCTTTTAATAAAGCGATTAAGTCATTAGAGACTCACCATAGTTATCATGTCAATAAATCTTTTGAGACTTCAAACGAGATGTTAAAGCTTTCACCCATAACACAAAGAGCGAATCAAACACCAAAAATATAAACATTAAAGAAGTGAATTACAAATGTCGCAAGAAATAGGAAAAGTTTTACAAACTCTAATAGTCTTAATTATATATATGCTCATAAGGCTATTTCAAAGGTGGACATTTGATATGTGAGCACGAAGAATAACTGATGTCATATGTTACCTTTCTATTTGTAATTGTACCATGGGAGTCTTTTTAGCTATATTCTTTAGTACGAATCAAATGAGTGTAACAGATATTTTCAGCGAATTTTTTGTGCAAATATGGTTATCCATTAATAGCAGGATCAACGAGAATGTAGAAAGTATTCGTTATAGCAAATGTCTACCGCAATGTTTCTATATAGTCATCATGTCTGGAAAAACTGATTCTATTGGATATCCAAAAATGAAGCATTCTATATATTTGAGCAAAAAAATTGCACAGTTTGGCCTGAAGAAAAAGTTTTACACTAAACGGTAAATAGTTTAAATACTTCTTTTATGCTTCTTTGCAATATCATCTGGCGAGTATACTCATTTTCAAAGCCGAAACCTAGAATTGCATATTCCATTGAAACAAGGATCCAGCCGTCCTTGATAAGTCGTCTCAACAATTTTAACTTCAGGTTAAGATTTTAATAGAATAAATAAATGTGAATTAAATATATTAAGTATATAAAGAAATTTATTACGATGAATAAACTTGACAAACCACATTATTCATATCTTAATGGGATTTTGTATTACAAAATGTTAATGACTTAATGTCAGGAAGATCATTGACAAAGTGTAATATTAAGGAATTGTAAAGTTATGTTAGGGTTTTTCAAAACAATGACAATACAAATAACATTTTTTTTCATTGTTAAATATACTTGTATGAAAAATGAATCCATGAAATACAAATCTTAGAATCAGACCTCTGTATTTCAATAGTCATGCACAAGTTTTTCCATGAAACTGATAAATTGACACATTAAAGCTAAAAAAATGGAGGAAAAAATAATTCAAGAGCCTGCATAATCACTAACTCTAGACAAACTTAAGTATTATTGCTAAAGTTTTACCGGGGCCATCGGAATACCACTTTGTTAAGCAAACTTCAAATTTAACAAAAAACTATTAGTTTGGAGATAATATATTTTTTCATAATTTTTTTATTTGTTTATTGTTGTTATGCAAATGGTTTGCCGCTTCGAAACGTGGATTGACCTGTCCAGTCAGTTCGCGGGAATCAAGAGGGCAATGCGCCCTAAAGGAATTCTGATTTTAATGTATGTGTTGAAAATATATAATTAATTTATAAGCAAATCTAACTTAAATTTCAACCAATTTTAATATAAATACAAACAGTACATATCAAATTATTAATAAGTGAAATTATATTTAGTTTGTGTAAAATGTAAGCAAATGTTATCGCCTAAATTTAATAACAATAAAAAGAAGAGTCAATTTGGAAAAAAAAAAAAAAAAGAAGACTTGTATCCAAAACCATTGAGAGTTATAAAAAAAAAATAAAAATTGTCTCCGCAATGCGTGAAGAGTGTCTCCGTGCACCACGGAGACATGATGCCTCAGTGTAGAGGCATCATATCTCTGTGCACCGTGGATTTTTTTAATTATAAGAGTGCTAACAATTAAGATCTTTCAATTCATCATGTTAGCTTTTGCCTACTCATGAATTAAATAATGGGTAATTGGCACAAAATGTCCCTACCTTTCATTTTTTGGCGCAGAACATCCCTATCTTTCACATTCTTTGCGCTGAACATCGTTTTTACCAATTTTTAACATAAAATGATAAGTATACCCTCCTATATAAATAAAAAAAGAAAAGAAAAGAAAAATAAATAATAAATTGCAATCTGCTCCTAAACTTTTTCAAAAATGCAAATCATTTGAAAAAAGTGGGGATTTTTTGCCTTTTTCCAGCCCAAATGGGTCTAAATTTCGGCAGCCTTCGGCTACCCAAGTCACCGGACATTGACACGGTCAACAGCCCTCCAATTCCCCTTCAATTACCACCCAACCATTCCCTATTTCATCAACTGTAGTGGTCGGAATTAATGCTAAAAGTTCACTGTCCTCAAATCTAAAAATCATCGAAAATTACATTCTGGCCACCCCCATGATCGAAACTCACCTCATATCAATTGACTATCACCAGACAACCACACACACGCTAATAATTTACAACAAACATAAAAAAAATAATAATAATAATTTCATGCCAGATTCTTTGCCAGTCGCGACACAGCCTACGAACTTCTCAAATTTCGGCGCCGTCCGGAAGACCCATGGTCGCGGACCACCTGGGCTAGGTCCCTCTTCACCAGGCGTACCTAGCCTAACCATGGGTTAAGGTCAATTTCGACCTGAAACAGTTCAATTCGTGGGAGAAATACTATGTTCCAAAAATTGTAATTGGATTTCGACCCGAAATTCTAACTAATCCAGGCAAAATTGTGGAAGACACATGGGTGGAATAGCTTTCCCATGATGAGAGGGTGCTGAATGGAGTGGTCCGCTACCATGGGTTAAAGGGACGACGTCGAAATCAGCCAAGTTTAGTGTGCGGCACGATAGTCGCGACTGCGTTATTTTTAGTTTCAAATTGAACCTATTAGATAAGTATTTTGGATAAATTGCCCACATGGATGAGGTCGTCTGAGTGTGGCAACCAGATGGTGGTGGTCCGCAATCCTGTTGCTGGCCGGAGGTGAGGCTTCCAGCAATTTGTACATTTTTCGAGTAGCTGATTTTGTTTGTTGATTTCTGACGGATTATTGGATGATATGGGGAATTCTTGGGATGGAATTGTAGAGGGCGTTGAGGAAATTGTGTTGGTACCAATGTCCGGAGGTTATGGCGGTGGAGAAGAGTAGATGTGATCATTAGACGGTGGAGGTGGTGGAGGAGAAGAGAGTGTGTTTTTGTTATTTTTAATATTTTCATAAGTTTTGGACTGATTTGCATTTTAAAAAAAAGTTTAGGAGCATATTACAATTTATTCTTTATTTTTCTTTTCTTTTTTTTAATTTATATAGGAGGGTATATTGGTTATTTTATGTTAATAATTGGTGAAAATGACGTTTAGCGCAAAGAATGTGAAAGGTAAGGATGTTCCCACAAAAACCTTCAAAGGTAGGGACGTTTTGCGCCAATTATCCATTAAATAATAGTTGGAAAGGTTGTCCTCTCCGATAATCTCCGATCTCACCTGTGAACAGTCATTTTCTTTCGATTATATTGTAGTGATTCTAAATATATGGGCGAGAATAAAAAATAATGCAAGAATAAATACCTAACTATTCGAAGTCCGCCATCGTTTTTATAGCAGATTGGGGGAAAATGATGTGGTATAAAATTGGAGGACTGGAGGTGTGAAGATTTGGGAAATAAATAGTAACATCTCATTGGGTTATCGTTGCATCTACAGTAACCAAAAACTGATTTTTTTATTATAGTAGGATAATAGAAAAAGTACAATAGAATCAAAATTCAAATTAACAGAACCTATAATAGACTTGCATTGAATCCTTAAAAACAAAAATCAAGACATGTTCACCTAGTACGAGAGATAGGGCTTAGAGCTTTAGATGCCAAAGAGTTAGTTGTTTTGTTATGCTCACATTTTGCATATGTTTGGTGGCAATTTTCATTCACATTTTAATAAAATATTGGACCTTTCGCATTGTAATTGTTGACTTTTTCACACTACAAACCAGACATGGGACCCACTAACGGTAAAAAATGGATTTTAATTTTGCAAATAGTGGAGTGGGATTTAATGTGTTAGATAAAAATGTCCATATGATTAATCCGAATTAAACATCTATCCCATGAGCGCCAATATCTTTTAGGATCTAGAATGCAAGATGGCAACCAAATAAGTTGAGTCCATTCTCCAACCAAAGTTTTTTTCTCCAAGTATAACAATGGCGTAAATAGCTCCTACAAGCCCAGCCTCTAAGGCTTAGGAAACACCGAGGAGACTAGAGATGCACCCAACAAGTGCTCAAAACACTGCATAACAAGCACCGAACTCCCAAAAGCAAACCTATCTGTATTATCCTTATTCCTCTCCCATCGAGGGTTCCAATTGGCGTCCAAAACTCCTGAGGCCTATCGAAGAGATAAAATCGATGTAATACAATAGTTCATCGACAGAGCATCACATAGTATGAGAATGAAGAGAATTTGCTTCCGCAACTCACCGTCTAAGAATAGATAATTCCTATAGCAAAAGATGGCCTATTACCCTAAAAATAATATGATTCTGTAATGTCCATACCACTTAGAAAACACAAACAATACAGTCCATATGAGGCTAAAGAAGTCTTGAATCGGGCAAGTAATTGGGACTCAACTTATGAAACAATACTCAACCTCAACCATAATGTTTTGTAGTGCTTCAAGTCATATGCGGGCGCCTAACTTTTGACGAAATCTCAATTTGGTCACTAAACTTTCATTTTCCCAATTGATCACTAGTTTCAAATTGAGTAATTGAACTTTAGTTCATTATAATCTCACAACTCTATTGATAAGTTCGTTTTATAATGGAGTTATTAGATATCTTTCACTTTTACATTTGAGAATTTCTACTGCATTTATGTGTTTTTGTATTATATTCAGGTACTTTCATAATAGAAGAGTCAATAATGAGAAAATTGAGTCAATTATGAGCAATTCAAGTGTCACTAGTCAAACCAAGGATGTATGTTACAGGGGGTATTGGCGCTCCCGCGCCATTCTGGAAGCCTCAAAGTGTTTTTCACCCGAAGGCACATGCGCCCCTGCGCCAGACCAAAAGAATACGGGCGCCCCTGCGCTGTGAAGATGCCAGTCCGCCACATAATCCCTAAAATTGACGAGCTTAAAAGGGGGACTATAAATACGGCTGGAAGGGTTCAAGAAAAAGAATTTTGGAGAAGCAAACCAGCAGCCACACCAAAGAGAAGACACTTGGAGATTGAGGAATCCACAAATCAACGAGTTCTTACTCTCTATCAATATTCTCTATCAATGTTTAAGAACATGAATTATGTTTTCTTTTGTATTTTCATAGAGTAATTTTTTTTTCTAGAGATACAATGTGGCCAACACTAGAGATTATGCTTTGATCATTTAATTATCTATTCTAGAAGTTATTCAATTGGTTTATTTGTGTTTATCTACTCTTAATGCTTTTGAATGTTTGATCACCATTTGAATGATATTGAATTGGAGATTTACTATCGAGTGAGGAAATTCTAAATAGGGATCATTGATAAACACAACCTAGGAGATTATAAAGTTCGAGAGGCCTATGAAATCCTTTGTAGTTATTAAGAGAATCAAAGATCTAAATGTACTTTATCATCTTAATTTTAGATGGAGATTCAAAATTAGGGTTTTAAGAGTAATTTTTAATTCGCCATCGAGAGGGGGGATTAAGATAATTTCGCTAATAGACCATAAGAATAAATTAAGGAATAGTTAGATGATTGAAGCATGATCGATGGTTAGGTGAAATTGAATATCTAGAGTTTAAAGCCCATTAGTGTTAATCTTGTTTTATTGTATTGTTAATTTATTGAATTAGTCAGTTAGTTATCTCATTCCAATATTCTTATTTTCTAGATAAAATTAAGGTTATTTTAATTATAGGAATTATTAGGATTTGATTTCAATTCTTGTGGAAAATGATACTCTACTCTCAATATATTAAAACTTGACACCATACACTTGCTGTTGGAAAATTCTCTCATCAAGTTTTTGACGACGTTGTTGGAGATTGATTTATTCTTTTTGTTTTTCACGTGTTTTGGCAGTTGATGCGACAATCCAAAAGCTGTAATTTAATTCATATTGATCTGAAAATTGAAAGAGCTCTTCGACAATAAGAGCAAAGAAGAAAGCTAAAGAGAACGCAATGGCAGAACAAAACAATCATGGTCAACAAGAAGGTGCTGATCAACGGAAAAAACCTATTAAAGACTACTTCAATCGGTAGCCAACGAGCATTATTCTGGGATAGGACGCCAAACAATCAATGCCAACAATTTTGAACTGAAAGCATCACTCATCAGTATGGTACAACAGAATCAATTTGGGAGATTACCTAATGAAGACCCGAACACTCATCTTTCTATGTTCTTGCAAGTGGTTGATACTATAAAGGTAAATGGAGTGAGTGATAATAGCATCAAACTGAAATTGTTTCTGTTTTCCCTTAGAGACAAGGCGAGAAGTTGGATGTTATCTTTACCATTGGGAAGCATTAACACGTGGGAAGAACTGACTACGAAATTCCTTGCAAAAAATTTCCTTCCATCAAAAATATCTCAATTAAGGGGTGAAATTGGCTCATTTCGTCTGATGGATTTTGAACCCTTATATGAGGCTTGGGAAAGATTCAAGGAGATACAAAGAAGGTGCCCTCAACATGAGTTTGATGATTGGATGCTTCTTGATAGGTTTTACAACGGACTAAATGGTCAAACAAGAGTTATTATTGATAGCACAACTGGAGGTTCTTTAATGATCAAATTAGTTAATGAGGCATATGAACTTTTGGAGGAAATGGCTAATAACAGTTATCAATGGCCAAATGAGCATGCCATGACCAAAAAGCCAGCTGGAATGCATGAAATTGATGCCTTCACAAATATTTTAGCAAAGGTTGATGCCCTTTGTCATCAATTGAACTCCTTAACCACTCAAAAAGCCGTCCGAGGAACATAATCTGTAGCTGCAGCAGATATGGTTTTTCCAGCCATAGTTGATAATGAGGAACAAGTACAATATGCGAACAATCGCAACTTCAACTATCGGAACAATTTCATGCCTAACTAATATCACTCGGGGTTCCGTAATCATGAGAATTTATCTTATGGTAATACAAAAAATGTTTTAAACGCCCTGAGGGGTTTGAAAACAAGGCTCTAGAGAGAAATATGCAACTGGAAGATAATCTGGGACAATTTATGATGGAATCAAGGGAAAGGTTCAACAAGAATGAGGCAAGGTTGCAAGGAATTGAGACTCATCTCGAGTCAATTGACACCCAAATTGGACAAATAGCATCATCTTCTAATGATCATCAAAAGGAAGATTCCCCAGTAATACAGAAATGAACCCGAAGGAGCATTGTAAGGCTATTACTCTTAAGAGCGGTAAAGAGCTTGAAGATCCACAATTTAAAAGCACAAAAGCAGACATTTCTCCAAGGATGACAACGTCAAGTGACCAAGAAGATGAAGAAAACAAAGAAATCACAATTGAACCGGAAGCATCAAAGGAAGCTGACAATCCCAAATCCAATCTATTTCCGGATAATCCTCCAATTTTTAAACCTTCTCTTCCTTTTCCTCAAAGATCTCAAAATAAAAAGCTTGATTCTCAATTTGCTAAATTCTTAGAAATTTTCAAGAAAATTCACATTAATATTCTTTTTGCAGATGCCTAGGAGCAAATGTCAAATTATGTCAAATTCATGAAAGACATCATGGCTAAGAGGAGGAGGAGGCTTGAAAAATTTGAGACAATCAAGTTAACGGATAAATGTAGTGCTATTATCCAATGGAAGTTGCCTCAGAAATTAAAGGACCCAGGTAGCTTCAGCATTCCTTGCAATATCGGTGGTATCACGTTTGATAAAGCACAGTGTGACCTTGGAGCTAGCATCAACTTGATGCCCCTATCAATGTTCAAGAAGTTGGGACTTGGAAAGGTAAAGTTGACAACCATATCACTGCAACTAGCAGACAGATCCATCACCTATCCATGGGGATTATAGAAGATGTATTGATAAAGGTAGATAAGTTCATCTTTTTGGTGGACTTTGTGATCTTGGATATGGAAGATGATGAGAAAGCATCACTAATTCTTGGTCGACCTTTCCTAGCTACTGGAAGAGCATTGATCAATGTACAAGAAGGGAAGTTGACACTGCGGGTTAATGAAGAGCAAGTGAACTTCAACATTTATCAAGAAAGGAAAACCCTAGAAGAAGTAAATACATGTCATATGATCCAATCCATCAATGCAGGGAGGGATGAGAAAGGCACGAGAAAAATGTTATATGATCATCTAGAACAACATTTGACTCTCAACTACTCAAGGCTTGATACATGTGCAGATGAAAAAGGAACCAATGAAATGGTAGATTATATCTTAGAGCATGAAACAAACCAGAAGAGATTTTGAAGGCCATATCGGAGTTAAAACCGTTCAATTTTATTGGCCATACTATAGTGAAGACGAAGACAAGGGCCAAGGGTGAAGTTTAGAAATAAGAGAGAGGTACCACCTGAAGACCCAACATAGACACTGCGGTTGAGTCAAGCTAAAGACGTTAAAGAAGAGCTTCTTAGGAGGCAACCCATGCTTTCTTCCTTTATACTTATTCATTTATTTATTTTTAGTTATAGGATAGTTTAGTTTATTTTACAATTTATTTAGGAATCATCACCTTTATCCTGTCTTCCCTTAGGTCTCAAAATAATTAAGTTGGTCATTAGATGTTTGAGCTAAGTAACATTGTTCCATGTTTGTAACATCTAAAATATGATTTATTTTTCAGGAACATGAAGTCGTGAAATACTTAAATCAATATTGACAAGGATAAAACGAGATAAATCTCAAGATTGGGGGAGAAGATAGAAGAAGCATCCATCAAATCCAGCATCATAAACACCAAAACGTCATAGGCAATGCAGATAATTCAGGGAAGTTTTCCTCACTTAACTTTAATTTCACATTGAGGACAATGTTTAGATTAAGTTTGGAGGGGTGTTTTATAAGTTATCTATTTGCTTTATTTTCTTATCTATTTGCTTTAGTTTTTTTTTATTTTATTTTGTGTGATTTTTTTATGTTGTGTGATATTTGTGTTAACAAAAAAAAACTTTTACGCATACTTGTGTGAGTTGGATAGCCTTGCCGGCATTGATGTATATATTTGGTAACATGTTTTGGTTGATGAGTTGTGGATAAGTTTTGTGTTTGAGTTAAATTTTTGCTTATTCATGTAAGACGGAAAATATTTATGCACGTGAGTTGATTGTGATTTTGTACATGAGTAGGTTGATCCATTATTTATAGGTTGTAATAGAGAACTTAAATACTATACCCAAACAGCCATTAAACATCATTATATTCTTAAACCAAACTTAGGATGTTTGGTTGGTTGAACTGTTGTAGGTAGACATGGAGATAGATATGGATTCAGTGTGTGCAAAATGTTGTGTGGACTGTCTGAGAACAATGTGATGAAAAATGGGTGAAAAACCTTAAATTATAGGTCAATTTTCGAGAATATGAAAATGGTATTGCACTAATCACTGCATATAAGGGAAGCTACCCTAAAAAGATCATAATGAGGACAATCATAATAATCTTATTGTATGGCGTCTCTTCGTAGCCGTTATGACTCGTGTGAATAAGCCTGCAAGGGTTAAAATTCGATGCCCTAAAATCATCTGATTTGGGAGTCATCATCCTAAAGCTCGCTACAAGGATCATTTAGAAAGCTTGATGGAGAGGGTCCCCACATAAGATTAAAAAAAATATAGGTGCATGAAAACGAAGACATCACATATCATGAGTAAGTCTTGAACACTTATTTCCGGGGATTAGGCTTTTAATAAGGGGTTAGCAACCTGGTTGAGTCTTGGAGGTCAAAGCAGTGAAAAATAAGGAGAATCCATATTTGTTAGAGAAATCTAACAAAACTTGAGTGGTCTAAGAGATTAGTATTGAAAATCAACTTTAGAATATACCATGGGGAGTGAAAAGAAAACAAGTTTGGAGGTGTATGAATCCTACGAGTGAAGTAAAGAAAAATTTGACTTTTAAGGTTAGAAATTGGATCAATTTATTATTGTACAGCGTTGCATTTAACTATTCACACACACACACACATACACACACACACCCGTTTTTGCATTGAATAGGTGGGAAGTTAACTTTTACATTATAATTTTGAAATGATTCATAAAATTAATGCATGTTGTCAATCTTGAATTACGAAGGCAAGATATCTAACGCAATTTGTTTTAATTGATTTTTTTTAAATTTTGTTTGCGTATCTGTTATTCATTTTCTTTGGTTTGATGTTTGCTCAAGTACAAGCAAATTCTTAAGTTTGGGGGTATTTGATAAGTTGGTTTTATAACAGAGTTATTAGATATCTTTCACTTTTAAATTTGAAAATTTCTACTACATTTATGTGTTTCTGTATTATATTCAGGTACTTTCATAATAGGAGAGTCAACAATGAGAAGATGGAGTCAATTAGAAGCACTTCAAGTGTCACAAGCCAAACCAAGGATGTATATTACAGGGGGTATTGACACCCCCGCGCCATTCTGGAAGCCTCAAAGTGTTTTTCACCCGAAGGCACAGGCGCCCCTGCTCTGCGACGATGCCAGTCCACCACATAAGCCCTAAAACTGACGAGTTTAAAAAGGGAACTATAAATACGGCTGGAAGGGTTCAAGAAAATGACTTTTGGAGAAGCAAACCAGCAGCCACACCTGAGAGAAGACACTTGGAGATTGAGAAATTCACAAATCAACGAGTTCTTCTTACTCTCTATCAATGTTTAAGAACATGAATTGTGTTTTTTTTTTTATATTTTCATGAAGTAATTTATTTTTCTAGAGATACAATGTAGCTAACACTAGAGATTATGCTTTTGATAATTTAATTATCTATTCTAGAAGTTATTCAATTGGTTTATTTGTGTTTATCTACTCTTAATGCTTTTGAATGCTTGATCACCATTTGAATGATATTGAATTTGAGATTTACTATCGAGAGAGGGAATTCTAAATAGGGATCATTGATAAACACAACCTAGGAGATTATAGAGTTCGAGAGGCCTATGAAATCTTTTGTAGTTATTAAGAGAATCAAAGATCTAAATGTACTTTATCATCTTAATTTTTGATGGAGACTCAAAATTAGGGTTTTAAGAGTAATTCTTAATTCGTCATTGAGAGAGTGGATTAAGATAATTTCGGATTCTTGACTAATAGACCATAAGAATAAATTAAGGAATACTTAGATGATTGAAGCATGATCGATGGTTAGGTGAAATTGAATCTCTAGAGTTTATTCCCATTAATGTTAATCTTGTTTTATTGCATTGTTAGTTTATTGAATTAGTCAATTAGTTATCTCATTCCAATATTCCTATTTTCTAGATAAAATTAAGGTTATTTTAATTATAGAAATTATTAGGATTTCATTTCAATCCCTGTGAAAAATGATACTCTACTCTCACTATATTAAAACTTGATACCGTACACTTACGGTTGGAAAATTCTCGCATCAAGTTTTTGGTCATCTCTCAAGTTGATGAAAAAATATTACTCAAAATAAATTTAGATTAATAATAATAATAATAATAATAATAATAATAATTGAATTAATTGAAAAATGCTCTAAGGTGAAGCTTGAAAATATTGGTAGTGTAAACACACGTATCGCACCACATGTTCCACTACAAAACAACACAAATTCTACATAATCTCTCCAGTTCCCACCAATAATTAGCCATTTTCTTTTTCCTTGTTAGACTTATTTCTTTCCCTTCTATACACAGACAGTGGCGGACCCAGCACCCGGCGAGGGGGAGCGGCCGTGTGTGTTGGGCTTCGCCAAAACAGTGTTGGCCAGTTGGGGAAGAAGGAGACCTGCGCGGGAGAGCCAGGGAGGCGATAGTTTGGCTTCGCCGCTGGCTTCTGCTTCTTCTTCACGAGATTCTTCTCGTTGGCGTTTATATTAGGTTCCCGCCATTGTTAACACAGAAAGGTTACACAAAAAGATGAGAGAAGAAGGATGAGGAGAGAGAATCGAATTGGAGAGGTTTATATAGAGGGAGAAGGATAATTGCAGTTCTGGTTGCGTGAGAAAGAGAGATGCTTGAAAAATATAGCCAAAGTTCTGCCAATTTTATGAAAAAACCAAGAATCCATTATGGCCTTTTCATTTTTGGCAGCAATATTCAAAGCCCACAAAGTGAATTCATTTTGAGGGCAATTTGGAATATGAGCAAATAGTGAATTATGGGTACAACATATAGTTAGAAATTTGTGGAGTAAAATAGTGAGATATTGGCCTGAACGATCATTTTTTTATTTTAATTTCCATTTAATCAACCCCATACAGGGGCATTGAGGTTAGCTTTATTTCATTTTCTACTTTTTGGACAGACAGACACGATCCCTTACAAATAACTCTTGATTAACTTGGAATATATGCAAGTCATGTTTACTTAATTATAATATAATAATATACAAACATGCACATTCCTGTTCCTCTTTTTTTTTTTTGTTTGGTAATTGGGCCTTTTACCTGGGCCAAACTCAAAGCCTGAAACTTCCATTTTTTTTTTGTTTTGTAATTGGGCCTTTTGCCTGGGTTGGGCTGAAAGTTCTTTTTTTTTTTTTTTTTAATTGTGCATTTTGTTCCTCTTAAAATCACTGATTGTCGACGGTCAATGGTTATCGTCCGCCAGAGCTAAACTTTTGTGTTGGGTCCACCACTATATATAGATACATATAAATATGTATATGTTGTATTTCCATATAATTCTTGAGTAATGGTTCAACATTTGATTAATGTTATGATTAGATTCTTTGTAATTAATTAAGATACATTCACCTCTTTGCCTATCTATTCCAAATTCGGTTTCGGTTTCCTTCATTTTTTACATTGCATCTATATGTAGTATATTTGAGCTAAGTGTAAAATAAGATTCTTTCTAATTTTGCTTCAACTAGAGGTTTGTTGTTGTAACGACCCAAATTTTTTAAAGCTTAAATACATTTCATTCAATAATTAAATAAACTGTCAAACAACATAACGTGAAAATTTTGGTTCTACCAATAATAAATAAAAACACGTAGGAAACATATCCAAATAAAATACGTTCCAAACAATAAGATTTACGTGATAAATAAACCAAAATAATGCTAAAAAAAATAAATCCATAGTCATGTTACAACGGATTATTTATTTAGCCCTTGTTTGGCTCCTATCAAATTAAATTACATTACATTAAATTTTTCTCTCTCTTCATTACAACCACACATTCATCAAATAAAATAATATTACTCTCAAATCTAAAACTTTTCATTACTTTTCTACCACACATTCTCCCATCAATCACTATTCCAAAAATTTTCAACTATCAAAAATCCCAAATAATGGGGGCCAAACAGGGGCTTAGTTCCTAAATCCTAACACCACGACAAAAATTAATCGCCCGCCAACCAACGACACTTTCTAACCTATGACGAGTAGGAGAAAAATGGTGAGTATATGTGAATACTGATTAGGACACAAAAATCATGGTGCAATCTTGAATAAAATATTTAGATAACGCGTCATAAAATCGTACCTTCATCATATCTTTAGAACCCGGTAAGAGCTCAATGCATATCATATCTTTGGTACCGAATGACCATATCATACATATCATATCATATCTTTAACATTGATAAGTATAATAATTCATCAAAATGAAAAAAAATAAAATTAAATGGGATAACACTAACTGCGCCTAATGTCATACCTCGTTAGATCAAATAAATTTGAAAAGCAAAACCATAATCACGTTCCAAAACTTTAATTTCTACTCGCTGCCACCGTAACACGTATCTATGTCTTCTCTTTTCTTTTCCTCTTTTTGGGTAGATAATGATTTCTTTTACATGGTGTTTAAGGTTGAAAGAGGAAATTGAATTTTTGATAGGCCTAAAATGTGTAAAATATCATGTTTTACCCCCAAAGAATCCTAATCCTGGTGATCCATACAATCAAAAGTTACTTCATTTCTCATTCAACGTACACATGGCAACATATCCATATCAATTTTCCAAAATCAAAACAAATCAATAATAATAAAATAAAATTAAGTGACAATCTTTCAACAACTCTACACACGTGGCTACCCTATAACTTTTTGTTTAAATACAAAATCTTTATTTAATACAATTCAATTAACAACTTACCAATATACTTGCTCTATAAACGTGTCACCCTTAAATTCTAAATTTATTAATTAATTTGAATAAATTACAATTTAAGACAATGTCTTTCAACCTCGATAACTTGGGCATCGTTTATCCGAATCGATTTTTCTTGAACCTAAAATAGATTATTAATTACGAGCTATCCAATGAGCCCAATATTGATATATTAATTCTATCTCTATTAAAATTTGATTCAAATAAATAAAAGTTTAAAACTTATTTCTCTATAATCCTTCAATTAAGCTCATCTTCCCTATCCCAGGTTGACTCGTCAAGTTCATGATTTCGCCATTGAACGGACCAGCAGAAACTAGAGATTTCTTAATTGATGCACCTTTCTATCCAAAATAATCATTGGGACTTTTTCATATGACAAGTCTTTTACTGCCTCCAATGTCTAGCCAACCACATGATTAGGATCATAAACATATTTTCTGAGCATCGAAACCTGGAACACGTTATGCATTGCCGAGGGTTCAGGTGGTAAGGCAAGTCGGTAAGCTACAACGCCTCCTTTCAAAAATTTTGAAAGGTCCAATATATTGTGGTCTCAACTTCCTCTTCTTACCAAATCTCAATACACCCTTCATTGGTGCTACTTTCAGAAAAACTTTATCACCCACTTGAAATTCCACACCTTTCTATCCAAAATAATCATTGGGACTTTTTCATATGACAAGCCTTTTATTGCCTCCAATGTCTGATAGCCAACCACATGATTAGGATCATAAACATATTTTCTGAGCATCGAAACCTGGAACACGTTATGCATTGCCGCGAGTTCAGGTGGTAAGGCAAGTCGGTAAGCCGCCTCCTTTCAAGAATTTTGAAAGGTCCAATATATTGTGGTCTCAACTTTCTCTTCTTACCAAATCTTAATACACCCTTCATTGGTGCTACTTTCAGAAAAACTTTATCATCCACTTGAAATTCCACATCTTTCTTCTACCATCGGCATAACTTTTCTGTCGATCTTGTGCTGTCTTTATTCTTGTTATAATCTTATCGACCGCCTCAACTGTTCATTCAATAATTTCAGGACCCAAAATTTTATTCTCTCCAACCTCATCCCAATGGATAAGGGGATCTATACTTCCTACCATAAAGAGCTTCATATGGAGCCATGCCTATAGTGGCCTGAAAGCTATTGTTGTAAGCAAACTCCACTAACGACAGATGTGTCTCCCAACTACTACCAAAATTCAAAACACATACTCTCAACATATCTTCAAAAGTTTGAATAGTTCTTTCTAATTGTCCATCTGTCTGTGGATGATAAGCAGTGCTAAATTTCAATTTCATCCCCATGGCTCCTTGTAAGCTTTGCCAAAATTTCGATTTGAACCTCGGGTCTCTACCTGAAACAATGGTTACTGGAACTCCATGCAATCTGATTATCTCTTTGAAATATAACTGTGTGAGTTGTTCCATATTAAAATTTGCTTTGATTGGCAGAAAATTGGAAGACTTTCGTCAAACAATCAACCACTACCCAAATAGCATTATGACCTCTTGTTGATCTCGGAAACCCACCACAAAGTCCATCATTATGTGTTCCCAATTCCATTCTGGAATATCTAACGGTTTCAGCAGTCCTGATGCTCTTTGATATTCTGCCTTAACCTGTTGATAGACAATACATTTCTCCACGAATAGACCAATTCATCTCTTCATGTTTGCCCATCAAAATGCATCTCGAACATCTCAATACATTTGCGTACTGCGCTAATGTGCAACATAGGGGTGGAATGAGTCTTTTTTAATATCTCGTTTCTTATACCTTCATGTTTAGGTACACACAACCTTCCTCTAAAAGTCAGTGCATTATCCGCAGATACCTCAAACCCTGTACGTTTGTTTGAACCAACATCTGCCTTAATTTTATGTTGGAATGGATCTTTATCATGTGCTTCCTTGATTCGATCTCGAAGAGTATGTTGAATCATAAATGCTTTTATTCTCGATGTAGCTTGAGTTATCTGCGTGACGACTTCCAATCTTAGTTTCTCAAAGTCCTTTATCAAGTGTTTTTGTACCTCGGGCAAAACTGCTAATTGCGATCCCGTCTTCCTATTTAAGGCATCTGCGACTACGTTATCCTTACTCGGATGGTAAGGAATTGTATAATCGTAATCTTTCACTAACTCCAACCATCTCCTCTGTCTTATATTCAGTTCCTTTTGTGTAAAGAAATATTTGAGACTCTTGTAATCCGTATAGATTTCACACTTCCCTCCATATAGATAGTGACATCATATCTTTAAGGTATGAACTACTGCTACAAGCTCCAAGTTGTGCGTTGGATAATTCTGTTCATACTGCTTCAATTGTCTCGAGCATAAGCAATCACCTTTCCATGTTGCATCAGAACACATCCCAAACCCTGCTTGGAGACATCGCTATATATTACAAACCCATCTGAACCTTCAGTTATCGTCAATACATGAGCCGAAACTAATCTCGTTTCAGTTCTTGAAAACATTTCTCACACTTTTCCATCCACAGAAACTTCACACCATTTCTAGTCAACTGAGTCATCAGACCTATTATTTTTGAGAAACCTTTAATAAATCTTCGATACTATCCAAGAAACTATGAACTTTACCTACATTGGTGGGTTTAGGCCAATTAGTTATTGCTTTCACTTTAACTGGTTTATCTTAATTCCCTTGGCGGTAACTACGTAACCAAGGAAACCTACTTGATCAAGCCAAAATTCGTAATTCTTCAATTTGACTTATAATTTCTCTTTTCTCAAAGTTTTGAGTACTAATTGGAGTATTGGTCAAACCAAAGGGCATGATAGTGAATTCATAATGTCCTTAACGAGTCCTGAAAGTAGTTTTCTGTATATCGCTTGCCTTAACCTTCAGCTGATGATACTCCGACCTCAAGTCGATATTTGAAAACACTGTTGCAACCCTTAACTGGACAAATAAATATTCTATTCTTGGAAGTGAGTATTTATTTTTGATAGTCAGATGGTTCAACTTTAGATAGTCAATGCACGTCATCAGACTCCCGTCTTTCTTCTTCATAAAAAGTACTAGAGCGCCCTAAGGAGAAACACTCGGTCGATTGAAACCTTTTTCCAGTAACTCCTCAAACTGCAATTTTAATTCTTGAAATTCTTTTGGTACCATTCTGTATGGGGTCTTAGAAACCCTGGCATGACTCATTTCTCAGCATATTTTCCACTTGTAAAGCCGATACAATGCAAGGTAGAGACTTGAACCTTGCTCCAAAGAACGGAACTCTTCATCTCCCGATTTGTGAAACAACACTTTTTTCTCGTAATATTGAATGGTCGCATGATTGAGTCCCAACCAATACATGCCTAGAATAACTTTGAAGTCTTTCATCACTAAAAGGTATAAGTCTGCCGCAGTACCTTTCGTCAATCTCTAACTTCATCGCCTTAGTCATCTAATTTATGCAAAGTGTTCTTTCTGAAAGGATGCTAACCTCTAATTCATTATTCATTTTCACACATGTAAAGTTAGATTTAGCGACAAAAGATAAAAGAATTTCTAACCCCAAAGTCAAAAAGTACGTAAGCACCTACATCAAATAATAATAGAATACCTATTTTCGCAATTATAGTGTTAGACTTAGCGATGGAAGATGCGAAATCAAGAACATAAATAGGTATTCAAATAATAATAATAATAAAATACATGCTATCACATTCGGATCCTACTCTGCCTTATGCCGATTCAATGCAAAAACTCTAGCTTTCTCTTTCTTGTTCTTGTCCCGATTGTCATTTTTCTTCTTTGGAGGCTCTGTATAGTTTAAAGCAATATGTCCCGTCTTACCACACCGAAAACACGTGTTCTTTCCAAATAAGCATTCACCTCTATGAAGTTTATTACACTTAGGACACGGTGTAATACTTTCTCTCGTCCCACCGATACTAATTCATGTGCTTTGATCGTTCTACTTTCTTTTTCCTAATGACTCCTTACCTTGCTGGGCTTACTGTTCAAATGTAGTCCTCTGATATGAAATGACATGACCCCTCTTCAACATTTCACAATATAAAGTTAAAGGATGAGACGTAATAATCACGTCGATTTTTGGGCGTAGTCCATTTGCAAACCTCCTGATCTTCTTAACTTATGTATCTACCAAATGTGGGGCATACCTTGAGAGCTGCTCAAACTGCCTCTCGTAATCAGTAATCGATAAGTTACCCTGAGCTGCAGAAACTCTGATTCCTTGAAATCTCTCAAAGCCTGTGGAAACTATTTCGACACCACTTCATCCATAAACTGCTCCCAAGTCATGTTACATTGCTGCTCTTAGATTTTAGTGCATGAGATAGATTTTCACTAGTGACTGGCTGCTTCAACAAACATAAACTCTGCGCATAAGTAGTATAAAGATAACAATTCCGACTTTTCAAGGAAAGAATGATCCAGAGCTATACTTGGAGTGGGAAAGAAAAGTTGAGCAAGTATTTGATTGTCATGATTACTCTGAGGAAAAAAAGTAAAGCTAGAAGCCTTGGAGTTTTCATATCATGCAAGTATATGATGGTATCAATTGATGATCAATAGGTACAGGAATGGTGAGAGGCCTATTCGGACATGGGAAGAGATGAAGTTGGTGATACGCAAGAGATTTATACCTAGCCATTACTATAGAGATTTGTATAGAAAGTTGCAAGGGCTAGTTCAGGGTTCCATGGGTGTAGAGGATTTTTATAAGGAGATGGAAATCGCCACGAATAGAGAAGCAACAATGGGTAGATTCATTGCCGGTTTGAACAAGGAGATTGCTGATGTGGTTGAGTTGCAACATCACGTAGAGATGGAGGAGCTACTGCACAAAGCTATTAAAGTGGAGGAGCAAATCAAGTCCAAGAGGTTTAGATTTGGTTCGACTTGTAGCTCTCCATAGAGATCAAATTGGAAGGACAACAAGGCTGCCCTCAGAACAAAAGAAAAAGCAAAGTTGAAGAATTCGATTGTTGTTCCTAAAGGAAAACCAGAAACTAAAACTCTTACTAAGTCACATGATATTAAGTCACTTGATATTGGTTCGAAATGCCCGAATAAAAGGGTTATGGTTGTACGGGCAAATGGAGAATTTGAAAGTACTAGCTCAAGTGACGATGAGATACCACCATTGGAGGATTGTTCTGATGTTGAAGTGGAAGAACTTGTGCAGGGTGATTTACTTGTTACAAGAAGAGCCTTGATTATACAGCCTAAGGATGAAGGAGATGAGGAGAAACGTGAGCATATTTTTCACACAAGATGCCACGTGAAGGACTTATACGTTGATTATTGATAGTGGAAATTGTACTAATGTTGCCAGTAATTTGTTGGTAGAAAAGTTGAATTCGAAGTCGCAGAAGCATCCTAAACCGTACAAGCTACAATGGCTGAACGACTGTGGAGAAGTGAAAGCAAGTTTGGGTACCATTTTCAATTGGCAAGTATGAGGATGAGGTTCTTTGTGATGTGGCACCGATGTATGTTGGTCATATATTGCTTGGCCGACCGTGGTAGTTTGATAGGAGGGTTTCGCATGATGGGTACAAAAATCGTTATTCTTTTGTAATGAACAATCGAAAGGTTGTGTTAGCCCTTCTCAAACATTTACAAGCTTACGAGGATCAGATTAGAATAACAAAAGAGTGCAAAATGAGAGAGAAACAAAAGTGTGAGTATGAGGAAAATAAAAACAGAGCAAGTGAGGTCGAGAGAAAAAATGGAGAGAAAAGTGAGCAAAAAGGAGAGAAAAGTGAGAAAAAATGAGAGAGAAGTGAGCAACATGCAGAGAAAAATAAAAAAATGAGTGTATTTGCTGAAAAACATAAGGTTAAGAGTGTGATGATGGCAAGGCAACAAGTACTTGTAGTCATGTATAAGGATGTTTATTTTTCTATTAACGACCTTAACTCATCTTTGCCTAGTGTTGTTGTGTCTTTATTGCAGGACTTTGAGGACCTATTTCCTGAGGAGGTTCCCCATGGATTACCTCCTTTAAGAGGAATTGAGTATCAAATAGACTTCATACCTAGTTCTATCATACCAAATCGACCTGCTTATAGAGCTAATCCCGAGGAAACAAAGGAAAGACAAAGGCAAGTGGATGAACTGTTGCAAAAAGGATTTGTTAGGGAAAGTCTTAGCCCATGTTCGGTTCCTTTTCTCTTAGTTCCAAAGAAAGATGGAACATGTCGCATGTGTGTGGATTGCGGAGCTATTAACAAGATAACAATAAAGTATCGACATCTTATTCTTAGATTAGATGATATGCTTGATGATGTCTCTCAATTGTTTTCTAAAATTAATTTAAAGAATGGCTATTATCAAATTTGCATGAAAGAGGGAGATGAATGGAAAACTGCATTTAAAACTAAATATACATTGTATGAGTGGTTAGTAATGCCTTTTGGTTTATCTAATGCACCTAGTACATTCACGAGGTTAATGAACCATGTCTTGCGTACTTTCATGGGAAAATTTGTGGTAGTTTACTTCGATGATATTTTAGTCTATAGCAAAAATTTTGATGAACATGTTGAACACTTTCATGCTGTGTTTAGTGTGTTGAGAAAGCACCAATTGTATGCTAATCTTAAGAAGTGCACGTTTTGTATGGAATCTGTCGTATTTCTTGGATTTGTTGTTAGTCCGCATGGTGTTAGTGTTGATGAAGAGAAGGTAAGAGCAATAAGGGACTGGCCTACACCTAAGAATGCGAACGAGGTGAGAAGTTTTCATGATTTGGCAAGTTTTTATCGAAGGTTTGTTAAAGATTTTAGTTCTTTTGCTGCACCGTTGAATGAACTTGTTAAAAAGAATGTTGTTTTTAAGTAGGATGATGTGCATGACCGGGTTTTCAAAACCTTGAAAGATAAACTAACTAATGTACCTTTGTTGTGTTTGTCTAACTTTGATAAAGCTTTCGAGATAGAATGTGATGCATCTGGGATTGGAATAGGAGCTATTTTGATGCAAGATTCCAAACCAATTGCTTATTTTAGTGAAAAGTTAAGTGGGACAGTGCTGAATTATTCTACTTACGACAAGGAACTTTATGCATTAGTGAGAACTCTTCAAACATGGCAGCATTATTTGTGGCCGAGGGTTTCATCATTCATTCCGATCATGAGAGCTTGAAGTTCTTGAAGACCCAAGGTAAGCTTAATAAAAGACATGCTAAGTGGTTGGAGTTCATAGAAACGTTTCCTTATGTAATCAAATACAAACATGAGAAGGAAAACGTTGTGGCTGATGCATTGTCTAGGAGGTACGCATTACTTACTTCATTGCAAACTAAATTACTGGGTTTTGAATTACTTAAGGATTTGTATGCCAATGATTCTGATTTCAGCCAAGTATAGAATGCATGTGATAAGTGTGCGTTTGGTGATTTTTATAGGCATGAAGGATTTCTATTCAAGAAAGATAAATTGTGTGTGCCTATTTGTTCTATTCGTGAGTTTCTTGTTAGGGAAAGTCATGGGGGAGGTTTGATGGGACATTTTGGTGTCCTGAAAACTTTAGATATATTATGTGAGCATTTTTATTGCCCTAATATGAAGCATGATGTGCAATCTGTTTGTGATAAGTGCATTACATGTAGGCGAGCAAAATCTAAAGTTAGACCGCATGGCTTGTATACCCCTTTGCCTGTGCTTACTCAACCTTGGATTGATATATCTATGGATTTTGTTTTAGAATTACCAAGGACTCAAGGTGGTAAGGACAACATATTTGTTGTTGTTGACATGTTTAGTAAAATGACTCATTTTATTGCAGGTTCTAAAACCAACGATGCAACACATATTGCTTATTTGTTCTTTAGAGAAGTGGTTCGATTGCATGGGTTGTCTAAGACAATTGTTAGTGATAGAGACGTTAAGTTCCTGAGTCATTTTTGGCGCACTCTGTGGAATAAATTAGGAACTAAACTATTATTTTCTACTTTGCACATCCTCAAACGGATGTTCAAACTGAAGTAAACATAGGACACTTACTACATTGTTACATACTATAATTCAAAAGAACCTAAAACAGTGGGAAAAGAGTTTGCCACATATTGAGTTTGCATATAATTTCTTCATTTTCTCCTTTCGAAATTGTTTATGGCTTCTTTAATCCTTTAACACCTTTGGAGATTTTACCTTTGCCTACTAATGAGCATGCTAATCTTGATGGTAAGAAAAATGCATATTTTGTGAATGAGTTACATGCCAGAGTTCGGGCCTATATTGAAAGGAAGAATGAACAATATGCTAAGCAAGCCAATAAAGGGTGTTTGAAGGTTGTCTTCCAACATGGTGATTGGGCCTAGGTGCACATGCGTAAGGAGAGATTTCCCACACAACGGAAATCAAAATTGCAGCCTAGAGGAGATGGACCTTTTCAAGTCTTGGAGCGGATCGATGATAACGCCTACAAGCTAGATTTTCCAAGCGGTTATGGTACTGTTAGTGCAACTTTTAATGTTGCTGATTTATCTCCGTTTGATGTAGGTGATTCGAGAACAAATCCTTTTGAAGAGGAGGGAATGATGGGGATCGAGGTACTGACCAAGTTGATGCTCCCAAATATTCTCAAGATCCTTTACAAGGAATTGACGGTCCAATGACTAGGGCAAAGACAAAGAGGATGAAAGAGGCTCTGCAAGGCTTGATTATGGAAGTGCAATAAAAAGAGGCCATGCTAGAGGATTCTAAAACAAAACTTGATGATTCCAAAGATTCACCAAAGATGGTCACTTATGTTTTTGTGCAAGGGATAAATTTGGAAGGACAAGAAGAGTACAATGGGTAATTAGGAATTTTTTTATTGTAATCTTTAATGAATTATGGGCTTTTATGTTTTGATGAATTAAGCCCAATCCACAACCATTGAGGCCCATTTCGTTTTCCGTCTTCTTTGAAGCTAGGTTTTCACTTTAAAAAGAGCAGCCATGATATTTTGTGGAGGAAGAATGTTTTTGAAGTAAATAGAAAAAGCTCTTGCTTTGCCTTTCTTGTGTTCTTAATTGAATGCTAGAATCTGATTTATTAGAGTGATCAACCTTTGTGACGTCTCAAGATTGGGGTTTTAAGGACCTAGCTTCCTTAAGGTTCTAATCTGATCTCTTTCTTCACCTTCATTGCCAGTCTGATTTGTTCCATTTCCATTGAAATTGTGGGTTTTCAAAAGAGGGAATCCATCATTAGTGTTGTACAATGTAGTAAGTTTTTGATGTATTATTGTGACGCTATTATAGAGATTGTACATTAATAGAAAATACACATTTTTTGAAATGCTATCATTCTCAGAATTTACTTTCTTGTAAATTTTTTGTGCAATTTTAGTTAAAATAAGCAATCATAAATTTTATACAAACAATCGTACAATTTATGCTTATTTTGGTAAACAATAAGTTTTTAACATTAAGAACCTTACTGAAATTTATTCCATCTCACAGGTAATTTTAGAATCAATGTGCAAGGTGAAAATGAAACTTTTGGCCGTTCTCTTCGTGTTTCAGTTTTTTGTTTTGAGTTTTGAATTTGTTTTGTGTTTTGTGTTTTGAGTGTCTGTTTTGAGATTTCTAAAAATGCGCTCTCTTTACCATTCTGAAAAACTGTTTTCGAAAACAAAAATATAAAAAACGCGTTTACTTTGAAATTTTGAGAATTGTTTTTAATAATATTTTATTCAAAAAAATGATTATTCAATAACTTTTAATGGTTTAATGTTAATATATTATTAAATAACATATAAATTATGAAATTGGTGAAACGTCGAATTCTTTTTCAAGATTTTAAAAACACAACCTAAATTACAAAATATGAAAAAGTTCAATCGATACAATTACAATGTTATGTGTCATGACAAAATAAGCAGATACTGAACATACAATAGTTTTTACTCTTTCAAAAGCTTTCATGGTTTCTTGAAAATTCTTTTGTTTATACTGACCGAATATTTTTTCACCTAAATCACACATATCACATAGAATGTGATTCTCTGTTTTATGTTCAAATTTTTCTGTTTTATGCCTTTTATCACCACAAATTGTTTTATGTTCAAGTTTTGTGAATCTGATATTAGCTGCTTGCTTTTATATAAGAAATAGGAATTGTGAATCCGATATTAACTCTTTACATCTGAAGCATTTGAGAAGTTTCTATAGGATTTTGTTACTTTGAGTTGAAGGTTGACTTGATGCAGGCAAAAGTCAAACATTACTATGGTATAAACCATTGAGCCTGTACCCTCAGGTGAGTTCTGATTAAGCTTTATCACCACTCAACACAGTTATGGACATCCAAAATGAGTAATATAAGCTCTACATTCCATCAACAAAGATGATTTCTAAACAAAGAAAATCCCAAGATGTAAACATAATTTTATTAAAAGAAACACGAGTGCAGAATTTTTTACATAAAAATAAACTAATCACACACCACATCAAAGTAGCTGCCTTGTCTTGCCAAAGGAGCAGACTACAATAGAGAAAATCCTAAACAATTTCTTATCACTGAACTTTTCCCTTTCCTTTCCCATTGTCCTCCGCAACTCCCTTTCCTTTGCGCATCGTTTCTTCGTTGGGTAGTCCGATAAATTGTGACCGGGCTTCCTACAACTCTGACATATGCCCCTATTCTTCCCCACCAAGCGCTTCACTGTCATAATCAAACTACAACTAAGTTGATCCAAATACAACCAAAATACATGTACAAATCATTAAGTTACCACCTGAAGCTAAAAATATTCAACACATTGATTACAAGAACCTGAAGAGAAGAACTGAAAATTCTATGAAAGTTAAGAAAATCATCACAAAGACTTTACTTTTCAATTAATTCAGAAACTTATTAACCAAATTGACAATACCTGAGTCGCAAGAACCTGAAGAGCAGAGCCGAAAATTGTATGCAAGAATTTCCATTTCACATATCCCAAGTAATTATCAGACACTGTGTAGCGACCGTGAACTTTTAAATTATATAAATTTTCTCGAAAAACGTGTCGCTAAAACGTAACCCTGATTTTCTAGAGAAACGCGTTCGTCTAGCCGTTATAAAAACGAATTGAAATCTATTCGATTGAATCCAATCTCGAATAATTATTTTAGTATCAATTTCGAATTATTTTATTTAAATCCAATTTTTATTAAATTCAAGCCCAATTATTTAAAATCCAACATTTTATGGTCAAATTTCATAAGCCCGATTTAGTTTTAATTCTTTTAGCCCAATTCTTTTAAATCCATTCAACTGAGTCCAAAACCGGAATCTATATAGTCTAGCCCAATTAGAAAACCTTAGAGCCCAACAATTAGGCCCAATTACCCGTCTAGGGTTTTGTACCCTAATTGTCACTATTCATACCCCACAAGCACTCCCACTCTCCTCACACACACGACATCCATTTGGTAAGAAACTTACCCTCCCCCCACACTCTCTCAATTCCATTGTGAGACACCATTGATGTGTGCAGCCTAAACCACCAACAACTAAACACTGCCAAAACCACCAACAAGAAGCTGCAGCCATTCGATTCCACATTTCAGTCACCATTTTCGACACTAGCTAGCCACCCATTCTCGAACAGCACCACCTCAAACCACACTGCCAAGCAGCAACTCCCCTCAACACCACCAAACTGCACCTTACTGCCCTCCCCAAACCGAGAACATCAGACCACCAAGTCACTCCACCACCAAGCTCAAGCAACTTCCCAAGCTCACGTTAGATGCTAGAGCCTCAGTTTCTAGCACCAACGTCCTGGTTTCACATAATCGACATCCTCAAGCTCAACTGCAAGCTCACACGAGCTACAGTCTCAACACCATCCAAATCCACCATCACAGACTCGATTCAACCCAAAAATCAATGCCCAAGAGCACCCCAAACCAACTCCAAACAGAACCAACAGCCACCATCAAATCGCCACAACCGAATGCAAAATCGACCCCAGCCAACCCAACTTCAAACCCATCATCACCGGTTGCAACTGCAAGCAAGTCTCAGCCCTATCACCCCACCACTCCAAAACCGAGACCACAACACCCAATCAACCACACAAAACCAAAATAAAAACAACCCATTACCTTACCTCGTTCTTCGACCCATTTCCAGAATGTTTGCCACCAAGAAACCCAAAAGAAATCGACCCTCCAAGGGTCGGTTAACTTCCAATCCACGCACCAAAATTTCCCTCACAGCCATCCCCACACTCGCGTTGGCGCCACCACGCAACGGTGGCGCCGACACCTTAAATCGGAGGAAGGGGCGAAGCCCCCTCCTGTCGCCGACACTTTCAGTCGGAGGAAGGGGCAGAGCCCCTTCCCTTGTGTCCTCTTCTCCCTGTCGAAATGAGGGAGAAAGAGAATGAAATGAGTTTTATTTTAATTTTGATTTTTAGAAATTATCTTTTAGCCCCCAAGTTTTTAATTGTTTTATTTCAGTCCTAGATTCTTTATTTAGTTTTTAAATGTTTTTATTTCGGTCCTTAACAATTTATTTATAGTTTTAAAGAATTTCAATTTAGCCCCTAGTTTCTGTAAAAGTTTATTTCAGTCCTTAATATTTTATTTTCAGTTTTAACAGATTTTCAATTAAGTCCTTAAATTCTGAAAAGGTTTAATTTCAGCCCTTTAGTTTTATTTTCAGCTTTAAGAGATTTACAGTTTAGTCCCTAACTTCTAAAAGTTACTATTTCAGCCCTAAACCCTTATTTTCAGCTTTATTAAATTTACAGTTTAGTCCTTAGCTTATAAAAGTTCAATTTCAGCCCTTAAACTTTTATTTCAAGTTTCAATAGTTTCCAATTAAGTCCCTAGAATTTCTATTTTTCACATTTAGCCCCAATACTTTGAAAATAGTATTTTCAACCCTTAGATTTGTCAAATTCAATTTCAATAATTTCCAATTTAGTCCCTAAACTTTATTTTATCACTTTAAAACCTTAAATATTCGAAATACTAATTCAAACTTATTTTCTATTTTGGTTAGACGATACGTACGAACGATTAGGAGCTTGAAGTTATTTTCCCGCTCCACTTTTCACGCAACTCGAAATAATTGAGGTAGACTCGCCACCATTAATTAGTTTAAATTATAATTGCATGCTTTATGTGAATTTACGTGATTTATATGCTTTATGCATAGGATGAGAATGTGTCATATGAGATATATGATATTGTTATACTTGCCATAACTTATATGCTTAATTGCATGAGAAAGAAAGGAAGAAAGAATCTCTTATGAGATAAGAAGAGAATGTTATGCATAACTTATGTGCTTCATCCGCACAAGAAAGAAAGAACTACCCATAGCCTGTATTTTAAAGAGCCTATGATTTTCAAGAAAATGAACCAAAGATGATATCACGTTATATATTGCATAAGTGTGTATTCAATTATTCTGTAAATTAATTATCGACGATGAGTCTACTGAGTATTTCTTCGAAATACTCATTCTGTTATTTTAACAATATTTGCAGACTTCGGAGGCGATCGAGATTGATCCGGCAGTGGTGGCATAAAAGAATTTGACTATCGAAATTATTATCTCTTTGAAGTTTTTGTATTCGAATATTGATAACATTTTTGTCGTTTTCCGTTTTTTCTAAAATATGATATTTAAATTTTAAATATCCTATGAGTTTTAATTGCCGACGTAGTTTTCAATTACAAATGTGATTTTAAAAATTAGGTTATTTCCGCAAAAAATTGATTGACAAAATTAGGGCAAAAGACGACGACGTGGCAACCGAGTTGACAGAACTCGGGGCGCTACAGCTTGGTATCAGAGCTGGTCTGCGTTTCTGTAGACTGGCAAAATTTTCAAAAATAAAATTTTTCAAAGAGACGTTCTAAATTGTTTAATTATCATTAATGAAAGTTGCCACTGCCATCATTCAATCAATCGACTCCGAAGGGAAAGAAGTTTATGAAGTTTATTGTTATTTTATTTCGGATACTGTTTTACGATTTACGAGACTTAGAAGAAAGAGAAAGAAAGTGTATCCGAATTAGAAAGAAAGAAAGAAAGACGAGTTTGAGCATAATTGGAAATAGTTTTCTAAATTTTTACGTCCTCGTAAATTTTAACTAAGAAGAGATGAATAACCCCACTTAATTGGACTTTGTATAATTGGTTTAGGACATGGCACCCATTCGTAGAAATGCACCCAGTGACGTAGAACAAGCTGTTAGAGATTACGACCGCTTCAGGTCTAGACTTGATTGGACAATTGCCCAACACATAGAGCAGTTGAATGTCGTACGGGAGCGGGCCATACAGCATGGCTACGTGACACATGTCGCCCGATAGATCCATCACTTACTCTCAACTTTCCGAGACGACTATGCGGAAGTAGCTCGTAGTATATACATGGATGCTCTTACGTCACCTAATGTGGATATGGGATATGATACATTCTGCGTGAGATTTGTGGTATATTGGCCCATGTATTTTGAGCACCGCCTTGGGGTTGTACCTGAAGGGGAGCCAGAACATGAGCCAATGCTCGAGCCTGAACAGGTGCAAGAAGATGAGTTAGCACCCGAGGGCAATCCCGAGGAAGACCCAGAAGAAGAAGAAGATCCCGAGGAAGACCCAGAAGAAGAAGAACCAGAGGAAGACGCTGTACCAGCGTTGGGAGAATTCTCGGACGCCGAATCATGCGTGATCGAAGGAGAATAGATGATAAGAGTTAGAGTAGGGTTGACATTTTGTCTTAATCAAATGTTGGCATACATGCCACCTGATGTACCTACATGAAAAGAAGTTGAAATATGAATGAAATGAAATTTGAAACTTAATTTCCGTCTCACGAGATATCTTTATTGTTCGCGTTGTTAGTACTCCTAGTCAACTATTACAAACTGCCTTTAAATTTATGAAGGTTATGACACCACCGAACCAAGCCGATGTTATCAGAGAATTACTCAGAGCTGTGCAGGAAATGAGACAGATTTCGCAGCCAGTAAACCCCAACCCTATTGTACCAGTGATCGAACAATTCAGAAGGTATAGCCCGCCTACGTTTGAAGGGGGAAATGGGCCACTGGCAGTGGAAGAATGGCTCCAGACCATTGAAAAAATTTTTAAGCACATAGCCTGCCCGAAATTCAAGAAAGTGGGTTGTGCCGAGTTCATGTTGATCGGAAGAGCCGGATTTTGGTAGGAATCTGCATTTTCCAAGTGACGAGATCACAAAATTCGAAGATTGGATGATAGATAACTCGTAAGGAAACATTTTCCAAGTAGAATTACTCATGAACATGATATACAGAAATCACAAGTGAATTTAAAAATCATGGGCAGATTCAAGAAAAAACTGGATAGTTTTAATAAAATAGATTTAATTTATTAAAATCACTCGAAAATATTCGGGCATCTTTATATTCATCAAAATATTACTAAAAATTTAGATTAACATGAAATAAAGCTTGAATATAACAGCATAAAGTTAGTTGTTGTCGATTTTTGTATCCTTCAAGTGTACGGATCATAGTAAGTAATAAATTCGACATATAAGTCCAAATATCATTCCCACGAGAATTACTACCGAACAATTACTTCAATTATTCCTTCGATCGAAAACAAATAAAATAGATATTTTTCTTTTTGTGATTTTCTATTTGAAATATACTAAAACAATAAAAGTGACTTTTTTATATGCTAGTTTAAGTGTTAGGATTCATGATTGTTTCAAAGTTATCCCCTTAATCTCAATCATGAAGTTTTATACAACTAATTATGTTTAACCGATCGAATTCTTCTAACATAGTCATCTCTCTCGAATTCTCATTGATTCTATTTAACTAAGTCAATTCCATATCTGTATGTTAATCCACATAGACCTTAGTTAAATACATTAAATCTCTAAATATTCATGTAATGATCTCATTAACTAGCATAAATATCTCTAGCTTTTTTATTAGTTCCCAATTTTTATTATATGGTCCAAGCAAATAATCCACATCTCTACATAATTATTGCTAACATAATCAATGAATTAGTGCTCAATTGATCCAAACATTAAGAATAAAAGTAAAAATAATTCAAAAAATCAATTGAAGATTTAAAACTTTTTAGTTAAAATTAAGGTTCAAAAGTAAGTTCCAATCATTATCCTAACTAAATAATTAATTTCACATTATGGGAGAATAAAAAATACAAGAAAGAAAAAAGTATACCACCAAGTATTAAGGAAAAAACAAGAAAAGATGAAGATCTTGAACCAAGATTCCTTCTTCTTGTAAAATCTTGAAACCCTGATTTCTTGATTTTTCCTCATTTTGCTTGAATAATAAATGTACAACGAATCCCTAAGCATTGGGTTGAATGTATTTGTATAATGAAACTATATGAGCCTCTTTTAATTGTTGGACTAATGTATGTGTTTATAGAACAAGATTTAGGTAGAATCTTGTTCAACTTTATTTCAACAAAAGTGTTCAAATTAATTTCTACCAAAGAGTTTAAGAAATAAAAGGAAACAAACCCCTTTTTCAATTGGCATCCTTTTCTTATTTGATTTTAGTCCTTCATCTTCTACTGTAATTAAGTCATTTGAATTCCAAAGTAATCTCTAGTCCCCAAACTTTTCAAATGTTGAATTTAGCTCCCAAAACTTACGAATTTTTACCGAATGTTCCATTAATACTTCCGATTGATCTCTTGCAATTCGGTTAATCTTCAATTGGTTCAAATCAACTCCAATTAAGCTTCAAATAACCCATTTTCATATAAATTGTATCCAAGTTGGGATTTCCTACAATTAACATAATTTACAAAAATTAAGTAATAATTGCTCAATTTATTTATAATTAAATAAAAATAGAAGTCTGAATAAGCGCATAAAATGCACTTATCAAATACCCTCAAACTTAAACTATTATTTGTCCCGAGCAAGATTATCTACTAAACACACTAGCAAACAAACAAAAACATAATTGCATTATATAACTTTGCCGAACTCGCATCAAGTGTTTAAATTGTTTGTTGCTTCACAAAAAAAATTATAAGTAGTGCAACTAAAACTAATTCTTTACTTGTTCAATATTTGATCGATGTACGCATAGTCAATCAAATTATCATGAATTTCAAAATTTGTTATTTCGTGACCCTTAATAATCATTTATTTTCTCATTTTCTCATAGGATGCACACCTCCAAACTTGTTTTTCAATTACATTTTTTAGGATTCTCATTTTCTCATAGGATGCACACCTCCAAACTTGTTTTTCAATTACATTTTTTAGGCATTTATTCTAAGGCTGATTACAAAACACTCTTTTCATTTCTTGCTCAGGTTTGGTTGGTTTCACCAATAAAAGCCACTGTCTCGATACTTGATGATTCTCCTCAAGTTTGAATGTCTCAACCTCCAACCTTAAATTAGGATAATAACCCTCAACAAAAGTCTAAATTTTAAATTAAATATCAAATGCTTAGCCGGACATAAATAGTGCTTATAATTGTTTTGCAATTGCTTCAACACACATTGGTGTGTGTTCGCTAAAATAATATACTTCAAGTGCACGGGTCGCATTCAAGTAACAAAGTGGATTTTTTAAGTCCGGGTTGTCGATCCCTCGAGAAATGTTTACTTCCGATTACTCAACTTTAGTCAATTTAATTTTAACAATAAGAACAAACACACAATAAATTTTGATTTTGGAAAATTAACTAAAAATCTACAAAATAAGAAAACGTAAACGCTTGGGAAGTTTGGAGGAAAACGTGGTTTGGATTCATGGTTTCGCTTAACCGTCACCTAATTAATTTCTCCACAAACTAATTAATAAATTACTCATTTACGATGTTAGATCCGATTTTCCAAATTTAGTTAATAACCTCTTTCGAGCAAAATTAACCCTAATTAATTGGTTTAACCTACTATATCTCTATGTTGATTTAAACCAAACAACCGCATTAAATATTTGTGAAAATAACTCAATGGATCACCTAACGTTAGTGGTATATCTCTATCCACTGCACAAACCTATGGTTTCTACTTTTGGTCAAAATGCACAATCTTTTCTCGAACGACGTACAAATCACTAAACATAGTCATTCATTGGCCATATAAATGAAAACGTAATAATAAAAATAGTAGAAATACATGAAAATAAGTGAATTAACATCAAAAGGCAAATATTAAATTCTACCATAAATCCTAACGCAATAAATTAGCTCATTTTACAAATATGATAACAAATGAGAATATTTATCCAATAAATTACAATTTTGACAAAAGAATTGAGAAAATGCAAAGTTATAGAAAAAACCCTATTTTGAAGCTTGAACTTGATTTTTCCAAAATCCTTGCCAAATCCTCTGTTGAATCCCCTTGTGCTCTTTGATTGATCTCCAAAATTACCAAGCAAAAGGAAAGAAAAAGAAAAGAGAAAGAAAATAAAGAAATGGAAGGAAAAAGAAAAGAAACCAGCCGATAGAGACGTCCCAGCAGAAGCTAAAAATTGAAACTGTTGAAGAAGAGTCCAAGTGCTGGCTTTAAATCAAAACCAAGTGAAAATTGCAACCTTGGTCCCTGGGTTTTCAAAAAATAATTAAAATGATCGACAAGTTTATGAATTTTCGAAATATTGTAGCCCACTCCTCCGGTAATTGAAATCAGGTCCCCACACTATGAATTTGTACAAATGATCCTTGGATTTTGACGTTGATATCAATTTTGCCTTCCATAATTGCATCATGAGTCCTCCAACTTTCTGCCCCTGATCATTTTGGTCTTCAACTTCACAATTTTGTGCACTTTTGGTCCCTTTTAACTCCTTTTGTCTTGTTCTATTCCATGGATGATTTTTAGCCTACAAAAGCAAATGTTACCTAATTGTGAGTAAAAATTCACTTATTTTAATCAAGAATTAGCTTGTTTAGGTATTAAATAAGTGTGTAAAAACACACTTATCAAATACCCCCAAACTTAAACTCTTACTTGTCCCGAGCAAGATCATCTATAACACAATCAAGTAACATGCGATAATGACCAACACATTAGATAGCTTGCCAAAAATATCTGTGCATAAAATTGTATAATCAATTCACAAATATGCTCCAAATAATGCTAACAAAAAATTGTTTTAGCTTATCCAATGTTTGATCGGTGTGTGGGTCCATAGTCACTTTCAATCATCGTCTAAATTAGGAAAAAGTTATCAAGATGGAAAAAATTCCAAATTGACTTCAAACCAACCCTTTGTGGTCAAATATGTCATTTCCCGCTCGCGAGATTCACACTCATCAAATAAATATTTCTTTTCTTTTCCCGGGCGTAAATCTAAAGGTTGCTATCAATTCACTCATTTCTTTTTCCGCTCTTGTTCGGTTGGATCTAACCGGCAATATCAACCTCTAGTCATGTGATGATTCTCCACTATATGAGTGCTTTGTTATTTAAGCTTATATTAAATAATTCAAACCCACTAGTTATCTAAACCCAAACATCAAATACAATTGCACAATATCAAACTCTTTTTTTTTTTAGACCAAAGGGTATCGGGTTTTAAGATACCCCAACGGACTTAATAATTGAGTCACAAAGGCTACGAAGTGAGGCAAGAATCAACAAGTGTAATATCCATTTTTAGCATTACAAAATAAGTGGGGTTTAGATCCCTAGCATATGGTCATTACCTAGCTTATACTTAGCAAAAGACACTCCACACAATTTTTTTTTTTTTTTAACATGCATGGAATCAACACACTTCTAGATAATATCCTTCACCGGCTCAACCACCCCCAAACTTAAAACACAATGTGGTTAAGTGAAAGAGAAGAGAAGGTAAGATTGATAAATTTAAACACAACTTACAACCTCGTTCTTACCGATTCAAAAATCTATCCATCAATCAAAAAATTTCACATCTAGATAACAATTAATCATGATTATTGTGCTCAAAGTGACTTAGGATCTCACATGGGCAAACAATTTTTTGAAAAATTTAGGCACAAATAGCATATTTGGTCATAGCTCATGAATCAACTACAATTTTAAATATCAAACCATGGTAGCCGGCAAGGCTATCTAATATGTCAACACAAAATCACAACAATTAAAGCACAATCACCCCCAAACTTAAATCACACATTGTCATCAATGTGTACAGTACAAGATAAAAGAGAATATGGGATAACGAAACTTCTCTGGTTGTATATTTGGTGAAGAGGTATCAATGCTCTACTTGGATTTGTGATGCTTTTAATGAACTGAGGCAAGTGACCTTCCTGTACACAATTTACCCCCAAACTTATGAGGAACCTTAGATATGTGGGACTACAAAATTTTGACCTACAAAAAATGGTTTTAAGTTAAAAATGTGCTAACAAAAGTATTAATCATGAATAAATATCAAAATAGTAAAAGGGTAAGAAAATTGAGTTGCCTCCCCATAAGCGCTTGTTTTAAAGTCTCTAGCTCGGCTTTTGGGGCATGATCACTCCGGATTGTCACGGAGACTAAATAATTTCTCTTTTGAAAAATTGTCTCCTAAGTATAGTTTTAAACGTTGCCCGTTGACCTTAAAATTCCCATTTTCTTCATGATAAAGTTCAACCGCTCCATGTGGAAAGATTTTTGCGATGGTGAAAGGGCCCGACCATCTTGAACGGAGCTTCCCGGGGAACAATCGGAGTCTAGAAGTGTAGAGAAGAACTTGTTGCCCAACAAAGAACTTCCGCTTCACAATGTGTTTGTGATGCCATTTCTTTGTCTTTTCTTTGTAAATTCAAACATTCTGATGAGACTCAAGGCGGATTTCATCAAGTTCATTCAATTGAAGCAATCTTTTCTCACCGGCCAATTTGATATCAAAGTTCAAAGCTTTCATTGCCCAATATCGATGCTCGAGTTCAACCGGGAGGTGACAAGCTTTCCCAAATAAAAGACGGTAAGGGGACATACCAATAGGGGTTTTGAAGGCAGTGCGGTAAGCCCATAATGCATCATCCAATTTCTTGGACCAATCTTTTCTCGAGGCGCTCACCGTTAACTCGATAATCCTCTTCAACTCCCTATTCGAAATCTCAACTTGGCCACTAGTTTGGGGATGACAAGGGGTGGCCACACAATACTTCACTCCATATTTTGTCAATAATGAGTCGAAGAGGCAATTGCAAAAATGTTTTCCTTCATGACTAATGATAGCTCGGGGGATGCCATAGCTCGTTGGCATCTATCACATTTAGAGACAAGAGTGTAGGCATCCTTAAATAATGTGGGCCAATAGAAACCTGATTGAAGTACCTTTGATACAATTTTCACGGCACCAAAGATTTGCTCCATTTCATCTTCCGGCACACATCTCCAAATAATTTGATCTAGGCCTTGTTTAAACAACAAAGGGCCATCCCAAAAATAATGCTTGATGTTGACGAAAAATCTCTTCCTCTGTTGGTAAGAAAGATCCGGGGGAGTAATACCACTAGCAAGAAAATTCACATGGTCCGCATACCATGGTGTGTGAGTGACTTGTAGAAGATGCATGATTTGCAAAAGTTGTTCATCGGGGAATACCTCATTTATTTCACAATCCTCCACTTCTTCGGTATGCTCAAATCGAGATAAATGATCAGCAACAACATTTTCGGTCCCCTTCTTATCACGGATTTCCAAGTCAAACTCTTGTAGAAGAAGAACCCATCTAATCAATCGAGGCTTGGCATTTTTCTTTGCTAGCAAATACTTGAGGGTCGAGTTGTCGGTGTAAACAATCACCTTCGACCTAATGAAGTAAAACTGAAATTTATCAAATGCAAATACCACCGCGAACATCTATTTTTCGGTAGTAGCATAGTTCAATTGAGCATCAGTTAAGGTCCGACTAGCGCAATAGATAACATGCAAGATTTTATCTCTTCTTTGCCCCAAAACCGCTCCAACGGCATGCATTGCACATAAGCTCAAATGGAAGTTCCCAATCTGGAGCTACAATGATAGGAGCAGTGAGTTTCTTTTTAAGAGTGTTGAAACCGTGAAAACACTCTTGAGAGAAATCAAAAGTATTGTTCTTCTCAAGTAAGGAACAAAGTGGCTTTATGATCTTTGAGAAGTCCTTGACAAATCTCCGATAAAATTCGGCATGTCCCAAAAAACTCCTTATCCCCTTTACCGAAGTTGGTGGAGGTAATTTCTCAATGATTTGAATTTTTGCCTTGTCAACCTCTATCCCTTTGCACAAAATTCGGTGGCCAAGAACTATGCCTTCTTGGACCATGAAGTGGCATTTTTATCAATTAAGTACTAAGTTGGTCTCTTCACATCTTTTTAATACCATCTCCAAATTCCTCAAGCATCCATCAAACGAGACCCCAAACACCGAGAAATCATCCATAAAAACCTCAATACATTTCTCCACTATGTCAGAAAAAATAGCCATCATGCACCTTTGGAAAGTGGCGGGTGCATTGTACAGACCAAAAGGCATCCTTCTATATGCAAATGTACCATATGGGCAAGTGAACGTAGTTTTCTCTTGATCCTCCGGGGCTATTGGAATTTGATTATAGCCCGCATACCCATCCAAAAAGCAATAGTGAGAATATCCTACCAATCGCTCAAGCATTTAATCAATGGAAGGAAGGGGAAAGTGGTCCTTTCTAGTAGCATTGTTGAGCTTGCGGTAATCAATGCATACTCTCCAATCGGTCACGGGTCTTGTAGGTATAAGTTCATTGTTCTCATTTTCGACTACCGTTACACCTCCCTTATTTCGTACCACTTGAATAGGCTCACCCATGCACTATTTGAAATCCGATAAATAATGCCCGCATCAAGCAACTTTACTACCTCAGCCCTCACCACTTCTTTTATGTTCGGATTCAACCTTCTTTGATGCTCCACCGATGGTTAAAAATCATCTTCCATAAGGGTTTTGTGCATGCACAAAGAAGGGCTAATTCCTCAAATATCTGCAATAGTCCAACCGATGGCCTCCTTATGTTCCCTCAACACCCGAAGTAACTTCTCTTCCTCTAACTCACTTAAGGAGTTGGAAATGATAACTGGAAGTGTAGATGCATCTCCCAAATATGCATACCTTAAATGAGATGGAAGAGGCTTTAATTCAAGTATAGGCGCTCATTGAAGAGATGGTAGTGGTGGTGAAGAGTTCTTTTTCAAATCCTCAAAATATGGTTCTCTCTTGTAAGAACAAGACGATGTAGCCCCCAAAAAATGTGTCACGTGCTCAACTTCTAGATTCCCATCCTTGGTAGTTGAAGAACGTGCAAGACATGTTTCAAGAGAATCCTTAAAAAGCCCATAAAGAGAATCGGCCACCACGTGATCAACAACATCCACTCGAAGGCATGAATCGAATTCCGATGGGTACTTGATGGCCTTCAAGATATTGAATGTAACTTGTTCATCTTGAACCTTTAAGATGAGTTTTCCTTCTGCACGTCAATCAAAGCTCGATTGGTAGCAAGAAATAGTCGTCCCAAGATAATAGGAATGTCATAATCCTCCATATCAAGATTGTAAAATCTGTCGAGAAGATGAACTTGTCCACTTTGACTAGGACATCTTCAATGACACCCCTTTGATACTTGATAGATCTATCGGCCAATTGCAAGGACACGGTAGTTGCCTTGGCCTTTCCTAAGCCCAATTTTCTAAAAATTAACAAAGGCATCAAATTAATGCTAGCACCAAGATCACATAAAGCTTTACTAAAGTTTAAATCACCAATAGTGCACGGAATAGTAAAACGCCCTGGATCTTTGATTTTGGAGGTAATTTATTTTGTAAAATAGCACTACATTCCTCCGTTAGCATCACTGTCTCATGCTCTTCAAATTTTCTTTTGTTGGAAAGAATGTCCTTCGTGAACTTGGCATAACTTGGCATTTGAGCTAAGGTATCGGCAAACGGGATGTTGATGTGTAGCTTTTTGAACACTTCCAAAAATTTTCCGAATTGAGCATCGAGTTTATGCTTTTGAAATCTCTATGGAAAGGGAATAGGGGGTACATATGCCTTAATCGGTGTTGGAGCCTTTGATGTTGATTTCTCGTGTTCACTTTCCTTGGCTGCTTCAACATTAATACTAGGCTCTTGAACAAGTACATCTTCCTCCATGGGTGCTTTGTCGAATTGACCCCTTACTTGTGTTACTGTAATTTAAGGTAATTGCACCCCACTTCTAGTGGTAATAGCTTGCACATTCTCTCTTGGATTTGTTTCGGTATTTCTAGGCAATGTTCCTTGTTGCCTTTCGGAGAGAAGCTTAGCTATTTGGCCTACTTGACGTTCCAAATTTTTCAAAGAGGCATCATTACGTTCTTGATATTGCAATTGATGGTTCGCCAACTTAGTAATGGCCTTTTTCCATCCTTCTTTCTTCTCTTGTGGCCTCGGATTTAACACATTTTGATTGTTTCCATAAGAGAAGTTTAGATGATTTCGCCAACTGCGGTTATAAGTTTGAGAGTAAGGATTATACCCTTAGCGTTTGAAGTTTTGAGCATATGCCACTTGCTCGTTGGATGCCAAACTACTACCCATCAATGGACAACTTTTTGGGTGATTTGCTCCACAAATATCACAAATAGGAGGGGTTGTATCATATGGGCGGAATGAGAGCTAGAGGTAGATGTAGAAAGTCCCTCTACCTTCTTTGCTAGGGAGTCAATCTTTGCTAGAACCATTGAAAAGGCTTCACCATCTCGAACTCCACCTATTCGGCCACATCGCACTTTGCTCACTCATGACCTCAAATAGATCATATGCTTCCCGAATACTCTTCTTCTTAATTGATCCATTAGAAGATGAATCTACATTTGAACGGCAAGAAGGAGTCAACCCGACATAAAAATAATTTACTTGTTGCCCTATTGTGATTCCATGATTTGGACATTTCCGAAGCATATCTTTAAACCTCTCACAAGCCTCATGAAAGCTCTCCAATTCGAATTGTTGGAAGGTGGTTATGTCATGCTTGAGTTTAGCTACTCGAGCGGGTGGAAAGAATTTGGTTGTAAATTTTTGAACAAACTCCGGCCAACTATTTATGCTCCCGGGTGGTCAAGTTTCAACCCACTCCCTTGCCTTATCCTTCAGTGTATGGACAAATAATCTCATTCGGATTGCCTCCACACTCACGCCCTCATATTTAAAATTGTCAACATTCTCCACAAATCGTGTAACATGAGAGTGTTGATTCTCATCAGTCCTCCCATAAAATGGAATGGTATTGAAAAATAAACTGATGACATCCGGTCGAAGTTGAAAGTTTGGATGTCCATAAGAAGGGTAGACAATACTTGATTCATTCTCTACCACATGTGGGTTCATGAAGTCCCCACATAGCATATCTTCCTCATTTACAATAGGATCTTGAGCCCTACCCGCTTGGTTACCAAAACCCAGTAGAATGCCACCTCGTAGAATATTTTCTGGTTGAGTATTGGGTTGAACATTTTCTCCTTGTTGGGTCATCTCGATTAATTGTTTTCTTCTTAATTCCCTTTGTTCCTGTCGCTTTCTTCGAAAAGTCCTTTCAATATCCGAATCAAGTTTAAAAAAAATTAAAACTTTTCAAACGAAGCATGCACTATCGAAGACTTAAGGAAATAAAAATTAAGAAGCCAACTACACAATAAAGATATAATAGCTATAAAAAATAAAAATAAAAACTATTTTTTTCTTTTTTTTTTTTTTTTGAAAATTAGAATCAACTAAAATGGTAATTAAAATAAAACACTTCCCTAACAACGGCTCCAAAAACTTGTTCGCTAAAATAATATACTGCAAGTGCACGGGTCGCGTTCAATTAATAAAGTGAACTTTTTGAGTCCGGGTTGTCGATCCCTCGAGAAATGTTTACTTTCGATTACACAACTTTAGTCAATTTAATTTTAACAATAAGATCAAACACACAATAAAATTTGATTTTGGGAAATATGGAAAATTAACTAAAAATCTACAAAATAAAAAAATATAAACACTTGGAAAGTTTGGAGGAAAACGTGGTTGGGATTCATGGTTTCGCTTAACCGTCACCTAATTAATTTCTCCACAAACTAATTAATAAATTATTCATTTACGATGTTAGATCCGATTTTCCAAGTTTAGTTAATAACCTCTCTCGAGAAAAATTAACCCTAATTAATTGGTTTAACCTACTATATCTATATGTTGATTTAAACCAAACTACCGTATTAAATATTTGTGAAAATAACTCAATGGATCACCTAGCGTTAGTGGTATATCTCTATCCACTACACAAACCTAGAGTTTCTACTATTCGGTCAAAAATGCACAATCTTCTCTCGAACGACGTACAAATCACTAAACATAATTATTCATTGGCTATATAAATGAAAATGTAATAATAACAATAGTAGAAACACATGAAAATAAGTGAATTAACATAAAAAAGCAAATATTAAAATTAATTAAGGCTAAGTTAAATTCTACCATAAATCCCAACGCAATAAATTAGTCCATGTTATAAATATGATAACAAAAAAGAATATTTATCAAATACATTACAATTTTGACAAAAGAATTGAGAAAATGCAAAGTTATAGAAAAAATCCTATTTTGAAGCTTGAACTTGATTTTCCCAAAATCCTTGCCAAATCCTCTGTTGAATCTCCTTGTGCTCTTTGATTGATCTCCAAAATTACCAAGCAAAACGAAAGAAAAAGAAAAGAGAAAGAAAATAAAGAAATGGAAGGAAAAAGAAAAGAAACCAGCCGGTAAAAACGTCCCGACAGAAACTAAAAATCGAAACTATTGAAGAAGAGTCCAAGTGCTGGCTTTAAATCAAAACCTAATGAAAATTTCAACCTTGGTCCCTGGGTTTTCAAAAAATAATTAAAATAATCCACAAGGTTGTGAATTTTTGAAATATTGTAGCCCAGTCCTCCGGTAATTGAAATCAGGTCCCCACACTATGAATTTATATAATATGATCCTTGGATTTTGACGTTTATATCAATTTTGCCTTCCATAAATTGCATCATGAGTCCTCCAACTTTCTGCCTTTGATCATTTTGGTCTTCAACTTCACAATTTTGTGCACTTTTGGTCCCTTTTCACTTATTTTGCCTTGTTCTATTCCATGTATGATTTTTGGCCTACAAAAGCAAATGCTACCTAATTGTGAGTAAAAATCCACTTATTTTAATCAATAATTAGCTTGTTTAGGTATTAAATAACTGTGTAAAAATGCACTTATCAGTGTGTGTGTGTTTTTTTATTTGTCACTTATTTTGTTTTTAGGATATTTTCTTTGATTTTCGCAGATAGTTTTCACTTTATGTTGTAGGAAGTCTTCTTTCTTGGAAGATTGTCTCCTAAACATTGGTGATGAATAGAGCCATTGCTCCACACTAACTTGACACAACAATGTAGTAACTTTTTGAATACTTAATTGTCATCAAACTACTACTAGTAGATAGTTACTACCTAGTCTCTACTTGTTAGTTAAAAACATTCCACATGAATATTCAATATGCACGGAATCAAAACATAACTAAATAGCTTCTAATATCGGATCAACCACCCCCAAAGCTTATACTTTCCATAGGTTAGTGTTTGTGCTACATATTGTGATGTTGGTTTAGAATGACCTAAGTTCATTCAACCAATTCTATAATTGTAACCAATCCAAAAATACATAATAATTATCATGACTCTTGTGCTCAATATAATACGATCTAACATGAATAAATATCGAATTAGCAAAAAAATATAAAATCGCATCACCAATTACGATTTATGAAATACAAACAATTTCAAATAATTTCAATTAGTCTCCAAGGCTATCCAACAAAAACACACATAAAATAAGAAAACTTTTAAACCTTTTTTTTCAATTTTTTTAGAACATTTGTTTTTCCTTTTAGCATATCACATAAACAAGAAAATATAACTAATTAATCTACACCCCAAAACATTTAATGCACATTGTACTCATGTGTGCACAAATAGGCTTAAAGAAGGGTTATCAATACTTGCCGTATATATAATGTTTCTTGTTTGGTACTGAATCTTTGGTCTTCCTTCAATATCGTTTTTTCCTCGTTTCGTAAAATATTTCCATTATGCCTAAAAAATAATTATCAATATATTCACATGCGAATTTATGCTAATTTAATTAAGAATGATGATTGTAAACTAAGATTTGACCTAATATCTTTTCAGTTTCGGTAAAAAATAGTTTTTTTTTTAAATTTTATTTAGAAAAATTGGAAAAATATGCTTATGTTTAAAATGTAATCTTATTTTCTATATGTAATGCATAACAATTTTTTAAAAAATGTTTAAGGTTAGACCATTGGGTTGTCTCCCATTAGTTCTTGATTTATAGTCTCAAACTCGACTCTGGGCAATGATTTTTCATAAAATTTTGAATAGAGCCTTGGAGGTCTTGTTTAGCTTGTGTAGATTGTCTTTGCACCAGATTTTGCACATCCTCCAAGACATTGCTTTGCCCTCTTGAATACAGTATAATTTGCCTAAATTATACAATTCGAACTCAACCAAGAATACTTCGATCTCTTCATCTTCTTTAATCACAAAATCAATGAATTTGGAGGTTTGCATGTTAATTCCATCTTCGTTGAATACCACTAATTCATTTGGCACTTTATGATTAATTTTTTGATTTTTACATCTTTTTCTTCTTTAGTTGTTGGTTCTTGGGTTACTAATGGAGAGATTATCTATAAGTATGTTGCTTGGCTCATCCGAAATTATTTGATCTTCAATTCGTTTATATTTTTGCATGATGACGTCTCCCGTAGCTATTTCACTGTCATCATCTTATTCTTCATATGGACCATCGAAGATAAATTTCCTTACTTCATCTAGAGTTGCCAACAACAAGCAATTTTTAGTGTAATGCAATGCACAACAATACTCACAAATCGGTCTAATCTCCCCATAAACAATAGATTTGATATTTTGTCCCTCTGGCAAGCCATCTCTATCAAGTATTGATTGTATCTCCACTTTTTTAAGTTCTTGCTTGATAAGAAAATCCCCAAAAAGCGTATCACCTTCATCTAAGTAGGGATGAGTCATTGCTCTTTTGTTTCTTTTCGTCCCTGTCAATGAAAAAAAGAAAAAAAAAATAGACAATTGAAAAAGAAAAAGGAAAAAAAATCAAACAAAACCAAGAAATAATTTAAACCAATAGTAAATAAAAATAGTTACCGATAACAACAAAAATTTGTTGTCGATTTTTATATCCCACAAGTGTACGGATTTTAACAAGTAATAAAGTGCACCTATGAGTCCGAATATCGTTCTCACGAGAACTAGTATCCAACAATTGATTCAATTATTCTTAACTTCAATTTGATCGAAAACAAATAAATTAGTTGTTTTTCTTTTTGTAATTGTATATTTTAAATATACTAAAACAATAAAAGTGACTTTCTAATTTACCGCTTTCAAGTTCTCAGTGAGTCTATTTAACTAAGTCAATTCCATATATATGTGAATCCGGATATACCTTAGTTAAATGCATCAAAGATTTAAGAATTCATGTAACAATCATATTAATTAGAATAAGTAGCATTTTAACTAGTTCCTAGTTTTCACTACGTGGTCTAAACAAATAATCTGCATCTCTACATAATTATTGTTCACAAAATCAATGAATTGTTTGCCAATTAATCCAATCATTTAGAATAGAAATAAAAAAAATTCACAAAATCAATTGAAGATTTATAACTTTTAGTTAAAATTAAGGTTCAAAACTAGGTTACAATCACATCCTAACTAGATAATTTATTACACATCATGGGAGAATAAAAATACAAGAAAGAATTAAAGTATATCAACGGCTATTGTGGAAAAACGAGAAAAATCTTGAACCAAGACTCCTCATTCTTCTTGTAAAATCTTGGTACCCTAGCTTCTTGATTGATTTCTCAATTTTTCCCTCCTAGAGCTTGAATAATATATGTAGAATGAATCCTCATGTCTTGGTTTGATGTATGTGTATAATAAAACTCCACAAGTCTCTTTTAATTGTTGGACTAAGGTATGTATTTAGAGAACAAGATTTTGACAAAATCCTTGTCCAACTTGATTTCTACAAAAGAGTTCAAATTGGTTTATATCAAAGAGTTTAAGAAATAAAAGGAAACAAATCTCTGTTTCGATTGGACTCTTTTTCTCATGTGACTTTAATCCTTCATCTTCTAATATTGTAATTAAATCATCTTCATTCCAAAGTAATTTCTAATTGACCTGAAGAAAGTTTCGAAGTTTGCAATTTAGTCCTCAAACTTTTCAAATGTCGAATTTAACTCCCGAAATTTATGAATTTTTACTGAATGCTCTGTTAATACTTTCAATTGATCTCTTGTAATTTGGTTAATCTTCAATTACTTCAAATCAACTCCAATTAAGCTCTAAATAGCTTATTTTCATATATATATATATTGTATCCAAATAAGCATATAAAATGCACTTATCATTACTCAAAGAGAGTCTAATTACCTAGAAAAATAAAATAATTGACAATTGACATTTACTTAAAGAAATCCTAATGTTAATGATAATTAATGTGCTTTGTGACGAGAATTCATGATCCAATGGAAAATCAATCCTTCCACAGCCATTCAATAGGCTCATTTTCACCCAAAATTATAAATGAGGGATACTTGCTATTCCAAAGTCAATCTAAACATGTAATTATACAAGAACTCCCTTATAACATAAAGTGGGAATCACCACACCATGAAAAGTGATAATTCATTCAAGAACTCCTAATTTATGTAAATTGTAAATTGTAAGCCAAAGATAAGCATTTAAGTATTTCATGATCGTGAAGGAGCCGTGAGCTCAAGTAATTATATTCATATAAAATAATAAATTTGGAAAGTTGTCCATAATCTACTAATAGCACTAAGCACCTCAAAAACTATTTCATACTAGACCTCTAGTTATTGATTTCCTCTAGGTATCTCAATGTCGTTATTCTTAGGTCCAATGTTGTAATTGGCATGTTTGTGAACAAAAGGGTCTTAATTGAACACTTGTAAAAATTTAGGGACTTGGATGCAATTTTGTATAGATGAGATAAGTTAGGGTTAAAGGTTGTAAACAAGGAAAACGCGGCGCCGAAATTTTGCTAGATTGTCGCAAAGACTTGGCTCGAGCGTTAGAAACAGAATCTATGTCGCCCGCCTTTCGCCTCGCTGTCGCTCGAGAGACAGCACCCTCGCTTGAGCAACGTATTTATGCGGCCAAACTTAATTTGTGATTTTGAAGAGTTTTACATGGCTCATAACACCTAAGCGTCCCTAACTATAAATATAAATGTCTGGGACGAATTTCAGTAGGTTACTTGATTGTGCTACAATTGCAAAACACTTTCATATCATTGTTAGAGAGATCCAAGAGGCTATTCATTGATTGATTCATCCTTGTGATCCAGCAATTGAGTTTTGGGAAAACATCAAGGTTCGTTAATCCAAAACACCTAGCTTTCTTAAAACTTTAAGGAAGGGATTTAAGCGTAGGAAGAAGAACAGGAATAGATGATTCCTGAGTATCCACTTTGAAGAAACGTGTACAGAAGATTGTAAGTCAAAACGGTACTTAGTATTTCTTAGTTCATTATTTTCAGCATTTATTTATTTTCCTTTATAGCCCAACCCATTAAGGGACTGCTAGCCCAGTAGGTTATCTGTTCTTTTCATATTTAAGACTCTAAAACATCTTGTAGGTTTTTTTGGTTGTTTACGAAATAAGAAAAGACGTTTATTTTCTTAAGTGAAATCCATTTGGAGTTGTTATTAACGTGTTTCAAGATTCGAGCTACATCATTTGGTATTAGAGCATGGTTTGTGGAAGAGGACGTGCTAGTCGTGGTGGCCAGGTTGATAAAGTTACAGATCTGCGTAATCAAATTGAGGGGACAGTTCGATTTGATCAGTTTATGACGTGGGCAATGGAGGTTGTACGGAACGGAACACCTCCTACCCCTTCACGTTGTGGCCTCGCAAGTGATGGGGAAGAAGGATATGAATCAAGCATCAGACGAAGATACCTTATCGGAGGCACGTGGCAATCATGTACATGCGCCCCTTGTGCAACAGCAGGATGCATTTCAGCGTTGGGAGTCCGGAATCAAGGTTGATATCCCTGAATTTCACAATGGGATAGAGGTGGATAAATTCCTCGATTGGCTACCAGCGTTAGAGAAAATCTTGGATTACAAAGAGGTGCCTGATAATAAGAGGGTGCCCTTGGTGGCTACGAGTTTACGTGGTCGTGCTAGCTTGGTGGTAACAACTTAAACAGAATCGGATCCATCAGGGCAAGACAAAATTCAGGGTGGGAAAAGATGAAGAAACAGTTGAAGGCGGCGTTTCTTCCTTTTAATTATACCAAAACCTTGTTTCAACGGTTACAGAATTTAAGGCATGGTAACCGCTATGTAGATGTTTACTCCACAGAGTTTTACCAATTGATAGCACGTAATGATGTGGAGGATTCAGAGGATCAGTTGGTGGCGCACTATACTGGTGGGCTACGATTGAATTTACAAGATGTTCTTAATACGGTTTCGCCGGTGTCTGTTTCTAAGGCTCTCAGCATGCACTACTAGTTAAAACTCAACAAATACGTCGTTTTGTTGTAGGCAATTCTTGTGTTCCATCTGGAGGTGGGGTCAACCATTCACCTCAAATCCCACATCTGGTCCATCCCAATCTTTCACATTTGGGGGTCGGGGCATTGATCGAAACATTCGGTCAGTCGCTCCTCCAGCCGTAAGTTCGGGTGGCTGGGCTCCTTCTGGTGGATGAGGGCGTAGTAGTCAGTGTTTTGGTTGTGGTGGTTTTGGTCATTTGAAGAGGGACTATCCATCCCAAAGACAGTCACACCCAGGCTTCTTGATCAGAGAAGCAACACAAGCCTATGTCGAAGATCCAGTTCATGTGGTGAATGAGGAAGAAGAGGTCGAAGTAGTGCATACGGGTGACACGGGACCTCTTTTGGTGGTGCGGCTGGCGTGCCTTACACCTATGGGGTCATCAGAGGACTTCCATTGAAACAACATCTTTCTGTCCACGTATACCATTGGGGGTAAAGTGTGCAGGTTCGTCATTGATTCAGGCAATTGTGAAAATGTGATATCAGAAGCGGCCGTACAGAAGCTGAAGTTGGGCTCCGAACCTAATTTATGATTTTGAAGAGTTTTACATGACCCATAACACCTAAACGTCCCTAACTAAATACAAATGTTTGGGACGAATTTCAGTAGGTTGCTTGATTGTGCTACAATTGCAAAACACTTTCATATCATTGTTAGAAAGATCCAAGAGGCTATTCATTGATTGATTCATCCTTGTGATCCGGCAATTGAGTTTTGGAAAAATATCAAGGTTCGTTAATCCAAAACACCTGGCTTCCTTTAAACTTTAAGGAAGGGATTTAAGCGCAGAAAGAAGAACAGGAATAGGTGATTCATGGGTATCCACTTGGAAGAGATGTGTGTAGAAGATTGTAAGACTGATACAGCAAATCTTGGTAGAAGATTGTGAGTTTGGAATTTACAACGGATCTTGCAAGCTATAGGAGGTAGATCGGGAGATCTTGCAAGTTGGCTAGATAGTATCTACGATAGTAGATCGTGAGTCTGGAAGGAATAGCAGATCTTGGAGTTGCAGGGTTACAACTGTTAGTAGAACTATTTTAGAATTGAACTGTAACCCACATTGTCTATAGTGGAGGTTAGTTGGCTTGGTCCCAGAGTTTTTACCTAGTTGGGTTTCTCCGTCATCAAACTTTGTGTTATTTATTGCATTCCAAATATTACAACTGCGATAATTCAACTTAGGAAAATTGGATTGTATGCTTAACCATCTAGAAACTAATTAAGCCTCCGTTTGGTAACCATTAAAATTTTCATTCTCATTCTTCTACTCATTTTTAACCACACATTTTTCAATAAAATAATATTTTCCATCGCATCAATAACTTTTCCTTCTTTTTCAACCACACATTCTCCATGGACCCCACTTGATGTGAAAGATAAAATGTATTTTTTGAAGAAGAATGGCTTCCAAACGGAGCCTAAAAGTGACTTGTTGCTTTAATTTGACACGTAAGGTCAAACATAGTTAGTAAACTACGTAATTTTCAGTTATAGCAACTTGTTGACCTTACTTCAACACTCTAATACCCATACATCAACGTTCTATTATGGGCTACACGGACATACCCTACTCGATGGCTTATATTACATTCGTGGTTTGCAATAAAATGTTCATATGCTCGTCTTGCTACTAATGTAATGCCTAGAGGCTATTAATCCTACTCCTTTTTGTAACAGTCTCTATTTTTAACCATGAGTGTCATATATTCAAGAGTTAAACATCCATTTATTCTAGTACTTTTGTTTATAAGATTGGAGATAAATTATGGATAACACATAACACTTTAGCTATTAACACTCCTACGGCTATAACTAAAGATGTTAAGTTAGAAATTGAAGAAATGGTATTAAAGGCGATTAATCTTGTACCTCTTAAGATTCACCATTGGGTATAGACTAGTTAGGTATTAACTATGCAACCATCCTTTACAAGGAGTTTATGTTTCTAATGTCGGAAAGAATAATTTCCATTCTTCAAGGCAAAGGTTATGACTCCACCTCAATTTTTATCTACGTTGAAGGCCGAGAAGATGCTGATGAAGGTTAGATGTCAAGGATTTTTCTTAAGTATTACTACTAAAACTCAATGTGAATGGATAGTACATGATATGCTCAAGACGTTAAACATAGTTGAATTCTCATAGTCCAGTTATTTGATCATGGATATTCAGTTGGTTTTGGATGATTTACATGGATATGAAATGAGATTTCAACGGACATATATGATATAAGAGAAGTAAGAGAACAACCAAGAATCTCCACCACTTAGATGTAGTGAGAGAACCACTTGATTGCTTTCCAGATACTTACTTTACGGAGAGAGTTTTGAGGAAGTCTCTACTAAGCAAAAAGAGGATCCTGCTTCGTATAAGGAACTCTCACAACTGGAGCAGTGCAATTGAGATTCAGAAATGAAATCTATGTACAATTACCCGATCTGGGATATTGTATGTGCCTAATATGGTAAAATCTATAGGGTTCAAACGGGTCTACAAGGGGAAAAGAGACATAGGCAGATAGGTGGAGACCAATAAAGCAAGACCAATCGCTAAGGGTTTTACCCAGCTAGAAATTAAGATTATGAGAAGACCTCACTTTTGGCCATGCATAAATCTGTAGAAAAATCCTCCTGTCCGTGGAAGCTCATTTCGATTACAAGGTATGGCAAATGAACCTCAAGACTGCTTTCATTAAAGGGATTTTTAACGAAACCATCTTTATGATGCAACCGGACGATTTTATTAAAAAACGGTCAAGAGCATTAATGTATATTTGAAGAGATTTATTTATGGACTCAAATAAATGTACAAGTCTTTTTAATATCATGTCTGATAAAACCATTAAAACTTATGTTTTCTGTTAGAATCTTGATGTGTTCTATAAGCACACTAAAGACAATGACATTATTTTTCTTTTCTGCTGCTATCTATTACTATTTTCTCTATATATATGAATTTTTAAATTGCATTATAAATACATACAAAGGTAGGTTATGCACCATGAACCTACTTAGCATATTGATTGCACATAATCATGTAGTTATATGCATGTTTAGCACTCTTAGAATTTACATTGTTACATAAACTTTCATGTGAGTATGTATAAAAACATATTAAACAAACAATTATTCACTCGTGCTCGTCATCAGGAAATTTATGATATTTTTCAGATTGAGGTGATTATAAACCAACCTCCCCAACATACCAGGGATGCAGCATCAATGGGCCAGTGGAGGCAACTGGATCTCAACTGTTAATGGAGACCTTCCATTTACTATGAGTTGTCTAGGTCTCCCTCATGATGAAGAATTCTTCATGAAAAACACATGGTGAATCAGTTATTGCTTGTTTTTGGCTTATAGTAAAATCCAATTTAAGTGTCTAGAACAAGTATGCATGTATTTATAAAATCCAGTTTAAGTGTATTGTCAAGAAATATTTAAATTCAAATATGCGGAATTAATCAATAACAAATAACAAGTCACATAATTATTGTTTTTAGATGATTAAAATAATTAATCATAAGTTAAACAACCACATAAACGTATAGATCAAAAGCAATTAAGTAAATAATATCAAATATGATCACGAAGGAAATCCCTTCTATGGATCAAACACCTCTAAGCAGAATTTGCAACTCACTAGAAAAATTAACTTACAATTAGTCTAGACTGCTAAGTCTTAACTGATTCTGGCCACCTAACTTGTAAATCACCAATGAACTCCTTTTGTTGTGCGACCCGCACTTCCCAGCAATTCTTGACTACTTTTACCTCCGCGTAATCACCAAGAACGAACTTGTTCCTTAGTGCTGGAACTCCGAGCGCTTCTCATCCAACTTCAATACTCTTAAAAGTAAGGGTTTTCGTGTTTGATTTTTAGAACTTATGTTCTGATTGTTTGATTGAATCAAAAGAATTATGGAATTGTTATTTATCTCTATAGGATGTTCTCTTGAATGTATAATGGCTCAATTAATGGCACGGAATAGTTTGAGACAAATTATAGCTTGGGTATATATTATCAAGTGTTTGAATTTATCTGGGATTGTAAAAAGGCTAAAAATTGCAATCTAGGGTTTGGGCACGTAACACGGTTGAGCGTCATTAGGACACCATCGAGTGCTCATAATGTGTTTTGGATGCTTGAGCGCCTAGAGAGCAATCTCTCTAAGCAGCCATCAATATTTTTATCACATCTTTCTCTCTCAATTTCAAAATGAGATAGTTCAAAATGCGTTGAAAAGTAAACTCAAAAGCTACAATTCTTCTCGAACATTTTTGAAATTCAAGTGTTTTCTATGTGAAAAATGCACCGCAATTTGTGACTGAGTATTTAGAGCATGATTTGTGTGGCACTTTGACCCTTATTTGACTTCTAATTGCATCGCATTGATTATATGTGATCTTCTTAGACATTTTTGAGGTCTTTAACTCCTTCAAGATCTATACTACCAACCCATTGACTTTTTACTTTAGTTACAACTCCATTACTTTAATTTTGTCCAAGGAATAATCAATTACAAATAGAGAACTAACAAATTTCCCCATTTAGCATTCCGTGACAAAATCATTTATTTCAAAATCAACTTAACAACAATCTATATCCAAAGACACAATTCTCAAACTTTAACTCAAATCTTATCATACATATTTTCTGAAACACATGAAAACAACACCACCACGTGAAAAGCAAGAGGAAACTTATAATAAGATATATACCTAAATTAGATAAATAACTCGAGGAAAGCATGTATAACACCAACACTTGTACTACTATGAGCATAAAATAACTTAGAATCTAAAAATGACAAGTTGAGATATATAGCTGAACTGGCATTACAAAATAATGATATTGATACTATAGAGAACACGTAACATAATATCAATAAGCAAAATATCCAATCATGCTAGACAGATTATCAATCAAGGAATTACCATGACCCCACCTATCTCAAATATCAAATTAAGATTTTCAAACTTTCTCCTCCTAACTTGTATTCTTATGAACTCTTTGGAATAAACTTTCTCACCCAAACTCATATACTTATCAACTTTATAAAATAAATACTAACACTTTTTTTTGTCATGAATAACAACAGAAGACTAAAATATACTCATAAATAACACAAAGAAGAATGGGGAGAAAAAACAAATGGACAAATTATACAACACATATAATGGAAGAATAAAAAAAAATTCTTTTTATTTTGAGATAAATATTTTTCATGAATTTTTAAATATAACATCACGAACATTTAATTGCTTACTTATACATGTATAATTTATAAATTTTTCTCACATAACTTATTTTAAACCTGGAGTAAATTGTATAAGACAAGTCATGTGTGAAAAGTGTTACTAAACCCTGTAAGCAAGTTTTAAAATCTTATATTGATGAGAAAGGATATGCAAAGAATCACTTGTGAATGAATATATTATTCAAAGTACGAAGACAAACCTAGTACTACTAGGACTTAGTTAATTAAAAAGTTCTTTTATTAATTTTTTCAATGTATAAGTTTTCTTTCTCCCCCTATACGTGAGCATATATATATATAATTTTTTCTCATATCTTATGTGTAGACTTATATTTATTAAGCAAACTTAATGGCCCCTATAATGAGCTCTAAGCCGATGAGTAGCGGTGGCAACGAGCCGAGCCCGAGCTGGAAAAAAAAGGCCCGAGCTTTTTTGGACCTAACTTTTTTTGGCCCGAGCCGAGCCGAGCCGGGCCCGGCCAAAAAAAATGAGGCTCGGCCCGAGCTTTAGGCCCGAGCCTTAGCGGGCCGAGCCGAGCCGGACCGAGCCGGCTCGGTTTTTTTTTTTTTTTTAATAAATCTACATTAAAACAAAAAAAAATGTACATTTTATGCGTAATACGTGTTATAAATTAAAGAGATTATGAAAGTTTCATTTTTACTTAAAGTATGTAACTATTATTTCTTGTAATGTCATGGTGAAACTTCCTTGAGGGTCGTAATTCCAATAATTCAAGGCAATAACTATTCTATTTATCATTGAAGAATAAAACCCTCCTCCTTTATCCGGGCTTGGGACCGGCTACAATTATCGTAGGCGAAGTTAAAATTGTACACGAATAAAATATTTCGTGTACAATTTTTTTTGAAACAAAAAAAAATTAAAAATTACGTATTGAATTGAAACTAAACAATTTAAAAACTTACAATATCTTATGCTTTAATCTGCTGTAACTCATCGGCCATTATACTATCAACTTGTTCTTGAAGACGTAATTCCGCACATTCCCAATCCTTCAAACATATTAAAGCCTCCAATATATCTTCTTTTAGTCTTGATCGTTCGTCACTTAAAACTCGACCACCTAAACTAAATGCAGCCTCCGATGCTACTGTAGACACCGGCGGTGTTAGTAGATCGCGAGCAATTTTTGATACAATTGGATACTGCCTTTCGTTACATCTCTACCATGATAAAAGACTAAAATCCTGTAATTCTTGTGGTTGTAACATACTACGAACGTCCACGCACATATACCTAGCTAACTCCGAAGGAATTTCAAGATTTGTACCACTGACATCTATTGCTCTAAATATTGACGAACTAGAACTAAATGAGGGAATACTAGTATTGGTCTCTAAATAACTCCATATATTATCTACATTTGTTGAAGTGTTCTTTGAAAAAGTATTTTGGGAAGAACTACAATGACCTTCTTTTTCAGCGTAATAGTTATACATTTCGCATAACATTGATTCTATATTCGTATGTGAAAATTGTATATCCATGAAATGTGAAATCCCATTTATAATAGTTTTTGTGCCAGTTAAATTAAGTCGAGGGTCCGTTACAGAAGCTAATAAAAATAATGAGGGTATCTCTTCCCAATATTTACGAAACTTTAACTCCATAGAATAAACTACATCAACAAAAATTGGGAGATTCCTATGTTTTTGAAATGTTTGTGCAAAATAGAAAAAATATTGTAAAACAAGTGAAGATGTAGGGTAATAAACACCGCTACATTCCTTTGTGGCATTGAAAAAAGGTTTTAAAAATGTTTTAACGATAAATGCAAGATTCCATTCCCAATCTTCCAAATTATGTTCGGGTCCATATGTATGCCTACCATTATAATACATTGTAATAACTTTATCATAATTTTCACACGAGTGTAACATAAGATATGTAGAGTTCCATCTATGTGATATATCAGTGACAAATGATTTCTCTTCTAAACCATACTCAGCACATAAACTATTAAATGTTTGCTTTCTTGCAGGTGATATAGTAATAAAATTAATTGCTTGCCTAATTTTATCTAACGGTGTTTTTATGTGTTCTAATCCAGCTTTTATAATCAAATTAATAATGTGGCATACACAACGTTGATGAAAAAATAAACCTCCAAATATAGGGTTCAAATCATCAATAATTTAATCGACAACAACTTTGTTTACACTAGCATTATCAAAAGTAAAACTTCGAATCATTTCTTGCATACCATATTCTTGTATAATATCTTTTAAAACCTTGTATATGTTAGTCGCATTATGAGGATATTCTACACATCTAAATGCAATAATTCTTTTATGTATAATCCATAGGTGATCAATGTAATGAGCTGTAGCAGCAATATAACCTTTTTTATTAACACCGGTCCATAAATCAGAGGTAAATGATATAACACAATTAAAAGTTTTTAAACTTTCAATATTAGTTTGTTTTCTTTTGTTATATAATTTTATAGCATCAGAACGAAGAGTATTTCTACAATAAAAATGATACCTGGGTTGGAGATAATTCTGCACAAGACGAGTAAAGTGTATTGACTCAATCATCGTTAGCGGCATCTCTGCTGCAGCCACGTATGTAACCATTCCTTCACGAAATCTTTCCTGTGAATATACAAAAGTGGAAAGAGTAGAACCGGAACCAGTAAATGTTAGTTCGGTCTATTTCGGGTCAAGACCGACTGGTTTCGCTTTGCAACTTCTTAATATGTGTCTATTTAAATGCGATGTGCTCGAACTAGGCTTTCAACTGAGTTTTTTACCGCAATAATTGCAACATGCTTTCGAAATATCGACTCCATTTTGAACCCCAACTTTTTTCCGAGTCATATGTTGCCAACAATCTGCAGACTTTTTTTCGACTTCTTAACCCCGACTATTTCCTCCTCTTCGATATCTTCCAGATCAATTGGAACATTTTGAGATGTATTGTACCCCAATGGAGTACTCGAACTAACTCTAAACTGATTAATCTCATCACTGGTAAAATTCATGTGTACGTATTATAAATTTATAATAGAGGGAAATTATAGTAAAGAATTAAGAATATGATGTGTAAAAAAATAGGAGAGGAGAATACAGAATATCGTAGTAAAGAATATAGCAAAATGAGTAAATTGAAAATAATAATGAGTTAAGCGATTGAAGAGTGATATGAAATATAAAAAATTTCTCGTATTTATAGACAAAAAAAAATTCAATTTTTAAAATTTAAAAAAAAAAAAAAAATTTTGCGTGCACGCAAGAAAAAATCTTGCTAACGCCTAATTGTCATTGGTATTTGGTACACCATACACAGACTATTTGTGATTTGATTCTTCAGGCAGATTTTTTGAAAACGGGCAGATTTTTTGAAATTTTGAATCTGCCTGAAATCAGGCAGGTTCAAATCTGCCAGATTTCAGGCAGATTTGTAGCTGCCTGTAGTAGCTGCGTAGCAGGCAGCTATTCTGCCTGCAATAGCAGGCAGATTTATTTTATTTTTTTTTTTTACGGGCCATTTTGGCCCGTGACACGGGCCGGCCTGGGCTCGGCTCGAAGCCCCCACATGGGGCTTAGCCCGAGCCTCGGCTCGGGCTTTTCCCCAGCCGAGCCCGAGCCGGGCCCGGCTTGGGCTTTTCCCGAGCCGTCCGAGCCGCCGAGCTTTTTTGCCTTCCCTATTCCAAAGTCAATTGACTATAGAGCACCAGGTTTTAAGATTTCTAGCAACCTTAATTACTCAAGTCAAAAAAGCTATGAATACAAGTATAAGATGTATCTCAATAATTCAAATATTTTGAAGCACAATACTCTTTTCATTTTATGAGAAACATATAGGAACTTAGGTCAACTAGTTAAAGGTCATTTCATATTCAAAGTCAACCCACCACACATTTCATCATCTGAAGTCTCACACGTGTAGTCAAAACCTTTCACAATGTCTTAATGTGTACAGTACAGATAATACATGTTATTATAGCAAGTACTCCAAATAAGTTCTAAAGAAAGTTAATGAAAACTTTATTCACAATTTATAAATTATACTAGTACTTGATCATAAAATAACATTTCCAATCAATATTAATTGAAAAATCCTTTTTGCACTTTTTATTTTTATTTTTTTTCATTTCAAATTTTTAATCTTTTCTTTTTCATAAAATAATAATGCAAAACAAATGAAATAAGGAAAAACTTAGAATGCATGCACGAATATGTAGATATCATGATCAATGCAAATGCATACTCCTAACAACCTACCCATGAGGCAAGCAATCACCTCTTACCTTTTAAGAGCAACACGAGAAATATCACAATTAATATCACTTTGAACTACGATTTCAACCTTTTGGCTCAAACGTTCTTAAAAGAAGATGTAATTTTAGTTAATTAGTCACCAGCTCAGTCAAACAATCACATAATTATTTTGACCTAAAACACCATAGTTATAAGTTATAACATGTGGGAATGAACCTAGGAGTTACTCTAGATTTCAAATTTTGAACCAGTGACGGAAACATGTGTTGTACAGATGATTTCGAGCCTCGGGCTCCTACACTTTTAGGTTCGTTAGAGACAGAAAACAGAGTTGGTCTTACTAAAGAGACATCTAGGTCTTATGTGTCATAACTTACCACAATAGTGACACGTGAGGATGAATCTAGGAGCAACTTTAGGTTTCAAGTTTTGAACTTTAAGCTGAATTGATACAAGTAAAAAACTTGTTTTCGAAAGAGGAAGCACCTCCTCCATTCCCAGCTGGTTTGGTGACACCTATCATGTTATTAATCTTCTTTGATCACTAGAGAAAGATTGAAGTTGGTTATTTAATTTTTCAAGAGCATTCGTAAGAGTCTTAACCTAAAATTTTAAGAACTCTCTCTCAGCCTTCAACTCATCCATACCTCTGGTAGACTCCTCAAGTTTGACTCTAAAGCCTCTCTTTTTCTAATTCAAGTTCATTCGGTTTTTCAAAGAATCATTTATTAACCTTATATAACATACTCTCCTTATATAATTGGTCATAAGCCTCATGAATATCAATATCATTCTCAGATGCTTCATTAGAACGTGATTTGACTCGTATGGACAAAAATTGGATCACTGATCACAATTAAGCTCTGTACGACTTGACAAGAAATATTTAGACACGAATATGCAGAATTATTAATAAAAAGCAACAAGTCACTTAATTATTGTTTCTAGATGAATAAGGTAATTAATTCACTTAGCCCTAAGTTAAATGATCACAAAAATGTATAGATCAAAAGCAATAAAGTAACTAACACCAAATACGATTACGGAGGAAAACCCCCTTCTTAGGATAAAAAAAAACCTGTAGATAAACTTGCCACTAAAATCCACTAAAAAAAAATTAACTTACACTTAGTCCACTAGATAAGCTAACTATGGGCTACTTTTCCCTCCACATGGATCACGAACCCATTCTGAAGCGTCTTTCCCTCCAACTTCAGAACTCAATGCTAATAGGTGAAGGTAAGGTTTTTTTTTTTTTTTTTGTGCGTTTGATCTTTAGACCTTGTGTTTTGATCTTTTGATTGAAACAAGAGAATTATGGAATTGTTATTTGATCTCCGTAGGATCTTCTCTTGAATGTATAATGGCTCAATCAATGACACAGAGATGGTTTGGAGAGAATTATGGCTTAGATATATATATAATATGAAGTGTTTGAAGTTGAGGCGATTCAAAGTGCATTAGAAAACTAACTCAAAAGGTTACAATTATTCTAAAAATTAAATTCAAACATTTTCTATGTGAAAAATGCATCGCAGCTTGTGATTGAGTATTTTGAGCAGTACTTGTGAGGCACTTTGACACTCATTTAACTTCTAATTGCATCGCATAGATCATACGTGATCTTCTTGAATATCTTGAAGCTCTTTATCTCCTTGAAGACCTATTCTATTAACTCATTTTATTTTTTACTTTAATTTTGTCTTGGGAATAGCCAATTATGAATATAGACCTAACATGTGTCATAATAAGAATTAAACTATGTATAAATAAATATACTATCCAGTATAATTTTCCATTATTTTATATAACTAACATGATAGTTACGTTACAATTACTTATTAAGAAATAAACACTTATCACTATATGGTCGTCAAAACAATTGAAATAGGATTTAAATAAGATACAAAACCATGATGTCATAACCATTAGAACAACTATATATAAACTCTTTCTTGTTATTATAAAGCTACAACAAAAGGAATAATTATTATTACTACTGTCGTCGTCGTCGTCTTCGTTTTGGTGTAATTAAATTACAATGTTAGGACATTATACCATAAAACGATTAGATACTTTTCAATAACTTTGTCCGATCCATTATTATGTTGGTACCTTGCATTCATTTCATAATCATGTTTATCTTGATAGTAGATGCACTAACGAATTTCTTAACTGTGTCTTATACAACAACGTGAAACTTAATGTTATATCCTCTTAGGCCCAGGGCAGGGTAGGTGGGGGCCGCTAAGGATGCGGTTCATCCTTTTTATATCCTCTTGTACAAATTAAATAAAAGAAAACACAATTAATTTGATGGTTTAAAAGCATAGTAAAAATCAGTGAATAATTTATAACATGAAATATAATAAATACCCAAGTTGATCACTCAACTATTGTACAAGGAGATATAAAAGTCGATTTCAACTTTTAATGTTAATATTTTCTGAATAAATTTTAGAAAATTGAAGTAATAGTAAAGCGTATTCTGAGAGTATCTAGAACATGTTGTATTTATAACGAATTTTGGTCACTGAGTATCTTGACATTATCATATTTCTTACTTATAGATAAGAACTCATTTGCTTAATAAAAATATATGAGTTCTTTTAAACATAATTAGCTATTAATATATATTTTAAAACTTCTTATAAGATTTTTTTTTAAACTTGGACAAGCAAGAACTAAGCACAAATTTGTTTAAACAGAAATTTAATAATCACTATACATTAAATTAATTAGATTAGAATTGATTGACCCATTTCAATTTTTCAAATTTCGTACAGGCGCAATTCGTTTGGTTGAATTGGCAGACTAAAAATTAATAAAACAATTATTAAACATAACTTATTTTAAAAAGTTGACAAGACAATGCAAGTACAAGTTGATTATAATAAATTATTGTAATGTAGGATTCTGAATTTTGGCTTCTATTTTGGTTCTAATTCCTAATTTTATTTTCCATTTTGTCAAAAGCTGCAGGAGTTTACAATTTTTATAAATGCTAAATAATCTTATAGTGCCATGTTCAGCAAAATAATAATAATAATAATAATAATTGTGTTAAACGCACAAGGTTCTTGAAATCAGATAGTTAATGTGTGTGTAAAGAATGTGTATTGATTTATATCAGAGTACGTTATAAGAATCTTTGCTGCCTATTTATTGTTTGGATTGTAGCTATACATCTCATGATTAACCCAATTTTAGTTTTAGTGCCGAGAGTATGCCTGCGACAATCTCTTAATGGTTTTTACATCTTAAATAGATTTTTTTCTAAAAGGTTATTAATAAATATTCTCATCATAGTTTTTCTCCTAAAATATATATAATGTTAAGAGAATGATCAACATGTAACTAACAATGTGTTCCAAAGAAAATAAGGAAATAAATAGAGATTGCGTTTTTGGAGTGAATCTTATCCTGCAAAAAGCATTGAACTTGACAAACGTTCAATACTTTGAAATCGATGCATTGGAATTAATCACAATATATTTAGCAATTTAAAACACTCTATTCACTATATAGAGCATTTGGACATCAAATATTTGTTGATTCAGGAATACCGAATAATTGGAAGATTTGGCAAACTCCCAAATTTTTATTTATCAACAATAAAGTTCAAATGACAAGCTATGAAGTGTTTGGATAGGAAAAAAACCAAAGTAGGATATAGTTTCCCATGAGTGACTTAAATTCTCCTCCCATTCCGAATTTACATTTTATAATTTGTTTGTTTGTAATTCCAATTATCGTAATATCCAAAACCGATATTAAACCCATCTTTTATGTGCATAGGTGGAAAGTCGAAAATTATAGAAAACCACCACATTTCTTTAATCGAGTGCTGAATACATGATAATGATTAAATTGATCAATACATGATTTTGTAGCTGTTATAATACAAAAGTAACTCTAATCAATACTCATTTTGCAATGCAAAATGATTATTTGTACAATGTAATAAGTTAGTGATGTTGATGAGGTCAGTGTGGAGGAACGGACACTTGCGTATTTGGAACGCTTGGATGATCGGTGTTCGAAAAAAAATGGCTTAATTTTTGCATACCGTGTCCGTTTTGGGCCCATGACCCAATTCCAGAAAGCTTGTGACGATTCCCATTGAACTCACCACTTCGCTGTGATGTATGATGTATTTTGGATGTTTGAATTCGTTTGCTAAGTCAAAACGGTATTTAATGTTTCTTAATTCATTATTTTCAATATTTATTTATGTGGAAATTATATAATTCCAGTTATTTCAACTTCAAAGTACAAAAATCAGGTGAAAAAGTTTTTAAATCAAAAATCAGGTATTGAATTAAAAATAAATATCAAACCCACCTAACTAATCACATACAAACCCTAAATCATTTTTCTTCCATCCTATCCATTTTCTCCTCTTCACACCTCGTCTCACTCTCTCTCTCTTAGATCGGTGTCGCCATTGAGGAGCTCCCGTCACCGGAGATACCTCCGAATGTCGCTATGAGCCCCCCTTGATGTAAGTGTCGAGCAGTGGCATCGTCGTTGCTGTGCTGCGCCGTCACAGTCAGCGATGTGTGCTGCTATGCTACGCCGTCGCTACGAGAAGGCGCCACCGGGAGCACTGCGATGCCGCTGCGCGCGACGCTAGTAGCCCACTGCGAGAAGGCGCCACCGGAAGATGACGGTGTTGTCTCCGAACGAACTCTGTAGTAGCAGCCTATTATTACAGACTGCGACACCTGCTACTACAAGCTACTTCATCTGTTCATTCGCTACTACAACAGTGTCGCAAGGCAACTTCAAACTCACAGTCTCAGAAAAACCTGGAGAGGGAGGGATCTGGTGATTTTTGGTCGCCTGCACCAGAGAAAATTTAGGGAGGGAGCTTGGGTTTTTTAGAGTGATTTTTTCTCCTCCGATCTAACCTGCTTAGCCAAAGCCGCTTAGTGGAGAAATTTAGAGGTTGTGGCGGTGGCGGGTTTGGGGTTTTTTTTGTTGGGTTGTGATTATGTTGTGGTTTGGTTTGGTGTAGTGTGGTGTGGTGTGGTGATGTCTGTGTTGTTGGATCTAGGTGGTGGTGTAGTGATTTGTTGGCAGTGATTTTGTTGTTGGTAGTGTTGTAGTGCTGTGACGGTGGCGGCAGGTGAGGGTGGTTGCAAGTGGCTGTAGTTTGGTGGTTGTGTTGTTTTCAGTTTGTAAATGGTTGTGTTTTAGTGGTGGTTGTTGTGGTGAGAGGTGGTGGCGTTAGTGGTTGTTCAGTGGTGGTGGTGCGTTGATAATTGTGCAGGTTGCGGGTGATGTCTGTGTTGTTGAGGGGACAGGGGTGGTGGTGGATCTGGTTGCGGGTTTGGGATTTTTTTTTGTTGGTTTTGGTCGTGACAGCATTGGGATTTTTTTTGCTGGATCTGGTGGTAACGGCTTTGTTGGTGGTGGTGCTGTTGTGGTAGCGCCGACGCTTATCGGGTTGGCAATGGATCTGGTGGCTACGACGGGTGGTGGTTGTTGGTGGCCGGAGATCTGGTGGTGATGATTTTTGTTGGCGATGTCAGTATCAATTGGCAGCGGTGGTGTTGTGACGGTGGCGAGGGTAGGATATTGTATGTGACCAACTATTTGGTTGATGTGTGACCAAATTTGAAAATGTGTGACCGATAGATAAAATGTGACCTATAATTTTTTTGATCTGTGACCAACGAAATAAACTGTGACTATAAAAAATGTAAATTTGTTACCGTGAAAATATTTGTGACCAACTAATTTGAAAATATGTGACTGTGTGACCTATAAATTTTGATATGTGACCAACTAATTTTGAAATCTGTGACCAACGAATTAAATGTGACCTATAAAATTTTTGAACTGTGACCATAAAATAATCTGTGATGTATAAAAATTATTATTTGTGACTGAAAAATAATATATGACTAATTAAATTATAAATATGTGACCGGAATGATTGCCGAAATAGTCGCCGGAATGGTCGTTGAAATAGTCGCCGAACTCGGAGCAGTCGCCGAAATGATCCTCGGAGAAGAGTGGTCGCCGGCATGGGCGGATCTACAGTAGGGCCTAGTGGGGAACGTGCCCCACTAGGTTTTGAAATTTTTTTTTTTTTTTAAAGGAAATAATTCAAAACCTCGTGAACAGGCTCTCTCCTCTCATTTCTCTCCATAACGCACCCGACTCGGCGACGACTCCGAGGGTCCCTACGAGCGATAGACGATAGTCGACGCCCGACATGTGGCACCACCTCTCGGCATCTCTCCCACCGTCCGGTCGTCCCAACTCCCTCCTCTCCGAGCTCTATCGGTCTCCCGCCGGCACATCCGGACCGACTCCACCGGTTGTCGCAGCTCGCAGCGTCGTTTCGACGACTCGACTGCTCGGCTTGCTCCGCCGATCCGCCTCGGCTCCGTGTGAGGTAACTTCCGCCAAAGCGACTGCCTACTGATTCTTCATTCTTTTAGGGCTTTTGAATTTTGAATATTGATGTTGGATTTTGAATATTGATGTTGGATTTTGAATGTTGGATTTTGAATATTGATGTTGGATTTTGAATTTTGTTGATCTATTATTCAATGAGTCAACCTCTTTGATTTGTGAAGTGTGAATCTGTGATGTTTTATGTTTACATTTTGATTTTGGGATTTAGGGATTTTTTATGAATCCCTAAATTTGAAGTGCCTCACCAATTTGAGAGATCCATTTGATTGTAGGAGAATGGTCGTAGAACCATGAAACATCCGAGTGTAAGAAGTCTTTCTTTGCCTTTGCCTACACCAATTGTGAGATCAGGATTTGGACATTTGGGGTAGTACGTAGTAGACTAGTAGTTAAGGTTAATTAATTTGTCTTTGGGAGATAGAAACCGAAGTTGACTACGTATGGCCAAACCTAAATCAAAGAATGAATGCAAAGAGTTCTGCTAGTAAAAGATTCATATTCTCAATCAAATTTATTGAGAATGAAGCTTACTTTCCTCTTTCGAATACTTCTTCTTGACTGAAATAGGAATTTTTTTACGAATCCATTCTATTTAGGGATTTAGGGATTTTTTTATGAGAGTTCATTTATTGAAAAGACATTTTTGATTTAGGGACTTCTAACATGATTGATTTTTATTTTTTTTTTGTATCAGTTATGGAAAAATACTTTAAACGTAAATCTATGATTTCTTGTGATGAGCAAAATACCGATGAAAGGAATGTTCGAGACAAAAATGATGTTGATGTTGGAGAAGTTGGGAATGTTGGAGAAGTTGGGGATGTTGAAAAAGTTGGGGATGTTGATGTTGCAAATCTTATTGCTGATCCTGGATTGAAAGTTCCAATACAGAATTATGATGTTAATGTTCGAGATGTAATTCGAAGAGCATATGTGCAAAAGGGTTCTTGCCAGACTCGCATTCATGCATTTCCATCCACAAGAATGGGTAACAAAGATAGACGAGTTTGTGTTTCGTGGTATGATGAGTATCCTACTTTGTTGGAATATCGTGTAGCAAAAGATGCAGTTTTTCGTTTTTACTGCTATCTTTTCAGTTCTAGTGATTGTTCTTTTCTTAATGATGGATTTTCAAATTGGAAAAAGAAAGAACTTCTTAGAAAACATGTTGGGGTTTCAAGTAGTGCACACAATCAGGCTCGAGTTCAATATGAATCGTTTAAGAATCCATAGCAAAGTATTAGATCATGTCTCGTTAAGCAATCTAAACAAGCTCGAACAGATTATAGAATTCGATTGAGTGTGTCAATTGATTGTGTTCGATATCTTTTACGACAAGGTATGGGTTTTTGAGGACATGATGAATCTGAAGATTCAAACAACCAAGGAAATTTTTTTGAACTACTACGTTGGTTGTGTGATCATAATGCTGAGATTAAGGCCGTTGCTTTGATGAATGCACCTGAGAATTTCAAATTAACATCACCACGAGTGCAGAAATATATTGTGAGTGCTATTGCTTCTGAATGTCTAAATGTGATCATGAAAGATGTTCGTGATAGTTTCTTTTCAATTTTAGTTGATGAATCTCGAGACATTTCAGTTAAGGAGCAGATGTCGATTGTCATTCGTTATGTGAAGAATGGGCATGTATTTGAACATTTTGTTGGTGTCCAGCATGTTTCCAAAGACTTACCGCAGCTATCTCACTTAAGGGTGCAATTGATCAATTCTTCTCAACGCATAGCTTAAGTATATCTAATTTGCGAGGTCAAGGATATGATGGAACTAGTAACATACGAGGCGAGTATAATGGCCTCAAAGCACTTATTTTGAAAGAAAACTCAAGTGCATACTATATTCATTGCTTTGCTCATCAACTTCAATTAGCTCTTGTAGCTGTGGCACAAAAAATCCGAAGATTGAAACTTCTTTCACTACAGAACATAGATTGGTGAATATTATTGGTGGATCGGCTAAGCGGAGTGATCTTATTCGAGAGAAGCAAAGGTTGAAAGTTCTTGAATCACTTAGTGTTGGTGAATTATCAGTGGACGAGGTCTCAATCAAGAAACTACTCTTCAACGTCCTGGTGATACACGTTGGGGCTCTCACTATGGTTGTTTAATTAACTTGATTCTCATGTTTTCAACCATAGTCGACGTTGTTGAGATGATTGCGACTGATACTACAAGTACCGGAACAAGAGGTGATGCTTGTATTTCACTTGAGTTGATGTTAAAATTTGAATTTGCATTTAATCTACATCTCATGAAAAAGATTTTGGGAATTTCAAATGAGTTGTCGAAAGCATTACAACGAAGAGATCAGGATATTGTCAATGCCATGAGATTGGTGCAATTATGTAAATTACAACTTCAAAAGATGAGGGATGATGGATGGGAGTCTTTTCTTGAAATTGTTTGTTCGTTTTGTGAAGTTCATGAGATCAATGTTCCCAATATGGATGATAAGTTCATAACTGTAGGTCGTTCCCGGCGTGAGACAGTGACAAATTTGCATCATTATCGTGTGGAAATGTTTTATGCTATCATTGATATGCAACTTCAGGAGTTGAATGATCGTTTTTACGAGGTAAACATGATGGACTTGCTCATTTGTGTTGCATGTTTGGCTCCACATAACTCATTTGATGTTTTTGACAAGAACAAAGTGATTCGACTATGACGGTATTATCCCGCAGATTTAGACGCAGGAGATATCTCAGAACTTGATGATCAATTAGATACATATATTCTTGACATGCGTACATCCGAAAACTTTGAAGGATTACAAGGCATTAGTGATCTTGCACAGAAGTTGGTTGCTACGAAGAAACACGAAGTGTATCCGTTGGTCTATAAGCTTGTGACGTTAGCCTTAGTTCTTCCTGTTGCTACTGCTACAGTCGAGAGATCATTTTCTGCGATGACTTATGTCAAAAATCGTTTGCGCAATCGAATTGGAGATCAATGGTTGAATGATAGTTTGATTGCATATATCGAGAAAGATGTATTTGATAAGATTGAAAATGATGTAATTATGGAACGTTATCAGAATATGAGAACACGTAGAGAACAATTGTAATAAAATATGTCTTACTTTAATTTTTTCGTTACTTTTTAAAAGTTTGATTGTGCCCCCCCAACATAAAAAGTCTGCGTCCGCCCATGGTCGCCGGAATAGTCCCCGGAGCAGTAGGGATGGTGCATGTGGAGTGGATTTATTATATTATATTATATTATATTATATTATATTATATTATATTATATTATATTAGAATTAAAAAAAAAAAAAAAAGAACCTGATTTTTGAATTTTTTTAACTATAAACATGATTTTTGAATTGGTGTAAACTAAATACCTTATTTATGAATTTTTCCCTTTATTTATTTTGTTTTGTAGCCCAGCCCGTTAATGGACTGTTGGCCCAATAGGTTATCTGTTCTTTTAGTATTTAAGACTCTAAAATGTCTTGTAGTTTTTAAGTGCAATCCATTTCGAGTTTTTATTATTGTGTTTGTAGATTTGAGCTACATCAGATGGAGTATTACGACATGATTATATATATATAGCATTAAAATCCTTTTGTGATTACATAATTTTATTTAATGCAATGCATCGCTGTAATGGAGTTAAAAGTTTGATCGCAACCAGACAAATTCTATTGTTTATATATATTAGTTTTCTCTAAACATATTGTAATAGCCAAATTGCAATAGAAGTATGTAAGAGGTTACTCACCATGCGCATGCTTTGCACTCAACACATTTGTCACACTTTCTCATGCAGTTATGTGCCTATCATTCTTAGAATTTACTTTGTCACGTAATTTGTCATGAAATTACACATGCACAAGTACACATGTTAAAATAAGCTCATGTTAATTAATAAAGATTCTTGTATTTTCTATAACCAAATTTCATGGAAGGAGAGGGATGGAAGAAATGGTCTCTTTATGAAGTTATCAAGAGGTAAGCAACTGGCTGACGGTTGATTTCCTAGGGAAACTTTTAAGTTAATTTACATGGAAATTCCTATTTTCTCAGGGATATTAATGGAGATTCTTTAAGTAATTATATTCTGTTCAAATTTGTTATTTTTGGTTTTCTTTGATATGGGATTTACTGGGATATTAACTTGCAATTAACTTAGTTTTAATAACTTTAATTTAGAAGGCCACCAAATCATGAGTGAAGATAAGATCTGGTGAATAACAGTCAAGTGGATCCAACAAATAACTATTTTGTTGGCTTTGTAAGTACTTTGGATGCTTTTTCTTGGAAATCTCGTGTGTAGTAGCTTATATTATTAGAAAGGATATTGGGCCCAACTCAACCTAACAAAATCTACTTATTAGGGGAGGATTGAACTCACTTTATTAAGTGGATCGTGTAATATCACCAGCTAATGTGGGACTCTAATACGCCATCTCACGCACAGCGTGGACCATACCAAACAACTGTGAACAAATTGATATTGGGTGCACCACATTGCAAAACTGTGCATGCTCTGATACCATATTAGAATGGATATTGGGCATAACTCAACCTAACAAAATCGACTTATTAGGGGAGGATTGTCATCACCTTATTGAATGAATCATGTAAATATCACTAGTCAATGTGAGACTCTAATCTATATCACTGTGGGGATCAAGTTTAGCACCTGGCTCATATTTTTTGCAATGATTTGTGGTTATCTGACAACTTCTTATCCCACCTTACTCTATGATGGCATAGTAATGAGTAATGAGATATGTCACTATAAAATTGGCTATTATGTGAATCTCGTGGGGCTTCTGCTACCATTATGTGAATTTTGTTTGACCTCTTCGATCATAGGAACATCATTGAGGTCTAACAATACACTGTTGAAATGCTTAAGGAACCTTTCGTGGATTTCCTTTCGCTCCGTCATCTTTGAGTACACGGTATACTCGAGGCACTGTCTGTGTTGACCAAATTTTTGTAAAAATCGATACTGGTACTGAATGTGTGGCAAGAAACAAAAATAACAAAGGGGTTAGTTTACCTCGTCGAATCCGAGTCAGCCATCACCTGGTTCTTTCATATGGCTGGCCATGGTTCTAATCTCACCTTAGCTAACGGATAAGGGGCATCTCCAGAATCTCTTATTTCCATTTATAATGGATCACCTATGGCAACCCATCGGGGGAGAACCTTGTATCATCATAAAAGAATTTGAGTGACTTCCCATTTGTTATGCCCTTGCTGTTACTAAATCCCTCACCTTCCATAATTGCTATTTGGGTCTAGCTTTTGACATGGCGATTTTCATTCACATTCTTTAGCCTGGATTATTCCAACTCCAAGGTAAAGATCCATGACCAAACTTTAATGCCTAATAGCTATTCATCCCATGAACGACTTAAATTCTCCACACCCATTCAAAATTTGCTTTTTTATTTTTGTTTGAAATTGCAATGATTATAAATATAAGGCCATGTTTGTTAGACTAGATGAAACATGCCGAGTAGCTGAGTAAAAATACAAAAAACCCTAGCTTTAATGTGCATAGGTAGAGACTGAAAATTAAAAAAAAAAAAAAAAAAAAAACACATGTTCTTTGGTTGAGTGCTAAATACATGACATAGTTAAATTAAATACACGATTTTGTAGCTGTATTAGTGAGGAAAAAAAAACGAGACACGTAATCAAGTGAAACAGTTATATCTTTCCACATTGCCTTTCTTTTGGGTAAAACCTTTTAGCTACAAGACGAGCCTTATATCTTTCCACATTACCTTTCGAATCCCTCTTAATTTTAAAAATTCATTTGCAACCAATGTGCTTCACACCTTCTGGTAACAGGACAAGATCCCAAACTTTATTTCATGCATAGACTTATACTCATCATTCATGGTATCAATCCACTTTTGAGAATTAGAACCCTACATGGCGTGATGGAAATTGATTGGATCATTTTTCACCACTTCATTATTTTCCTCATGGTCTTGGAGAAATACTATAAAATCATCCGAAATAGCATTTTTCCTCTCTTGTGGATCTCCTTAATGGTATTGGTTCTTGAACTTGTTGAGTTTGTACTTCTAGAATAATTACTTGATTTTGGATAGGAGATTCTTCAACATTGTCTTGTTGAGGTTCTGGATATATTTCTTGATCAATGACAGGTTTATAAACATGTACATTGTCAAAAGTTGTAGTAGGAATCGAAATATGTCATTCCTCAACTTCTTCCTCAAAGACAACGTCTCTAATCTTATTTCTCCCCACAAACTCAACATCCTCAAAAAAAGTTGTTGTTCCCATTTCAAAAATTAACTTAAGTGTGGGATCATAAAATTTATAGCCCCTCGATCGATCAAAATAATCAATAAAGTAGTTGCTCGCTGTTTTGGAGTCCAATTTCTTTTCTTATAGCCTATAAGGTCTTGCCTCAGCTGGACATCCACAAATGTGAAAATACTTTAGACTATGCTTCGTACATGTCCAAAGCACATAAGGTGTTTTGGCAGCAGCCTTAGTTGGTACTCTGTTCAGAAAATAAGCTGCAATCTTTAATGCTTCTCCTCATAGTGATTTTGGTAAGGTAAAATGACTAATCATACTTCCTACCATATCCTGAAGTGTCTTGTTTCATCTATCAGCTACACCATTCATGCTATGCGATCCGGCATGGTGTATTGTGGGACGATTCCACATTCCTCTAGGAATTTATCAAATGATCCTGGACATTGTTCACCGAACTGTCATATCTGCCGTAGTTTTCACTACAATGGTCAAACCTAACGCTCTTCATCCTTTTGTTGAGTTGATTCTTAAACTCACTTTTAAAAGCTTTGAACAAGTCCAGTGACTCAGACTTTTCATGAATAAGATATAGGTACCCATAACGTGAGTAATTGTCTATGAATGATATAAAATATTGTTGACCATTCTAAGAAGCCATAGGAGATGGTCCAAAATATATGTGTGTATCAATTCTAAAACATCCAAAGTCCTGTTAGCACATAATCTCATTGTTTTAGTATGTTTTCCCTAGATACAATAATACATACATCAAAATTCGTGAAGTCAAGGGGATTCAAAATACCATCATTTGGCTTTCGATAGCTCGGGCAGCCCTGCATAGAAACACTTATGTGAGTAGTAACACCAGAATCTAACCACCAAGTGTTTCTATGTACTGAAGCAAAATTAACCTCAGAAGAGACCAAAGTAAGAATTGTACCTTTCTTTGCATACTAGGTTTGATATTTGGTACGATCCTTCTTCACATGTCCAGCCTTATTACAAAAGAAACAAGTCCTATTGTGTTCCTGTCGTTTCTTTTGTGTTGGACCTTTAGGAGCAGCTTCATATTACTTCTTCATTTTCTTGCCCTTATCCTTAGAAGTGTTTGTCAAGTGAGCGCTTTCAGTTCTTTCTTGCTTCAACTTTTCTTCCTCTTGCACACAATATGAAATGAGCTCATTTAGAGACCATTTCTTCTTCGATTTAAATAACTGACCTTGAATTGACTGAATTGTATAGGAAGCGAGATCAAACCAAATGTACGGGCAAGTAATTAGACAGCTCGAGTTTTAGCCCCTTAAGTTTTGAAGCAATGTGAGACATCTCCATGATTTACTCCATTATATTTCCCTTGCCTTTATACTTCATTGAAATCAAGTTTTGCAAAAACGTTCTTGTTTCAGCCTTATAGTTTTTTGCAAAACACTTCTCAATTTCGACAAGGAACTCCATGGCATCAGTTACTTCTTCGGATACTGCACCTCTAAAAGCTTCCGGAATGCCGCACTTAATGATCATTAGACTCATACAATTTGAGCGATCCCACTTCTCAAAGTTCCTCTTGTCATCATGTGAACTTTCTTTCGTAAGAGGAGTGGGTTGCTCAATCCGAAGCGCAAGGTCTAGATTCATACAACCAAGAACAATCAATATATTCTCTTTTCAATCCTTGAAGTTTGTCCCATTAAGCATGGGAATAGAATTAACATTGACAGATATAGTAGTAGCAGATGAACTAGATGTATAGAGAACAAAATAAACAACCAACCATGCTCACATCAATATCCACACTTAATAATCAATAAATTCAAATAATGGTAAGCCACATCTCAAGATACCTAGCACAACATTAATATCAAGTCTTTGAATAATAATATTAAAATTGCAAGTGGTATTCTTGTTATAGTTATCAAAGATTGGCAATAACTCCGTCATATAATAAACTCATCTTTGGATTGATTTATTATTCACATGAAAACCTTATAATTGGCACACATTCACCACCACAAGTGTATGCAATTCAGTCAAATATTAACTTTCTTTTGAGTTGGCTAATACTCACATGAACAAGCACACACAAAAACATCTAAATATCCCAAACAAACCAATCTATACAAGAGATATCACTTTGGTGACATTGTTTCAATTAGTTTATTTAAAATGTCAGACGATCTTAATTTATCATAAATGATTTACCAAAATATTTGAACTTAACGTAGTAAGAATAAACACTCATATACAGTAGAACAACAAATAAAAAAATTTGGTTAATAAAACATAACTTTAATGACGACAACACATATACCAAAAAAAATTAATAAGAAGAAAAGCAGAACCTTTACTGCATCCATTTGTCATGTGTCAGGTTTATAAGTAATAATCAATAAAGCTATTCAAACATATTTTATAAATGATTATGGTCCCCATAAAGCCACTTGAAAAACCAAAAAAAAAAAGAATTACATACTTTCTACAGGGTACCGCACTTTTCATCATTTAATTCAGGTGCAGTCAAAAAATCAAATATGCATTTATTATTTTAACAGCGAGCACAACATAAACAAAACGCATTCAGCAACGGAACCGTTTATTCTTTATCCATGACAACGTGCCAAATTCCATATAATAACATGAAAGAAGATCAAATAACCCAAAATTCAGAATTGCTAAAATCTTTATTTTTTAAAATTTCTCAAAGATTTAATAACAGAGTAACTCTGATACCACTTGTAGGGATTGAAAATGATTAAGTTTTCTATCAAAACTTTTGTCAAACCCTTTCATATGCATATAAATCTTCCGTGTTGAAATCAAAGAGAAAATTAGAAGCGGAAGCGTACCTTGATCCATAGATGTGATTACTTGAACGGGGTTATGATCTTCCAATTGATATGTAGTTCCTTAGAAAATTTTCTTTGTTGATGGGGATGTAGAGAGATAGAAAATTTGCATTCAATTGGGAACCACGACCCATGATATATAGACCCATGATATATACTGAATTAAGCAGTTATTATCTTTCAGTTCTTTTAAATTAGCCCATAATCAATTTAAAATAACCGTTCTAATCTCTACACTTTATTTCCATGACATTTAATACACATTAGTTCAAAATTAGATTTAATAGATCACTTTATCACTTTATTGACTAAACTTTAAAATAGCACCACATATTTTAATATACATGTGTGGTCCCACGCATTGGAATTTTCCAACAATATTAGCTTGTAAAACTCTTCTTTCAAAGCTATGAATTTCTCCAAGTTGAGGAGTCACCTCTTCTACTTGTAGGGATTAAACTTAGGATCAATCTTCAAGGCATGGAACGACATCTTCAGATCAATCCCTATCACGTATTCATGCTTCCATGCAAAAACATCTATTTTCCTTTTCAAAAATTCTTCCACTTTCATTTCCTCGGATAAGTCATTTTCGACCTAAAGTAGTTTGGTGCCATCTCGACTTATAAGTGGGTCTGAAACATGGGTCAACTGATGGTTTACCTCTATTTGGTTGAAAGCAGATCCACAGATGATATTAATTGAGTTTTTCTCTTCATTCAATTCCTCGCTATTTCAACCCTAATCACTAGGGCATCAGAATGAGGATAGTGGACACCTTATCGTCTTCGACCGTGAAGCATGCCTTCAAACAATTTTCCTTCTACTACACTTTTTCTCCTTATACAAGTAACTTGTCATCGGACACTCTCTGACCTCTCAAGTTTATTTCCATTGGACGTTCATGGTCTGTCCACTCACATAAAGATGTCTAAAGATTATTTGAATTTCTCGGATATATCATCGGCTTCCTGACTCGATCCCAATCTCATTTGATGTCTCGAAAGGATTGAACTCACGACTAGTCAGTGATGTGAGGGACGTCCTTGTTAATAGTAGGGAATATACGACCCTCTACCTAAATGTCACACGTTCATAGTCCAGGCCTCTCTACTACGAGGTCCTCCATCGTTACTTTTAGACTCATACAAGATGTTGTAGTATAGATATTCATTTAAATCATATTTGAATGGTCTTTTATCGTTCAATTCACTACAGAGGCTCCGGGCCAAAGAAATACATAGAGAAAAGAGTATATGTAAATCCAAAATTAAGACTAAGCTGAAAGTAAAAAATTGGTATTAATTTTTTTTTTTTTTTCTAAAATTATAAATCGGTAGAAATGATTAGTGAATAATAATACCATAACACTTGTCGATCCTATGAAAAGTATGATTAAAACCAAATTTAACTAAGAAAATAAACTCTAGCAAATATAAAAAAGAATCCCAAACAAAGGTACGCTCGACTTTATTTATTTGAATATTCATTCATATAATTTTGCCTTGTAATTACAGGATAAGCAAACCAAAGGTTAGTGTTAGTTTGTGGATGTCAACGACAATCAATACACACTTAAAATGACCCTTGTTTATTGAATAATGCTATCTAGTACTAATGATTCTAGCTCACTAGTTTAAGTAACCACATTTGATAGATTTAAGAATCATGTCACATTACATTTAAATCTATTATTTAATATCATACATTTTCCACTTAAAAGGGATATTTAACACCAATGGTGCTGAATAGCCTACTTTTGTTTATTAGTGTACAAGGTTATCTAATCTAGCACCTCATACCATGGTTCACCACAGCTTCAATCTGTTCTTGTCCTCGTAGCTCGTCCAGTGACACAAACTAGACGAGCATTAAGGACAAGCAATATGAGATCTGAGTATTGTCCCATCCACCAGCCTCAAGTTAGGAGGAAAGCAAGCATTGAACTGAAAAATGTTAGTAATGAAACGACAATGAGCAGGAAATCTGAAATCGTTTTCATTGCCGTCTTACCTTTACAATGACAGTACAGAAAATGTACAATAATGTAACCCTGCCCAGCAGCCAAAGCAACACTTACATGGCATCTCTCTCTAAGTAGCACAATTCACATCACATTACCGACGAGAGCAGATGAGAGACGATTCAACATTGAGAAAGGAACTCAGACATGACATTCACTATTATCACAGACCGACAATACAACCACTCAAAACTACATTTTCCATTAAACTCGATTTACAGATGGGCTAGTCATGTTTCGTTAACTCATGCTTGCAGTTCTTAAAAGCCTCCGGAATTCCGATAAGCTTATCTTCCCATCTTTGTCAATGTCTGCTTCTTCTAAAAGAGGGTCTATTGAACCCCGTAGTCCAGTATGCTGCACAATCATAACACAGTATAAGCTGAAGCCGCTTTTACATACTAATTTTTTTATCCTTTGCACATTTCGTGTACAAGACTTTCGCATCATACACGATCACAATGGTAAGCAATCTTGATCAACATTAGCTTTCGTTACTTGATCTAGGAAACTAGCAAAGTTTTATTTTTTAGTTCTGGTTTTCTGTAAATAAGAATACACAATATGTACCATTTTAAGCTCCTCTGTGGTTATAAAGCCATCTCTATCAACATCGAATTTTTCAAATGCAGCATGTGACCTTCGCTGCCACTTTTCTGAACTATGCTCCTCCAACTGATGAACGTGAAGGGTGGCTGCAACAAACTCTGAGAAATCTACAAGCCCATCTGTATTGCTATCAATCTGATCAGCCAAACAAAGTATGGAGCTCAGTGAATTACTGAACAACGAAGATGATGATGCATTGTTCAAGACAGACAAAACATTACCGCCTGAAGAATTTCAAGAACACGCGAGTCTTTCATTTTCCAAGGAAGATCTTTCGCAAGGGCCTGCACTTAAACAGAATGTGATAAGCATGAAAATGTCAAATAAATACATAGTCGTCTGCTCATTTTAATTTTCAAGAAAATTAGAAATTTGGCATAAGTCGTGCAGGCCTACCAGCATCTCTTCCTACAAACTAGGAATATAAATGAACAAAACACTCTTTAGATATATCCTCCATAATCACACAACAAAAACCAACCTGTCTCATTTCCTCAAGACTAATGGAGCCATTTTTATCCACATCAATTGCATCAAACTGATCTCGGAGATCAGCCAGCTCCTCCTCATCAAGTGTGCTAGCCAATGCCTGAAATAGATAATTGATCTTAATTTACTTGTCTACATACTTTTCAGCTAAACAAAAGAAATTATATATGAGTTACCCGTAGAGCAAACTGTTTCAATAGACTGTATTTCACAAATTGCCGCATGTTGTTTAGAACAGATATGTCTAATGGAATCTCGGAAGCTTCACCTCCTTCCCGAACCCATGGATGTGCTGGAAAAGTTAGAAAGATCAGTAAATTAAACCAGACATAGGGAAAAAGATTATAACAAATATCACTTAATGGAAGAAAGGGATATTCAAAAAATCTTTCACGATGGTGAGAACTGGACTGTTAAAACTAGAGATAATTGGAGTTAACACACTTCAAAAATTTGAGCTTAGTTTAAATGAGATGGATACATTGTCATATCAGAATGATAATGATAAGAGAGTGACAACATCTGCCAAAGAATAACAGTGGGACTAATTAAAGATAAAAGACAACCTAGCTGGTTGGGGCACATCTAGCATAGACCTAAAGAGCTCCAATTAAAAAATAGTGATGCGATCCGAAAGAGCAGGTTATCAGAGGGGAAGTAGACTAGAATAAACATGGCCTGATGTGGTAGAGAATGACGATTACATTATATCTTCTAGTAAATGTAGTCTAGCAGAGTATAGAAGGATTGAATAGGAAGGTGAAAAAAGTTGTATAGTTGATCCCAAATACATTGGGAATAAGGGTTAGATTATTGTTGTTCATTAACAAGTGTTCCTTGCGATCAATTCTAGAATGTCGCTATCCTAGTTTTCATCAAATGTATGTAATCCAAACATCATATGGACAGCATTCCTAGCATCGATGTGACTTATATCATCTTGGGAAATACATAGGTAAGGAAGCTTAAGCATGAGGTCATACTAATTAACTGATATCCTATACTACATCAAGTTTGCTTTAATTTTTATGACTTGCACACTGGACAGAATTAAAGTTCATTTGTGAGGTCATCCCACAACATCAATCTGTTTGGGTCAGAATTTGATTCAATTATCTCAACCCAGGGCATAAAAGTAATTGTAGAAATCCTAGAGATTTGTCATGATTGATATATAATTGATTATGATTGAGAGATTAATCATGATTGATATATGATTTATTATGATTGATCATGATTAAATCTTTCCATAACTTAAGTTGATTGTTAGACTAATTTCTTGAATCCTAAATTAGAAGATTATTTTTTCCTTTTTTTTTATTATTTTACTATAAATAGGGTGTAATAGGTGTGTATAATTGAATCAAGAAATACTGAAAATTCTTATTTCATTCTTTATGGTATCAGAGACGATTTTCTCCTAAACCGAGCTAACAATGGGGGATGCCTCCGTCAACCGCCAGGAATCGAGATTGTTAAGCTAATTTCTTGTATCCTAAATTAGAAAATTATTTTTTCCTTTTTTTTCCTTTTTATTGTTGTACTATAAATAGAGTGTAATAGGTGTGTACAATTCAATCAAGCAATACAGAAAATTCTTATTTCATTCTTCAATAATCCTATCAAATCTTGTGATCATCCCTCAGTAAATGAAGGAAGAAGGATGTCCATTTTCAATGCAAAAACCTAATGTTCGGTCTCCACAAATAAACATGGAAGAAAGACTGTTATATACTCATGGAGAAACTGTTAAGAATCCAGTCACCTTTGCCATTGTAAATTCACACAATTGTTGTAGGAATCATTCTGAAAACCACTTGATAAGAATAGCCATATTTTTTTGTAAAATGTAAGGATGTACTGCTTTTAGAAGAGAAAATACATACATAAGGCCTGAGCTGCAGTAAGTCTGGCACGAGGATCTTTCACCAGTAACTTCTTCACAAAATCTTTAGCTGCATTGCTTATGCTTGGCCATGGTTTTCGCCGAAAGTCAGGCTTGTTTCTTAGAACCTATATATATCATATACACAGTTACAACCCATGAATGACGAAATATGCGAAATTTAAATATGATTAAAACCAAATATGCAAATGACATATAAATAATGAGATGGGGCGCGTCAAAATACTTAAAAGGAGAGAGTACAAAATTTCTTTTAGGATGAAGATAAAACTCAATGCCAAGACTTTATTTATTTATTCTTTTTTATCTGAGGTTGAGGATCCAAAAGCAAGCCCGTTAATGGAAATTCGAGGACAAAAGGCATCCTGACATGGAACTCAATTCTGAAGTCCAGAGATAAGTTCAAGGATTATCCATTAATTCAAACTCGTGAACCAAGAATGAAATGCAGTACCCACCTCTTTAAATATGCCGTCCTCAGTTTTGTCCCAAAAGGGACGCCGGCCACAGAGCAAAATGTAAGTAATTACACCAATACTCCACACATCGGATTCAGGGCCTGACTTACGCTTCAACACCTCTGGAGCTACATAGTATGCACTACCAACAATATCTTTGAATTTCTTTCCTGGATTCAAATTAAATAATGAGAGTTCATAATGAAGGAGAAACAAATGAATTTTTTTTATAAAAATAACAATTGGCAGGAGCATGAAGACTGTAATATAAAGCTTAGTCTAGTCATTCAGGTGACTGACTAGTGGTGCGCATAAAAATGAGAACAACTATACGTCCATGTGCATTAACCTGAAAAAACATGCAATTTAATTGGACTTAAAAAATCGAAGTGATGCAGTCGGGCACAAAAATTCCAAAACTTCAGAAATAAGTTTAAATTGGTTAACTAACAAATAACAAAACCAAGCATATGATTACCTGGTCTAATGAAGTCTGAAAGACCAAAATCTGTAGCCTTCAATGATGAATCATCTTTTGGTGACTTGAATAGAAAATTCTACAGAGGAAAAATGTATGTGTGAACATCAAGCACTATATTCCCTTTCAAATATAACAACAATCTCTAACTCTCTAAGCATACCTCTGGCTTCATGTCACGGTGTACTAAACCATGCAAATGACACTCAGCTGCAACTTTTAGCATTTGCCTTACAATGATTGCTGCATCTTTCTCTGTGTAACGGCTATCCTTTCTGATTAGAGGAAATCATAGGTAAGCCCTGGAATAATACTTCTTAATTCGAAAGAATATGCATAGCACACAAAATGCCAGCCATGCAGCCTACAAGTCCTATTGAATGGAAAAATGGGGTATGCTTACTTTGACAAAATGCGGTCCAGCAATTCACCACCCTCGCATAACCTAATTAGACCACATTGAAAACAATTCATTCACATCATGTCCAATTCTACAACTAATGGTAGGAAAGGGGATTTTGAGTGACAAAATGGACATTTGAAAAACTTACTCCATTACTATGTACACATAAGAATCATCCTCAAATGAGTTATGGAACTGAACCACATTCTCATGACCAGCTAAAGCTTTCAATATCTTGACTTCTCGCTTGACATCCTCAACAGCAATGGGAAGAACCATCTGCCACATATGCAGGACTACAACCATAAGTCTGAAAATTCTACTTCAAAGGAAATTTAAGTCAAAATGTAGCGTTCAAGTAAATGCACAGCTGTAAGAAGAAGGGAACGACACGTCCATCTTGGAACTGCTTTGCTTGAAATAACCTAGCAGTGAACCTTCTCAGTTAAACTAGTTAACTAAGGGATATGCACATATTTATGATAATTACTTCGTTTTTTTCACAGTTGGAAAAGATTATTTATTAGCTAGTATATTCAGGAACTAAAACTCTTACCGCTCAAGGAATTCGAGACATTTCTTACGGGTCTTCAATAAAAATTGTTTTAAAGATCCAAAAACCATATCAAAACCTTATATCTGAGAGATATTAAGTTCAACCGAAGGAGCAGCCACTCGTGTCAGTTAAGAAACAATATCAAGCAAATTTGGAGGTGCAAGTTTAATTAATTAAACCAATCACCTAATAAGGTATAAAGTAGAATATCAAAAGAAGGATATTGCATCCCCAATAGATAATTGGGGAATATTCCATTAAAAACATACATTCATTTCGGTTGCCTAAGATGCAAAAAGATCAAAACTTTATCATGGAATCATACATCATAATATATATCTATCATGGAATCAAGGGTAAACATTTAAGCACAGCATAAACCATACAACCCAAATTACCAATCAAGAAAAATCAAAACCCATAACAATTACCACAATAAAACCAAATTCACAGAAATATAAAAGATGCATACAGATTAAAAGAGCATGATGCAACCTATTGAACCCAATTTTCCTGTGAATTTAAAAACAATATTATAATAAAAAATGGTAGAAAAATTATTACCTTATTCTTCTCAATTTTCTTTACAGCAACACGATCTCCGTTTGACCTATCAATTGCAACATATGTATATCCAAATTGGCCATGGCCCAATAATTTGCCAATAGTATATCGATTATCGAAATCTTTATCATAACCAAAATCTGTTCTTTTCCCACAAGGGATGATTCCACCTGGCCTTTTTGAACTATTCTTAACAATATGTTGAATATTCCTCTTTTGATCATTTCTATGACTTTCTTTTGTCTTATGATGATTATAATGAGAAACCCCTTGTTTTTTTGACGAAACATTAGAGGTTGTGGTGGTGGAGGCTGGCTTGCTGGAGGTGCAGTCATTTCTCGGGCGGTGGTGCTGATGATTGATCGCGGTGGTTGAAGGGTTGTTGCTATTGGAACCACTAACTTTTGTGGTGGAAAAACAGATACCCATTTCCAGATAACAGAAAAGATCCAAACCACTTATCAAAGATTCAGATTTTTTTTACAATATAATTCAAGAAAGATCCTATTAATGGTCATGTGAAATCAAGAACGCGGACAAATAGAAAAAGGGGGGGATTATTTATTATGAGAGAGGAGAATGTGAAATCATTAACAAAAAAATAATTAGATGAAGATAATAGAAGGAAGAAGGGAAGAAGGAGCGGAGGTGGTGGCGATGGTCAAAGAGACTTTTGGAAGAGGAGAGAGAAGGAAGGCACCGCGGGGGGGGGGGGGGGGGGTGGTTTGCAAAAATACCCCAAAGTTTTCTCGATTATTTCATTGATTTATTTTTATTTTTTTGTTAGGGTGTGTTTTATGAGAAATTATTGAAAATACCCAAAACAAACCAATAGCCTTTCCAAAATACCCCATTTCACTATTCAACCATATAAACTACCTAAAATACCCTTAAAAACAATAATTGCAACCAAAGCTTTCAAAGTAAGAAAAGAATACAACCAAGTTCTATATTTTAAAATGACTAATAAAAATTATAAAAAACCTAGAACTAAAAGAGGACCATATAAAATTAAAAAGATAGCTAAAGATAAAAAGGAAATTGAATTTGAGAATGAATTTGATAAGATTGGATATCAAGAACAATTAAATGCATCTCAAAAAATATTAAGATGTTTTAAAGAAAATATGATAGAAAATTTTGCAAAAGGAATAGTAAGATCTATAATAACAAAAGATATACAAGATATTATAGATAAATTGGAAAAAAGGAAAAAGAATATTTCTAAATACGAGATACCTTTTAATCCAAATATAGATATAATATGAGACCTTTGAAATTATAAATTCTCAGATGTTATTAGATTTTGAAAATTTATTAGAAACATTATAAGACCTATAACAGATTATTAGATTTTAAAGTTTATTAGATTTTTAGATTTTTAGATTTTTGTTCGCTCAAAGTAGCACCCCTTCACTATTGGTATCAGAGCCATAGAGCCATAGAGCCATAGAAGACCTACATAAAGTAAATAAGATTTATAAAAATCATAAAAATACTACAATTTGAAGAAAATTATTAAAAATAATGAAAATTGAAGATTTAGGTAAAAGATATCATATAATAAAAGAAGATTTTAACATAATAATTAAAAAACCAATATTAAATAATAAAAGTGTAACAATTACATTAAAATTACTTGAAAAATTACCTATAGAGATAAAACAATTTATAATAGAAAAAATAAAACTAGATATTGTAAAAGATATGTATACTTGTGAAATGATATTAGAAACCTATGAAAAACATATGTATGATTTAATCGAAAAAGAAATAAGAAAATATGACTAAAAAAGTAACAATTACTAAAACAGATTGGTATTATATGTTAGAAGATGAACAAGGAGATTATATAATTGAACCATTTCCTAAAAAATTAAAAATGATAACATTAATTATAGTTAAAGAATTACCTAGAGAAATAAGAGAACAAATATTAGATAAACTAATAATAGGAACTATAATAGACGAATACATATATGAGAAAATTGGTAAGGAAATTGAAAGAGAAGAAATCATACTACATTGTAAAGAAAAAATACAAGAATTATTATTAAATAATGAATTTTCATGATAAGATAATATTTAATATAGAAAAATTTACAGAAAAACTTGATAGAGATTATAATTCAGTACAAAAATTAAACCGACAAATAGAAAATATGCCAGGACAAAGATTAACAAATAATCAAGAAAATCAAATATTAAAATTAAAACAAGAAAAATTTAGAATAAAAGCAAGATATTATAAAAATCTAACAAGACTTCCAACATTAGAATATGAAAAATTCTTATTTAATAAGAAAGCAATAGAATCAAAAAATATTGAATGTCAACTATTCTATCTAAGTCAATCAAAAGTAAGATCTAATTATTAAAATGGAAAATAATTTGAATAAAAGTTTAAAAAGAATAAAAATAATTAATCATCTAATATTAGACGAATTATTAACCCCTGGAGATTTAACAAAGAATCAAGAAAAACAAATATTGAAATTAAAACAGGAAAAATATAAGGAAAGAGCAAATTATTTTGAAGAATTAAAAAGACTTACAACTGATGAAAATAAAAAACAAAAATATGATAAGATTATAAAAGATTGTAAAGATACTAAATGCAGAACATACTATTTCAACCAATCAAAGAAAAGATAATCATATGGAAGATTTAAAAACATTAATAAAAATGTTAATAACTGATGTACAAAATTTAAGGAATGAAATAAAAGAAGAATTAAATATACTAAAAATGGAAATTAGAGAATTAAAAGAAAACAATAAATGTCAAGACAAGAAAATAGATAAAAAACTTATAGAAAAAGAAATGTCTAGGATAGGAAAAAAGCATATAAAAGCAAAGAAAACTTAGTAATAGAAGCGGTAGTATGGATGATTATTTTAGAAAAGATATTTTACCAAAAATAATAGAAGAGGAAGAAAATTATAAGAAAACATTAGAAAAAAAGAAAACTTTAGAAGAAATTCAAGAAGTAAAAGATGAATGAAGAATTAGATTTGTTAATAGAAAACTTCAACCAATTAAGCTTAGAAAATATGGATAATTACCAAGTATTAATAAATACTGGAGGAGGACCAACCCCAACAGAAACATCTAGCCAACATGAAAAATTTGATTCAGATGAAAGTTATGCACATATATATAATAAACCATATAAACAATTTTATGATAAGATAATAGATAGACAACCATCTAAGGGAAACAAATATAGAGAACGATTTGAATTCAATGATAATTATGATAAACCAATTAATCATGGAGGAACAAAATTAGATCTAGATTGTAAGATAGATACTAAGAAAGCCTTATTAATTTGAGTAGATTCAATGATACTATTCTTTTTATATAACAAAGATGATACTTGGGAAAGTACATAGAAGAATAGATTATCTAATAGCATCATTTGAAGGAGATGTAAGAAATTGGTGGGAAGGTGTTAATGATGATACTAGATTATTAATGAAAAGAAATATACAAACAGAAATAATAAAATCAGATAAAGAAGGAATAGAAAGATTAGTAGCATATATTGCAAATGAATTTCTAGGAGAAGAATGGATTATAAATTTTCAAGATGAAGCAAAAAGAGAAAAAGATGATGCTAGAATAAAATTAATAAATTTAACAATTTGTGATATGTGTAAAATAAAAGAATACACTTGTGAATTTAAAAATTATTACTATATACAATTTTATAGTAATGAAAATCAGGAAGTATATCTAGATATGTACTATACTAAATTACCTGGAACATGGGGAGTATATTTTAAAATAGAATTTGAAAAATATATAAAAGATAATATAGGAATACCAAGATCCTTAGGATCAAGGATAAAATTTCTATTTGATAGACTTGCATATATATGTCAACAAAGACAATTATTAAAAAGATCAGGAAAGTTAACAAGGATATGTTGTGAGGATATGGAAAAACCTACACAATGGGGATGTTATCCTGAAAAGAAAAATATTAAAAGAAAACATAAAAATAAAAGGTTTACAAAATTCAGAAATTTTAGAAAGAAATATACAAAGCCTAAGAGAAGATACTATAAGAGGAAATTTAATCCAAATAGACAAAAGAATAAAACCTATAATAAAAAAGATAAAAGTCAATGCAAATGTTGGAATTGTGGAGAGATAGGACATATAAGTCCAGATTGTAATAAAAGAAAGTTAGAATATTACAAAAGGAATATTTGGAAATAGAAGATGAATTAAGTGAAATATACGATATTGAACAATACTATGATCAAGAAGTATTTGTAAGTGAAACGAATCAGAAGAAAATGAATCAGAATCCGAATAAAGAGATTGAAGAAATAGAAAAGGATAATATAGAAACACAAGAATACGAAGGAATAGAAGGATATGGATTAAAAATAACTTTTGATAATAATAAATTCAGAAAATTACAAAAATTATCTTTAGATTTGAAAGTAGGAAAATGGGAAATCTTTGATAGAATATGGAAAAGAGAAAAAATAGCTATAAATGAATACCATAAGATTGAAAAAACTATAGATGTTAGAACAACTCAAGGAACACATAAACTAAATCTTTTAACAAAGAATACAGTTGATGAATTATTATCAAAAATTAATAAAAAACAAAGTGAAAAGATTCAATATGTATACTTAGCAGGAATACAAATAATGTTTAAATCCTTATTTAGAGAAGGAATAGATTCACCCTTAACAGTGAGTCTACATGATGGAAGAATAATAAACTTAAGAGATAGTCATTTAGGAACAATAGAAGGAAATTTAGCATATAAGAAATTAATATTTACTTGTTACCCAAAATATTGTATTTCTTTAAAGGATAAAAACTTTAATGAAGTCTTAGGATTGCATTTTAAATTACATAGAAAAGATATAATGCAACCAGGAGATCAAATTATGACTATTGAATATAGAGCTTTATATACATTTACTAATTCTAATTATGGGAATATTTATTCTAAAAAACCATATATAGAAGTTCATAAGGAATGTAAAGATATTAGTAAAATCATGGAACCAAATAAACAGATAAATTTGATCCCAAAAGATTATGAATTTAGGATATCAACAGATAAACCTGACATAATAGAATTTAGGGAAGAAGAATACCCTGATAAAAATATAATATTCAAAGATGGAAAACTAATCAGAAGATCATCAAGTCTTAGAATACCTAAATTATTAGGAGAAAATAGTCATACCGCAGAAATGAAATTACATAGGAATACAGAAATATGAAAATAAATGGAGAATATTTCAATGGAAGAGAAATAATATCGTGACCAAATATATTAATAGATACAGGAGCTAGTGAATGCCCATATAGCTTCAATAAGAAATAAAGGTTTGGAACCTTATAAAAAAGAACCATATAGATATGTAAATTTTGATGGACAAATACATACTACAGAATTAGAAGTTAAAGTACCTATGAAAATAGGAGGAATTGACCTGATAGTGCCATGTTATATAGATGAAAGCATGAATATTAACCCTCATATACTATTAGGAATGAGTTTCTTAAATGGATTTGAAGATTATAGTATAAAAAGAGAAGGATTATATATATTTCATAAGGGACAAAACATATTATGTAATAAAGATGAATAATCAAATAAGTTTTCCATTAGCAGTATTACAAGTTACTATTATAGAAACATATATAACAACTTATGCTTTAATAGATACATGAAATGATATAACTATATTTAAAAGCTTCTTAATTAAGATATGGAAAAATAAAAGTAAAATAAAAATAACAAGAGTTACAGGAGAAGAAACCCAGATAATAAATAGTGCTGATAAGATTAGTATAATACTTGGAAGTAAGCAAATAATAATCAATAAGATATATAGCTATGATAAGCTAGAATGTGATATATTATTAGGAAATGACTTTATACAACAGTTCCAATATTATAAACAAAATAATTATATGATCATGTTACAAACCCCTTGTGGACATTTATTAAAAATACCAAGAGAATTTAGACCATACAGAGTTCAGCCAGCCCAGCGTGGTGATAGATGGGAGAAAAAACCAATTATACAAAATGAAATAAGAAATAAAAAGATAATGTATAAAAAGTCTTAAAAACAGGAGTAGAAATAAGTATAGAAAAAATTATAGAACAATTAGAAAAAGTTTATGGAGAAAACCCATTAATATTTTGGAAACCATATCATCCAAAAGCAAAAATAGAATTAATAGAAAATATGATTATAAGAGTAAGACCAATGAGGTATACTATACAAGATACACAAGAATTCAATGTCCAAATAAAAGAATTACTAGAACAAAAACTTATTAGACCAAGTAATGGACCCCATAGTAGCCCAGCCTTTATGGTTATGAAACATTTAGCGAGGTGTTAGAGGAAAAGCTAGAATGATTATAAATTACAAGGAATTAAATAAATATACTAGATTTGATGGATACTTTTTACCAAATAAAGAAGTCCTAATAAATCTTGCAAAATGAAAACAATACTACTCTAAATTTGATTGTAAATCAGGATTTTGGTAGATAAAAATGGAAGAAAATAGTATACAATATACAACATTTAGTACACCCCAAGGCAAATATGAATGGATAGTTATGATTGAAAAATGCACCTCAAATATATCAAAAAAGATTGGATAATATATTTAGAAAATTTAATAAATTTCTGATAGTATACGTAGATGATATATTGATATGTTCCAATAATAAAGAAGAACATAGGAACCATTTAATACAATTCATAAATGAATGTAAAAAGGAAGGAATTGTCCTTTCTAAGAAGAATGCTATTATAGAAAAACAAGAAATTGATTTTCTAGGATTAACAATAGATAATAGAGGAATCAAATTACAAACTCATATATCTAAAAAGATAAGTAGTTTCCCAAATAAATTAGAATCCAAAGAACAAATACAAAAATTCCTAGGATGTTTAAACTATGCTGAAGGATTTATTGAAAATCTTTCAAAAAAGAGACATAAGATACAGGTTTTATTAAGAAAAACAAATACTAAGGGATGGAATAATGAACATACGAGAGATAGTTAAATCATTAAAAGAAGAATGTAAAAATTTACCAAAACTTAGACTACAGATGAAAAAGACAATTTAATTGTTAATACGATGCCTCGAGATAAATATTGAGCGACAATATTAAAAACAGATTTAAATGAGATTTGTAGATATTCAAGTTGAACATTTAATCAAGCAAAAATAAATTATACCACACATGAAAAAGAATTACTAGCAATTATTAGAGGAATAAAAAAGTTTTCATTATTCTTATTATCTAAAAAATTCATTGTTGAAACTGATAATTCTCAAGTTGCAAGATTATTCAGAAATAAGTTACCAATGGAGCTTCAATATAGGAGATTACACATATGGCAATCATACTTATAATTTTATAATTTTGAAATTATCCATATTAAAGGAATTAACAATTTGCTTGCAGATTTCTTAAGCAGAAATATTGAATTTGCAAATGGATAATACTAAAATGATACTAGATGAGCTTAAAGCCATGGCTCTTTATGCCAAGGATGAAGCTGAAGATATCAAATATGGGATGGACCAGATGAACGAAATATTACAACATAATGTCAAAATTATGATGGATATAAGTTCATCACATATGAAAGTTACAAATGATATTATTGATCAAATTGAGGCTATTAAAGCTCAATTAAGATCATCAGATACCAAAGATACCAAAGATACTATTGGATACCAACAGGTTAATACCAAACGGTACAAATGCGGAGTGATCCACCGGCGGAACGCATGGTGGACCAAAAAGGATATTACTATTCAAAGTCCCAAAAAGATTATTATCAATGAAGGACATTCTAAATCTATCAGATCCAAATCCGGATGAGGAAGGCAGAGTCCCTTTGTCTCCAAAAGAAGACGAATACAAGATGGTCACTAGAATGATGTATGAATTGAAAGCAACTGATTCATATTTCATTTCACCAGGTGATCATATTTACCCAAGGATAATAATGATGAAAGGATCCGAACCAACAATGGTAAAATTAATGGCTGACTATGGATATTTGGATTTAATTTATCCAGATAAAAATTTTAAAGAACTTGAAAAGTTTGATGACATATTCAAATCTGAAGTTTCCAAGTATGCTCAGGGAAGATCCATATATTTAAAATTTTATACCCTTAGTCCAGAAGTAGATGGAGGAGTATTCTATCCAGCAGAACATATTATTACAATTGGATATGTTGGATGGAATTTTGCTATGGATATGGGAGTAATTAACAAACCAGTACCAAAATTTACCAGAGCATGGATGAAGAACCGAAGAGTTCTTGGATACAAAGTTCTTTATAATATGGCTAAAAATCTTTATACAAAAAGATTTAGATGTTTATGTCAATATGAAGGATATACTCTACTTACAAATGATGGAATGCAAAAATCCGAAGTACTTAGAGATTATATCAACAAATTTGACACACATCAGATGCCAGGATGCATATCTACCTTACAAAGAGCATGTGAAAGCCGAGAGAGTGCCCCACTTGCCGACAAAATCAAAAAGCGAGATTCCAAAGAGATAAGGAAGATGTGACTAAAAGGAGCAATTGCATACCAAGACAAGGATATAAAGAAGATGTGACTCTAATGGAGGGACCGGGGAGGTTCTTAATTTCAAAACACTAATAGTTTAGTGAGATATGACGAATGCAATGATGTAAGAGGCCAATAATTTTGCCTCAATTGGATGTATAAATAGAGGCCTTCGGGCTTAGAGAAAGACAGAACGAATTGGAGAGAAAAATTTGAGCACTCAACTTGTGAGAAAGCCAAATATTCTGTTGATCTTGTACCAAATCTTTCGATATCAATAACACTTTGATATTATCATTCATATTCCAATCCTCTAAAACAGATATGAGTCTTTAGACTACTCTTCCCATAGATTCTGGATAGATTAAAAGGAAGAATTTCTCTCTTACTTTAACAAAAGAGGAGTTTTCCTTATTTAAAGATCTATAGTTTTGAATCCTTAGAAAAGATACAGTGAGAGCATAAGCTGGAATAGCAAGAATCCTTGTAGGCAGGAAGCCATTGAAGGAATAGGTTGCAGATCCAGGAGCTTGAAGGTCACTCTGTTCTAAAGAAGATAAACCAGAGATCAAAACTAAGGTAAATCTACTAGTTTTGTTAAATTTAGATAGAATTCTCCTTATATCTAGAAAGAATCGCAGGGATTATATATGATGTTGTTTGATGTATGCTTTATTATCAGTTGATAATTGATATGCCAGGATATACTGTAAAAGGATTAGATAATTTGTTAGAAAAGATGAGAAATGAAATGAAATATATTACTGAAATATGTATCCAATTAGAAGAAGATGGAAATATATCAGAACTTGAAAAATTTGATAAAAAATTAAAGAAATATTTTAAAAGTTATTCGGATATATTTCAAATTAGAAGAAAATTAGATGATAAAAACCAAGAAAGAAGAAATATAAGATAAATATGCCTGGATATACAGCTAAAGGATTAGATAATCTATTAGAAAGGATGTTAGAAAAAATAAAAAATATTAAAACTCAACTAGAAAATAGAGATAGAACGAATGAGGAATATATTAAACTTATTAAAGAATATAAAAGAAAGATTATAGATTATGCTAATCTTGTAGATCAAAGGATAGAATTAATGGATAGAATTGAAAATATAGAAATATAATATATCAATTGATAAAACTATTCATAAAGGAAGGATATACTTGCAATAAACAAATTATATATCATTAAGGGTAAAATAGACTTTTCTACAAAAACCCAAACGGATCTATTATACCCGGCTATTTTGAAAAGAGCCCCGTGTTTTATTGTATTTATGTTACGTAAAAAATTGTTAGTCTTTCATTCAAATTCTTATTTTGAAGTATTTGATTGTTATTTTTTTCTATAAAAAATATTTTCCAACTTTTAAAAATATGTTTAATTATCCTTTTTTTAAAGAAAATATTTTCCTTAGAGAAGTAGGTTTTTATTTTCCTCAAAACAATTTTTTGCCAATCAAACACAATTCTAGTTCGTAAATGCGAGGGTGAAGGTGGGGATGGGGGCTTGGAAATGGAATTGGAAATTGCGAGTGAGGTTTGTTTCTATTCTATAAGAACTTGTTTGTCTCCCATTATGGGAGAAAGAATGATGTTTTGAATAGTATTTTTTGGAGAATGTGTGGTTAAAATTGAAATAAATTTTATTGATTTATGTGTAGAATATTTTATTATTTGAATGTGGGGTGGAGATTGATTACTGTAGAAAACAACTTTTTGAAAAATTGTAGACAAACAGGGGCTAAAGAAATTCTAAGTTCTCTTTTTAAGCACTCACGTGTAACTCGAGTTTTGGAGTAGCTAGCGTGCCAAGTTTGTTCAACAAATTCTAGTTGCTTCTTCTACTGGTTGATAGCTTCTTTGACAGCATCCCATATGTAAAAAATTTGACCATTGATTGAAAAAAATATATTATTAAAATCAATGTATCTGACAACTCACATGATGTCAAACTTCATGTAAAACATAATGCACATGTAGCATGATTGTTTTCAAAAAGTAATGTTACCACCCACCACTATGTCAAAGTTTCAGTTCAGATGGTACTACGTAATATTAAATGATATATTAAATTAAATATAATGTTACATGATTCATTTAATTGAACATATCAAATGACATTAGTTTGTTTTATTTTCATTTGTTTTCTAACTGAATTGTATATGGTAATTGTAAAATAATAATTGAACAACAATTTTGAATTGTTGATCCCAGATTTAAACTCAACCATCACCAAGAACATAAAATTCAAGTCAAAGTTAACAATTAATTTTAACCGCACATTTAATATGATCCACAACTTTTCAACCCCACATTTCATTAAATTTTATCAAAATTTATTAAAAATCTGATTTTAATTCCCACCAAACAAAGGCTAAATATTTATGGTGTGTAAAATTCATTATAGTTTATAAATAACATTAAATTAATGCATTAAGTTTTTTTTTTAAACATCCATTAGTTATTATTCTAAAAATGGTCAATTTAAATTCTTTTCTTACTAAAAACAAACATTATTTCACAAAAAGAAAATTAAATTACAAAATAATTGAAAGTTTGCAATTAATCCATGCACTTAGGCATTAAAATTTATGTTCACTAAAATTCTCCAGTGACGCTATTAAGGAATTTGGATCCATCCAAGGGTCTTTGCAATGGAACAAGAATTATTTGTTGTGAATTCAAGAGAGAGACATATTATCTATGCGGAAATAATAATTGGACAACATGCTGAAAAACAAGTTTTTATTCTGCACATCTCATTAACTCTAGCAAACGATAAAGGATGTCCATTCAAATTTAAGATGAAACAATTTCCAATGTGTCTTCTAATCAATTATCATTAACAAGGTTCAAGGACAAATAATACCTACAATTAGAATATTCCTCCCTAAACATGTATTCTCTTATAGGCAACTATATGTTGCCCTTTTTTCCGAAGTTTTATTACAAACAACAAAAGTTCTGGTTAAGAAGAAAAGTTGTGGAATGTTGACAAAACATATTGTGTACAAAGAAGTGTTATTATAATCAAAATATTACATTTCGGTTTATTCAACAATTTCACATTATATACTTGATTTCATTAAAAAATTTATTCATATATAATATTTTTAGTAATTTTAATTTTTTCCTTTAGCAATATCAATTATCTCAACGACTTTCAAAAACAGTATTAGTATTTCAAAAACATTACACATATCATTCATTCGATACATAAAACGTGTAACACATGTGCTTGCTACTAGTATTTAATGAATGTGTGTCATAGTTTAAATTTCATCTCCAATGAATTTTATCTATAATTCAAATTTTCATTTATAATGTATATTTAGGCCCTGTTTGGGAGAGATTAGATTTTTCTACAGTAAATCAATTCTCATTTTCAACAACACATTTTTCAATAAAATAATATTTTCCATCACATCAATAATTTTTTCTTCTTTTTCAACCACACATTTCCCATCATATCACTATTCAAAATCAATTCTTCCCCCAAAAATCTCTCCCAAACAAGCTTTTAATATAAGAGAGAATTATAAACGTGAGTGAAAAAAATAGAAACATGAGAAAGAAATATTAAATTATTGTGACTCACACTTTTTTTCATAAATCACACATTTTTTTAAAAATGATAATTAAAATATTTCATAAATTTTTTTAATTTTTTTTACTTTTAACTATAAATCTTTAAAATAAATCCCTTTTCAAGTAATCACATACAAACAGAACTAAGCTTACCAAAATTTGCACTTAATCGGTTCCAGTTTTTTATATATGTGTCAAGCCTACTATCAATTTTTAATGTAGTGTAAATGTACACAAGTATGAACACGATTGGTTGTTTAAGTATAATATTATTTAATAGGTTGTGTATCTACTCAAATAATATATTTGAGATTTTAGATCATATATATATATATATATATATATATATATATATATATATATAAGTGTGCACGCGCAAATTGATGTTTGCCACATCACACTCAATACCAACCATATATATATATATATGATCGTGCGTCAATGGTTTGAATCCTGAAATATGAATTTAACCATTAAGTAAGTGCAAATGTACAAGTGGTCTTCCACCATGTACTCTTGGAGGTATAACTGCGATTTACCTTCTTCACCAAGGTCCAGGACAGACATGTGAGGACCGTAAAAAATGAGGCTCATTCTTAATATATATATATATATATATATATATATATATATATATATATATATATATATAAGTGTGCACGCGCAAATTGATATTTGTCACATCACACACAATACCAACCATATATTCAATTTTGTATGCTCACAAGTTTTACGTATTTTTACCTTCTTATTATCCATAAATTTAGCATGAAATAACATTACATATAACACTCTTTACACATAAGTAATTATGTGGCATTTAGGTGACTTAATTCTCTATCTTAATTGTAGGGTATAAGAAGTCTAACCAGTATATATTGCAACACTATGTATGGTAAACAGTGCTCATGAATATTATTAATCTTAAAATAACAAAATGATTATGTGATGACTCAAATATTAAGCCCTTGCTTGTTTGAGTTTTATTAAAATCAAATTTTGAGGAAAAATGTATTTTGAAATAGTGATTTTTTTTTTTTTTTAATGTGTGGATAAAAAGAAGAGAGAAAAATATATAAAACTTTTAATAGGAGGTAAGTTCCATTTTTTTAGAATGAATTTGAAAAATGTCCTATTAGAAAGTAAGGAAAAATTTTAAGTTTACATTCAAAATTGTTTTGTAAGAGTATTTATATTTTAAGATAAATTTGAAAAAAAAAAAAAATGAGGCTCTAATATGGGCTTTTGTGCATTATTTTTTTGGAGCAATAATAATAATATTTTTAGTGGAACGTGATGTTTCAAATATTTAACATTTTTAAGTTATAATTGTTTTTGAGTGAGGGCAAACAGACATGGAAATTTTATTATTATCCCCAAGGAAGTGTGAAAATGATCTGCTTAATAAACTAGCGAGTCAACCTTAACATGATTGGTAAGTCTTGTTTAGTGTAAATTATTTCTATTAAAAATAGTTTTATTTGTTTGAAAAAGTTAGTGAGATGTTTGATTATGACAAAGGAAACTGATTAATTGTCAAGTTAATACTCTTAATTTTTTTTATTTTTTTTATAAACACAATTATTGTAATTGCTGAATTTTTCCTTCTACTTTCATTTCCTTGTTACCAAACAACAGTAAAGAATTCTCTATGAAAATTTTTAGCACTTTCAATTCTAACATTTATTTCTTGAAAATAATATTTGCAACTGTAGTCGAGTGACATAACCAATCTTTTGTTGGCAATTTAAGTGGAGTAAAGAAGACGTGAATTGACCAAAAATTATATTGTAAATCTCGACGTCAACAAATTTATTCGAGAGGAAAGCAAAGAACTACTTTCCCTTGTTAGTTTGCGATTCTGGAGACCTCTGATTGCAATAAATATTTCCTGACATAGAGGTTACTAAGCTCAAATACAAACAATTTTAACAAAGAAGAAAAGATCTATTTTGACTTCCACACTCGTGAGAAGGCCTTTTAAGAAAATTCTTTATAAGAGAAAAAGAAAACTGAGTCTAAAATCCAAGAAAAAATAATTCTGATGTTGTCACTTGTCATTGGAGTTTGTATTGTGGAAAAATATTGGATTAAGGCTGTTAAATGAAATTATAAATGTTTAGACTATCAAGTGTAGCCTCTACAAAGAAAATTTATAAAGTTAGACCATTTTCAATTCCCTCTCACTTTTTAAAATACTGGTCATAACCAAACTTATCCAAGTGCTCATTTCATATTAATTAGCAGTAATTATCCATCGTTATTGTCTTTCTTCGCTCATCTAGACAATATTTTTTCTTGTTCTATAATAAATTTTTACCTTATAGCTGATAAAGGCACGAGAGAGAACGGAATTGGGTTCCTTGGAGCTAATAAATTATAAATTAAATCGATCGAATATATTTTGTATTTAGGAGTTCAAAATTCTGCTCTCGTATTATCTACATATTTCGTAAAATTCATGATTGTGTTGTAAAAACTGAAAGGTCAAGTAGAATTAAATATTTAGAACAACTATTGCCATGATTTGAAGAGTATTTTTTTTTAATCAAAAAGACTATTGTTTATTTGTAAAAACTCAAATAATTTGATGAAATTAATATTGACAAATAGCCAATAATTTTTTGTTTTTCTTTTGTGGACGTGAGACCATATATCGATATTAGTCGCTTCAAATTTAGGAATGGCATGTTAAACACTCGCTAAGTGATATTTAAGTGCATATTATCTTAAAGTTAAGGACCATTAAAGTAATATTGCTAAATTGCATGGACATAATAATATTGACTCAGTCTTTGGACAGAGTATTCTGATTTGGGCAACTTCAAAAAGTCTTCGTGAGGGACCATTCGCCTCCTTTTAGTCATCATCAAACGAATAATGTTAAAATTAACGACCGACGTACAATTATTTAGAAAACTTATTTCTCAGATCGGGTTAGCTTCATTTTTGGTCACTCGACTTTAAGTGAAATTACAATTTGGTCAATTTTTTGACCGACATACAATTATTTAGAACCATCACCTAATGAAAAGAGAGAGGGTTAGTTTCATTTTTGGTCGCTCTGACTTTTAGTGAAATTACAATTTGGTCATTCAGCAATTGAATCTTAATTTTGTCTCAAAGTTAGTCACTCCACCGTAGTTGTGTCACAATGACATGATTGCGACAAATTAAGCTTAAGTGATCCAATTGATACTTCACTTTTAAATTCAATGACCAAAAGTATAATTAATATAAAAGAAACCGTTGAATTGTGACCCAAATTACATTAAGAATTGGTGTTTTGGTTGGAAATGAATTGGTGTTTCGGTTGAAGAGTTCTTGAAGAAGTCAAAATATGAATATGACATGTTTTGGATAGAGACTGAATGTCCAAGCTCCTAGGCGCCATTCGAAGCAAAATGGAAGATTTTGGATGAGAGACGCGACGTTCGCTTGAGCGGCAAAGACATGTCGCTCATTGGGCATTAGGAGCGCCACTCGAGCGCTGATTATATTCGACTTGGGCCTATTTTCGATTTCGACTCATTTTATGGTATTATCCCATTCCAAACACAATTTTTAGGGTTGTTTATATATTCCACAACTTATAGCCTCTTCATAATATTAGAGAAACGTTGATTTGGTTGAGAGCATAAAATCTTCTAACAAAATCATTATTTTAATTTAGTGAATTCTTCTTCTCTGCCCGTAGTTTTTCCCGTCTCAGATTTTTACATAAAATCTTGTGTTTTTGATTGTTTATTTTATTTCATCTTGCACATTTATTTCATGCAATTCATAACATACGGGTATCAGAGCAATGTTGCACGGCAACGATAAAATATGATATTTTGTTTTTGGATCACAACACAAGGCTTTTGCTATAGCGGTGAAGATACGAGTCATGCTTGTGTAGATGAATTTGAATGATTCTATGTTGGGGTTTGATAAAATGTTTTCTACTTAGACGTAGGAGGAAAAGCAGCGTAGAGATCGAAAGGCCTATCCTAAATTCGTCTTCGTCTTTCAAATCAGATTCTTCAGGTTGTTCTTAAGAAGAAAAGTGCTAGTGTGTTGTGATTGAAACTGGAGCAGTTTTGTATAAAGAGTTTGACCAATAATTTATACTTGAAACAATGCTTGTATTCTCACAGCATGTCTGAAGGTATGTTTATTGAAGATCACTTGACCGTTTTCAAAGATCTTGAGGCTATGTAGGTTAAATATGATGAGAAGGATCATGGATTGATTTTGTTGTGTTCTTTTCCATCACCATATATATGACTTTTAGAGACACTATTCTCTACAGTCGTGATACTTTTACAATCGATGAGATCTATGATGCTTTACTCTCAAATGAGAAGATGAAGTATCTTGTGGTTAGATTTGAGGGTCGGGCAGAACGCCTAGTTGTTCATGGGAGAAATCAAGATAGGAATCTTGGTGGTAATATGAGGGGTAGATCGAAGTCGAGACATAGATAAAAGGTATGTCACTTTTGCAAAAAAATATGATACATTAGAGTTGGCTGTTACAAATTTCAGTACTTAAGTATCCTACTAAAGGAAAGGGAAAGCAACCTAAAGATAGTGGAGAAGCCAGTGTTGTAGGAGATAACCAAAGTGAATGAGAACTTTTGGTGATTTCTAACAATGATTCCAAACCTTATAAGGATTGGATTCTTGATTCAACTTGTACATTCCATACGTGTCTCAATAGGGACTAGTTTACAACATATGAAAAAAATTTCGAGAGGTACGTGATTATGAGAAACAACTCATCTTGTAAAATAACTGGAATTGGATTAGTTAGGATTAAAATGTTTGATGTGGCTATTAAGACACTTATTAATGTGAGGCATGTTCCATATCTGAAGAGGAATCTCATATCTTTCAGTACCCTTAATTCAAAGGGGTACAGGTATGCTGGTGAAGGTGGAGTTTTGAAGGTCTCAAATGTTTTCTTGTTGTTATGAAAGGATGAGAAGCTCAACCTGGTTATATGTATTGTGGGGTTCTACACTTATAGAGGACGCATCTGTCACCACTTCTTCCTTGTCTGATGAAGAAGTTACTAAACTTTGGCATATGCGAATTAGGTATATGAGTGAAAATGGGATGACTGAATTGAGCAGAAGAAGACTTATTGATAGGCGAGTACTAGCAAGTTGAAGTTTTACAAGCATTGTGTTCTTGAAAAACAGGAGATGGTCAAATTTAATAAAGGGAGTCACAATACGAAGGAAACACTTGATTATATCCATTCTGACCTTTGAGGACCGAAAAGGGTCTCAACTAAAGGAGGTGCACATTATTTGTTGACAATAATTGATGATGTCCCCAGAAAGGTTTTAATTTTCTTCTCAATGCAAAAGAATAATGTATTTGCTACCTTCAAGGAATGGAAGATAATGATTGAGAAGCAGTTAGAAAGTCGGTAAAAACTTCTTCGCACAGATAAAATGGTGTAGCAGAACTAATGAACCTGACTTTGATGGCAAAGGTCCAATGCATGCTTTCAAATTCTGAGTTGCCTAAAACATTTTAGGCTGAAGCTATTCCTACAGCTTGTTTCATTATCAATCGTTCACCCTCATTTGCTATAAAAAAAAAAGACTTCAAAAGAGGTATGATCTGGTAATCCTCCTAATTACTCATATTTGAAAATATTTGGGTACCCTGCTTATGCTCATATGTATAATGAGAAATTGGAGTAAAGGTCTAGAAAGTATATATTTTTTAGTTATAAATCCGGTGTTAAAGGATATAAGCTTTGGTGCCCAGAAATAAATATGGTGGTGATTAGAAAAGATGTGGTGTTTGATAAACAGACAATGGTTCATAGTTTACCTACTAGAGATTCTGGAAATTCAAATCAACAAGAAAATATTTAGGTCAAGTTGGAGATTAGTTCAAAATCTGAACCAGGGTCTTCTCCACAATCTCGTTCATAAGTCAAGGAAAGTATCGTTTTTACTACCAGCAGTAGTATTGTAGTATTCTATTACAAAAGATAGACCTAGAAAGGTAATTAGACCTCCACAAAAGTATAGAGAAGCTGACTTGGTAGCTTATGCGTTGATTGTAATGATTCTAGTAAATGGATAATTGCTATACAAGAGGAGATGGAATCACGTCATAAGAATGGTACATGAGACTTAGTGAAATTACCTAAAGAGAATAAAGTTGACCATTATAAGGGGTATTCAAAAGGAATGAAGTTACATCAAGAGCTGAAGAGGCCATGTATAAGGCAAGATTAGTAGCCAAATGGTACAGTCAAGTTTTAGGTGTAGATTTTACATATGTATTTTCTCTGATGCTGAAGCATAGCTCAACTAGAGCTTTGCTTGGCATTGTGGCTCTGCAAGATTTGGAGTTTGAGTAGTTGGATGTGAAGACAACATTCTTGCACGGATAATTTAAAGAGGACATCTATATGCAATAGCCAGTGTTCATTGAAAGAGTCCTTTTATGGTCTAAAGCAGTCACCGAGATAAAGGTATAAAATATTTGACTCATTCATGATCACCCATGACTTTAAAAGAAGCAGTTATAATAGTTGTGCGTACTTTAAGAAGTGTGATGATGGGTCATTTACATATCTACTACTTTATGTTGATGATAGTTGATAGCTGGTCCTTATAAAGCAAAGATAATGAAGGTGAAAGTTTAGCTCAGTGAAGAGTTTGATGTGAAAGATTTGAGAGCAGTAAAGAAGATCATTGGAATGGAGATCTCAAGGTATAGGAAGGTTGGCAGATTATACCTAAGTCAGAAATTGTACATTGAGAAAGTACTTTATAGGTTTATTATGTTGAATGCAGAGGCTATCAGTACTCATTTGGCTGCCCACTTTAAAATGTCATCTGCTTTATGTCCACAGTTAGATTAAAACATTGATTACATGTCATGGGTCCTTATTTAAGTGTAGTTAGATAGCTCATATATGCCATGACAATCCCAACAAGGAACATTGGAAAACAGTGCAGTGGATATTCAGATATATTTGCGTGGCTCTACTAATGCTTGTTTGCATTTTGGGAGAAATACAGTTGGAGTCATTGGGTATATTGATTCAGATTATGTAGGAGATCTTAATAAAATGAGATCATTTATAGGGACATGTTTACCATTACGAGTAGTGTTATCAGTTAAAAGGCTATATTATAAAAGACAGTGACATTATTTACTACTAATACAGAGTATATTGCTATTACATAGGCTTTTAAGGAAGCTATATGGTTGAATCAGTGAAGATTTGCAAATGTCTACTGTTTATTGTGATAGTCAAAGTGCTATTTTTCTGACAAAAGATCAGATATTTCATGAGAAGACAAAGCATATTGCTGTAAGATATCATTTTGTGCATGATGTGATTGCTCGTGGTGCTATTGTAGTGATCAAGGTTAATACGATGGAGAATCCAAATGATATATTGACAAAGACACACCATGTAGCCAAGTTTGAGCATTGCTTGGTCTTGGTTAGTATTTGTTGTTGAATTAGCCCTTAGGCGCTTGTGGAAGGGGTGGAGAATTGTTCGTTGAAGAATGAAGAGGTAAGTTCATGCTTTGGAATGTGTCAATGTAAAGATTTGTTGAAATGTGACCCAAATTCCATTAGGAGTTGATGTTTTGGTTGAATAGTCTTTGAAAAAGTCAAAATATGAATTTCACATGTTTTCAACTGAGACGGGGTGCCCAAGCGTCTTGGTGCCATTTGGAACAAAAGGGAAGATTTTGGATCAAAGACGGAGCGCATGAACACTGTGTACGCGAGTACGCGAGCTTATCGCACACAAGCTGAGCGATTATATCCAGTCTTGGCCTATTTTTTTATTTTGACGTATTTTATGATACCTATTCCATTCCAAACATACTTTTTAAGGATATTTATATATTGCATGACTTATAACCTCTTTATAGGGATGGCAATGGGGTGGAGTGGGGCGGGGCAACCTCCCCCGCCCGTTTATCCATTTAACTCTGGGCGGGATTGTTTACTATCCCGTTTAATTTTTTTTTTAATTTTTGATAATTTATTTTATTGCCCGCATTCATTAGATTGAGAAAAATAATTTTAGTTGTTATTTTCTATTAGAACTAATGAAATTTCGTGAAATTTTCCTTTTAAAGTATTAAATTCTAAAAAAAAAATTAAACGAGGGCGGGGCACCCTTTACCCGTCCCCATCCCGAATACCCTATTAAGTGGGTAATCGCCGCCCCGAACGGGTATCGAATTTTTTTGCCATTCGTACCTCTTCATAACATTAGAGAGAAATTAGATTTGATTGAGAGTATCAAATTTTCTAACAAAATCATTATTTTGATTTAGTGAATTCTCCTTCTTTCTCCATGGCTTTTTCCATCTTGGATTTTCACATAAAATATTGTGTTCTTAATGGTTTGATTTATTTCATTTTACACATATATCTTGCGCAATTCAAAATAGAAACTATTGCTCCAACTGCATGAGACCATCCGAGAGATAATTTAAATTACATTTATAGATATATTAGTGGATTGTTGGATCTTCTAGACTTGGCTTATGGTTGTATTCTAGCAAATTTGAGGATTACGAGAAATATTATTCTAGAACGATCATGAACCATTAAAGTATTTAAGAGAAATATAACATTGATTAGAATATCTTCAAGAGACTCTTTAAATATAAGATACTCTTTATTTTAAAGAATTAACCCTTAAAATTATGTTTTAAGAGACTTTCAAAATTAACATTTTAATTTACAGAGTAAGTGTCTTTTCAAATTTGGAAAGTCAAACCCACTCTCTATAATTAAATGCATTTAAAGTATTTCAATTTTTAATGAGAAAAATAATACAATAATTTAAAGAAAAGTTAGTGAACATAAAAGATAAGGACAAACAATAAATATTTTTTGGGAATAGTAAAATTAAGTGTTAAATATAAAGTGCCCGTTGGAGTACTTAAAATTTTTACTTTCTAAATTTAAAGATACTCTCGAAATTATAGAATATGCACTTTAAAATAGAGAGTCTCTTGAAAATATTCTTAGATTCATTTTTCATAAATTTTCAACTCACTCTTTATTTTAAAATGTTAATTTAAAAAGTCTATTGAATCATATTTTCAGGGTTAATTCTTTAAAATAAAGAGTATCTTATATTTAAAGAGTTTATTTGGATATGATCTTATACATTAAATGGAACATTTATAAATTTAGAGAGTCACTTCAACAATGCTCTTTATTTTGACTCTTCATTTTGCATTTCTCAAGAAATATTTATTAATTTCTTTTCATATTTTATTCAGCATAATTTTTTATATATCAATGGTCAATCAATTTAAATGTGTTTGGTATTGTTTAAGGGGTATCGAAACCTGTTTTGAAGTGTACTTTTAACCATGGAACTCACAATGCACAACAATGCGATTTGATCGAGTATCAATCTTACAAGTATATGTGTGTCTATGCGAATCATATGAGTAATTATGTGTTCTAATTTTTAATATTATTTTAAATATTCTAAACTAATAAATAAATAAAATAATGCATTTTTTTAACTTTATAATATTTTTTGAACTTCATACGTACGTACGTACACACACACACAGAGTATATACATACATATTTTTCAATTTATTTTCAAAAAAATATTGTTCAAAATTATGAATATTACACTTACTTGATAATCAATTCCTACGATTAGATTAAATACAACCACCTACTTAAAAACCCTAAATCTTGACCGTTCTTTATCAAATTTCAATTCAATCTTCTTTTCTTCATCCAAGTCATCTTTTATGTCATCCAATATAAAATCATTTTCATCGAGCTCCTTAATTTCGACTCGAGAATTTTTATTATATCTTATAGATGATAAGATATCATTATCAACATCTTCCTCATCATCACAATCATCAACTATTCAAGATTGTGCATCATCACTTGCTAGTAAAACTAAATGAAAATTGAAGAAGAAAGAGGCTCAGGCTCGATGTAGATATTTGTAACTCTTCGAAAAATTTGTTTTGATTTTTGAATTTTCTAAACGTTAAAACCCATATATTGCTAAACGTAATTCATGGATTTGAGTGATTTGGGCTAATTTGATGTTTGTTGGGCACACTTTTTTTTTGTCTTTTTTATTTTGTAAGTTATAAAAATGGCATGAACTTTGTTTAGCTAATTTTAACACAATTTTTAACAAAAATGGTTGCGTATTTTTATGGTAAAACATGCATAATCATTGAAATGGATTGATCGCGCTATCATGCGCATACCAGTATATGAGGAGTTTTGAAAATGCATCGAGCTTATGTGTGCATATTATAACACTACTCTTTAAAATAAAGAGCATTAGATATTTAGAGAGTCTATTGGAGATATTTTACCCCTATTTGTACTACTTTAAAATGAGATTTTGGGGGAAAATATGTTTTAAAATATTGATTTTTTGGAGAATGTGTGAATAAAAATAAGATTTTTTTTGAATTTACGTTTAGCATTATTTTTATGAGAGAATATGTGATTGAAATGATTTTTGAAAAAAAAATGAATTAAAAAAAAATGGAACCCCAAGAAGGGCTAAGTTTCTCATTACTTTATTTTATTCATTAATAATAGGGAAAAATCGCATCTAAACAAGAAAAAACAAAATAATTCATGAAATACTGAACAATAATTTATATACTAATACTAAGTATTATGACAAATCAAAATTACTTGGTTATATGCTAAGTTTGTCTTTTTTTTTTTTCCTTTTTGTGTCCTTTTTTTTTTTTTTTTGTCCTTTGTCATTTGTGACTAAAATAAATAAATGAAAAAAAAAATACAAGAGTAGATAGAACTTTCCTTGATTGAGTCCAAATAGACCTGATAGATGAACGAAAATGTAATATCCTTGAACTATTGAGTGAAAGTACCAATGTTGTGTTTCTCCCCTCATACACCTACATGAACCGATCTTCTGTTGCCAAGAACATTAGTCGATAGAAATGGCCTGGGTTAGTACAATTGAATCAGCATGCTTTCGTGTAGAGTCGAAGCCATACTTTCGCTCTGCCTAACAAACCGTACACCTAGCATCACAAGGGAAGTGCTATGTGTAAATAATGATTTACACAAAGTTTCACACCCCTCTCACATGGAGGGGGCCCACACACAATAAAATATTTGTGGGCCCCCCTCCATGTGAGGGGGGGTGTGAAACTTTATGTATACCACAAGGTGTACACATAACATTTTTCGCATCACAAACCCTCTTGAGTATATCACCTAACTTCCACCAACTCAGTCCTTATTTTGGATTGAAGAACTTCTCCTAGAGGACACCATCCCTGTAAAATGAGTAAAAGTGACAACTTTTGATAGACGAAGGCTACAAATTGCAGTACTTAATCCATACGTTGGAGAATCGAAAAGGTCTAGGCCCCAAGTCATCTTCAATAGATCACTGTAGAAGTAAAGGCGAATGATCAGACAAAGTTCAATTCCAATACCTCACTATATGCTATTGATAAAAAGATGCAGAATTAATTAGCATTCTGTCCATCCCTTCTCCACCCAAGCATTGGTTCTATATACTGGCCCCCTAAGAACTCAGCATGCACTAGACACAATCCATCATCATATCAAAGAAGTCAAGAGTACCTCTATCATGTGTGTTATACCTTGTGTGGTTACCATCATTAGAAATAACATTAAAGTCTCTCCCAACAAGCCATAGGCATCCACAATGAGGGAAATATTGTGAAGAACTACAGATAAGTCGCTCCTATAAATGAGTGAACAAGATGAATACATCGAAGATATAAAAATCGATTTGGCTAGTCCAGGATCCTCAATTCTCACATATAGGAACTGGGAGATGATCACAAGTAGTAGTAGTCTCCAAGTTTTAGAAAATCATATCTTATTCGATTCATTCTCTAAACAAAAAATCATTGCATAAAGTCAAAGTTCTTCTGAAAGACAAACAACTCCACGATCACCAAAAAATAAACCCGATGATGCTGAATAAGTCTCTTTAGATGCTTGCGAGTAACTATACTAGCCACACCTTACATTACATATAAGGAAACTCATCCAGAATGTGAGGAAATATCAACTAACCAATTCCCGACGTCATCTTAGCAATAAGATATCATGTATCTGTAGCTCGCTTCTTCTTCTTCTTTTTCCGTCAGTAGGGGAATAAAACCAACATTCTTCCCTCTCTCAGCCATACTCATCTAAAGAAAATCAGTGGAATGGGCTCTACTAATGGGCCTCAATATGCTTGCTCAGATGGAATAAACAGAACAAATAATTTCACACTTTCAAGGCAACTTAGATGTGGAATGGGAACAGTATGTTTGCCAGAAAGCAGCGTAAGACTTATTTTCTTGATTTTGTGTAAACTGAGCAACAAATAAATAAGTAGGTGGTAGGGAGGCCCGAGAGTTTCAATAGAAGCAAGTCAGACAAATATAAAACGTGCATGCACTTGGGGCATGAGTGGTTAGAAAAGGAGGTCCATTGAAAGGTCATGATCAGGATAACCTGTTGATATGGAATATAAGGTAACCCGTGATCTCTCACGCTCGTATGAAGATCAATCGAAACTTCCATGGCCGAATTTGGTGAAACAAAATGTTGGGTCCCGTCAATTGGAGCTTGTCCTTCCTATAGATTTGCGTGCGCTTAGGACACGATTCTCGAGGCTGTACATCATCAACATTGGCTATTTTTCTGAATTTCCTCCCTAGGAAAGAGCACCCGATGCTGACGAGTCGATTGGTGTTTAGCCAATCAAGTCTTCCCAAGAGGAGAGTCTCGAGATAATTGTTGTATTGAAATGAAGTCATGTTTTAAAAAAGATGCAATATTATTACTTCAGAAGGAAAGAATAAATTAAAAATTCTATATATGATTTGAAGAGAGACTTGAACAGAAGATATCAAAAGCCGGAAGAAAAAAGTCAAGCCATAGGGAAGGAAACAGGTTAAGGGCTTCCTTTGTTTCATATTCAAAATTCAAGATAATTAGTAAATACTAAAGACTATCAATTTATGTAACCACTAGCATACATAGTCAAGCGACAGGGAAGGAAATAGGTCAAGGGTCCTTGGAATGAGGGTGATGCAAGTCCACTTATTGAGATATTGAGCATTTGCCCCCAATGAAAATGATAAAAATATCCATGTGCACATTACAAGCTTGCATATAGTACGATTGAACTTTTTTCGTAGTTATCTAAGTATAAGAAAATAGCTTGTACAAGTAATTACTTCGTCTTAATGGCACATTTGGAATATATGTCCACTGAATGAATTCATTTGATACTCATACTCCCTTTAGTATGTGAGTCAAGTAATGAAAGAAGCTACACATTGGAACCACTGAGTGCCATAAGTTGGGCCTCTCTCTTGTTAACCAGACCATTCGGCCTCTCATTCTCTTCCATATGTTTCTGAACCTCAGCTTCATTTTGCATTTTTGCACTTTCCAATTCTGGCAACAAGCCTAGCTCAAATCAAAAGAAACTACCTGCATTAAATTTTGCTAGAGAAGAAAGCATTGGATTGACACAAATACAATCTACAACAAATGTGGCGAACGAAAATAAATTTCGTTCATTTTAT